>RCWM02000327.1:0-1280000 GCA_003667255.2 Euschistus heros | reverse complement strand
GCGAAATAAATTAAATAAATTTATTATCATTTTTAGTTATTAATCAGGGTTTTTTGTTATTCCAAAATAAACTCTATTTCATTAAAAACTTATAACAACTTTCAAGCCGTGATATATAATTAAAACAACACCCAGAGAAATATCGAACTAGCAATATACACCCTTAATCTGATCTCTTTGCTATTGAATAACATTTTATTTTGTCATAGGTTCCTAGCTTGTTCCGTTTCTTTAGCGTTGGGTTATTGTTGAAGTGATCTAAAAACGTTATATGTTGCACTCAAAGATACATTTAAGTACCACATGCATATTATTTTTTTTTTTCTTTATTTCTTATATAATTAGTATTTACAATTCACAAAATTATATGCTGTACCAAGAAAATAAACCAGACTCAACTTAAAATATAATACTAATAATCAACTTAAATATATGTGATGTAATCATACTCGTAATTTATAATGAAAGAAAAATATACGAAAAAAAAAAAAAAAACTTTCAACAAATAAACAGAAAAATATAACATCCTAGTAATAAAATAAACAAAAATTGTGATTATACATTCTTGAATATCTATATATATATATATATATATATATATATATATATATATATATATATATATATATATATATATATATATATATATATATATATATATATATATATATATATATATATATCTATATATATATATATATATATATATATATATATACATACTCACACACACATATATATACACACATATACATACATTATATATATATTCACACATACATACTCATACATACCTACTTACACACATATTTACATACATATGCAATTCTTTATACATATACATACTACAAGCATATTTAAAATAACAATAATAATTTAGATTGATTTATTACAATAATAAATGCTTAGTTTCTTTTATGTACATATCGCTTTGTACTATTTTTTTGTGTGTAGTTCCCTATATTTTTTATAAGTGGGTTTTTTTATTGTTTTTACACTTAATAAAAAATTGTTTACATATTTTCTCAATGAACACTTTAATATAAGGTATACACAGTTCTTTGTGTAAAATCTCAATTTTGTGTGGAATGCATAGTTTCCTGTGATTCTAAGGCATTTATTTTTGGAATACTTGTAGTTTTTTATATAATTTGTTTTAGACATAGAACTAAATATAGGGCTTGCGTATGTTAAAATAGATCTTAAGCAAGCTTTGTATAATAATAGTTTATTATCTGCGCTTAGCTTTGATTTCCTGTTAAAGTATGGGTATATAGTACACAGAGCCCTGTTTGCTTTATTGCACACATGATCAGTGTGTGAAGTAAACGTCAGTCCTTTATCCATCTTGAGTCCTAAATATTTGATCTGTGTGGACCAAGGTACAGGCCTTCATTTTACAGTCAGTTGGGGAATATTGTTTGGCCGTCTCTTTGTAATATTATGGCTTGTGTTTTTTTCCTGGTTTATTTTGATTTTCCATTTATTGTAAAATCTCTCTATTTTTTTTAGTGCTGTAGTCAGTATATTAGTGATTGTGTCTGGTCTATAACTTGAAGTATAAATAGCCGTATCATCGGCAAACAGAGATTTTTGAACTTTGAGTGAGTTAGGTATGTCATTTATGTAATTACTGTAAAGTGTTGGAGATAAAAACCCCGCCCTGAGGGAGACCGGCGGAAAGTGTACGTTCTGTGGAGTAGTGGCCGTCTATAGATACTTTTATCGTGCGGTTTGCTAAATATGATTTTATAAGTGCTATTAAATATGGTGGAAAATTGTAAAGCGTCAGTTTGACTATTAGCCCGTTATGCCAGATACTGTTAAAAGCTCTTTGCACGTCGAGTAATACCATACCTGTGTGTTGTTTGTTATTAAATCCCTCGGTGATGTGGTCGGTCAACCTGCCTAATTGGGCTATTGCAGAATGCTGATGTCTGAAACCAAATTGTTCGTTTATAAATATTTTGTTATTTTTAATATATGAATTTATTCTATGAAATATTATTTTTTCTGCTATTTTGCCTATAACACACAATAGGCTTATGGGTCTGTAGTTTTCAACAAGTTTTTTATCTTTGTTTGGTTTCGAAATCGCTTTAATTATAGCCATTTTCCATAGTTGTGGGTAATGTTTCAATTTTAGCATTGAATTTATCAATTGTACCAATCGTGTAATTCCTGCGGGTGATAATTTTTTTTAATATATTGGGAATATTGCGTCGTGACCAGGTGTTTTTTTTTTCGTATTAGTTTTTTTCAATATTTTGTTAATTTCGGAATAATTACAGAGTGCATTTTGGGGAGTATCTATATTTTCGTTTAATTTTCTTTTTTACTTCTTTATTTATTCTTGTGGTGTGATTTTGGTTCCTAAATTATTATTTTGATTACTTATTTTTACTAAATGGTCAGCTATCAGATTGGCTTTAACAGAAGGAGAAAATTCGGTTCTATTTAAATAGGTAAGAGGTGGGTACTGGTATGTTCTGCCTTTTTTAAAAATTCTATGTATTGACCAGAGTTTAGCAGTTGTTTTGACTTTACTAAGCTTATCGTTCCATTCTTTATTTGTCTGATTAAATATTAGTTTATTTATTATTTTAGATAAGTATATTTCGATTTTTTTTTGAATGTTGTGATTAGGTGTTGTTGGTGTTTACGTCTGAACATATTCTTTAGTTTGATAAAAAAATGAATATATCGATTTTTAGTATTACAATTTCTTTTAAAATTTAATCGGCTAAAGCTTTGCTGTGTAGATTCGACTATTGATGACTGTATACACTTTTGGAAATGTTCCACTGCTTTTTCAAAATCAGTTTTTGTTACTAAGTAAAGTTCGTTTTCAAGTTTTTTGTTTATTATTTCTTTATATTGTTTCCAGTTTATTTCCGTATTGGATTGTTTATTATTATTGTAATGTTTTAATTGGAATTTGATCTGGTACGCTTGAGGGTTGTGATCGGAGGTTAGTTCCGGCACTGAGTGAATTTTATTTATTGTTGTTATATTTTTGGTTAAAACTAAGTCTATAATACTTGGTTTCCTGGAGCTATCAGTGGGATAATAAGTTGGTTTATCCGTTGCATTTATTTTTATATTATGTTGAAGGCAATAGTCCAGTAATTTTGTGCCATCCCGATTATTATTAAAACAATTCCATGCGAAATGTTTTGAATTAAAATACTAATCTCCTATTCAATTTAAAAATACTGTCCAAGTCTCTTAATTTTAATTTCTTGTTTGGTGGTTTGTAACATGAAACTATTGTCATTGGATACCTATCATGTTCGATTTCTACTGCTATAGCCTCTAGGTTTTGTATATTAGAAATTTTAATACGGTGGTGTTTAATGGATTTGTGAATAATTAGGGCCACTCCTCCAACATGGCTATTTCTATCTGCTCTGTGTAATATATACCCCTCAATAATTAAGGAACTAGCATCACTTAAATGTGTTTCCGAAATACCCGCAATTTGTCCGTTATTAGTTTTTAAAAACTCTTTAAAAAGTTGTTTTTTATTTGCAATGGACCTACTATTCCAAAACATTACATTAATTTTACAATTATTTGTCATATTTAGGCAAAAATTTCCATAACCCCTTCAATTAAGATACTAATTTTTTCAATGGGGTCATTACATATTTTTAATTTTCCAATTGTGGTTTTAACAGTCTTTATAATACGGGGTAGGTTAAATGTTTTAAATAAGTCTTTAAGATCTTTTAGAAAATTAAATTGACCGGTACCTGTATTGTCATTGTTTTCTGAAGTTTTAGAGAAGCCCTTTATTTCTTTAGTGGCTGATGGTGGTGGTGTTCTTCAGTCTTATATTGGAATTTTGTATGGCTTTTTTGAGATTCGTTTATTTTCCAGACGCTTTTTTTCTTTTTTGCTTCTATTTGCTGGATTCAAAAGGGGCACTCTGGGTGATTTGCCGCATGATTTTGTCTGCAGTTTATGCATGTCAAGTCGCCATCTTGTTTCATGCATTCCTTTGTTTCGTGCTCTTGTGCACATTTCAAACATTTAGGTTTTCTATTGCACTTTTTGGCGATGTGGAAAAAAGATTGACACCTAAAGCACTACGTCGCTTCTTTAGAATTTCTGTAACGCTCCCATCTGATGTGGCATTTGCAAACATATTTGATTTTTCTGATTTTACTAATTTCTTCCATGTTTTGTAGTGTAACTACATAAATCGGTAGTTTGATATGGTTTTCCTTCTTCTGTTGTTTTTATAAACTGAGTTGCTTTAATAGCAGCAACATTTTGAATTTTTAAATCATCAATAATATCACCTACCTCTACAGAAGGAGGTAGACCCTTTAATACAAATGAAGGAGTTTTATCTTCATATAAAGTGTATGTGTGGTATTCTCCTTTGTTCTCTGTTATTAGATGTTTTAGAGTATTAAAATCCTCTTTAGTTGAAGTAAGTAAGTAATTCAGCATTCTATTACCTTTATTTTTTAAATGATATTAATTTTTTATATTCTGATTTAAATACTCTAGTGAGCTTTTATAATTTTTGGATTTGTTATACAGGACAATCGGTGGAATTTTTGGTTTCTTATTAGCTTAATCTAAGCATTCGTTTGGAATATCCTCTTCCTCGTCGCTCAAAATATCATAAATATTTTTTGTAAGTATTGCGTTACCTTCTATTTTTTTTGTTCGAGGTTAATCTTTTTCTTTTCGTACCTTTTGAGGTTTGTACCTCTTCCCATTGTTCTTCAATATTTGAAGCACAAAATTCCATTATTTTAAAGAAAAGTAGAAAACAAAAGACAAAAGAAGAAAATAAAAATAAAAAAGTCAATATCAGACGCTGCCCGTATAGAGAGGACAGCGTCTAATCATATTGTATTGAGCACGGTATTAACACTGTTGTTCACTGTTCACTGTACTAACACAGACTGTCCACATGCATATAATAATAGTTTATCCACTATAAAGTTGCCGAAAGTAGCATACAACGTTTTTTTTTTCCCGCCACCCATTCAATTGTATTTTCTTAAAAATCAATAGTTTTTACTCGAAAAAATGCCTTGGGACCTTCTAATATACAAATTAAAAAAATGTTTTAATCTACTACGCAACAACTAAATGAAGTTATGGATCATATATCTAGAGCATTTATAGCAAAATTTATATTCTGCTGCAACTGGCCTGGATTTCGCTTAAGCATTTGACTAAGTCTGGCACCAGGGTCTTCTCTTAAAGCTCTAGAAACTTAGTAACTTCGTCAAGTCCATCATCCTTAGCAGGACCTCAGGTCTACCTTCGCGCCATCATTTCCATATCGCAACAACACTCCCCCATTTCCGGACGACTAGATGTGTAAAAAAAAATAAAAAAATATTCTTAAAACGTAATGGAAAACATCACTTTTTCAATTGAAAATTAGGGGTCTAAAATGACCAAACTAAATTCAGAATCTATCTATACATATTTAAATGATAAGTTAGATTATATTGTGCTGAATGTTGTGAATGATACTTAAAACGGTTACTTCCAACTATAAGAAACACATTTTTTTAAATTAACCATAAAAATCTATTGACTCGTATATAATGAACGTTCATTTTATCAACTTTTTATCATTTTTAACTCTCTGGCGTCATGCTCATTATGCACTGGCGGTTGGCTGCTCGAAAAAACAACTTTAATTAAAGGTTTTATGATAAATTTGTAATGGTTATTTTAAATGAACAAAATAAAAGTAAAATACTCGTATTTTTTTTTATTCTAGAGCCAACATAAATACGAATTTCAGTTTTCTGTGGGCATATTATTTGCCATGTAATAGTTTCTGAAACCATTTGAAAAATCAGTTAATTTAATAGAAAGGGACAAACATGCTCCAAAATTCTAAAGAAAAATTAAACATACATTATTACCAGAAGAAGTGCTAAAAAGCTAATTAGTAATGAAATTTTCATAACAGACGCCTAAAAATTAAATCATTAAAAAGTCGGTCTGCTTCTTGGAAGAATTTCTTAATCTTCTTGATAAATAAGTTTTTTATTTTTCAGTTTGGAAGCGTCATCTACTGCAGGAATTATATTTTTTTAGCAACTGAAGCCTTTTATTCATTATAATTATTATTTTCTTTATATATAATGATTTTTTGACAAATGGTTTACAAAACATATCACTCTTCTACATCTTATTGAAATATAGCTCGAGCTGATATAAAATATTTATTTACATATTTAGATGGACTCTCCAGATGAACCGAAAATACTGTGCATGTCGATCGAGATTTAGGACAAAGCAAATTTGTATTAACGTCTTTAATCTAGGTTACGTACATAATCTCTAACCTATATCTAACCTATAATAACTTTGATACTCTTTATAAGTGTGATCGATTCCTAATAGAATATGAAGGTATCTCTCCCGCCGCTTCACCTGTTCGAAACTAAATTTCAAAATATAATTTTTATCCAAAAGCATAATAATACCACAAACGAAATGATTTTTCTGAAATATATTAGAGTAGGTAACTAGAGACGAATAAAAAAATAGCTCTTATTCTACCATCTTAACACTGTTTACAGTATCTATTAAAATTCGTATTGCAATTATCAAATACAAAAGCAACTATGAGACCATTTGTGGCCGACTATGTTGGAATGTTAGTAACCGAAACATTTTCTTTTCCTTATTGGCATAGGTTCGATTCCGGCCAGGGCAGGTTGAAATTTACTTGGTGGTACACCCGTGAAATGAATTATACACAGGCTAAAATAGGTAGATAACCTGTAAGATAGCTCATCTTTTCTGCTACATTTGGAATATAAGACGTAAAAAAAATATAGGGATAAAAATAAACACTTATGCTTACTCGACTATTAAATTAAATTTGCTTATTTGTTGCAAGTTTCTTTGTTGATATTTACAAATTTATAATATAAATACATGGATGAAATGCGAATAGATAATAAATATAAAATAAAATGCTAAGGTTTTGAAAACTAGCCATTGTTAGAAACAAGTACCTAATTTCTAGTTTAAGGAATCGGGACTTTTTCGAAAAAATAAATATGGAATTTATCCATTGATAAATCAGTTGATAAATCGAAATTGTAGCGAAATTATAGATTTTTTCTTCTCCTTACTATAAAACTATTTTATCAACATCCCTGGATATGTCGCAAGATGTCCCTCGCCCCAAATTTATTTGACGTTTTCAGTTCACACTAATAATAGTTCTACACCGATTTGTAAAGCCATCGAAAACAGCGATTATTATTACCAGAATCTTATATTTGTAATTTAAATGACACGGAAGAATTCCACATATGTAATTTTTTTCATTTTCTTGACTCTATTTTTCATTTTTTTTTTTTTTTTTTTTTTTTTTTTAAGGAGTTTACCTCCCCATGTACTTTAACAATGGCATTTTAAATGTATTTAAATTACAAAAAATATCAAGCAATATTAAATTTATCAAATTTTAAGTTAATGTAGTTTATATCCGTCCCTTGCGTTAATTACGTCTTGCATTCGATGGTGTATAGTGCAATGTGATTTAGAATTAATTCGTGAGTGATAAGCACCATCTAAAGCAAAACTGTAAAAATAAAAAAAAATAAGACTTCTTAACTTTTTTTTTTTTTTAAATACAGCTTGATTTCACTTGAGATACGCACGATGGTATGGAAGGATCAATACAATTAGGGGAGATGAATTAATTTCCACTTCTATTGGAATTATTTTTTTTTAAAACCAGTTTCAATTTTTAAAAAATAACCTACCTAGCCCTTCCCCTTTCACACTTGATATATTTCAAAAGTCAAACATTCCTCAGGTGAGAACCAATATATTTGAGTTCCTGTATAAATAATAATTGCTTGATTTTATTTATTTTAAGAATCTTAAAAAGCTTCAAATACCCTGGTCAAAGTGGTATACTTTAAAGTGGTATGAGAAACATGGTTAAAATGATTGGTTTTATGAACATTGTATATGCATTTTTATTTGTAATCCAGATTATATTTAGCTGGGTTACATTTTGAATGAGAGTTAACTTACTGACTTGTTCGATTTTATTCCATTCTGATAGTTATTGGATAACTAAGGGTGTTCTACAAGATGAGTTACATTGTCCTACTTTATTCAATATATTTGTGGAAAACGCTCTTAAAACTTAGTTCAAGTTTTCAGGAAATATGCAGCAAAGGTAAGCGAAGTTCTGACATATTATTAGTAAGAAGTTATAATGCTTGGACAATCTTGCTAAGATATTAATTAATTTAATCCATAGTTATTAAGAAAATATATTACGGCGGATAATAAGCTAAAGACGGCTATAAAAGAAGCAATTTCCGCGTTTAACTACACTTATTCCCTCTTGATATTGTGGACTGAAGATACTTAAACATCTTTACGATTCCCTTTGATATCTTTATCAGCTTCATCATCACCCTTTATAGTGTTGTCTTTTGTTTACAAATATATTTTGATCCGTGACAATAATTATTCGTTTGGCTATTAATCTTAATTGATAGCATGCAAATCAATGGTTGCTAAAACATTCTTTTTAATTACTTAGATCAAATAATCCATAAAAATAAATACAATTATACCTTTGAGAAATCACATACTATTATTTAAATGTGATTATTTATTAAATAAATATTACAAGCTACCCTCCTCAAGGGCAATAAGTAATATGGATGCTAATGATTCGATTCTATGTCCAATTATATGTTCAATGAATGGAGATAGAAATATATAAAAATAAAAATAAATATAAATATATTTTTTAAAAACTTCAACTATAAAATAATAATATCAATAATATAAAATAAATTATAAAAATATAATATTAAAAAAAAATTATAATTACAATATATAAAAGCATTCAAGTGGAACCTCGAACTAAGATTGTTATCCCACTTATGGGAGGGCAACCCAAACCCAAAGTAATCACAACGTACTCTCAAATCGAGTGAAGGCTGATTTGTGAGAGCATATCACATTCGCTCAGGACTTCACAGAAGCTGGCCATTGCCAGAACTTCCATAAAACATACTGAAGTACAAAATGTAGAAATAATAACTTTGTTACTTAATATCACGTTTAATTATTTAACTGTTTTTCACGAATGATAAATATTTAAAATCTAACTTTTAAGGTTTTAAAATTAAGAATAATGAAATATATATCTATTACCTACATAAGTTGGTGTGCTTTGAAGCTTGATAAACCATCCATTTATCTCATAACCATTCCTTACTATCTTAAATACTTAAATACGAAAAATGCATAATGCTCCATACTCAGAAACAAATAAACTTATTGTTAGTCTACAATACAATAATAAATCAATAATCCATAATAAGGAAAAAATAATATCAGTAAAGGAAGTTGATCTAAAGTTTTTTTTTTTTTTTTTTTTTTTTTTACGAATCGATAACTTCGTTGATTGTCATTTAATGCTTTTTGTTTCGAAGCAATTAAAATATTATTTTTTATTTTTTAGTTCAATTTTGTATAAGTAGATTTTAATATTGAATCAGTTTTGTTTTTTTTTCTAAAAATTATTTTTATTTTTTAATTTTTAGTGATGAGTGTATTTTGTTTATACTGTCAATGCGATTAGTCGATCGATCTTCAAGCTACCCTGAATAATAGTTCAACTTACTGAACAAAGACTTATCGAGGTTATCATTCGACTTATCTTCATGTAAATGGGAAAAATGAACAGAAAATTTGAGTTAAAATCATTACGTGTATTTTTCACTAATGGGTACATGTATGTTTTTTGTATTTACTTATAATGTCATAGATACAGAAAATTAAATACCCGATACCACTTTATCATATTCACTTTCAACTGTACTGCGCTTTTTTCTCACGGAACCTAAAAGTAGACTTATCGCCTTCTACAAGTGGCGATCATTTTTTTATTCTTTATGAAGGATGAAAAAGAACTACGCGGAATTTGGAATTCAATAGCAACAAACGCTCAGCTTCTTACTCATTTCTACACTTATCAAATCAGTTTTAACTTTTCGTTAATTGAAAGAATTTTCAGTAGCCATTGTAAAATCATCCGATTAAATAACCAATAAGTGACTGGTGTAACCAGTGAGGAGATATTCAAAAGAGCAGTCTCGAGTGGAGTGGGGCTGGGATTCGTTCCCCCTCCACTATACTACCCTAACCTCCGAAGCGTACCACGTGTGTGCTGCGTGATTTCCTTGATGTGTTTGCTTTTAATTTCTTATTTTTTACGTAAACCTATTCTCGTTGAGTTTTTATTTTGTTTATAAATTGATTCCACATTAAGTATGCCTTTTTGTGTTGCAATTGGATGTAAGAACAACAACAAGGCTGGGACTAAAAATGATAAGCAGCTTAGCTTTCATAAGTGAGTACCTAATGCAAAATTCTTTCATTGTACCTAGTCAAATTTAGTTCGCGATGGTATTAAATGCAATTACTTTTTTATAATAAACTCCACGTCAAAAGTAATGCAATACTTTGAAATATTTGAATTTGCATTATTAATTATAACTTTTATATTCAATAAAAATCCTTTATATTAACAATGTTTAAGTAGAAAATGATACACTGTGTTTGAAGGAATTTCATTACCTATACCTGCCTCAGCAGCAGTCTAAAATAATGTTGGTGAGTTGGGAATTGGGTTAACTCTGGGTAGTATAGTGGTGGGGTAACACTGCTCCCACCTGCCTATAGCTCAATAGCAGCTGTATTTGTATATCTCCTAAAACAGGTTAAAAATGACGGGAAACAGGACAAAAAATTACCCATAAAATTCTTTTAATTTGATTTCGAGTTATAAAGGCGATGACTTCTAATAGTCTGATAGAGGTGGTCCTAGAAGTTCTCTCTTTTGACCCCTATTGTCAGTTCGAATAATTTACATAATTTTTCACGTTTCTTTGCCTGAAATCGACTAATTGAGGTGAAATTTGCGTGTAATGTACTTTCGACTTATTTCGTAGATTTCATTCGACTTATTTAAGAGTCGATTTTGAACTAATATTAAGTCGAGTGGATTTTGAACTAATATTAAAAATAATGCAATAGGAGAGAGTTTAAACGTTGGGATAATTTACTAACACAACATGAAAGAATCAAATACTTATCTAATATTTTCTAGCGGTTTTATATCTCCTAAATTTTAAAACAGTATCTTGTAAACATAACATTCACAAAAATAAATTAGATAATATATTTTTAATATAATCAATGAGACTTAGTAATGCCATTATAATGTCAGCAGGGTCGCCATTTAAATGTTTGTAACATTGCCAGTATTCAAAATAGAAATAAATTAGTTCCGTACTCCTTAACATGTAATTTAAATTTATAAATACGCTCTTGTTTTCTCATTCCTTGTCCTCCTAATATTAAAAAAAAGTTCCAAATTTAACCTAAATATAACTTATCATAAAAATAAAAAAAATGAGTTTTGTTAATGGCAAGTTGCTCCACTCCTTGAGCGAGGATTTTGCTGGCGAAGCAGCTGATAGAACAGAGATGGGATCTCTTTAAACCTGGTTTGCCCTCACAATGTGGGTTGACAAGCTTGATTCAGGGTTTCCTAGTACAATATAGTGTGATTGTATTTAAGATTTTTTTTTTTGTTTCTCTATTTTAATTTATTTGATTCCACAACTATTTCCCTGATTTATTGTTTTCCTAATTTATCATTCATTAAGTTTTATATTACTTATTGAATAGTTAAAGGCTGTTTATTTAATTTTAATTTTTTTTTTTTTTTTTACCTTATTTCTTTATAATATTTGTTTGCTTTCATTGTACATATTTTATGACTGGATTCATGCTCAGCCGTATTCCCATGAGTGAGACTGCTTGCATTATTTATTAAATAAAAAAATGATAAATTACCTTTTTTTTTAACTATTTTGTTTGTACATTAATTTTTTCTAAATAGTTATTATATTTATTTTTTAAGATTGTACATATTTTTACGGGGACTAACTAATTATTTTATTTTTACTCATTAATAAAAAAAAGAAGTAATATTATTAATTAATCTAATTATTTCTAATATTACGTTCCCACTTCAAGGTCATACTAAAGTCTAATGTAAATTAATAATCCCTCTCACATGCGGCGTCCCTCAATGGTCTGTGCTATCTCCAGTAGTGTTCTCAATATACACGGCTGAAACTGTTGGAGCTAGGTACAGGAAAGCAACTGTGGCGGCATACGCCGATGACATTGCTACTTATAATAGTTCATTAAACTACTAAGGCTATCCGGCAGGCGGAGGAGGTTTGTAATGAAATCAAGGAAACATTTGAAGGGTTGAATATTGTAGTAAACCCCAAGAAGACTTACTGCATTATCTTCTCCTTCCAGAAAAATAAGCGTCCCCTTTCTAAAACCTATGAGGTAGCAGAAATCGCTAAGACGGTCGGTAGGCAGTATAGTGTACCTGGGTGTCACTCTAGACAGGCACCTCACACTTTCAGGCCACTGTACCTATTATCATCCTCACCTGTATGAATTACATTACCTATTATAGTGATCATATTAGCTTTAACTGAAAAATAATTGTACATACTAATGTAAATATATACCTATTCGAAAAACAGGTACCATATATCCTTGATATAAACTGAGATAATCCGGGGGTCTGGATTTTTTTTCCTTTGCGAATTTTCTAATGCTTGTTTCATAATACATAAGTTGTATACATAATCTTGCAAAAATTTACGTTGTCATTACACTAGGGAATATGTCTGACTAGGTATATCTTTCATTTTATCTATGAAATGTATGATATTGCACCACCTACTAAGGTTTTGTTAGTGTGGCTTCTCTCATTGCTTCAGAAATGGCTTCATTTAGAAAATCTGATGAATACTTAATACGACACTCTATTCAATGTATAGACAACGGAAAACAGATTCCTTTTAAATTCCTTATTCAACTTGTAATATAAGAGAGACGAAATCCTTTACACAAAACCTATTCCGCAATATTCTTAATTTTAAAACGACAACAGTGAATAGGAATGAGTTGCGACAAGGATGTATGCATTCTCTTCCCTTGCTTAACTATGTTTGAGAAACGTCTACAGCTGTACACGAAAAGAATAGATATCGTCGAAGAAAGAAGATGAATAGTTTTTAAAAAATAATTGAATAAAGAAGGAGCTTGGGGACATTAGCATGACAAAAGGCCCAGGTTTGGCGGAAATTCTTCATGCGTAGTGCTTCATTAATAATGCATGGAGCAGACAATGCGCTATCTACTGGAAGATCCTCTCCGCGATGGATCCGTCTACATTTTGCTCCAAGGATTTGGAATCCGTGATAAGAGGGGATAGATCCTTTGTACAAGGTGTTTGAACTTTCAAATAAGTTTTAGCCAGTGATAATGGGGCTGTAGATTAATCTTGAGCAAATTTTAAAAGCATTTTTTATACAGTAAACTCCGGTTTTTCTGCCCTCTTCAGGAACAGATATAGTTAAAGTTAAACTTAAAAAGGTTTAAGTAGGAGTGCCTGATAACAGGGAAAAAGATTAATAAAAAAATATTTTAAGTGAGATTAATCCCGGACATGAGTCATATATACTTCTAATGACAAGCCATTTTTTGTTTGTGATCCCTAACCACGAACACTACTGAATCAATCTGTACCACAATTTAACCACACCATCCTTATAGTTCAAGGAAGGTTTAGAAATAATAAAATCTACTGATTTTTTTTTAATTTGGTATTAAGAAATTGATAAATTAAGACTGGGGCATAAACACTGATCGATAGGTGCCGAGGTCCATTCAACACATGAGGTTACAAAGATACTGTGTTACACAAGGTGTTCGGAAGATCGTCGGCCAAAGAGGTATCTAAGGTTAGGAAGGTTCATTTTGAATTAGGTATATATAAAGTCTTACGGTTTTTTTTTTTTTTTTTTTTTTTATATATATATGAATGTTTTTGAAAAAATATCCAAAACAAAACATTTATAACTTCCCTGTTTATGCCTTATAACTTCGTTGTTTACTGATATATCAACGCTATTTTTTTTTGCTGTAATTACTAATACATTGTTCATGTATTAGGATTTCGCTGTTGCGCTTACTTTAATGGCGTTTATATATCAGTAAAAAAAAAACCGTAAGACTTTGAACATAGGTAAGTGACTAAATAGGTTCAAAATTAACCTCCCTACCCGAGAGACCTCTTTGGCCAACGATCTTCCAAACACCCTGTATAGAGCTTAAAACAGATTGAAAAATTTACCGTAATTAAATTAAATTATTAAAAAAGATTTAAAATGTAGTGTGACATGTGGATCCCAGTGAATTTTGAACAATCAACTGATATGTGGTTAACACCATTCCGGAACATAGTTTGCAATGGTAAAACTATTGGACCCAATTTCACCAAATTTTAACTACATCATCTTCACAGTTCTAGAACGGTTTTGCAATAATAACATTTAAAGTAATAGGGTTTTAAATGTACAATATTGAGTAGCAGAAACGAGGTTTGCCCACTGTCATAAAGTTTTATGTTTAGAAAATAAAATTACCCCATAATTTTGGCGATATATAAATAAACAAAAAAAATATTTTTTCAAAAACTGGATTTAAAGTATAAGTTCAAATTTAAAAAGTGCTGCCTGAATAGTTGCGATTTTGAACTTACCACTTTATTCCCAGTGACCACCGAATCCACAATATTAGCTATTTCATCCAATACATTATAATTACTAACAGAACTGACAGTGCAAGGATAAAAAGAATTTTATAAAGGAATTCACAAGTACAAATTAATAGACTGTAAATAAATAAAAGAATTAATTTTTATATATCTTAACTAATTTATTCGTGTTTTCAGAACCTTCGAACGAACTCTTATCCATTCAGTTCGTACATTCACTGTCTAAATATAATCCATTTCTCCCTTTTGATCCCTAGAATAAAAATATTTATTTCAAAACTGTTAATGTGCTTTTATACTTAAATACCAATAGCGAATGAATATTCTTGGATAATTTTATGTACATGATAACTTAAAAGTGCTTTTTAAGAAGCTATTTTAAATTTCCTTTCTAGCTTGTGTTATTTTTTTTTCTGTCTATGCCACCTAGAGCACTGACAGCATGGAGGGGGAGAAGCGTAGCTAGATAAAGAGGAAGTCGTTTCCTGTCTGTCGGCTCGTTAATGAAAGGCAAAGTAACCTTCAGCCGTCGAAGCCACGAAGTTATAAATATTTTAAATATTTAACTAGCTATGAATAGTTAAAAATATTTAACGAAAGAAGAATTCCTTAGTGTTGTAATGCACAACTTTAATCTATAAATAGTCTATATATAATGTTTTTAGTCTATTTATATAGATAAGTATATATATATTTCTTAACTATTACTATTAGATGTTTAATAAGGTTCTTGAGGTTCAGTCAATAAATAAAAACAACTATTTTGGCGACGTTTCGATACTATATTGTTCTCATAATCATTCTCTATAGTGAAAAAAAGGTTAAGATAAAATTATTTAAGTTATACAGGTTATTTCAAAACATATACTTAGCTATAATATAAATATATAAAACCATGCATTAGCACAATTAACTACATATAATTACAAAACATAGAGCACTAGAAAACTACTTACAATACTGGTGGATAAGCTATTGGTATCTGCTACTAAATTATAGCAATTCTGGTACACAACTGAACTAGGGAAATAGTCCAGTAAAATAAGGCTCAAAAAGACCGTTTTCAAGAAAAAGCTGCCGAACTTTTATTCTCAACGGTTCCTTATGTTTTTTGAGGTGCTGACTCCGAATCTGAAGTTTGCTACCACGGCAACCATCGGCTCCATATTCAAAATCGCAAAAAAACGCCAAAAAAAAAACCGTTATTTTTTTTTATATCTTAACACGATAACGAAGCTTTAATTAATTGTAGCTGGAACAAGTACCTACATAATGAAAAAAAGAAATCCGAAATCGGACCATTTTTCGCGAAGTTACGTTATTGGGAAAAAAAAAATGGAGAAATTGACCAACTTGCCGTCAGTCCCGCAGCTCCGCGACACGTTTGTCGTACTCTTTTGCCTACAACTCTGAAACTATCCGATACAACATTACTTTTTTTCATCTTAAAGCTGATTAAATTTACTATATAAATGAAGTTTTAATCAAACTCCGTAAAATGTACATGCCAGCCCGCTAATAAAAACGTACTTTTGTAAAATCCAATTGTTTTTTGGCACATTTGTCACTTTAACTCCTCAAATATTTGTTCTATCCCAAATTTCGTTTTTCTATCTCAAAGCTGATTAAATTCGCTATCAGATGCTATATATGTAAATTATATTAAATCCTGTAAACCACCCAGGCTTGCACGCTAAATGTGTAAATTATGACATGTTCAGTATGGTAGACTGGTGTGGGTATTTCACGGTGTTAATTATAAGTTACATATATGGGATCTAATAGTACATTTAACCAGCTTTTAGATAAAAATGTTAAAATTTGGATCGGACAAATGGTTTTGGAGTTATAGCGAATAATGTGCCAAAAAAAAACATGTATTTTACAAAAGTTTTCAGCGTGATAGCTTGTGTATTTCAAAAATTTTGATAAAAACTTTCATATATAGGATCTAATTATAAATTTAACCACCTTTCAGATTTAAAAAGAAAATTTTAAATCGGACAAATACCTTCGGATTTATATTGAAAATGTGCCGAAAAGCATGGATTTAACGTACGGGTTTTCAGACGTCTGGGATTTACTATTCCAATAGTAAATTTAACAAGCTTTTAGATGAAAAAAAGTAATTTAAGATCAGACAAATATTTTTGTAGTTATAATGAAAAATGTACTAAAAAAACTTGGATTTCACAAAATGTTTTTGGCACCTTAATCTCTTTAACTGTAAAAATATAGGTCCGATCCAAATTCTTTTATTCATGTTAATGCTGGTTAAATTTTTTATCAGATCCTATGTATGAAATCGTTCATAAAATCATTTCCGTACAATGTACAGTAAAATAAAATTCCGTTTTCAGGAATGTAGTATATCATAAATACGATAATATGCATGTTATAAACTCACCTCTTAGTATTTTTTTCAAGGACTCTCTCGAATCCCAATGAAAAATCAAATCTAGTTGTGGTAGAAATAACTTTTGGAGAACATTGAACTCTAAACTCAAAAATTTGAGAAACATGTTATACATTATTTGGGGTTCAAAAGCGATTTTGGAAGGGAAGGGGATTCAAATATCGAAACATTAATAAACAAATGATTGATGTCTTCACTCTGGTGATTGCGCATAGGAAATATTTCGCCAATTTCGTTTTAGTAACATTATTGAAAATATAAGGTTTAATAAAATAAGCCCTAAAATGTACTAAATAGTACCTAGAAAAAAAAAATAAATGTTGCCTACAACTGTTTTTATGAAACTAGGACGCACTGAAATAGATGTTTTGGGTAGTCTTTCATAGGTTATTCATAGGTTGTTTATTTGGGCTATGGGGTAATGTGATATTCCTTACTAAAATAATTCTGAATGTAAAAAGAGAACAATTAAGTTTGATTCGAGGCATCAAAATGGAGAATCATCGAACTTGTTCAGGCTTTAATTTAATATACAATCAATATAGGTATGAACGATTGAATAAATAAATTTATGAAAACCGTTTTAAATTTTGTAATAGAACAAATTAATTATGTTACTAATTTCTTGCTCGCACATAGAATATGTTGTTTTAACCCTCATTTATAAAAATCGTTCCTTTAGAACCTGGAAGCTCTTTAAGAGAGGTTGGTGGTTCCTCACGATTCATATTCGGGTATGCCAAAAAGTGCTGCGAGTTAGTTCGAACTCAGTTATAGAAGGAACTTTTATTTTCTGTTATAACAAGCGTGTACCAACTCCGGGATGTAGGACCCTCTTGGGTTTAACTAAGCCTCTAGAAACTGATCACCTAGTTCTTCATTAAGTCTGTGAAAACCTGGATGTTGAGCACATCATTTAATAATTGTAATTAATGAAAAATAAAAATGTTTTTTTATCATAATTACAGACACAGGATGCTTCATGGATTTCTGTAGTACATATAACTTAATTCAGAAGCGTATAACTGAAAATTCTTTGTTTTGGGATATCATGTTTAGTTCACTGAAAATGGACTTTTTTTTATTTTTATGGATCATTCTTATTCAAATTTCATGACACCTATGAATTAAGAATCGTGCAATAAATATTTCAAATAATTTTTTTTTTTTTTTTTTTTTTTTTTTTTCTGTAACATGGTATCAAAGTATCTTAAATATGAGATAAGACAATTTCTTCATCTAAAATGAATGCTTGGAATGTATAATTTCTTTGTAAACATTCTTAAAATTCAACATCCAATATATTTAGTTCAACTTAATCCATTTATTTGGAGATATCTCGTTTTATCAAGAAAGGATAAATTCGTTTAAATTGACGAAGTAAGGAATTTTTCTTATCGAAGTCTCAATTATAAAATAGATTCGTAAAAGCATCAAATAAAGCCAAATCAAGATTATTGTTGAATGTAATTCCTTGATGCATTCCGCCGGTATCAGAGTGCGTTTTGGGCAAACTATAATTGTAAATTTTCGACATCAGCTCCTGCAAACATTAAAAAAAGAATTATTAATGGGGTATTAGTTGACTGTGAAGTATTTTAGGATATAGGTAGTTGGGGTATGCAGTCATAGAACACAGCAATTAAAAAAATTTATGTCTAATTGCTGTGTCCTATGACTGCATATCCTATCTACCTACATCCTAAAATTTAAAGAATTATGTTCCAGTACACGTCAACAAATATTTATTGTTTCATAGACATGACTTAAAATCCACTATCGGCCTTTGAAGAGGTATTTTTTTTTTTTTAAACTATTGTTTATAGTTTTAAAAAAAAACCCTTTGCTTATAACAAGTTATGGTTCAGATGAATAACGTCCAACTCATCCGTTTAAGTTACGACATAGTTGGAAACAATGATATCTTTTATGATTTTCCGGGAAAATACTTTACAGAATTTTTTCTATTGTTTGCAACCCAAGAAGCAACACTCAGATTTTTTCTTCGAAACACAAATCATGCATCAAGGGAAAACAGGATCATTTTAATAATCGTATCAGTATATTTTTTTAACTGCTGTTATTTTTTTATTATTTAGGGCGATTCTTGTATCTTTGCTATACATTACACTGGTCAACAAAAAAAAATAAATTGTTTGTTTCCTGTGACTATTTTGTTGTTTCTAACTCAATTTGATACATATATTTTAAATATGACAACAATGTTTCCCTAACAGCTTTTGTTTTTGTGTTATAGCTTACCAACCTTATTTAGTATTTTTACTTAAATTTTGTTCGACAGTAAAATATATTCTGTTGTTTTCGATATGCATTCGTCCAGGCGGTGTTGTGTGCTTAATCCATATTGTATTTGCTATATTTGTGGTGAATATATATTTGAAAAATATCCAAAACCTATATTAGACTTTGTAAAAACTGCATATCATCAATACTTCAAAATAGATTTGTACAATGTACAACAAGCCATGGGTTCCTCATATTGTTTGCCAAAAATGTGTTGTGTGTCTACGGTTATGGTCCAGCTGGAAAAGATATGCAGTGAAGTTCGTAACTCCCATGATTTGGTGAGAACCTCAAAACCATCATGACGACTGCTACTTCTAGGTTGCGAAAATAAACGGAATAAACCCTGAAATCGAAGTAATTCGTCATATCCTAAATTATCTTCTGCTCAACGATCTCAGTTAAAATCTAAATCCCCTGATGATCTAAATGTCTGTGATCGCAAACAAAATATATCAATATATCAAATGATGACTCTGATCCAGATTAGAGCCTTTCAGAACCTCAACCATTTAATCAGAAATAACTTAATGACTTAGTGAGGGATCTGAACTTACCGAAAGAATCTTCAGAATTTTTCGCATCTCTTTAAAAGAAAAAAATTTGCTTAATCCCGAAACCAACATTACTTTTTATCGTACCCGAGAAAAGAATCTGTTACCTCTATTTTTCTCAAGAGAAGGATTTAGTCTTTTATGACAATGTTGGTGGTATTTTGCAACAGATGGATTTAATAAACTACAAGCATAGGGATTCGTGTATTTTTATGGACAGCAGCGAAAGAAGTTTAAAGTGTGTTTTGCTCCATAGCAGTAACAAGTACGGATCCATACCTATTGCACATTCGACGACTTTGAAAGAAGAATACACAAATATTTTATGCAAAGAGATCTACCTAAAGTCATTTATTCAAGGAAATCCTATAAAAGATCATTTGATAATAATGTTCAATAAAATTTTGTTAATATTATGTATTAATTTCCTTACATTTGTTTAATGAAAACATTAAAACTGTATATTTCACAAAATAAAGCTGTTAGCAATCTCCCAGTATTTTTTTTCATCGTCAGGGCCTTTGAAATAACCGGTAACAATAAAAACAATTAAGTAAACAAAAATTGTGTTGACCAGTGTTATTTACACACATGATATACCTACTTACCTTAATGCAATAGGAGCATGCGCGATAAAGCGATTTTGAATGTAGACATCAAGCAGGCTTCACTAAACACACAAACATTATTTACAATATTTACAAGACTGGTCAAAAAATGAATAATTAAACTCAACAGCGACAAATCTCTATAATGTTTTGACATGATACCTGCCCAACTACCTACGTCAATAAAATAACATTACCCACACACTTAAGCATATCTATGGTACAAGATTACATCCAGACTTCAAACGAATGATTTCATAATAAACTCTACTGGCATATCAATAATCTAATACAAACCACAGCCACACGAAACATGTTGGGAATACTCGAAGAACTTTAATAAAAAGGAGTTGGTTGAGGGATCTCCAAGGATCTAATTAATTAAACATCATGTTAGGAGTACCGCAGATTGCTGACCACCCTCATGCCTTACATGCCAGTTATCGTTATTATTATCATCATCAGATCTGCTTGCTGTCACGAGATAAGTGGCAGATGTAGATTTTAAAAAATTTAAAGAAAAAAAATGCTATTATTGTTAATAAATAGAAGACTCCAAGCTATCTTCTATATTCGATAGCCTGGAGACCCTCTAATAATCTAAATCCTTGACAAATCATTAAAATGCCATTATTCCCATTATTACTTGACGTTACCATTTATGCAGAAAATAATATTTAAAAAAAAAAATTCAATGTCATTTTTAATGAACGGTAAATAATAGAGGGTAATTTAAACATTCATATATTTACAAACAGATTCCAATATTGAGGAATTATTAGAGTGGAAGTTTCAAGGAGAGATAAAAATCATAATTGACTGATTCTATAGCCAAATACTTTATTACAGAAATCTGGTGTTCTAAAATGATCTGGAGAACAAATATTCCTAGTACATATACTGTTTCCCTCTCCCCGTATTATGTCGTTGAGAAAGTACAATAGGCAGAAATCAGGTCACATTTCCCAAATGTTCATGATAATTATTGTCCTAATGCCATATGGTCAAACTTGGTAAAGAATACCATTAGCATATCTCCACCATACATCATCTACAACCATGCATAATCCATTACACTTGAGGACATTAACCGTTCTTGGATAAAATGTATTAGCTGAACATGATAAATTTTATAAAAGCTGATACAACTTTGATGGATGTGAACGCGGTGGGCGACCTTATTCGCGGCGATATGGTCAAGTGGAATGAATTATAAGATGTAGGAGTTGCCTTGTCCTCATAGCAGATCCTTAAAAGGATTCAATGGGGCAGAGCCTGAATAATTTTTCAGAATGAATATCTGTTTATGAAATTATCAAAAGGTTGTATTATTTAATTTAAATTCTGTATAAACTGATAATCTTACATATAAAGTGGAATTAATTTCCAGTATTGCAGAATACGGTTTTATTTCCGTAGTGGAACCAAATGATGTTTTGCTATGGTTTTCGGTTCAGAAACGATAAGCAAAAGAGACTGGCAGAACTTTAAGGAATAACCTATAATGATATAGACTATATGGACCAAAAAGAACAAAACGAATAATTCTGGTATAGTTGTTTCAGAACTGCTAACTCAATGAAAAACTAACAAAACCTTTTTATAGGTAATTCTGTATTTTTAATTATTCGGATTTAAAGAATGTTTTGCTAACATTGTGATTTCTCCAGACGTTTGGAAATGATGACAGTGACACTTTTAAAATGAATAGAAAATTCCAATGAACAACTGACCGGAACGTTTTCTTTATTTTTTTAAATGAAAGTGTTACATATTCAGTTTTATCAACATCCAGGTCAATATGAAGTTTCCTTAGTTTTAGGGATATTAATGAAAAACTGAAAACAGTGGTAACATTTTTGGGGTTTTAGTAGTTTTCCCTGTTATTACTAAATTTACAGACCCCTGAAATAAAGCAAGCTTGTAATTCCAATTAAGCACTCCAATAACGTATATAAAGCCGATGTGAGAAAGCTTACATGATATGTTCCATAAAAATATCTTTCGACTGGGCTTCCAGCTGGTTAGGTTACAGTGGATTCAAGACATACGCTCTGTTCTTCTTCTGCTTCTTCTTCTTTTCTTTAGATCCAAAAAAAAAATAGCTATCCCTTTTGTATCTATACATCCGATTCCGATAACTATCTTTAAAATAGTAAATTATCCAAGCCACTCCTCAGAACACCCTAAAAATGCATTTGGGATCTTAATAAGGCTGAAATCCTTCCTGCCTTTATTCAAAGTCAATTATTTATAAATGAAACAGTACATTCTTACCTAAGAACAAAACCCAAGAACCTTCATGGCTTCTTTCTAATTAAATGAATGTAATTTCTAAGAACCATTCTGATCACCAATTTAGGAATGGAGACTTAATGTGATTTCATTTTCGTTAGTCATCATGTTCTGTCTACTCACGAGGGCGCGTCACTCAAGAGTTTATAAAATTTTTTAAAAAAAATCAAAACCTTTTTAATTAATTATTAATATTGACAATTACAAATTATACATAAGGTAAATTTGCGCAAAATTATTAAAATGGCATCAGTAACTTGTTAAGAACTACTCATTAGTAGTTAATAAATTATCTGCATATGTCGAACACAACACTCCCTTTATCAGAAAGAGAAAATTCGGCCATTAAATTCCTCAAAGAATTACCTGTGCACAAACAAGAAGTTCATACCCCTCCATGGACAATCAAATCGCCCAAAAAACTGCTTCATTTAACCCGACTTTCCAAAAATAGTACTTCTCCTTGTGAATACAAATCCGAATTTGCCCGTCTACTTAAAAAAAAAAAAACCAGAACCTTTCGTAATCTATACAGACGGATCTAAATCTGACGATTCAACTGCATCTTCCTTTGTTACCCACAACTCCACTCATAAAATAAAATTACACAAATTATGCAACATATATACAGCAGAACTTAATGCAATAGCATCAGCACTTCACTACTCCATATCAATAAAAACAAAACAACATCGCAATAGTAACAGATTCACTAAGTTCACTAAAAGGTTTAAATAACATGTATCCCAAACATCCAGTCATCCTAAAAATCCACTACTTCCTCAGTATACTGCAAAATTCGGGGCGGATCGGTCCCGCTTGGTGGGAAATGCGACATGGCTGCTTGGGCTAGTTATGCTCCGAACCTTGTGAGGATTTGGACTTTTCCATGTAGAAATGTAAATGGTTTTTATCCACATCCTACTTATAAGCTTCGTATATAATTTAAATAGAAGAAAAAATGTATTCATATAAATAAGCAAGCCGTGGCGCATTTCCTGCTCGGCGGGTGCGGCTCGTCTCTCCTTGGGGGTGCGCCTCTGTTCGTGGCACCCATCCTGACCCTAATCTTCTGTGAAAATATACCTATATATATATATAACTACACAGGCATTGATGACCCTAGGGTTTTATGCCTGTAAACCCCAACAAACAAACAATTATCTGCATTAATTTTCTTTTAAGTGTTTTCTTTTTTTTTTCTCTGTTTTAGTTTATTTGTCTCTGCAATCAGTATCCTAATTTATTTTATATTTTATCGATATGTATTATTACATAAGAACATTAAGTATTATAAGAGGAAAATAAGCAATAATATCTCCCCACATTAATTTTATTATTCAAAAATTATATTTATAATTAAAGACTCATTTACATGACAGCTATCAGACCTATTTGGACATATGGAATTCAGCTTTGGGGCTCCACTAAACCATTTAACTCATCTGTCACAAATATACTTATCCATAAATACCTCAATGTTGCTGATTTAGCACAAACCAAACACCTATCCTTTCATAGTAAACTCCTCAAACATTCAAATTCACTAGTCTCTCAACTTGCTTACCATTCTATTCCCTACTACTCTCTGGGCGTCTGAAAAGGAGATGGTTTCGGGACCTTCTCAAGTAGAACTTTTATTGAAGTGCTACTAGTGGGTAGTTGATTCACAAGCAATTGTCATTTTATTATTTTGTGTTATTATCACATTTACTGGATGTATGTTTTTATGTACAGTTGTAAATTTCAATAAATAGATATTTAATAAAAAAATATTTATAATAATTGGTCGACGTTTCAATAATGATAAGCAATAATTATCATCACATTATAATGTCTTTTAATAGCATTTCAAGTATTCTATTAAATAAGAAATATGTTGATAATAATTATTGACGAAACTTTAGTTTATTGACAATGAAGTAAATTGTAGGGCTTGAAAATATAGCAATGTCATGAAACGTCGCCCAATTATTATAAACATAATTCTAGAATAACAAAATTAATGTTGGAAGATATTATTGTTTTTTTTCCTTTTATAATATTTTATCATTCATTACATTTCTTGAACAGTTAGAGACTATTTATTTTAATTTTCTTTCTACTTTATTTCTTTATTTTATTTATTTTTTCTTACTTTTATTATACATACTGTATGAATGTATTCATTGTCATCCATATTTAATTTTTTAAGCTCAGAATACCGATGCACGACATATCGAAGACAAAAATATCGATCTATCGTGTTTTGTTTTTTGTATAAAATGCCATTCCATAAACATTTTATCACGTTACAATGAAATACCTGTTTATTTTATAATTTTCGTAAGTTACATAACAGTACTTTCATCAATAATTTACGGTTATTCTACTTTAGTATATATAGGTATTTTGGGCGGGAGTATGAGTGAAGCAATGTCAATGTCGTCACCTTAATTTATTTCATAACTTAACTAGAAATACAAATTATATACTATGTTTAAATAGTATTATATAATACTCTGTATTTGCAGAAGATTTTTTAATAGGAGTTTTCCACTAATGTGGTTTTCCTTCCCCTAAATATCCCTCAGGATCCTTCTCCAACCTTCCCTGTCCAAGGCCTGTTCCTCTGTCATGCCATGTCCCATCAGGCTTTCTTCAACTCCGTCTCTCCACCTCACTCTGGGTCTTCCCCTTCTCCGTCTTCCATCCACTTCCATGTCCATTATCTTCTTCGGTAATCTTCCTGGAGGCATTCTTCTCACATGCCCGAACCAGCTGAGTCTTTTTTCCTCAATGGTCGATAGGATATTCCTATTTGCAGAAGATACATATACTTAATCATATATCAATACTATGTCAAAAATTCAACTCCCACATATCACTAGATTGTTGGAAAACTAACTATCCCAAAATATTTCCACTTTATTCTTTGTGGGTGAGATGGTTCGCCCTGTTCTAGAAAATAATTTCATATTTCCAAGCGACCCACATAAAATTGGAAAAGTTGTATAAAAACATTCAACTTTAAAAACTTCCCATTTTTTAAAACGATTTCATAAAGTTTCGTTACTTTTTTTATATGTGCATAGTTTTATATTACATTTTTAGAATATAGAGAAAACGATATATCGTAATATACTTATCGATATATCGAAAGAAAACATATCGAATTATTGATAGAAAAATATTGATATTTCGATACATCGTGTATCGACACCAATCCCTAGATAAGTCCAAATACGATTCCGTATGTCCAAAATGGTCGAATTACTGTCATATAAATAAATATTTTCTTATGTGTTAGAAGCATTGAACATGTTGTCAAGTACTTGGAGTAGTCTATTTAGTTGTATTAGGGGTTGCATATATATTGTATATTGTAGTTTGTATATATATATATATATTGTGTGGGTTGTATATTGTTGTATTAAGTTTCTTGTCGAAACTTATTTATTGTTTTTCTTACTAACAAAAAAAAAAAAAATAAATAAAAATAAAAAAAAAAAAATCATTTCATTTCAATATTATTATTAAAATATAAAAATATAGACAGGACAAATGTAAATTCTGCTTTTTACGGTCAGTGAAATAGACCTATAATTGGTGATTCTATTTTTTAACACTTTTTAACGAAAAAAATTCCTGACTGTATGACATAGTTTTATGAATGTAATGCTCGGCTGCAACAAGGTCTGATCCGACACATTTTCCTTGGTTTGTATACGATATCCTTCACCTATCTTTGTACACTCAAATTTCTTAATTATAGTAATTTAACGTATTATTATTTATGGGTCAACATTTATAATTTTTTTTTATAAATCATTCAAAGTCCAAATGACGACCAACTACTGGAATTTACAAGTCGGAATGTTAAAGATCCTTGGATATAATTGTAAACATATCTGACAGCCTTTAAGATATTTTATTCCACAATGATCAAGTATAATTTAATGATATGGATTTATTATTCACTTAAAAGTCATATCCTCTGAACATTCAACAACCTTAGTAACATAATAACGATTACATTAACACTTTTCGTTTCATTCCGATGATGCATTGAAATGCAAAGAATTTCCATGGCGTGGTGGTTGTCGAGGGAGCGATTGACGAAGTAGGATGATTCAGCCCGCCTTAAAGAAACCTTTGAGATGAGATGATGTTATCAGAAACCGCAATGAATCATATCTAAATGGGGCTCATGGTTCCGCAAGAAAAAAAAATCATACATCACTAAAATAAATCAGTTCATCCAGTGATCAATTTGATAGAAAATGGCAAAATTTAACTTAAATATTGAGCTTTGGGACTTCACTAAACCATCTAATTTATCTCATATCCAATCCTTGCAATTCAAAATCTTTCGAAAAATCCTTAATACTCTTCATTATGTCACAAACAAACCTATCCATAAAGATCTTAATGTTCCATATGTTGCTGATTTAGACCAAACCAGATACCTATCATTTCTCCTTAACCATGCAAATCCACTCGTCTCCCAACTTCCTTCACACTCGATTTCTGATAACCCTCCGAGACGTCTGAAAAGAAGATGGTCAATAGACCTCCTAATATATATAGTTGTATATATTTTATGCAGTTGCTAATGTAAATAGATACTTAAAAAGAAAATAACAAACTAATGAAAATCAAAAGTGACGTATTCAAAAAGTAAACTGTGTATTTATTTATCATCAAATGAATAACATATGTAACCTTCATGCATTGTAAATTAATCAGCATCTTCATTTTCTAATTTTTTTTTTTCATTAGAGTATAAAAAATACTTGCAAGATACGTAAAAGAAATCACTCCAACACTCACCTAAAAAAAAAAAATAAACAGTAATAAGATTTCAGATTATGCTATAGATTCGTTAACAGTACTAATAATTTTTTTTTTTTTTTTTTAATTTTTCAAAAAGTTTTCATTTCAATCTAGGTTTTCAACTGTCTTCCCTTTTTATTCCTGACAACCCTCCGTAGCGTCTGAAAAGAAGATGGCCTCGAAATCTTCTTATATAGAATATTTATTGAAGTACTACCAGGGGCTAGTCACTTCGCATGCGATTGTCATGTTATTGTACGCATTTATTGGATCTTTTTATTTATTTATTTTAGTTGTAAATTTCAGTAAATACTTCAATAAATTAAAAACAAAATTTTAATGTTTTTCTGAAACAATTCTGTTTGAAGTGCATATAATAATCATTATCGATAAAGGAAGAGGATATGTGATCCCCTTCCGAGTTTCGATAACCGATTCATGTCCGCGAAGAGGTGTTGCTGAGTACTGTCATCTCTTCCCTCTAGGATGTAGATTGTATTTTTATTTTTTTTTATAAATTATGTAAATAAATAAATAATAAAAAAGAATGAGTAATAGTTATTAAAACACCAAGGAAGAAATGTAGGCTATTATCGCCACGAGGGTTAACAGTTGGTTCACGACGCGGAACCTTAGGAACCATAGTTTTCCAAAACCATCAAAATTTTTCAAGGTATTAAGGAATGAATTTTAAGAGATAAAAAACAAATTTATGTAATTATTATGTATATTAAAGTAAACAAATCAAGCGGCAATTTCTTAATACAATAAACTATTTCTTAATTTTATTATTTTTCCGATTTATTGGGTTTAAGGCATACATAGCTGACTAGTTCCATAATTTAAAAACAAATTGGTTCACGAAATCATCAGTACTATATATTATTATTTTTGAATACTTTAAATAAATTACTAAGCCAGGTTACATACGTATATATATATTTTTTAAATTTTTGACATAGAACAAAACAACTAAAAAAGAAATAATTGAACGATGTCGAACATATGCATTAAGCCAAAATAGTCTCCAACCTGTGGTAGTGGAAGTGATAGTGATTGAATATTAAACCCATATTTTTAAAATAACATAAATTTATTAATCATTATTTTAAACATTTGATTACCTTTGGTGAATAAGTAAATTCTGTAAATAAATAGCACTTATGGCCGGGTTTCCCTTTTCACCGGAAAATCCCAACTTCTTGTCTTTAAAAGGCACAGGTATTGGTTTGAAAACTGTTTGAACAAAATATTTTGCCGCATTTTTAAGTTCGGAGTAGGTTCCTAAAACTCGAATTTCCAACCTTTTTGGGCTTTCCAATGACTGAATGGTATTTCCTTGGGAAGGCTTTAAACTTTGCTCTAGAAAAACAATCGAGGTGTGGAATTCCTCGGAATTTTCCATTCCGCTTGCTGTATCAATGCTTTATTTTTTAAGTGAATTGTTATAAATTCTAAATAAAAAAAATTGCTTAGTTTTTTTTTTTTTTATCAAGCGAAAAGAATCAATATATACCTAATAATTACATATTACATAATAATTACCCCGACGATGGATCATCCATCTCGATACTGATTCCTTTTCCCAGAAGTGGCTGAACCAGCGATTTGGAACTTGAGTTACTTTATATACACTTGATAAAGTTCCTCCCAAAATCCTTGAAGATTGTTTAAATCCTTTTCTAGTTTTTTTTTTTCTTTTTTTTTCCCCAGGCTAATAGAGATCGTCCTTTGCGGTACCATCATCAGCACTATCTATTACTATTTTTAAGTTTTTTAAATAAATTACTAAAAAAAAAAATAAATAAAAAAAAAAATGGGTTCTCAGTTATTTGAGTTTTAATAGAAAACAAAACAACTGAAAAATGAATTCCTGAACGGAATAAAACATTGGACCAAAATAGGCTCCAACCTGTCGTAGTGGAAATGATAATGATTGTATACACACCTTTTTAAAATAATATGAATTTATTAATTATTATTTTAAAATTAGTAAACGTTTTTTGATAACCTCATTTTAAAAGCAAGCTACTCGAGTTATTAGCATTAAATTGACAGCATTTCTGCTCCAATCTCACTTAAGTTTTAATTCTGTTGGTTATATTTATTTCTCTAGGGAGTTTTGATTGCGTTATCTCTCTTGGGAATAAAATGCTTCTTTATTCCCTGTTAATTAGTTACGTAACGTTCACTTTATGAACCACCTACAGATTCAATAAATTAGTAACAGTACCCTACCTTTATTCCCAGCCTATAACTACCCGTAAACCCAACATATATTGATATACTCCTTTGTTTTCCCATTATTTTTCTAAGGTTTTAGAAGGACTTACATAAAAAATGAAGAGGTCTATAAACTTTTCTGTCAATCTCATCTTCGGAGTTCCATATAGAAATCTGAATTACCTTATTTATTTTCCAGTGGCAATACGTTCTTGATGTATTCTACCAGGCCCTTATACCTTAAAAAACGTTTCTACATCTTTGATCATCTAACGAGTCCTTGAATACGAAATCCAGATTCAATGATCCGTGTATCTCTTTTCATACAACTGCTTCCTTTAATAAATCCTTCAGTATTCATAGTACCTATTTCTGGAATTCTCAGTCCATTTCTACTTCCTTATCCTTTTGACTCCACTTATATCTTTAGAAGCATGATAATCAAAATATACAGGAAAACGATATCTGTTTAAATTAAAAATAACCCTATTTATTGAACAATTATATTATTTTTCAAGACATATAATTGATGAATATGTTTTTAAAAATATGTAGAGGCTCGATGGCCGTGCTAGTTAGGGGAAGGTCTAAGGCTGTTAATCTGTAGTACCCGTCCTTCCTGCCTTAGTTGGAGTACTTGGGCCTTAAGCCCTAATAAAAAATAATAATAATAAATAAATAAAAAATAAAAAAGGAATAATATTGTCCCAAAACTTTTCCTCCTCTATTTATTTTATAAATATCCTGATTCATCCAGCACTGATATATGGTTCGAAAACCCATCCTAAAGTGATGAGACGCCTTTCTTAATCCATTAAATAACCATCCTTCATAGTATTTTGGGAAGAATGTTGGAAGTAATGTATTCTTTATAAATTTCGCTATTCTTTAAGCCTTTTTCTTTTCAGTTTTTTTTTAAATATCAGACTAATAGATATTCCTTTGCAGAACTATATAGAAATAAATACAGAAATACAATCACAAAACGTATCCTTCGTAAGCGAAATCGATTCTTTGGGACGGAAGTGAAGACATTAAATTTGAATTGCGTAGCTTCTGATGCTGTTATTCTTCTTAGAGTGCAAAGACGCCGCACAAGACCTCGGAGATACTGGTTGTTAATAGTTCTTCTGGAAAATTATCAAAATTAAACTTTATGATAATAATTTGTTTTCTGTTAACATCTGTCAATCATACCTCATTTGTTATCATGTTTTTATTATTTTTCCAAGCGTATGTAGGGATCGTTAGACAAGTGTGAATCAAATAGAATATGTCTTTATATAAAAAATATTTGCGAAGCTCGGATGTACCCAAGATCCAATGGTTTAAAACTGCGTATTATCCACGAAATATCTTATTTCCACTATTGCTTCATTCTTGCAGATCTTGTTTTCCTCTTCTCTTCAGCGTTTTGGATTGTTCGTTTTGTTTTGACTTTGAACTGGAGCCTTTCTTTTTTTGTCTTTGGTTATTTTTGTTTTTGCACTTTTATCTGTGAGTATATTTTCTGTGATAGGGAGTTCGTTAAAGTCCTCTATTTCCTTAAACCAACTTGACTTGGTCTTCTTGTTGCGGAAGTAGTCAAACATTTTTCTGGTTAATCTATTTAGGTTCATTCTAAGGATGTGTCCATAGAAATCAATTCATTGTGTCTGAAAGTTTATAAATTTTTACGTAAAGGGTTTCATTTCTGGTGTGGATTAATTTGTTGTCATGAAATTTAGAGCCTAGAATATTTCTTAATATCTTCCTTTATTTGTTCTCTAATATCTTCCTTTCTCTCTATTACTTATTTTGGCATTCCATGAAAGGGACTTTTTGTTGTATGTGTTTTAGGTTGTTCTAGCTGAACCATTCTCCAAGATATTTGAACTCTTTGACTATTTTTATTTTTTTTCGCCCACTTTAAGATATTTTGGTGGGTTTCTTATGCTTGTTATTATTTTGGTCTTTTCGAATAAAATTTTAAGACCTGTTATTCGAACTTTAAAAAAAAAATATTATTTATTAAATATAATTTTAGAAATACTTTATATAGTTTCAGATGCCTTTTATCATTCTCTAGCTCTAGAAACTAATTATATTTCAAATATTATAATATTTGAGGATTATAACTTTATCGTAGTTAAGATTTGTATAACCGAATTCAATAAGATCTGTGGTACTTATTCCAACTTAAAAGAGTTTCTCTCTTGCAGATGTGAAACATCATGCCTGTTTCGTAAGAGTGCTCCAATACCGAGCTATTTTACACCCGGCGAACAAATAAACTCCGTGTTATGTAAGTGGTATGTCGAACTTCGACGTGTTCTCCATAGCCCGTGTTATGTAAGACAGACTGCATTGGACAATGTACATTTCCTAATTAACTTAAATCGATTCTGCTTACGTAATGTTTTACGTCTCAGCCTTGACTCGGATTTACTAAAAATATGAACGTCACGGCGCGGTTAATGGTGTCTCGTACAACTAATGATATTTCATAACGAGAAAAAAAATAATAATAAAATGGGTATATACTAAACCAGATCATAAAAAAACAACAAAAAAAAATATATATAAATCAATAAATTATGTGTCAATAAAATAATAATTTAGGAGCATTGGAACATACCAGAACAAAACGTTTAGTTTTTTATTGTCACTTTCATTAAAACCCTGATGAAGGCTTGCAATGCAAGTCGACACTTATCTATGGTTGCATACCCCAACAAACTACATCTTTAATAACTTCTCAGTCAACAAATACCCCATCGATATTATATTTAATTCATTCTATCATCATGAAGTATGGGGCCACATGGTGTGCAGCAGTCTGAGTTCAGTGTGTTTTATGATATGATGAATATTTTATTTTGATTTGGAGATCTAAAGGATTGATCCAGAAATTGTCCATTCGGAGGAATGGTGAATCATTCAAGACGATTTAAACTTTTGGTTTTGTTTTGCTTACAAAGTTAAGGTAGGTTTGTTCTTTTTGTATAAAAAAGTCCCTAATCAGGGGAATTGCTTGAGTTTGCAGTGTTAAGAAGATAAATTGTTTGTGTTTTTTTTTATGTTAACCTATGAAATACTGGTATTAAATTAAAGTTATATTTTTTAATATTTTTTTTTTGATATACAAGACCATTTTTCATTCATTGTTAAACGGGGCCCGGACTAATTAAAATAAATTTTCTATTCAAATTTATTATTAAAAAAAAAAACCTTACAAACTGGACAATAAGCGAATTACCAACCACCTTAAATTTTTCTGCAATACAGAACAATGAAAGATATGCAATATAGGGAAATTATAGAAAAGAATAAGAAAGGTTTTTGAAAAAAAAAATAGAAAAACCTTTTTCACATTAATATAAAAACAAATGAAAAAGATTGATGATATGAAAACTGTTTAAGAAATGACCGTTTGAACATTGAAGATTCTGAGGAAATTTAGAGAAGGAAGCCGCGGGAGAAATGATTTATTGGTGGAGTTATGGCCGGGTTTCCCAATTTACCGGAAAATCCCAACCTTTTCTCTTGAAAATGTACATGTAAAATCGTTTGAACAAAATATTTTTGCCGCATTTTTTTTTTTGAAGTACCTAGGTTCCTAAATCTCATATTTCTCAAGTTTTTGTGCTTTCAAAATGACTGAAGAGGGATGACGTGTCCCTGGAAAGATTCTGCTTCAGAAAAAAAATGGAGCTTTTCAATGATTGTAAATATTGTACAACGTTTTATTGTTATTGCTTGTTAATTTATTTTATTTTATTTATTTGAGTTTTTTCGAGCGTTAAAAATTAGAGTCATCAACGCTCGTTCGATATTTATAGAAAATAAACTTCAAGAATTTTCCATATTTTATGATATAGTTTTTCTCTTTAAAGGAGGGTTATAATTTTTTCATCGTTTCCCAGTGCCTTTGAGATGTTTTAGAGGTATTCCTGATTCAGTCAAACTTTTAGCGTGTAGTAAGGGCACTCGCTAAGTATATGGGATATTGCAAAAACCATTGCCACACATTTCACATTTGGGAGGAGCCTCTCTGGTTATAAGGTGAAGTGTGTAGTTCTATGGCCAATTCTAAATCGCACTTTTTCTCTGCGCTTAGTACGGCAGGAACTGCTCCATGGTTTTACGTTCTGGCTAATTATCTTGAGTTAACTTGGAGGGCTCTGATCCCATAATAACAACCACTCTTGGGACATCGTCTCTCAGAAGTGAGCGTGCAAGTTCTGATACCGTTAGAAAGGTTTTACCAGGTCTTGGGATGAATAATATTTTACTGCTTTATCAACCATTTCGTTACCTCTTATTCCGATATTACTTGGCGACCAAATGAAGTAAAATGATTTTCCTCCTACATAAAGCTTCTTGACAGATCAAGAATGCAATGTATTCCTAAGTGATCTGAATATATGTTCTTCATGCAGCTTAAAGCGCTGAGTCTGACACCAAGACAACATATTCAATGGCCGAGCTCAAGGAGTATCGTAAAGCCATGGCGATGGCATTGATTTCAGCCGTATAAATACTACAAAGTTTTTGTAATTTTGTATAATTTCTTTCATTTTTATTTTGCGCCATCATTATTACATTTAGAATGATAAATAAACGATATATTTTAATATTATCACGCTAAGATCAAATTAAATTGTGAGTTCATATGTTAGATAGTTGATGGAGGTTTCCTGGAACATACGTTGTTAAAATTAAAAAGTTTAATCTGGTTTAGACATGATGAAAAAATGTAGACAATTTATTGGAAATGATTATAAAAAGAAAGTTTTAAAGCTAATTACTAACATAACGGATTGAAGCGGAGCGCATCGAAGCAGATTTTTCGGCGTGTCGCGGCAAAGTATGCGTTGTTCCTATCAAACGAATGTAACCTATCACTGTCAGAAATTCTGACTCAATCTGTGAGTGTGTGAAAAGTTTGACTAGATGTTGACATGTATCAGAAAAATCGCAATTAAGATAAAGTAAATCAAATAAATTTGAATAGCTATTTAAATTAATGTTTAAGTTAAAAGGTTTTTGACAATATTGTCAGAGATTGTTATTAATATTTTCAAATTATTTGGAATGGAGGGCTGCTGAGGAATGCTGAGGGTTAGGATAAAGCAGAAGGATAAAAAAAATACGTAGCTACTAAGGTTGAAAGATATGGAGGATGAAAGAATTGCAGGCTTGGTATTAAGAAAATAAAATTTCAGAATCGGAAAATAGGGATGGGAATCGACATATGATATTGTAAAAATACAACATATTACTATACATAAAACCCAAAAAATATCCTTATATTCCAAAATAGAAAACACTAAATCAATTTTAAATGTATTGGTGTTAACCTCTGATAAACTTTCACAATTTTTTTTTTTTTAGATACAAGTTTTTTATTGAATCAATATTACAATCTGTCTTTCTAAGTAATACAATAAGGCAATAAGTAATACACATGACAAAGAATCCATTCACACAACATTTACAATATATAATTCTGACATGGGGAAAGTGGAAAAAACAAAATATCAGGTTAGGTTACACTTTAATAACTAAATCGATAAAATAGACTGGAATATCATTGCATTTATATACTTTTTGTTTCTTTCCTGATAGTTTGGATGGATTTAGTGACCTTTATTCTGACGTAAACACTAAATCCATGTTAAAACTTCTGTAATACCTTTTCATGTTCATTTTAATTTCACAAGTGGAAATTAATTAATTTCTGAATGTATAAATTACAATAGTAAATAATCTGAGTAAGATAAATAACAATGTAGAAAACACTAAATCCGTGTTGAAAGTTTGTTTTTATGTTTTGTATACTTTCTTACATTTGAGAAGAGGAAATAAGAAAATATACCAAAATGACCTCTCACCCCTTTTTATTGTTATTATTAGTATTAAGATGTACATCCTGTTAATGGCCATTATTCTTACGTGGAAATGTTGCCCTGAAAATAAAGTATTATTAAAGCAACAATTCTTTAATAACTGATCCCTCTTGAATCTGTCACATCTAGTTTACCCTGTATACAATAAATAATCAAAACTTCTATAAAATACAATTCTGATTGATAAATATAAATTGGAAGCTTGCTGAAGTTGTTCAAGTTTGGAATAAGCTACGAGTCATTTACATATCCCATCAACTAGTGCTGTTGCCATCATGGCAATGTGTCGCCAGTATATTAATTGCTTTCTTGTTTGTTTGTACATAACTGGTAAATCTATTTAAGTTCCAATAGAAATACATAGATAGATCTATGAAATATAAGGCCGCTTTCAGGAAAAAAAAAAACTGCTGAACTTTTTTTTCAACGGATCTGAATGGTTTTTTTTGGAGTGCTGGATCCGAATCTGAAGTTTGCTACCACGGCAGCCGTCGTTTTCATACCCAACATATAACAAGAGAACTATGGGTTTTCAAAGAATGCCTTATATAGTAAAAATTGTAGCAGGAGTTAGTTACTAAGTGTCAGTGCCACTTCTCCGCGAAATGCGTTTATCGGTACTCTTTTGGCTATAACTCAGAATCTATTTGTCCGATCCGAAATTTCTTTTTTCTATCTCAAATTTAATATATATATGAAATTTAATTAAATTCCGTGAAACAACCATTCTAGCTCACAGAACATTAAAAAATCTCATATTTTCCCGAAACATAAACATTTAGTATGCTGGCGTGGGAATTCTACAATATTTAATCATAGTTTTATATATATATATATATATATATATATATATATATATATATATATATATATTGTGCCGAAAAAACAAGAATATTTTTTATTTCACTATCCAAGTTCGATTCCTACTTATCAATCGGTACTGCTAAATTTGGGGACAACTGAGGATAATCGATGTATAGTAACTACACTATACACCAATTCTTCTTCCTAATGATAAAGAAACGATATCATTTCATCTTTAATAGGAGAGCGATTTTTTGATGTACTAGACCATAACTACTTTCTTAACAATTTGAAACTATTTACTTAAGAAATCAAGAGCTATTAAAAGTAAAACGTTTTTTAAATTGAAGATATGTATTCGCAATTTGAAAATTAAGAATTAGAATTTCGATATCAAACTGTCAAAACTGTATCACTACTAAAAAGAAAATATAAATAAATACTGCCAGATCATACAAATAGCACTATTTGATTAAACGTTTTAGTTATTGTTCGATTTCTTTGTTATTCCAGAATACAAATTATTTTTCATATAATTACATTTCTTTTATTTTATACCATGTTTCGAGCTCTAATAAGGTTCAAAAATCAAGCATTACTGTTGGATGTCAAACGTTAAATCGTTGAAGATGTGTATTTACTATTGGAAAAATAAGAAATATGATTACAATTTCTGACTGCCGAAGCTGAAGCATTTATATTCTTTCTTTTTTTTTTATTTATATTTTAGCTGCAATGTTATTAACTTGCGGTCAATCCCTACTCTCCGCGAAAACTAGTTTATCCGTACACTTTTGGCTATAACTCTAATGCGATTTGTCCAGTCCCAAATTTCTTTTTTCCATCTCAAAGCTGGTTAAATTTTCTATCAGATCCTACATATGACATTGTAATTACATCCGTGTTATACCCAGGCCACAACGCTAAAAAAACCGCATTTTGCTGTGAAATCCTAGTTTATTTGAAATATTTTTCGCTATAACTCCAATAGGATTTGTTCAATACAAAATTTCCTTTTTTCGACTCAAAGCTAGTTTAATTTACTATTAGATCATACATATGAAATTTTGTTTTAATCCCACAAAATACCCACGTCAGCTAACTGAATATATTTTAAAATTGTCATATTTTGCCAAAACATACACATTTAGCGTGCTACTATTGGTATTTCCCAGTATTTAATTAAAACTTCATAAACAGTTTCTGATAATAAATTTAACTAGCATTGTGATGGGAAAAATAAATTTGTGAACGAACATTTTTTTTTTTAGTTATAACGAGAAATGTGCCGAAAAAACAAGGATTTCACAACAGTACCTAAGTGTGCTGGCACCAGTGTTTACGGGACTTGATCGAAATGGGTTCTGATAGTAAATTTAACCAGCTTTTAGATAAAAAAAGAAATTTAGAATTGGACGAATAGTTTCGGGGTAATAGTAATAGTTTCCGAGTTATCTGACCAAACAGCTAAAAACAAACAATTTTTAACCCTATTATTAAAGGAACATATGAGGCGTGGAGATCGGTAAAAAGGGCTAAATCCACTTTTTATCATTTTTAATTTTTTTAGTTAGCGTCCTCAATAAGCTGGTAAATCCTCCACCCTTCAAAGTTTGAACCCATGATGACTTCGAAACACACATACACTCAACCCAAGGGTGGACGATTTACTAAAAAAAAAAAAATATAAAAAAAGTGGATTTACCCCCTTTGCATCTCCACGCCTCATATATAAGTATGGAATACTAAGACTCAGATGAAATGAAAATATTATAAATTCGGCTAAGAATAAAACTGATACGTTACAAGGAAAAAGGGTCGTAATAATATTTGACGATAACGAGAATATGATATACCTCTGTGTCTCAAAACCAAAGGGGTGGTTACGGCATCAAATACAATTACTGACAGGAAAATAGGCGAAGGTAATTGAAAATAATGGACTTTACTTTGAAGAGCAGTATTGAATCATTATTGAAATATGTAATTTGAAATAAAGTTATATTTATGTACAAGGACTTTTGTAACCACCTATTACTAACGTTTTGTTCTATAAACATCTCTTAAACTAAATCAGATCAATGTCATAAACATATGTAATAATTATAGTAATTAGTATATGTAACAAATTATAGTAATTTTTTCAGTCTTATCGTTAGCATAATTTTTGTCTTTTAATATTTAAAAAATTATTAACATAATTACAGCACATTGTGACTTTATAACTTATATATTTTATTTCATCCTCGCTGCTCTTGACCCGGAGATAATTCTGGAAATAGTTTCGGATCATAAATCTTTATTCGTGATTAAATGTTTCCTCTGTAGATAAGAAAATAGGTGTTGCTGATAAAACACAAATAAAATTATATATTTATCACATAACTTCCTGCCACAGCTTCATTTATTTTTTAAGCTTTTCAGGTTATTCTATTGTAAAAAAGAAATAATAATTTTAATTAACATTAAAATTATTTTATCATTTATTTTTTTAAAGCTTTTATTTTATTTTATTTTTTTTGTAATTTTTTTTTTTTTTATTGGATTTTCATCATTTTTACGGGTGATTAGCCCAATGTTAAAATGATTAAAAAAAAAAAAAAATTCGTAATTTTTACGATCTGCCACAAATGTGGGCAATAAGTAATATAGATGGCGTATGATTACATTCACACATTATGTACAATGAGAAAACAAAAATAAAAAAAAAAATATAAATAGGGTGTCCCGAATTTAAATGGAAAAACTTCAGGAACTTATAGGGGACCGAAAAAAGACATAAAGTCCTTTAGAGATTTGCTCGTTTTTGCTTTATTTTAGAGAAAATCGCAAAAAAAGAAACAGAACAATGTTACAGGTAGCGATTATCACCTTTCAAAGTTCGTCAGGCTAGGCAGTGATATATGTAACCACTTAATGTTATCCTTTACATTCTTTTATTTGTTTACATTTTGTTTTCCTTCTAGGATTATAATTCCTAAATCAGTCTTAAGTCAGTTACTCAGATATTTTGAGTGAATAGCATCAGCCAAAATGCCGCATACATATTCTGATGTTAAATACGCTGATATGATTTTTGTGTATGGTTTCTGTAACGGTAATGCTTTAGAAGAGGTGCGGGATTATGCGCGCCGATTTCCAAATAGAAGAGTGCCTAATCGACGAGTCTTTTCGTTATCTTTTAATAGACTACGAGAGACTGGGTCATTCTTAATACGTAATGAAGGCGATCAATTCCAGGCAGCAATAAGAGCAGATTATCGGAGAAGAAATTGTGTCCAACGCCACTTCGATAACAATCCTGAGACTAGCATCCGAAGAGCATCTGCTGCATTAGCAATATCACGGCAAGCAATATGGCGAACTTTAAAAAGGTGATAATCGCTGCCCATACCATCTTCAAAAAGTTCAGAATTTATTACCTCAAGATTGTCAAGAGATTGAATTATAGTAACTGGTTTCTTGACAAAATTAGCGAAGATAATTAATTTCAATTAAAAATTATATGGATCGATGAAGCTACCTTTACAAAAGGAGGAATTGTTAATCAAAGGAATTATCATGTATGGGCTCTTGAAAATCCAAGAGCTATTAGAGAGAATAGTTTTCAGCATGAATTTGCTATTAACGTTTGGCTTGGATTTTGGAACGGATTAATGGTGGGACCATATTTTTTACCTGGAAGATTGAATGGTATCACATTTACACATTTTTTGGAGAACGACTTTTCTAATTATTTAGATGACATTTCCTTACAGCAGCGGATTGAAATGTGGTTCCAACTCGATGGATGTCCAGCTCATTATAGCAGAGTTGCTCGAGCTTGGCATATAAATTATCCACAACGATGGATTGGATGCGGAGGAGTAGTACCTTGGCCACCCAGATCACCTGATATGATACCCATGGATTTCTTCGTTTGGGGAACCTTGAAGCAGAAAGTTTATCCGGTGTCAATCAACTCAAGAGAGCAATTAAGAGACCGAATCATAGATGCAGTGCACCAAATATCATCAGAACAATGTTTAGCTGCAATTTATCAAGTGAGTGCTAGATGTAATGCTTGCATTGGTGCAAGAGGACAATATTTTGAGCAATATTTATATTAAAAAGAACATATCATAAATATAAATGTAAATAAATAAGTATAAAAATGAAAACTTGTTTTGTTTCTTTTTTTTTGTGATTTTCTCTAAAACTAAGCAAAAACGAGCAAATCTCTAAAGGACTTTTTGTCCTAGTTTTTCGGTCCCCTATAAGTTCCTGAAGTTTTGCCATTTAAATTCGGGACACCCTGTATATAAAATAAATTAAATAAAAAAGAGAAGCTATTCTATACATAAACAATATGAAGTATAAAATATGCATAAAGGTGAAATATCTAAATTAAAAAATATATGTATATATAAAATGAAATATTAAAATTAAAAATAAAATAATAATAATACAAAAATAAAATTTAAAAAAATAAATAACTAAGAGTAATAATAAAAAATAAAACAAAATTAAGTTGAAAGTTAAAAATACAATCTTACTTTATTTACAATATACACTCCTCCTAGGAATCCCCCAGACCTCTCCCTCTACTCATGGAGGGACAAGCCTGGCACACAGAGGTCCCAGCTCTTCTCAGCTGCGTCACTGGTGTAAAAAAACTCAGTGGAGGCTGAGTGAGAGCGCTATAAAATTAAAATCAATAGATAAATGTTAGGAACACTAAGTATGATTTTATACTTTGTTTATTTAGTGCAGTATTAGAATCTTTTTTCCTTTCATTATTTTAGATGTATGCATATTTTTTTTAGATTTATACATAATAAAAATATAATATTCTTATTGTTCTTATTTACCGCACATTATCATCTCCTTAATAAACATATTCGTATCGTCCAAAGTTCCATAATAGCTAAATAAATAATACCTGGTGAAAATCTTAATTCATAACTTATTTTATATTTCTAGTTCAAAAATGGTATCTTCATCATTCTTTCACCAAAAAATTCCTATTTAAAAATAATGCAAAAAACTATTACCGTTTGTTTATCGGTATCTTCGAGTAAATTTTCCATACATATTTTTCACCTCTAAAAATGGTGGCGGATTTTAATTCAAGAAACCAGAAAACTGTTATTTTTAAACTATAAATGAAATCAAAAAGACTTTTTTTAAAAAAAAAGGTTTCAAAAAGGATTTAAACATTGACTGCTTGAATTATTTTTATTTTCGACGATTTTAGACTTTTTTTGCGAGACTTTTTTTCTTTATTACCTTGGGAGCATTTTTTCTTTATTTAGAATTAATTCTTTATTTTTCTTTATTCAAGTAACATTGTGTTATCTTGAAAGTTCTATAACATATATAGAGTGAAATAAAATTTAAGATTCGGTAAAATTTAATTTACCAAACTTAATTTAATATAGTCTTACAGTTTCTATACATATCATTTGTAGTTAGTTATCTGCTTTCTGGGAAAAATCACTAAACATTTTTTTTAAAAAAATTGATATGTGTGCGAATTTAAGACAGATTAAGCAAATAAAAAAAATTGAACAATACAATAAAAATTGTCTTTATAAGTGACGAAAGTTAGTAATCATAAGAAAAGAAGGAAATATTATTCCTTTCATAAGCCTTATATTTAGTAGAACATATTAATTAGATTTAATTATTATGTTAATTATTTTAATAATTGTTTAAAAGCAATATGTTTATTCTTCGACTTTAAAACTCAGATATTTTTCAATTGTTTTTTTTTATATGCTATACATTCCATCATTATATGCTGAAGATTTATCCTCTGGCCACATCTATCACACTTTTGTGTACTTTTATTAGGATCAAAAATCACAATGCTTTTAAAAAGTACTTGGCATAACCCGTGGTTAGACCTAAGTCTAGTGAAATTAATAGATATTTAGTATTAACACTTACCAAATATTCATTAACTGTGAAAAGTTAGTCATTGGTTTTTATTTTTTCCTGTTTAAATCAAACAATTGCTTTGTCTCGTATTTGCATTTTGATTTTTTTTTTTTTTTTTTAATTATTCGCCTAACAATACTTGAATGTTGTTCTTACTTTCCTATTTAAAAGCTAAAATTATTATTTATATTTTAAATAATTTTGTCCAAGAGACGTTCTAGTGTAGAATTTTTTTTAAAGTCCTACTGATGAATAGTTTTGATTAATTTTCAAGTTTTGACATATTAATGTAATGGTTACAATAATAACACATTTACTTGATGTTCATATTCTGTGCAGTTGTTAATTTCAATGAAATGATATTAAAAACATAAAATAATAAAAATAATTTTGTACCAAGTTTTAAGTTTTAATGATTAATATTACAATTTCGAGACCTAGTTAGCCAGTACATGTGTCATTATAACTATTATTATAATAATAATTTTACTTATAACTATTATAAGTAAAAAAACCGCAGAATAAAATTTATTTTCATTCATTCATTCAAATGCATCAAAAATACATCGTTCGCTGAGTATCGTAAAATTCTGCTGAAGTTGGCAGCATTGGAGCAGCTCCGTTGTTCGACAAATCGACAACAGATGCCAGCAGCTACGCTCCCCCTAGCCACGCTGAAATCTAATTCCTCTTATACAAGGAAAATATTAAAATTTATGAGTTATTTATTAACAAAATTCAGAACAATTTTATGGTAAGTGCACAAAAATTAACTTCAAGCATTGATTATAGCAATTCTAGCATAATTAGTTTATATGTACAAAAAAATATTTTTTCTCATTTATAAAATCCCTGAGCTATTTTAAAACTATTAACCCTGATATCTAATAAAGCCTTTGCCAATTTATTTATTTTATGTATAGTTTAAACTGAAAAATAACGAATAATTACATGTTTTTTTTATTGATATAATATATATGATAAATTTCTGTACATAAAAAAATACTTTTTTTAGTATTATGGATTAATTATATTTGAATAGAATTAAATTTTAATGAATAATATTATTAACTATATGACCATTGGGTTGAATTTCTGATGGAATGTTTTTCTATTTTTTTTTCTTATATCAATTTATTGAGATTTATAACTGTACAAATATATACATTAAGTAAATGAGCTGATAACGATTACAATAACATGTCAAAACTTGAAAAGAACTACTCATCAGTAGCACTTTAATAAAAATTCTACACTAGAAGATCTCTAGGCCATCTTTTTTTCAGACGCCTCGGAGGATTATTGGGAATGGAGTGGGAAGCAAGTTGAGAAACTAATGGATTTGAGTGGTTATGTAGCTTAAGATGAAATGATAGGTATCTGGTTTTGGATAAATCAGCAACATATAGAACATTAAGGTCTTTATGGATAAGTTTATTGGTCACAAAATAAGGGGCACCTATGATTTTTCGAAGGATTTTGGATTGTAAGGATTGGATACGAAATGAATTGTATGGTGTAGTAGAGCCCCTAAGCTCAACTCCGTAAGCCCAAATAGGTCTAATCACAGTAATGTAAATAAGTCTTTTGTAATGAATTGGGAGCTTTGGTCGTTTCTTCTAGTAAATGTTAAAGTAGTCTGTAACGACGATGGAATGTTTTAAATATTTTTATAACTCAAAGGATTTTATCATGAAAAACAAAATTAAAATCTATCACATAGAACACATAATTTTTTTTTTTTAATTTAAAGTTACGTTTGAAGAAAAAAAAAAAATTAAATTTATAAATAATAAGAAATAAATAAATAAAATAAAGCACATTAAAACACACTGATTGTTATTTGCTATATTTAAGTCCAGCTGAGGAATTAATGATGAATGAGTTGCCACTTCCATGATATGTAGTTTATTAGAAAAGGGTATTCAAAAGAAAAAAAATTGGAGTTTAAGAAATAACTACAATGTTGTTGATACTAAATACACAGAGAAAAACTGAATCAAACATTATTAGTTCAGTGAATGGTTCAAAAAAGGGTTTATTGTGCCAATGGTGTAGTAATTTTTTTCATATGTTGTTACTTTTGTACTTGTTTATGAAAATCCAAGTTCTGGACCTTGTAGTGCCGCACTGTGAAGCCACATTGCTAAAAAATGAAAACAAAATCAATATATTTTTAACTAATGATCCAATCGACTTACACAGTTTATCTCATTAAACAGACTGGAAAATTACATATGAATTTCACCTTAAAAAAAAAATTTATTTCGGGATAAAAAAAAAAATTAAAAAAGATATTTAGCAAATTCCTTCAGAACAAAATATATATAATTTTATATTACAACAATGTCAATGTAATCAAAATAGCAAGAATTTTTAAAGGAAACCAGAGAAGAAAGAAAAACAAAATTGCTGCATAAAACGATATAATACAAAACGAAATTGGTATGTAAATTTTAAAAAAGAAAAACTAAAATAAATGAAAAGTTTATATATCAAATAAAAATACGATTCTTTATAATAAATTTGTAATCAATACTGAAGTTCTTCACCATCCCTCGATGCCTTACAGATCTGAGGAGGTAAACCATATTTATCCATATCTGTCCTATATTGAGGAGATGTGTCTCAGTGCGAGAGCAACTTCACGGAGTTCACGGAGAGTTTACATAGAGAATTATTATTATGATTTCATAATTATTTATTGGAAAATTAATACAAATATATAAATTTTATTTTTTCAAATAATATAAATAAAATCCAAATTTATTATATAGCGAAATATACGAACTGTCTTTTTCCTTAATTGAGATGAATTTAAAAGATTTTCTCAGAATACTGTAATTTAAACCTAACAAGCTTGTCACCGGAGTTCATATCGTTTTACATTTTCTTTTTCCAGTTCCATCTAAACTCGAGATTCCTGTCGAATACTGGGAAGAAAAAGTTTCGAAATCATTAAAAAGTTATTAAAAAAGTAAAAACTTTCATCATATCCCCTTCCGTCGGAAGAACATTTTAACTTTTCTTCGGAAAGTCCTAACGAATGTACCTTCTCACCTTGCCGGGACAAGGAAATATAAGAGATAAGTTCCATTTATACATTTAATAATCCTATATTTTCACGGCCCAATTACATTTTTAAAAAATCTTATAAATTTTTACTGGGAAATAAATAAACCCTTTCCGTGGAAATTTATAATTGGCCACACAGATTTTGCTCCTCGTCTTGTTACAACAGAAAAAAAAAAAGTTTCCATTGTATTAATCATGTATTTCCATGGCTGTTATGTTTAAACATTATATTAAATTATTCCCGGATAATAGGGCTACCTGCCCTACTAAATATACCAATTAACTTTCCCATTAGAAAATAACGTTTATTACATTTTATGATTCAGCAGTTACATGGCCCATATTTTGAAAATTTAGGTTATCTATTAAAGGGAAGTATGACCTACGATAGTATTAGAAAAGTGATATTTCCTTTGATCATATGCCGTCTAGAGATTTCGCGTCTTTTCTTACCTTCTGCTTCTTTACCCGAACCTAGCAATAATCCTTGACTGTGGATTCCTATGGCAAACCGTAAGATAGAAAAATGGAGTTTTATATCTCAGAATACGCGCGGCAGGAAGGGAAGAAGGAAAAACTGCCTATTTAAACTCATTCAATTGAAAAAAATTCAATAACTTTTTGTACTCATCACTTTTATATGAAATGCAAAAAAAAAGAAGAAAAAGTACTAAATCTTTTGATTTGGTATTAAAAACAGTAATAATTGTAATGAATACAGCTCATAATATAAGTATTCCTAATTAAGAATAAGCAACATTCTAAAAATAATATATTCATATGTTTCATAATATATATTTTTAATGTGCAGTAATATAGCAATATAAGTACATTTTATTTTTTTAATTATAATAGGAATAGTAATACTAATCGTTTGTGGATTCATTTTTTTTTCAACAGTTTATATATATTAATAATAAAACAATGTTTTTATTTATATCCTTTTCCCGTTTATATATGAACAATGTTTTACAATTCTATGTCAATACAAAATCATCATTGGGAAAGTGAAATAGAACAAATGTTGTAGGACCTCCAAAATAATGCTTCATAGAACGTTCTTTATACTCCAGTAAAATAAACTAACTCCAAAAGGCCGTTTTGAAGAAAAAACTGCGGAACTTTTATTCTCAATGGATCTTTATGTTCTTTGGGGTGCTGAATCCGAATTGAAATTTTGCTTACACCACGGCAACCATCGGCTTCATATTCAAAATCGCAAAAAAAAAACGCCAAAAAAACCCAATTATTTTTGTTTTTCTATATATAACAAGATAACGAACCTTTTTCGAAGGAAGTCTTCAAACTATTAATGTGGCTGGAACTAGTACCTACATAATGAAAAAAACGAAATCCGAAATCGGACCATTTTTTTCGCGAAGTTTACGTTATTGGGAAAAATTGGAGAGAAATGTCCAATTTGCCGGTCAAGTCCAAAAAGCTCCGCGAAAACACGTTTGTCCGTACTCTTTGGCTATCAACCGGAAACTATTTGTGTCCGATACAACATGACTTTTTTTCATCTTAAAGCTGATTAAATTTACTATAAGAATAATTTTTAACCAAAACTCCGTAAATGTACATGCCAGCCCGCGATAAAAACGTACTATTGTAAAATCCTAGTGTTTTTGGCACATTTGTCTCTCTAACTCCTCAAATATTTGTTCGATTCCAAATTTCTGCTGACTAATATACCTTCCCAACTCGCCATTACAATGAATCTGTAGAGAAGTCTCTGTAGTCTGCATCATACGTAATTTTTTTATGTATGTAATAATACATATTATTGGTTGATTTTCCTCAAATATATATTCATATCTTTAATAATATTCTTGAGGTTCAGTCAATAAATAAAAACAACTATTTTAGTGACGTTTCGAGACTTTATTGTTCTCCTAATCATGCCCTACAGTGAAAAAAAAAAGAAAATGTATATAAGTACACACATAAACACGATTTATTTTTCGGTGTGATTGAATTATAAATTTCACTATTAACCATCTAAGCTAAGTAAATTGCTCAATTTTGCTTTATTTTTCTAAAAAATACTTCGGTCCTTTTGCAAAAAAACAGAAGAATCTTTAAGTCTCCATATCGCATCCTCAATTGGAAGCAGAGTTGGGCAAAATCATAGCTATTTAACAACTAAATTCCTGTAATCAATCACCTAATTTAATATTTATTACATCTTTAATTACTTCTCAAGACAATAATTAACGAAGACCAATTGTTTTAAATATAATTTTTGATTGACTGAATCATTCTTTTTAGTTGCTGATAACTTCAAATTGTACAATCAATAAAGTGATGTAGAAAGGTATAAATAAAAGTTTTAAATAGAATGTTAACAATTTATTGTTTCCTTAGAATTGGTTGTTAACTTGGATACCTCGTCCTTCCTACCAGAGTTGAGCAAATTTTAAAGCTAAAAAATAATCAAAATTTAATGATAGCTATTTGACAACTAATTTCCTGTAATCAATCACCTAATTTAATATTTATTATATCTTTCAGTAATTTTTAAATGAAATAATAGTTATTAGACTGAAAGATTTAAATTAGGCGATTGGTTTCAGGACATCAGTTGTCAATTAGCCAAGAATAAATTTTGATTATTTTTTAGATGTAATTAAAATTTGCCCAACTCTGGTTGAAAGGACGAGGTATCCAAGTTGGCAAATCAATTCTAAGGAAACAATAAATTGTTAATATTCAATTTAAAACTTTTATTTATACGTATCTACATCACTTGATTGATTTCACTATTTGATGCAATCACCAACTAAAAAGAATGATTCAGTCAATCAAAAATTATATTTAAAACAATTGGTCTTCGTTAATTATTTGCTTGCGAAATAATTTACATGTGTTTAAAGAAAAGAATAAGGGAAGAGCGATTCAAACATAAAAGAACTCTAAGAATGTGAATGAATTCTTATAGGCTGCGACAGATCGATAAACACCTTTATGCATACCAGACACCACTGACTATGTAACACGAGAAATATCAATAATGATTACTATTCGCACATTTAACACATGTAGTTAATTTACAATGTATTTATTTTATTAGTAACTGTATGTATATCGCATGTAATTTTACGAAGACCAAAAGAATGAAAATAATCATGATAAGCTGCTCACAGAGTTAGGCAAAATTTAATCATAGCTAAAATATAATCAAAACTAATTACAGCTATTCGACAACTAATTTTCTATATCTAATATCTAATAAGATTTAATAAGCATTACATTATGTGGTTGATTCTAAGAAATTAATTATCAAATACTATTGATTAAATTTTGATTAATTTTTAGCTATGATTACATTTTGCCCAACTATGGCTGCTCACATATAAGCAATTCAATAATACTCAGAATTAATGAATAATTTGTTTACATCATGAATTTATTATTTGACATTTTTGTATATCTAAAGTCAATGTTTTCTTCGACAAAAAAATACTAAAAATTCAATTCATGCAGAAAACTTCAAAATGTGATATTTCGTGCAGCTGCATCAGAACGTGCTATTTCATGCAATAGAAAGCAGCACAAATAAATGTTCTTTTTATTATTCGAATGTCTATCGAAATTAGTGTATCAAATTTACTAGCGATTTACACATACAATGGCACGGAAATCTTTATATATTTATTATATATATTATCTTTTTATATTTTTTAAAATATAAAATAGCATTTTAAATATTCTAATCACGTTGCCATGATATCCCTGTTTATTCTATCGTATTAACTAATTCAGTTAACGATATTAAACCATTGATGCAACATATTCGTCTAAAATGAATTTAGTTTTTTATATATTGGCGGCACGCGTGCTCTCATTAGTAAATAACTCATGAGATAATTTGAATTAATCACTGAAGTTTCATTTGATTATGGATAAAAATTTTGTATTGAAGTGCCCAATTGAGCATTATTTCTTCAATGGTATTTTTAAGCAAAGCATTAATTTTTAACCTGGTTAAAATTTCTCTGATAAGGTGTTTGAAAATTGCATTAAAGAATAATTAGACATCCAATTTTTTAATTTAAATATATGAGTTGGTAATTCAGACGGACAGAGACTTTTAAAAACCTATTGGGAATAATGGACTTCATTATCAGTGCTTACAGCTGAAGGCCCGTGGATTATATTTTTATCCACAATCTCAAAAAGCATAGGGTCAGCATTGGTAATAATTTTTATCCGTTAGAAATGATTTTATTGATTTCATCTGGTTGGATGTTAATTTCTAACCTTGAAAGCTAATGACAGTGTGGCAAACCTCGATTCTGCCACTAAACATTGTACATTTAAATCATTATTATTGTATATTTTATTATTTCTGAACTTTCCTAGAACTATGAAGATTGTAGTTGAAATTTAGTTCAGATGGGCCCAAAAGTTTTACTGTAAATCTGTTGGAGAATGAAGATGGCCACATCGGTATCCTTATAACAATGCCCATCCCTAGATCCAAGGCTGGTTTGAAGATTATGTATTATTTTAGAATTTTTTTTTTTCCTCTTGGCTTTTCAATACATTATCTTAACATAGATAGTAGTTTTAAAGGGAAACTAGAAAAAAAAATAAAAGATATAAATTGTTATATTAATTCTATCTATAAACATCGCGGTATTCACTTTGATGATAACGAAGTCTATTCCTAGCGAGTTCTTAGAAAAGAGGTTCCACTCTATCTGGTGGTATTACAACGAAATCCAGGAACTGCCATTGATTTGAACTTTTCCGGGTACGCATAAGCCAAAACAATAGTCAGTAGACTTAGAACAGAGCGGCTTTTGGAACAAAGAAAGCATTATTTTGTAAGCCGTCAAACGAGCTTAACTCAATCCGGAATTAAAAGTTGAATTCATTCAAAAATGAACAGCGTTTTGACTTTTATAATGCCATCATTGAGAGCATATTGAGAAAAAGTCGTTTGAATATTGATTTCAGGATAAACTTAAAAGATAATTCTTTAACACTAGGTTTCATGCATGTACCCTTACATCTTGGGTGTTGATGAAGACTAAGCTGCTTCGTTTAGGTGGTGGGTGAAATCTTCCTCAATCTTAATGCCTACAGTCCAGTCAATAAACTGGAGAGCATGAAATATGCGATTATTTTTTACCTTAGGGCTTTGATAGGAGTAGCTAAAAGATAAACATACTGAAAGTCGCCGCCCTGGGAGAAAACTAATTGTGGGGGTGGAGAGAAGGTCCCAATTTATGGTTTTTCGATTGTATCCAAAAAAAACTTCGAAAAACAAATAATGTTTACCTTACTTTTTCTCAAACATTTGCTTCAAGTGGCAGAAACGTATATATGAAATTAAAGTAGATTTAATGCTCTGCAACTTTGATTCTGACAATTATTTTCTAAGAAACGATTGGGGAAGGCTCTAGAAGCAAATGTTTGACAAAAAGTGAGGAAAAATTTTTTTTATTTCGAAAATTTTCGATTTTCAATTACATATGTCTCGAAAACGGTTGAAAGTTTGACAAATATGTATATTAACATTTTTATAGGAAATTTAATTAGCTTTCATTTTTATTTGAAATATATTTTTCTGGAGTCGACCGTTTTAGTGATATAATCGAAACACCCCAAAATGGGACTTTCTCCCCTTCTCCCCACCTTTTGGTGGACTTTTAGTATGTTTACCTGCTAACTAATCCTAACGAAGCTATGAAGCCAAAAATAATCATATATTTTATGCACTGTACACCCCTCATTGACTGGACTAATATAGAAATAGGAATGCTCTCTCTATTATTTAAGATAGCCATTCCAAATAAAACCCAAAGAAGGCTGTAAATTTGCTGGATGAGGGATGTCCTGAACTTTTCTCCTCTTCATTGCTTCCACACCAAGTATTTTAGTATTTCATAAAATTCACTCATTGTAATCACTATGATTGGCTGGTTTGAATTCTAAGTTTACTTTAAAACACTCTAAAGTTTTAAAAACGTATATTAACTAATATTGTTTTAATTGTATTAAAAAAATTAATCTCTGAATTTGATTACCTAAATCTGTTAGGTTTAAAAAACAAATTGATAAAAATATGAATTTCTTTTGTTAATAATACACAACTTATAAATTTTATATATTATTACAGTTAATTATTAAGCTACATTTTCACAAAACATCTCACATTTTATTCTTGCTTATGTCGGCTGATTTATGCAACAATGACTTCCAAATTATTCCTGATGATGACAATAACATATCATAAATCACTATTGATCGTTTAATTAAGTAGATACTTAATTGACGTACTTACTTGTTGCGTCACTTTTTTTTTTTATTACTTTATGGACTGGTAATTGCCGAAAGATACAGACTTGTCAGTGATCGTAATTATTTTTAATTAAAAATTAAACTTTATAAAATAAAAATGTACAGTGACTTAAAGGATATGTGCATATGATATATGATCTATGTATATTAATCATTATTTAAAAGATATATTTTATACTATAATATTGTCATATCTTGGTGGGACAAACACACAACTGTTAAAAATAACATTTTAGTTGAGAAATTGAAATCAAATGGCAATACTACAATTCAGTCTATGTTTCTACCCATGTAAGCTTTTGGGAGCAGGTGTGTTTATTTCCTTTATCATATTTGTTCCATTGTATTATGTCAGACTATTGTAGTAGACTTTAAAACAATAAATCTTAAAATTAACTTCTTGATATTGATGTTTATAGTCAGTAGTCGGCATTTTCAATAAGATAGGGGTTGAAAGACAGGTAATTGGAGGATATACCTGTAGCCTAAACTACTGAAAAGGGATAAAAGCCCTGACGTAGACCTACCTGAGACAAGTAGGGGTGGTTAGTGCTTACTATTGTCATCACAGTTCCCTTTTTGATTTTGGTTCAGGTCAAACTTAGTTGTAATCCATGTTACCTGAATAGAATTTCATGCTAGAGAGTTCATTAGGCCCTAATATTTAATTATTCATATTTCTGTAATAATATATCCGATCAATAAAATATTTTTTTCAAACTGTGGAGTTCTAATACTCGCATATTTCATTGTCTAATTTTTTCTAAATTTATTGAAAATCGTTAACACTCCAGTACTCGCACCATATTTTATGACACCAGTACTCGCGTGGGGTAAATAGTTGCCCCATATTCATGGCCGTTAATAAGTATCATGTTTTAGTTGTAAAAAATTGCTCTACCAACCATAACAATCTAAATATGTTTCTTTTATTATGTAGGGGTAAAATAATCCACAAATATTAATTAACTATATTTATTTGACATTGTATGAAAAATTTAATTTTTATTCTAAAACTACAATTATTTTCTTTTAAGCAAAATAATGGAAACTGATAAAGGTTATAATGATTCTAATTAATTGTTTTATATTGTTTAACATCCCTAAAAACATAATAGCAAAGCAAACATTTAAAAACAAAAATCTTAATAGCTTTTTTTAAAGTTTTATTATAGCTATATTTTTTTTTCAACAGTTAAAATTTCAATTTTCTTCTGACTCACTATAACACTCATATTCCATACAATCTTCACACACAACTTTATAGTGATCTCTGCAGACGTAATTCCTACATTTTGCACAGACAAATCGTGACTTCCGGTCGCGAGTCCGTCTACATATGTGACATCTTCCGGAACTTCCCGCTGCATCTTTTTCAGAGGGGATTTCTTCCTGTGTTCCTAGGAAAATTTTTATTTTTCTTTTTATAGACCTTGGAACAGCTTTCGTAAAAAGTCGTTTCTTTAATTGAGGTTTTATTAGCTCAAGCGCTAAACTTTGCAAAAACGAAGCACGACTCTCATTTGATCCACCTAACGGTTTATTTGCATTATAAATCACTTGACTGTTAATTCCAGCAAGGTTTAGAATATTAAAAAAAACAGTAAGTGGCCAGCGGCGATTATTGCGCCCAACATTGTATCCTGAACACATTTTGTCTACAATGTCTACTCCAAATTTGCTGCTATTATAATCAATAATAATTTGTGGTTTAGGTTTTGGTTGAGTAACTATAGCATTATCAAAGTGCATTGTTGATAAAGCTAAAACGATTCTCCCTTTTTTTGGAATATATGACACGAGTGTACAACGGCCATTTTTGAGATAGCCAAATATGCTGCTGGAAACTTCTCTTCCCTTTACATTTACAAAACTTGCTGGGACCTCTCGTTTGTTTTTACGGAGAGTGCCAATGCATGTAAGCTTGAAATATTTTTGTAAATCAATGGCCAACTGTAAACTGCTAAACCAATTATCAAAAGTAATATTTCTGTTAGTTCCACTTACCGGATTTACTAACCGTTTGACAACTTCATCTGGTGTGTTTCGTTGCTTGTATGGCCCATCACGTTGTAAGCCTACATAAACTTCAGCATTGATGGTGTACATATTTTTTTGTGTCGACAAGAAGAAAAATTTTAATGCCGTATTTCGCCGGTTTGCTGGGGATAAACTGTCGAAAGGAACACCTTCCTCTAAATGCAACCAACTGCTCATCAACAGTCAAAAATTCACTTGGAGTAAATGAATTTTGGCTGTTTTGAATAAAGATTTCAAAAATTTCTCTTATTGGTGCAAGCTTATCTATTTCAGATCTTTGAAGTCTGTCGCGATGATCGTCAAAACGTAAGCACCTCATTAGGAAAAAAAATCTGTTATATGACATGGTCATATAGAATATTTCGATTCCAGTACCACTTCTATCCCATAAGTCACGAACACTTTGTCTTCCTGACTTTTTCACTCCAGCTAAAAATAGTAACCCAATCAGAGCCCAAATTTCTAATTCATTTGTTTCTTGTGCATCCCGTTCCCTTGTATATTGACCTTTTATTTTTTCAATATACAAATTTGTGTAATTTGTTATCATAGATAACATTTTATCATCCAGAATACATTTCAACGACTCCAAAGGTGTTAGGGCATTTCTCGCATGGCCTTTGGTACCTGGGAGATGAATAATAATGTTCTCCCTTCTGGTTCTTGAATGACTGGAAAGAACGGGTGTGTTTCTCCATTTTGTTGTTCCGTCTCTTCCAATATGAGATAGCACATCTTCATTTTCTGAATTACATTCATCCCCGTCAAATTCTGAATCGGTATCATCGTCAGACTTGTTTACATGGTCTACTTCCGGGTCATCAGGATCACTTTCAATTGCTGTATCACCTGTTTCATCTTCACTGAGCTCACGAAGCCATTGTTTCCATACTTCTGGATTGGTACTTCGTTCTGACATCGTCACAAAAAATATAACACTAATTTAACACAAATAATAATAAAAATAATAATAATAAATATAACACAATATTGTCTAAAACAAATGCACTTTTACTCGCACGGGGTAATAATTTACCCCAGAGAACTTTATCTGGCTCTGGCAACGCGAATACTGAATTTGGGGAGCTTGTTTACGCTTAGATATGGGCCACAGTTCTTAGAAGGAAGGTACTATAAAAAACAGCTTTATTAGATTAAGCCTATTCAGAAAAATTCTAGGAAAATTATGAGTGGGGTAACTTTTTTCCCTATGCGAGTACTGGAGTGTTAACTGCAGAATAAAATAATTGAAACAGCTGTTTGACATGGTACTTCCGTTACATCCTTCACTATTTACTCTAACGAAATATTTGTATGTATATATAATACAACCTCAGTTTTTATTTGGTTTTCACTAGGTGCACATCGTTGCGGAATGGATATGAGAATTTTAGATGCTTTAGATGAAGAGGAAGAGTATATTGCTGTGATAGCAGCTTTTATAGCCGCTCACAACTCAAGGAGAATATGGGTGCACCCTATAAATAGTTGCAAACCGATTCAAATTTTAATTTCACAATATATAAACACTTTTGTCCCTACCGGCAGAGTTGGGCATAATTCAAACATAGCTAAAGTTTAATTCAAATTTAATCATAGCTATTTGACAACTAATTTCCGGAAATCAATCACATAATTATTAATCATTAAATCTTGCTTTCGATTTTTTAGTGAACTAATGATGATTGATATTTAATTATTATTAGATTAGGTGATTAATTCCTGGAAATTAGTTAGTATGGAAAATAGTAATGATTAAATTTTGATTGAAGTTTTGCTCTGATTAAGTTTCTAACGGATTTAGAACTGTCTACTGGTTCTATTGATCGCGTGCCAATCGTTTATACATATTTGTATTTGATTTAAGTATAAGCTAAAACTACTACAATATCGTAGTATTTTCTTCTTTCAAATTTATGATAGAACAAATGAAACATTATTATTTTTTATTTATTTATTTTTTTTTTGACCACCCATTGAAGCTCATTATCAATGTTCTTATGGTTGTAATAATTGATTCAATTGCAATTCCCACAATTGTATATATAATATATAAATTAATTTTAATTTGTTGGATCACTCCTTCGTCATTTTTTACATTTCACAAGATAAATAACCAACTGTTGCTACCATTGGTTAAAGAAACCAAATTTTATGCTATGGCAATTCTAAAGAATCACTAAATTAATAAACGTGCTTTTAAAGTGTTTGAAATATTGTTAAATAAATAAAACGGCCAACTTTGCAATAAATTAATAAATAGATGTAATTATTACCTGATATTTCCAACATTCCTCCTATTTCCTTCCATGCCTCGTTTCGTATTTTTTTATTCCTATACTCCTTCTCAAACGGGTGAAAAAGAAATGGATATTTCTCCACATGCTCAATGAGCTGCTCCTCAATGTTCATTACTGACGAGATATGGGAATTTATATTTGGTGCTGACGGGTCAGAGAGTGTGTAGCGATACAACACAACACGTCAGCGTAGTGTGAGCACTTCCATTCAAAATAATGATTTATATTTTTTCGTATCACGTCAACTGAAGTGTCAACACGTCACGTCAGCGTAGTGTGAATGCACCTTTAAAGTGGCAAAAATAGTGCACACTCGTTCGATAGCGGTTCTGTAGCAACACCTATCCGTATGGTATCTTAAATAACAACACATGTTCTCGAAGGCGATAAGTGTTAAGCGATATCTCGTCATATTCCTGAAACTGCAATTCGAAATTTGCTTCTGCAGAGTAGCTGAAAAATATTTCACTAGCAAACTTATCTGGACTAATTTAATAATAACAATAATAAAAAAGTTCTTTATTTATTTTGGGACCTTAAGTCCCTTAAGAATAAAAAATGATGTACAGCCAAGGGCCTTCAGTGCCTTAAAATAAAATAATATTTTTAGAACAAAATAGCAGATAAAAATAACAAAATAAAAACAAAGAAAATATATTAATAAAATTACAAAATACCTTATTGGAATCACTTTCAAGAATACTAAAGCAAAAGTTATATTTAGAGCAGAGTTGTCAGAACCATTTACAATCAAAACTGGACTTCGACGAAGGGATGGTCTCTCGCCTATTTTGTTTAACTGTATATTTGAGGTCATGCGAGAATGGACAAAAAATGCGAACCGAACATCAAGATTGGTAGAAATATAAAACTAAACTGCCTAGCATTTTCAGACGATCTTGCACTACTGGCAAATAATGTGGAAGAGGCTGAAGTCGAAATTGAACAACTAGAAAATATTGCAGCAAAAGTGGGATTACAAAGTTCATTTGAAAAAAACAGAAATTATGCCAACCTTCGATGGGGACACCATTCAACTATACAATGACAAATAAATTAAGGTTGTAAGAAAGTTCAAGTATCTTGTGGAAATTATAACTTGGAACCTAAATGAGAAAGCCTCAATAGAATACAGAACAAAAATACTGAGACAAGCATAACGAATTGCATGGCCAACATATATGAAGAAATCTCTCTCGATGAACGCCAAATTCAAACATTATGGTTTAGTGGTTAAACCTGAAGCAACTTATGCGAGTGAAACTCACAAGGGGACGTTTGCAGTTGTAACTCATAGATTTGAATGCTGATTTTTGTGTGGGTAGTAGGGACCTATAATAGTGCAAGACTAGAGTTATAGCCGCCAATGAACATTAGGAGCCGAGAAAAAAAATAAAATATGAAAATCACGTTTTATTTTTTTTCTCAGCTCTCAGTCAAGATAGAGAAATGATTCTTTCACGTTTAATAGCAGTTATGTATGTCAGTTTAAATAAAAATACTTCCGTTATGCTCAAGACACTATCCGGCTTTTAGGTGCTCAAAAATGACAAAATTTTAAGGAAATCCCTTGTAAATCAGTGGAACCTTTTTTTCATGAACAACTAACCTCAAATCTCGATTCAACCCTTATATGTGAAATTTTATCAAAATCAAAAAATATTGATTTTTCAACCCTTTCGAGGAGGTTAAAATTTTGAAGTTGAGATTTCATCAACAATTTCTAACGGCCATAACAACTGCTGCCTTCAACCGATTGCAATAGTAATTTGGATTTACTCCCGATTTTAGTGGACAAAAACTGATGTGAATGAAAAAATCCAAGGTTTGCTATAACTTGAGATATTTCAATAAGGGGAAATTCTGCGACTTCCGGATTTGGGCTAATCTGTGCAGTTTTACGGCTTCTAGATGGCCTTCAAATTTGGCCTTAATAGGTTGCGAAATATGGGGAATAGCGCAAATTATTTACATTTTTTCAGAAATTGTAAATAATTTTATTAGAAATAGAAATAAAAATATGTCATTTTAAAACGTCTTGTTTATATAATATAGGTGAGAAAATTTTTTTAACAAAAAACTGATATTATTACCAGATTCCTCATCTCAAAAAACATGTAGAAACTTAATTTTGTCGAAATCAAAATAATTTTTTTTTTTACCTTTATAATTTTGTAGGATTTTTGAAGGCCAAGGGGCCTAAATGAAAAAATGTAAATAATTTGCGCTATCTCACATATTTCGCCACCGATTAAGACCAAATTTTAAGGTCATCTAGAAGCCGTAAACCTGCACAGATTAGCCCAAATGCGCTGGTCGCAGGATTTCTCCTTATTGAAATATCCCAAATTATAGCAAACCTTGGATTTTTTCATTCACATCAGTTTGATTTTGTCCACTAAAATCTTGAGTAAATCCAATGTTATACGCATGGATATGAATCTAGTGATGCTATTACTATTGCAATCGGTTGAAGGCAGCAGTTGTTATGGCCTTTAGAAATTGTTGATGAAATCTCAACTTCAAAATTTTAACCTCCTCGAAAGGGGTAAAAAATCAATATTTTTTGATTTTGATAAAATTTCACATATAAGGGTTTTATGGTGCGTTAAATCGTGATTTGAGGTTAGTTGTTCATGAAAAAACGTTTGCACTGATTTACAACGGATTTCCTTGAAATTTTGTCATTTTTTAGCACCCTAAAGCCGGGAAGTTTCTTGAGCATAACGGAAGTATTTTTATTTAAACTAACATACATAACTGCTATTAAACGTGAAAGAAGAATCATTTCTCTATCTTGACTGAGAGCTGAGAAAAAAAATAAAACGTGATTTTTATATATTTTTTTTTTTTCTCGGCTCGAAATGCCCATTTTCGGCTATAACTCTAGTTTTGCACTATTATAGGTCTCTACTACCCACAAATCGGCATTCAAATCTGTGAGTTACAATTGCAAACGTCCCCTTGTCAGTTTAAATTAAATAAATACCAAAGCAACAACGGATAAATTGCAAAAAATAGACAGAGGGTTCATAAGAACAATCATCAATAAAAAAAACAATGGAGGCTGCTACCTAATGAAATAGTCTATCGGGAAAAGGGATCAATAACGGATACAATGCGAGAAAGGAGAATTGGATTTTTCGGCCACATACCAAGAGTACCAGAGACCAGACTACTGAAACAATTATTCAATTTATATTGGAATAGTAAAACCAAGAACATTGAGGTCCAGAATGATTTAAAAGAGCTTAATATAACAATGAAACAAATTGCAGAGAGAAACGAGAAGAGGATTCAAAGAAGTAGAGATACAAGACTAAAATTAAAAACAGTCAAACGAAAACAGGGCGGCCATGTCCGCAGGAATGAAGAAGTTCTGGGAAGAGAAGTGGAGGTTGAGAAAACATCACAACTAATATTGTAAAGACTGTAGTGCATATGGATTGATTTAAGTGCTCCAATGTGGGCGTAAACTAAAAAAACTAAAATAAAATAAAATTTAAAATATTTTTTGTTACAAAAACAATAAAATTGGATGAATATAAACTGATGATATTTTAAAAAACTAAAAAGTGGCTATTGACAGTTTTTGTAGATCTGGATGGTTAGTAGGCGAATAAAGAAGTGGTACCTATTTGAAAGTGGAAGGGGTAATTGAATGACGAATGTTGGGAGATGGAGTTCCATAGAGAAGAGGAACGGATTGATTTTTACGGATTTGATTGATACAATTCTTTCTGCGTGTTGACCTAGTTTTTGATAAACAACCGCCGAACTATGTTGCTCACATTTTACGGGTGCACCCAATCCTTTCTATTAATTCTGGTTTGAAGATTTGGCTGCAACCAGAAGTATACTGCAACAACATCCTCTTTAGAAGAACTCAAAATTCGAAACCACAAAAATGAGACCTCTTGTCGCTTTTCTTTATCGTATCGCGCTAATGTAAACAAGAAATGTTTTATGGATAAAAATCATATCGCTCGATTTCTTGTATTTTGCTAAATCTCCTTAATATGCATCGCGCCTAAGTAGCTTGATCCACAAACTCATCAAACTCCTCCAAGTATCTATTAATCCTTCTTCTATGAAACATCCTTCTATGAAAGCGGCCATTGGTTTCCGTTCAGTAGGACTTCGGCTATTAGTCTGCATATTTTCAGTTTAGTTTAGTTATAAATAGTTACAACGTTAGTTCCTTACTAAAACCAAATAATGATTGATAATTGATAAACTATACAATTATATAAAAGTACAAGCCATTTTTCGTTAGTGATCACTAACCACGAAAACTACTGAACTAATCTTTAGCAAATTTTAACCACATCATCCTTATAGGTCTAGGAAGGTTTAGCAATAATAAAATCTACTTATTTTCGATTAATTTTTTTATTAAAAAAGCAATGATAAGTGGATAACGGTGAAGTTTGAAAATTTACCGATAGGTGGCGAGCGCCATTCTAAATGACTGGTTACATGAAAGGTACGGTGTTATACAGAGCTTAAAATTGATCTTTATAAAAATACTTCTATTCAATTAAATGATTAAAACAGATTTAAATATGTGGTGCGACAAGTGAATTCCAGTGAAGTTTAAAAATGGACCGATATGTGGCTTGAAAACAGATATGCAATGGTAAAACCATTAAACCCATTTCTTATCAAATTTTAACTACACAACTTATAGTTCTAGGAAGGTATACAATAATAAATTTTGCTATAATGATAATTTAAATGTGTTGAGTGACAGAAAAGAGGTTTACTACACTGTCATTATCGTTTGTAGTCAGAAATTAAAATCCATCCTGAGAAAGGGAAAAGAGAAACTAATATAAGCAGTTTCAGCTCTGGTTTTAATGAGTGGAATATGATGTGATATATCGATTACTAGATATTATTGTTAATAATTAATCTTCTAAAGAGGCTTCAATAGTTTATTGTAAATTCGTCTTGGACGGTAATAAAACATTCGTTTTTCATTCCATCTCATTCTTCCATAAATAAATTTGTGAATCTGCCTAGTAATCTTGACTAGTAAACCACAAGTTTCATTTGTGCATTAAAGGTATACTCTTTCTGCTTACAAGTTCAGAAGCTGCTAATGAAATATTTGATGTTTACAGAGGATTTGGTACAAAATCCGTGCCTATAATATATTTTTGTACAGATTCGACTAGACGCGTCCTGTCAGAACATGTTGGTTACCGTTGGCAGATCAAGCAGATGTTCCCACCGAAAGGTTCAGCTGGTAAATGACAAGCCAAGAACTTTTTTTATTGGGTGAACCCTCTATAATCATTTTTGGAGTTTGTTAAGCCAATGGACTTTGAGCTTTCGGAAGAGTTTTTTTTTGTTAAATTATAATTTTTAAATAAAGTATTTTATGAGTGCTTGGACATGATCGTTTATATGTGCGGCACTTGTGAATAAGTGCAAAAAATCATATAGGAAAAACGCAATTGGAAGTTTTTATGTTTTTTCCTCAATCATTTACAAAGGAATATTCATCTCTGTACTATCTGCTTAACTTAGCTCAGTTGATACAAATGAAAAAAAAAATCTAGAGATACCCTATAATAAGTTTTATTCGGTAGAATTAATTTAATTGAGTACATCTGGTTGAATTTTATTTTCTAACAATAAAAGTATATGACAGTGAGGCAAACCTCGTTTCTGCCACGAAACATTGTACATTTAATTTTTTAATATTGCTAAAACTTCCAATAACTATGAAAATGATGAAATTAATATTTTGTACAGATGGGTTCAGTAGTTTTACCATAGTAAACTATATTGCGGAATGGTGCTAACACATCGGCCGACAGCCAACCTGCGATCCACACTTTAAATATTTTTTAATAATTTATTTGAATATAAGTAAATGTTATTATTATTTTCAAGCTCTATATAATACCTTCGTAAAATATCCACATATTTTCGCTTTTTTAAGCGATCAATTTAGCAAAAAATCAGTAGATTTTATTATTGCTAAAACTTCCTGAAACTATAAGGATCAAGTGGTTAAAATTTGGTACACATTGGTTCAATAGAGTTCGTGGTTAGTGATCACAAACGAAAAATAGCCTGTCCTATTATATAATATTATAGATATGTATATTGTAATTTCAGCAGCAGAAGTCACACTTCTGCAAATACATTTTATTCCGTTGGAATTTTCATTGTATGGTTTGTCATGGATACTAAGTTCATTCCATTATTTTCTCATATTTTTTAATACACATTAAATGTATATAAAAATAAATAAAAATAATTTTTATGTTTGATACAGGTTGCAGAAAAAGGATGTACTTATTTTCTTCAAGAACTCTGTTCAAAGTTTAATAACTGTTGTCTTATTTATAGCCGGAAAATAAAATTTCTACATCAATTATAGTTCTTGGATTTCTCGTCGCAATAACATGAGGCGAGTTGGGACCTCCTTTCCCAGAACCCGCTAGAAATAGACTTTGTTGTAGTAAATGTCACAATAGTTATCCACTAAACTGTTTATTTAATTAAGTTTACAATGTTAATCTTTTAAATTACTTTTATTAGTAATAAAAGTAATTTATGAGCTTAGTCGTTTCATGTTCAGAAAATTTATTTTAATTCGATATTCAGTAAATTTGATATAATGTCCCCTTTTCACCATGTCATGCCTACTGTTTCATAGAACAATGACTTTCAACTTTTCTCGTGGTACTATAACGACATTGTTAATGACATAATTGCACATTGTTACACTGTGAATTTTTGTATTATTGTTATACTGCATTTTATCCACATCATCTGATTAAAAAATAATCATTTTTAATGTGAAGAGAGGGAGTTGAGAAACAAAATAATTACCTAGTTTGAGAATTTATGGCTGCATTACATTATTGGTATAATTACTCATTGTTATGTTCCGAACAAATGTTGGTATTAATTATTTTTTTTAAATGTATTCATTCTCAAATTTGTCCATTTTATTTTTATCAATTGTTTTCCTCTAAAAATATTTGTAAGTTTATCCAACCCTCCCCTCGATTTTAGCTTAGTATTTTATTCGCACGGTTTGATTTTTTTTCATTTGTTTAAATTCAATACTATCCTTAAAATTGGTGCCACATTGTTTGATTCAAATTTAAACATCCGACAATACAACAGTTTCTCTATTGTTATAACTAGAGACCGGATTTTTGTGCAGTATAAAATCAAAAAACGTGCAGTAAAAACCTCAAAACATGCAAAATCGTGCAGTAAAAAACTCAAAATATGCAAAATCGTGCAGTAAGAAATTCAAAACGTAAATCTAAAAACTTAATACATGCAGCAATCCATTTATTTACACAAATATGCAAAACTTAACCAGCCTTGAATAAACTTAAGGATAATTCGACAAACGTTTCGTTAATTCAATCTAAAATACTTAAAAATGTGGGGAAAAAAGGAGATGAAAAAGATTATTAATTTAAAAAGATGTATAAAATATCTTTATTAAAATTCCTTTTACGTGTAAATAAAATATAATTAAATGTTTTTGAAAAATAAATTTGTTTTTAAACGTTTCGTGAAAATGTAGGACATTATAAATTTCGAAATATTTCTCAGTAAAATTACGCCGCCTGTCACGTTCTACATCTATGGACGTAACAGGACAATTTTTGTAGCATGCGATTGTGGATGGATTCAGATTATCAGCTTCTATTTCCTTTCCGTTGATACAATAATTTAATTTTTTTAAACAAATTTAGCCGTAGTTTTTCTCAAGGATTTACTCAAATTTTGAAAATAAACATATTCCCTTTTCATTTTCAATTCGTTTTAAGCTTTCTTCGAGAGTTTCAAACAAATATCAGCTCTGGATATTCATTGGTCCATTGTTTCAATTTTGACAATGAATGAAAAAAAAAACACTCCCGGACGTTTTTGGCATTTTCAAAGTTGATAGTTTAAAATCTTGTTAACAACTAGCCCTTTGTGCTAAATCAGAAGTGGGGAATCAAATGGGAAGCGGGGAGTAAAATTTTCTGAGGAAACGTCTTAGTTCTAGGAAGTACGTCGATCCTCAAGGTTTGCCTAAATCCTCAAAGCTCCCTATTCAATACGATCATTTAATATTAGTACGTCACAAACACATTTGATTTTAATTTCAATTTAAAACTAATCAACCTATTTAATATAAATAATTGTTATAAATGTTGCCTAATAATCGTAAGTAAAATTTTCAAAAAATAAATGGTTAAGTGAATAAAATTAGATGAATTTGGTTCAATTGTGCAATTTCGTGCAGTAAAAACCGAATTCGTGCAGTTAAGCTCAAAAAGTCAAATTTGTGCAATTACGTGCAAAATAAAATTTGAGAATAAGAATCCTCAGGTTATGAATGAGATAACTGCTTGGGTTAGAGAGCGCTAAATCAAAGCGAACTAAATGTGCAATAACACAGAAATCCGGTCTCTAGTTATAACAATTGTTGATGTTTTAAATCAATTAAATTAAGTTAATCCGGATTTTAAATAATAGAAACACGTGTATTGAAATAGACGTCTGTAAGAGTTTATTTTTTTAAATGTTTTTTTTTTTCTTATTATGTTGTCAAAGATAACTTTTAAATTCTATAACAATATCAAATAACTCTACATTAGAAAAATAAGTTTCCACTCAAGAAAAAAAAATCAGTTTCTCTCTGGCGGAAAAACAATATACTATGGATATGTTTATTTATAATATACTGCTTTTCCCAATTTAAATTTTATAATTTAAATTATCAAATTACTTAAATTAAATTATTAATTAATGATTACTCGATGTAAACAAAGTTGAAAGAAAATAATGGTTTCAAACATGACTTGCTTCATTCAAACCAATATAGCCCCTGAACGGTAGGTCATAGCGACAAATGTTATATAACAAAAAATACTCTAAATTGAATTTCTGATCAGGAAACTGCCGAATATTATACTTATATATTATTAATAATAATAATAATAGACATATTGTCAACTAACCGTCAGGAAGAGAACTAAAATTGCTATTGAAGAGTCAAACACATGTGAAGAACAGAAATTCAACACCAACAGAGTTTGAGCGTGTCAAAATATAACAGTTTTGAAGGTAATAAAAACTATAGCCAGCCATAAGACATTTCTATGGGGAAAAAGTAAAAAAATAGTTTTATTGTTTTATATTTTAGGCGCAAACCATTTGATCATTATCAGTGCCAAAAACTTTGATGAACATCAAAATTATTGTTAGAGATAGACTTGAAGATGATTGCCGTATTTTTTTCTAGATTATTCCTAACTAAAAATTAAATTTTAAGAAATAAAAATCAATAATATCAATAAAAATATATACTTACTTTATGCTATACTATTGGCACAGATACATACGTACATAAATGGCTCTACATCCCGCGTGGGGAGGAGACCCCCTGCATAATAAAATTAGTAAAATGTATAGGCGGGGTAAAATGATTCATGGACCTGCAATTGAAAATACATTTAACAAATCAATATTCACAAGTCCAAACATTAAATTCTAGGTCAAATGTCGGCCATGTTTTGAAAATAAATAATGATGGGATTTCCCAGGAGCCCTCACTTTAGAAAAAGGATGAAAGCTCATAAAAGAAATCTACCAACCTAAGCCGCCATGAGAACAGACTTCCTTTGATCGCAGTTTTTTTCTTCACTCACAACTAAACTTTTAAGAATTATTATTTAAAACAAAGATATGATTGTTAATATTGTGATATATGTACAAGAAATGTTTTATAAATGCCAATTTTACTCCCGATTCACTACAAAAAACTCATCTATTTGACGATTATCAGACCTATTTGGGCTTACGGAATAGAGTTATAAGGATCCACCAAACCATCGAGTTCTTCCCGTATCCTATCACTCCAATCTAAAATCCTTCGAAAAAATCCTAGATGCTGCTTACTTTGTCACAAATGAATTTATCCACAATGACCTTAATATCCCATATGTTGCTGATTTGGCACGAACCAGATACCTTTCCTTTCATAATAAACTCACATCTCATCCAAATCCACTTGTTGTACAACTTGCTTCCCATTCCATTCCTGGCAATCCTGCGAGGCGTCTGAAAAGAAGATGGCCGGCCTCTACAAGTTTTATTTATGTCATTATATCTCATATATACCGCATATTTACCTAATGTGTTTTTTTAATACAGTTGTAAATTTTTATAAATAAAATAAGAGAAAAATGCCAATTTTTTTTTTTTTTTATAGTACAGTAATGTTTTTAGCTTCTATTGTAATATAATGTTTTATATTTACAATAATGTTTACTATTCATCTAAAACCAACTACACGTGTGCTGTTCTTCTCTGGTACAGGACAAATACAATAATAAAAGAAAAAACATAGCTCTTTTAGATACTTCAAACTAAGATGGGCCGCCCAGTCGGGAAAACCGACTGATCGGCTTCTTTTGTAGTCGGCGATCGATTAGTAAAAAGTGCCGACTATTCACTTTTTGTATTCAGAAATTTTAGTTCATTCATTTTTCTATGATTACAATTGAAATGATGGTATAATTTAAATTAAATTGTGATTTTTTATTGGTAATAATTTCTATATTATATTTATATATTACAGAATATTATAGAAATTATATTTATATATTATATTATTAACAGTTTGTTGTTTAAAACATGAACTGAAACTCTTTTTTTAGTAATACATTATTCAAATGAAAAATAAATATTATGATAAACAAAAAAATAAATTCGATAACTGCAAAAACACTGAGTAAAGAACTTACATACGTAAGGTAATATATTTTATTATCAGATTTCCGGCTTTGTGTGGTAAGTAAAAATAATTAATTGAAATGTTATATAAAAGTTGTAACTCTTTCTTTACATTTCTGCTGTTTCAAATAGCATTCGATTTCATTTTATTATATACATATACACATATATGACCAGCCGACTATGAAGCTGTAAACGAAGAACATGAGCATTGCCGATGTCATTTAAATTCCAATGGAAGCAATGATCGGCTTGTCCAAATGAAAATTGCACAATAGTTTTTTAGAAAAACAATTTTAAATCAAATATGTTTTTTGATTAAAAAAAAAGAGGAAATAAAAGTGTCTGCAGCTTTACCACACTAGGTTAAATTTCAGACAAATTCATAGTCGGCCCATATTTAATTATAAACAATTATGTTCCCATAGAATGTCTACTAACATTAAGATAAAATTAAATCGTATAATCCTATGAAATTACCCTTAAAGTTAATACCCTTCGTAGGACCCTTAGTACACATTATACTGCCCTACAGTATCCTTTAATAATGTTCTTCTTCGGACCGATCCGCAACGTAGGGTTTCATCATGATAGAAAAGGTTCCTTCTAAAGATTGTAACGACAAAAAACCTCATCGAATCCGACTATTTCGTTAACAAAACAACGCGCCCAGCTTTCAATTCAACAAAATTCTCAACATAATCATACCCTTTCTCCTTCCACTATCTTCCTCCGAACGTATTGAAAGTAATATAAATTTGAATAAATATTATTTTTAATTCCCTATCAGAGTACATATTTTGAAGAGAAACTTTGACCAAAACACACCTTCCAGACTCGGATTCATGATATTTCGAATGATCCTGGAAATTTTTTCAATTATTACTCATTGTTTGAATTAACGAAGTTTTCGTGTCTTATGTTGTTATATACATAAGGAATACTCATTTTAGAATTGAAAATAAAAAAAATATCTACTTGAAAACATTTATTATAATGTATGAAGTGCAGTTTTTACTGATGAAACAGTAAATCTTTTTATGTATTCTTTTAAGATTTTTTAACATTTATTATACCAGAGATTATATGATGTACTAACGAACTAGCACGGACGATATACTTGGATTTAGGACACAAAATTCAACTATACACAGATTTCACGGAATAACCAGACTATTTCTGGACGTTGCTCAAGCGTTTAATTGAGTCTGGCACTAGGGACTTGTTTATTTTTTTTAATAATCGATCTTTTATAGAGAAAATATTACAATCTGCCTCAATGGACCCATCCACACAGCATATAAAATAAACAGAAGAGAAAAAAAAAATTAAGCAAAGGATATCATTATATAGAATACAATAAATAAAATAAAATAAAAAAATAGGAACCTCAAACTATACAATATATAAAGTGATAAAAAAAAAAAATCAATAAAATAGATTACAAATAAATACAAAAAAATATGGATTTTGATATGGTACAGATAAAAATGAAATAAAATCTAATGAAATTAGATGTTAAAAACACATTATACTGTATTTAAAATATACCATTTGAGAGATTTCCCAACCAGACTTATTCCTGCGATTATTGAAGAATAAGCCAGGACTAGGGTTGCCATACGTCCATATTGGTCTAAGTCCGGAATGCGGGGGGAATTCTAAGCCGTCTGGAATTTCTACAATTCAGGTAAAGAAATAAATAAAAAATCAAACTCAAGATTTTTATTAAAAATCAATTTTACGTGATTATAAATTATTTTCCTTTCTGACAAATTTTTCGCAGTCTGTCAGAGATCAGAGCCTTATCAGGAGTACCACATATCTCAGTGCTTAGTCCACTTCTCTACATCTCACATACTCATGATTTTCCGTTATGTCCTGACATTCTAAAAGCGACGTAAGCAGATAACACAGAAATTTCAACAAGAAACAGAAATCCAAATCACGCTCAACAGATTCTACAACACTACTTTTATAAATCGCATGACTGGCGTAATCTGTGGATAACCCGCATGAATTATGACAAATTACAACACATAACGTTTACTCTTCGACATGAAACATGTCCTCCAGTTTACCTTGACAACATATTGCGCTCGACCTTGTTCTCTAGCATTTGACAGAAAAATGACACGAGGTTCACACATCAAGAAAAAAAAACCCTCAATAAAAATCTTTTATACTCACTTTTCTCAAAATATTCAAAGTCACGACTTAGACACAAATTGAACACTTATACTTACTGAAACCTATTTTGACTTGAGAATCTCAGATATACGGAACAGCTCAAAGGTAAATATTAAAAAACCTCAAATTTTTCAGGCAAAAACATTGAGGAATTTAGCGGAAGTACCCTGGTACGTAAGTAAGCATCATACCTTCGCACGAATAATGAATAACAAAAACTAATAACTCAAAAAACATTTAAAAAAAAAAAAAAAATACAGGCTGAATCCCTAAACACTTATAAGCGATATGGCCAAAACGCACTTCCCAGAAAATGTACTGGAAAACGTTTTCTTTCCCCACATGTATTTCGCTTTATTATATTTATTTCACTAAAATCGCTTATTTTAATTTCTTTGATTAAAAGGTGTGATTAAAGATTCAAAGTTAAAAAAAAAATTATAATTTTTTTTTGTAGAAAGGCGGTTGTGAAATTTTTTTTTTTTTTTTAAATGTGTAAGGCTTGTTATTATTAAAAACAGTGTTCAGCATATTACTCTTTAACATGTTTTTATCATTATATACATGTTTCGGGAAGAATTCATCAGGTTTAAATGTGGACATTGTACTAAAACTGCTTTTGAGATGTAGTAGCGATTGACATTGTGATGTTGTTGTTGTTGTTCTTGGGCGCTACAGTCCTTGCAGGACCTGGGCCTCTGCCACCATCCTTCTCCATTCCTCTCGGTCCTTCGCCAGGTTTCTCCAATTCCGTATCCCTAGCTTCCGCAAATCCTCCTCCAGGTCATCGATCCACCTGCGCCTGGGTCTGCCTCTCTTCCTTTTTCCTCCTGGCGTGCCATCAAACATTTTCTTTGGTAGCCTGTTGGGTTCCATTCTTTCGACGTGTCCCAACCATCTAAGCCTGCCTTTCTTAATGGCACTGAGTATATCAGGCTCACCGTATAATAGCGCAATCTCGGCGTTGGTTCTTATCCGCCACCTGTGCTCCTCTCTCACAGCACCAAAGATCCTTCTTAATATTCTTCTCTCCCAGACCAGCAGTGCTCTTCCGGTATCTTTAGTGAGAGTCCACGTCTCACTGCCATACATCACAATTGGTCTTATTATAGATTTATAAATCAACAGTTTTGCCTTCCTTGAGAGAGTTTTACAATGGACAGCTTTTTGTATTGTATAAAAACATTGTGATGAACACAGCAAAATAGGTAATCATTTCTATAATTTTATTGTTAATTTTATTTATTTATGTAATGAGGTGTAAGATGTATTTACATAAAAGGTAGCTTATGATAAAAAAAAAAAAAAAAAAAACAAATAAATGTTTTAGATGATCTATGAATTCCATTTATAATGCAACAGATTAGGATTTATTTAATATTTTTAAAAAATCCATTCAAACAAGTCGTTACCTAAAAGGAATTAATAATACTTAACAACATGGAGTCAAAAACAACGGTGGGATGAACAGCTATAATAAACATTGCTAATATTACCATGGCGGTTTATTGTTTTATTTAATGTTTAACAGCGATAACACAGTGATAAGGAGTTAGAAATTAATATTATCTTCTTAATAGTAGTAAAACTGGCCGTTAAATTTTAGTCGTTAAGAGCAGCTACGGAACTGTAATAAGTGATAACATCTGCCACCAGTAGAAAATCCCATATTAATATAATAGTACGACTATGGTGAAAACTCAAAGGCAGTAAAATTATAATTTAAGTCATATAAAATGTGTAATAAAAACTTGATAATAAATCAATGGTGGGTGATCAGTAGTCAGGTCAGTTGGAAGTCGCAGAAGGGATGGTAGGATTGATAAATCATGCGTGAAAAACTGAGTTTAAATGGTTCATTGAGAAAAAATGTTTTTTTATTACTTAAAGGAAATTGTTTAATTGTTTCTTGGAAATATTTACTAATAAAAAATAGTATTTATTATAAGTCATTAAGTTTTGTCCTTTTAGATAAAAAAAATCGTTTTTCTAAAGAGTAGAATAGAATAGAAAAAACTTTATTCTGGAACAATGTCCCTTAAAAATAACATTATATAACAGAAAATGAAATCATATCAGGCCAAGTGATTTTAAAATAAAACAAGATAAATATAATTAAATACAGATTTCTATTATATGATAACAGAAAGAAAACAAAAATAGAAATAGAAATTGAAGGAACGATAAATTTTTTATAAACATATAGTAAAAGCTAAAGGTTAAATATTTTTTGGTTTTTCCTTGGGTTTATCCTATGAATAATTGGATTATAAGAAAAACCTCCAAAAATTTAACCTACCTAATCCTTCCCCTCCCACTGTGGATGTATTTCAGATATCCGTTTGACCTCATCAGATGTGTCCCAATATATTTGATTTCTTGTCTTACATTTTTGAAAACTTTAGTATATATAATGCATGTAACAAAGTGCTAATGTTTATAAAATTTTTGTATGTTTATAAATTTTAGAACATGTTTATAGAAGATGAATGTTTACCATTTGAAACTAGTTTTCTAATAAAATAATTCCAATAGAAGTAGCAATTAATTTATCAATTTTAATTGTATTGATCTTTTTATATCACCATACGTACCTCAAGTGGAAATTAATAACATTGGGGACATTAAGGTCATTGTGGGTTAGTCAATTTTCAGCAAATAAAGGAGCATTAAGGCTTTTAAGAAGGATTTTGAGGGTGGATACGTTAAGGATTCCATGGTATAGTGGAACACCGTAGCTATATGTCCATAGTCCAACGAGGCCTGGTAAGCATCATTTAGTGAGTCAAGTGTGTTGGTGAAATAAAAATCGAAGATTGGCGTCTTTTCAATCTCGTTGAGTTATCCGTCAGTCTCTTGTCGATATTCAATCCAAGATATTATGTCAGTTTAGCGGTACTCCAATGAATACGGAAGGACAGGATATTGTAGGCTATCAACGCAGAATAACAATTATTTGCTGGAATTTGTGTGAATATAACTCTGCGTCCATCTATCCACCTCCAGAACACAAGATCCCGACCTTTTATCATGAATATCCCTCCCATAGAACGGCTTCCTTTAAATAATCCATCATTTGTGTTGCCCTCTAATTCCTTAGATAAGTATATATTTAATTTGTTTTATTTTTTCAGCTATAAATTTATTATTATTTTATCCATTTATTGAAATTTACAACTGTACAAAATATGTACATCATGTAAATATGTTGAAAATTATTACAATAACATATCAAAAACTTGAAAAGAACTACTCATCAGTAGCAATTCAATAAAGATTCTACACTAGAAGGTCTGTAGGACATCTTCATTTTAGGCACCTCGGAGGGTTATCAGGAATAGAATGCGAAGCAAGCTGAGAGACTTGTGGATTTGTGTGGTTATGAAGTTTACTATGAAATGATAGGTATCTAGTTTGGGTTAAATCAGCAACATACGGAGCATTAAGATCTTTGTAGATAAGTTTTTTTTATAGTAAGGAACGTTGAAGATTTTGGGTTGTTAGGACTGGATACGAGAAGTATTGGAAGATTTAATTGAGCCCCAGAGTTCAACTCTGTATGCCCAATTAGGTCTAATTACTGTCATGTAAATGAGTATTTTGTAATTAACCGGAAGGTTTGTCTAGTAAATGTTGAAGAAGTGGAAAACGACTTGCAGTTTCTTGCCGTTTTAGTCTTGTATGTGGGTTGCAAGTAAGTCGTTTGTTTAGATGGAGTCACAGGTAGAGGATTTGTAAGTTCTTATATGATTTTTTTTTTCGCCTAATTTGAGCCGTAATTGAGCTGTATTCAATATGGCCAGGAAATGGTAATAGTAATTGTGCATTATTATTAAAGGACAGTATGTCCCAGAATAAAGATCGATAAAGATCAAATCATTTTACAAGGAAGGTGATATATGACTGGAGAATCTGGAATGCGGAAAGTGAATCAATTTTGACTGATTACACAATGTTATAAGCATAGGTTAAGTGTATGCGTTAGATTTAAATTCATAAAATACAATAATTAACAACATTTTAATGTTAAAAAGTATGATTTTAAAAATAATTTGATATTTCATGGGAATATCAAGGTATATTGAATGTTTATCTTTCCTCTGATGATTTCCCTTCCTAAATTGGGTTTAAATATCGGCTGGTGTAATTTGAATCGAAGGCATCCAATTTGTGTAATGATCGTCATACGAAGGTACAGCATGCCATGTAGATCTGTATTCAATATATTTAGTTAGGCTCAGAGAGCATATTTCCTTTAATTAAAGCCGGTCGTATATTCGCTTTTGTGATGTTTGTTGAATAACGTTATTATACATTTATGAGCTTGCTTTTCCGGTATGTTTGAGTTCCATACAAATTGACATATTTGGTTTAATAACTATGAAATTATTCACAATTCATCATTCACTATCTTTTAGAAATACATTTCTAAACATAGATAAGTTCAAATAAAAATTATAGCTAAAAAAACTAGAAAAACACGCTTTTATAGCATACCTAAATAAAGAGCTAAGTGTGTTGAACAATTAGCAGCAGTCAGCCCTTTCAATTTTTAGAGTTCAAGGTTCGAAGGTTCTCTGTTATATTCGTGATTTGTTTGCAATTTTAACACAGTTTATCAAAAATCAACCTTTTTTTTTTTTTTTTTGACATATTTCAGAATAGGAATGAGCAAATTTTTATTTTAAAAATCCTATCTTGCACAAAATGTAATGGTCTACAACGATCAGTATATAACATTTATCTATTCGATTAGCTATTTTTGTGTTACGGAATCATAAACATGACCAAAACTAACTTTTTTTTGAAAGTTTACAAAATTCGTCGATGTTTGACAATCGATTGTTGCTAAACGCCTAAATCAAATTCAGCTTAAGGGGTGTATTTAGACACAATTTATTAAGCTTCAAGTTTGTAAATATAACATTTTTCGATTGAAAGAGTTTTTTTATGTTTTTCAAAAATCCGAAAATTGTTCAAAAAGTTTGGGCTTTTTTGCTCCCAAACATTTTCCTTCTATCAAATTTAGTTTCATTTTTGATATGTTTTTCTCAGGACTTATTTGGTCCATATAAAAATATAAAACCTGCTACTCCACATTTTGCAAGGCAGACCCCCATTTTGGGATATTTAAACTAGACTAATTGTAAGTGAGAACATTAGAAAAGTAGTGCAATTATTGTATTGTCCTTGAAACGTGTCCAAATATTCAAATTAATCAGATTGCTGGAAATTAGTAAAAATTACGATGAAAGATTCTGTTACATATAGGTGAAGTTAATAAAATCGTATTAAAAATTATTTTTAATAGCAATTAAAGTAAATCAAAAACGCAAATACATCCATATGAATAGAAATAACGCTTATTTACATAATACAAAGTCATATACGTAGCGAAAAGAATAAATCTCTTAGATAGATAGCTAATTTTTCCTACATTATTTCCACAATTGTATTAAAATAATTACAATATGACGAAAAACATTCAAATTTTTAAACGCTTATGTAAAATATAATTGAGCGTATGTTCTTCTTTTTCCTTTGAATCGTCAGATGCTTAATTTTTATATAGTTTAGGGGCTCTCACTAAACCATCCAATTCATCTCTTATCCAATCCTTACAATCCAAAATTCTTATAAAATAGAACTTTTATTGACCCTCTACCAATGGGTAGTTGCTTTTCAATCAATTGGCATGTTATTATCTTATTTACTGGATGTATTATTATTTTATTTTGTATACAGTTCTAAATTTCAATAAACAGCCAAAGAAATAAATAAACAAATAAATAAAAAAAAATAAATATATAAAAAAAAAATAAAATAAGAAAAAAAAAAATATTCCACTTTTCTTATTCCTCTCTATTTCTGATAACCTTCCGAGGCGTCTGAAAAGAAGATGGGCTAAGGACCATATAATGTAAACATTTTATTGAAGTATTAGTATTAATAGAAGTATTATTAGTAATTGTCACTTTATTACGAACTATCTTCACATTTGCTAGATGTGCTATTTTTTTATTTACAGCTGTAAATTTCAATAAATAGCTAGAAAAAAAATATAAAAATGATTTATTTTGACAATTTAATATAATCTACCACAGTTCAGGGAAATAAGTAGTCGTGATACAAGTTCACATTATTTACATGAAAATGGAAGTAAATATTAAATAACAATTATAATAAGATAAGGTAAATGAAATAAATAATTAAATAAGAAGAAAAAGAAAAACTCACATTCATTCATAAATACATAAGTCTTCCATTGTTAGTGATCGTTTTCAAAAACAATTTATTTCTAATAAGCTAGCACCGCGTATATTGACATAAAATGGTATATGGTATGTGTTCTAATGCGTTTTGATTACTCATAAAACAGTTATTTCTTTCATATTCAATAGTTCTCTTCTAGTTTTGAAATATTACTCTGAGAAAAAAATATCGTTATTGATGTTAAAATAATTATTGTTGTAAATAACGCGTGTAACGCTGCTTCTACATCTCTTTCCCAACAAATGAACTTTGTAACGAAGTTAAGAATTTCACAATTATACACATGTTTAAAATTAATTATAAATAAATGTGTGAACCGTCCAACTATGCTGTATGGGGCACCATTATTTTCAAACATAGGGTGTACAAAATACAAACAAAAACATACAATCATTTCAAATTGGTATACAGAAAAAAATCGTAAAAGGTCTGCGCCACAATGCAAAGAGTCAAAACATCAATATATTAAATTATAAGTTTAAAAGATTAAGTCTTTTTTGGACGAGAGAACAGAAAATATTTTCGATGCTTTAGAGATTATTTAAATCCTTTGTACAGATATATAGATACTTTTAGGAAGCACAACTCAACCATATTCCACAACGCAGATATTAAAAATCCTACTTTGAAAATTAATAGTTTAAAGATAAATTTAAGTTATCTACTTCTTAACGACAACCAGCAAAGTGCTGATGATGTTTAGACGTTTTTTAAGTTTTTTTAATTTATGCTGTATGTTAAAACTAGTTTTCGAATAAAAAATAAACATTCCAATGGAAGTGGCAAAGCAATAATAATTTTAGAATTATTTAGGAATTGATTACGTTTTAAGTGTAGGAAACTAAAGCTATTTAAGGAATTTAATTAGTTATCTATGCAGTATATAGTAGAAGTATTACACAGTGTTTAAATTGTTTTATCAATGTATTTAATTGATTTTAATATAAAATACAATTACTAAATTTGAATACTAAAAACAACTAAACAACATGGAGATGAAGAGAGCATGGACGGCTGTTGGGGCGGAATGAGTAGACTTGAATGGGCCACAAGAAGGGTAGCCTGGATAGAGTGAGGGAATGTATCGAGGCAATATCGGCGAGGGCTTTTCCCGCCGGCGGGAGGGCAAGCCACGCCCTTCTCCCCCTCCTTCGCTCTCGTCGGCTGCCTTCGTGTATCCTCGACCGGCCCACGATCGCCTGCCGGCTTCAGTTCACACCCTACCCTGTCAGTGTACGTATCAGAGTGAGTGATTTCCCTGTGTTTACCGCTTTTTGTGTCTGTGAGTGTTGTGATGTGATCTGTTCCGCGTTCCGTTATGTGTTCTAAGGGGAGCGTGTCACCGACCGCGGAAGAACTTCATGCCAAGGAACAAAATATAGAAGAACCGTCTTCTAAGGAGAAAAAGAAGAAGAGACATAAGGAGAAGCGTAAGCGATCTATTTCCACCGACTCCACATCTTCTAATTCATCTCATAAACGGCACAAGAAAAAAAAGAAGAAGAAGAAGAAGGAAGAAGACCCTCCTTCCCCGAGGGTTAACCCCATATTCCTCTGGGTCAAGCAAGACCATACTAAAATCGTCGAAGTATTATGTGAAGATTATGATAAGAGGAATCGTATAAGGCTCACTAAAACAGCTGGTGGTTGGGTTGCAATTCCTAGGACAGCAAGGCTGTGTCCAATGGCTTCTACTAATGAAGAGGCTGTAAACAAACCTACTCCTCCCCCTGTTGAAGAAGACGATGATGACGTTAAAGTAGTAGAAGTTGAAAAAGAAGAACCAGTTGTCATCGAAGTTGAAGACAGCGAGGACGAAAATAAGGATATGGAGTGTACTGAGGACAAATGTTGCGCTGATTCAAATGTTGATGAAAATCACAATAACGAGGTTGAAAGACCTGTCCAATGCAGTGAGTACTGTGCCGAAGAGGAGGAGGATGAAATTGATGAAGTGGTTGAAAAAGAGGATATCCATGAAGAAGGTGCCACCAAAACACATCAAGAAAATTGTGAAAATCTTATGAATGAACTTGCTGATATGTGTTTCGTTGATAATTTTAAGGAGGAAGAAGAAGATAGAGTACTCGAAGATATCTATACATTCGTGCCATCATCCCCCGAAGTTGAAAAAGAGGAGATAAAGAGTTATGTGCCAGTACATGAAATCAAGAAACCTGCGACCCCTGAACCTGTACCCATCAATCTCGTTGTTCACCCAGACAGGGAAGAGGCTGATACTAAAGTTATGAAAGAGGAACCGCTAAAGCAAAGTGAGCTGGAAAGTTTAGATATATTGTGGCGGCTACCGGAGGGAACCACTATCAGCCATTCTAAGCCCCTTCTGGATACCAAACCCGTCGAGCAGAGGTGCGTCCCTCAGCTGAAGCCTCAGCCGACCTTTTGTCTACCGGTACAAGAAGAGCCTCTTAACCTCGGCAAGCCCAAGCCGAAGGAAGAAAAGAAGAAGAAGAAAGAGGACTCAAAACTGATGGAACTCTTACAGACGGAGGAACGGCCACCGAGTAACGCTCTTGACCAACTCAAAGAAGTTCTGTCAGATCCCGACCTCTCTGTGCCAGACCCTCTACTAGTCCCTCGGGGCAGATTACCTGCACTGATCGCCAATCCTGCCAAGGAGATACCTAGGCTATTGGCCCAAAAGAGGGAGATCAAATATCCTAAGATCGATGCTGATTTGATGGTAGTATCGCTGTCGCACCTTCAAAGTATTCTGCAGAGGTCGGGTGGCGAGGAGGACCTTAAACCATACCAACAGCAAGTGGTTAATTTCAGCCCTGAAATGGACCCAGCAACTCTCAACCAGATGCTGTGGTTGCCCTATCTCAGTCAGCTGGAGATGAAGCAGAACCAGGAGCTGATGACCATGCTGTACCCTCACTACATGTACCCGCAGCAGTACACCGCACCGCCCGCCAGGTACCCCTACGCTAGGCCTGCTTGGCCGAGGGCTGAAACCTCCAAGCCAAATCCTCCGATTCCTCCTCAGACCGAACAGCCGAAACAGAAGTTAAGGCTGAAGGTGAAGGAGCACCTCATCGACCCGAACTTTAAGAGGACCAGTTTACTGAACCTGGACCCGCAGCCGTTCATACCCCCAGTCGGAGTACCGCCCAACTCCAACCTCTGGCACCCTTTATTTAGCAGGTAACATTTTTATACTTTTCACTTGATAAAATAAGTTTAAGAGGGGTGTAAACATTTCATTTATTTTATTTAACACATTCTTTCGAACATAAGTTTTACCAGAGGACGCACAAGTTTTTTAAATGTTGGAGAAAAGAGTATTTCAATTTTCTCCGAGTGGAAACTTCGTTTTGAATAATGTAAACAGACTTGATTGAAGCCGTGGTTTGTTGACAGCCGTTTGTCTGAGGAGATTGCCGCTAGGGGCGCTGCTTTCGGCCGAGGTTATCCACCCTTGGTAAACATCAACACAGATCTCTCTCTGCTTGCGCTCTCTTAGTCAAACATTCATAGTTGTTCAAGTTTTAATTTGTCCTCTTCAACTCATTATTATTCCTTGGTGAATCCTTAAATAATATGCAATTTACCTTGATTTTTATAATTCATTCCTGAAACATAGGGATAAATAGTTTTAATTAATATCAACATAAGTATAATATCTATTTATTATTTTCTTTTTTAAACGGCAAATAGTTTACACATAATTTGATTAGGTGTAGTCCATCATATTTAAATTTTATATAATATACGTCTCATGCTTTCGAACGTATTAAAAATAAATATTTTCCTTCATTTGTTTCATTTTTGTATTAACTATTGATAATATATGGTGGAAGTTTACTGGTTTATGTGTCATTTGGTTAAGTTTGTACGATTATTATTATATTGGGGATCACTTATTTTGAATGCTATTCTTTATGGTATGTACGATTTGTTTTGTTATTATCTTCTATTCTAGAGTTGTTAATATAATTTTACCGTAAAATTGTTAAAAAATAAAGTTGTCCTAGTCAACAGCTGTTTTACTATTGTGATGCCTAGCGCTCCTAGTGGTGGAAATCATCAACACAGCCATCATAAATTTCGTCTGCATTACCTCCATTATTCTTGCTGTGTTTTGATCTGTAACTGACCTAGTTGGTTTTGTAGCTATATTTATTCCATTTTAACTTTTTTATGTCATGTCATTAATTGCAAAAAAAAAATAAGTGAATTTTAATTAAGAAAATAAATAAATAAATAAATATTTTTTTAATAGTTTATTTGGGTTTTTATTTATATGTGTAACACTTTAAGTTTATGAATATTGTAAATTATTTGTGCATCAGGTGAAGTTATTATATAATGGAAAAAAATAGATTTTTGTATTCTATATTTAATTTATGCTGATATATTATAGCCGACAAATATTGATAAATTTATGTATTTAACTACAATTTATGCAAGAGATTTGGTTCATAGTACAAAAGTTTGTATTAAGAACCAAATCTGCATTATAAAATTTGGATTTTAATATCGAAGATTTCTTAAAAGTCCTGATACTTGTAGCAACAATAAATAAATATACAACAAACTAAATAATTAAATTAGAAGGTGTGCCAATAAAGTATGTATTTAACATTAAATAGACATGTGTTCTTCATTCATTCATTCATTCATAGCAATTAATTTGTTCAGAATATTTGAATTTGAATTTGCTACTCTTATTCTTACGGAATAGTAATGGAACCTGAATTTATTTAAAGATATTACGTATATAGTTATTTCAGCCCAAAATATATTGTCATATGCTTTGAACTCGAATTAAAAAAAATTAAAATAAAATACAAGAACTAAATCGAAACTAAACTTTCTTGAGTAGCTCAACCCCCTGTTATTGCCTAAAATATATTTTTCACGAAGCTCTAACCTTGCATCGATGTTTTCAGATGAAATCTTCGATATTGGAATCAAAATTTTATAACAAATTATTTTAATTGAAAAATGTAGACAGGGTGGGTCGTCAGTAGACTGGAATTATCCTTGGATTTCGTATGAGGATTTTATGCTGGAATTTTACGATTTACTTGAAAAAATAAATGTGATTCATATACCCTTCTTTAATTTAAATAAAACTGATTTATTGTTTACATCACTTTTGAACACTATATGTTATTCTATGTAAGGATTTTCTTCGCCATTCAAAGTTTCCTTCAGCCAAACTGCTTCAGTCGGTTCCTCCACTCCTCCCTGTTCATCGCAGCTTCTTCTGTTAGTCCCAGGCCGTACTTCTACCCAAATCTTGAGCCTACCTCTCCTACCGTCTGCTTCCCATTCATAAACTATGTTGGGGATTCTAGCCTGGATGGCCGAACCATTTTAATCTCCTCCATTTCCTCCCGGATATTCCTGCTTACTTCTATTCTTTCTCTTATAATCTCATTTCGAATTTTTTGAATACGTAAGATTCTATCTGATCTCCACAGCCAAGAATCTTTTGCCTTGCAATTTTTCTAAGAGCCAAGTTTGTGAGGTGTATAGCATAAAGCTTTTTAACATTGGTATGCATGTTTTCACTCCAGAGGGCTGAGTTTAACTAACCAATAGCTTTCCATTCGTTATTCTTTTCTTCACCTCCTCTGTCGTTCTTCCATTGCTTTCCAGAATACTATATATAATCATTTAAGAATATAATGAATTAATATTCAAAAGTATTTTTCCATCCCTGGTCGAAAATAAAGGAGAATAACTTAACCTCTCCACATGAAGGTACTAATCGATAAAATGTTGGAATCGAAGAAAACGTATTTCTGCAGGAGTAAGTGTGGAGTCGTATTCCGGTACTACTGATCTTAATTATATCTGTCCAAATAAAGGTAGACTTAATAAGGTAAATTAACCGTGAGTGTTTAAGTTACCTCGAAGAACTGAAGATGAATGTTTAGCATTCGAAACTAGTTTTCTAATAAAATAATCTCAATAGAAGTGGCAATTAATTCATCAATACTAATTGTATTGATCCTTCTATACCATCATGCGTACCTCAAGTAAATTAACCGTTATCGACATTATGTATTAAATTTTAATAAACCAATAAGAAACTTTAATTTATGTGTGTACAGTTGTATAAATTATTCATTTGCTTTGACTTGTCAGTTTGAAAAGTCTGGTTGATCATGAACTTCGACTAAGTCTGTTATTTCCCCCGCACGAAGCGCAGACAGGTCCACTCTGGGCCAAGGTCCCTGCACTTTCAATTCCCTCTCCCAGCTGTAACATGACAATTTAATTTGCTTCTACTAATTCCTATTTTTTTTCCCTGACGTGTGACCCGGGGCTGTAGCGTGGCTTTGTTTCGTGATTAGTTTCCCTGCATTTACTCGCATAAAGTGTGGCGTGCAGACTGCATATATTCGACAAAATTCGCGTGGAATATGATTGGAATAATTAGAGCTTTTGCATTACTAGATTATTGTTGATGCATTGTATTCTTGGGTCATGGGAATACACTGTGAGTGTTGGTTATTTTAGGAAATCAGTTGGTTATAGAAATCAATTTCACATTATACAATTATATTATAGATTTTTTCTATTCATAAAATTGATAAAAAGCTAATTTATTTTGTAAAATAACATACTTTAAAGACAAGAAACTACACGTCGTTTCAGACCACTTCAATATTTACTAAACAAGCGTTCAAAGCTCCCAATAAATTATATAAGACTTTTTAATAAATTTAATAAAGACAATGTAAATGTAACTGACACGGTGTGTTAACACCAAGAGATTGTTTTAAAGTCTGATGATGGGACCTTGTTTCCCGAAACATGTGACATGTTTTTACTATTAATAAAGAGAAGTGGAATGCTTTTTATAATACAATTATTGATATACAAGACTTATTTACTTGGCAATGATTAGACCCAATTTTACATACCGAGTTGGGATTCGGGGCTCTACTAAACTCTCCGATTCTTCAGTTATCCAATCCTTAAAATTCAAAATCCTCAATGCTCCTATATATGTTACAATTAAACTTATCCATAAAGAACTAATTGGTCCATATATTGCTGGTTTAGCCCCAAACGAGATTCCTATCCTTTCATTGCAAACTCCATACCCACTTGAAACTACTAGTCTCCCAACTTCCTACTACTAGTCTAACACTCATTTTCCGATAATTGAAACGTCCTCCAAGACGTCTCTTCTTTATTTATTATTGGCTTGCCATTGTAATCCTCAAATTTACTTGCTGTATATAAAGTATACAATAGAAAATATAATTAAATAGTTAACAAAGAAAACAAAATCATCTAAATAATAAATCGTAGATAGGCCGATCGTACCTAAACAATGAAGATGGCAAGGGTATGCGTTCATTCAAAAACACTTTAAAAAATTCATCGTTACATTCTTTCGACGTTTCTTCACCTTACTTTTCAAGCTTTCACTAGAACTTAAACAAAAAAAAATGGAATAATATTTAAAAAGTAGAGTAAATTTAAACCAGATTAAAATTTAAATTCATATGATTCTTTTGAGGTTCGTGGAAGATAAAAAAAAGAATTGAACGGGATTCCAATAAAAGATGAATGAAATTTATTAGTAATAAGGTGTAAATAAAATCATTAGCTTTGATATGTAATTAATCAATTATTTATTTAATAATTTATTAATATTATAATGTAATTTCACAAATAATAATCTGATTAATAAATCAGTAATAATTAATAAAATGATAAATTTTACAAATCATATATATGTTGTAGAACAAACATTATTTTGGTAAAAACTTTGAAACACTACTCCACCAAATATAAATAAAAAAGAAACAAAACAAACTTTCCAAGTTACATGCTTAAATTTAAATAAAGTATTATTTTATACTTGGACCATGAAATAGATTGACTGCCGCAGGGTTAAATGCGTTTGTAATACAAATAATTTAATAGTTCTGTTTATAATATTTATGTAAAACTGTCAAAATTCTATAAATATTAAACATACGGTTTATATCTAACTAGATATATAAATATTTCCGAATCTATATTTGCTCCACGTCAGCTCCAGTTGGTCTGATGTTTCCCTCCGGCCGAGGCTTGCAATGAATGCAAATGTGCAGGCTGCATCTAAATGTACTTTATTGACAGACCCAGCCATTCCTTCTGGCTAAGACATATCTTTAAGCTAGTTTAAAGGCTTGGGAAATGTTTATTTTTCAAATCTATGCAATAGCCTTAAATATTTAGTAAGTACAATATAATACAAAAAAAAAAAAAGAAGAAAGAGTTGCTATCGCATATTTATATACTTATCTAGCATATTGGCGATTTACATATATTTTTTTTAGGTTTCTGAGCAGTCACAAAATAAAATATAAATAAAAACCGAAAAACAGCTATTATTTTTTTCTGTCCAAATGAATGAGTTCGTGTTTGTTTGGACAAACTTGGGATTTGGGGACTTGGGTCCTGATTCTTCCCTTGGCCGCGAACTTACGATCGCATTTGCTTTTCTTGGAATTATTTAATTGGATTAATTTTTCGTTCTCACCCCGATCAAATACCTAAGATGTAACTTCACATTTAATATTTCCCGTCTTCCTACCATCATTACCCAGTCTCTCACGCAATGTTCATCAAGACACATCATCCGTTTACTGTTTATTTGTGTATTAGTTAAATTAGTATTACTTTTGTAAAGACGAAAGATCATTGGAAAGTATGTACATGATTTCTCAGTTGAGACTTTTTAGGGTGATGGTGACGTTTTATATTATGGTTGTATGGATTAAGTCGTATCAACTTTAACTGTTTTTTGTTGTTTTTTTTACATTGCGCGGTTTTTATTAGCATGGCTCATAAAAAGAGCAAAGCACCAATAAAACATATTTTCCAGTTTTTATTGCATATAATTCAAAGCCCTTTAGTCCAGTCATTTTATGCTTAAGAGTAACAGAGAAAATGAGCCGAAAAAAACTTGGATTTTATAAAAGTTTTTAGGGTGCTGGCATGGGGATTACACAAAATTTAATCAAAATTTGATATATGGAATCTGATAGTAAATTAAACTTTTTAGGATGGAAAAAAGAAATTCGTGATCGAACAAATATTTGGAGTTAAAACGATAAATGTGCCGAAAAAGGATTTCACAATAGTACGAGGGTCTCAGCCTGCTGGCATAGATATTCTACGGGACTTCAAAACTTCATATATAGGGTCTGACAGTAGATTTAACCAACTTTCAGTGCTCTGCTCAAAAAACAGTTGATCTTACAGAAAAATGCAACGGGAATGTTTTGTAGACAATTGCACGATGAACAGGTTTTGTTATGACCTCAATTGACCTCCGAGCAATGGGTCGCGAGATATTCGCGGAAAAACTGATTTTACCGACCTTTTGACCCTTATAACTTTTTTTAGCCGGCAGGATATCAATGTCGATTTTTCACATATTCATTAAAATGCCATAGGTGTATACTAAAATTCAGCTCAATAGGAATTTTCCCGCTGATTGGGGCTTGAAAACTTCTAAAATGACTGGACTACTAGTGATAAACTATTTCATTCAAACACAGCCTTTTTTATATCTACTTCGTATTAACAGAGTGCCCCATAATAATCTCTCGACCAATGACAACAAGAGATAATGAATTTTCTGCCCACTGTCGGGCTTGATCTCGGACCCTGGAGTCCAGTCGTACCCACTAAGCTACCCAACTCCTTGGTAATTTATAGTATATTTTAAAATGTTTAAACACCTAGATTGAAAATTTTTATAGTTTACACATATAATAAAATCTATTTAACCTGTAGAATGCAAATCCCATATTTTTTCATACTTAAAAAAATTCCTCAGGTTTACGATTTGGTCTATTTATAACGGTATGTTCAGTGTTGATAAACTTCATAATTTTTTTAATTCCAATAGTAAAAGTTGATATATCCTTGAAAAAAATCCGATTTTTTTATTGATATATCAACAGACCCCAAATCTGACATTTACTTATTTTATTTTATTATGAAATATTCATAATTCATTAACATAAATATTATATTTTGAATTAGTTTTTAGGAAGATAGTAAAGTTGTATTCATTGTATGACGTAAACCTATCACCGCCTGGCCATTCATGCAAAGGGTTGCTGCTAATAATGAATGAGCTAACACAGGAACACTCTCAGAGTACTAAATTTTGTAATCACTACAATTCCCGTACGTTGGATTGATACCATTCATTTTTACCTTCTGTATTCCAGCATTTTCTGGAGTTCGTAATTAATTTGGTTTAAACTGTGATCTTTAGTAATATTAACGATTGAATTCTGATTTTTATAAGCGTTCTCAATCCGAATTAAAAAAAAAAAAGAAAAGAGAAATTTTAATGATCCGGGTAGATCAGCCCTTGAAATAAACCAAGCCTCTTAAAAGATTTTTTAAATTTTTTTAAAACGATACTTCTTTACAGACTTAGCGGGATAATAATTAAAGAAATGGCTTTTGTTGTTTTCAATATAAGAAGCAGATTGAGAGATCTTCCGTTGTCCTATTAAATCTTAGGCCTAGAGCACTGATCCACATTACAGCAAATTCGTTAAATTCATATTTCTTTTCTCTTTTGCGTAAATTTTTGTATTAATCTATGATATAAAGAAAAGGAAAACTTAGTGGATAAAAAAAGTATTAAAATTGTGGAACATCTTAACATGATTTAAAATTAAAAAGAGGTTTTCGTGTGGAGATAAGTGGTTTTAGCTTTATTTTGCCACCGGAAAAAAAAAATCATTATGAGAGTTTGAAATATTTATTTGGTTAATTAAACAAATATTTGTTGACTGAGAAGTTATTAGGTTGTTATGGTATGCATTTAAATGCAAAGGTAAATAACTATAAATTCAAACGTGTCTGGATAATACAACTAAACATCACCAACTAGGAAATAGTCTAAAATTAAATAGTTCCGAATCATCGAAAATAATAAATTAATTTAAAATCAATCTAAACTTTTAAAGATCTAGGTAGTTGGGGTATGCAGTCCTAGATACAAAGCAATTAAGAATAAATTCTTATTTTAATATGCCGACGTTTCGGTGTTTCATCGAGTGGCAATGCAATTAAAGTCCAAACGCCATAATAAATTAAAACGTATTTTTAATTACTGTGTATCTATGACTGCATGCCCTAACTACCTGCAACTTTAAAAAATTGGATTGATTCTATTTATTATTATTTTATGATTCGGAACTATTTTATTTTAGACTGTTTCCTAGGTGGTGATATTTAGTTGTATTATCCTGACACGTTTGAATTTATAGCTATTTTCCTTTGCATTTACATGCATACCCCAACAACCTAATAATTTCTCAGTCAACAAATATTTGTTTAATTAACCAACTACCTTTAATTAACCTAACCTGCAACTTTAAAAAATTGGATTGATTTAAAATAAATTTATTACTTGTAATGGTTCGTAATTATTTAATTTTAGACTATTTCCTAAGTGATGTATAGCTTATATTTTCGAGACACGGTTGAATTTCTAGTTATTTTCTTTTACGTTAATTAAAGTTGAAATTCGGGGTCTTTTTATCTTGATTACATCTAGTTCTGTAATTAATTTATTTAGGCGTTATCAGATAAAAAAAGTGCTCCTAAATATAGTATATTGCGACTTAGGGCACTGAAGTATTACATATTAAAAAAAAAAAAATGCATTTGTGTTTGAAAATTTTGATGATTTTACTGGTAACCTATTGAATAACCAGTGCTTCAGTCCTAGTTAGAGTACAAAAGAACGTTAAGCCCCAACGAACGAAAAGCCTCTTTGGGAAGCATTATGTTAAAATACTTTTTCTTATCCTTTTCCAACAACTTCGTTGTTGAATTCATACATCTTGAAAGACGCTCTTATTTCTATCGATTCCTTCAAAGGCAGAAAAGGATATTACGTTGATCCTGCTTCTTGTTCCGCTTTCAGTAGCAGCTACTTCCAGGAAGGTCCTCCATCTCGCCGAAGTATCATTCCAGGCTACCGTGAGGTAAACAGATCTGGAATTGTTCTCGGAACTGGAATCCGGTCCGAAATAAAACTTCCTTCCCGTGGGCGTTTTCGAATTTAGGTCTGTTTCTGAAGCTGTTCAACATAAATAGCCGAATATCAATGAATGCCACCCAAGATCCATCATATTTATACATACATCTAAATATTGTATTTGGTACTACTATCGACGAGGCACTCCAGCCCTTTCACGCGCCAAGAATAATTTTGCGATTTAGTTCGATGTTTTAGTCGCTACTTTTCGAGGGGTAAGAATCCTTCATTTACACACAAACTCTAAATACATGCTCAAATAAATATTACCTTCTTTTATTAAAATAAGGAATATGAAAATAATTAATTGGAAATAAGAAAATATTAAACACTAAATGTTGAATTAATATTATAGTAAATACGAAGTATTATAATCACAAGTAATGTTAACTTAACTCTGTCTAGTTAGGGAAGTGGAAATAACAAATTAGAAATACAAAAAACTGAAATCTATATTGAAAGTAATGTAGTTAATTTCTGCTATATTTTCTCACATTAGGAAAGTTGAAACATGAAACTTCTAATATCCTTACTGAATTAATAATACAATATATCTCACCTTAGGGCAATAAGTTATATGAATGAGAAAGAATCTATTCACAAATTATGTAAACTGAAAATTTCGGGGATGTGGAAATTATAAATATATAAAACTCCAAATCCATATAGAAACTAATGTTAACTTGTGTTACACTATCGCGCATTAGATAAGAGGAAATATGAAAACATCACTATATAAAATATTAAATCCATGTTCTCAATTTGTTAACTCTTTTCTTGGCATGGTATCCCTCAGGCATATTCGGTCATATTTGTAGGTCCCTTTTCTTACCAATATTCCTCTGAGATACTCTGATTGATTGAGAACCTTAATCTTGGTTTAGTATCTCAAATACCAATTGATTAAGGTTCTCAAAAAAAAAAAAAAAAAAAAAAAAAAAAAAAAAAAAAAAAAAAAAAAAAAAAATTCGGTCAAATGTTTTTATCCCTTCTAAGGGTTTTTCCAGGGATTTTTAAAAACAATATCTTGCCTAGAAAAAGGTTAAATTTTGTTACACCCGGTTACATTTAAGAAGACTAACACTATAAATATAACACACTGAACTACACAACCCAAGTTGAAACAAAAGTGGATATTCATATGTGATGTTACTGCTAGCGATTAATGCAAACTCAAGGTTAAGTTTCAAAATCGATCTTGCAGGTTTTTAAATTAACATATTTTTTTCTTATGATCCGAATTGTATATGTGGACAACTAAATCAAACTACTGACTTTTTCTGACAGTATTCCTTCGCTTTATGGATTTTTGCATACAAAAAAAATCTCAGTATTTCTTAGCCTGCTTTCAGTATAGGTCAATATACATTTTTTTTATTTTTATTTTTTTTTTTTTTTTTTTTTTTTTTATTTTTATTTTTTTTTTATGGTTATCCAGTCTTTGACTAGGCAACAATCTCTCTGAAGGAGACTTGCAAGGCACGTCGAAACGTCGGCACTCTATATAAAGATTTTTTAAAGTTGGACGTCTTTTTTATTACTCTTGACTGCATATTCGTAAATCATATACTTTTATCAAAATCATTCTTTCATCATTTAAAAAGGAAAATAGTTTTACTACTTAAAATAAATAAAGGATATATGATAAATGTTAATTTACAAAGAAATGAACTAAGAACTAAATTTTTTTTTAATTTAAAATTTATTTTATTAATTACCTAGTAATTACCTTACTTGGACCTTATCATCTCTCTGATAAGGTGAACCCGCGATACTATATAGTATAACTATGAATAACCGCGATATCTACATTCCCGCTCCTGACCCCTAAATAAATAGTTGTGATTTAAATATCGAATATTTGTACATAACACCGGTGTAAAGTTAAAATTTACGTACAGTGAAACTGATTATCCGGATGAATTGGGGCTGAAATTGATTCGGTTAACCGAAAATCCGGATAAGTAGATTTACTATTGCATATTATGGTATTGAAATAAAAATACAGACATATGTCATGTTTTAACTATATATTTTATTGAATAATTAAAAATTTGGCCGTTTATAAAATTATATTTGTGTAACATAAAAGTTTTAATTGGCATTTTACGCCTTTTATTGTGTCATAAAAAAGAATAAGACGGGTTCTATTGCATTTTACGTGAACTCCGAACCACGGCTTACAATGTCTGTTAGTTAATAAACTATTTAAAAAATATTGTATGTAAAAATATATATATTTTTCTTTAAATCAATCAAGATAATCGGAGTCCGAATGATTCAAATTTTACTTTATTATGCTCTGGAATTTTAGGCTAAACTACGGTAAAGGGATACCGAAATATATTGCATAATTTATAACATGCATACTACATATATAAAATTGAAGTATAAATGTACCTTACAGTGACAGATTAGCCAAGTATTAATAAATATGCATCATATAAATTTGTCAAACTTTTAACATATTTGTTTAGTATAAGTAGTCATCAATTCGTATTTTTTTAAAGCAGAAAAAATTACACTTACATTTTGAATCTGTATTGTGTCTGAATATTAAACATTAAAAAGGATTTTTCTATATAAAATATATGATAATGAAAGGGGGTGCGTTTTAAACGGGATATAAACAGTATGCAAATTTTCATTCCTTATTTTATTTTTTTTTCAAAATTTATTCCTTGTTTTTGCATATTTTTTTAAAGTTGATTTTCTATCTTGATGAAGGCCTAAATTGTTGGCCGAAACATCGGCACAATGAATGAAAATTTTATATTTTAATAGTGTTTCCATGAATGCACACCCAAACTAATATAACTGACATTAGTTCCACAGTGAATAAATACCTCATCAATCTAAATATCCTTATTAGCAGATTTAAAGAGAAGCAGTTAGTCAGTTGAAATTCTTATTCAGGCAGAAGTTATTATTATATTTAATAATATTTAGAGACCAGGAACATTTTTCATTAGGCATGTTTCATATATTAAAAAAATATGTATTCTTTAAATATTTTTCTAAAACCTTTTCATACTATTTTTATCCCTCGCTGTGGGAATGGGCCCAGAGGAGACGGAAAAAGATAATGGGATTTGTCAGTCGAAACTGCCTCATGTCACCCGAACTGGATTGAATGGGCCTTCCCGCGATTGCAGTTGTGAAAAATTAAGCCTATCTGTGACAGCTGTCATTCAAAGTTACATTAAGCTCATTCATTATTTATTAGGATTTAAAAATAAAAAAAATATATGTATACATAATATTTGAAAATTGGGATCCGTAGCGTTAGTTCCCTTTTTTTTTCTTTGAATACCTCGGCGTGAACTGGTTCGCCCTAAGGTATTTCACGGAATTATTGTAAAGAATTTATTATAAAGGTATATCAGGGATTAAATTTAAATATGTATAGCACTTTTAAGTAATATCTAGGAAAAATTCAATTCAAGTTTGAAAGGAAGTTTAAAATCTGGTAATAAATACTCGCGTCTTCTGTCTAGAAATTTAAAGAAATTTTTCATAATATTATCTACTATAGTTTTTTACGAAAGCGAAACTTGGCCGCCTAGGTCTTCGGAAGAATAACAGTCAAAAGTGTTCGAAAATGAATTCTTGCTAGATTATGTAGCTCACAAATAGATGGGCACATGAAAGAACATAGAAACCACAATGCGGAAATGTGAGACATTTATCCGATGGTTGTAGTTCCGGTAATAGATACGTTTAAAGTGGGCATGTAAAGTCGTTCAATTTATTAATAATCAATTATCAATAAAATGTAACCAGTGTTGAATCGTCGGGTAAACATATAGTATTTAACCCGAGACGTAAATGGGAATATTGTCTATTTTGTGAATTTGCTTTTTTTTTAATAAGATGGGATGGTAGGAAGCTTTTGTCAGGTTTTTGGTTTCGGCATCGTGCATTCGAGTTCAATAAGTCTTTTATTTATTTAACTATTGTTAAAAATAAAATTTTTATTAGAGCTTTCCAGTGAAATAATTCTTTGCTGGAATTCAATCTGGAATGTTTTTTAAAGTCGTCTACTTCATTTTTTATAGTACGATCATATTTTGGAAACGCAGAGTTCTCAATATATAAGTGATAAGTTAATTTAAAAAAAAAATAAAAAAAATAATGGTGTGTAAATTTGACATTTCTTGAGTTCTCGTTCTGTTTCAGGTATCTTACAATGCAGAATTTATGTAAATTTGATTCATAAATTTAATGAAAATATTAAATCGTTAAACTATTATTCCAGAACCGTCTGTTTTGGACACCCATTGAGTGGGCTATAGCTTAAACCGAGACTTCGTTACGAAGATTCACGTACGATCTTGTTATAATGATGTGATATCAAAGTCAATAATGAATCCGGAACTATCCCTTTACTTTTTAGTTTTATAGTCAACTATCACAGATTTATTTATATACTCTTATTTAATTCGCATCTACAGCTTACGCATCTAGCAGTATTGATGATTGATTTCTTGGATTAGTTTAAAAAATTAAAAAAAAAAAAAAAATAATAAATAGTAATTTCAAAAATTAACAAAAGAACTGTCTTTTAAACTTTCATCTAGGCCAATGTCATATATATGATTGTTGTTATAAAATATCATTAACACAACTCCACTAATATTAATTAATAATTTTATTATTAACATTGAAAAATATAATCCCTGATTCTGTGTCTTTAAGATAGAAGGGACTGGTATACTTGTTTGTGTGTATGAAGGTTGTCATAGTGTTCACGGTAGTTTCTCGCTTTTGACTTTTTTAGACCTGCCTTCCCACTTCTTTATTTAAGGGGCCGTTTTTTTACCGTCACGACGCTGAATACAACCTATTCCACACCTAAACATCTTCGGTTAAACTCAGCTGAAGTATATACCTAATTTTTAGTTCATAACAAATACATAAGAAGTTCGGCAAGAAGTGTTATGGTATGTCTAACTAATATACATGCACTCGTGTTAGTTAAATGGTATGAGTTTTATTTATTTTTTTTTTTTTTTAGGAACAACGAAATTACTCGAGAAATTTTTCAAATGGCGTTAACTTTTAAAAGCTTTCCTTATCTGAGCTGAAGGTTAGCTGTAACGGCATATTGTAATAGGTTAAAAAAATAAAATGAAATAAAGTAAAAAAAAAAAAAAAAATTACAGCAGAGGGATTCATTTGGTTTCCGTTTCCTCACCATATTTTTGTCCGCAAGGACATACGACGTCATTGTGACCTTGTGCTGCAACAGCTCATGTATTAAAAATATTTTTTTTTTTTAAATGTTGAAAAAAAAAATGGCGTAGATGATTATTATTATTTTCGTAATATATCCCTTAATGTTTTAGTAAAAAATTTAATTAAAAATTAAAATTGTACAATACTTTTCGTTCGATCGTTGAAAATTCCAAACCAAATATTTGCATAATGTGTATTAATTGTTATTATTTTACTACTTTTGTTAAAGTTGGCACATAATACTTATTAAGTATTAATTATCATCAGTAGTGTTTGATTTTAATGTATATCTTAGTTTTTATTTATTGAAATTTACAACTTTATAAAAAAATGAATTAAGTAATGAGGGATATAATGACGTCATTGACTTAAAGCAACTATTGCTTGAATTTCACTTAAAAAAAAATTTTGGAATTAGAATTATATTACGAGATCCGGAGGCCATCTTTACTTACTTGCAAAGTTATTAATTAACTCTATTTCTTCTGAATTGGATTTGGAATAATGTTACGTTTTATCCAAATTTAATTTTTTTTTTTTTTTTTTTTTTTTTTACTATATTAGAATATTTCTTTGTAACTATATTAGTTCGGGAGGTATTGTCACTTTTGTCAGTGATTAATCTCACTCAAAATAATTATTTCGATATTTTATACATTACATCATTTAAAAACAAGTCTCAGTCGGCCGCGGTGGGTGTGGGGTGAGGGAGATAAAAGGGTTAAAAATCGTATGTTCTTAGTTTTTTGATCGAATAACTCGGTAACCATTACTTTAAGCACAATTTGTGTTCTATACATTATCAAAGCAAATTAAATTTATAACAGAATTTAACCCATGCCAGCACGCTAATTGTAAACGTTTTAGCAAAAAATGGCGATTTTGATATGTTCAGTGGGCTGGAGTGGTTATTTTAACGAATTTAAGAAAAATTTTATATATTGGATCTGGTTGTAAATTTAACCCGCTTTGAAATAAAAACAAAAGAAAACGGGATCGGAAAGATATTTTTGGAGTTATAGCGAAAAATGCGCCAACAAAATTAAAATATTCATTGGAGATAATGAATATGAATATGCAGTCTGATAGTAAATTTAACCAGATTTTAGATGAAAAAACGAAATTTTGGATCGGATAAATAGTTTCGGAGTTATAGCCAAAAGAGTACCGACAATCGTGTTTTCGTTGAGAAGTGCTACTTACCGCTAGTTAACCAATCTCTCACAGTTCTAATCAAAATCGATCTATGAAAAAAAATATGGATTCGAACCTGTTGCAAATTTGATTTGCTTTAATAATGTATAGAACACAAAATGTGCTAAAAGTAACGATTTTCAACTCATTTCATTATTCAGTTAAGAGTGGATTCATACATTCAATAAATACATTAATTAAAAAATGTCAGATAATACAAATCATCATTTATAATTACAAAAACGTATCGATAAAAAAAAAAATGTATATATATATATATTTACACGTCAGAAGGTTTTCCGTAAAAAATATGACGTGTATGTATCCATACAAGTAAGACAACACTGCACGTCACCATCATAGTTTTGATTTTCACTATGAAGAAATCATTTTTCGATGTTTATTTTTCTTTTTTTAATAAATTATAGTGAATTAAAAATTGTTAATTTAATATTATGAAGCAAATATAAATGTTATAAAATATTGTGTTACTGTTTTATTTACTGTAATTACCTGTTATATTTAATTATTTGTAAATATACAAACGATACAGTAGATAAACTATTATTTAATTGTAGTAAATTTAATTTTATTTGCTACGAATAAGTAAAACGTTATTTTTTAAACGTTAATCATTAAAAGTTTTCCTCGAATGCAAGATCCTGCTAAGAGAACGCCAGATAACTCAGATTTTTAAGAAAAGAGATTTATTTTCAAAGCAAGGGCAGAGAGGTTATTATGGAACAGATAATTAGAATATTCAACCCTGGAAAAAATACATTTTTGTTATTATTTTTCCTCAAAACATATACTTATAACTTATAATCCTATATTGCTAAATTGTTCTCAGTGGAATCTGAGTGTACTTGAAGCGCGTTTTTCCTCAATCCGCCTTGTAGTGCCTCAGTTTACAATGATTTATCAACTAAGAAAATCCTAGATCAAAGTCGAACAATTGATCGGTGTGGATAAGGAAAAACTATTTTGTTTCAAAAAGAAAAAATAGAGTTTAAAAAAACTTTTAAACTATATTTAATATGCTTTTATAGCAAACCTAACCAAAAAGCTAATTGTGGTTTCAACAATTTGCAGAGACCTTTTAATTTTTTGAGTTCTAGGTTCGAAGCTGATTTCCCTGTATTATGCGTGATTTGTTTGAAATTCTAAACACAGTTAAGCAAACCAACAATTTTTTTTTTTTTTTTTTGACATATCTCTGAGTAATAATGAGCAAATGTTTACTTTAAAAAAATCCTATCTTGCACAAAATGTAATGATCTACATGTTTTTAGTATTTAACACTTTTTGATTGGAGTAACCAGTTCTGTGTTATAGTCTCTTAAACATGACCAAAGCTAACGTTTTTTGAAAGCGTGCAAGGTACGTCGATGATTGACAATTAATTGTAGCTGAACGCCTATATCAAATTCAACTTAAGTGGTGTATTTAGACGCACAATTTAATAAACTTTAAATAAGTACATATGACATTTTTCGATTGAAAGCATTTTTATCTGCTTTTTCAAAAATCTGGAAAAAGTACAAAACTTCTGGGTTTTTTTTTGCTCCCCAATACATTTTTCCCTAATAAAATTTAGTTTAATTTTTGATATTTTAATCTCAGGACCCATCTGGCCCATATTAAAACATAAAACCCACTACTACACCTTTTGCAAGGCAGACCCCATTTTTGGGGTAATTTAACTAGACTAAGTGAGAACATTAAAACAAAGTTGTGAAATTATTGTATTGTCATTGGTCCTTGAAACGTGTGCAAATTTTCGAGTTCAGATTGCTGAAAATCAGTGAAAATTACGATGAAAGATTCGGTTACACACAGGTGAAGTTAATGAAAGCGTATTAAAAATCATGAATTATTAATATTAAATAAATAATTTTTTATTTTAATGACTTCTTTTATTTTATATCCCCCCCCCCATTTTAAAAAAAAATGGAAATCTCGACAGACTTAATACATCGGCTGAAATACCTAGTTAAAAATATATTTATAAACATCAATCTATTTCTAATATAAAATTGTTTAAATAAGGATATATGTATATGTATTATGATACCATCGAATATATTTATTAATTGCTATAATAAACATTTTAAAAATAAGCTCTATTAATACGTATAGCTCATTAAATTGTTATTTCCGTGGTGATGTTATAAGAAAACCTTTGAAGCAGAAGGGGGTTGCTTAGAGCTCGTGAGGGGGAATTATTTCAGGATACGACTATGAGGAAAAACGTTTTTAGCCTGAGGGAGAAAGTTCTTCATTGACGGAGTCTTCATTCATGAGCAACATAAATATAATTCCTTCGTTTACTAATTGTCAATTATCTAGTAATTAATCAATTTATAACTGTAAATTAATGTGTAAATTTTTGAATAGAATAATTATCATTGTTTTCTGGTTAAAAAAAAAAAAGTTAAAAAACTTATGCATGTAACATATTTTCAGTAGCTTGAGATCTCTTATACATTTTCTGCTTCTTTTCACACACTATCAGTATATTATCTGATATTACTGCTTCTGTTACTCGTTAAATCTATTTTATATTGACATATTATTGAATCATAAATAATAATAATAATATATGAATAAAGTTATTTGGGTAACGTTTGGCTCAGCTGCTTTTGTTGTCAGCGACAATTTTACAGTAAACCCTGACTGGTCGGCCATTTTAATAATTTAAATTTCTACGCTTAAAAATAGGTTAATTGAAATGAAAAGATGGCGTTTATTTATTCAGAATTTTATTTTAGATTCATTTTTACAGTATCTTATTTGTTTAGAAATAGAAACTCCAAGTTTTTTTAAAAAGTTTGGATGCGTAATTCATCAACCTGACTGGATCCCTGAGCATTTCTCAACCACTTGTTTGTTTAATCTTGTATACTATACATTTTCGTATAATGATTACTTTTCTTTCGCTATTTTAAAAATGAACCTCTTTTACCTGTGGCCTGGTTGGTTAAACAGATACGTTTTTAGAGAACGATAGGGCGTTCACATTTGACAGTTTGATATCAGGAGAGTATGAGCAGTTAGGAGCTCAATTAATTCTTCTTAGACTAGAATTGATCTAATGAGTGAGATATTGACTCTGTTTCTCTTAACACGAAATAAAACTTTTTAACCTGGATTTTTACAGTTAAAAATCAGAATTTTTACAGTTAAAAAGATCAGTATCTTGTTCGATCCCTCTTGGCTGTTAAAAATTTTGGTTTGAATAACATAAGTCACGTTTAAAACCTCAATTTTTAATGGTAGATGCTTTATTAACAGGCTCTAGCTCTAGTTAAAAATTTAATGAAAAATATTTTTTTGTTATATAAAATTTGTATTTATGACCTATCCTTAAAGAACTATATTGGTTTGAATAATGAATTAAGAAAATCACGTTCGAGACCCCTATTTTTTCTCAACTTTATTTTTTACGAATAATCATTTATTTAATATTGAATTAAGAACTTATGTAACCTACTATTTTCTTTAAATTATAGTTTTGATTTTGTGTCACAATTAAAAAATATTATTACTTATTTGAAATATAATATAAAGGTTGCAACACTTAAAGGATTTAGCTACTTTTGCTTTATCTTCCTTAAAAAAAAAAAAAAAAAAAAAAAAAAAAACACTGCGTTACTTACCGGCCCTTTTTCAAAAAAAAAAAAAAAAAAAAAAGAAGAAAAAAATATAAGATAAACAAAAACCTGTAGCTACATGTACTGACGACTATAAAGCTATAAACGATGCGCCTCAAACATTGCCGATGTTACCTTAATTCCAGCGGAAGCAACTAGTTTTTTACTAGCCAACTAGTTAGCCAATGTCATCGTCCCATCTCTAATATTTAGTCAAGGGTTGTTGAATAGCCATCTTTAATGTCTTCATAGATTCCTTTAATAGTTAGCTATAAAGGTTGCTAAATCATCATATAATAATTAGTGTTCAACTCCCATGTTCTAACTAGATATGGAAGTTTATGATTCTATTGCTCTTTATTTCTATAATTTATTTCCATTTTCGTATATACTGACTGTAATGTAATGGTTTATGTTAGGCAGGTACGTTCAATAAATACATCGTAAATCTTCGTCGTAAAATTTAAAAACTCCAGTACTTGTAATTACAGGCACTATCTAACATAAAAACCTTTATGGATAACGTTAATTCTATTTTATATTATCTAAAAGTTAATTTTTTAGTCTTTTTTTCATTTGTAATAACAACAAAAATAAGTTTATTTTTCTCCGATATACATTAAAAGTCCAGGTATTTCTGTTGTTTCTTTGGGAAATTCTCGGACCCTTGTAGCGTCAGAAAACATCAAAAAGACCACTTCCCATTTGCAGCCTTTTTGCCGGAGTAAAAACCCAGTGTTTTCAATAAACAGCCAACGCCTTTGTGAGAAAAATCAAAGGAATGCTCTTCTAAGCGAACTTTCTGGTGGGATTTTTTCTTCTTCATTTTTCCGGAGTTTCTACACTTTGTGCATATTATATTACGTAAGCAAAATTTAGATCGCGTTTTTTTTTTTCAAATCTTGTTTTACAAGATTTATGTTACATTTTTATAACAATTTCATATATGAATACTACTGTGAGATATAATTTTATTGAGATCATTGCTGAACAAAGATTCTCTGTGTGAAAAAATTGAGTACTGATAGCAACTACTTGAAACTAGAGTTATATTTAGTTATAATGAAATTCCAAACGTGTGCACCCGTTGAAAACAGAATCCCGTTGATTGTATTTTTAAATTCTTCTCTGCATTAACGTGTTTATGATCAATCTCAGTCTGAGATCTGTTTTAAATTCGTTTTCGTACCCAATGAATTTCCGATTTTCCTAGATAGTTTTTGTATCATACAGATTATTTTGTTAACAAACATTCATGATGTTTTTCGAGGGTATCTTACATCTATGTTAGGGTGGTTCAATTATTCTTTTCTTGATGCAGTGTGTTTCATAGGGCTATGTACGAGAAATATTTCTCTGTTACGCTGCCTTTTTCTACGCTTTCAAGTCAGTTAAATCGCTCAATTTTGGCTTTTAACCTGTACTCGCAAGCCATTTATTTTTAAAATAGAGACGATATAAAAATATTTAGTTCATACCAAGCCTTTTATTTTGTCCATACTGACCAGTTTTAATGGGTCACCTTTTTATTCACCTTTCACCTTATATACTATTTATTTTATCTTTTAGCCAAGATTACTCTGCATTTGCTATGTAGAAAATATTGTATTTTAATACTATTAAAATTTATATATTTTATTGAAGTTCCATTCTTGACATTAAGAATGATGTTATTTGCCTCTCCTGGCTTCTGTATAAATTTTAGAAAAATGAATTTTACTGTGCTAAATCTTTCTAATGACCTCAATTATTTTGACTATATGGAAAAACGTAAAGGCAAAAAACCAATATTGAATATTAAAGAGTGTTTAAATTTTCTTGAGTCATTTCCACTCGCTAGATGGAATATGGCTTGTACCCATATAGAGAACCTTATGTTAAATTCCCTGGATATATTAGGATTCGTAGTTTTGTTACTGTACTTTCAAGGTTGAAATTCAACAGTGCATACTGTTAATTATTACTTCTTGCCTAAAAATAAGTCGCTAAATTATTCTTGGATATCAGCCAGACCTTATCTGAACCTGTGATAACGCGGCCTTGATATAAGGTCATTCATATTGGCGCATTACTTGTTGGACAGCGAAATGTTTATTCTTTAATTGTTTATTTGTTTTCTATGGCTCAATAGGCCATCCACGGCAATGACGATTTCCCGTTTTAGCTCTGTTGACATCCCCTAGCGCTGTGCTTCCTAATTAGTGCGATAGATCCACCAAGAACTATCGAAGGCGGCGCAGACATCGGGATCTAGGACAGAAGTATAAGATATAATATATATAGGCCTCAGCGGAGGCAGTGGGCTCTTGAAGAGAGTGATATTGATTCCAGTCTACTAACCGACCTACAGACATCGGCCTCTACTCCACGCCCGCTACTGTCAGTCCTGCCTGCCTTGGGGTACGTACTCTTTGTAGTAATATCCCGAAATAAGTAAGTTCTGAAAGGTTCTCTTTGAGTACCCCTTCTTATTTTAGTCGTCATCTGTTTATATATACTCCCCTATCTTCTCTTACTGAAATCTGAACAAAAATGTATTTTTATTAACATTAGATAAAGTCAGCTGTAAGTTGTGAGGATCAAATTTAAAAATAGAAATTAATCTACTCCTGGAACTCGATTAACCGACATGTTTGGGTCCGAAATAGGCTTGGATAACCTAATCCTCGGTTAATCGAGACCCCAAACCAGTGAAGGAAAACATAAGAAAAAATAACATAGGACAATAGACGGAATACTTATATGTATATTTTTTTCTATTCTATTCCATTAGGGCTTCTTATGTACTCCAACTAATGCAGGAAGGACGGGTTATTCTACAGATAATCAATCTATTTTAACAAAGGTTGGAGGGAGTATTTCTTACCTACGGTGCTGAGAAATACATCTATAAATCTATTAACAAAATGATACTTATCATTTATGCAATAATAATAAACATAGGTTATATATATAGATCTAAAATATAATTTTGTTAAAGCATAGACATTGTTTTTGCCGCCGCTCTTTCTCTTGATTGTCTAAAGCCCATAAAATTTAACCTAGTAAATCCCTCCTGAGAAAGTCTTTATGATGATTCGTTTGGCAGTAGACCATTTTCCTCGTAGCCCATCCTTCCCGTAGTAATGCTCGTACAAGAAAAAAATAAAATAAAAACAATAGAAATAGGAAAGGTTCTTTCTTCGTCAAATTAACATTGCTATTTTAAGTTGAGGGCACTTTTCATAATATGTTTGCAGTTTTATTTAACTTTATAATTATTTTAAAATAATATGTGAATATATTATTAATGATAGCATCGTTTAAAAATATGCTTATCAGAGAAATTAACTAAAATTATCTAAAAATATCAAAATTATTAAAATAGAAGATTTTCAGATTCAAATTTTAAATTAAAATAAAGCAATATTGAAAACAACAGAAGGTACATTTTTGTACTGGGTCTTGATTGTGTCTTACTTGTCACCGGTTTTTTTTTTTATTCCTTTTATATCCAAGTATGCTCACAGGATATAAGTACCTGTCGTTACAGTAAGACAAATCTCAATTAAATATATAAACATAGTAAATTAAAAAAAATGTTTTTCGATGCTCAGATTTATAAGAAATTCGCAAAACTATTGAGACTACTTAATTTATTAAATTAATTTTTTGTTTGTTTTAACACCGTTTCGGGCTTACATGATCATTATTAAGAGCAATGAAATTTTTTACTATTGTTTCCAGTAATTTACTTTTAGGGGGTTGAAATTGCTATTAGATGCCCTGAATTGACCACCGAACGTATTTGTTTGACCATTTCGGTGGCAACCGAAAGTCAAAGAGTTGGAGGGTGCACCCCCTAGTCCAAGATCAAAGGGTCGTAGGGAGTGACAGGTTGGGCAACATAGAGGCTTTGGAATTAGTTCTGGTTCCACCCCTTGGATGGTAACACTGTTTGAATTAAGTGAGCCGTTGGGGGATCTTCCCGAGTCAATATATGAGCTTTATTTTGCTGTGACATTAAAATGTTACTGTAATTGTAATTACATCCATACTTGTTGCTTAAACTTTATTGCTATCGTAATTCATTCGAAATTTTATTTTAGTATTACCCTGTTCGGCTTTGTTCAAACTATTTTATCAAGACTAGTGTTGATTTCAGGAGGGAGTGTTATTTCAGACCCTGCCTTTCCATTTTCCTGTGTTTTCTCCAGTCAACCCTTTCTCCTCCCCCTATTCCCCCCGTTCCCTGAAGGCAATGATTGATTTTTCGTTTAAACGACCCTTCTTGATTATCCCAGCCACTTGAGTCATTGGTTTAATTATCAATTGCGTCAGCTAATTTATTCCAGCTTGTATAAGAACCTATTATAAGAACATTTATACATGCCCTGTTAATAAATTATGTGTTATCATCCGAACGTCTACTGTTATTCGTCCTTTTAGAAACAAGAAATCTCTGTAGATATTATTAAAGAACATATAATAAAAACTTGCTCGTATTAAAAACACCTTTATTGTTAAAAATTAATCATATATTGCTGCCACGTCAACTTTCCTCTCATTTTTATCTTCAATTTCCGGTTTTAAGTTTATAAAACGTCATAAAAAAATTGGTTTCAATTACTATTATAAGATATTTGGACTTGAGGTATAGAGTTCCACCAAACCATAAATTTCTTCAAGTATCTTTCCCTATCTTTCCGATCCATCGAAAAATTCTTACTTCGTCACAAATGAAATGATCTACAAGTATCTTATTATTCCGTATGTCGCAGATTTGGTACAAACCAGATCCCTTTCCTTTCATGATAAATGAAATACTCACCAAAATCCACTAGTTTCTCATATTGCTTCCAGTTCTATTTACTGGCAGTCCTCCGGGCCGTCAGAAAAGAATATCTGGGGATCATCTTTTAATGCATAACTTTCATTAGTGTGCTACAAATCTAGTAGTTTCTCATGAATATTTTTATAAATAAATAGTCGAAAGATTTTTTGAACAGTTAAAATATTCTTTATTAAAATTTATAAGTGGTTCCGGTTTTTAATTATCAAATCATAAGCTAAAATTTTTTTTTTTATAATTTTCTGTGCTGATAAATAATTATTATAATTTAAATTAATGTATTTCCTATTTTATTAAAAGTAGGTGTGACCTATCGTATACATATACTCACATATATGTAGCTAATGTTTTTACTTTGAACGTTAGGAGTTAATCAAATCTACAAAAACAAAAGTCTTATTCATTTATTAAACATTTTCACCAATCTCTCTCATTAGACAATTTTAAACGATGGTTTTATGTTATGTGTGAATTGGTATTGAATCCCAAGTGGTTACGACGAACCATTGATAGAAGGTATCACACTTGAAATGGGGTTCTGCAGCCTTGTAATAAATAATATATCTTCCACTAATTTTTTTTTTTTTTTTTTTTTTATCACTTTCATATACTTAGGATCATGTTTAACGCTATTAAATATATTTTCAAGGTTCCGGAATAGTTCAGGGGTTGAATGAGGTCGGTCACGTATGAATGAAATAACCGCTATGATAACAAGAGCTGATAACAATACCATTGAGATCGGATGCCAGCTGATAGCCTCTGTTATCACTGCAGTCAAGGACACTGATAAAATCGTGTCCTGTCTGATAAATGTGGGCATATGTGGAGTACACAGTACCTTTCTCCATTTTACATTCAATGGTATTGACCTTTTCCACTAAACGTTCTTTTTTTAATATGTTGGATTGCAGAATGGAAATTGATTAGTTTAACCAACGTGCGATTGATTCATTAATTATCGTTCATATTACCCATGTGAAAGACTTAAAGCGACAAGAAACGGTTCGTCGTTTTCAACTTCTTCAACATTAACTAGACAAACGTTCAATTACTAGGGACTATTTAGACACACGGAAATGAGCTTTGGGGCTCCACTCAAACCATCAAATTCTTCTCGTATCCAAAATTCTTGGAAAATTCCTCAATTCTCCTTACTTTGTAAAAAAAAGAATACTATATCCACATAGATCTTAATGTACCGTGTTTCATTGATTTAGCCCAAACCAGATAACTATCCTTTTATAGCGAACTCTACAGATATTCAAATTCATTAGTATCACAACTTGTTTCGCACTCTATTTCAGACAACCATCTGTGGCTTCTGAAATTAAGATGTAAAATATACCACTTCTGATATAATTGGTATATTTTATTATGTGGAACTTTTATTAGAGCTGCTAATTAGTAATTGATTTACAAGCAATTAATATCTCCTAATTAGCATTATCATCGCACTAACTTAAGGTATTTTATTTTTTATTGTATACTGTATTACAGTAAACTAGTAAATAAGTACTTAAATAAAAAAAACAAAAAAACTTTTAGATAATTCAAAAGCATTAAGTCTTCTGTGATAACCATTTTACTTGTGGTAGATTTAAAAATTTAAAGTCTCATTAAACACATCTGTAGAATACAAAATCCGTATTGGGAAGAAGAAATGATTCCAGATTTCTGATCTACTTCGTATATATCAATCGCATATCATTTGCCAATTTAACTTCAATTTTCAACTACTGTCAACTGTCTCTGGTATTATTCTCATTATATCAAAGAAAACTAATTTGAAATATGGCTTCTTAAAAGGATAGAAAGCAGGAACAGGAGAATTTGCAAAAACTTTGTTCTAGATTAGCATAAAATGAAATATGAGGCTGTGGAGCGAGACAATTTTTTTTACATTTACAATCCTTCTTATTATGAGGAACATATAAAACTTCTAAGTTCTATAAAAAGTTGAAATAAATTGAGTTTTTAGTAGTCAAACAACAAAGTTTGTGGCAGAAATTGATCTTAAAAAAGTTAATGGACTTAAAAGTTTATTTTATCTCGTGTTTATAGGATAGGATTTATCACCTTATGATTAGGTGGGCTCAGGTTTTTATAAATAAAAATAATATAATTTTGTGTGGTTTATAATTTTGAGTGGTCAATGCTTCTCTCTCATTGTACCGTGTAGTTTGCGTCTAGCTTAACAGTCAGATGTTCGTGATCAAGAACAGAAAAACAGAAGGCATAAAACCTTGTCTTCAATCAAAAAATCTCCAAGAAGAAATTTTTGAAACCATCAATCAGATTGTACTGTCACTAATGCTTCCTCTACTCCAAACAGCATTGATGTTACGCGCGGTTTGGGTCGCACTTCGACCAAGTTAAAACTCGTATATCTTACCTTATCAACACAAACTAAACTAATCTTTGAAGAAAAACAACAATAATAGCCATTGTTTATAATCCATTAACAAGAAAGGAAAATTATATTATTTTTATTTGGCAAGCGTTTGCCTAAAAAAAATAAATATTTGAAACCTGCATTATTTTTGTACCAACCCAACGTTATTTAAACATGGTTATCATCAAAGAACAAAATTATGGTTCATAAAATACGACTTCTCAATATAGTAAGGAGCAGAAATAAGTTAGTATGTATAAGATATGAAAGTATACGGAATAGTTTAATACTTAGTTTAAATTTTTTTTATCCCGTGCAGGTTATTTGTATATGGGACAAATGCAGGTGGCTTCTTCTAGCCTCAAAAGAGAAATTACGGGGCTGTCTACATGCATAAGGGTCATCATATCTAAACGCCCACTAAATAAGGCAACAGTCTCTTCTAAAAGATCTTGATTCTGGTATTTAGTTATTTTATGTACTGTCGCTTAGTGGTAGTGTCTGAGATTGATGGCATCACATATTTTCGTTAAAACATACGCAAAATGTAAACCTATTACTCCTCAACGTGACAGAACTAATCTTGCCTAGTCCTAGTAATAATAGTTGGATGAGATTTTGGGATGTTGGTGAGAGGTTGTCCAGCGGATCTCTATGTAGATGAGGGACTACCCTTCCCAGCCGACAACTGGATCAATACAGTCCTGTGATTACACGGTAATCCAAGATTTCACAATTGCTGGAATGTTAGGAGTTGTTTCGTAACAAATGTTGGATTGTATCGCCTGACAGATAGTTCCTGAGCTTTGCATTCGGATTAATTTTTAGAGACCTCATCTTATTATATATATAATGTTTTTGTTGGATCTTGTGCTTTTATGATTCCACTACCTCTACGCATCCATAAAATATTGACAACCTTTTATAGTCCACGTGCGAATTTAGATTCTTCTTTCATATTCATTAACATTTTTAATTTGGTCATCCATTGTTCCTTAGTTGTTGTGTTTATTAAAATATTTCGATAGCTGAATCACATCCTGTACATCACCTTGGCACAATTAAGTGCACTTTGGTATTCTCTTGGATTTTCTGATTCATTTCATTCTCAGTACGTCTTGAGAATTTAATTCCTTTCTAGACTCTCAAGTCACATATCACTTCCCTTGAAAATGGTGTCATAATTGGAAAACATCCCAGATCTCATCTGATAACCTTTATCTTCCGTCGAAAACATACCACACTCTGTTCTCCTGTATCCTTCAAAAGAGTGCCGTTAAATGATGTAGACAAGAAACTCACATGTAACCCTCATACAAGATTATAGACATGAAGCTGTACGACGATTTCGACTACTACCCCACCATTTGGACTTACGGTATAGAGATGTGGGATTCTACCAACTTTCGAATTTTAACACATCCAATCACTTCAATCCAAAAACCTTTGAAAATTCCTTAATTCTCCTTACTTTGTCACAAATAAAACGATCCACGATGACTTTATATCCCCTATGTCACAGATTTGATAGATATCACATACCTTTCCTTTCATAATAAACTAAATACTGACTAAAATCCACGTGTTTCTTAACTTGCTTCCCATTCATTTCCTGGCGATCCCCCGAGGCGACTAGAAAGAAGATGGCCTCGGGACCTTCTTCTAATATATGAACTTTCATTAGAGTGCTACAAATGGGTAGTTTTATTTTTTTATCTAATTATAAGTTTATTTTTCATGTATGATCTGTATACCGCATATTTACTTGATGTATTTTATTTTGTACAGTAAATTTCAATTAATAAATGAAAGAAAAAATACTTGCTATTTTCTAAATCCTGAATTTAATAAATTACATATTATTGTATTAAATTAAAATTAAATTTAAATTGCATTAAATTACATATTATCACGTCTTATTATCTTGCACTAGTAATTAAAAACTGGTTTAGGATTTTTATTAGGTTTGGTTCAACTGAACAAGATCTGATAAAATAAGGTTCTAAGCTTATATAAATATCTTTTGAATTTGAAGAGAGGGCTAAATGAAAATTCAATATAATAAAAAATGATATGTTAAGGAACCAGATCCAGAATTCCAAGATTCCACTAGTAATATTCAGTTTATATATTCCTATTTTACGAGCTGTTAATCTTAATAAGTTTTTTAACGGTTTAATACTGAGAAGTTTTAAGTTCCGAGTGAAGAACGAGTTATTTTATTCAACTCCGTTTTAAAAACTGAATAATTGCTCGGCTTTTCGTCTAATTATTTATTTAGTGAATTTTTTAGTATCTTGACTACGACAGGCGCCTTAGTTATACCGTTCCGCACTACAAACTATTCCTCAATCAAGTAACATCGAACAGAAAAAAACAGGTATATATATCCTACCTACCTATTTGACCTATAATTCTGTAATAATCTAGAATACTAGTTTTATTTAAATCTAGATAGGTCTAGGTAGACTTTGGTTGCGATATGTTGTACTGCAGTAATATTTGAATAGCTTTTTTTCGAATGTAATTTGAAGGTTTCTAACATAGTTCTTATCTTAAGCACTTGAGTATCCATTCCGCAGATTGTTCGATTTCTTTTTACTAAAATATTATTAATATATTATTAATTTTCATTTATAATAAATATAGTTTTCATTTAGGGCAATTAGTGAATAAGGAGTGTAGTAGCTTAGTAAGTGGCCCATTGGCGGGACCATTAACCCTGGTCCGGGTTCGAGTCTTCATACGAGAAAAAACTTTATTTCCTTTTACATCGATGGATTATTTCCTGGGGGCACACTCAGCCTTTATATAGTTGATAACTAGCTCTTCATTTTGTTGAGGATAAATATCTAACGGATGAGTGGAGATCACATCACCTCATTTATAACCTTATGCAGGGTGTCTACTAGTCGGGAAATTCGGGAATTTCGGGAATATGTCGGGAATTTCGTGTGGTCGGGAAAAATTCGGGAATAAGTCGGAAATTTACAGAAAATTTGCATAAGTCGGGAAAAAGTCGTCGTTAATGCTATAATTTTCAGATTTTTTTTTTCGGTTTTTGCTGTATATTTCAGTTAAGGAAGCGTCTGATTGGTATATTTACTCCACATACTTTTAAAGTTAACTAAATTTACTACAATTTGAGATCAGGGTGAGCTCTATATAGCAATTGGTTCCCAAGATACAGGGATATTATCTTCGAAAAGAGGTAATTTTTTTTCCCCAAAACAGATGTTTTTTCGATATGGTCAATTATTTTGTAAAATATCTCCTTAAATACACATCATTTGAGACCAGAATGGTACCTGTGGGCCCAGCGGTTGTCTCAAATACGGCAAATTACAAAAAACAGTCAAAAGTGGATTCTGGGGAAAATACTGTTGTCTTTTAATGGTTTATTTATCAATCAAAATTTATTTATTTTTGTTATTGTTAAATAATTGATTGATGAGAAAGAAAAATATAGCATAATCGGGAATTACGTCATGATCGAACATTGTTTTATATACCTACATACTAAAATGCTTAAGCAAACATTCACAGCCGTTTGACCAAATAACTCGGAATCCGTTATTTCTAGTACATTTGAAAAAAAAATTGGTTCTATGAATTTTTTTTTTTTTCCCAAATCAATAGTTTTAAAGCTGTAGTGGACAACGCACTACTCCGCGAAAACACGTTTTTCTGTACTTTTTTAAATCTAATTCCGAAACTATTTGTCCGATTAAAAATTTATTCTTATGGATATGTTAAGTAGCAAAGTATGCATAGATTGATTTGTTTAGATTATTATTGAAACACCATTAAAATATCGATTGGCTAGAATTTCTAAAAAAAAAAAATTTGAAAAAGTCGGGAATTTCTAGAAAAATTCTTGAAATAGTCGGGAATATGTCGGGAATTTTGATAGCTGAAATTGGTAGACACCATACTATGTTATTATAGTATTTATAACCTATATGTGTTTTCGACTTCAATCTCTAACTGATCCCTACCTCAGTATATACCTCAGTGTCTGTCTGATAAGTTCATTAGTAACAGGCTATTTGATCATGTTTTGGAACTCCTGATATTTAAACAAATAAAATACAAGCGGTATCTGAGACTGTTCATATTATTTTAAATTTATTTCATTCATATTATTTATTTTTAAGCAAACAAATCATGATTCATAGACTAAGACAATAGATTTTATCCACTTCATGCACTCCAGTGCAAATATTGTAATTATGTGTTTTTCTTCCTTACTGTTAAACTGTATAATTTAAACTGTAATATACGGTGATGGAAACAAAAGTAATATTTAGTAATTTCCGCTCAGTTTTAATATTTAGGCGGGGACTCGCTGGCCGAGCACTTTCGGGCGAAGGTATTAGAGCGCTCGGTACAGAAGATTGAGAGTTCGAATGCCACCTGGGTGGGATAAAATTTATTTATCATGATATTCTCAACTTGTCCGGAATAGGTTGGCAATCTTTAGAATAACCTACACGTCCTTCCTGCCCTAGTTCGATTACGTTATAAGGACGTTAAGCCTCATCAAACAAACAACAAAGTTTAGGTTATTAAATGCCATATGATAATAGTGCAAAAATTACTTTTGAACTAGATTATTCACCGGTGCCATTTTTTTTTGCATAGAACACATTTTTTTTATTCGAGTTTTAAATTTAATGATTGTATAATTTTCGTATAATTACGACAGCTTGTGCTTATAGCCCAAGAATAAAGTTTATTTTGAACCATTCATTCTTAATTGAAGATGATTGGGACTAGATTTTGGTTCCCTATGAAGAACTATCACAGTAAGAACAAAAGTTATTTCCAAGGAGAAAAGTATACAATACTGCTCTCTCCTTGCAAGGCAACACTATACCACTTAAACCAATTACACCTTTAAAGTACTTAATTTATAAATAGGAAAACAATAATAATAAAAACCGTTTACCACTACTATTTCTATAGAGTCATGGGCTCAACACTGGGTAAGAATGTATTGAATAGGTACCTCTTTAACTGAGACCCTGATAGTAGCTGAGATGGATTCTTCCAAATTATCTTCTTGATCACTCACTCGTTCGCCAAAAAACAGTACCTCTTTATAGTTTATACATAAATACTGCTAATAACCAAATTAATGGAGTCTTTCGCCGTTCTTGTGATTCTGTTTAAGTGGAATTGTCCATCCATTAAAACTTAAGACAGGTTGAAGAGATAACTCAGAGAACCGTTAACTACTTTTCTCCACATATTTCCTTCCATTGTCTTTCTCTCTTTTTTGTTTTATCCTCCCTATCGACTCGAGACACGGTCTTCCACTCCGTTCCTGAAGGATGCATCAGGATTGAATTATGTCCTGCAGTCTGACGGCATGTAAATCTTCAACAAGGGTATCTCAATTTATGGAGTGTCTCTGTAACGGCTGATCTACGGTTCATTGCTGAGCTTTACAATAGTTTATTCTCTTTGAGATTCTTCGTTTATTGTTGTCTGTTCAAGTTTCTCTTAAGTCAGAAATGAACATGAAGATTTATCCAACGTTTCAGTAGCCTTGTATTACATCAATGTAATATTTCTAAGCGTGTTATCTACTTCAATTCTTTTCACGGTTTTAAAAAATAGAATCTCTCATATTTATCAATTTTAAAATTTCATTAGCTGATCTTATCATAACCTATACTTCTTCCCTGTATCAGTAATGTATTGACCTTAACAGATTATAAAAAAACAATAGAAATTTATGTATCACAAAGTTCCATTTTATTCATAATATAATACTCGAATTTCTGCATAAATTTCAGGGTTTCGGCAACCTTGGTTATTCCAAAATTATATTGAACCATCTTAAAACCTCTTGTGTCTATGTCAATTTTCAAAACCCATACAGATAAAACTGTAATATTTTTTTTCTGTGTTTTTAGAAATGCCCGGTTTGACATAAGAAGATTCTCACCGAAATCAGGTATTCTTAAATTCAATTAAATTCTGTTTTTGTTAACAATTTTTTTTCTTCAATTCTTTCATCTCATTTCATCTCGTCATTGTCATCTTAAAATTTCCATTTTTTAATTTTTTTTAAATTTTGTTATTTTATTCGTGCCACTTGTTTCATGTTTCCAATTTCAGTCAATATCCCGTCGCTCAAGAAGTCTCAAAAGGATCTTCGGTTTTACTTAATCTAATTTTAATATTTTTTGTTATATTCATAAACTTATATGATAGGAAACTAGTTTCCTCTTTCTATAGTTATAATAGTTAAGTTGCCTTCACTATTGTACTGTAGAGCTAATAATTACCCTTAAAAAAAAGTATATTTGTTGAATCCTAAAAGATTTTCTTATCATATGAAAATAATCAGTGGATTTATTAATAATAAATCGCTAATTTATTAATAATAAAACAGTCACATCGCTTGAACATTATCTCTTATTCTTCATTTTTTTTTTTTTTTTTTTTTTTTTTTTTTTTTTTTTTTTTTTTTTGCAATTTTCTATATTTCGTTTCATCCAAATTTACTTGTTTACAACTCATTTTGATATCTTAATCATATTTTTCATTCTTTTCATCTCTCACGTTCATTAATATTCTTTATTTTAATATAAATTTTATGTTAATTATATGTGTTGTTTATAATAATTGTATGTTGTAAACTTTCTTAGAATTTTTATGTTTGGAATTAAATATATTTGTTTTTTTTATTACTAAGAAGAATGAAGAATCTTACGTAATTTTGTTGAATGCGAATTGGATGTTTTGTATAATATATGTTTATCGATGCATGTTCCTTACTATGTGTTTTATTAACTAGGGAATGAAGTCTTGTTTTGTTTTACTTCCATTTTAATAATTTAAATGTTTTTGTCAAATTTATGATATTACGACATTTCCTTTTTTTTTTTCTAAGAATTTAATCAGTGTTTTATTTTTTATTATTCAATATTTTTAGTTGAATGTAACAGTTCAGGCAACAATGGAAAAATAAAAAATATAGCCATATTGTTCTGGATGTGGTTTAGTTTTTTTTTAAATATTCCACAAATTAATTTCAATCAACGGGAGGTAATCGAAAATAAGAGAGCTGTGTGAATTAAAATGTGTCTCTTATTACAGTATTTCTCAAGCATTTCAATATTAATATATATAATATTAATAAAAAATATTATATATATTATAATTTTTTATTACAAAATTTTTTTTTAATCTTTTATTAGTTTGTAATTCAGGATAGAAAGAGAAGTGGCAAATTTAATTTTCCTAAGTAAGAATTTAATCAGTCAATCTTAAATTTTTTTTACGATATCTTGAATTTTCTACTTATAATACACCCTATACAAACCACTGATTTTGAAAAAAATTAATATAATTCAATAGGAAATTTTGCGATATTCGAACGCCCTCCTTATCACTCAGTGCTCAGTCGTGGACTTATAGTCTAAAATTCTCAACAAAATTTAAACTATATTTTTATTTTGTTCTAAGCATCTATTTTTTTTACCTTCATTACCTTGACTGTAAAAAATTAAAATTATTTTAGTTTATATGTGTATTTTTTTTCTTCTATCTCCAACCCTTTCGGTGTGAAATAATCCTGAAACAGTGTATTGTTTGATTTTAAAACTCCGTTTTTACTATTTTTTTTTTTTTTCAACGTTTATTGATTTATGTTAAACAACTGATTTGCACGTTAAATATTCATGCGCTAAGCATCTCCACCCCTGTCTTTCTGCTTGGTTTGGTATGCATTCGGTATGGAAAGCATTTTTATAATTGGGTTGTCTTCATTCACCCTCGTTCTCAGTTCGGTTATCAAATATTTCTGTATCATCCCCTTCTATTTCGTTTTTATTTTTTTAATTAATCCTATTGTAAATAATTATCTCTTTTTCGAAAAATCCCCAGTGCTCCTTACTTTGTCACAAATAAATTTATCTATTTAGATAAAACCTTCTTCCTACCTATCTTTCTTAGTAAACTCCATAACCATTCTAATTCACCGGCATCTCAACTTCCCATTCTATTCTTAATAACTCCCGAGATATCTGAATAGGCATTCTATTATTGAACTTTTATTTTGAAGTTCTACCAACGAATAGTTGCTTTAAACAAATTAACCTGTTATGAGCATTATACTTATATTTACTTGTTTGTTTATTTTAGACTAAACCATCCAATTCATCTCATATGCAATCATTACAATCCAAAATCCTAAATGCTCCTTACTTTGTTACCAATAAATTTATCCATAAAGATCTTAATGTTCCATATGTTGCTGATTTAGCCCAAAACAGATACCAATCCTTTCATAGTAAGCTCCATAACCACTCAAATCCATTACTTTCTCAACTTGCTCACCACTCCATTCCCGATAATCCTCCGAGGCGTCTTAAAAGAAAATGGCCTAAAGATCTTGTGGTGTAGAATTTTTTAATGAAGTGCTACTGATGAGTAGTCCTTTCTAAGTTTTGACATTTTGTAATCTTTATCAGCTCATTTACTTGATCTATATTTGTACCGTTGTAAACTTAAATAAATTGATATAAAAAAAGAAGAAAATAAATATATGAAACATTTTTATGATTTTGTTAAACTTTATATTTAAGTTAGTTAACTTAATGATAGTATTTTAATAATAAACAAAAGGGCATAATTTTTTTTTTTTCAATTTATGTAATGTGATGTTAAAATTCATTTTAATCCCCTAATAAGGAAACAAAAAAAAAAAAAATCTAAATTGAAATTTAAAGTTATTATTTTCTCTCTGTCTTTTTAATGAATAGAACTTTTTAATACATTACCATTTTACTTTTTTTTTTAAGATAACATTTTTTTGCCTCATTTAAATAAAAAAAACAACATTTATTATTGTTTATTAGTTAAATGGTTTTAATTCTAAAACCTTCGTTGATTAATTACCAAGTACCATAATCATTGAATTGCAACAATATGCCTTTTATTTTGTTTTGTGATGCTTGTTAATCATTTGAAAAAAAAAAAATTAAAATTAACAAAAAAATTCTTTTATTATTTTTATATAATTAGTTTTAATACTGAATTATTTGTTGATTAACAAGGAATTAAGTACCATAATCACTGAATTGCAACAATATCCTTTTTATTTCGCTTTGTTATGTTCGTTCCTCATTTAAAATAAAAAAAATACATTTATTATTTTTTATTTATTAAATAGTTTTAATTCTATAATATTCGTTGATTTACTATGAATTGAGTACCATAATCACTGAATTGCAGCAATATTCCTTTTATTTTTTTTGTGATGTTTTTTACTCTATGATAATCTGCTATTCGTTGGAATATGATAATAATTTTTATAAATTATAATTTTTTTAGTGCTTGTTATTTTTCTAATTACTAATGATTGTTGATTTTACTCATGTTAGTCATATTTATTTCGTTCTTTCTTTTTTTTTTAATATAGACATTCCCGTTCTAATCTTTTTTCGTTATCATTCAGTAATTATTATGTTAACCTGCACATTGTTTATAATTTTTGTTATATTATTATAAAAGCATGGCTATAATTAGTACCACCCGACGAGTGTAGTCATCGTTAATGCCTCTGTCCCAGACAGCTCTCGAAAGCATCTTATCTATTTTCTCTGTTGGTTCTCACGGTTCTTATCTCGTGGGCAGCTTGTTTTATTTCTGTCTGTAAGCAGCCTGTGGGTTTTTAATGATGAAAATTTAAAAATAAAAATATTAAAAATTGTACATATTGTTTTAAACAATGTACTAAACTACAGAAATATAACCTAAATTTACGTTAATTTTTTAAGTGGTTTCAATGTAAAATTAGAAGTAGTAATTTTAAAATTTTTCTTGATAAGTTCCTCCTATTTCTTCATATGGCATGGAAATTTTTAATAATGGCTAGGAAATTTAAAAATATTTCAGTATTGATAATTATAAAAAATAAATAATTATTAAATCAGCTTACTTAGGTTCAGTTATTTATGTATATTTATAAAAGATATTACTATCAATAAGCTCAAATATATTTTAATGTTTATTTTAAAGTATAATGAAAACATTGTTGATAATTTTACTTTCTAATATATCATAGAATATTTATCATTCCCTATTTTTAGAGTTCGCTAGGTTCCTAGTTGGTTATTTGTCCAAAATGAATATGAGAGTTATTACTATGCTGTCTTCACTTACATGGTAACTATTGTGAATACTAGTTTGTAACTGTCATGGCCTATTTACGATTTAAAATATGAAATTAAAGAACCACTCTTGGAAATACTAATTATTCCATTAATTATTCTTCTACCATTTTCCCCAAGTTTTTCTTATAAATCTTTTTATTGTCTATTTACTTCCCTTGTTTTCCTTTCTTCTGAAATCCTTTTTAAGTGCCGATACTTTTATTCACAATAGCTTGCAAATCTGTATAAAAACATGTCTAATTCGAAAAGACAAATGTTAAAATCAACTAAAGCTTTTTTTTTTTTTTTTTTTTTTTTTATTGCCTTCTAGATATTTCTACTTCTCTATTTATGGATCAGGTGTTCTAATCCATAAGTTTTATCCATAGAACTCAGTTGACCATGTTATAGTTTTTATAGTATCGTTTTACATGGTCCACATGAAGGAGCGATTTCAGTTTAGTCATATAATATATTTTAAAATATTAAACTTATATTTATATATTTAGGTATATAATACCTGATTTTAGTAATGAATGTTATTACTACTGTTAACGTCGAGTCTTTTCAGCATTCATAACTAGACATTTTAGTAGCTTGTTTAACATTTCTAATAGTTTGATAATTTGGCCAGCTGCAGTTAGAAACTACATAAATATATATCTTTGTAGGATTGAAATAGTTCTTTGTACATCGTTATATTACTTAATTTATTTAATTAAATTATATTGTGTTATCCCTCTGCTAATTCTGTCGTCATGAATATCTTTGTTTTTGGCCTACTAGGAATCGAATAAAAAGTAGACCTTAAGTTGACCGTTAAACGAGTAGATCTTTACATATCTGAATCACTAACATTATCAGCTGACCTCGTGTTGCCTTACGGTTCAAATTTAATTCCGTTTCATTTTATGCTGATCAAGTCTTTTAAAATCCTATTCCATTATTACATCGATCCAACCTTGCTGTTAGTTTACAAATAGATTAAAAGTAACAGTTCAGATTGAACCCCTGGCATTAGATTGGCGTTCTCAATTAGAAGTTAAGAGGAAAATAATCAAAAAAATGGTTTTAATGGTGTTAAAATAGAACAAAGATCAAGGTTTCGGTTACGGTTTCCTCATTCAATTTGATCTTATGTCTTAATTTATAAAAGATAGGTGTTTCCTTGTGCTTAATTTATAAATTTAAGTTAAAAAATTGTTGTAATTATTAAATTCCTGGAGCTGTATTAAGTTCGGATGCATCAAAGAATTTTGTGGGGTTAGTTGAGGCTTGTTTATCTCAGTATGGGATCGGCTAGGCTGTCATCATCTGATGATATTATTTGATAATGTGAAAAGGAGGGATCCTTGTATTGATCCCTGAGTTACTCCATCTTTCATCCTGTTGAAAGGCTTTTCTTCTAAGCTGGGGAATATCGTATATTTTATGTAACACTGTCATCTTTAAGCGTATCATTTTTACAGTTGATCAATGGTTTTAATTAATTAATTAATTTTTTAATGTGGTTATTTTGCTGTATTTTTGTTGGACTATGTGTTCCTCTTTTTTTTTTTTTCTTTTCCTTTCCTTCTTCTGGAATGTACATCTGAATATATGAGGGGCTGGAAGGTGTTATATGACAAGTTTTCAGTTACGAAAGAATGTTGCTTTACTCCGCAACAATAAATATTACTTTCTATTGCTTTATTTTGTGTTTCAAGTTGAAAAATGTTACATTAAATTAGTTGCTGAACTTTGGGGCTCTACTAAACCATCCAATTCATCCCGTATCTAATCCTTACAATCCAAAATCCTTCGAGAATCCTCAATGCTCCTTATTTTGTCACCAATAAATTTATCCATAAAGATCTTAATGTTCCATATGTTGCTGATTTAGCCCAAAACAGATACCAATCCTTTCATAGTAAGCTCCATAACCACTCAAATCCGTTAGTTTTTCTCAACTTGCTCACCAATCTCGATTTCCGATAATCCTCCGAGGCGTCTGAAAAGAAGATGGCCTAAAGATCTTTGGTGTAGAATTTTTTATGAAGTGCTACTGATTTTTTTTAAGTTTTGACATTTTGTACTTTATGAGTCATTTACTTTCATATTTGTTTGTAAACTTAAATAAATTGATATAAAAAAAGAAGAAAAATAAATTGTAAACGTTTTTTAAACATATTTACTGAATGATAGTATTTTAATAATAAACAAAAGGGCATAATTTTTTTTTTGGCATAAGTTTTACCATGTTATTGTAAGCGTTTTTAACACATTTACTTAATGTATTTTTGTACAATTGTAAATTTCAATAAATTGTAATTAAAAAAAAAATAAAAAAAATTAGTTACATGAAACCCTCATCCAGTCATATCTTTTCTTCCTAAGATCAGTTCCTAAGATTTATTTAAACTTTTAGTAGATTTAAATCCTATCAATCAGTCTTCTTTCGCCAAATATTAATTAATTAAAAAAAATAGCATATGATTCCTAAATCGCTTTAGAATTTAGAAAAACTTAAAAATCGATATCGAATTTTCTTTGTGTGGAATACAAATTAATTTTTATGGCATTTGGATGATTGTTAAATTTAATATCTTTAATTTAATGCTTTCAATGAAATTAAACCAAATATGCACTTGTATCGGGAGTACGGAATAAGATTTGTTAGTTTAAACCTTTCCATATTAGAGGTTTCGAATTGAAAACTAACACAGTTTATTTTTTAAAACTTAAAAATAATTTTCTGGATTTTTAATTATTTTATTTTAAAATTTAAACTAACATTAGTGCTATTTTTATTAGATTGGCTATTAAACGTTATCACTAGTGACTGGATTGAGACACTAAAATGTTAAATTATTAATTAATTCATTAATTATGATTTTAATATTACACATACATAAATGTATGTAAATAAAATCTTTTGTTCTTATTATTCTTTAATTTCTTTTTAATTTTTCTCTTCATTGAGTTTTCCCTGATTCCATCCAATCCTATTGTTATATTATATTTTTTTTGTTGTTCGAACTTCTATTGTTTTCTTTTGATATCTCTCTTTTTTTTTCCTTTTTTTTTTAGTTGCCTGTTTTCAGAATTGTTTTTAACATTGGTACTTAGCAGTTCCTCTCTAAGCTTTTGATTTTATTATGATTTTCCGTTTTTTTTTTGTTGTTCTGTGTAGATTTTTCAACTCTATGGATGAGTTCTGAAGACAAAACATCATCACCTGCAGATAAAAGACTCCCAGGTGCTTTGGAGGAGAGCTTGGTATTTGTTCTAACTGTTCCAAGAACACTCTAGCTTCCAGGTTGAAGTCTTCTTTTTTTTACCTTTGCTATAATCTCTACAGTCGCCCGTCTGTCTACTTATCCCTTCACTGGAATTCTTTTTAATGGATTTCTGTTTTTTTTTGTTCAGAACCTTCGGTAGAGGTAGCTCTGAAGTGTTCGGTGGCTTATTAGATTCTCCGTCAATTTGTAATGAACTTATTCTCGTTTTCATATTTCATAGATGAATCAGCGAAAACAGCTCGAAAGTAGTGTCATACTTCATTTAACATATATATGTTAAATAAAGTATGTATATATTAATAATTTGTACGCATGACGGTATAGAAGAATCAGTACCATTAGGATACAATTATTTTCCACTCCTTTTGAATTTTTTTTTTATAGGAAGACATGTTTCGAATGTTAAATATTCATCATCAGTTCTGAAAACATACATGGAATTTTAAATTATCAGTACTCTGCTACATAGATTATGTGTATTACTTCTTATAAAAATGTGGATAAGAAACGAACATTGTCATGTTAACTTTAGGGGGCAAAGTAAATGAACTAAAATATAACGAGATCTAGAGTAGACTGATTATAAAGATACAAAAGAAGAGTTAGGGAGATACGTCAATACTCGTACATTTTAGTCTCTACACTTATTAGTAACTTAAATTGAAAATCCTTTCGGTTTTCCCTATAGCTGGTCGGTTATTCTGCTCCTACTGGAAATACATTTAATATGAGACTTGAAAAATATTCATCCGGTCATTTAAATATGAATCTGGATTTGTCTCGAACGATTTCATTTTTCTAATGATTCGTGAATATTTAATTTTATACTTTTTTTTTACCCCTATTTCTTTTTCATTTAAATGGGTTGTAAAGTTGAGATTTTGTGTCTCATTATTATATGTCCTTATATTTTCTTTTGATATGATTCCATGATCGTCCAGTTTGTCCCGTGTATATATACATATATTATGTATCTGTATATATATATATATATATATATATATATATATATATATATAATATATATACATACATACATACATACACACACACATGTATATAAATATGTATTTGTTTATATATTTTTTAATTTACCGTTAAGTCATGGATGGAATCCCGTTATACTGCACATTTGAACATAAGGTCATAGAATTGGATTCACTAGTATCGACCTGGCAGGAATGGCAATGACCCAGATTGCATTATAAATTTGCAGTCAAATAGCGTGTCGCTTCCCTCTCATTGTCTGTCTAATGGCTGGAGTCGTTGGGAATTTTGGATGGGTTAATTTGTAATCGATGGCAGTTTTGTTCCAGGATTTGGAACGAGTTCTTGATCTCGCACCAACTCCATTTTTTAATATCGACAGTCCTTACAATTTCGTTCGTGATGGATATGATATCAGATTTGTATGCTAAGTCCCTTAGCATAGCTGGAACGACTCATGGAATAATTTTAAAAAAATATACTTTTTCTTTTAGGTTTGCAATTCCACCCACCCAACCGATTTTGGCCGTCTAGGACCGCGTGAGGTAACCATATTCAATCATTTTCGTCCCTCTTTCCTTGATTTCCACTAGTTCTTCATCCGTTTTCTGTCTCCATTCTTCTTTCCAGATGCTAATTGTTTCTCTCATTTTCTTCTGGAAACCCTTATATTTAAGTATCATTCTTCTGAAAGCTGTTCTATCTTGTATTACATTATCTGTTATACTAACCTCTGCCATATCTTTCTTAATTTCCTGAATCCATCGGTTACCATTTTTGCTATTATGAACATAATTGAAAATTTTCAATTATGTAACGTTAAGGTTAACATCGGACGATAAGCTTTCATTTCGTATTTGTAATTGATGATTTATCTTATATCTCTGATATGTTTACCACATAAGTGTAATCGTAGCATTACGCACACTGATGCTTACCATGTTGTAATAAAGAATTAAATGGCTTACCGAACCCGAAGGTTCGATACCGCAATTTTTGAACTCAATCCCCCCGTCTATTTCTCCACCTTACGAATGTCTATTATATTGTATTTATAATAGGCATAGAATAGAAATATTCTTATTATTATTTGTAGCTATTTTCTTCGCCATACGAAGTTCCATCTCTAAAGTGTTTGTTTCAGTTCCATTGAAAGGGACTATATTCTTTCTTGCTTAAATGTTGTATGGACATTTTTACAATTATAAGCTCTTTGTTCATTCCTTAATCTGAGGATGTCAGTTATAATCGTTCTTTCCCGCCACCGTATGTTTGTTTTCTTGAATACTTGTTTTTAAAGATTCAAATTTTTTCTTGAAATATTCAGGCCATAATTTTTATTGATAATCTGTTTTTTTAATTGTTCTCTCTGTTGTGGTTTTTATTTATTTTTTAGTGTAAGTAATATTTTTTTTAATGACAGAAATTAGAAATAATTATTTAAAATGTTCTAATATACAAAATGATAAATATTTAGATAACTGCCATGTTTTTGGAACTACCCCATTTCACTTGAAATAAATGGGCTCTGGTATATCTTTTGAATAATTGTATTCCTTCGAATAGTATAACGAGTTTGAAATATGTATTTTAAAAAAATATTTAAAACATATTCAATTCGTTTAAATTTTGCAAGTTTTTTTTATTGTTAATTAATAAATTATCTGTGCGCTTATATTGTTAAATATTATTGTTTATGTTCGTTTGAAGTAAAACCAATATATTCATAACATAAATGTTAATAATGTATTACGACAGTTGTGTTCATATTTGCCTCATTCGAAAATTAATTTAAATATCTCGATAAGTTTTGTAATATTAGTGTTACTTTTTTTTTATTTATTTATTTATTTTTATTTTTTATTTATTTATTTATTTATTTTTTTATATGCAGTTTGATTTTTTTCCTATTGTTTAATCTGTGTTTAAAAAGAAAATTGCATCATGATTGTATTTGAAATAGCCAACGATGAGGACATAATTCAGATAAGCTATGCACTCATGAGTTCGCTAATCCCCATCTTTCACGCTACACTGTCACGTCATGTTCAGATTCATCACAAAGAACAGATGTTCGTGCTTGGAAACAGTCCATCCCCGGTTAGTTCCAAATAATGTCCTTAAGGTATTCTATTTTTTTCTTTTTATGAACCATATCTTCAGCATATAGACCTTACATATATTATTTATATTTTTATCTATTGTTTCCCAACGAAGAAACATTTATATACAAACCTATACACGTATATTATTAAAATTATGGTAAAGAAAGTTTATCTATGAGATATCAGTGGAAAGCAAGACAAAAACTACTTATTAGAAAATTTATTCTTTCATTCAAATAGTGTATTTTTTTAATTTTTACCAACAGTGTTCAAAGTCTTGTTTTGTTGTATATCAACTGTTATAATATGACCGGCAGAAAAATCCAATTTTATTTTTCCGGTTAAAAATATCATTCTTTTTTAGGTGTTTATGGTTCATATATTTTAACCAGGGTACATGAAACGCATTAGTATTATTAAAAACATTATTTAATTATAACAGAGTATTTTAAAAGTAAAAAAAAAAAATTGATTTTATGAAATTTTAAATCAATATGATTTAGTTTTGCATTAGATGGAGCATATGAAAAATAAATTAGGTGCTTACGACATTTTAATTTCATCTTCTCAACTCAATAAATGAAAAATGTTAACTTTTTACGTAAATACTACGTTCTTATAAAAATGTCACTCTTCAATTACAGAATGCCACCCTTCTATTTAAAAAACAGTTTGGTGGAGAAAACATAATGATTTTGAGTTGCAAATATAACAATAAAAAAACTAGATCATGAAATTTTAGAAAAATTATCGAAGCTTCTGATCAATAGTTTTCTTCCTATCGTAGATTTCGGAAATGTTACCGTTGCATAATTAATGTTGCTTTAGTAATAAAAATTAATTAAATAATGTTTAGTTTACTTTTACGCTTAACTTCTACTTACACGAATATCAATTACTTATTTACATAATTATTATATTTTTAAACTTGCTTCTAGAATAGAGCGGAAATTGAAAGTATTAGTGAGTTGTGTTACTATTTAGTAATCAAGATGCTTTGACATTCTAGTCTTTTGAATTATGTTTGTTGCAGTTTATTTTATCTTTTGCAGCAGACCAATTTCTTTAAGACTCATAGGTGTGTTGCAACTTAGATTCACTTGCAGGAATGTTTATGTCATATCATTACATGGACATACATTGCCAAAGCAGTTTTCATTACGACACAACGCAACGTTACGAGGTCTTTATATCAAAAGCTGCGTGTATCAATAGCTCTGGAATGGACGTTAGCGCTTTTGCGAACTTTTCCCTTTTTTTTTTTTTTTAAAAAAACTATTCAATGCACTTTGTGATTACGAGGAATGGTAATGCACCAAACATCGTTTTTTATTATATACTAAATACGGTTAGAATGTTGATGTATTGCTTCCACTTCTGCAAATTACCCCGTCAACAACCCTCTCCAGTGGGGGGCAAGGTTCTTTCAGGACACAAGGGTGGGTTCAGGAATGCGAGGGACATTCTCAGGTAAAGTCTCGGGTACAACAGGATATTCTCATTACGTCATATTACAAAATGGAGGATAACCAACCTAAAAAAAGTCCTGTAAAGGTAATGTTTTCATTACATAAATATTATTATCATCTCTTGCATTTAAAGTCCTCATACCCTATTTGAATACACTGAATTAAACAATAATGAGTAAAAAATTGATATTACCAGAAATTTTGTTTTTGTTGGGTATTGATTTTTAGAAAAAATTAAAAATCGAAAAGCACTCTGTAAATGAAATTATTAAAATTTAATTTAATTTTTTAACAGAAAAAGACGTTGGCGTCTGTCTCTATTGTAATGTTTAAATTTTATAATGTGTGGAATGGTTTAGGTAGAACTACGCATTAATTGATGTTATCTCTTATAATAAAATATATGAAATAATAATTGAAATACAATTTAGGTTAATTTTGAAATGGTTATTATTAATAATATATTAATAAATATTAATTCAGTGGAGATATTAATCTTTTGAAAGATTGGAAATTATTCTTCGATTTTATACTGCGTTTATCTTTATACAAGAATATATTATTAAAACATTCTTTCTAACAAAAGTTGGTATGTTAGTTCCTAAAAAACAACTTTCATTTTCATAAATTTAACGGCGTATCTCAGGGTCTATGCTTTTAGGGCCTCTTTTCTTTGTTATCCTTGGGGTCGGGCCGAACGCAGTAGTGCCAACTTCACGGAACTTAAATTTAACATCTACTTAATCTTTCAAAATTATTCAAAGGTAGCTTTTACTTGAAATATTCGTAACTTGTATCAAAATTTCCGAACACTTAATTTTATTTCGAAGAAAAGTTAGTATTTTCAGTTTAGTCTAATGATAGTTTTTTGGCAACATTGCAGATTTTTTTTAATATTTATGTCTTGGAGTGCAGAATCCCAATTCGAACTTATACTTCTTCTGTGTTTGGTGTAGAACAAGAGAAATTAATAATAATAAACCGCTATTGCTGATATTCAGTGTTTTGTGTAGGCGATTGTCTTTGTTAGAAAATAGAAATCGTGTGTGTGGTGATTTTTGGAGCATATTTTAAACTGATCAACATTAATTACTGTAATTTAAAAAAAAATACAAAAAATGCCTTAGTAAAACTTCGAGGTTTCGTTTTTTAAATGTAGAAGGTAGGAGGCTGTAATTTCAAATTTAGTACCCCCCTAAAAAATATGTAAAACCGTTGAGAAAAATACAACATAATTATGTACCGAAACGTCCTGCGATGAATACTGGCTGACTGGGCTACAATAAATTTAAGTACCTAAAAAAAAAAAATCAATAAAAAAAAAATCATTTTATTATGTGATACCCTTTTAGCAAATAGTTTAAAGACAATTAATTTTATGGCAGATATTATTTTTTGCTCACACGGAATTCAACATTCGTTGGACTCGCAATAAGGAATATCAACCGATAAGTATTATTTTTATTATGTAAAACAATTAAAAAAAAACAAATTGAATTTTTTTTTTATAGGCGACATATCGACGGATTATCGATAAAAAATCATGGTTTTTTCTTGATTTGCGCACGGCTAAATGCAGATAATTATAGTGACAGTATTCTATGTATTAGAAATTATATTAAATAAATAGTAGTGAGTTGATTCTAGGTTGAAAGTTTAGGATGTCGGTTCTGTTTAAGGAATTTTCCCCCTCCGTTGGGTATTCCTTATTTTATTCGGGCTAAATATACGTTTCCTAGGGTCTCTTGACCTCCGAGATGATGCTGAAATTTAAAGCATATCTTTCTTGTTCTTAGCCCAGTTTTAATACAAACAGAATTTCAGTAATAAAGAGTAAGTAAAGTAAAGAATTTTATTAAACTTTAAAGATTAATCGTTAGTTCTTATAAAGCTAAGCTGAAGGGATTTTTGGTGGTAAACGTATGTTAAACCGACCGTTATTGGTGCCTCTACTAATGAAAGAAATATTACAACAAAACCTCAAAAATTTCCCAATTGGTTTTTAGGTGCTTTAAAAATATTTTTAAAAAAATCACAATCACTAAAGCTTGCTTACTACTTGTGGCTAGGATTTTTTGAAATGGTCTTGCACTGGATATGATAATACACAATTTTATCCATAGGTTTCAGTAATGTTTTTTTTTTTTTCTAAATAAATTATTTTAAACTGAAAAAAAAAAAGAAATACTATATTTCACTTGAAATTTTATTTATTTTTTTTTTTAGTTAGAAATATAATAAACAGTAAAATGCTTCAAAAACTGAGTAACTTGAATCGCTATTATTGATAAGTCTAAATCATGCAAACATAGAAAATAAAATGTTGATTTTTTTCTATTTTTGTGTATTGTTCGATGTAGGTACTGTACCAGTCTCTTTTAAAATTGGAATGTTTTAAGATCCTTAGTTCATCTTTACCTCACAGAAAATTTTGTGCGTTCTGAAAAATTTATGAAAAATATTAGTTAATACCTAATTATCTAGTTTTCAGTTTCCATATTAAAAAGTAGAAAATAATGAAGTATATATACAGAATTTTCCATTTATTTCACACACGTTTATATCATAAACGTTTATTTCACAAATTATTGCCACATAAAATAACGTATAAGAAATCACTTGTAAAAATTTAATGTATCTAGTTTTGTATAAGGTTGTAGTTCTACCTTATGAAATATAGAAAGAAGGAGAGGAAAAAAAAATCGTTCTCCAGCCTCTGCATCCAATTCTACTTATTTTGTATCAATGCACATTAGTGCCTGAATAGTTAGTTTCGCAATAAATACCTATTCATAAAGAATGTTTTAAATGTTTTTTAATGTGTATTGCTCTATTCGGAAGCAAAAAAAAAGGAAAAATGAGAATATTTTAAAGCCCCCCCCCCCATTATTTTAAAAGAATTTTTTAAAAGTATTTCGGGGGGGTCAAACTTGAAATTTGGTTTCAGCACCCCTCCTCCCTCACTCCCCCCCCCCCAAAAAATAACTGCTTCCCCCCCCCTGAATTTACTGATTTTTTACCCTTAATTCTTAGAATTATAACAAAAGATAATTGTTTTTTAAATTTTGATTATTTAAACATTTTGAAAAATTATTTATATGGATTCATGATTGAAGTTGCTGTAATTTGATTTATATGTTAATCAATACTGCCTTGTTAATCAAGTTTATTTAATTTATATGTTTGACGAAAATATTTTTAAAAATACGATTAACAAGTGTCTAGGATCGAAAGCTGCGGTACTGCCTTCTATATCAAAGAGTCAACTGTCGACTAATGACCCTATAAATATTATTGATTGCTTTGTGAATATTTATGATTCAAGCATATGCTATGACTGCTTTCTCAACCGAAGGCTTGATTTGAAATTCATGCAGGAGAGATAGAACTGTCTGCTCCACTTGCACCGCGTACCGTTAGCTCTCAGTCTGGTTGCAGTCTGCTGCTCCTGTACATCTTTCCCAATATAACTATAAACTTATAATATAATATATCCCTCTTAGTGATAGTTTGAATTTAAAAATATATAAAAAAAAAAATTAATATTTTTGCTATTAAAAATAAAAAGAAGCGATTCGTATGTAATAAATGTATTTCAACCCTACAACAAAATCTTGACAGTGTCAATAGACACATGATTCAGTTATTGTCACCCTATGTCAATAATTAGAAATAAGAAAAATGAAATTATAAATCAAAATGATCTGAAAAGGTTCAGTAGCTGGTCCTAGATTTGATAAGAGGCCTATAGCACGACTACGACGAACCTTGTTCTCAATACAAATTTGGCATGTCTTATAGAAGGAATGTACAGCGTTGTCCATACCCTTGAAATAGTAGTGTGGTCTGATTGTAGCGATCATCTGCTGTGGACCTATATGACCATAATGTTGATGGACGACTTCAACTATTTCTTTCCCAAAGCTGGAGAAACAAAAAAAATTCTTGATTTTCCTTTTACATTCTTTAATATTATAACTTGTTTAGACTTGATGTGTTTAGCTAATTTTAAATCAGAAAGGTGTTCCTCTTGGTCTTTTAATACCGTTGGTAAATCTATTAAATTCACAACCTAGATCGCGTCTTTATTCTCGAATATTCAAGAACAGGGTTTCTCGAAAGTAAATCAGCAAGGAAATTTTCTTTGCCTTTTTTGTATATAATATTAAAATTGAACTGCGATAAGTAAAGGATTAAATCACCAAAAACTACTTCAGCATTATTATATGTTAAAATGTTTTATGATAAGTCATGTCATGATTATAATAAATGACTTACCTTAAATTATTTTGACGCTTGAAAGAAATTAACCGTACTCCCATTAAGAAGTTTCTTCAGGAAAGGAGAAGAAAACCTCTTCTAAATCACTGAATTAGTAACCTTTATTAAGGTTACATTACCTTTGTTTGTGTTTATATTCCGAAAATATTTTACCGCACTTGATTTCTATCATCCACAAGTAACATTTCTCCATTTTTTTGATACTAAACATTAGCCCAAAATCTTATTTTTTTTAAATTGAAGATTAGGGTGTCAATAATTATCTGATGTGTCAATAACTGCCTGGTTTACGCTACTCTGACTTCCTTTTAAGTACTGTTGGAATACAATAATTCAAAATATTATTGGAAAATGGTTCAACAAAACAGGCTTCGACCGGCGAACTGCACTCAGCTTCTCAGCGCTGTACGTGATCTCTGATTTGCAAGCAGACCTGTTCCACCGGTCCAAGAGCTCTTCCGTTATCAGTTCCGGACATCGCTCCTAAAATTATTCGGTTCCTCGTCCCCTAGCCTCGAAACAGGTCCGATATGTTAATGGCCGTAATTTGGTGCCGATAATGGCGCACTAATAGCAGTTTAAAAAATCCTAAAGTGTTTCTGGTATTCGTGTTATTCATAATTATTCTTGATTTTGGACATTCTCTGTTGGAATGTGATTTTTTAATCTATTGTCTTGGTTTGTTTTGATACGAAAACTAAGTTGAATTTACTGTTAACGGCTGATTTTAACTTTCTAATTTTGTTTCATTTTCTTCCTTGAACTATTATTTAATTAATAAAAAAATCTAAATTCTTATGCTTCACTTGAGGTACGCATGATGGCATAGAAGGATCAACACAATCATGATTGATGAATTGTCACTTCTATTGGTATTATTTTGTTTGAAAGCTAATTTCGAATGATAAACATTCATCTTCAATTCTCAGGAGATCTAAGAGATATCTAAGAACTGAAGATGAATTTTTAGGATTCAAAACTAGTTTTCTAATAAAATATCCCTATAAAAGTGGCAATTAATTCATCAATCCTTATCTTATGCTCCATCATAAAATTACAAATTACTTAGAAAATCAAGAGATAGAAACAATAACAAAATATGGTAACATTACTAACTCCAGATTTACGTATATACGAAGGATGAAAAACAGCTGAACGAGGGATCTCCTTGTTTTATTCCGAATGTAGAATCGCCTGGAGATAGTATTTTTATTTTTTTTTAAATTTTTTATTTTATTTTATTTTTTTAAATGTAACATCACACAAGTGATAAAATTATTATGTTAAAAAAAATAAAGGTAGGTTATAAGTTAAATTGATTTCATAAATAAATTAACGTTTAATAAACGATTAAAAATATTTCAACTACCGTAATTTTTTTAAATTAAACATTAAATCTTTGGTCCTTAAGAATAAGTTGTAAAGTATGAAATTGCTACTTTTTATAGCGGTTGATTATTACTTATGAAATGTTTAATCCAGTTAAAATAGAAAAACATTAAAAAAACAAAATTATACAAATTTTACTAAATTAGAACCGTTAGTTCATAGCATACTGATAAAAAATCATATTTGTAACACTAACTCATATTGGCTACTTTTCAACTATGTAATTTATTCTTTATGGCCACTTATAAAATATTATTTATATAATGATGGAATAAATAACAATTCCATAATAAAATCCAAGCCAAATTGCACAACACGTATGAAAACAGGATTAAACACTTTATGATCCTATATTTAGGTCTTAGTCAAACATGTTTCTAATATTTAGCTATTGTTGTTACATATGCACCCAAATTGATTTTAACTTGGCTTGCAGACTATAATATTTGTCAGAATTAGAAAATGTTTAGTGATAATTAAGAACCGCTTTTGAAAACCAATAAGACCTAAAGGTGCATATTGCTTGCTTCAAAGGATCGATATTGAATATTCAAATGATATTAAGGTTTCTTTATGGCTCATAAACTGTTTTTTAATGTCTCTATAACTTCAATTTATTTCATTACTTTCCTATCCCGAAAGATTATCTTAAATTACCGCTGCATATTAATAGTGAATTTTATTCTTCTTTGAGCTATAAAAATTTACATCTTTTAAGAAAATTTAATATCTTAAAATTTTACGATCGCGATTTGAATAAAATATTAATTTTTTATTTAAATTTCTTTTTTATGTATAGAAAGTATGTTTTTTTAAAATATTTATTAAGTTGCTCTGTTTATTTGTTATACATTCGCGTAATAAATTATTGAAGTCGCTTCAGATTTATGTTGAAGACGTTGAAAACTCCTTGTTGAAGACGTTCTAACACACTGTGCCGTGGGCAGAAGATATTCGCGCGGCAAAAAGAGGCGGGATCTCGCGCTAGTGGCAAACCGGTTTTACCGGAGGATCAGAGCCGTATCAGTGCTCTCTGGAGTGAATATTTTTTTGTGCATCGTTCCGTGTCTGTTGTAACGTTAGTAACTAGTGATTTAAGAACACGTTTGTTGTGTTTAGTGTTCTTAAAATTGCATTTTATGGAAGAGTGATTGATTCTCCCTTCATACAGTTTGCTGTTATGTTTAATAGCGATTCTTCTTCTCAATGGCTTCATCCTAACTAAGAAAATCGTAATGATTTAAGAACACTTATTATGAGTACTTGGATTTTGTTCGATACTAAATGTATCGTTAGGGCGAAATTTCGGAATGAAGAATACTTTGGTCCGAACCTCAAACTTGGTCATCTGGTCGCAATTATTGCAACTGAAGCAACATCACAATAGTTCACCTACTGAATAAGAATTCAGCTCTTAATGTATAGCTCGGTAGAAGAACTCAACACAGACACTACCATAGATTCTGCGTAGCTCTTTCCTTTCAAAATTTCATTAGGGGTTTTATTATATGGTTAATTCTGCAACATTCGTAGCCATATCTAGGGTCTAGTATGATAAATGCCTTAGAGATTCCGGTTTCTACAGCTTTAAAAATATTGCTACTCTTTTTGGTATTTTTGGAAGGCGTAATAGGTGGTTTTGCGGAAGAATTCCCTTCTACATTGGTTCCTCCTTGTTTTAGCTGCAGACTTGGCAAATCGTTTAAAACTTGAAAAAAGAAATATAGTAATTATTCTAATCCTCATTTCTTATCAGAAATAGGGATTTACCACAAGATTTGCGTTTTTTAACAGATACTATAAATTAGTACAAACTCTTCACCTATTCGAAATTTATTTTTCAATTGAGTTGAAATTCGTTGCAAGGAATCAGCAGATTCTTCTCTCTTGACATTTTTTTTTTTAACTTTAAAACGTTATCGCTTCTGTAATAGATTATTTGTTTTACATTCTTTAGTAAAGGTGAAAGGTTTATTCGCTTTGAAGGGTGACCAGAGAATACAAGTTCCCTTGCTACATAATTTTTTTTTTTTATTAATAAAGTCGGAAGATAAAAAAAATAAATATATTCTTACAATCAACAACCGTAATGTAATATTCACAGTGATCATGACACGGGTCGGTATGAGGGAGACAGCACCCAGTGTTGCCTACTTCTGACCTTCACGAGATTTTTTATGTTACCACTCGAAATTTTCCGTCTAACTTCTCTTTAGCCTTTGGAGTGCCATGTTAGAGATTTCAGTGGTCGCCTTATTTTGTACATATCCGTTAATTTAGTTTATCATAACACTGTTTGTAGTTCTTCTGAAAACAGGTCGTGATAGTTGGGATACGTAAATGTATTTCGTTTCAAAAGTTAAGAGGTGAGTACGTTATTAGTTTTTATAATTTTGATTGAAATTTTCGGAATACTTTTTGGCTTGTAGGTAAATTTGACATTAGGTCTAGATGGGTTTAAGTAAAAATTGTTTGTACGTGTATACGTTACGTTTATATCTGGGGGAGGAGTGATTTAGAACTTGCAATTTAATTTTCTTTCTCTCAAAAGATGGTACAAATCCTTGAGGAGGAACATCATAAATTCCGAACGGTTGTATTTATCAATAATTTTAGTTTTTCCTCATTTGTGCCAAGAGATACATAAATGATTTTGTTGAATAATATGAAAAAGTTTATTTATTTATTATAGCCTGACCGTGTTTTTTATTTATTTTATTTTTAACTGTTAATTTAATTACAGTAGTTTTTTTTAAAAATTTATTTATTATACCAAATACTAAATATTAATATTAATCATTGGTTATATAATCCGGAAATAAAGGTTTTTATCTGTTATCGATGTTTATTTGTTTAATAAGGAGAAGAATTGGTTAGAGCCTGGTCATAATTTCAAATGTAACGGTTTGCCGCCAGACGCTTGCTGTTAGTTCCTCAGACAACCAACAGAGTGCGCTACTGTGAAACTCTTGGTTATGGTGCTGTTTTAAGTTTTTTCCTAATTAAACTTCCTTAACAATTTTATCTATTTTAAAAGTTTTTAAAACAAGGATAAAATATTTACTTGTGTTCTATAATTTAAACTGATTCGTTTTTATAAAATAATTCTATTTAACTTTTAATATCTCCTCTGTATGAGTTTTTTTTTTTTTTTTTTTTTTTTTTTTTTTTTTTTTTTTTTTTTTTTTTTTTTTTTTTTTTTTTTTTTTTTTTTTTTTTTTATTGTAGTTATAAATATTTGATGCTATCATAATAACTGATCGTTGTTCGTATCTGGGCCCTTGTATTTAACCTTGCTTACGTCGATAAATATGCTAGATGTGTTTATAATTGTTGGTTGAATAGAATATATTTTGAAAAAAAAAAAAAAAAAAAAAAAAAAAAAAAAAAGCATACCTAGGAACAACAACAAAGTTCTAAACAGTAATCTCTGCCTATCAATCATTCTCATTGCCGTCAAGGAATGACGCTTTTCAGGCCAGTGACGAACGGAATATTTTAAATACGAACAGGCTGTCTGTTATCGATTTGAATGCCATATTTTGGTTAATTCACCCGGCGTATTCAGTTAAGTTCTAATTTTCACTTAAAGTGTAATTATTTAGGTTGTGCTCTAGTAATTGACACTTTTAGAAATATATCACACGTTTTTAGCAATATGTTCTCGGTTGATCATGTAACAAATTTCATTCTCCCCTACTCAGATACGTGCGAATTCCGTCCGCTATCCTAATTTTTTTATTTTGAAATAGTATTAATAGAACGTTGAAAAAGTATTAACCAAATCACCATTGCATTAGTAGTTGACACGCCCTGGATCCCAATTTTTAGTAGTTGACGGGGTACTAGTTTTCAAGGTTATAAATATGTTTCAGTAGTTTTTACATTCAATAAAACCCTATTAATTTTTATCTATAACCACAAGAATCTAGTAAAATGTAGTACAGATACCTACTATTCTAAACTATATTCATAAGTTGGACAGATATAAGCATTTGATAGAGAAAAAACAGAATACTTACCAGAGCATCCTTAGCCGATTGAATAAGGATGGATGCGTTTAGTCAACTGAACTGAAGTTGTGACAACAAATTTGTTGTTGAAAACAGTTTTCCCGTGCAAGAAGTCATGGCTGTCACTCTTTGCATACAGAAATAACTGAACTACCCGCCAAAATTTAAAACGAAACGAAAGTGCAAACAGAAACCTTATTATAAAACATTTATTATCAAACTGTCAACTACCAGTGCACTTACCCTAAGTATTTTTCATTTGGTTTTTTTCAAGTGTTTTTTTTTTAAATTATTTTATTTTGAATTTTTTTCGATATTCATGCCGCTTTTATGGATTCATTATGAAATACCTATCATTAATGTCGAAACTTTTTTTTTTCGTTTGTAGATTATCGTAAAAATATTCACTTAATAAACCGCTTTTATAATTTATTCTTCGATGTCTATTCTCTAGCTATTAGCATTTTGGTTTCGTAACTACATTTTTTATTTGTATTTGTGGTTTCCCGTCCTTGATATCTTTTGCTAATGTGAACAATTTAAAGACAATCTTCACACCTGTTTTCAAGGATGTGTTCAGAGGAATCTTTCATTTATTTACTCCTAATAATAAAACTCTCTAGTTCGATATGAAATGCGAATTATTATAGCATAATTATTATTTGTGCAATATAAATGTAAATGCAGGTAATATGTTTTACATTGACATTACATTGGACATAATCTGTATGTCTTAAACTATTTACGTAGAACAGAAAAAAAATTAAAATTCCTAATGTAATTATATATAAATTTAAAATCCATTTACCCGCTTTTAATTAATTTCTTGCTCAATGTTGATTGTATTTCATTATATTATGTTTTAATCTAAAATGTTAATTAGTGAAAGATAGTAATTTTATATTTTGATAGAATATGAATGTGTTCATTAAAAAATAATTTATAAATTTGTGTTATTATAGTTCATTTAGTTTCTTGTTTGTTTCAATTCCTTTCGTCGACTCTAGCTGATAAAGAAATCACTATTCTGAAAAGTGATCTGTTACAATATGCTATTTTGAATGAAATAGCTTTTACTGAATTCTGAGTATTTTTTGTTAACGCCTTAAAGATACTACTAAATTCATATAACGAAAATATTTTGTGTTGCTATGTCAAACGATTTTTGATTATTCACGTCTAATTATCTGTAACCTTCGTTATCGATATTTACTGTTGGATTTTTGTAAATATTTTATGCAAACAGTGTCCTACTTTTTAACTAAAGGTGAACTAAGACAGCTGAATCCTTACTTGTGGAAGCCTTGCAGTGATTTTGCGTCGTCATGGCTTATGATACAGTCTGGTGGTAACCGACGCTAACCCTCTCTTTTATTTCGCTTAGAATTATATTTATTACTAGAGTGATTTGATTATATGAGATTTGATCATTACAAACTGTCCTTTCTACCCAACTTAGCTTTGACACCATGTACGTGCTTACGTACTTTTTTTTTTGTCACTCCAATAAGTTTTAAGTGAAAAGAGGAAAGGATATTTCGTACATAATATTTTTGGTTTAGAATGTTTCTGAAAGCAACTAACTATTATTAACTACTAATCATTTATAATACTTATTTTATATTGTGTAATTTAATTAATTTTCTTTTTTCTTTTTTTATAGGTATGTTCCATTATGTTACAACTTAACACTTTTTAAAGGTAAATTGTTATATATTGTTTTAATTAGTTTTTGGTATTTATTTTTTGTTATTTATGTTTGACTATTTCGATTATTATTACGAAATATCAAAATATTGCAATGACGGAAAGAAATGGAAAATTCCAATTGTAAAACTAAACTTAACAAACCATTTATCTAAAAGAGCTAATTAAAAAAAAAAATCTAGACCCTCTTAATTGTGTCTACTCTTTATCTATAATTTTTTATACCGTCTTGGTCTGTCAAATTAATTTAAAACATGTAAATTTTTTTAAGTTTTAAAATTAAGATTTTAAAAATCAAGTTTTAATTTTTTTAAATTAGGAAAATAATATTCTCTATCGCGTCTAAAACTGCTAGACATTATTGTTATTTAATAACAATATATAATATAATATAATATTTACACGAAGTGTTTTGTTTATTTTAACTTAAATATATTCTAATATATATTTTTTATGTTATTCCAGATTCTTTTGAAATTTAGCTTTTTAAATATTGTTTCTATTTAATTTTATTTTTTGGTAACCTCTTTTGTTAGTTTCAGGATTAACCTGTATTATAAGAATTAGTTTTGGAGTTTTTTTTACTTTTTTATGTTGAAATTATTTTCTTGATTTATTTACTATAGATAAGAAAGTATCTTTTATTTTTATTCTATAAATTACAAACAATTTTTGGTGGTAGAGCGTAAATTTTATTTGCTAAAATAAATTTTTTTATTAAAATCTCTGAATATTTGCAATTATTTTTATAGGATGCCAAAGGTTTAAACTGTAGAAATTCTGAAAAAATAATTTTCGAACCACTAACTTTTGAAATATTTTTATTAATGTTTTCTTGTTTTTGAGTTTTTTGAATTGAGTACCTAATAAACCAGTAAGTATTAAGACACCTGTATTGTATACTAAACTTTTCGAAGATAAAATTGAAAAACTTAGGTTCCACGTAAATTTGTTAAGAGCTATAGGCATATGCACACATATACGTATTAAATATATATGTTTAGATTACACATAAACATTTTTTTTTTCAAACGTTATTTGAAAAGTTATATTTTTATTAAGATCCTATGAAATCTTGCGATAATTTGAAGGACAATCGTATTGACACAAGAGCTATTGAATGTTTGTATATTTGTTTTATTTAATGGAATTTTTTCAGTGCCAGATTTATTTATAGATAGTTTCTTTAGCTAATTGATCAATCTCTTAAGACATTGAAAGATAATTTTAAAATTGCCCTTTTTTAGATTTTTTTTTTTTTTTTTTTTTTTTTTTTTTTTAATGAACAGTTACCTATCTAATAAAGAACAATAGTTCTAAAAATTTTAAGTTTACGGTAGAACCCCTCTTAACCGGCCTGATCGGATCCAAGACACTGGATGGTTACCCATATCGAAAGTTCTCGAAATAATCCAATTTCGTTTACAAGAGCATTTTATCATTTTTCACGTCTACCTAAGATGAAACAAAATGATTAATAATTATTATATTTTATGTTAGCCATTGAATTTCATTTGTTTACTGCTGTCAAATAACGTAAGCAGATTGCGTTAAATGGCTTCATTGTAGTGTTCTTCTTTCTATGATTCTCATGACGAAAATTTCTATTCTCTATTCTCAGAATTCTATCAGACAATTTTCCTAAGTTTCATCTAATTTTAAGTATTTTTACAATTTTTTTTGACGAGTGACCTAAACACTCATATTTATTTTTTAAGTGGGAAGGATAAAACTGAAACTTAAACTGTAATAAACTTCACTATTCTAATTTTCGAGAAATTTACTTCTATTAAATCGAAGATCCGTAGAAAAAAAAAAAATGTAAATTAAGAAAAAGGGAGAAGTTTCTTAACGCCAACTTCCCGCTCTGCCCACCAAAAAACTAAAGCATTGTACACATATTGTTTTGTTCAACATATTTAACACACATATCCACACACAAGACTAAAACGACCAGATACTGCCCGTCGTTTTCGACTATTTCAACATTTATCTGACAAACGTTCAAAGCTCCCAATTAATTACAAAAGACTAATTAATATACATGACTGTGATTAGACCTATCTGGACGTACGTAGTTGAGCTTTGGGGCTCCACTAAACCATCCAATTCATCTCGTATCCGATCCTTGAATCCAAAATCCTTAGAAAAATCCTAAATGCTCCTCACTTCGTAACAAACAAACTTATCCACAAAGATCTTAATATACCTTACGTTTCTGACTTGGCTCAAACCAGATATCAATCCTTTCATAGCAAATTCCACAATCATTCAAACCCATTAGTATCACAACCTGCTTCTCATTCCATTCCAGATAACCCTCCGAGGCGTCTGAAAATAAGATGGCCTCGAGACCTTCTAATATAGTACCTCATTATAAAGAACCTTTATAAGTGCTGCTACCACAAACAAGTGAAGTGTCTTTTTTACCATAATTATCGTATTTACTTGATGCATAATATATTTGTATATACAGTTGTAAATTTCAATTAAATTAAAAAAAGAAATTAACACACATAATTAATTTAGGTTCATACATACACGGAGAATTTTTATTTATTTATTTTTTAATTGGTTCTATGAATTAGGCCGGTTTATCTGAGTCCGGTTAGTAGGGGTTCTCTGCATCTGGATGGACTGTTTGCTTTACTTTTCATCGTATACCAACATAATCGCAACATTTTATCTCATTATTCAGTTTGGCCTTAATGTTCATCCATATTCAATATATTATTTTATTTTTTATATATATATATTATATCACAGTTATTATTATGAAAAATATTTAATGCTTTATTGTAATAATTAGGATGGTTGCAATCTGTGTTTAATTATCCTCGCAGTATATAATTAAATTATTAGATAGTAATAACTTTAAATAATTATTTTGTTTTATATCTTCTATAGATATATACAGACATAACAGTAAAAGGCTTATATTTTGATCGAGCATAATTATAAGGAATAAAAATAAAATAACATTCCTTTTTCCTCGTTCAATCTACATTTTTCTGATTTTCCTTATTGGTTTTTTTTTATTTTAACGTTAACCTATCGGAATATAAAAACCGCAGCACGCTTGATCGTCTACTTTTATTAAAAACGATTCCATTCCTTGATAATTTTATTAAAAAAAAAATTATAATTCTCAGTTAAGCTCAACGGTTTTCAATTGATACAGGAAAAAATATCTGAATACGACTCATTACGCAAAAATGTTTCTTTTGAAATATTTTACTGATGGATGTATTGAATATTTGTGTACATAAATATACTGATATGTGTGAATGTGTTTAAGTAGTTCCAACTGTAACTGCGGCAATTTTTTATTTATTTAACGCACTCAGAATTAAAATTTTTAGATCGTAAAGAAATCAAACTTAATTTCTTCCTGACTGTGAAAAACAATTGATCGTGGATATGTCTATAATTTACTGCTTTTCTCAATTACATTTTAGAATTTGAAGGGTCGAATTGCTTATAATTAATAATTTAATTAAATTAACAAAACATCAACCATTTGTTGATTACCCACATACATTTGATATTGATTTAATTTATTGTTTACATCATATATTTGATGTCATAAAATATTTGTATGTTTATGAACTGATGATGAATGTTTAACTTTTGAAACAAGTCTTCTATAAAATAAATAATGAATGTAGAAAATAATTCATTAGTTCCTTATTTAATTGATCCTGCTTTACTATATATGATAATTACTAGTTATTTATAATTATTATATTAATTAATGTATATATATACTATAAGTATATCTCAAATGATTTGGTTCGATCCGATACGTCTTTGGTATTCTAAAATTAGAAAGTACCGGTAAACGTTCGACGAGAATAAACATTCCAAACGTGATAAGGAATTAAAAAAAAAAAAAAAAAAAAAAAAAAAAAAAATTATGCCAACACCCGGCGAGATAAGATAACGATTGGTGCTGTCCCTATTTTTTTTTATTACGTCTTTAAATAAGTTTAAATAACTTGATTTTACTTGAAACTTTTTAATAAATTTTCGGTGTTTTGGGGATGAAAACTTAATTTATAATTTTTAATAACTGTTATTTTAATTTATCTAAAAACTATATTTATTGTCTTCTGCAATAGTTTATTAATTATAGAAGTTTGTAACAAAATGTGAAATAATTACAATCTGATACAGTTAATTGCGATAAGTAACAGCGTTATATTTTACATTTAATACACGGAAGTCAAAGGAATAATATTGTGATACATAAAGTTAAGAAACAATAAATAGATTCAATGAAAAAAAAAGTAAATAATTTAATAACAATAATAAAAAAATTAAAAATACGACAAATTTATTTGTCAACGAAGCTGACGTCTTACTTTCCCACTGTATGAGGGTTTTAAAAAGTTTTCAATAGATCTTTGCTTTTCTTTCTTCCACGTCACTTGTGAACCAGTGGAGGTAGAGTAAGATCGCTAATTTAGCCAACGTTACTAACACGAAAGAAGATGTCATTTGTTAGGACTCCATAGTTGCATTTTGCTATACATTTCGATACTTCTTTTACCTGCAAGGAGAATCATAGGGATGTGTGTAGCTTAATAAAGATTGTAGCAGATGATTTGATTATTAAAATGTTTTTGAAAAGTTGGTTTGTATTATCGATTTGTAGTGCCAGGGATAGAAGGGATAAGTAAGAAATTAAATAATTAATGTAGATATAAGTTTCTTGAGAATAATTATAAAATAAATAATTGTATTTATTATTTTTACTAGGGTTTTCCACAATCTAGTGGTTTTCCTTCATCTAAGTTTTCAATGGCCTCTCTCTATAGTCTTCTGTCTAAGACCCATTCCTCCACCACGTTTCATCATATACTCTTCTATTTCCTTCTATGTTTTCCTTGGCCTACCTCTTTCCGTTTTCTGTTCTCCACTCGTCTTCTTTTCTTGGTAGCCCTCAATTGGACATTGTAATTGTTCGTACTAGCTTAGTAATTTTTTCTCGATCTCTTCCGGGAAATTTCTTTCTACCTCCAGTTTTTCATATTTACTATTTCCTTCCTTAATATTCTTGCTGCATCGGCGCCAATAGTCTATTTTAGTGGCAGAAGCTTCTGTAGGTTGGACTTTATTGCCCATGTTTCCTCTCCATATGTCAGTATACTCAATACTGTACTTTTAAATATATTCCGTTTTGTTTTAGCAATGATATTTCTAGTCCATAGTATTTTCCTTAGCATTTAGCTTGAAAATAACTTTTTTTTCCACATATGCATAATGCTTCTGAGATCTTTGAAGTATTTAACTTTTTTAAATACTATCCCAGGACTATATCTATCACCCCAGTGAATAAGTGGTGAAGTCAGATTCCCTTACTTTTCAGGGCACAACTTCAAAATTCTATTAGACTTGAGAATGAGAATTATGCGAAAAATAATGATATTTTATTTTTTTATGATATTACTACTTGGTGTTTCTGTAAAAATATCAAATATTTTCCAATATCTGATTCTCGCAGCCTTATCAAATTTTCTTAGTCGTGCTCTGAAAATTAAAGGAATTCGACTTGACCGCTTATTCACTGGGGTGATATATAAATTTCTATCATAATATGAAAAAATATATTAAATAAAAATTTTAGTTGTGTAGTTCTGTTTATTTTTTCTTGATAACTATGAAAACACCTGGAGGCATTTACTTATTTACACAGATCTGTGTTCTCATTAAAATGCTTTTCCTGATTTTTTGGGCCATTCCCTATAGATTATATGCTGTTTTTCATCCATTCGATGTTATGAGGAGAACATCTTGTTTACAGTTGGAATTCAGATTTTCCTGTTTCTTAGGTTTGGTATAACGTCGAGTCCAATGTGGACTTCTTCAGACTATTCATGTTCTGCTAGTGACTCTAACAATCGCCTTCTTCGACCAGGATTTCCTTAACTTTGAACTAGTTCTATCCGACATTAAGCCAAATTCCAAATCTAGGTCTGTTCAACTTCAACTAACGGCTTCAATACCGGTCCCGTTCGACCTCTTTACTTAGCTCTGTCGGTCTCCTGTCGTCAAAGGATTTCCTCCTTTGGATTGACTTTACTGTTACTCCACTCCTCTTACCTCCATGTTAAATGGCACTTTGTTGCTTTAGTATTCAATATATCTTTTCCAGGAAACATGCTACAATTTCTTCTGCAAAAACATGTACTAAATTACTAAAAGGTATACAACTTAAAAGATTATTTGTTAGTATTCTTGGGTGGGGGCGGGGGTATTGGTGAGCTTTAGTGAATATCACGATTAAGCTGATTTCTTCCTTCCCCTAACCACCACTGAATACTGTTTCAAGTTTTAGTATGCCCCAATCGGAGATTTAAGAAGGCGATTCACTTTGTTCTTTAAATTTTAACCAATGCTTTTACGGAGAGTGTTTACAATTTCCATTCTAACATTTTACTCCAATAAAGATTTGGCCTACAGCTTTTATTATCAAATCTAACGATTCTTTATATATGTTATATAATTACTACAAAGAAAAAAATTACTAACCAACGGTGTTTTTTTTTAAATTTTCTTTTCTAAATGTTTCATATTTCTTATTGTTTACGTTCCCATATTCTTCAATTAGTGCATATGTAAGTATTAGGATTATTAAAAACATTAATTAAACTCAGTTAAGCGATTTATTATAAAATTTTAAATTTATATGATTTATTACAGTTTTGCATTAGGTGGGGCATATTCTTTAAGAATTCATTCAAATCACATTAGACCGATACTCCATAGAATGCAAGACGTAAGGACGCAAGCTGCAGATATAAACTATTATAATTTTGTAAATTTCATATTGCTTTGTAATTTTTTTTTATACGGCTTTCTTTAATTCCATTATTTTTTTAATTATCGTATTATGTTTCATACGTCTTGGTTAAAGTTTTTAGGGATCTAAAAACCTTAAGAAGAATGAAACTCTTAATTGAGAAATTAAGATTTTTAATACATTGGCACTATACTATAAAGTTTTAGAACTGAAGATGAAGGTTTAGCATTCGAAACTAGTTTTCTAATAATATAATTCTAATACAAGTGGCAGTCACAGTGGAAACTCGTTATTTCGTCACTCGAAAGTTCGTATTATTCTGCAATCCGTCAGGTGTTTTTTTTTTTTTTTAATTGGTAACTATAAATAAAATTAAATACGTATGTAATTCATTTTTTCCCCTTGCTACATATTTAATCTTTAAACCGCCTCATTTGCTTTGTCACTAAAATATACGCCTATTAAAAAATGCATTTTGTAAATCATTTGATAGAAAAAAACAAACAGGACAAGCCCCCCGTAGTCGATCCTGGGATCGTATCGATAGATTGTAACAGTTAAGACTCTACAAAGTAAAGCTTCATCTGAGAAAAAACTTCTTTCTCTGGTTTCAAAAAATTGCAAACAAATTACAATTATATAGTTTAAAATGCTTTTTTCTTACTTTACCAGCAAAATTCTGTAATTCGTCTTTTTCACCTTCCCTCCCCCATTCATGACGAATTATTGAGTTTATACTGTAATTAATCGATTCTAATTCAACTGCTGTATAATGTAATTTGCAATCTAGATCATCATTTAATTAATCCAAAAGAAAAATGTATATTGCATCATTAAAAATCAAATCCCATTTCCAAAGAAAAAAAAAAGTTTAGATTAATTTTTTTCTCTTTTATTTTTATATTTTATTATTATGTATTTATCCCTTATTTAGTATATATATTCCATCCACTTTTATAATTAACAATTACCAATCATAATCACTTTTATTTACAGTTTTTATTTTTGAACAGCTATTTATAGAATTGTCTTTAAGACTTCAGACGATTCTTATTGTTTTCGGGGAGTCTTACGAGCGGTCGATCCATGAGTGTATATTTTAACTTGATATTTTTAAATTTTATTTAAATTTAATTTTTACCGCTATTTTCATTTTTATATTTATTTCACTGTATATGTTGATTAGTTTTAAGTTATTGGGTCCTTTTTTTATTTCTTTTTTTTTTCATTTATTTCTTATTGTTCATTTTGCGTGACTGGTATCACCACGCTGGTATAAACCATTAGTATTATTTATTGCCCTCTATTGCGACAGATTGTATTACTTGATAAAAGTTTTTTAATAAATGAAAACAAAAATTAGAAGGAACATGGATCTAAAAAAAATATTTTACATTTTATTGTATCTTCGTGTTCTTACCTCGTGCTAATTGAATTACTTTAAATAGTTTTGCCTAAGAGCTATGTTAATGTCAGAAACATAATCTGTCTTTATATAAGATCATTTTAGGTCTATGTAAAAACAATTTTTTTATTTTTTTAAATACTCAACTCAGATACCACCCTAACACTGGCTCCAGACCTTTTTCCCTGAGGTCCCAAGGGTTGGGTGGTACAACCATAAAGCCCTCATAAATTTGACTTGTTTTCCTGAGGCTGACTTACGATGCAGGGTTGTACCTGTGAGATTATTAAAAAGCATATTTTTGTTAGAACCCATAATAATCTATATTTTTGTAAAGAGTATTTTTATTTCTGCTTTAAGTATATCTTCTTCAGCACATTTTAAGTACATAGTTCAGCCAGCTAGTACCGACGAAAAATCTCACATAAATTAAAAATGAATAGGTAAGTACATGATTAAATATAAAAATCGACCGTAATTATCTGTCATGTAAAGACTATATAGGGAAGAAGGAGTAAAATCCTTTTTTTTTATTTTCGTCTATCTCTTATTTTTTTTTCTTTTGTAGATTTTTAAAATTCTCTGCAATTTTAAATGGTTTTATGTTCAATAATTATTGAGATATGGTGTAATAAAAATAGCCTATTATCTTGCTTGTCTTTTCTTGGCAGAAAGAGAGAAAAATTACTTTACTCAATTGATTTTTATTTTTTTTAATTTTGTTTACTGAATCCGAATTTTTCTTCTTCGAAAAAAAGTTATTTAATGTTATGTCCGTCCTATAAATCTTTCCACATCAGTTAAGTAATCAAAATTTGTTATTAATAAAAGAAATAATATACATCTTACGGTTAGTAAAAATTGTTGTACATTAAATCTGTTATAAGTTTCTTCAATTTTTTTTTTTTCTTGTTACCATTTATTTTGGCGTTAATGTGCGTTCAGGATTAATATATGGTTTTGAATGCAGCAGATAGTAATCAACAATCCATCTCTTCCTAATCAACCGCATGCCGCAAATAACTTTTTAGCCAGAATTAGGTAGACCTTATCCTCTACTTAAAATTTAGCTCTTAATACATTTCCTAGGCCACATTACGAAAAAAACAGAGGCAACTCTGCTGCAGTCAGTTTGTTCCGCATACCACAAATAGAAACCTTCGTTCACATGCTATAACATTTCCATGTGATAGATACATCTAGGAACTTAAGGAACTTATAAGTTACCTATTTTTTTTGTTCGTAGAAATAAATGCAGTTAATTCACTTGTTTGGTTTATTTTTATAATAATGATATCAATGAATCCATTTTATGTATCATATTGTGTGTTTTAGGCGCCGGTATCTTGATTCCATTTTCGCACTAAGGCCAGTGATGTTCGAGTGTCTGTGTCTTTTCGGTATTGTGTAAGTTTTAGGAGTTATTTTTATCTTTCTTGGAAGAAACTTTTTTTGTGTTCTAGTTGAGTCAATCACTTCTTATAGATTCCGTGATAAGAGTGAGTTGTGTAACTAAGTAATTTTCCATAGCTGAAGTGTTATGTAGCGAGTCGATGCATCGCGGGTCAGTCGATAAATTCGAAACCTCAAATGCCTTGTCAATTATGCTTCTTATGGTGTCATTAGGAGTCAGATTCGGCGGGGATTGAGTCGGGACAAGGCGGGTGTTGATTGGGGATAATTGCTCGAGGCAAGCCGCCAATTATCGGGAGTGGAAGAATGGGCTAATTTGTGTAGCCTGGATTTGGCGGTGAGGACCAGCTGTTGGTAATTATGGCCAGCTCTGGTGCAGATATCGCGATAAGCATGTATTAAAAATACATTTCCGCCTCAATACATTGCATGAATTTACGACCTGGGATTTTAAAATTTCTTTTTTCATTGATTACGATAAAATCCCCCCCCCCCCAATCACATTTAACTCAACAAGATCAGCCATAAACTGAAGATGAACTGTTCTAGAACAGTTCTGCAATCTGCATATTCTCCACTTGAGTCCTTTAATAATGACTCTGGCATCAATCATATAGTAATCTTGGGTAGGCATGAAGGAGACTGCACCCAATTTAATTCTGAATTTCTGATAATTAATTTTTATCCCCATCGATATTCGATACTATTTGGCTCCATACTATTCTCTCTGTACGAGTTCGATTACATTATAAGTCCTAAACTGATTCTTTTAAAGTGTATTTTAAGTGGATGTAATGGATATGATGCATTTCATCTCAGCACTCTCAATTGATTTAACGACGATAACCAAAGAATTTGCTGAAAAATAAATATGATAAATAAGGTATTGTAAAACATGAGGGAGACCAGTACGAATCGGTTCCTCCTGATATTATTTTAGGCGTTTCTTATTTGAAGAGGTCCCTCATTCAGATCCTCATTTTTTAGCCTTCGTTCCGTATTGTCAGGAATATATAATGTAGCCATATTTTGTGTGAGTCTGTTTGGATGGTCATATACTTTGTCGTGAAATATACAGTATTTTGTTTTGATGTGGTCCAGTACAGTGGGTATGTGTAGAAATGTCTGCTGTGTTCTATTAAAATACCCTGGATATCGTGTATTTAGTCTTAATATTTGTGGTTGTAATTTTATATCTCTATCACTTATTGACTTTATTTGAGGCAGATGGTAATTTGTAGTCAAGAAAAGCTAAAAAATTCAACTTTATATTGCACGCAGAATTGTACGTTACCCTCCGTACCTATTCACATTATAACAATCTACAAGAAATATAGCTCCTAAACATATTTGTAACAGCACATAATTAAGGCTTAGGAAAATCATTCAGCTTATACCATTATAAATATACTTCCGGGTGTCATTGATGTCCGAGCGCGTTGGTGGGAGGCTACAGATATTCTGGGCATGTTAAAGTTTATTTCATGACTGACTTAATTTATTTAATGACCTTTCCATCTTGGCTAACAAAGGTTGGTAACCTGTATGATAGCCAGTCCTATCTATGGCCCTATTAGATTAACGTTAAGCACTAATAAACAACTTCATTTTCGAACTAAATGTAAGTATATTTAGTCTTTAAAATTATTTTAATTAAATTATATAAATATGCTGACTCTGAATTATTTTATTATTTGAAGAAACCGTTTAGTTTTATCAATAATTAATTTTTAATACAGAAAAAAATATAACAGTAATTTCGAACATTGTATGTTGGTTTATTTGTTCTTGTTAGGTAATGGATTCAAAAATACTTTTCTTGGAGTTGCATTTAATGAAAGCGTTATAATTGCAACATATATCATGTCGAATTGCATCTCAAGGCCCTTATCTTTCTGATTTAATTTAGATCTGTGATCTTTGTGAAGTATCGTGGAAGCAGTTAAGTCTCAGGGTTCCTCAGATAACATGTTCGAGATAACTTGCTAAGTGCGTATTCACATTTTTGCATCATATTAATTACAGATTACTCGAAAACTTATTTTAAGTAATCGTACATTTAGGTTACACATATCAGATGTTATACGCATTATATAATTTTAATTTATCCTGCAATAACACGATTTCGAGTCCCTCAAAAAACGTTCTGTGAAGCTAAATTCTGATGTTTGATTTTTCTTCCGTTTTGATAATTGATGTTAAATGTTTTAAATTTTGAAATAGTTTTTGAATAAAGAAAATTCTAATTTGAGTGCCAGATAATTCATCAAATCTAATTGTATTGATCCTTCTATACCATCATGCGTGTCTTAAGTCATCTAGCGAATACAATCTAGGTATATCTGTTAAGAGGTTTAATTGCTCCAGACCTATTATTGGACTTGTGTATTGGATTTAATATCGTCTAATTATAACTTGGGGGGGGGGGGGGAATCGGCGTAGAAATTATAGAATATATTAAAATAAAATATCGATTTATTTCACGTTCATTGACAATTCTTGAAGAGCCCTTTGATGCGCTGTGCTGTGTTTTCTTGGACAACCTCCCTCGTATCCAGAGCCCCTTCTCCAATATCACCTTGGTTTATTCATACCCTGCTCCTGAGGAAGAGTGGCCGATAATTCACTGAAGTAATTTCCTGGCTAAGTGCTCTAACTGCGACCATAACTCTGAGTTATTGCCTATCGGTCGGGAATTATGGCAGTCAGCTATCCGACACCAGTTCCTTCACGGTTTAAGATCCTTACCCAAGTTTTGTTTATTTTGATTTTTATATTTAAATTTAGTTTAAATTCTGAACAACGTTCTGTTTTGTACATAATCGCAACATTTTATTGATAAAAACAAATTAAGTAATTTACATTATTTTGTACAATATTATTTAAAGATTCAGACATACATATTATGCAACATTATTTTAAAATAATTTATCAGAAGAATTATGTTTTCTTTATCAATTTTTGTTAAAAGTTCTTGGTTCCGGATCTGTCAGCTTTCCATTTATATCTGGATTTACCTAAAAAAATAAACGGAAAGGAAAATTGCTTTTAGACTTTCTGCTAATTAACTTTATTTTAGAAGTGCTGCAAATGGGTAGTTAATTTACATGTTTTTGACATGTAATAAACTAAGACAATTTCGAAATACAACGAGGGTTGTTGTGTGCATTCATAATTTATTTATTTTTTTGTTTTTGTTACATATTAAATATTTTTAATATTTGTAAAATACTTTAACGTGTACAAGGTTTGAATCTGATCTAGTTTTAAACATTCTCTTGTATCTAATGCTTAAAATTTGAAATCGTTCATTAGTTCTTCAACTATCTGTATTTGTATTGAGAAATATATAGGTATATCCTACCATAGTAAATTTTTTATTTACTAAAAACTACTAGTTTCTTATCTTGCCTTTTAATTTCTGATAGTCCGTAGTGTTTGAAAAGAAAGTGGCCTGAAGATCATCACTGTACTGCATTCAAATTAACCCATATATAAAATGTGTTAACTGTTATTTTAGATGAAATTTTCAATTGATAAATAAAAACATAAATTTTATAAATATTTGGAAAATTACCTCTAAGCTCTTGCACGCAGTTTGTTTATTAGTTCAGATATAAATAATGTATTTTCGATGTTGGAAAACATATATAATGTCATTAATTAGTTATTTCATTAAACCTTGTTTTTTTCGCTTTTAAATGAGTGTCTGGAATTCAGATGTAATATTGTTTTTTTTTGTCCTTTTAGCCAGTCTTTATTATGTTTAATTTTATATATTACTTTCATATTAGTATTTATGGCTAGTATGAATTTTTTACTGTAAAATTGGTATAAACTCCGGACTCGATCAACCTAGATTACTATTTTTTATTTAGTATTTTTTTGTTTTTTCAAAACATTCGATTCCCGAAGAAGAAATTAGGGTATCTTTGTACTAGCATACAATGGGAAGGCTGGAGGATTAGGAGTAGGATGCTCTACTTGGAAACCAATCGTCTTTATTAGTTGCTCGGGAAGAAGGGTTTGCTGGTTTGGAGACGGGGAAGGGACCTCTACATCTCGAAGACAGGACTGATGCAACATAGATTTGATGGTTTTTAGACAATTGAGAAATAGAATGCCGGAACATTTACAAAAGAAAATGAGTGAATTTTTTCCAAGCCGTACGTTTTTTAAATTTAAACATGCAAACATTTTACACATTTATAGTATTATTGCTTGCACAATAAGTATTAATTTGTTTTTTGACTTCATAGCATCGTTAGGAATAGTTAGATGGTAAAAAAAAACTAAAAGTCCCCGCCCCTGGGGGGTTAGCATGGAGGGGAGAAGTTCAATTTTTTTGTTTTTTCGATAATAACTCGAAAACAGTTGACTCTAGAAAAATATGTTTCAAATAAACATAAAAGCTAATTAAATTTACTATAAAATTGATAAATTATAAAATATATATAAAATGATAATATTTATAAAATTTGTCGTATTTCTAACCGTTAACGAGATATTCGTTATTGAAAACCAGTGATTTTCGGGAAAAAAACAATGTCACCTCACTTTTTGTCAAACTTTTGTTTTAGTACCTTCCACAATTGTTTCTTAGAAAAAGCTTCAGAATCAAAATTGTAGAGCATTAAATTTACTTAATTTCATATATATGTTTCTGGTATTATAAGCAAATATTTAACAATAAGTGAGGTAAACTTTTTGTTTGTTTCTAAAATTATCGATTTTTAATAACGTATATCTCGAAAACTGTTGGAATTTCGACGAATATATATGTAATTAATTTTATCGGAAATTTAATTAGCTTTTATGTTTTGTTGAAACATAGTTTTCTAGAGTCAACTGTTTTCGAGATATTATCGAAAAAATAAAAAAAATGAACTTCCCCCTCTACCGTTAGCTCAAACCCCCCCCCCCCCCCCCCCAGTGGCGGGGACTTTTAGTATGTTTCCTTCTAACTATTCCTAACGAAGCTATGAAGTCAAAAATAATCGCACATTTAATGCACTCTACACCCCTAATTTCAGCACTCATAGACTGCTATATATACGTTCGATTGTGCTACGTTTTTTTTTTCTCTCTCTCGATTAACTGGAGGATTTGGTTATCCGAATCTGTCAGGTATCAGTCGATTAATCGAGTCATAATTGTATAATGAGTAAAAAAAAGCTTTATGAAGGACATGATTTATAGCGAAATAATTGGAATAATGAGATCATTCGATACATATTTTTTTTCATAATTACTGACAATTTTCAGAAGACAGCTGCTGTCCGAGAAGAATAAAAAAATCCGCTAAGATTAACATTTAAAACGATGAAATGAACCGTTTCTCATTATTTATTGCATAATTGTGAATGCATACTGTTATAGCGATAGGTATGAATACGTCCTTGAGTTACCCCTGCACATTTAGATAAAGTCATGGCCACAACAGTCTCCGAGCAATTCCTCAATTGAAGTTAATATCGGCAAATTTATAATGCTCAACTCGCCAACAATTGCATTCCTATTTCCAAGGGCTTTAAATTAAATCCATAATTTACGACGTTTCGGCACACATCCTTGGAGATATCGATCTTCAAAGTGTCCGTGTCCTTCACAATGCCGTTTCGAAAGGCCTGGGGTATTTATTAAGGTTCTCCGCTCGTTATCGAATTTGAAAATAATTGAAAAATTTTTACCTAATGCATCCTTGATGATAGTTTTTTTTTTATTCTCTCTCAATAGAAAGTCAGGTAATTCCGTGCTTTAGGAGAGATACTTAACAACTTTCACCTTTGTCCTCATTTATATTGTCCTATTTTTTATACTTGCTTAATCCAACTATATAATTTTATAGGAATATTCTGGCACTTAATGGATTTAAATGAAAAATGTCCAACGAATTATTTTGGAATCAAGAATTATAGTTGTTATCTAGTATTCAAGTAGAACTAACCTCTGTAAATTAAATAAATTATATGCTAAAAAAAAGTATGTTATTCTTCCTATAAAACAACGGTACTAGGATGCCTAGTAAAAAGCACAGAATAAGCGTTGCTTAGGTATTAAATATTATTCTTTGAAGCCGGGAGTATTGCGTCACGAGAGAGTCAGTCAATTCACATTTTCTTTTTGTCATGGATATTTTAGCTGGTGTATATTTTTTTTCTTTTCCTCGATTTTAATTTCTTTTTTCATCCTCAAAAATATAATTAAAATCTCAAAAATATAACTAATAACTAGTATTATTATTATTATTTTTTAGACTTGGATATCGCACATACAGAATGGAAAAGGCACAACTCAAAAATTAATACTATTCAGGGAAATCCAGTTAAATGTGTTATTATATTTTTTAGTCTGCCCATATTTTGTCTTCTTTGAACGTTTTTTTTTACTTTTTTTTTTTTTTTATATCTTAATAACTCTAGTTTAATATTTAACAAGGGCAATGGACTCTCTCCAATTTTTCTCAATGACAAGAAACAGAATTTTAATTTTTTTTTTAGTTGTGCCTTTTTACATATTTTAAAAATTACTAGCGGCAAAAGCACTAGAAAAAGGCCTGTAAGCTAGAAATATAAAAACCGTTCCCGTGAATCCTACAATGCTACTGACTCAAAATTGGCACTTTTTGAGTTGAGCTTCTTTCATTCTCGATGTGCGATATGCCTTTTGTCTGGGATCTATAGGTTTTCACCCTCAAAAAGGAAACATTTTAGCACGCTCTAGCTCTGTATGAGTTGCTCGGATTGAAAATTGACGACATTTTCCTTATCTGAATTTCAATGGAGAATAATTTTTGTTATATAACATTTATCGCCAGGAGCTACCGTTTGGGAGCTATATTGACTGGAATGAAAAATGTCAGGTTGTAACATTTTTTTCACCATCAAATATGTAAACAAAATAGTAGATATAAAAGCAGTGGATTGAAATTTATGAACATATAAAGTTTTGTCTGTAAACTATAAACTTTTCTCTCGATATTTTTTTTTTGTTTTAAAATTATACACACACACACACACACACACACACACACACACACACACACACACACACACACATATATATATATATATATATATATATATATATATATATATATATATATTTTTATTTTTCGGTTCGGATACGACCCCGGTGGCCTAGTTGGATAAGGCGCCACGCTAGAGAGGTGGAAACTTGGGTTCGAGTCCCGACCGGGTCAAATCTTTTCTCTCTCAAAAATTAAATAATATATTTAATAATATTTATTTATATCAAGAAAAATTACACACACACACATATATATATATATATATATATATATATATATATATATATATATATATATTAAACGTCTGTGGTTTAACTCTTTAAATAATATCACCCTTGATGTGTAAAATACGTTTCGTTATAGAAATGTACAACAGTGGATCAAACGTGTGTTGCTACTCACTCAGGCACGAGATAATGTTGAAGTATTGAAAAACGACTTTCATTTCTTGTAATTTTAATTTTTTTTACTGGGATTTCACTTTCTTCATTTTAGATAAAATCTTATTATCAAAGTCGTCGTAGAATAGTATTGCTGAGGACTTATGAAAAGTGATAATTTATGCTACATTATCAATTAAATTTATAACTCCAAAAGCAGGTTGTTAGTCTAAGGCTTCCATTAGTTATAATTAGGGCTGTGAATTATATGCAATAAAAACTGAAAAATATGCACATATATATGCAAAGATATAGGGTAAAGTATGCAATTAAATACCTAAAATATGCAACTATTTACATTACTTATTTAGAAAAATAATAACAATTGCAATTCATACTTATACATAAGTACAAACTCAAGTTTAAGTAACAAATTGTGTTGAAGAAGGAAACTATTCGAAGAAGACTTAAAAAACACATATGCAGGGTATTTTAGCTGAAAATGAATTAGTATCAAAACCAGAATTTTATTAATGCAGTGGCAGTTCGTGTAACAAAATTGTTTCCAAATTTTGATTTCTTGCCTGTGTTTTTAGTATTTTGCTGTTTTTATGTGCAGTTGACACGACTTTATAAAAGAAACATAATATAAAACGTCTCAATCGCCCTTAAAAGTCGCAATTTTGAAAACTTACATTCTTTCCAACAATATCTTTTGTCTTTGTTAGAGTAATTTACGAGAAAATATAAAAGTGAAGTAATATTCCAAGTATTTGAGCAGAGGAAGAACAAGAAATTAGTGTGATTAAACAATTATATGTGAAGCAAATACTATCCAAAGGGAAGAATCAGCATCTGGATAAACACGATACTCAATAAGTGAAAAAAAAGGAGTAGTGCGCGTAGCTATTTTTTGTTTTTATATATATTTTATTTTTTGTTTGCTCAGAAACTTTAAAAAAAAATCAAAATTCAAATGCTGATTTACCGGATATGTAGTTAAATATGCAATTACAGTTCAAAATTGTATTTATGACAAGATATGGAAAATAAAAATGCCATATATGTAAATAGATATGCAATTAAAGTTCAAAATATGCAAGCATATGTATTTATGGCAAAATATGCATAAATATGCAAAATAAAAATAACTCAAATTGATTCCAAATACCTCAAAACATATATATTTTGACGATATTAGATGTTTTAATTGGATAGGAGAAATATGCAAATGCATATATTTCACAGCCCTAGTTATAACTAACTATTTATAATATTAACTTTCTAACACGTCACCGCTTCATAAGTAACCTGTTCACATGCTAATATTTATATGATTATGTAAACTTTTTATTGATTTAAAAATATTTCATAACGATTAGGGTTTTGGATATTTTCTTTAATTTTTCTGAAGAATTTGATATTTCCTCTCTTTCGAGAGCCCATCCGGTCGTAAATTACTTGACATCTTAAACTTCCAAATGTCATCTCTATGCCCTTTCATTGGTTACATATTCTTCGTTACATCATCCGTTCATATATATATATATATATATATATATATATATATATATATATATATATATATATATATATATATATATATATATATATATATATATTTATGGATAAATTTCTTGACTGTTACTATTAAATGTTTAGTAAGGTTCTCGAGGCTCAGTCAATAAATAAATATAACTATTTTGGCGACGTTTCGAGACTATATTGTTCTCATTATCATGCCCTACAGTGAAAAACCAGGTTACAATAAAATTATACGTTATTTCGAAACATAAAGTTAGCTACAATACAAGTATACAGCATTATTTGTTAGAATAATAAAAATATATATGAATACAGAATTTAGAGGAGTATGAAACTACTTACAATGTTACTGGTGAATATGGTATCGACCAACTAAATTCTAACAATTCTAGTACACAACAGACCTGGGCTGCGGAATTTTTGAAAAAAACAGTTACAAGGTTAGGGGAGGATTTCCCATAACTGGTGCTGTTTATATAAAAAAAATTTATATAAAAAATATATATATTTTTATATTTTATATAAAAACTCCGTGATTTTTTTTAAAAAAGAGTGTGGCAGGAGGATAGATAGGTATATTTTAAATAAAATATAATATTTATATTGATGTACGTGAAGTAGATAAACTTTTTAATAATAATGATAATAGTAGCCTTTTATTATGTTCATTAATAAAAAAAAACTTTTAATTTAAATAAATACAATAAAAAAAAATTAACATATTTACAAATTAGTCGACAGTTATTATCATATTTACAAATAAAATTATTTGTAAATATGTTATATTTTTTATTGACTTGTAAATAAAAGTTAATTGAAATGTTATGCGAATTAATATGTAATATAATCTATACAGAACTGTATTATATTAATAAAAACTTTTTAGATGTTCCTAAGATAGGAAATGTTATTCCTGAAACTAGCAGATTTATACCTTTAGAAAATTATTCCAATTATTTAATTATCTAATCTTTTTCAATAATAGATATAATTATGAAATATTGTTTTTGATTCTCTGATAAAATCAATGTGATTAACATATTTACAAGTAAATAAAAAAAAAAAAAAAGTTGCTCATATACTCTTGACAGGTATTTATTGATAATTGAATAAGATAAGATAAAAAAATAAATTAGAATTGCAATGTTTAATTATAGATTTTTTTTTTACGTGATTTTTTTTTCAGTCGACATTTGAACCATTTTTTAAACCACTTTTCAGAGTTACTACTGTATTTTACTTCAAAATACATACTATCCTGTCAATAACAGAACACAATCACCCTGGTATGTCCAAAAAACGAAATATTTTTTTTTTTTTTTTTTCTATTACGATTCTTTATTGATATAATGTGAATCGTGTAAGAAGCAATTTGATTTGACATGGTATGTTTCTTGTCATGATACGATAGGTAGCTTGTTTGGACATAATCTGAAACATATAGGACATTTAGATTTCTATTGATAAGTTTATTTGTGACATAATGAAGAGCGTTGAGGATTTAATAACAAAACATGTAATGCAGACCTACGCATACCCTTCTTTCATGTTCCATGACAAATTCCAACAATCTAGTACGAACCATGACTTTGAGAAACATGCCCGAAAATACTTCAAGAAGGTTAAAAGGAATTGATTATGGGATCTTCTCAGATAAAATTAATTTGAGGTCATGGGAGTAAGTACTTCTGGGTGCAGACCACTCTCATTTCTGTCGTCAAATTTATCTTTTATATAATCATCTCATATGCTTATTATCATGAAATAAGTGATAGGAGGTGAAATATATATATATATATATATATATATATATATATATATATATATATTTATTTTTTTTATATTAAGTAAGTTTACAATCTGCCTCAAATATGCACAATATGATTCCATGAATATTTTCATGATTCCAATTACACAATAATACAATAAGAAATGAGTGACATAAAACAAAGAAAATTAAACAGTTACACAATATCTTAGGGGTTACTGGTGAAAAACAGTCAAAACGCGGTTTTGAAATACTGAAACTACCAGTATTTTAATTTATTTAATAAAATGATTTCAGTACCAAATTAGACAAAGCAAAGCAAAGGGAAAAAAAAAAAAAAAAATGTGACGTTTTAATTATATTTTTTGGCTTATAGTGTTTCTCTTGTTAACCCCTCGATATATAAATAATATAAATAACCATGTAGTATATAAAGACAAACCATACAATATATAAAAAATTAAGTATTAAAAAAAATTAGAATCGTTGTTATTTCGGGCTGACTATAGTTTTTTTCATTCATTTTTACTTTTAGAGGAAAAATTAAATAAAAATTAGTAGATACTATTTATGGATTTTACACGTTGTCTGCCCCGTCAGACAAAGAGGAAAGTTCGCGCACTTTGAAATATGAGGCCATAAAGTCATTGCACCGTGTAGGGTCCTTGCATGGAATTCTGGAAGGCCTGGAGTCACAGTCCATATCTAGGGCACCTAGCGGCGCACCTACTTATTACAGATTCTGACACGGCTATATAGATTTTTTTTTTTTCATTATACAAGTTGTTTAAGATGTTTAGTATTATTTATTCCAAGTTAATTTATTATATTCATTTCAGAAATAATTTAAATATAATTCAGAACCTATAATTCGGAAGGGAAGTAAAATGGGGGTCCCGAGCCTGTGCGATGCCAGGTACTCGTTAAAGATCTATCCCCTATGAAATACACAATGAAGTTGGGTGTGCAGTCAAGGAATCACAACGAAATTATATTAACTTATTGTACAACGTTATGGTTCTAATTGCAAGCTTTCATTGTGCTAGAAGAATAACAAACAGATTTGACGGGTAATAAGTTTAAAAGAGAAGAAAAAAAAAATACGATGATCTAAAATAAACAAAAATCATAAACTGAAAATATGACTAAATATATATATAGAAATGTATTAATAAATATAAACAACTAACTTTATTTATCTATTTTTCATTTTTATATATTCATGTTTTTATATAATTTTTTACATTAGTTATTTTTTAAAATTTTCTGTGAAATTTTCAGTTCATACCATTCTGGTTTCCTTCCTGTAGAGGATTAGCCAGAAGAATTTGATCTCATTCACCTTACCTATTCTTATTGTTTCTATTTCTTGTATTGAAGTTGAAATTATTGTATTGTTAAATTGTAGTAATTTTTATAGTAATTGTCATTGTCAATTCTATATTTATGGCCTTATTTTTTTTTCTATTTATTTATTTGTATTTATATAAGTGTACAATATATACAAGTAAATGTGTGGGGATATAATTACAATAACTTGCAAAAAAGGATTCACTTCAAAATTCTTCGCTTATAATCAGGTGGGAAAACATTTCTGTGAAATTTACAACTGTACAAAAAATATACATCAAGTAAATGCATTGACAACGATCACAATAACATGTCAAAACTTTATAAGAACTACTCATCAGTAGCACTTTATTAAAAATTCTACACTAGGAGGTCTCTAGGCCATCTTCATTTCAGACGCCTCGGAGGATTGTCAGGAATGGATTCGGAAGGAAGTTGAGAAACTAACGGATTTAAGTGGTTAAGGAGCTTACTATGAAAGTATATGTATCTGGTGTGGGCTAAATCAGCAACATATGGAACATTAAGATCTTTATGGATAAGTTTTTCTAAGGATTTTGGATTGTTGGGATTGAATACGAGATGAATTAGATGGTTTAGTGGAGCCCCAAAGCTCAACTCCGTACGTCCAAATAGGTCTAATCACAGTCATGTATATGAGTCTTTTGTAATTAATTGGGAGCTTTGAACGTTACTCTAGTAAATGTTGAAGTAGTCTGTAACGACGAACAGCTTCTTGTCGATTTAGTCTTACTTGCTGAACATTAAAAAAAAAAAAATGTAAAAATGCTCTTCGGATAAAATAAATTACAGATGAAAATCTTAAATAGAGTCTATCCGATATAGTCTGACCTAAATAACATTAACCAAAGCGTCAAGAAGAGCCTGTAAGAGGCAAGACACGAAAGTGGGTCGCCTTAAATTAGGAGCAATTTCCCTATCCACGTCACTTAGTCTACTTCTACGTCTAAAATTTATTAGAATGAAAAAAATAAAATAAAAATCTTTTAAAGAAAATAATATTGAAAGGATTACTTGGTTACTGACACAAGCAAATAAAAAAAATAGTTATTGCATAATTATGAGAGTAATAGTTATTTGTATACTGGGTATCCTAAGAAAAGTTTAAAAGAATAAATTTTTTTTTGGATTATAATAAGAAACAATAATACCCTGACTAGAAAAACATGATGGATGTGTGCATCTATATTCTACTGCTGTAATCTATGCTAAGGAAAATAGACAAATTTTCGATCCGAACAACACAAACATAGCAAGAGCTTGTCAAAATGTTAAATTTTTTAATATGAAAAAAGAAGTTACACATTTTAAGCCTGAAAAAAAAAATTGCTCAAGAAAACTATAGACCTAAAGACGTATCCATGTCAATATTATAAATAAATAATTGTTTTTTTATCGGACTGTTGTAACTAAACAAAATCAATTATCCCACTTAAATAACAGTTAATAATTAACTTAACTGAAAAATACTTAAGTGTTAAGGTGATCTTATTGATAAATTATGACAATGATGTTTGGGAGCGGGAAGAAACTGTCGTCATCCAACATACGGAACTAAACCCATAGTTTAAAAGGGTTTTAAAAGCCTAATGGCCTGTAATTCTCTTTTTAAATTTTGAAGTCCGTTCATATTGCATTCTGCTCTCTCTTGATTAATTCGTGATTCAATTTCGTTTTAAAAATCCCTTCTCCCTCCCCCCGTCAGTACCAATGCCGAAGAGGAGGGACTGACTGGGCTGGGTATAATAACCAATTTAGAAAACTGGGCCCTTCTGGAGCAGGCGGGGTTCCCTGTCAGCCCTTCCCCCCACCCTCTTGTCCCTAAAATTAGAACTTTAATGAAGGGATTCTAATCTGTCTGATGAATATTTCAGAGTCCGGTGTGTGTCTGACAGTATCGATTCTGCGACCAACCAAGCAAATAGGTCGTGTGTAAATGATAAAGATAAAACCTTTATGCTTGCTCTTTCTTTAATGTTGTTCAGTCATGTTTACCGTTCTTGTAGTAAATATGTTATTTCCTGCCGAATCTGTTATCGCTTTGTAGGGCTTTCGTAATTCTTATCAATATTGAACTGCTCAATACTTTTTATTTAAAGCAGCTACTTATTTATGGTGAAGAACCCGTTCCTGATAAAACCTTACTATTTTATAATACAATTGAATCTTAATGTTTCTCTTATCTTAATGTCCATAGAAGAAAGCAACCTATCTCTACTCCACGAAGATAATAAATTTTTAAGTTGATCAACAATATGCATTTGTATAGTATAGTATATGGCTCATTACTTTTCAAAGATGTAGATTGTTGGTGTATGCAGTTAATAGATACATACCAATTAAAAATAATATTTTTATTTATAATTCCGACGTTCGACTTGCATTGTAAGCCTTCATCAGGGTTTCAGAGAGAAAGGCAATCAGAAACTCATACAATTTTGACCGTCACTTGCTATGCAAATCGAAACATCCGCATTATAAATTAAAATGTATCTACATCTTTGAATACCTCTCAACAACTAATACCTAATCATTACTTTTACTTTCTCACCTCCTTTCATAACCTCTGGGCAAGAATCTGTTCTTATTTTTCGTTGTCATTGGTTGAAACTTGATGTCATAAATATTCCAACCAGAGCAAGAAGGACTTGTTCTTCTGGTTACCGATCCATTCTAGCCAGAATGTGAAGATCTATGTACATCCCATAGGTCTGCCACCAAATAATTTTCTACATGCTAAAGTCGGATTTGTACTTATGCCGGATACATTACGAGAATACTGAAATGCCTGACATTTTACATGGTGGGTTATGGTTACATAAATTTCTGTTCATTTACTGATATTATTATTGAGAGTTGGTTGCCAAAAGCACTATTGCAATGTCTTGAACGTAAAGGTTCTATCAATTATTAAAAAAAAAAAATTAAAGGAATTTAAGGAAATATGGTTTTATTTAGTAATGTCATTTGATTAACGCATTGTATTTTGCTCCAAAAATCAAGAAAGACGGATACTGAATGTTTTAATTTTGTCCTTGGATTTTAATTATAAATACTGACGTGTTTTCATTGTCAAGCAAGTTTGTGAAATGTGTCTTATATGTTTTCCCTATAAGTTATTTCAATTGAATTATTAAATAAATTGAGAAATTAATAAATGATTTATCGCTTTGCATACTCTGATTTTTATCATATTAGTTAATATAATTATTAGAAAGAATATTGATATATTGACTTTATTATTTTTTTAATAATTCCAGATATTTTGGTCTATTTTTCTAGAAACATTTTACTATTTCTAGATTATTGTAGTTAATCTTTTAGAATTTCTTGTTCGTTTTATTCATTTCTTTCTTAAAGAATTTTTGGAAGTTATGTCGGCTAGTTCTGATTAAGTTATTCCCACGGTCAACAAGTCCGCTTAGACCTTTTTGTAGTAATCGGATTTAGTTTAGGGTCTTCTAGTTTTCGAACTACGCCGAGTCTATAATTTACGGTTGATTTTATGATCGTAGAACGGATAGATAAAGCCTTAGTAATCTCACGCTGACGGTGTGTTCCCCTGCAAGATGCGTTAATATACTGCTTAATGATGAAGTGAGCTGTGTTAGTTTTTTTTTTTTTTTTTTTTTTTTTTTTTTTTCTATCGACTTTTAACCTGTAACTGTTGCTCAAGACTCGGGACCATTGCAGCCATAATTACTTCCTTTATTACGGAAAACGTGACTCACTTTATTTATTGCAGTGTAAATAACCACTCAAGCAGAATATCTCGACATTCTGTTGTCGATAAGCATTTAATATACTCTGCAGTTTTTATCTGATCTATTCTATCTGATCGGCTTTTATACAGAAAATGTAGATGGAAACTGCTCCACTCTATAGTTTTTCTAGGAACTAGATTGAGGTTTAAATTAAAACCGATTTAACTATTAAATTAATAATATTATTATTATAAGTTGTATCATTGTCTCTAAGATGCCACCGATACCCATTATTTGTACTATATGGTTCATTTAATATGTTAATCAGAACTACTTTATCAATGACTTTATTTCTGAACGCATGAATTCTTTTCGTGGCAGAAGTCGATGTAGAAATAGAGGTAGGAAGTGTTATCTATTCAATGATCCTATTTTCTGAGATAAAACTTATACTGATATCACCATAAAGACCAAAAAAAAAAAAAAAAAATTATTTTTGCGTTGAAAGCGATTGGAAAATAAAATCTTCTCCAACAGTTTTATAGACTAAAGTTTATTGCAACTTTATTGTTCATATCCGAAACCCCTCCTGTATATGTCGGCAGTTTGCCAATATCACGAACGGACGAAGCCCAATATCTAGGACTTGCATTCGATAGCAGAATGACATGTGAACTACACATCAATATCAACATATGAAGAAGTAACTGACTTCATCAAATATGAGACTGAAACTAACTCACTATTCAGAAACAATCATAATTAAAAATAATACAGAAATTAATAACCTACACGTACCTACTAAATTGACCTTTAAAAGATTAAAAACTTTTTCCAAGACTTTTTTTTTTTTTTGTTTTGTTTTCTTCCACATTGCAGTAACCCTTCAATGGGTGCATATATTTATTTGCTTACCATCTCTCGATATAACGCATTTTATCATTTATTTTTGTACAAACATGTTCAGTTATATATAATGTAAAAATAATATAAAATAATATACTAATTATTGTTGATTTATTATGAAATATAAACAATAATTAGTTAATGGAATTGGAAGTTAATAAATACAATAAAAAAAAAGATTATAAGGCGAAACAAAAATGAAGCTAAAAATATTAATAATAATAAATTAATGAATGAAATAAAAAATAAAATAAAACTAAAAATAATATATATAAGCAAATAGAGGTAAAATTATAGATAAACTAAATTATATATATAACCAACATGATCCACAAGTACATCAAAATCATCAAAATATTTATCTATGAGATCCTTCTTTGAAGGCGGTCATTTGTCTCCGTTCAGTAGGACTTTAGATATCAGTTTGTATCTGTGTCTTTTCAAATTTCTGCAGTCATAAATAAGATGATCGTACGTTTGTTCACTGTTCCCGTCGCAATCACAAATGCTGTTGTCAGTAAGTTTAAATCTGTGTAACTTTTTAGCTCCGCCATGTCCTGCCAAAAATTGGGTAGGTTTGTAATTCAGTTTTTTCTGTCGTCAAAGTTTCAATGAATTCATAAGTATGTCTTCCCAAGACTTTAAGAAGAAGAATACTAGCACTACGTTTAAAACAAATATATAATCACTGATCTACGCATTCCAACAGCCAATGAACACATACGGACACACTACAAACTGTTTCGTGATTAATCCAATGGGCTCCCAAATAAACTCACCGATAGAATGGCCACATCTCTTATACTGGAGAATGCAAATAGGAGAAGATAAAGAATAGGAAATCTATTTACATATTATTAAAGAGTGCCACTTTATATAATAATATTAGTTTTATACTTATATATCTGCTTAGTGTCAACTTTGTATTTGACAAGTGCCTCTTTCTCTTTCTCCAGCTGGAGGTCCTTGCAGTATTTATTTTGGGAGTCTTTAAGGATTCTTACGATGTACTTGACCCAAACATTTTATTCTTCCCTTTTTAATGCGATAAACTATATCAGGTTCTCCGAATAGGTTCCTTAGTTCATTATTTGTTTTTATGAGGGAACTACGTATTTTCGTCTTAGTTTTGCTTGAATCTTGCTCTCCCAAGTACTCAGTCGTCTCTCTTGCTGCTTGATTAGTGTCCATGACTCACTACCATAGATTAAAACTGGACGAAGGACCGTTTCATACACCTGTTTTTTTTTTTAGTTTAATTGATATCTCTAGAGTTTATAAATTTTCCTAAACGACCATTTTGTTATCTTCGGTTACAATTGAACCAAAATACTTAAATTTTTTCACGCTTTCAAAGTTACATAAGAATTATTACATATAAGGAATTAGGTATATTTTTATGAAATAATTGCACTCATATTTCGGGCAAATGGTTAAACTTCAAGCCACACTATGTACGGTTTTTAAAAAAATATATTCTATTTTAGTTTTCTAATATGTATTTGGGAATGAAGGATTTGTAAGGTTATATAAGTCTTAATTAGATATCCTTGCCTTATCACGAACGAACGAAGTTGCAGAAGGTTTTATTAAATAATTTCTCAATGGTTATCAATTGGATGCTGAAATAGTTTCTGACACGCGAAGTCGAAATTATGTACAATTAAAATAATTTGATCAGAACTGAATCGGGTTTTAAAAAATATATATTATGCAGGCATTATATAATGAGTTTCTCATGGTTTTAGGACAGTTTCCAAATACATATGTTATATATTTATGTTTAAATACATATTAATATAAATTTATACTATAAACATTATTTGTTTTTTTTCATAAAGTAATTTAACTGTCCATAGCCAGGATATTTGTTTTGTTAAGAATAATGGCCGTCCTAGGTTTTAATAATACCGCCCGGCTCGCCGTCTTTAATCATCCGACAAATAACGGTTTAGGTTACTTGACTATGAATCTACATTAGAGGAGAAAAACAAATTTACTCTAATGCAACCATCTCCTAAGGAAGATGAACGTTACAGTTAGTTATTGTTGAATTAAATTATTTCCCTGTACTTATATATTATTATATTTGATATAATTAGTGCAGCAACTTCGGTGAGTCATTTTAGAATTATTGCGCACTAAAACTGTCGTAGCATAAAAAAAATTGTTTTTTGTGTCAATAATATGCTTCTAAATGAAGTATGTACTCACGATATTCAAAGAAGGTATCAAAACCAAGAATGTAATGACCAAACTACCTTAAAGAAAATTGTTGCCTTAGGGGGTGGGGATTAAACATTATAGATTCCTCTCTGCTATAAATAAGCCAAACATTAAAAAAACAGTAAAACTTGTGAGCGTTTTTGCATTTTCTAGAGGGAACTCGACCTCTTACACAGCAGAAAGGAGTTTTACACAGAAAATCAGAAATTCTGTTGAAAATAAAACTTCCTAAACTATATTACCACAAAACTACCATTTGGCTGAGCTAACCGTGCAAAAATGATTTTCTTTTTTTTTTTAAACTGATGAATTATTTCCAATTTTTATATATTTAACTATTTACATTATTTCCTATATTTAATTTGTTTTTTTTAAACTTTCAATTTTTATATATTCTTGTATTTTTCTTGACAAGACTCGTTGTTAGTTATTATTTATAAATATTTCATGTATGATTGTTATCTATTTTATATAGTGTGATTGTTTTTTAACTATTTATTTATATTTGCGATTTTAAAAATTATATTCTAGTCAATTTGAGGAAAATTATTACAATTAGGATTAATGAATTAATTGAATACCTCAAGTAAATATTATTACGATGATATGTCAATATATGTAAGGAACTACTAACTTGAAGCACTTAAATAGTCCTACATTAAAAGGTCTCTTGGTCATCTTCTTTCGAGGCAACTACCTTAGAGAAAATTGTTGCCTTAGTAGAAAAAAAAAATTAAACATTATAGATTCCTCTCTGCTATAAATAAGCGAACAATTAAAAAAATTTGAAACTTGTGAGCATTTTTGCATTTTCCAAAGGGAACTCGACCTCTTACACAGCAGAAAGAAGGAGTTTTAGCACAGAAAATCATACAATTTTGTTGAAAATAAAACTTCCGAAACTATATTACTCCAAAACTACCATTTGGCTGAGCTAACCGTGCAAAAAAATTTTTTTATTTAAACTGATAAATTATTTCCAATTTTTATATATTTAACTATTTACATTATTTCCTATATTTAATTTGTTTTTTTTTAAACTTTCAATTTTTACATATTCTAGTATTTTTCTTGACAAGTTGTTAGTTATTATTTATAAATATTTTATGCATAGTGTGATTGTTTTTTTAACTATTTATTTATATTTACGACTTTATAAATTATATTCTAGTCAATTTAAGGAAAATTATTATAATTAGGGTTGATGAATTAATGGAATACCTCAAGTGAAAATTATTACGATGATATGTCAATATATGTAAGGAACTACTTTCTAGAAGCACTTCAATAGTCCTACATTAAAAGGTCTCTTGGCCATCTTCTTTTGAGACGCCTCGGAGGATTATCGTAAATGGAGTTTGAGGCAAGATGGTAGACTAGTCGATTCGAGTGGGTATGGATATTACTATGAAAGGATAGGTATCTGGTTTGGGACAAATCTGAAACTCATGGAACACTAAGGTCTTGATGGATAGATTTGTTTGTAACAATATAAGGATCAATCAGGATTTTGAATTGTGAGAATGAACAGAAGGAGAATTGGAATGTTTAGTGGAGCCCCAAAGCTCAACTCCGTCTGTCCAAATTAGTCTAATTACTGTCATGTAGATTTAAAAAAAAAAAAATAATAATTTTTTGTTAGCTTCTCTAATAAATGTTGGAGTAGTCGGAATATTAAAGTTTGAATTAGAATGTATCAAAGTATAATTATAAAAAAAAATGATAGTTTAAAAAGCTATAAAAAACACGCTTTAATAGCACACCGAACTAAACCTATCGTAGAATAAATCTAATGGTCTACAACTATTAGTATATAACATTTTTCGATTGGATTAGCCATTTCGGCGCAAATTTGTCGATTTTTGACAATCGATTGTGGCTAAACGCCTAAATCAAATTCAGCTTAAGATAAGTCTTTAGACGCGAAATTCAATAAACTTTAATTTCGCAAGTAACACATTTTTCGATTTGAAGCATATTTGTACATGTTTTTTGCAAAAATCTGAAAAAATGTTGGGTTTTTTTGCCCTTCCCCTAAACTTTTCCCCTTATATAGTGTTGTCATATTTTTTATATTTAATTCTCAGGAACCATCTGGATCATAATACCTACTACTCCGCCTTTTGCAAGGCAGACCCCCTTTTTGGTTGGGGTATTTCGACTGAACTAAGAATATTAAAACAAAGTTTTGTAATTAGTGTGTCATTGGTCCTTGACAGGTGAGCAGATTTTCAAGATAATCGGAGTGCTGGCAATTAAAAGTGACATATCATTCATTAGTCCTATTTCAGTGTAATTCTAATGTTTCTGAGTTTATTGTTTAACACAAAATTTTGGTGTTGTGTTCGTGTGTAAATGGTATTGCAGGGATTTTATTTTTATTTTTTTTGTTTGGTTTTCGTAGATGATTTATTACAGACATATAACAATGAGATAGGACAGGTTTTCAACCGGCAAACATTTTAGCGAAGGATTGTGTGACATAGCTTTTCTAACTGTGCCAAGGCGAGTCTCAGTCCTTCGGTGTATTTACACTTATCAATTAACTAATAGCTTCGAGGATGGAGCCCTCCTTCGTCTCCGCTGAAATTATTGTGTAATATTATGTATCTTTGTTTTATTTAATTAATAACATAAATTAATGTTAATGCCTATATTATTTAAAAATATTTCGTTGTGTATATGTATGTACTAAACATGTTTGTATCAATATTTATGAAAATACGCGTTATGTCGAGAGATGCACATATTGCAGGGTGGAATACTGGAAAGATAAATTAAAAAGATATTTTGAAAACCTCTTAGTTAGTACATTTTTCGTATAAAAATATGTGTTACTTTAAAAGGACCATGCTTGAAAATCTGTGTTTTAATTTATAATCAAACAATAATAAAGAATATTAAAATAAATAAATAAATAAATTAGCAGTTAAACAATTACAATAAACCTCTTAATGAAATGTTGAATCTTTTTATTTTTTTTATTTATTAATAATAGTAAGACTAAAACGACAAGAAACTGCCCGTCGTTACAGACTACTTCAACATTTACTAGACAAACGTTCAAACCTCCCAATTAATTACAAAAGACTCATTTACATGACTGTGATTAGACCTATTTGGACGTACGGAGTTGAGCTTTGGGCTCTACTAAACCATCCAATTCATCTCGTATCCAATCCTTACAATCCAAAATCCTTCGAAAAATCCTCAATGCTCCTTACTTTGTGACCAATAAACTTATCCATAAAGATCTTAATGTTCCATATGTTTCTGATTTAGCCCAAACCAGATACCTATCCTTCCATAGTAAGCTCCATAACCACTCCAATCCACTAGTCTCCCAACTTGCTTCCTCCTCCATCCCTGATAATCCTCCGAGGCGTCTGAAAAGAAGATGGCCTAGAGATCTTTTAATGTAGAGTTTATTGAAATGCTACTAGTGAGTAGTTCTTCACAAGTTATTTGCATGCCATTGAATTCACTGTCAACACATTTACTTGTTGTATATTATTTTGTACAGTTGTAAATATTAATAAATAAATAAATAAAAAATAAAATAAAATAAAATAATAGTTCATTTTTTTTTAAAGACCGCAAAACGTGATTTTGATATTCAAATTTCATTTCATCTGTACTAAGAATAAATAGAAAGATATATAAAATAAGAAATTGTAAATAACAACTTTATATTTGAAATAAATTTTCGATTTGGTTCCTCTGGATGTTTTTTTTTTCTTTTCTCTTTTTTTTAATCTCTTAATTCCTCTAAAAAGAAAATAATAGGAACACATGCATAAATAGGACATGTATTCACCATAAGAAAGAGAACAAGATAATTACCTTTCTCTACCATTCCTTCCTGGTATTTTAAGGTATGCTGAGATAAATTTGGTAAGGTTATGCAAGGATCCTTAAAAGGGCTTAGTTAGATTGAGATTAATGAGAGGTGAGGATACCTCTGTAACAATATTATAATGAACCTTATAACTTACATAGAACTAACTTAATATAATTTATAACTTAACTATTTACAGTATTTACAGTTTATTCATACTTTGATGACAGAATGACGTTTTAAAGATTCTTGTACTCTGCGGAATTCTAAATGATGTATGGTATTTATCGTTTGCAAGCGATGGGACGCCTCTTGGTATTATAATTCATATTTATGACAGGAATATAAATGGTATTAGTAATGAATCCTGTGGTACACCAGCTCAAATAAAACGAAACTGGTATTTTACACACTAGAAAGATCTGTTATATATATAACATAGTAATATTTCAAGCCAACGTCAAGCAAATAGTATACAAAACCCTCTTTATTAACAAAAATATACTAATCTTTTTTTTTTTTAGTTTGGATTATGAATTTTGTTAGTTATCTGTCATTTAACGTGGCCAAACCATGATTATTTTAAATGAATCTTATTTTTTAAGAATTCCAGCCCCATATATCAATAATTATTTTTATAATTTCTCATATATCAATATTTTATTTAATAAGAATCACACATCTAATGAATTCATTCATGGGTCATGAGTGACACAGTCGACATAAAATATGGCTTCCACGTGTCGATAATCAAGTTTAGTACTTAAATGTTTATATTCTTTCATCTGTTATGACGTCATAAACATATATTTTTTTAAGTGCTCATATACTTGGGTTTAAACGCAAAGTGGAGTAAAGAGCATTGCGACAAAACTGACTGGAAATAAGAAGTGTCGCTAGATTGTCGCTTGTCGCCAGTGTTGGGCAAAATTTAATCATAGTTAAAAATTAATCAAAATTTAATCATAGCTGTTTGGTAACTAATTTCCTGGAATGAATTACGTAATTTAATAATGATGAAGTCACTCATTAATGTTTTAGTAAACTAATGCTAATGATTAGTTTACTGAAAGATTTCTTCATTATTAAATTAGGTGATTGATTCCAGGAAATTAGTTGTCAAATAGCTTTGATTACTTTTTAGCTATGATTAAATTTTGCTCAACACTGTTTGTTGTCGTCGCTCCACTGTGAGTTAATCCTTAGTCGTTTATGTTTTAGATTAATAAAACAAAATAGTCTATTAAAAGTTTTTTATTTAGTAATAATTAAACTTATATTTGAAGCGTGTGTTCGACGACAGACTTGTTGCTGAAATTCACTTCCGTAGTTGTTTATTTTGAAGTAGGTATATTTAAGACTGAGGTTGTTGGCAGCCCTGGCGACAATTTCTCTCCAACAAATCAGGAAAGAGCAAATGGAAACCTTGGGTTTTTCCCCCATTCGCTGCAGCAGATAAGAGACAGCTGATGACTGAGATAAGAACCTCCATGATGGCTCTGATAAAGAAAGTATAAGGGTACGGAGGAACAGATGTTCGTATCTTTTTGGTAAACTGCCAGACCTGGTTTTATGGATTTGTTATAAATATATTTATTCGTATTATATGTATAATAAAAACATTAAAGTACAGTTCAGATGCATTTATCTCTGTAGCCTTTTGATTGTGTATTTAGTATCACGTTTGTAGAAACAATGAAACGTATCTATAATATAAAATAAAAGGTCAAGCCATTTTTCGTTGGTGATCACTTACTGCTAAAACTACTTAACCAATTTGTACCAAACTTTAACTACATCATCTTTATAGCTCAGGGAAGGTTTAGCAATAATAGTATTTATAGATTTGTAATTGAATTGCCATTGAAAAGGGATAAATATGTGGTGCGGAGTGAAGTTTCATAATCGACCGATAGGTGGCGGAACGCCATTCTATGGGGGTTACAAAGGCACGATGTTAAAACTAGAAACTTATATCACTTGAAGTAAGCATGATGGTATAGAAGGATCAATACAATTAGGATTGATGAATTAATTGCCACTTCTATTGGAGTTATTTTATTAAAATACTAGTTCCGAATGGTTCAGTTCTTCTGAAAACTGAAGATGAATGTTTAGCATTCGAAAGTAGTATTCTATTAAAATAATTTTATCAAAGAAGCTTTAATGGTGAGATGCGTGGATCCCAGAGAAGTTTGAAAATCGAGCGCCAATCTGATGCAGTTTGCAATGATAATATATTAAATCAATCTGTTATCAATTTAAACTAAATCATTTTCATAGTTCTAGGAAGGTTTAAAATAGTAAATTTTACTTTTGTAATCATTTAAATTTACAGTGTCGAGTGGCAGAAACGAAATTTGCTACACTGTCATTAACTTAAGTAAGAAATTAAAATCCAACCAGACGAAATTGATGAAATTATTTTAGCAGTACTAAATTATACTAAAAATTAAAATGTCCATCTTTTTAATATTATGAGTTTTTTAATAGTCTCTGTCCATCTGTATTACCAGCTTATATATTAAAATTAAATGTTGGATGTATAATAATTTATTCAATACTTATGAAAATTAATATTTGTCTGTTATTTTACCTATTTTCTATGTTATTGCGTTTTGCTGTCAGATTATCCTTTTTATAGAGACTATAAAAAGCACCAAAATGGACTCCCAATTCGGGTCCTGGAACTAATGAAGCTTATGCTCATTTGTACTTATCACTTTGGACGTTCAACTTACAATTAGAGGAATCATGGAATGTGACTAGTGTACATTGCTATACATTTTGTTTCATCAAAAGTCTTACTACAAATGAACGTTGAATCAAGTTGACTTCCTATCAAGTTTTGAGAAAAGAGTCGTTCCTCTATCTATTGTTTATCTATTCAAATTTATAAAATAAACACGAAATTGAGAAACAGTGAAGATGAAAAACACTGATATTGCTGGACTTTCTGATTAACTGGGATAATAATTAATAAATAAAAATCTTATGACGCAGCGGAATGGAAGAGTGATTTGCCATAATGGATGCTTCTTGGAAGGAAAATTTCACCGACAGTAAAAGACAATGAAGTGAAAGGACTTGAAGATCGGGGAGGAGATATTGGCGAAAAAGAGGGAGATTTTTCAATTCAGGAGCCATTTAAGATGGCGTTCGTATCTAATGGCCTGGAGGAATTCCCGATTTTTTATGTGACAAAAGTATTCATTCTTGTATTTGTTATATTATATATCTATGTACCTATCTCGTATTGAATTATTTATTCTTTTTTTTTATTTTATTTATTTTTTTTTTTAGTTGTAAAATTTGTCATACAAATTATGAGTTTACTTATTATTTATTTAATAAATAATTATTACAAAGCAGCAAATCTCACAAGAGCCAACAAAATGGAATTAGCCTTTCAAAAAACTCAATGTATATAATATGTTACAAAAAAAAAAAAAAAAAAAAAAAAAAAAAAAAAAAAAAAAAAAAAAAAAAAAAAAAAAAAAAAAAAAAAAAAAAAAAAAAAAAAAAAAAACAAATAAAAAAAATCTGGCTATTGAAGCTAAATTTTGTCATTATAATATAGTTGTTCTTCCTGAAAGCTTATATGGCTCTGAATGTTTGTTTCTCATCAACTAAGGGGAAATTAAAAATATGGGAAAGAAGCAAAGAAAAGTACTTAAAAAAATATTGTAACCAAGAAAGACTGAAGAAGGTTTTAAATTAAACAGTAATACAGAAATATATCAAATTATTGAAAAATTAAGTGATGCAATGAGGAAACGTAGATTGACATTCTATGGACATTTAATGAGAATTGTTGAGGGAAGACCAGCAAAGAAAATTTTCCAACACAGCCTTCAAAAACAGAAAACGAATACATGAAAACGGATGGTATAAAATTAGATATGATGTTGGAAAATATACAACGGGATTCAATGTGGGACAGAGACAAATTTCGGAAAGCAGTCAATAAGATCAAATTTCCAGAAATAGTTAAAACTCAAATTAATAGAGATCGATGCGATGAAAGGAGAAAATACCAGGCAGAGGTGAAGAAATATTAGAAAGAACGGAAGAGTAAGGAATGAATTGTTGAACCTGGTCCGCAGATGGCCGAACTCGAAAGAAGAGTGTTTAAGGTAAGTTATTATTAACGTTCTTCTTACCGCAACTTATAGTTCAATTGAAAATATATAAGGAGATATGTGATGAAATACAATAAATATTTAAATAATATTGAGCGTATATAGATATTACTGGTGTAGAGCAGAGAGGACGTATCCTCGGAAAGTGGAACTAGAAAGCGTTGGTTTCTTTTTTCTCTCTTTCGGCTGACCCTGGCTTTCTTCTGGAATATTTAAAGTACATTCCGTGTCCTATGTGTACTTGACGATCTAGGGCAGTCGGTCGGGCTTCCTACTCCTACAAGCGGCTTTTATAATACTAGGTGTAAGAGTTGTAATACATGAAATAATAAAGATAATGTATTTTAATTATTTATTATTTCAACACTGAAAAAAAGGCAAAAAAAAAAATTAATCTATATAGACTTAATCTATATAGTGGTATAGACAAGGCCTGTCTATAGTAAAAAATTATCGATACTTTTTTTGACAATCTGATATTTTTAAAATATTTGTTTTATAGATACATCAAAATTTATCAATTTCTCTACAGCATAAAAATGAAACATACATCTGCATAAATTAAAAATAAAAATAAAATTATTTTAAGTAAGGGAATGTTTTAAATGCTGGGGAAGGGGACAGTTGACAAGATAGGTACTGGTTGTATCTGCTGGAGACCCACATATAATTGTAAAGTACCTACTGCCTGCGGTTTAATTCATGATAAACTACTTTTAAATTTTAAAAATTTAAAATAATTTTGTTCCTATTTGAGTTGTGAAATAAATTAACTAAAACGATAAAACAATCATTGTAACATGATAAAATCATTTAGAATAGCATTTCAAAAAATAAAAATTATAAAAAAAATAAATTAAATAAATAAATAAAAAAGTTGACAATATATCGGTATATATGTGGTATCTCTATTCATAGCTTAACAAATTTTCGATATAGGATATCGATTTTTTTACACAATAACCTATAAATAATTCTTCGCTCATTTTTTTTTTTCCTCCGTGTTATCACGGACTGCTGTTTTATTTATAATTATCTAGTAACATGACGTTACTTTTATTTGAAAAATGAAGCCATGATTGTCAGTATCGTCTGTAATTATCTACTTATAAGACCTTAGTGTCAGATCAGTATCACGAAATTAAGAAAAATTCCGTTCTTAAATATTTATTTTATTTTTAGACGTTTAATCTGATGCATTTTAATCCCTTTTGTTATTAAAAATACAGCTATAGCCGACGGGATTTGTTTTTATATATGTTTGTAGTTTATATATAAATATATTTTTTTATAATATTTTAAAGTCAATTTACGATTGGAAAATGAAGATCAAAACAGTAATTTACCGTTTTACTGTCGCTGCTCTATTTTCACCAAGAAAAATTTGTCCTTTGTTTTTTTAATTTATTTTATTTATTTTTAATTTATTTTGCTACTCAGAGACGTTGGTCACGTACTTTCACGTCTCTCCGAAAAACATGATTACACTTTCGTCATAGTAAAACGTTGCCAAATATTTTTCACAACAGTTCCTTATGCAAGTTATTACACTATTAATTCTTCAGTTCAGTTCCGTGTGATTGCGCCACGGGTGCAGTTAAGGAAAATCTTTTGCTATTGCAAGATGTTGATTGGCCAGAGGTTTATGACTTTATTATGAAGTAATTTGATGATATTAAATTAATTAATTAAGGCTTCCTCTATAATTGGTCTAAGAATCCTTTATAAATTCAAAAGTTGGATTAAATAAAAATTAACAAATATTCCTTTGTATAATTTGAAGAAAATTCTTAACTTAAGGAAAATTACATTATCTTGGAGGGGATATTGCTATCGAAGGTTAGGGAAATAAATTAAATGGAATTATATTTTAATGCTAATTATTAGTTGTTTTTTTTAATTCTTAAATTCAAGTTTTTTTTTTTTTGTTAGGGTGCTTATCAATCATATCTTATAAGTAATGAATCAAATTTTTTTTTTTGTATTTTAATAAATCTGTATTTATAACTTGTACAAATAATATTACAAGCAAATGAGTGGTGTTAAGTTAATGATGCGTCTTATAACAATTGTTATAATTGAAGATCTGTTTAAAAAATACTATTTATTTTATCCTTCATAATGATCTTTTTCTTCGTTTATTTAATGCTTTTAATTCTACATTATTTTTAATAATTAAATAATCGAATTAGTCTTTAAGAAAAATATTATAAGTTTAAATTAAAAAAAAAAAAAAAAAAAAAAAAATGTAATTGTAATTATTTGATTTTATCGCTAAGCATGTATCAATTCAAAATTAATATAATAAAAAAAAAAAATCAACCCTTTTATTTTATTATATTTTTTTTTCAAAGATTTTTTTTTTAAATAATATTTGTCATAGTTTTATTTTTCTTGAAATATAATTAATAATTTTTTTTTAATGATTAGTTAATTTTACCACCGCATTCTTTTTAATTTTTTTAATTGTTCTTTATTGAGCCATAATGATAAAAAGTATACGCATTATTGTTAAATATTTTATTATAACGGATAAGAGTGTAATGTATATTAAAAAAAAAAAAAACTCAAAATTCTTTTAGTGAAAATATCTTTTTACAAATATTGCAATTTTGTATATGTCATATGTATTTTAATATTTTAAATATTTATCATTGCTAAGTTTATTTTAGTTTAAACTATCTTCAGTACTTTTTGTTTTACTTAAAACAAGTTTCCAGCTTGTATTACAATAAATGTTTATGCGAAGTTGGTAAATCTCTGAAGTGTTATGTCTACATCAGCTGGCGCGAATTCACACTGTATCCATGTTTACACTTCGGCTGACGCAGACACGTTAACACTTATCCCGATAGAATATGTTGAAACACCATCCGACACGAAGTGTCAACATAAAACGACAGTATAGCGTGCTTCACCTCATTAATGAAAGTCCTGCTTAGGCATACTTATGAGGTTCAATGTTATGTTATTTTTAAAGGAAAATTTTACCCTGTTTATGCGAGATATGTTAACATTTTAGGCTTGGTATGATACGTAGTTAGTACAGCAATGTAATGGACTAAAATACATTTAGGGGGAGAAAAATCCTGATACATAATGGCGGAAAGAATATTCCATTTTTATCTTCTTCTTTTTTTTTATTAAAACTCATTATATATATATTATTTTTTAATAACTGATAATGAATGTTGAAACCAGTATTCGATTGAAAAATTTAAATAGCAAATTATTATTATTTAAATAGCAAATTATAGCAGCAAATTATTCATCAATTCTAATTACATAGATCCTTCCATTCCATCCTTACAATAACTATACCTTCAATTTTTTTAACAATCCAGATTTCTTTTTTTTTTATGACCAGATAAATATCTCCATTTTAAATTTGTTTCCAGTAGGAATAGTAAAAACCCACAAGTAATAGGAAAAAGCTAATGGACTGCTAATTTACCTGTCTAATAAATGTTGGGATTGAAAAATATTAACGAAACTCCTAAACTCACCATTTCGTCGTCTCCTGCGCTCAGTCTATTCCTAAGTTTTTCCATTTTGCCTCCTTTGGTTTGACACTCACCTTCGGCTTTTAAAGAGCCGTTTAGAATTTCTCGTTTGTTTTTAGAACAGATGATGAACCACTATTTTTTTCTCTTCTAATACAGGTGAGATTTTTTAGTGTTTTCCTGTATGTGTCTCTATCCAGACAGTCGGCAAGGTCCTTTAATTCTTCTCTTATTTGCTTCGTGTATCCTCCCATGCTTTTGTAGCTAAAAATTTCACTAAAGATTTTTTTTTTTAAATTTTGTTAAAGATCTTCTTTTTCGATCTTTCCTCCTTCATTCTTTTCATTTGCCCATAGAACATCAGCCTTCTGATTCTTATCTCGTTTTCCAGGTTTTAGGTTTCTCTGTAGATTACTTCGTTAGATCTTTATTTAATTTTTATTTATTAAAAAAAAAAAATTAACTGAGTTGGTATTTTACAATCAGCCTAAAATGAGGACACTAAGTAAAATGGATATTCTAATGAATTATTCTATTCAAGAAATCATTGAAATTTGTTAGTTTTTATTGTTTCCAGTAACTATTATTTTACTCTGATATTAAAAAAATTGAACAGTCGTGGCTTAGTAAGTGTGGTTTACATTCTGTTAATATTTTTCCTGTACCCTCACTGTAAATTGACCCTTTCAATTGCATTTTTTATTTTATTTTTTTTAATTTACCATTAAACAAATTCAGATTAAATTTTCTTTTGTAATATATTGATATTTTTCTATGTTAATCAACACTATATTATTAGATAAATGATTTGAGATAATAGCCCCTGAACTATGAGCTAGATGCACAAGTGGAGCCCTTTCACTGAGAGTGCAGTTCAGGGGGGGTCGTTCACCCTCCGGGTCCCGACCTAGCCTTGTCCTCGCTTCGCTCCTGCTACAACCTGATATGATATTGCATATGGTATCACATCTCCATTATATTATTAATATACATGTATATATTAGTTTTTAATATTATAAATAAAAATATCTATTAGTTAAAATAATATATATCTTTTTAAAATATATATTACAAGCTGCATCACTCTATGGCAATGAGTAATATGAATGACAGTGAATCTATTCATACAATATGTATAATCGAAGTAAAAAAAAAAAAAATTAAATATAAATATCCCTTTACTCTACTATACATGAAATGCAGTGCGATAAATTTTAATGTAAAATAAATTAATTAAAAAAAAATTGCAGAAAAAAAAACTAAAATAGAAAAAGAAAAAAAAATCTTAAATACAATCATTTAGACTACTCCATCATTTCCTAGGCAAGCATTTTTCGAAAGTAATCTTCTAATTAAGAATTCCAATGGATCTATTAAATAGTTTATCAATCCTAATTGAATTGATGCTTACCTTAAGAAATAAAACCTTTTTTTTTTCAACTGTGTGAATTAAATTTTTTTTTTACTTAAAAAAAAATACATCGATTTGCAATTATGGATAAACATATTAATTATAGATTGGAAACAAAAAAGCAAGAGCAGCGTTCTCAAAACACGACATAACATTTTTTTTTTTTTTAATTTCTAGCTTGTCACAAGAACCTAATTGTTAATTGTAATTAAAAACGAAGGGGGGTTTTTTTTTTAACCACATTCTTACAGGACCCTTCGTATGTTAGGGAGGAAAAGGGGGTTCAGAAGGCTATTATAGGTTCCAATTTTTTAGGTTCCAACTTATTTACATGACAGTAATTAGACCCATTTGGACATACGGGTCGAGCTTTGGTGCTGCACTAAACTTTACAATTCTTTTCTTATCCAATCCTTCGTAAAATCCAAAATGCTTCGTATTCTGTCAGAATCTTTTCCATAAAGACCTTAATATTCCATGTGTTGCTGATTTGGCCCAATGCTAAGATACTTGTCCTTTCATACTTAACTTCATTCTCTCTCTAATCCACTAGTTTGGATGAAGCAAACTCACTTTCGATTCCCGATAATTTGATAAGAAAATGGCCGAGAAATCTAATGTAAAAATTTTATTTAGCTGCCACTAGTGAGAGATTCTTAACAAGTTATCGAAGGTCGTTGTAACTTCCTCAAATTTACTTATTGTATACATGTATATTGTTGTGTTATATCAATAAATAGTTGAAAAAACAATCATACTATGCATAAAATATTTATAAATAACAGCATTACAGCAACCTTTTTTGTAAACTACCAACCTGTCCTATCAAGAAAAATACTAAAAGTAGAAATTGGAAGCAATTTATCATTGAAGGCAAAATTCATCCCATAATTAACTCATTTTATGTTGTATTTGTCAAGATTTTGAAAAGATGTTGAGCGGCCTTCGAATGAGATAATTTATACCTAACTCTATTTTTTTAAGATACAAATTTCCATGTTGAATGTGGACTGTAAGGGGATATTGACAAACGATATCGTTAGGTTGAAAAACTGGAAAATTTGCGTTATTCGCATGCATATCAATCTCGTGCGTCGTTTCGGATAAAAAAGATTCGATACGTTTTGCATTATATGCTTGTTTATTTAATACGCTAAATTTGGTTCAGGTTATAAAAGAAGTGATTGCGTTTGTTTTCGACAAGGATGAAAGACTGAACGATATACATTTTTTTTTTTTTTTTAAAGGATTTTTCTCAGTTTGAGGTTTCCTTCATCCATTAGAAGATCTTTATCCGAATATCTCTATGTATATAATCCAGATAAATGGAGGATTATAAATCTTCTTAATTGTATTGTGGTGTATCCTATTAGATCAGCATGATTATGAGAACAAGATAGTCTCGAAACGTTGCCATTATATAGTTCTTACTTTACTCTTTACTGAACCTCAAAATCAAACATACACATATATTATCAAACATATATATATATATATATATATATATATATATATAATATATATAGTAGTATATAGATAATATATAACATAATATATAGTAATGGGCCTTTAACCTTGTCAAGAACTAACGCAATCACTTCTCTTAGATCCTGATCTAATCTTATTATTTCGTCAATAATAAAAAAGGACATAATGAAAAATATATCGAATCTTTTTTACCTTTAACGACGCACACGACGAAATACATAATACATGCGAATAATGCGAATTTTCCAGTTGTTTTTTTTAACTTGACTATGAAAGACTCGTTTGTACATATCCTTCCAATCTGCAGTCAACATAAAAACTTAAAAAAATATTAAAACTAGTGCTAGTTATAATTTTTTTCATTCGAATTCTGCCATTTCCTAAAGCTCATTGCAATCCTGACAAATGCAACTTTAAATAAGTAAATTATTTATCTATGTCGATTTTGGTTTATTTCCAATTTAGAATATAGTTTAATATTTAAATTATTTTCTATATTTAATTTGTCGTATTTTTTCTTTTTAACTCATTTTTAATTTCTTTATAATTATTTTATTAATAGCTAGATTACTTATAATTGATTTTGCATTTATATATATTTTTTTTTATTTATTCGATATATTACAAAATGTCTCATAGCCAGAAATGAATGTTGTTTTTTCACACATAATTGTTATTATTATAGGGCCTAGACCTAGAATCAGAACTAATATCTTTCTTATTTTAATTTTAAGTGTTATAAAAATAACACATTTATTATACAAACCTGTACATACTGTTAACCTCATGGGTATGGACTATTTTATTTTTATTGTCCTTTTAATTTTTTGTTATAGATACGTTTTTATTTTATTATCTCTTTATTTTTTTCTAAATGATGTATAAATATGTACTTCGTAGTGAACTTAATATTAATTTATTTTTCTATATTCAATGATACTATAAAAGCTGGATTTTTAAATTCTAGCAATTTATAATTATTGGTTATACTTAAATCATGATAGCTAATTTAGGAATGGTAGTTATACTTACACAACTTATTTATGTTAAGTAAATATTAATGCTAACTTAATTCTATGCTATACATAATTAATAATTATTCTCGTATACAAACTATATTTACACAGTGACTACCCCAATGTCACAGATGGCCACTGAAGCAGCTGTGGGATAGTCCTATCTCTGACGGTCTCACTACGTTTTACAAAAAGTCATCCTTGAACCTTTTTTTGTTAACCGCCGACGCCTATAGTTTTCGAGTTACGCCTGTTACGCTCCGTATCTATTGTACGTAGTAATAGAATTATTATCTATTGTACTCCCATTGTCCCCTTCAATTATAGTCATATTTTCTTTGAGGTCGTATTAGAATAGAGATGTTGCTAGTTGTAATATAAAATAACAGCCTATGGCAGTGGTGGTAATGCGGTATAATTATGGCAAAAATAGGTTTTATCCTACGGATTTTATTTTATAAAACACGACCTAGTTGGAAAATATGTTTTATCTGAGTTCTGATTTTAATTTTCATTTTTTCCACGTACCAGGCTTAAAAGAATAGAAACTGCTCCACTTTTCCGACTACTCCAACTTTTACTAGACAAACGTTCAAAGTTCCCAATTAATTGCTAAAGACTTATTTACATGGCATTAATTCGTTTGGACATACGGATTTGTGTTTAGGGCTCCACAAAACCTTTAGATTCCTCTCGTATCTAATCCAAAATCCTTAATTCTCCTTATTATATACATAAAGATCTGAAGAGTTGTAAATTGTTGGGGTATGCAGTCATTAAAAACAGCAATTAAAAATAGTATTTTAATTTATAATGACAGACTACTTCAACATTTACTAGACAAACGTTCAAAGCTCCCTATTAATTACAAAAGACTAATATACATGACTGTGATTAGACCTATCTGGACGTACGGAGTTGAGCTTTGGGGCTCTACTAATCCATCCAATTCGTATCCAATCCTTACAATCCAAAATCCTTCGAAAAATCCTCAATGCACCTTACTTTGTCACCAATAAACTTATCCATAAAGATCTTAATGTTCCATATGTTGCATATTTAGCCCAAACCAGATATCAATCCTTTCATAGTAAGCTCCATAACAACTCAAATCCCCTAATTTCTCAACTTGCTTTCCTCTCCATTCCTGATAATCCTCCGAGGCGTCTGAAACGAAGATGGCCTAGAGACCTTCTAGTGTAGAAGTTTTAATAAAGTGCTACTTTCAAGTTTTAACATAATCGTTGTCAATATATTTACTTGATGTATAAATTTTATACAGTTGTAAATTTCAATAAATTGTTATTAAAAAAAAAAAAAATTATAATGCCGACGTTTCGACTTGCATTGCAAGTCATCAGGGTTTCAGAGATAGAGGTAAACAAACTGTTTGTTTACAATAAAGATCTTAATGATCCATATCTTGCTGCTTTAGGCCTTTCATACTTTACTCCATTTGCACTCGAATCCTCTAATGAAATTTTGTTGTTTTTTTTGTGTGCGCTAAAACCACTTTTTTTTTTCTTTTCTAATGTTTTTTGTTTTTTGGTTACGATTTTTTGGTTTTTCGTAACCAAAAAACCACTTTTTTCTGTTTGTGGAAGGTCGAGATCCCTCTCGAAAATGCAACAATCCTAAAAAAGTTTCACTGGTTTTTAATTTTTTGCTTATTTATGTATATATTAGTAAGACGGCGTATTGGGCTCCTATTTATCTTATCTCGTTTTTGAAGTTCAGGATTCGTTATTAGGAAGCACATGCCTTTGATTTCTGAACTAATATATTATTTCATGGGGATAATAGTTAAAGCATAAAAATAAATCTATTTATCTGTAACAAAAAATATTAAAAAAACAGTAAATTCTTTTATAAATATAGCAGTTAACCTTTGTAACTTGACATTATATAGCTAAGCAGTATTTTCTCCTTATCCTAAGTAAAAATTTGAAAAGTAACCACATAATTTTTTTTTTTTATTTTGGTGTTATGCTGTGTTCGTATTGAATGTGAAACTCGTGAAGCATAGAGACACGCTGTTCGGGTTTGACGGATCTGTAGTGCTTCCATGTTATTACCGTTTTTTTAAAATAATAAGTTTATTATTAACTTAGTGGTCTTAAATAATTTATGTTTGTTAATATTACTGACTTCTTAAATATTCATTATTAATGATTAAATTAAAAAGTTCTTATTATACAAGAGTAAGCCGCCCCTTCTGGCATTACTGAAAGCCTCTACCTTCCTAAGTCTCTTCTGAGACTTGGCCTTAATCCGCTCTTTGTCTTGGTCCTAAACGGATTGCCTTCATTATCTCGTAGGTATTGTTGGACTTGTAATTTTCGCTTATAAGGACCGGACCATGTTTTGAATCGTCTAGTCTGAGGAACTAGGAGTGGCTTGCGTGGGAAGAGCTAGTCGGTAGGGTGGTTTTGTTCTAGAAAAAGCTCCAGACATGTAGGGAGGTAACTGAGACATGGATTGGCGTTTCGTTAAAGAAAAAATATAATTGAATTATACTATTTAGTAACTTTGCTACATTCTTATTCGACTATTTTATTTTTTTTAAATAGAAGTTTTTGACTGTTCCATTAATAAATAAAAACCATAAGGAATAATTATAAGTTTCATATTGGCGTGACCTATTTTCTTTTAGTTTCCTGTTACTATAAATAGAGGAATACATATAGACATAATGAGTTCGATGCTGAATTTTGTAGTTGATTGTAGGATTACTTAAGTTCATTTTTCAAAAATGAGGAGTAGCATTCCAAATACACTCGTCCATTTTTGAAAATGTTACACCGCTGGTCGATAAAAATAAAAAAAAAAATCTAGAAATTGAACTTCTGAAATTCTGGTTTTGGAAACCAGATCTTGGGTTTGGTCTCTCAAATAGCATGCGTATTTAAATCATTATGGATCAGTTGCAATATGACGGAGAATTAAAGTGTCGTAGAAAGGAACTACCAATATCCTTTCCCTGATAAATAAGTAAGAAATATCGCTTGGTTTCTTCATTAAAACTGTACCTTGATACGTATTATTTTAGCTAAGTATTGTGTGTTTAGTACGTTGTCTAAATAGCCACTGTTGCTCCTTAACAGTTCTTACCGGTCTAACAGAATATTTTTTTATTTCGACCTCTCTTACTCTAAATAAAATATAAAAGCTTTTTGTTTTTGGGTGCTGAATTCGAATTTCAACTTTGGCACCTCAAAAAAAAAAAAAAAAAAAAAAAAAAAACACACGTTCCACACACAGGATACTCTTTTACATAAATATTTTTGATGCACGAATATTCGACTATTTTGACCTCTCCTACCGGTCACACAATTCTCTAAACTTAATGAATATACTGATTAAGTAGTTAGTGTATAATGAATAAATAAAGAAAACTAAACAGTAATATTAATAAATTTCACCAGAAAATAGAAAATATGGGGTTCGACAGCTGAGCCCGTTGGGGACAAAGGTCGTGGGTTCGAAGCCCCTCCTTCCCATCCTGGCTAAGTCAGGTGACCTGTAGGATATCCCGTCCTTTCTGTCCTAGTTAGCGTAAGTAAGGATGTTCAGCCACAATAAAATGAAAAATTGTCAGCACTAGATTTTGCGAAGGAATGTTCTCTAATATTACACTTCTTATTTATCAGTGATATTTACGTAATTTTTGACAAAAAACATATATAATTTATTTCATTTTTGTTAACTTAGTGATTTAAAAGATCTATTATATTTTTTTATTAGGTAATTAGATTATATTGGATAAATATTGCAAACATATCTCTAAAAGAAGGAATAGTAATAGGCTATAGCTTATAGCTTATAACCATATAGTATAGTTATATAGTAATAGTTATAGCTTCAGGATGTTAAATAAGTGTTTTTATTATTTATTCTGTACTTTATAGCTGTTCTATATGCAGTAATTAACCCTGTTGCATCCCACCCGGCGAGTGCAGGAGCTCTGAATGCAGCAGGCCTGGACTACCTCATGCACTGGCAGGCCACCCACTCCCGCATTCCTTACAGCATTGTCTCGTCCTTGGGAGTCCCGCAGGCTTCTCTCTTCAGTCCCTTTATTTACTATCTCCACCTCTTCCTACAACTTCCTTTACCGCCTTGCGAACTTCACGAGTATCCTTTATTTCTATTTTTTTTTTGTTTTTTATTATATTCTGAAAAAGTTGCTATATTATTATATTTATAATTTTTTTTTCCTGTTTATGTTGACAACACCACAGATTTATATTTTTAGAACTATAAGCATTCCGTACTTATTGGATTGTCCGGAAACTAATGCAGGATTTCATGTCTTCGTAACCTTCTTCCTAACAAAAATGTTTCAATTAGGATTGATCCTTCTATATCATCATGCGTACCTCAAGTAAAAATGTTTCAGCTCTGTAGCATATCACTGCTTCGGTGTAATAATTTGTATTGAGATCTCAATTTCATATTATTAATTTAAATTCCGTCGGAACGGTGCCAAAAAAGGCCAGAAACATTGATGAAATGTGGTGTGATGTGTGATAATGTATCAATTTCTTACTATCACAAGGTAAACCGGGCTTGGTGGTTCGATGCTTATAAAATCAACTTCTGCCTAAATAACTTTTCCAACCAACTTCGATTATAAATACTCAATTATATTATTATAAATACTGTTTTAAATATATTGGGTTGTCCGGAAATGGATGCAGGTTTTCATTTTTACATTAAATAAACTCTCTGATCAATGTACTGTTAGCGTTTGATGGATTATTTCTTTGTAAGGATGTCAGCTTTTATTAATCATCTTCCGAACACTAATGTTATTTTACCTCTGTAGCGTGTCATTGAATACAATTACAATTGTACTAAGATGTCAAATAATAATTGTCGCCTACTTTTGTTTTATGAATTTAATTTTGGTCGAATTGGGGTGGTTATTAAAGAAGTCTAGTGTGATGGCAGTGTGATTTAAAAATGGAAAAAAAAAATCAAGACGGATATTTCAACGTCTAAATTGAATACAAGGAAGATGTTCCTAGAGCTTTTTTTCGGAAAAAAAAAAACTAAACGAAATTGATATTCAATTTCGTGAGACACCCACGCTAGCACGCTAAATGTGTATATTTTTTGGCAAAATATGGCAAGAATGACATGTTCAGTGGGCTGACTTAGGTGTTTCTTGGGATTTAATATAAATAAATTACATGTATGGGTTTTCTTTTTTTCATTTCATAGGAATTGGGTCCCGCTACAATTAATATCCAAAAAAAGCTTCATTATCATATTGTTGGTAAAAAACCAAAAATAGCCCGTATTTTGAACTTTTGCGATTTTGGGTGCCTGGTAGCAAACTCATATTCGGATTCAGCACCCCAGAAAACAAGTTCCGTTGAGAATAAAAGTTAGGCTGTTTTTTTTTTTCGCCATACCCTTATTTTACTAAACTACGAGGATAACATACCAACCGACAGCCAATGTCTTACGTATAACTGACTTCAGGTGCTTGTTATGAGACTGCATCATCCATTCTACTCTCTAGACCTCTCACTAACCGACTACTATGTTTTTTTTTTAGTAAAAAAAAAAGGCACCTGAAGATTAAAAATTTCATAATAAAAATGTAAATACAAAATAAAAAAGACTCAAACTCTATTTGAACATCTACACAGGACTTAAAACAGTTATTACCTCTTTACTATAAATCTGTTGAGAGTAAGTATTTTGCTCAGCAAAAAATGTTTTACGTTTAATAGCAATAATCCTGCTTTAATATCAGTCTTATAAATAAGTTTTTTAAATTCAATTTCAATACCATTAATTATAACCATGTTATAATTTATGAAACGATGTTTCTTATTTACATATATCATAAAATGGCACAACGTATAATTAATAACGAAAGACATAAGGGTCAATAATAGGTCAATAAAAGCTGTGAGAAGGAGTGATGTGCGATATATTATGACCCAGTTGGTTGCCCTTTGGAACGGTACCGTTACCCTCTAATGAATGGTTCTGCAGGAATGTGGCCACGGAAGACCTTTTCATAATCTGCAGATTTCACCAGGAAGGTCATCTGTGGAGTCCTATGCACGTGGATTCCATGTGCCGAATATATTGTTGACATGTGTATTAGGATTTTACCAATTTATGTTACACAATTGTAGAAACCTGTTAAATCGTAAAGAACGAAACGAATTTTTTTAATTTTTTTTTAAAAATCCATTTATTGAAATTTACAACTGTAAAAAATATATACATCTAGTAAATGTATTGGTTATGATTACAATAGTATGTCCTCTCCAGTTTTCATGCTGAGTATACAAGTAATGCTTGTACCAAAATAGCGGAATGTTTTGTTCTGCAACCGAAAAAAATAATAAAAGCTGATAAAATCATATAGAAGGTTCGGATGATCGAAACATCGATCAGTCAAGTCCCCGATGGAGAATGGAAACAAATCTTGTGAATAATTGCATTCTTTAACACACTCACGGCTGTCAGTAAAGATTGAACGTGGACGACGGTAGCGGGTCTTTTTAGACCCAATATCATTATTAGCTGAAAACCGTAACAAACTTTCATTTTTCATTTGTAACATTTATTGATTTAGTACGTGGATAGGTGAGGTTTAAGAAATTATATTTTCATTTCAATGCTTAAGTTTTATTTGCATTTTATAAATTCGTCATTTTACGAATATTCTAAAAAATCTATTTTCACTGTCTTATTTTACATTTTTATTAGGTCAAAACGTGATTTAGGTAGATCTTTTCTGTTTTTATGGAGGGTTCCTACAAATGTGTAGGGTTTACAAATTACAAACTAACGGATTTGAGTGATTATCGAGCTTACTATGAAAGGATAAGTATCTGGTGTGGGCTAAATCGGCAACATATGGAACAATAAGATCTTTATGGATAAGTTTATTGGTGACAAAGTACACTGAGGATTTTTCGAAGAATTTTGGATTGTAAGGATTGAATACGAGATGAATTGTATGGTTTAGTGGAGCCCCAAAGCTCAACTCCGTACGTCCAAATAGGTTTAATTATAGCTATGTATATTTATTAGTCTTTTTAATTAATTGGGAGCTTTGAACGTTTGTCTAGTAAATGTTGAAGTAGTATGAAACGTATTTAAATGTTTAGAAGGAAATAATTTTACTTTAAAGAAAGATCTAAGTTGAGGAATATTTAGAAGGATACACAACTATTTTTGACAACACGAGAATCAAAAAGTTGTTCTTTTAAAATTCGTCTCTAGAGACCCGCGACCGCCGTGTTAGTTGTTCTCTAGTGAATGTTTTTTATGACTTGAAGTTTTGAGACTTAAATAAAAATTCTGTATAAGACATTACTAGAAAACAACTCGCATCATTATTTATTCATTTTTCTAAGTAAAAGGAATTATAGATACAACCTGATGGTGCATACCAATTTAGCAAAAAAATGTAAATGATTAAAAATTTTATATGTATATCTTATTCCTTGATTTTTCATATGATATATTCCTTTGTTTAATAATTAAAAAAAAAAAATTAGACCAAAACATAATTTGGTGACCTTCGCATGCTTGAAGTGCTCTGTCAGAATTATTCCCTTCCTTCCTTGCCTTGTCCGAATATTCGCCAGTGTAAACAAGTCATATATCCTCCAAGGATGAATGGATGGAATGCGGATAAAAGAGAAAGGATAGAGGAAAAGTAAACAGGACGAAAGAAAAAATACACCGATAGAAATCTCCTGGAAGGCAGACTAAGCAAACATCCGCTATTAGTAGTACAGGCTAAACATTTTTTGCACAGAATTGGTACAGTCTGGCCTGACCCTCTTGAGTTTTTTTTATTCATTTATTTAAAATTGTTTTTATTATGAAACCGTTTAATAAATAATTTTTTAAAAAAATTAAATTTCTTAGTTTATATATCTAAGATTCGAATGGATCTTTTTAGACCTTTTATCACTAAAATTGTAATTCTACTTGAGTTTGAATGAACCTAAAACTATATGATTATGATATTTTACCATAACTATGTAGGCCACCAGGGCCATAAAATCTACACATTCTGTTCTGTTATTAAACTTAACATCAGTCTGATGTTTGATGAGAAAAAAAATATTCGAAATTATGTACTGACAATAAACCTACAGTCATTGAAGAAATAATCATTCACCTATAGTAACCTGTTATTGTTTATCAACATGTGACGTATAGGCTTTTATCTATTTTTTATTTGCTTCAGAATATGTAATTTAGATAAAAAAATAAAATCTTCACAAATATTTAATAACTAATAATGACATTGGTTTAGAAACAATTACACAAACACTAAGTTTGTAAATGAAGGCTAATAGATTTGAATGGGTATGGAACTTATGGAAAAATGTTTATTTATTGCGAGCATCAAGTGCTATTTTTGTTTCTCATATTAATAATGTTATATCTTCCATTATTAATAATATTAAAAAAATTATGTACATTTAAATCGGAGCTTGGAGGGTTGTTGTATGTGTGATGATAATTTCGTGTATTCTAGATTTTATGTATTTTATTTCTTTTAGATCAGGTATACACTAATTTAATATATTATACATTAAAAGTTTGTATTAGTTAAAGTGTTCCATATTTCTTGTAGTTTGCCATGCATTAGAATTCTATTTTGTATTATTTCTATAAACGGCAACCTCAACATATTTATCCTTTATTGATTTTTTTTAATAGATGGCTAAATACATTAGCAGTTCTATTATTTTATTTCACATAAAAAAAATAATTAGATAAAACTGTACCATTAGGCTAGACAACAGAAAATAGCTTAGGAGAAAATCATTGATGACTTGAAATCCATTGATGGAGTTCTTGTCGTGTGGGATTGGTATCCACAGCGCCTTGGAACTTGTCCTCAAGGAAACTTCATTCCTGTATGTTTGGATGTTCGTTATGCAAATTATGAGTTAGGAAATTATTTATTATAAATAAATTTCAGAATCTGTTTACTGTTTTAGATCATTTAAATTATTTATTTAAAATATACGGATGTGAGTGAACATACCTCTAATTAATAATATTACCATGTATGCTGGACTCCTCTACTTAGTGATTAAAAAATGAAAATTAGTTATGTCCTTATGCTTCTTTTCTTTAGGAAAATAGTTAAAAAAAACAAAAAAACAACACCTAATGAGAATATCTAATTTATATATATATATATATATATATATATATATATATATATATATATATATATATATATATATATATATATTTATAATTATAATTATTGTTTATTACTGAATTTATAGTTCTTCTAGGTAAATGCAACTCTGTTACAATCTATATTTTTTTTGTTTCAGGTAAGAACGGCTAAATTTCTGTTGCCTTGGTTTGTGAGTATTTTAAAAAATATTATTTATATTAAAATATTGTACTTGTACCATAAAACTAATTATAAGTAAAGTATATTTAAATCTGTGAAAAATTGTATGATTGTAATAATTTAATCATTTCTTTTATTACATAAATACATTGAGAATAGGTGTTAAAAAATATATGCTATTCCCAAAATATAATTTAATATTAGTTTTTCAATTAAAAGACTATTCATATTATTATTATTTTTTTTTTTTTTACTAATAGTAAATTTAATGAAGTAACAGACAATGAAGAATATTTTTATTTTTAGAGGAGTATTTTTTCAAAACTATATAGGTCCACTTTTAGTGGAATAGCACACCGCGCTATATATTATTTTCGTTATTAGACATCTATCAAGTATTTAAAAAATACAATTTTTGTTTTTTATTGAACAGCAGGGGGAGGACTTGCCAAGAGTTTTGCTCTTTTTTAAATATTTTCAGAAGTGGACATGTCCGGATATGAGAGATAACTCAATTAATGTGCTAATAAATTATATATATAGTAATAAATAAGTATTGCAGTCTTGAACCTACGCATGATAAGTCAAATATAGACGTTTTAAAATAAATATATTTGAATTCCTGTAAAGGTCTGTTTGGCGTAAGTGCGCACTTGCAACGTTCGCACGGTTCGGCCGCCATTTTGTTTCTGTGCCGTTGCTTCTAGAGAATGCGCTTTCGTCAGCATTTGTACAATGTCTTTCTGTAAATATTTCTTAGAAGTCGTTCAAGGTTTGCAGATTTTCGGCTAGAAATATGACTTGCATTTTAATTTATGATTGTATGACATATTTTTTATTTTTATTCAAATGTATGGAAATTGTAGAATAATAAGCCGTAACGGAGGCCGATTTCTTTTGTTTTTTCTTTCATTAATTTTTACAGTTTCTGACTGATGATACTTATAGAGTATTCATTGATAACGTTACAGCAATCAGGATTATTTATTACAGGAATACAAAAGGATTTGATCTGTGTGTTACTAATTGATTCACGATTAGTTTCTTATTCGGTTTGCGAAATTCAAAGATATTATGATTGTAAATTTTTAAGTACATTTTTGAGAAGTTTAATCATGCGATTAAATTTTTTAGGTTTTTAATAGTTGTATCACTTCTCTCGTGACATCACTTCTATTAGACGTGAGGTTATAGCGTGCAGGCTGAACACTGTTTTTGAGGGAAATACTCGCAGAACGCGGTAGCAAGCGCATTCTATGATCCAACTACTTCAACTCTTCTTTACCGTCCTGTAGTTGCCTATCGTCTTGAGAGATATCTCAAACTGTTTGCCGGTTATGAGCCAATAAAAGACAGATAAACCATCTATTAGGTCGTTTCATTACTTAATTATACTACTTATTCATTTGAATAAAATTAAAACAATTTTCACAGAGATGAGTTCAAGGGATTATGCCATAGTCTTGATATATTGTTGAAGTTTTGAAAATTTCTACAATCCTAGAACATTCCAAGTATTGTTGCTATAATATTTAATGTTTTCGTAGTCTTCTGGCGTCTTACGAATTCCGAATTAAGGCGGGGTACAATTCCAGCTAACCTCAGATTAAGTTCATATGTTGAAAGATTTCATAGCAATCTTTGGAGATAAAGAAAAATGGAAATAAGGAAATATCATACTTTAATGATAAGATTTGGAAAATAAGAAAATGTGAATGTAACAAACTAAATAATACAATCTGGTAAGGTTTGCTGGTAAGAGCAATCGATGAATGTGAAACTAAAGGTGAAGCATCGGGAGTCTGCAAGATGCAGGTTTGACGGATTTCATGGAGCAATGGTTCGATGTTGTTATTTAATTCATAAATAAGCGATTACGGCACTGAATAAAATATGTTTACAAGATTGTATATTAACATTAGCTTATCAAGTTCGGAATTATATTTATTGTAATTTAAATTTGCATTCGCCGTTGAAGGCCAAATTATTTTAAGACATTTTAGACATAATTTCATAACGACGAAATTCGTCGTCCGTCATGCGTCACAATGACAAGTTTATTATTTTTTTTTTTTCGAGTGTGCAGTTTGACCTTGTGGTTGTTTGCATCTGCGAGGCCATATGGGTCTGTCTCATCTTTCAAGTGCGCCGTCGCGATAAAAAGAAAAAAAAACAAAAAAAAAACAACAAAGGTGGTTTTGTGTTACGCTAGGAGATGAAAGGAGCCGTTGTCTAGTCTTATCTTTAGAGCCCAAGCAACTCAGCGCCGCTGGGTCTTCTGCACTTCTCAGGTTGATATTTGACTTGGTTATTCAACAGGGAAACAGTAAAAACTCTCTATAGCGGACGATTGCATAAGCGTTTTCATTTGTCCGTTAAAAAAAAAATACTTGAATTATTGGTAGCAATTTTTATATTGGTGGCCGAGTGCGTTGGAGGCTAAGCACGCCTCGTGATAACGAATAGATTGTTAACCTGTAGGATATTTCATATATTTTATTAGTATGCATGGGAATAGTGCCCCAAATTAAATGTATGGGAGTCTATAAGTCAATGTGTCGTTATTCTTGGATAAGGATACTAAGGAATTAAATTCTTCTTATGCTCTATTTTATTCGATAGTATTTTACTATTAGGATTGCTGAACTAATTGCCACTTCTATTGGAATTATTTTATTTACTAGTTTCGAATGTTCATCATAAGTTCTAAAACATACAATTTTCAAAACATCATCACTTTATTACATAGATTATTGATATAAAGTGTAAGACAAGGAATCAAACAAATATAATCAGGATTGATGAATTAATTGCCACTTCTATTAGAATTATTTTATTAGAAAACTAGTTCGGAATGCTAAACATTCATATTCAGTTCTAAAACATACAAAATTTTCAACACAACAGCAATATGTTACATGGATTATATAAACTAAAGTCTTCAAAAATTTAAGACAAGAAATCAAGCATCCTCACCTGAGGAGATTCAACAGATATCTGAAATAAATCCGTCGTGGAAAAGGGAAGAGGGCAGGTAGACTTAAATTTTTGGGGTTTACTATGGGGTTTCCCTTTTGACTCATTGGAAGCAAATTTAAAATGGGGCTATTGAAAATGTTTATCTGGCCATATAAACAAAAATCTGAATTGGTTTTAAGTGTTAAACATTCGAAACTAGTATTCTAATAAAATAATACCAATGTGGCAACTAATTCATCAATCCTAATTGTATTGATGCTTTTAAACCATCATGCGCACCTCAAGTTATACCTGAATTATTGGTTGCAATTTTTATCATTTTTTATTTTTGATGGTTGAGCGCGCTGGGGTGAGGGTCTAAGCGCGAAGCTATTTTTGATTTTCCAGCCCTGGCTAGAATAGTTTTGTAACATGTACGATAGTCCGTCCTTCCTGTCCTAGTTGGAGTATATAAAATAACAAAATTTTATTAATTTCATTACAGGTCATCCATTTATAGTTTTGTAAATTCAGAAGCCCTTGTTAGAACATTTATTCAACAAATTAATATTAAATACTTGGTTATTTAGTTTAGTTAAAAAATATGTAATCAACCTTGATTCAAGAGATTGATTCTGCTTAGATTTTAAGTTAAATATTTTATAGCAATTGTTGCCTGAAAAATAATTGAATTATATTAAATAATAAACTATTTTTTTAAATGATAGTTTGTACCGAACGAAATTCATTTAACTCCAGCCTATGAACTAGGATCCTTCATAGACACCTTAAAAGGCTTCATAGACCACTCCCCATGAAATGGTGACCACCAGACTGTGACCATAGCTTCACTGGCTCCTTCCGTAACGGTTTATAACCTCTGCAGAGAAACAATTTTTTTTATTTGTTTTTTAAAATTTATAATAACTTATAAACAAAACTGTTTATCACGGCATAAATGGTTCACGTAATAGCGACTTGATTGCTATAATGGATTAAATACCAAATAAAAATTAATCTACATCGAAGTGGCCGAATGTCTTAGATTTTAATTATTTTAATTTATTTTACATGTTTATTCGTGGAATGAGTGTTAGATAAGCAATCTTTTTTTATTTTTATAATTATTGAAATTTACTACTGTGTAAAAAAAAGTACATCTAGTAAATGCGATTATAACGTACACAATAACATGTCTATTGCCTGTAAAAGCAACATTCCCCTAGTAATAAAGTTCTGTATGAGAAGGTCACGAGGCCATCTTCTTTTTAGACGCTTCGGAGGGTTATAGGAAGAAGAATTGGAAGCAAGTTGGGAGACTATTAGATTTGAATGGTTGTAGGATAGGTATCTACAAATCTGGTTATATATCTATCCAAATCTGGTTTGGGTAGATGAGGAGTTAGGTTTTAAACTGAAATTTTTATTTAATAGAATCAAATTTTGATCTACAAATTTGATACTACAAACAAGTCTTATTTCAATTGTGGTTTAATGAGTTTTGTTTGAGTATTTGCTGAGTGAAATTTTCTTATGTTTATTTTCCTTCCGTTATTGTTATAATTATTAATAATCTTCTCACTCAGGCTTTTTTTTTTTCACTTGCTTTTTTTTAACTTTTGATAAATATTTCTATCTGCCACAGTTCTGAGCAATAAGTACGTAAAGTACAAATTCATACTTTATTTAAACGGAAATTAAAAAAAATAAAACACTATTTATATTGAATTTATTTATTTATAACCGCAACTGAAATATAACTCAATAGTGTTGATCAATATGTTGTTCTGTTTGATGAAAATATCAGTTCAAACCTTAAAAGTACATATTCATGCTTTATTTTAACCAAAAAAAAAAAAAAAAAAAAAAAAATTAAATTACAATACAAAAAAAAGGTTGATAAATAATTGGATCTAATTGTAAAAAATAAAATAAATGATTAGATAAGATGTAACGCATTTATGCATAATTACATTTAAGCCGAGGATCTTCCCCATTTTATGAAAGGTTAAGCAGGACTTCAAGAGATCCTAGTGTTTCTCATCGCTTCCCTGGTTCTTGATGCTTTTCCTGATAATAAATTTCCAATTTTCTCTTTACATTGAGGAAAAGCTCATAAAGAAACTCAACGAAGAAGCTCACCAGTTTCCGATTGCCATTCTCGCTGAAACCCTGAAGACTTGCAATGCAAGTCGAATCGTCGGCATTATAAATTAAAATTAATTTTTAATTGTCGTGTATCTATGACTGTATGCCCCAACAACCTACATCTTTATCTTCTTTAAGCACGAATCTTTATAGGTATACGCAGTTTTATTGCATTGGGTGTATTTAGGCTGAGGAGCATTTAAAGTATTTAAGCCAAGCTATTGTTTTCCTTAGCTAGTTGCTCTATAGTATTCGTGTTCTATCTCTAGCTTGGCCTATTGACGGCTAGCGATAGTTGTCCCGATTGATGACTTCCTGCCCCGACCAAGTTAACCTCCTGCCTTCACCTCATGCCTATACTGTCTGTCCGGTTTCCTCAATAAATTTATCTTAGTGGGTTCTACGGAAAATAATGCAGGCTTTATTGTTTTCTTTAAATCACCTCGCAGTGTAATAAACTGTTTGTATTTATTGCATATTTTTTTATGGGTATCAATATCTACTATTCCACTCCTAATCAAAAGTGTTGCCTCGATATAACTTCTATACTTGAAAATAATTCAGTCTTGATTTTCTTATAATTTCGTTTTACGAGTTCAAACTCTTTGGGAACTAGGCTCAAATTGCGAAAAACATTAGTAAAGAGTGACGGTTGAGTGTATGCACCGTTCAATCCTGCTTTAAAAATTTCCAGAGGGAGACTTCAGCCTTGAAGACAATCTCGTCTAGGTGGAACAAAACTAAGACAGTATGTCGAAACATAGCCACTTTGCTACATAGATTACATATATTAAAATGCAATGCAAGAAATCTAATATGTTTGTACACACCAAAGAATGCAAAATGAAAAGGGTATCTGAAAGATATGAGGACTTACAATTAGTATAAAGAGATGGGTCTTATAGATTGGCGGGATTCAAATATAAAATACCAATAAATGCATACATTTTTATGAATCATTAAAAATAACGGCATCGTTTAAAACCAATCTAGATTTTTATTTATGATCAGATTGATATTTACAACAATGCCGTTTATATTTTGTCCTCTTTCGTCTCTTAAACTATATGTACTGTTATCTTTTCGAAGTCCTCCTATTTGGCCTCCTTAATTAAGCATCAACGTTTTTGATTTTTTTTTATCTTACATAAAAATGTTTTTATATTTATATGGATATATTTTCTTGACCGTTATTATTGGATGTTCAATACGGTCTTGAATTTCAGTCAATAAAATAACAATTATATTTAGAGATTATATTGTCCTCCTAATCATGTCAGTGAACAAAACAAGTTACAGTACAATTATATAAGTTGTACAGGTAATTTAAAGAATAAAGTTAACATAATTTAAAATATCTTATTATTAGATTCATCCTCCATATTTTTTAATTATTCACAGGTAGATGTTCTAACTTAATTTTTTTTTTTATTCTACGAATGAGCCGAATTACATGTATTATAGTTATTATAGTATTCTACGCAAAGTATTACATGTATTTCTTTGCCTTCCTCTGTGCCCATATTTCCTTCATTCTCTTGCTACGGACTTCCTTTCTTTCATCTGTCCAAGGTCTCCCAGTCTTTTTCTTCGGTGCTTCTTCTTGGCCGACTTTCCAACTGGATTTCGGATCTAAAAATTTCTCTGTCAAGGACATTTTCTTGAGTAATTCCAAACTTTAGGTCATTTTTAATTTCGGTTATCGATTTGTCGTTTTCAGTTGTGGCTTTACTCCTGTTTTCATAGATTCCAATATTCTTTTTGTAAGACGATTTTATATACTTATATTGTTAACTCTATTCTTTAAATTACCTGTTTAACTTATATTATGGTATTGCAACCTGTTTTGTTCTTTTTAGGACATGATTATGATAACCATATAGTCTCGAAAATATCACCGAAATATAGTTTTTATTTTGTGGGCTGTACCTCAAGAACTGTATCAATAAACATTTAAGTATAATCTATGTAGTAAAGCGTTGATGTTTCGTTTGTTTTTAAAACTGATGATGAATGTTAAAACTTCGAAACTAGTTTCGAAATAAAAAAAAATGCAATAGAATTGGCAAATAATAAATCAATCCTAAATGTGTTCAAGTTGGGAAAAACATTATTCCCCGAAGAAGGTATACTTTGCCCAAGTCTTTAGAAGGTGGTTATTGTTTGGTTGCTACCAGACATTGTAGTCGCCAAGAGCGTTCTGACCTGTCCACGTCCCGTGTACCTGCGTCTCTAATGGTTCCTACACCATTTGAGCTCTTCAACTTCTTAGGGTTTTAAAGGAAAAAAAAAAAATCTTTTGAAAAGAAAAGTATAAGTAAACAAATATAATTTTGTAGATCTCATAGCCATATTAATTTTAGTATGTATTTACGGCTCTGCGTAATATATTAGCCTAAATATCCACGTTCTTATATGTAATAATTAAGGATCAATTATTCATAATCACCTCTCCTATTATTTATTATTATAATACAAACTATTATTAGGGCCATAGAGCAAGCATCTGTGAAGTTTCTGATTAGAATGAGATTCTGCCCCTAGATTATGAACAAGGTATTCTTAAAATTAATATTCAGTCAATTGAAGTCTGGTATTGTTGTGGGGTCTGAGAATTGTTCCTTATGCTACGTTTGATTATTCATACTCATTTATTTTAAATGGCGTAAAAGCAAGATAAAAGGTAGGCAATTTTTTTTTCCTCGTAAATTATTCATTTCACGTTTACTGTCGTGTAAGCTTATTAAAAATTGATTGCTATAATACGTCCTATTGTTCTTAGTGGATGCGAGACGCGGTCACTGGCGTTAAGGAAAAAAGAGCGTATTTTCAAAATTGAAGGTTTCTTAAAATATTTTGCACATTAAAAGATGAGTTTGCTGACGAACAGAAGGGAACTTACCCAGATTTCGTTCTCAGTAAGTACTTATGCACAATGATTAGGCTGTTTATCCAAAAATTTAATATGTTAAATTAATTAATCGAAAGGCTAAAATTCTTAACCCTTTTCTTGGCATGGTATCTCTTGAGGTACCATCCCATTTTTTGTAAGCGTTTTCCACAAATTTCAGCCATATTATAACATATTTGTCGATTCCTTACCAATATTTCACTATCACTGAGATACTCAGAGTGATTATGCACCTCAATCTTGGTTTAGTATCTCAGGAGATACCAATTTTTAATTAAAAAAATAAATAAATTTTGGTCAAATGCTTTCATATCAATATCTTATTTGATCACGTTTAAAGGGATTTTACTGGGAATTTTTTTTTTTCTTTTAAAAATTATCTTGCCAAGAAAAGAGGTAACGAAAAAATAATAAAAACAATGGTTACATACGTAACTTGAGGTTCATATCATGGTATAGGTGGTTCAATACAATGATGACACTATTTGCAATGTTTATTGAAGTTTTACTAGCTGACCCTTTCGTCTCTAGATGTTTTTTATAACTGATTATAAACATTCGAAACTAGTCCTCAACATAAATCATTTGGTTTTCTACACGAATTTCTATGAAATACCTACTATTAAGAAAAATTATGGAATTGTTTCGGTGACATTCAAAAATACAACATTGTTTTGGTTTCATTGTCCAATTTTACTAGCTGACCCTTTCGTCTCTAAGTATCTTTCAGAAGCCTTTTTCTTTTTGTTTCTTTAGTTTTTGAACATTAGTTTCTAATATTAAACATTCTTCATTAGCCCCAAGTTAAATTCGTTTCAAATAAACAGAGAAACCGACTAGTCTTAAGGAAAACCTAAGGGATTGTTTACCTGAATATATGTTGTTTTCCAAGTGCATTTAACCCTAATTGCTCTTTCTTTCTATTACATCCGAGTTTATTAATGTTCCTTTCAGCGTTTAGAAGCCCTCTCCTCCTTAGATGAGGACCTGAATGTTTTTTCTTTTATTGCATTTTTAAAAATTTTTAATATATGGAATATACTTAGGTACTTCAACATAAAGAGGTAATAAGTAACTTAAATCATTCGGTTTCCTACTACAATTTCAATGAGATCCAAACTATTAAGAAAAATTAGGGAATTGGTTTGGCTCCATTAAAAAACAACAACTACATTGTTTTTGTCTCATGGTCAAATGTTAATAACATTATTGGAAGATGGTTAATAATTTATTTTCCACTACATTTCTTAAATATGTCTTAAATCAAAGCCCTTCTTTGTGTAAGCATATGTAGTTGCGTACGATTGACCACGTCTGGTTATGTTTGTTTATATTAATATAAATAATTATATATATATATATATATATATATATATATATATATATATATATATATATATACTTATAGTATTTAGAGGCGGGAGTAAGAAGCAAGACGGAGACAGCGAGGAATGACCTTGCGGGAGGTGAGGAGGCAACGTTGCCGGCTCTAACGCGGGGTTGGGGGACCTACGTGCGCTGGTCTATGTTGTGTTGTTGATCTGGTAGACAACTGTTGTATTGTTGTTGGTTCATGTCTGTGGTTGACATATCTCTTGCAGATAGCTTTGGGTCCCTGACCGATGTGTATTTTAAATATTTCCCTATGCATTCTTATTATTCGTCGAACGAAGGGAACGATTATCTTGGTTAACTTCATATCATAACCCTGTATCTTCCGAAATTAATATTTTCCATAATTTTAATAATTTTTCCATTGTAAACAGGGTTCAAAGTATTATTCTACAACTTCGAACAATGTCTGGTTCGTTGTCATTAGATTTTAACTATTCATATGCAGTGATAAACTATTAACTAAAATCTTAACGTTGTGGAGATATTGTTCATGGTAAACCGACAAATACTGTCGAATTGAATTTCATCCAAGAAATAGTTATTTGCATACAAAACCAAATTTAACAAAATTACTATATCTAGAATGATGGCTCCCATAAATTTATACTAGAAACTATTTTTCAGTATATTTTTATATTTAAATATATTTTCAGTATATCGTGTAAATGAACAGCTGGTTCTAGTAGTATTTACAAAATAGGATTGTATAGTTTACCATTTGTGATATCGTAGTTTTCTTCCTCAGGAAATCTACATTTATAGGTATCATTCATATAATGTATTTCGGACTAGTCTCCAAGCAGTTTGATCAGAAGTTCGTGAGTTAGTTGACATTTTTTTTTATCTAGTGATACCTCAAAATGAACCTTCCAACTTTGGTTAAAATAGTTTCGTATTTTGTAGGACAACTCGTCCTTCCAGCTCTAGTTGGAGTATAGAATTTACGTTCAGCCCCAAGATGCAAACTATCTAAACTGCCATCAACATTTTCCGTAATTCTGATCAACTTTTTAAAGACTTTTCTTAAACCTAGATGGAATTGGTAATATCTGCGAATTCAAATACCATTTGAAAATTTAAAACATCAGAAATTAGATATACGGATCATATATATTAATTTTAAAGCATTTAGCTTACTAATGTATTATGGTTCTTTTCATATCATACATTTTACAACACGGAATTTTCCTTTTTTAAAACCTACATACTCAACAAATTCACTAAATTCCACTCTTCCGCTCAAAATTATTCCATTTTTTTTTATTAAACATTTTTTTTGTTACGTATAGGAGAATTAAAAAGGCAGTCTTAAAGGGATTTCTTGATTATTAGTTTTTTGTTTTCGTTCTAATAATTAAAAAAAAAATCTAACACGATGCATAATAGTAAAAATAAATAAAAAAAAAAGAAGTTTAGTGACCAGGATTTTGGGTAGCTTCCATTGCTACATTATTTCTTTAATTTCTGTTATATTGTTTTAAAGAGGTTTAAAAAATATAGATTATTTAGCGATTACAAATTTCTTTTAATTTTAGTTTTAAATTTAGTTAGTGAGTTATTTTAATGATGAAACTAACGAATACGCCAGAAATTGACTACATTGTCATAAGTTCGTGACACCTTTTGGTGATTCGCATATCAATGAGTTTTAACAGTACTGCATTATTATAAATATGTGATCGCTTATTTAAATACAATTATTGTGCGTATTAATCAGCTTATTTAACATAGTTTAACGATACACAATGGTACCAAAGTTTAGATAATTTCAAGTTTGGTCTAGAAATTATGGTAAAAGAAAAAAAATGTAATTAAAATGTTATATTTAAAAAATATATATTTTCTTGTTATTTGAATAACTTTAAAATAATTTATTATTTAATATACAGTTGTTTAAAATTTGCGGACTAAAAAGGATTCATTCGTTTCCGTTCTGTAAGAAAAGAGTGGAGGCTGGAACGTCGGGATCTTGTTGATTTGGAGTATAGTTATTCAAATTTTATATTTTAAATAAATTATTAATAAAACTGAAACATTATTAAAAATAATCTTTAAGGTAAAACCTTGAAAGTCTTGTCTGTGAAAAGACAATTTCATTTGTTCTTAAAGGCTTGGATGAATAATCTGATAAAATTGATCATCCAACTTATGACCCATCACGCATCCAGTCGTCGGATAGGGAGGGAATGAGAAATGAAGAAGGAGGGGGTATAGGAGGTTCCACAAAGCTATGTCGTTAAATCAAGAAAATCTTAGACTTCTCTTTGTACTACTTACTATAAGGCTGTTATGAAATGTTTATTGTTTAACAAAAAGATACAAGCGATTGGTTAATAAATTTGAGAAGGATTGTGTCGGCAAAATAAACTAGAACCAAATAAAATCACCTATGTTTTTTGTCGGTTTATAAAAATTTATAAATATTATTTCGCCATTAAAATTTTACTCCGACATCTTTATTGGATTAAGTTATGTTAATTTAATTATTAATAAACTAGACTACATGTTTGTTAACTTCATTGAGCATAGATCAAATAGACAGGTTGTAATCCATTTAATTAACCTTTAAATGGAAATTCTACCTGACAAAGTTGGCAGAACCATCCTTTGGAGAATTTCCAAACTACACATATAGCTACACCGCTATAATGTATTTTGTAGTCTCGACTCCGTCCAAATGTATGTTTAGATATTTTTTATCTCGTAGTAAACATTCTTGAATACTAAAACGTTTCATGTTGAAAGTCGAGATATGATTTATTGGAACGATATAAAATTGTGGTACATATATTTATGTCTCTGATCCGAAAAAATGAATGTAATAGCTGAAAAAGAAAAATGGTTGAACGATAATAATTCTTTTTTGTATGGAAATTCGTAAAAATATTGAGACGAAACACAATCTTAACCGCAATAGGCGCATCAGATATATCATCACGCACAACAGTGAGATAGAGTTACGCTATATATGGTATAAATTCACAATTGAAGTATGTACTGAAAATAGAAAGAAAAAAAATTTTCTTTTAATAAGTTATTCTTGGCTCACATTTAGGAAGATGAATTTTTAAATTATCCTTTCATCTTATCATTGGTATTTCAATCATCAATGTGCCCACCATAGAAAAGTCTAGCATTTCATTCTAGAGAGATTATGTAGTCACTTTTTATATATTTTTCAGAAATACGTGTTTCCTTCTCTAATAATTTAAATATGCTCATATTTTATTTTATTTTATTTTTATTACTGTTGATAATAATACTTTTATGTGTGAAGTAAATGTAAATATTAAACTAGGCTTAAATAAATTAGTATTAATAGTTAATAAATTAATAATGAATTAAAAATAAATATAAAATAATCTTCTTCATTATTTTGTGGTATAAATACTAAGGCAAAAAGCATGGATACTACTGACTGAATTATATATGGTATAGAAGTTAGTTCAGGGTTTATACATGTACTTAAAAAAAAAAAAAAAAAAAAAAAAAAAAAGTTGATGTCATTATTTACATTAGCATAGTAAAATATTCCCGAGGAAATACGGCCTGCCAGACCTTGGTCCCAGCCTTATAAATTGTTTTTCCTTGGGCGGAAGGGCATGTCCGAGCTATATTTAAATTTGAATTGTGATTCATTACAATAATAAAATTATAGTTGCAATAAAATATGATAAAATCAAGATGTGTTTTTTTAAAAGTACATATCTAGACTTCTTAAAAAAAAGTTGGTTTGTAAGTAAAATGCGCAAGTGACTCCTAAGGGCTGAGGAACCATGAACCTTAGTTCCGGTGGGGTCTTCAGGTTGGTTTATAGTTAATAGGTTCCCTAGTTATTTTGTACTCTAGTTCTGATATATATGTATTTATGATATTTAAATACGAGTATAATATGATTGCTTTATAATATCATCATAAATGATCTTACGACCAAGATGTTATATTGGATATTAGAATTGAGTATGGTTTCATCCATTTCTCATCTTTTGTTTTCCACCTCATTTCTTCGTTTTTTGATTCGACAGTTTGTGTACATAGAATGTAAAAATAAAACATATCAGTCTTGGTTTCAAGCTAACCTAACTTAAATAATGCGCATAACTAGAGACGTGTCGTTGCTAAAACTTTTCTAATATGGATCCCGGCACCAGGAAAGCAGTTCTCGGTTGTTTAACTGCATATAAATTTTAAACCGTCCAATCCCATCGTCTCTCTTACATTTATGGATTCCTTAAACTCAAATCTTCAATTCTTACCTGCCAAATCCTTTCCCGTCATTCAGATTTGTATACTCTGCTCATTACTCGGCCACTTTTGACAAATATTTGTTAATCCGATGGTCGCCATGAAACTCCATTCCTCTCAACATTTGTCATTCGGTTACCCATTCCACTTTCAAATACCACTTCTTTAACCACCCAGATCCTCCAAAACTGTTCAGGGCCACTTTTTAGTTGTTCAAAATATGAACAATTTATATTCATAACATCTTATTGTTATTGTAATCAAGCTTATTTTAAATTTTCTTTTTATTAATATCTTGTTTTTTTTAAATGTATTTAGTCTTGTATTGCACTTCAATTTACGAAAGAGAGAACGATTGGTTTGTTTTTAGCGTGCTTTGGTTTTATTTATTTTTTTTTATTATCCAGCTCTTAGTGAGAATTTTGAATAATTTACCAGTTTAACTGATATTTACATTATATAGTTCTTTATTGTAAAATGTGATTATTTATAATCAACGCTTTAAATCGCATCACTGGTTAGTTATAATTGTGTAATATAAAGAATTCCAGTACATTCAATGAAAAAAAAAAAAAATTGCCACGCGTTCATATATATAAGTACACATTTTATCTATTTTGGAGTTAATATATTTCTTTTAAAATAGCAAGTGTTACCTATTGTGAACAGTAAAAATTATACGAATTATTACGAAAATCCATACTTGATCGATAATTAAAGCATTCCTGTGCATTGCCTTTCCAAATCTATAAAATTAACGCGGTTTCGTATAGCTATGCTGTCAACTAGTTTGACGCTTTTTATATTATTAACCTGACCTTATCTCTAAGCCAGTTTATGTTTAAACAGACTATAATAAACTTAGTCTAAGATGAATCTAATTCAGCAGCCGGTTCTTGATGTGTAGCCAATTAGTTAAAAAAAAAAAAAAATCTTGACAAGCTTTTTTAAAACTGTTTTTTATCTGGACATGGGATAACCTCCTAAATAAACGAATCCGAAGCAACAAAGACAGAAAATAAAATCAGAAAACAAACATTTCCAATCGGTTCAATGGCTTCAAGGGACACAAGCAATTAAAACATCTTGACGTGTTTCGGATAAGACAGCAAGAAAAAGAGGAGGATGTAAGGATTAGTCGAAAGGAAAAAACGACGAAGGCTCGGCGACGGATGAGATGGAGCAGCCGATAAAGAAATTAAGAGGCAACGAACTGGCGTAAAAAGGAAAAGGTTGGAGTCATCTTGGAGGAAATCTGGGAGGTGGTGCTTCGATTATTCAGCGCAGCTCGAGAACAATTCTCTTGCTTTACGTTGAACATAATTTTTTTTACATGGATTTATCTTTTAGTTTATTTAGGTTTTATGTGTTCTCTTGAAATTTATTCCTTGTTAATCCTGAATTTTTATCAGTTAATCCAGTTTAAATTCTAATATTTTTAAGAAAAAAAAATATTAAGTGTGTTATTTAATTCGAAGCATTTTTTTTTTTTTTGTTTTGTTTTGTTTTATCTTAAATTAAACAGTTTTGAAGTTTATTTCATTTTGTGTATACATTTTATGAAATGATTAAATAATTATGCATAGCCTCATTAATCAAGCCCTAACAGATCGTAATTTACTTATTCATATTTCGAATGACATCAGGTTTTTTTTTTCTTTATTTCTTATATAATTTCTACAATCCACAAATTTACATACTTCAAAGAAAAAAAAATACTAAGACTTGTCTCAAACTTAAAATAGAATTCAATTGAACAACTTAAATATATGTAGATATAATAATAATATACAATGAAAGAAAAAATAAAATAAAATAAAAATAGTTATTTTAAAATTAACAAAAAATTGTAACTATATATTCTTAAATATTTTTATATATTTTTTTATTTACATACTCATACATACTCATATATCTATTTACATGCAGGTTCATGTGAATTTTCTCTGAACAATGTCGTTTCTTGTTTCGTTTTGTTTATCATAATCTAGTAGACTATCTCGTATTCAGTGTTCTCTTAATTGACGCTCAATAACGAGCATAATTCTTGCCATATATGTATGTATAAAAATTATTTATATTAAAGAAAAAAAATTATATACCCTTAGCAGATAAAATGATATTTTCTAACAGCTATTTTATTTCAATTTATTTATATTTTTTAATTATAAATTCACATCCGCATTGGATCACCAACTCAACATCTTGAGATTTACGACTCATTTACGTTGATTGGTCGTAAATCTCCGAGAATAATTCTGTTGAAGGATTTATAAAGATTGTCTAATGCCGGAATAAGGTTCAATGAGAAATATCTCTAAGAAATATACTGTATTTAAGATTTACGATGTATCCTGAAGAACTTGTCGAACTAATGATATTAATTGTTCTTAGTTGAAGACGGATTCGACGTATTAAGATTTTGTTTATTTTTAATGTTGTAATTTCCTTTTGTGCCTATTTAATATTATTGCCTGCTATTAGACAATAGTAATATAAGAACCTTGGATTTATCAAATTGTATTTTTTTAAAATAATTAACTGAATATTGCATCACAGTTCAAGCACCATCAAGACCTAAGAAACGTAAAAATCAGAATATAAAATAAAAAGGATTGAGAAAGTGGGAGATACTATGAGAAAGGGAAGAGTAAGCTTATATGCCCATTTGAAAAGAAAGAGCGATGAAAGGCTGAAAAAGGAAATATTCTTATTTTTTTACAATAACCCTAAAACCCAAATTACATGGTCTAAAGAAGTCAAAGCGGACTTAGTGGAGAGGAGGATGTAACAAATGAAGAAGAGAAAAACTGCAGGAGCAGTGAAAAAGCATTAGAAGAAATATGGATTGTACATTAGTTTTTTAACGCGGTCCCTAGACGACCAAAATCGAAGGAAAAAAAAATAGAAAAGTAAACACATCTTTCCCCTCAAAGTTCAGTGAAGACCAATCAGACACATGATTTCATAATATTGTTATTATTATTAAAGCAGATCAGCTAATTTTATGTTCTTCTTAGCTTTGTAATGTTTAATGTTACCTCATTTTCTTTTCGTATAATTTATCTAGTACGGTTTCATGTTTTGGTTAGTGTATTTTTTTTTTAAATAATAAAAATGTACGATTTGACGGTATTTTGTGCAAACATCTTTCAACTTCTGGGCATCAATTTATTTTGCCTTGGCGCTGCCGCCCACATTTTACCTTCAGACTATCAATTAAAATCAATTCATTGCATTATGATAGTTCCAATAAAATGGACCGAGTTTCCCGACCTCACGGCCCACTTTCAAGCCTCGGTTAAACTTTCTACTAATTTCCTTTAATATGATGGATTACAGGGCGAAATGGATTATGATTGATTGAACAAAGTTTTAGATTAAGTTTTTCTTTTCACCTTTTAGCATTTAAAAAAAAAAAGTTTTATTGATACTATAATAGAATTTTAATTTATTTATTTATTTATTTTTTTTTTTTAAAATAACAATTGAAATTTACAACTGTACAAAATTTACACATCAAGTAAATGTGATGTTAACTATTAGAATAACGTGACAAAACATGAAAAGTACTACCCATCAGTAGCACTTTAATAAAAATTCTAAACTAGAAGGTCTCTGGACCATCTTCTTTTCAGCAAGTTGAGAAATTAGGGGATTTGAGTGGTTATGGAACTTACTATGAAAGGATAGATATCTGGTTTGGGCTAAATCTGCAACATATGGAACATTAAGATCTTTATGGATATGTTTATTGGTGACAAAGTAAGGTGCATTGAGGATTTTTCGAAGGATTTTGGATTGTAAGGATTGGATACGAGATGAATTGGATGGTTTAGTGGATCCTCAAAGCTCAACTCCGTACGTCCAGATAGGTCTAATCACAGTCATGCATATTAGTCTTTTGTAATTAATTAGGAGCTTTGAACGTTTGTCTAATAAATGTTGAAGTAATCTGTAACGACCGGCAGTTTCTAGTCTTTTTAGTCTTGTATGTGGATTCCAAGTAAGACGTTTGTCCAAGTGGAGTCCAAGGTAGCGGATCTGTTCAACAGGGATTAGTGGAATATCATTAAAGGATACTGTAGGACAGGAAGTCGTGGGCTTACGACGAAGGGTAAAGGTTATTTGATGAGATTTTTTTGGATTTATTTTGATTCTCCATTTTTGACACCATTCTTGAAGGGTTAGGATATGGGATTTGAGTGTTTGGGAGGCAATAAAGGGATCATTGTTTACTGACAACACACGTGTCATCAGCGTAAGTGGTGAGAATTTTAATGTAAAAATTAATTTTTGCTCGATGCCATAGAATCCGTCTTGTAAAAATGTTATTATTACGCCCTTTCAGGTACATAAGCTGTTCGAATTAATTTAATTTGGTGATTTGTTATGCGGCATGGTATACCTAGAACGCCTATTAGAAAGACATGAATATTTTTTGACTACGTTTTAGGTAGACTTTTCTTAGATTCTAGATTCTTAAATTCTACGACATAATGCCACAACACCAAGGATCCGAAAGTTACACCTAACCGATTTCACCTTACCAATAATTTAAAAAAATATCAGAAAAAAACCATCTCTTGGATTGGAAACTGTAATGTATTTGAAGTGATAAATTAAAAAATATATACATTTTTTTTTTCACTTTTAAAACTGTAACAAAACTAAAACAAGAAACTGTACGTTGTGTTAGTCTGTTTTATTATTTACGGTATAAACGTTCTAACCCTCCATTTAATTACAAAAGAATCATTTACTTCGACCGTAATTAGCCTATTTGGACCTACAGAATATAGCTTTGAGACTCTACCAAACTTTCCAATTCTTCTCGTATCCAATCCTTACAATCTAAGATCCTTGGTAAAATCCTTTAAAAAAGCTTCTTATTATGTCAAATAATGTCATCTGTAATGATCTAAATGTCCCGTACGTTGCACATTTGACTAAAACTAGATACCTAACTTTTCATGATTATCTCCTTGGTACTTGAATTCGCCCCCAAACTGTTACTTACTCGATTCGCACCTTCTAATGCAAAACGTTTATTAAAAGTGTTACTAATGGGTTCTTTACGAGTTATCGGATGTCTTATTTATCATTTTACTGCATATTTGCGTAAATATAAATTAATTAATGAGATTTGGATAGTTATTCTCCGGTCCATTTCAACCTCTTGTCCTCATGATTTTTTTCTGATGCCTTTATTTCCCCCCAAAATTAATACTCTAGGAGAAAGAATGTAAATACATTTATCTTTGTACATTTTGATTTAAAAAAACTTTTCAAAATTATTATTAACTGATTGCCAAACATTTCTTTACTTGAAGGTTTTTAATAACTATTAAAATGGTTTGTAAAGCCCATTAATTAAATAACCAATTATTTTTTTCCTTCTTATTTTCCTTTGTCACTTGTTAATTTTATGTTTTTTGGGGGATTTCGTTTGTTTGTTTGTTTATTTGGGCTCAACGTACTTATGTACTCCAACTAGGGCAGGAAGGACGGTTTATCCTACAGGTTACCAATCTATTCTAACCAGGGTGGGACGGTCAAGATTCATTCAAGAGCCACGAGGGGAATTTTTAAATAACCCAGGTGGGATTCGAATCCACGAACTTCAGCACCTAGAGCGCTTAGACTCTCGTCCCAACTCCCTCGTCCATCCAGTCACCCTATTTTTGGGATTTTATAAAATATGTTATTTTTGTTAGCATGACGAATCCTTAATAAGATTATTAGTACTAAACAAATCGTCATATTTTTTTAATAATTACGTCGTAAATAATTTAAAACTGGTATTTGTTGAATTATTGGTAGTAACGGATTATAGGATCGTTGATGGATAATATGGTTTTTCTTAACGTATTCGCTTTATTTGGGCTGATCTTCTGGACGTTACAGATGGTATGTAGGCCGGAGCATACTCTCCTAATCCTGTCTTTTTTTGGTTGCGATATTATGTTCTTTATCATGTTTACTATGATAAAACAGATCATTATAATTTAGTGATAAGAAATCTTTAAAGTATTATGCTATTTCCTACTTAATTCATCAAATATGTTTGACTCACATGAATGTGGTCATTTTTAAAACACTTCAAGTAAATAAATAGAGGGTTTTATCGTCCATTGCCGATGTAATTTTTTCATTTATTTCAAATATGTACTGTTTTTTAATACTATCCTATATATTTGTATCCATTCTCATTATCAACAATTAATCAAATTTTTACCTATTAGGTCCTAGAAAACTATAATTACTTAATATTTTTAGAAGTATCTGAAAATTTAATATGAAATGTAGATTCAAAGCTTAGCATTTGTATCAGTCTCGTCTTATTTCTTATGATTTCATTTTTATTTTATTTTATTTTTTTTCCATGAACTCTTAATTTTAATAACAACCGCAGAAATTCATAGCGAATGCTATGTTAGTTATATTCCCTAACTAATTCACAATTATATTTGGAGACATTTCGAATAAAAAAAATAGTTTTATTTTTACGCTTTTAATTTTGTTTTCATTATTTTACTGAAGTTTGATCGCTTGGTGAACTGATTTAACACCTTCCTTTGTTGCTTGTGAAACTGGTTTTATTTCTTTTTCGTTTTCGTTAATAATTATATTTAATTAAATAAAGTAATGCAAAAGGTTATACAATGTTGGACTGTTGTTAAATTACTAGCATGAAATGTTTTTAATTTAAATAATTACTATAGTAAATTGCATAGGGTATTACATAATACTGAGAAACTATAGAGAATAAATTGTTCTAAATTAGTTTCAAGTAAGAAAAAAAGTAGTTTTATTTTAAATTGTGCGACCAGAGAATCTATAATGAAATGAAAATTTATTTATTTATTCATTTTTAGACGATTTTTTTTTTCCTTTATTACTAATTATTCATTTAAATATTACATAACATCATCATTGAGTCTGCATAACGTGTAATCTGTATTTTCTTCTACAGTGTAATAAATCATTAATATGTTATTATTTGACGCATTTGATATTGTGAAGGCATTATCTTATCTGGAAATGACTAGATTTTTCTTAAGACTAGAATAAAATCAAGAAAGAGAATGTTGTATAAAGATAAATGTTTTTTTAAAAAAATTTATTTACTTATTTTTTTCATATCAATTCAATTAAGGATAAAACTTTTGATTATGTAACCATTTACGTTTTAGTTACTTCTACTTTAATGCTTCCCAATAATTCTGTTTATTATTTTAGTTGCATTTTTTAAAATTATTAATATAGCTGTCATTTTATTATATATTTTAAATTATTTCATGTTAACAGAAACATCTTGTCTTAGTAGAAATACTTTAATGCGTTCCCAATATTTTTTGACTCATCGTCATCATGGTTCGTCTCCTCTCCAGCGAGGTTCGGTGGCCCTGAAGAAGAAGACCTGCAAGGCAGGTCGAAACGTTGGCACGCATTTAGGCTTAACCTTTAAAGCCTTAAAGGCTGTTTTATATTATCCGGCACGACACGTAGCTGACCGTAACGTTTCCGACAAGACAAATATTAGTATAGTTAGTTTTATAGTGCCTGCGTATATATAGCGGATCGGATCCGGCATGACACGGCACGTTTCAGACAAGACATTTAGGCTTGTTTTATATTATCCGGCACGACACGTAGCGTATCAGACACGGCACGGTCAAACAAATACATGGTGTATTTATATTATCAGATACAGCGGGTTCCATCACGGACCGGAGCACAGCCGAAGCGGAGATTTTTTTTTTTTTTTTTTTTTTTTTAGTGACTTTTTGTTTATAGTATATTACTTCATGCTAGTGTTTAGTCATTAGGTTTAGTCCAGGTGTGTTTTTTGTCCAAGACAAAAAGATAAAAAAAGTCAAGAAAGCATGTACTAAATGTAGAAAACCTACATGTCCTGAACATCGAGTAAAAATTTATACAAATTGTTTTGATCAGATTTTTTTTTTTATAATTGCATATGTTAAATTTCTGTTTCTATATTTTTATATTAATATAAAATGGTCAATGTGTTACTCCTTACGCACTCAATTAATATTTCAACATCCAGTTTTGCAAAAAAACAAAAAACAAAAATGGAATCAAATTTAAACACAGAAAAAGAACTGGAATGGGGCAAAGTCAGTGCAGTACTGCACTGTCGGAGTCGGAAAGTGAAGTTTACTACGAAAAAGACACCTTAAGACACGTTTAGACACGGACCGGCTCCGACCAAATATTCTTTTCGAGAATTGTCTTAATGTCTTGTCTGAAACGTGCCGTGTCTTGCCGGATCCGTTCTACTATATATACGCAGGCACTATAAAAAAAACTAACTATACTAATATTTGTCTTGTCTGAAACGCTACGGTCGGTCCGTTACGTGTCGTGCCGGATAATATAAAACAACCTTACGACATTTCTCGAAAAGAATATTTTTTCGGAACCGGCAAGTGCCGGACAGTGTCTTAACGTGTCTTTACTTTTCGACTCCGACAGTGCAGTCCTGACGTGACTTAAAGGTTGTTTTATATTATCCGGAACGAATAAGAAACGTTACGAAGCGGACAGTAACGTTTCAGACAAGACAAATATCCGTTAACCGTTACAGAACTTTTTGCGTAATAATTGAGTGCGTAAGGAGTAACACATTGAACATTTTATGTTAATATAACAACATAAAAACAAAAGAGCCACTACGCATAAATCTACGGTGGAAAACCAGGCAAACATAATGACTAAACACTAGTATGAAGTAATATACTATAAACATCAAATCATTAAAAAAAAAATCTTCTCTTCGGCTATGCTCCCGGTCCGTACTGGAACCTGCTTTGTCTGATAATATAAATACACCATGTATTTGTCAAACAAACAAGCCTTAAAGTATTTCTGCTTAGATCTGGTGTTTCTCTTTGTCTGCATCCCTGATTATCTTCTCCATTTATCTTAACAGTCCACTGTACTTTTATCATTATTTTATGTTACATTTGTTTGTTCATTTATTGCTATTATTTCAAATAGTTTAGTTTATGTGCTTTATTCGCCCACAAAGATTTGACATTGGTCAAATTGGTGTTGCTCGGATCGAAAATATGACGATAGTTTCTCTATCAAAAGCAGTTATTATAGATAGGCATATCCATGATCTATTGTTTTTCCCAGGCAGAGAGTAATTAAGCGTTATTAACATTTCCCCTCCATTTTGTAAGTCCTCCATTTTTTAAATGATTTTGTCACTATTTTCAGAATGATTAATATCCTGATTAAATATTCCACTGGCTCTATAAAAAAAAAAGGCCATTAGTTACATAAATATTACATAGCTTAATGAAAGCGTTATGAGTAAAATTTAATAAGAAGTTCTGCCATTTTTTCTCGTTGCCCCTAAAAGTTAACGACGGGTAGCCTAATATCCGGGGTCACGGTATAAAAAACACGAGCCGCTGGCTATTTTTCTTGGCATGAGCCCTCAGACGAATGACTGAAACTAATTTATGTTCGGTTAAATTTAGATTCTGCTTTCGATATAGCTTGTTATATTTTTATTTGTGTTATGATAATAAACATACATCGGGATGTACAAATATATATCACCATCAAAATTAAAATATATTATGTTCAATTATAAAAATAATAAGTTAAAATATGGAAAATAATAATACAATTTATAATATTAATTTAAACTATTACAATGATGAAGTTACTGGAAAAAATAAATGATGCATCTCTGGGGCAACTGACTTACCCTATTCATTTCTGTTCAGATTTGTGTGCAAGTCTGTAGTTCATATTATTTTATATTAAATTTTTGGGCTATAAAATGGTAAAAATATTATAAACTTTCATTCACCAATTTGTATTTATAAAAAAAAAATGACAGTCATAAGAGCATACGAAAAATATATAACTGTAATTGAAGAACTTGTCACCTGTTAGAGTGAGTATTCAATGAATACCGCATGCTGTAAAAATTAAAATTACAATATATAATTTAAAATTTAATTATAAGTCTAAATATCCTTATAATTAAAATAATGAAAAATTAAGGTGTTTTATAAAGTGAATGTGGCAGTGGCCATTTCGAATTTCCTCTTCGGTTATCACACATCGCTCCTCGATATTTTCGGTATAAAGAAAAAATATAAAGTTTTTTTTGGGTATTATTAACTATATAACACTTAATAATACCCCAAAAAAATGTATTTAAAAATGCATTGACCTAGGACATTGGAAAAATAAATAATAAATATATTAAACTACAGTACTAATGGGGTAATTTCATTACTCCACTCAGGTTTCTTGGTTGAAACCTTACGGTTATACGTTCAAACTTACTTGAGTTACTTGAAAGTGTATTCTCACTTAAAATTAGTTGAACTATTCAATTTAGCGTTGTTCAAATCTACTTAAAGCAAATAACACGACTTTTCGCGATTGGGTTTTTCTCTCATAAAGGGGGAGAAAAAAAAAAAAAAAAAAATATATATATATATATATATATATATATATATATATATATATATATATATATATTGTTAAATAACTCTGGTTGTTTCATTTAAACAAAAAAATTTTCTACGCACTAAATTTATTTTCATGGTTTTCTTCGGACTAAATTTAAAGAGCTACAGCATTTCTTGGGTTTTCAAATTGTAATTACTTTAAAATTCTTTTCTAAACTTTTATATATTGAATTTTATTTTATTTAAGCCCTTGAATTTATTAAAGAAACAATTGAAAGAAATAACATAAAATGATATCTAAAAATATATAAATATCAATAATGTATAAACTTATCTGCGCAGAGACTTTGGTTTGTTCTAATATTTAATAATGGATTTTAACTAACTTCATTTCTAGAGACATGTACAGCAAGACTAATCTTTATTTTTATATATGATTTTCTATTAGACATTTTATTTTCAATTATTTTCGTTTATAGGAATACTTACTAGAGACCTGATACTTCGTTTCTATTTTTCTAGCTTTTATCAAATAGACTTCTAGTTTAGGACGGACCCGTGACTGTAATTTCCTCGGCTTACTGAGCCAGGAAACCATCTGTTTCGTTTTTTTAGGGCACCTGATAAAAAATGACCGATTCCGTATAAATAGCTCGAAATCGTTAGCAGCGAAGTTATTTTGGTGATGAGGGTGCTACCCCACCCACAGCTGAGTGCTTCCGTCCATTTGCTGAACTCAGTAGGCTTGGAATTAGTTTAATTTGTGTGGCATTTGAGGTCTTTTTTTTTTTTTTTTTTTTTTTTTTTTTTTTTCTTCAGTACGTAAATATTTTTAGGTTTTTTATTTTTAGCTAATATTATTAGGCTAGAACCTGATGAACCCTGACGATAAATATAACACAAACTAATTCATTTCATCAAACAATAAATAACCTTGATAAAAATTTTCCATTCCACGTTGCATTATCCTTGGATATTTGCTGGCTCGAGATTTCTTCCCGTGACGATTTCCCTATGACAATAGTGTTCCCACTATTTTGTTAGTACGCAAGTACCCTAATGTCTATGGGAATTTTTTAAGGCTTTATAAGGATTACAAATTCATAGAAAAACAAATCACTGTTATTTTCTTAGAGTATTTTGAAATTACTGGGAAATGGAAATTGATAGGAGAGATCCGCAATTTTTCTTATGCTTATTCTTGAATTTTTGATTCTGAACTTTTTTACTGTATCATGTTATGTAATGCATAAATTTTAGACAACCAATTTAGTAATTTCAATGTATAAATAAAAGTGTTATTGATACAAAATTTTTTTTTCATTTTTGAGCATTTTTTATTAAATTTGAAAATAACTATAATTATGTTTATTAAAATGATTACCTTACACGACAACAATATAAATAAAATAATAACAATGAATAAGTTTCATATTTTTATGTCTCACGCTCACATAAATAAACTATGAATTAGTGATATATTCAGTATTTTATGTTTAGTTCAAAATTTTAATTTTATTGCTATTAAAAGTTTATTAAGCTACTTAGCTTAGTTATTGTGAGATTAGTATTAACAAAATCAATTTTAGAATTTTTTTAACCCATTACCGCCCAGAACTATTTTTTTTTTTTTTTTGAAATTAAAAAAAAAAAAACATTTGATTTCAGCGTAATATTCTTAATCCTTATCTAATATTCGTAATATTATGAAATCTTGATGTTCTAAACCCTTAGGTGCCACAAACGATCATAATCTCTTAATTTAGTAATTTTATTTTTTTTAAATATATAATAAATTTAATGTTACGTCTACTTGATGTTATGTTAAAATGTACTTCAGATTTTCTGGAGTCAACTCAGTTGGAAAAACCAACAGTACCAGCTACTCTACTATATATTTCTAAATTAAATGACAATTTAATGTCTTCATATTAGATACTAGTTCTGATAATGTAGTGTTGGGTGTTGTGATAGTTTGTTTTGCGGCATGGTATCATCACGCGCCTGCTGATAACGAGAAATTTTTTTTATTAAATATTAAAAAATTATTGATTGATGTTCCAGTTTAAATGTTTTCATTTTTTTTCGTATGTGCTGTGTATTTTTTGAAAACTGTTACAGTGTCCTTGCAATTTCTAAAAAAAAATCCTGGAATACGCTCCTAATACAAAAATATGTATTTTTGCTATGTTGTTCCAATACGAAAGATATTATTTAAAATACTAAACCATATCCCAAATTTTTATGATTCTTAAATTTATGAATTACTTAGGTGAAAATATTACGCATAGCTAATGATAAATAAACAGAACGATCGTTAAAAGAACTTCTGTATTACTTGATAATATGGTTAAGTACTCGGATTTAAAGAACAAAACAAAGAAAACTTATCTTTAGTGACAACAGGATTAAAAAATCAATGTGTTTAATATAGTAATTTGCATTAATCCATTGTATTAATGAATTATTCATTCAATCATAATTAATTAATTAACTTTTTTTCATTGGAAGTCTCCCCTCTCCCGCAAAAATCACTCCTTCCTAGATTTATTTTTCGAAGATATGGATTACCTATTGAAATAAAAAAAAAATTGGATATTCATTGAGAAAACAAATAGATTCCGCATTAAAATATTTTTAAACCCGTATTACGTGGTGTGTGTATTTAAGCTATGATCTGTTCACATTAGTTTTATGTATGATAGAGCTTTTCCATAAGTTTTATCCAAATATGAGTAAGTTAATTTTTACATGCTGTTCAGGGTTACATAAACACCGGAAGTTTGTGCGGTTTTCAAGTCCCTGGACTTTTTTAAATTATTTTCAACTAGCATCCCCAGTCGCGGCTTCGCCCGCTCTTACAAGTAAGGAATTTTGATTGGTTTAACTAATAACTGAAATTTTATTTCTTAACGATAAAAATCTTGTACTGTATCATACAGTTAAGAATTATTTTCTCACAATATTTCTAGGTATATTAACCCGGTACTATTGCAATGATTAGGTGGTTGAAATTTACGATAAATTTCAAAATTGGATATTCAATTATTGATTAGCAAAACTAAGGTTAGGCCGCCCATTTTTTACACGCAGTATCAAAAAAATAAGAAATCGATATTTTGATAAAGCAATAATTGCTAGTTAATAATTTTTTTTTTTAATTGGTTTAGTAAGACTAAAAACGGTTAGAAACTGTCCTTCGTTACAGACTACTTCAACATTTACTGCACAAACGTTCAAAGCTCCCAATTAATTACAAAAGACTCATATACATCACTGTGATAAGACCTACGAGGGTGAATCAAATATAAACGGTAATTTTCAAAATTATATTTATTGAATAATATTATACAGAAACTATACCTTCAACATTTTTCAATGTAGTCTCCTGCATTATCTACACACTTCTGCCACCGATTGAATATTCCCTGTTCATAAAAAAGACTGAGGGCGAGTTTTTAACCATTCGCGCACGTGCTTTTCGACGTCTTCATTGTTTTCAAATCGTTTTCCTCCAAGTGATTCTTTACATGTGATGAGACGTGGGTCCACCATTACACCTCCGAATCGAAAATGGCAAGTAAGGAGTGGCGAAGGAAGGATGAAGGCTGCCCAGTGAAAGCCAAAACTCGTCTCTCAGCCGGAAAAGTTCTTGCAACAATTTTTTTTGACTCAAGTGGAGTTCTACTCATTGATTTTCTTCACGATCAACGAACAGTGAATGCGGCTTACTACTGCCAGGTGCTACAGTCAGCAAAAACCAGTTACCGGAACAAAAGACGAGGTGTGCCCATTAGAGATGTCATCCTTCTCCATGACAACGCAAGGCCTCACACCGCATTGTTGACAAGGGATAAATTGGAAGAAATGGGCTGGGAAACTCTCGAACACCCTCCTTACAGTCCAGACCTGTCCCCTTGTGACTATTTTTTGTTTGCGCCCCTGAAAGAATCACTTGGAGGAAAACGATTTGAAAACAATGAAGACGTCGAAAAGCACGTGCGCAAATGGTTAAAAACTCGCCCTCAGTCTTTTTATGAGCAGGGAATATTCAAGATTCCAAATCCGTGGCAGAAGTGTGTAGATAATGCAGGAGACTACATTGAAAGATGTTGAAGGTATAGTTTCTGTATAATATTATTCAATAAATATAATTTTGAAAATTACCGTTTATATTTGATTCACCCTCTTATATGGACTTTGAGCTTTGGGGCATTACTAAACCATCCAATTCATCTCGTATTCAATCCTTAGAATCCAAAATCCTTCGAAAAATCCTCACTGCTCCTTACTTTGTCACTAATAAACATATCCATAAAGATCTTAATGTTCCATATCTTGCTGATTTAGCCCACAACAGATAGCTATCCGTTTATACTATGCTCCATAACCACTCAAATCCGTTAGTTTCTCAACTTGCTTCCCACTCCATTTCTGATAATCCTCCGAGGCGTCTGAAAAGAAGATGGCCAAGAAACCTTCTAGTTTAGAATCTGTGTTCTAGTGAGTAGTTCTTTACGAGTGATTTACATTTCATTATAATCATTTCCTCATATTTACTTGATGTATATTGATGTACAGTTGTAAATATCAATAAATGGTTGATAAAAAAAAAGAAGAAAAAAATTGGTTTAATAGTTTTACCATTGCAAACTGCTGCAGAATGGCACTAACCACATATAGTTCGGTTAATAAACATTCCTGGGATCACGTCGCACTTAACATTTATAGTTTTTTTTTTAATAATAATTTATTTGAATTAACCAAATATTACTATCAATTTCTAGCTCTACATAACACTGTACATTAATAACCTCTCTTAAATGGCACTCGCCACCTGTCGCTCAATTTTCAAACTTCACTGCACACTACATATTTATCGTTTTTTAGCAACACTTTAATTGAAAATGTGTAAATTTTATTATTGCTAAACCTTCTTTGAACTATGAAGATGACGAAGTTTAAATTTGGTAATGATTGGTTCAGTAGTTTTCGCAGTTAGTGATCACAAACGAAATAGTCTTGTCGTTTTATATATTTGTTTAGATATAGGTTTACAATTTTAATTCATTAATAAAATTTCAGTCATCTGCATTAACTTATTGATGGATTCTGGGAAACGTTTTGTTCTCTCCAATGGGCTGGCCTAGACTCTAATCACGGCAAGCGTGCGTAACAGCAATCATTAATAATTCCGTCGCTCCCCCCTAGCAATAAAAAATAGAACTAGTTACTTCCCTTGTGGTGCTCTAATGGCTTTGTAATTGATCCCCTGGCGGCAGTCTATAGTGCACTGATCCTGATCAATGGGATCACCTGGTCTTTTAAAGCCTGCTTCACTACACCATTCCGAAGGCGAATAGAGATTAAATTGATTAGTATTTGCAGACATATTATTTACTTAAAATATTTACTAAAATACTATTTAGGTGTAATTATGTTCTAAGAAACAGTTATATAAATCCCCTCCTAAAACATTTACTGCTGATTTTAAATGAATCGCTTCATTCAAAACGGTTCCTAAAGATAAATGGAGAAAATGAAAAATTGTTTTCTCGGGGGTTTAGGTAGTATTTCTAACTATTTCTAAAGGAACGGACATTTTACAGGCATATCTCATAATACAAAATCGTTCAATGGCCCTTCGATCCATTATTAAATAAGTTTTGCATGAATCGGCGGCAACTGTCATACACTGAGTTGTAGAATGTCGGATTCTCTTTCAACTGAAATCCTCATATTACGTTAAAACTTTATACTTCGTAACTGACAAATGCTGGGAGCTAAACCAAAACCACGCACGAAAATGATCCTTCCCCGTGTGGAAACAAAAGTACTATCCCATGTAAAGATGTTATGATTTACGCTGTGATAGAAATTTCGCTCAAGTACAGAAGCCCCAAAATTTGAAAATATTTATTCCATCGTATTTATTTTGTATTACCAGTAGAAAGAAAAGGGAAAAGAACCAAAAAATATCAGATATTTTAGAATCATTTCATTTCAATTTTAGAATATGGGTCACCTGTGGTGTAGTGGTTAGCATAGCAACCTACTGAACCCAAGACCGCGGGTTTAGCCCGGCAGATGACCTTAGGAAAAAAAAAATCCTTAGCAATGCCGTCCTTCGGAAGGGTCGTAAAATGGGGGTCCCAAGTACTTGTTAAAGATCCCTATCCTAATTATACCTGGATAGGCAAAATTTAGGACTCCCACCGTAGCAACCGATTAGCTATAGCAGCAATAAGGGACCGAAATCTTTTAGATTTACAAGTTTTTTTTTTTTTTTTTTTTTTTTTTTTTTTTTTTGCACACAAAAAAGTTTTACACATATTTGATAGTAATGATTCTTCCTCTTTCACTGCACCAAAGGTGCATTTTAAGAGGGTTCTGAGGAGTGTAGTGGTTTGGAGACGAACGCATTATAAGTCACTAGTGATGGAGCGAGCTCACTATGGTTTACGGGCAAAGGGGAAATAAGGTATTATTTTAAATTATAAAAGGTAGGTCAAACTAAGTTGGTTGATATATTTTTGCTATCTCTGTGGTTTTTCTGTCGGAGACAGTGTGTTAAATAAGGGATTAGTCGAGTGTCGAAGGCTGTCTATGAATTTAACGTGTCTCCGTCAAATAATGTCTGCCATATTTAGTCGAGTCTAGGATTGTGTACAGTACATCGCTTTTTGTCCTCTGTAATGTTGTACCCTGAACTATCCTTAGTACTCCGTCCTAAAACTGTTAAAGTCTCTTTGCTTTCGTATGTGGGATGTTTGCTAACATTGTAGCTCCGTAAAAGAGAGCTGGTCTCAGTTCACAGGTATACATATATAATGTATACTTCGTGTTATTCAGATTTATGTTGAAAGGGATCTTATAACTTTTTTTAAGGTTTTTAAATTGACTGTGCTTGGGAGAATTGGTTTATGATATTTCTCATTTGGTAAACATGCGTGTAAAACTACTTTTTTTTTTATTTGAACTCTGTGAGGGGATAGGCATTTAAATTTTTCCCTAAATATTATTTGACGAGTAGAGCTCCCCTCTTTTTGCAATGTTTCAAATAATATTTAGTTTTATGTGATAAATTTTTTTTATTTTGTTGATAATTTAGATGCCAGATCTATTTTTCTCTACCTGTTTTTTTTTTATTAATATATATTGTGTCTGCTCTCATTTTAATTTAATTATGTTTATTGTTTAGTTTTAGTTTTTTCTGTAACAAAGTCTTATCATTTTAATAAAAAACCTAGATACGATATCAGCTTGATTGTAATTTTTATTTTTCAATATTGATTCTGATGTTGTGTAAGAAGTGTTATGGAATATCAAATTTTACTTACAGAGAAATAAAAAAACAAAACAAAAAAAAACCTATTACCAAAGGCCTTTCTATATTTACTCAGTTAATACAACTGTTGGCTTCTGATAGTGTACCTATCGATCTTCTTCAGCCTCGATATGTCAACTCAAATCGATTGTTCAGTTATCAGTTACTTTCTCTGTTTACTGTCAACTGTTTGGATGTCTGATAGTAATAGTCAATATTCTAGTTTAATGCACCCACACACATTTGTTTGTTATTAAATGATTATAAAGTTAAAATGAAAAATTCTGTTCGTTGCTGTGGAGAATAGAATTAAAAAAATTAATAGCATACTACATTTTAATAATACTAGAAAACAAATAATTTAAGTAATAATTCATTTACATCAATCCTTAGTTGCAATATTTATTTTTACAACTGGGTAGCTTTTTGAGGATTCAATAAATTAAGAAATAAATAAAGATCTTTATTTTCAAATTTATTTAATTTTGTTAGCCAACATTTCGGCTACTTCATATATTACCACCATCAAATGTACTTAAATGATATGTTAGGTAAAAATTATAAACTATAAATAAAAATACAGCTATGAAGATTATAAATAAAATATGTTAATGGTAAATAAAATACAAGTTTGTTAAAAAAAGAACGTTAGTAAATTAAAAATTAAAAAGCTTATTAATTTTATCTTCATTAGCTCAGTAAATAATTTATCTGTTTCATTTAATTTATTTTTAGCTTGTTTTATGTTCTATATCATCTTCCTTTCTGCAGTTTCTTTCTTTTGTACAGTTTCCTAATTGTTATCTGACATATCTTTGTTATTGTCCTTATCTTTGAAATACTGAAATACTTCCAACATGAATATCGAAGTATCAAATATTTCAAACCCAATTTCCATAAGAATGTGGGTTAGTTTTGTTCTTTTATTTGAAAATCAGTTTCGAACGCCAAACATTAATCTTCATTTCTAAAACTTAACAAAATTTTTATAACATCAGGACTTTATTACATGAATTATATACTCTTATACTAAAATTTTCAAAAATGTTAGAGAAGAACCGAAATATATTGTTACTAACCTTGGAAGATCTAATGGGTAACTGAAATATATCCATAATAGAAGTGAAAGGGCCATGTAGGTTAAATTTTTGGCGGGTTTTCCTATGACTCATTGTATTTTTCCGTTTCTATTGGAAACAAATTTAAAATTGATCTATTGGAAGTCTTTATTTGGTTGTTTAAACAAAAATCTGGATTAGTTTTAAAAAAATTATAATTATAAATTAATTCTAGGCTATTTTCAACTTGATGTATTATTTTCACTCCCGAGTCTCTATTGAACTTAGATGGATACCGAAGTTGGAATTAGGAATTCTTTCTGATCCCAATAGAAGTGGCAATTAATTAATCAATCCTAATTGTATTGATCCTTCTATACCATCATGCGTACCTCAAGCAAAACAATAGGTTTTTTTATGATTTTAATTTATATGATTTTAATTAGTAAAAAAAAACAAAAAAAACTAACATATATTACATTAATGAATGTAGTCTTGGCTCTAACTTAACCCAGGATTTCAGTGATCTAAGATTGAAAAAAAAAACTAAGGGAATGAATACGAATATGACAATAATCACCCATTAGTGACATTTTAACAAAAGTTCTGTGGTAGAAAGTTTCGATGCCATCTTCTTTTTCGACGCTTCAGGGGGATTATCGGGAATAGAATGAGAAGGAATTTGTGTTACTAGCGGATTTGAGATGGAATTGACTGTGAAGGGATAGATGTCTGGTTTAGGCTAAATCAGCAATGTATGGAACATTTAAGATCTTTATGGATAAGTATATTTGTGACACAGTAAGGAGCATTGAAGATGTGCTATAACATAAGGATTTTTTTTTTTAGATGATAAAAATTTAATCGCATTTTAAATTGAAAAAGTTTTCTAAACATTACTTAACTTAATTAATATAGTCAAGGATTTAACCTAACGGCCAAGAATTTCATTTCCTAAGATAAAAAAATTAATTTATTGCCGGCTATTTGTCTTGGTTTATACTGTCTAAATCCTTTAATCCTGTATTTAATTTTTTTTTTTTTTTTTTTTTTTTTGAACTGATTTAATTACTTGTCCGGTTTGTTTTGATAACATAAATAATGCTTTTAGTTACTAATTGCATTCCATAAGCTTTTAGAAAAAAATATTGTAAGTTTGATTTTAGTAGTCGAATTTTAGTTATATAGGGTAGACCAAAGAGTTATTGACTTTCTTTAGGAAATATTCATATTATAATTATAGAAGGAATAGTTCAATAAAGTTGAAATTTACAGTAATATTTCCGTAATTACTATACTTTAGTCTAAACAAGAAAGTTCACACCAAACATTATTCCTGGAATGTATTTTACAAGATAGTATAGATAAGATTTTTAAGTCAGGGTGTCAATAACTGCCTCTTTTACCCTAGCCTCATATATTGGATATCTGCGCTTGCGTTTGATGTCAAAAGGTTCGTTGCCTCTCTTGCATGTAGTTACTTATGTAAAGTGCTGTTATCATCTGCCTAAGCTGCTTTTTATAATAATAAACTGTATAATATAATTAATAATAGTGTATTATTGGCATTATCCTCCCAGCTCTCTGTTTACGACATTCAATGACCGCCTTAGACGGAGAAGATGAGGACTGTAGAGTAGGAGCGTAAAATGCACGAACTCTAGCCCGGTCGTTCACCCGCCGCAGCGAGGTCATTTTCTCACTTGATGATGTTTTATTTTTTCTTTTTCGTTTTTTTCTTTTCTTTTTTCCTCCTTCTTTAGTCTCAAATCTTCGGGCGTTTACCTAGGCCCATTTCGGCTCTTTCTTATTTTTGTCTTTGCTTGTTTTTGTCTCCGTGTGCTCCTCTTTCTCAGCGCATTACCGTCTTTCTTGGATCATTACTTTTGGGCCTTCAGCCCTGAGTTACCCGCCTTCTTTTGAAGATTTGTTCGTATTTTCATTTTAAATTAAAAAGATCTCTTGGCTATTTACAATTCATAGGACAATAGTGCTTTGACTAGATAATCCATTTTGTACGAAGATATGTTCTTTATATTCATTGTTAGAGTACATACTAACTTGGTCTTGTTTCTTTGGTTGTATATCGAGGCAGGTCTTAGTATTGTTAAGGAACTAGTAAATAGATTTGGTGTTAGCAATTTTGTGTATACGAAAATTCAGGTATATTATATGCACCTTATATGTATATACAAGAAGAACATAGATTATTTTAACTAATAATTGAATTTCATTTGTTTATCGATAAAAATCTTGTGTTGAAGTATGGAATTTAGCATTATTTCTTCCGAGATATTTTCACGCATGGCAGTAATCTTTAACGTGGTTAAAGAGTACTTAAAAGCATAATTAATCATCCAATTTGGCAGAAGTAATTGTATGGATCCATTTGTTGGATTTTACAACCCTGAAAGTATTTGACTTTTTGGCAAACCTCGTTTCTGGCACTCAAGACTATTCATTTTAATCATTACTATAGTGAAAATTTATTATCATAAACCTTCCTTGAACTATGAAGATGTAGCTAAAATTTTGTACAGTAGAATTTCATAGTTTTACCATTACAAACTATGTTGCAGAATCGCGACATATCGGTCGATTTTTAAACTGCACTGGGATCCACATGTCGCTCCATATATTTATAGCTTTTTAAATAACAATTGAATTGAAAATAAGGAAATTTTATCATAAATTTCTAGCCCCATATAACACCGTACCATTGTAACCTCTCTCGAATGTTGCTCGCCACCTATCGGTCGATTATCAAACTTCAGCACATATTTATCGTTTCTTTTTTTTTTTATAGCAATATAATTTAAAACCTGCATATATTATTATTGCTAAACCTTCCTGTTCTATAAAGATGATGTGGTTAAAATTTGGTACAGATTGGTTTAGTAGTTTTCGCGGTTCCTGATGACAAACGAAATATTGCTTGTCCTTTTATATAATGGTATATATATATATATATATATATATATATATATATATATATATATATATATATATATATAAAGTGTATTATTCGTATTATAATGTATACATTTATTTAATGTATCAACACATTAAAATAATATCTCAATCCGCAGTAGACTATTTTTTTTTTAATTTATAGATTTATTTTTAACTTAATTTATGAGAGAACTATGTTATTCTAAAGTCTGGAATTTATCTATCCTTTGATTTAACCTAACCATAACTTTAGAACCTAAGATCCTTTGATAAAAGAAAAGAAAAGAAAAAAAGAAAAGTAATAATGCCTAATTCCACAAAATCATTAAATTATTTAGTTCTGTGTTTTATTTTATTTGGGAATTTCAATTAAATTATTTAAATACCCTTAAATATCAAAACTAACTAGATTTTGGATCTATTAGTCTAGAACAATTCTAGATTTTTGCCGGAAGAACTAGGAATTTTTAATGGCTCATTAATACGTTAATTTTATACATAATTTATAAATTTTTCTATACTTGAATGACAAGAAACTGCTCGTCGTTTTCCACTTTTCAAACATTTACTGGACAAGCGTTAAGAGCTCCCAATGAATTACAAAATCCGCATTTATATGGCAGTAATTAGACCCATTTGGACCCGTTATTTCATAAACAATTTTATCCATAAAGACCTTAATGTTCCATATGTTGCTGATTTGGCCCAAACCAGGTACCTATCCTTTAATAACAAACTTCATCCTCTAATCCCTCAACTTGCCTAATTCTCAATAATCCTCCGAGACGTCTGATTAAAAAAGAGGGCCAAGAGACCTTATCAATGTAGGACTGAAGTGATACGAGTCAATAGATGTTACCGTATTGTAATAAATTTCCTCAAATTAACTTGAATATGATTAATACGTTTTATAATATCAATAAAGAGTTTAAAAAAAAAAAATCTAAAATTATCTTCAGGCTAAAATTTATAATACAATTGATCTATCTATATCATCATGTCTACCTCAATAAATAAAAAAATTCAATTCCTACTGTGATGTATACGAGTGTAAAATATGGATTATTTTAAATTATTGGTTTTCTGCATTTATATTATAATAGTAAATAGAGAATGCACCGAGACATAAAATATTGGAGAACTAGACAATGGAGGGACTAGGCAACAATGGGAAGCGACGTTGCCAGATATTGGCGTTTTCCTAACTCAATTTAGGAGCCCCGGTAAACTCCGATGCCTTATCTGGCAACAGTGAATATTTTTTGCAGATCTTTTAAGTCCTTCTGCTTAGGTAGCAATCGAACCTAAACCGATTTTGCGCTCTTCTTTGGCGTTGGATCTTAGTCGTCTAATATTTTTTCGAAACGTAGTTCTGAACTTACAAAATTCTAAAGCAATGTCTAAGCTATCCCTGTTTCGTTCCATTTACGTGTCCGCAATAGATTTAGTTAAATTGGGCTTTGTGCGTCTTACTAAATAAGTGTATATTTACTGTTGAGGCCGATTTGTATGTTTTATTCAGGAGTTACCTATTATTTAGAAATCGTGAGATTGTTGATCCTTGAATCTAATGGTGATATATTGGTATCCTTTGAGCCTGGATTTCTAGTTTCTGGAACTTATAAGACTTTCGAATCACGAAATATATTGTAAGCGAAACCTAGCAACGGGCATAAATCTGAACTGATAGTGTACTTATTAAGTCGTCTTGTTGATTTGTGTTTATTCTTTTTCTTTTGTGCTGTTTCAGTGTTTTAACCGTTGATTGTTTTGTTTTTTTGCTGGATAGAAAATAATAAACTGATAGTTTATGTGCTTTTAAAATGTAGTACGATTTTTTTTTTAAATCAGGTTTTTAAGTTTTTTAATGTTATATTATTTAAAACTACAAATCTTTATTGTCAGATTTTTTAAAAATTGATTTTAGATAAAATGTTTATCTGGTCATTATTTATTTATTTATTTTAATAATAATTTCAATATTTATTCGAAACATATGTTATTCGTACCTTACTAGGTTTAGCTTGGATTTCAAAAAAATATTTTATTAAAGAAAAAAAAAATAATAGCTTTATATTTATTCTGAAAGTTATGGAGTTAAGCTATATTTTAGAATAAGAAATAATATTACTGTTATCACAGATATAAACATTTTAGGGCGGTTGCTGAACTTGTAAACTATTTTACAGTCCAAATTATTCTCGTCTTAAAAAAGAAAAGTCTCAAGAATAAAACTAGCCCCAAACTAGTTCTCTAAAAATAAATTTCTTGTCTGGGAATAGTTTATTACTAGTTATGTTAAATTTATGATTTCACTTAACGTTGACTGAGCAACCGAGTACTAATGACTTTTCTACATGGCATGAGTATAGAAAAAAATAATATTTTATAAATTTGAATTTATTAATCTTGTAATTTTTGAAAAACTATTTATTGATACTTACAACTGTAAACAACAAGTAAATTTGAGGAAAATGTTATTTCGATAACATGTAATGAACTATAAACTAGTAGCACTTCAATAAAATTTCTACATCAGAAATCTTGGGAATCATCTTTTCGGACATCGGAGGATGATCGGGAATTTCGTGTGAGGCAAGTTGGAGGAAAAATGGGTTCGAGTGGGTAAGGAGTTTACTATTAAATGATACGTATCAGCAACATCTGGAACGTTATCTTTACTTAATGGATAAGTTTGTGACATATGAAGGAGCATTTTACGAAGAATTGGAAGGTTTAATGGAGTCCCAAATCTCAACCTCCGTATCTCCAAGTGGTTCTCATTACTGTCATCTAAATAGGTCTCTTGTCATTTATCAGAAGCTTTCGTCGTTTCCATAACACAGAATTAAGCGATATGTCGGCTAATTTTAAATAACATCCAGTTGATCGTTGGGTTAAAAAATCCTTAGTAGCACCTTTTTTGCACAAGTTCATGATTCATCTCTTGTGAGTAACTTTATATTCGCATCGAAATAACGTCGGGAGAGTAGTCAAATGCCCTTGATACCTAATAAGGGATTGTTCGTCCATGAAGATGTCGCGTGTGTCAAGTTTCAGTCCTACTGCATCTTGTTGACTACTTAATATAGTGTCATTAAACTATCATTGGTGTTCGCGTGTAAGGTTTACGTTATACTTAACTTACTCTTCTGAAATTTAGTTTAATGTTACTCTTATTCAGAATTTCGTTAGTCGTTAATTTCAGGATTAAATATTGTAAGTCTAGTTAGAGATGATCGATGAAGAATATGTGTGTGTGTATGTGGCTTGGAATAATATCTCTTGACAATTATAACAAACCAGAATAAATTAGTTTTTTTTTTTTTTTTTTTTTTTTTTACGAAGTTCAAATATGTATTTTTATTTAATTATTATTTAAAATAAGTTGTGTTCCTACGGAGGAATGCCACCTGTATTTTCCTTCTTCTTTATGTATTTTTTATTTGATTTTACTGACGTACGTAAAGGTCGTTTATGAATATGTAATATCCGTAGCTGGTGACGTCTTTGGAAATGTAGGTCTTACATATTTTTTCTATATCGTTATTTTACTTAGGTATTTTTTATTTTATCCATTTATTTGAATTTGAATTCAATAAAATAAAAATACATCTAGTAAATATTAAGATCATGCTGATAATGACATTTTAATCGCTAGTAAAGAAATAACCCTTTAGTAGCACTTAAACCAAAGTTTTGTTAATAGATACCTTCTATCAATCTCATCCATATTTTTTTTTCTAACGTCTCGTAATAAGGTAATAAGAAGCAAGTCGAGTTACTAGCGGATTTGAATGGTTATGCAGTTAACTATCTGGTTGAGGCTAAATCATTTGATACTTTAAGATCTTCATGAATCAGTCTATTTATGACGAAGTCAAGGTCTTTAAGGATTGTAAGGCTGTAACAGGACGAATCCGATGGTTCGGTGGAGCCTTGAAACTGATCTACCTATTTCCAAATAGTCTAGTTACTGCCATGTAAATGAGTCTAAGAGAATTTAAATAGATAATAAAGGCGTCACTCGTTTATGTTATTTATAATTGTTGCCAAAAACTATGGAGTATGAACTAACATTATTCAGTTCAAGAGTGGAATAAACTTTCACGTTCTTTTTGCATACGATAATTTTATTTGTTTTCTTAACTGGAGTATTTTACCCATACTTCACAAACCCCATAGTTCATACAATAGTGTTTTATTTTTGTTGTCACCATGTTATTATCATTAAATGATGTTCATATACTCAACTTTATTTTTGTTTGAAAACAAGGAACACAATATCTTTTGGCTGAGATTACAAATATTTCCTTATCCACCGTCGTTCTTCCAAAACAAACGATCTACACTGTGGAAATTGCTGAGGGCTATTTCCGTTAGAGAAATCAGGGCATGTGAAATACAGTTTTCTGGTAGAAAATTTGTTTACTTTCGCTTACGTACTACTTTCCATGACTTCTTCTGTACTTTTGTAGGTTAGCAAAAAATATGTTTCTAACATAATCATTTGCAACTTTATCCTTAAATGTTCTGGCTGATTTTTTTCTATATAAAAAAGGAAGTACTTTTTTTCACTTTTAACAGATAGTTACACAGACACATGAATTTATTTTTTCTATATTTCTCGAATCACACCTTTTGTTCAAACTGCAACCATATGCATATATGATTTAAAACTAAATATAATTTGCATGACAGGCCTGTGGGAGTTCAGCACTCTTCGGTACTCGAGTCTTACATTTTTTAGAATGACAAATATGTATAGATACAATTTTATAGGAAATTTAATTACCTTATTGAGATGTAGCATATTTTTTTAGAGTCCACTATATACAAAAAGTAAATGTACGGTAAAATGATTACTATGACATTTCAATAACTTCTAATACCGATTAGTAGAACTTGAATGTTCTATATTTGGAAGTTCTTGTAGGGTTATCGGGAATCGGTTGAGAAACAAGTTGGGAGACTTGTGGATTCGAGTGGGTATGCAGCGTGTTATGGAAGGATAGGTAGCTTGTTTGGGCCAAATCTGCAAAGTAAGGAACAATCAGATCATAATGGAAAAGTTAACTTGTTGAGGATTTTACGAAATATTTTGGATCGTAAGGAACGTATACGTAAAGATTTAGAGAGTTGAGCCTCAAAGTTTAACTCCAAACAGTTCTAATTTCTGTGATGTAAAAGTGCCTATTGTAATTAATTGGAAGCTTTGATCGTTCGATAAATGTTGGAGTTAGCAGCGAGCAGTTTCATGTCGTTTAAACCTCGCTTCTTATTTTATAAAAATATAATTTAAATTATGTTAGGTATCTTTTCATTCTAACTACGTCATTAAGTTTTTTTTTTGTTTTGTTCTTTTTGACATGGATATTTCTTTTAGAAGGGGCCTATACTTTTTTAGTGTAACATTTTGTTCACATTTAAAAATGTAATATTTTGACACGCTCTTGCTCTGTTGGTGTTGCTCAGATTGGAATTTTGACAATAGGTCCCCTTATTATAAATTTAATGGGGAATATTCTTTGTTATATAACATTTGTCGCTAGTACCTACCGTTTAGGTGCTATATTGGTTCGAATGAAAAAAGTCGTGTCTGAAACCCTTACATTCATGCGACTGTTAAAAAAAAAAAAAGTTAATTTTATTATTTATCAATTGAAGTAATTTGAGCATTTTAATGCAAAAATGGAAATTCGAGATAATATCGAGAAATATCCACGATCCATTTTAATTCCATTTAGGGAGAAATTGAGTTATTTTTATTGATTTTTTTTTTTTTTTTTTTTTTTTGCTGTTTCTGCAGTTTGAAAAAAATTAATTGATTCTCTCACTCAACAATTAGCAATTCATGTTAGATCTTTTAACTAATATATGATACGCTAAATATATATTTATAGAAAATGAAAAAAAAATAAATAAAATAGAGATGTGTAGTGAATGATACTGTCACTAGGTGTATGTATATGCTTAAGTCTGTTTATTTATATCTCTCTTAATCTTGACTCAAGAAGTGCGCATAATGTTTAATGTGCAACAATAAAAATTTATTTAATCAGAATATTTAAATTTAAATTTTAAAATTTATATCGTTCCTAAATTGTATTTAACTAGGCAAATATTCAAGGCTAAAATATTCCTAAATTTAATTTGGCTCTGCATGCAGTAACGAAGTGTTTACTTTTATGGCATGGAAAAATTCCACTCGTTCTAAAATGTCGGACTTGCAGCTTTTAGAATCTCCGACAGATAGCACCACTGTTTACTACCTCCCATTTTTATTTTATTAGCTTATTATTTCAGCCGTAATTTATTGCCTTCTCTTCTTTCGAATTCGGCCATCTTTGGTCCACATTCAACAATTTATTTCTTACTCTTCCGTTCTTCCCAATACTTCATCACCACCTGATCTTCCCTTCTTTCATCAGACCGCTGTCTATTAATTTGTGTTTTAACTACTTCTGGAAATTTGATCTTGTTCACTGCTGTCCGAAATTTGTCTCGGTTCCAAACGAAATCCTGTTGCATAATTAGATCAAAGAAAAATACAGAACTATGAGTAAGCATAAAAAGTCAGTTCCATGAAAAATAGGTAGGTACCAAATTCCGCTTTAGTTGCTGGAGATTATTGATTTTTATTTTTGAGCCTTCGGAATGAATCTTCATTAATTATACTATTGTGCCTTCTAAAACTAAAATCGCAGTTATTTGATTATATAATACTTGCACAATCTTAAAAGAAATTCTTCGTGTATATAAAAATTAGAATACTGTATTTGCAAAACATAGAAAGAAAAAAAAAACTGATATCAGTCTTATTGATGTATATAAAAAAAACTGATGCTCTGATTGAAAACTTTTGATATATTGGAAAAATTATGAGGATATTAAAATAATATATGCTGTCTTCAAAACCATAGTGATATAGGTTTTTTTGGTTTAGTGTTATTATCACTAAAATAGTTATAATAAAATAAGAATATATTCTCATATAAATAGAAAATTACATAAACCAATTCCAAAATGCTAAGCTCTTAAAAAGAACTTCTGTTTTTTTTTTTAATTTCATTTATTTAATTATATATTTTTTAATCTACGGTAAAAATAGGATCAGTATAGTTATTTAGACACCCTGTGTATATATTTTGATCCTAAAAATTAAAAATATCATGTGTAATGAATTTAAATTTTCATTTTATATTTACAAAATTTTTTTTTTATTAGAACTTTAATGTATTTAAATTTCAATTTTCACTTCAAAACAAATATTTTAAGGTAGCAACAATGCATTCCACTGTATTTTAAAATATTTCTTATATCCTTTTTTAATAAATAATAAGTTTTAGCTTTAATACAAAATATATCCATGCATTTGGGCATATCAGATTTTTTTTTTTTTTTTTTTTTTTTAAACTTCAAGATATGTAGCATAAGAATATCTTTGTTTTATTATTAATGTAAGAAAGTAACAATTTGTTTTTGATTAATTACTTATATTCTTTTTCCGAAATTCATTTCGAAACCAATAATCATGAAATGTCAATTTGCAATTAGTGCATTCCGAATTAGAAATGTCAAGGTGGAATGTTTTTTGTTATATTTTTTTTTATTTTAAAAAAAGAGATGGTCTCATGGCCAGAAACCCAACTTGGTGTTGTGTCATTACAAAATATAACAATAACGCGGATATAGTAATCTTTATTCGTGCTGCGCAGCTTCTTAAAATAAAATGAGGAAAATGTTATCTGACTTAGTAGTAAACATCAGTGAATCTTGTTTATGTTCATAATTTAAAAAAAAAAAAAAAAAATTAACGATTGCAATTGCGCAAATAACTGTATTGAATAATTGAATGAATGTATTTAGGTTTTAATTTTAAATGCATAAAAATAAATTAATTTCTTCAGTGTCCTGGATTATCAAAACTATTTTGATAATTTTGCCATAAATAACTTTTCAGATAAAAAATCTTAGGAATTTTGGTTTATAAATTTTAATAAATAAATTTTAATATAACTCTTATTTGTTATGTTTTTTATAGACAGTCTTAATATCTGTCATTAATCAATACAGTACAATTTCGATAATTCGAAACGTGTGAGATCAAAGGAGTATCGAATTACCGAAAGTGGTGGATGTAAAGAAAATAAAAAACGTGTATGAAAAATTATCTTATTTGTTTTGGTTAGTTTTTTATAACAAAATTACAAATATTTAGAAATTGTTTAAAAAGAAGAAACTATTATATAGCCTTTGAAAAATAAAAGAAATGCAGTCAAAACTTTATAATGCAGTTATCAATTTATAATTGATAACTAATTTTCGAGTTATCGAGTTCACAAAAAAATATTTTTTTGAGTTATCGATTTTTTTCTATAACGTGCCTGTCTCTGTGTGTATAAGGGTAGTTAATTTTAAACAACTTAATGTTTTAATTAATTTATTCTAAGAAAAATTAACAGAAAAAGGAGATACCAATGCAAGTAAAATATAATAAAATAGGGATGTAATAGATTACATAATTTAATATAGTCTGTAACTATCTTCTGCATGTATGTAGGGACAATCTATCGAACGCTGAATTTGGCGCAAAGCAGCAAAGACATCTACGTCTACCCCTGGTAGCCATGGCTAATAATAAAAACAATTAAAACCATAAAAGTCTGTCTTAACTGTCTGAAATAAAACAGTACAGAGCATAAGCGAGGGGTTGAGAGCATTTGACGTCCGGATTACTTAAATCAGTTTGATTTATAGTTATGTCAACGCAATACAAGTTTAACCAACATATACACTCTTTTTTATTAACTTTATTTTTCAATTAACATTTATTTATTAATAATTATGTACACAGTAGACATAATATACTACCGATGACTTTATTAAGTGCATATATAGCTTTTTTCAACCAAATTCATAATTTTTTCAACCAATTTCATAATTTTTTCAACCAATTTCATAATTTTTTCAATCAATTTCATAATTTTTTCAACCAATTTCATAATTTTTTCAATCAAATTCATAATTTTTTCAACCAATTTCATAATTTGTAAGATTTGTAATTTTGTGTCAAATCAAGTGTTCGAATCACGTCATTCGTTTCGAATTATGAGTACATTGTAATTCTTATATGTAATTCCATTACGGATTATATATATATATACATAGTTGGTTACGGATTACTATTTCTTGTAATTTAAAGTATGAATTATTTTCAGAATAATTCGATTACAATATTTCTTCCATTAAATAAGCAAATATATCAGAATATCAGTTTTGACCTCCTCATTTAAATTTTAAGTTTTCTCTTATTGTTAACGGTTTTGAACTATCGCCATATTTTTCTTAGGGAGGGAGTGGAGGCTACATTTCTAAATTGAGAACGGCTCGTCCGATTTTAATGAAATTTGATAATTATGTTTCTATTGTACTTATTAGCATGTATTTAGGGTTTTAACAGTTTTATTTATTAGCTGGGAGTGAGGGGGGGGGGGGCTATATTTCTAAATTGAGAACGGCTCGTCCGATTTTAATGAAATTTGATAATTATGTTTCTATTGTACTTATTAGCATATATTTAGGGTTTTAACAGTTTTATTTATTAGCTAGGAGTGAGGGGGGGGGGGGGTGCTACATTTCTAAATTGAGAACGGCTCGTCCGATTTTTATAAATTTGATAATTACGTTTCTTTCGTACTTAGTAGCATATATTTGGGGTTTTAACAGTTTTATTTATTAGCTGGTAGTGGGGGGGGGGGCTATATTTCTAAATTGAGAACGGCTCGTCCGATTTTAATGAAATTTGATAATTATGTTTCTTTCGTACTTATTAGTATATATAGCTTATTTCAACTAAATTCATAATTTTTTCAACCAATTTCATAATTTTTTTAATCAAATACATAATTCTTTTAACCAATTTCATAATTTGTAAGATTTGTAATTTTGTGTCAAATCAAGTGTTCGAATCACGTCATTCGTAATTCCATTTCCCTCACATTGTGATTTTAATTCTTGTTTCTTTTCCATTGAAATATACAAATTTTTAAAAAATATATAAGATATTATAATATTTATATAAATATAAAAATCGGACGAGCCGTTCTCAATTTAGAAATGTAGCACCCCCCCCCCCCCCTCACTCCTAGCTAATAAATAAAACTGTTAAAACCCTAAATATATGCTAATAAGTACAATAGAAACATAATTATCAAATTTCATAAAAATCGGACGAGCCGTTCTCAATTTAGAAATATACCCCCCCCCACTCAAAGCTAATAAATAAAACTGTTAAAACCCCAAATATATGCTACTAAGTACGAAAGAAACGTAATTATCAAATTTCATAAAAATCGGACGAGCCGTTCTCAATTTAGAAATATAGCCCCCCCCCCCCACTACCAGCTAATAAATAAAACTGTTAAAACCCCAAATATATGCTACTAAGTACGAAAGAAACGTAATTATCAAATTTCATAAAAATCGGACGAGCCGTTCTCAATTTAGAAATATAGCCCCCTCCCCCCCCTCACTCCCAGCTAATAAATAAAACTGTTAAAACCCTAAATATATGCTAATAAGTACGAAAGAAACATAATCATCAAATTTCATTAAAATCGGACGAGCCGTTCTCAATTTAGAAATGTAGCCTCCACTCCTCTCCCTAAGAAAAATATGGCGATAGTTCAAAACCGTTAACAATAAGAGAAAACTTAAAATTTAAATGGTGGAGGTCAAAACTGATATTCCGATATATTTGCTTATTTAATAGAAGAAATATTGTAATCGAATTATTCTGAAAATAATTCATACCTTAAATTACAAGAAATAGTAATCCGTAATCAACTATGTATATATATATATAATCCGTAATCGAATTACATATAAGAATTACATTGTAATCATATTTCGAAACGAATGACGTGATTCGAACACTTGATTTGACAAAAAATTACAAATCTTACACATTATGAAATTGATTGAAAAAATTATGAAATTGGTTGAAAAAATTATGAATTTGATTGAAAAAATTATGAAATTGGTTGAAAAAATTATGAAATTGATTGAAAAAATTATGAATTTGGTTGAAAAAAATTATGAATTTGGTTGAAAAAAGATATATTAAGTCATTCCTTCACATTGAAGGCTTAATATGAAACATTTATAGGTATATATATTATATATATGAAATGGGGCTGAAGACTAGCCCTTGTTGACACAACAGGGGCCCTACGCCAGGTGGGGGACACGTGGCATGCTACCTGGGTAATGGATGCTGGGACCAGCCGCCTAGAAATCGCACATCTGCCCCTCACATCTGATTGCTCTCCCCTAGCTCCAGCTCTTCACCAATTATATTTCCATCTGCGGCCAGGCATTGATGACCATTGTGTCCTCTCCTCGGGGTCGAGTGTCGCCGGGCAATATGTTTTTATCTCGTCTAGGGCGGAACCATGGAGTGTTCTCTGTCTGGATTTAATTAGTCACGGTGTATCCGTTCGCAAATAGGTGTTACTGTATAGAATTTTTGAACATCTATAATAATTAATCCTAATTAAATTATTTTTTCAGTGTTTAGTAAACCAATAAAATTTTATTTTATAGAAGTAATAAAGCAGAGTTTAGTAAAAAATAAAATTTTTTTTAAAAGTACAAGTTTTTCATAAAAATTTTTTTTTTTTTTTATTTAAATTTTTTTAATCCTTTAAATGTGTGGAGAAATGAATATAACACGACAATAACTTTAAAGCAACCACCCATTGGTGGCAATTTAATAAAAGTTCTATTTTAGAACGTCTCGAGGTCAGCTCCTTTTCAGGGATCGGAGGTTTATCAGGAGGCCTCGGAGGTTTATCAGGAATAGAATAGAAAACAAGTTGAGAAATTAGTGGATATGATTGGTTATGGAGGCTAGATCAGCAACATGTGGAACATTAACCTCTTCCTTAATAAGTTTACTTTTTAATAGTAAGGAGAGTTCAGGATTTTTCTAAGGAATTTGTGTTCCTAAGGATCGAAAGGTTTAGTTAAGCCCCAAAACTCATATTCCAGTTGGTCTAATTATTGTCATGCATATGTGATTAAAAGGAAACTTTAAGGGTTGTAGTAGTCTATGAAGACGACAGTTTCTATAATTGGACAGTTTCTTGTCGTTTTAATCTTGTATAAATGATACTAAGTAAGACGTTTGTTCAGATGTCGTCCTAGGTAGCAAATCTGTTCAGCTAGGATTAATTGAATAATTGTATATTTTAAAAACCAATGCTAAACGTTTGGGACTAGCCTTTGAATAAATAAAATCTACAGTTGTAAACGAGGCGTGGAATTCCAAATGCAACCAATTTTTTTTATTTTTTTTTTAATTTTTCACAGTTGTCGATAAAGTTTTTAATATATATTTTTATAGAGTTGGAAGCAAGTTGAAAGACTAGTGGATTTGAATGTAAAGAACTACTCACTAGGTACACTTCAATAAAAATTTATATTAGGAGGTCTTTGGGCCATCTTCTTTTCAGACGCCTCGGAGGGTTAAGAGAATCGAATGAGTAACAAGTTGAGATATTTGTGGATTTGAATGGTTATGGAGCTTACTATGAAAAGAGAGGCATTTACTTTTCGCTAAATCAGCAACATATAGAACATATACATCTTTATGGATACATTTTTTTGTGACAAAGTAAGGAGTATTGAGGATTTTTCGAAGGATTTTGGATTGTGATACGAGAAGAATTGGACGGCTTAGTTGAGCCCCAGAGCTCAACTCCGTATGCCCAAATAGGTCTGATCTGTCATTTAAATGATTCTTTTTTTTTTTTTTTTTTTGTAAATTTTTTGGAAATCGACAGGTTTTTGAAAATCGTTTATTTTTAGCTTATAAAATATTTGATATTGATCAATTTATTATTTCTTTTTTCAACTTCTGGCCAACTTTAAACAGCTTACAATTCATTTTATTTAAAATCTTGTCTTCATATCAATTTCTTAATTTTTAAAATTTTAATATTCAGAGACGAGCAGTTTCTTGATTGTGGATGTTAATTTTATAATAATCAAGTGGTATTTAATTTATTCTGTTTGCCATTAATTTATTTTAGCTCGAAACGTTTTATTTATTTTAAATATTAGAATTAAAAAAATTAGTTATGTATTATCACACCATAAGTGTTTTACATATTATCAGTAATTTTAAAATGTTTACGGGCGTTTTCATTTATAATTCTGTAAACAGTTATTATTCTGTGATTATCGCATATTTAAACAATCATGAAAGGGAAAATATTTAATTCGTGCCTTCTTTTAATGCTGTGTTTTATTATGAAAATACAGAAACTAATAAAACAAAAAAAAAATATTATTCCTATTCATTACTATTCATATTTTAGGGAATATCTGTTTATGAATCGTTAGCTCGAGCATCTCTCTTATTTTATTCTTTTAGAAAAAAATATATTTCGTATTTAGTAGTACGTGCTGGCTTCATAAGTAGGTTTTTGCTTTGCCAGCAAATTTATCATTTAGTGAATCGAGTTTTCCAAATCAATGAACTCTTTCTTCCAAAATATAACTAGAAAAATTTATACTACATCCTGTCCCAAACATTTTTATTTTTCAATTTCATTTACTGTGCATTTCAAATACTTTATATTATATTTATAATTTCTTGGGTTAATCAAACAAAAGTTAAAATGTCATTTATATTCAAGTTTTTCTCATCCAGTAATTTATATAAAAAATACTGCATTGAGAAGAGGATTTATATCCTGTACATTTTAAAAACTGTGAGAAATGAAAAAAAATTATTGCAATATAATTTATTTATATTTATAGTTAATGAATATGGTCAGGGATGGAGTCAGGTTGATAAATTACGCATCCAAGTTTGGTAAACTTTATATTTCGGAGTGCCGACGTTTTGGCCAGTCTTGCAGGTCTTCTTCATGCCTAAAATAGCCTTGAAGACCTGCAAGGTAGGTAGACTGCATCCCTGACCATCTTCTCAACCATTGTATCTTACAGTCAACCATACTATTTTCATTATTTAATTTTATGCGTGTGTTTAGTTTACAAAATTAATTACTAATTATGAAATAATTAATGTTTTATTATCCTTTTTTTGTTGCAGCCCGGACGGCAAATACACGAGTCGTTGGAACTGGACGACTCCAGTGACCGTCGGCGAGTGACCCAAAGGAGCCATGGCGCCCAAACTGGCTGTGATCTAATTATATATTGTAATTAATTATCCACTAATATTATTTTGTCTACTAAGCTACTTGTTATTTTATTTTATTTTTTTTTTCAATCTTTAATTGGTTATTCAATTTAAAAAAATAAGAAAAGATAAATTGAAATGTTTTATTGTATCCCTATGAACCTTTATATCTTTGTTGTTTAAATTAAAAAAGGTTTACTATTGTTTCTCAGTCTAGATGTTTTATTGAATTTGATTTCATTTAATTTCTATTTTATACTTATAATTTTAAGTTCATTTTGTATTGAAAGGCTGTTTATTTTTTTAGTTCTAGTAAATATGTTCGGCCTTTTTAATTTATCTCTCTTGATCTTTGTATGAAATAGTTTTCATAACAACTCAGTTCATTTACTCCCCCTAAATCTCCTATTAGTTTTCTGTTAAGTTTGTGTTAATAGTTCAATGTTTTGTTTGGTAAATAATAGCGAAATCGGTCTAATGAATTTTTAGTTTATATTTTATTCTTAACGCAAATGAAACTAACATGTGAAACACCATATGATTAACAACAGAAATGATTCCATCATAACTAAATAATCCACTTGGGATGAGACACGCGGAAGTTTTCCCAAATATTGGCTAAGGTTCTACAAATCAACCAAGGATTTCGTTTTAGTTCCTTGCCATTAATCAAAATACGAGTCCATGTTGCCAACTGACCATCACTAATGGCATTAGTTTGGAGTATTAAAATGCTGTATTATATTTAAGTGTTTTTATGGAGAAAATATTGTTGAATTGGATGTAATTGGTGTTCAGTGTCATATTGCAATAGATGTTACTTTTGAATCTTGTTGTTCTCGATGTTACTGATGTTACTGATGGATGTTGTAATAATAGCTGTCATTTATAACTTATTTTCTGGTTGTTAATTTTTAAGTTCATTACTTAAATACTGGCCTGTATTGATTGAACATTTTGTCGGTTGAGTTAGACTTTGTGATATTCGTATAATTGTAAGTTGATCATATTATTTTGTACTAATTGATGTATTATTGTAAACTATAATCTCATATAGTTTTATTTATGTTTTTGTTTGAATAGCACGTTGTATAACTCTGGAGCTCCTTGACCGTATCTTATTTATTGTGTAAAGGTTTAATGTAAATATTAATTATAGTGAATAGTGAATGTTCCGCTCTGCGGCGGTGTACGGTCAGAGGATTCTGTTTGTATGTTTATAATTGTCTGTATATTTCTTATTGGGCAGATATAAAGTGTAAAGATTTAAAAAAATTAAAAAAAAAAAAAAAAAAAAAAAAAAAAACACAAAAGGCTGTCCGATCTATATCATTAAGACAATATCAATGTTGACTATTCCATACTTTAATTGTACATAATCAAAAATTGACACTGCGCTCCATGAGTGCCAATATATATATATATATGTTAAGTATTTATGCCTGTTTGAGCTATCTCTTGTACATAACTCCTTACCTGTTGAGTACATGTTTTATTGGAATATTTGATGTACAGTCCAGATGAGGAAATGTGCAATCTTTTTAAGTCTTCTTATTTTATTGATGTTTTATTTTGTTTTGAAAGTATTTTTTTAAATATTGTAATTACCAAAGATAATGTTTTGCGTTCTGTGTACAGCAGTGGCACCCGTAATCTACTATCAGCCACAATATTGTTACATTCCTACAATACTTTCTTGTGGTTATTACTTGTATCTATTTTTTGATTCCTGTCATATTTTGACTTTCTGTTAAAAGCTATCTTTGATTCCTATCTCCCTACAATCTAACGCTAAACGCAAGCATGCCTCTATGCGCTTAATCGATTTCGAAACTTATTTTTTTATCAAGAGAAGATGTACAATGTATAGGTTTTCAGATGACTGTAAATTTATAGTCTTAAATGTTAAGTGTCTAATGTTAACTGTAAATGAAGTTAACTCTCAACAATGTGTTTAGTTAACTTTAGCTGACAACAAAAGGCTAGATGAGATAGCAGGTTAATTGTACATACTGGTTGGTCTACTTCTCATGTTCCATAAGATATCGACTGTGTTAGAAAAGAAGGATAAAATTTAATATTATTGTAAACAAAATATATGGCTATATCAGAACAGGGTTCTGCCTGTAGTTGATCATTAAAACATAGTACCAAAATTAAATTGTGTTTCATTTATTCCTGTTATCAATGTCCTAAACATGATGCAATGCAATGGTCTTTAAAATATATTTGGCATTGGAATGCGGAGTTGAGCTTTGGGGCTTCACTAAATCATCGAATTCTTCTCGTACCCAATCCTTACAATCCAAAATACTTCCAAAAATCTTCAATGCTCCTTACTTTTTTACTAACAAACTTTTCCGTAAAGATTTTAATGCACCATATCGCTCATTTGCTGCAATAACGACATAACTCAAAAAATTCAATTTTACAGAAGTAAAGTCTTGTGAATAAAGTACACACAAGACTGTAGACATACAACGATCTGTAGACATACAATAGTGACTTATCCTGCTTTCTCATAGTGAATAGGTGGAATGGTTCATTAATCAGTCAAAAGCTCGGCATAACTCAAAAGCTTGTTTTTGAGTTATGACGTTGTTACAGCAAATGAGCGATATGTTAGTAATTTAGTCCAAACCAGATACCTATCCTTTTATAGCTAACTACATAACCATTCGAATCCATTAGTATTAGAACTTGTTTCACATTCTATTCTAGATAACACTCCGAGGCCCCTGGAAAGAAAATGGCTTCGGGACCTTCTAATTACTTCTTTATATAGAACTTTTATAAGCGCTACCAATGGTTTGTTGCTTTACAAGAAATTGGCATGTAATTTTTATCATTATCAACACATTTACTAAATGTATTTTATTTTATATTGTAAATTTCATTAAATATCTATTTTTTTTTAAAAAAAAGTTATATTTTATATGTTATATTACAAAAATACAACAAACAAATAAATGATAGAAACAGGCTAGGTATAAATGAAATTAAGAATTGGTACATAAGGTATTGTATAAGATATCCCCCGAGGAGATTGTTCGACTGAGTACTCTCTCCATCTACAATGGCTATTAAAATCTAAAACACTAAACATACTATAAACCCTTCTTGATTTAAAAATGTGGTAAAAATCTTATTAGTCTAAGTTAAATCAAGCAAGTAACTTAGTGTACTTCCCAGTTCACATTTTGTACACAAGTACTAGAGAACTGGTTATTTAAAATAATTATAAAATAATCTTTCCTCTTACAAATTAAATTTTAAAAAAAAATTAAACCTCTATAATTTTAAAAATAATTGTAACAAATTAGCATGATACTTAAAATTAAAAATTTATTAAAATCATTTTAATGGTATATGTACTTCTTAAAATTTATCACCTGAGAACTATTAAACTATATTGCTAAATATATATATCTATTTCCGAACATAGTTTGAGAAAAAATTATAAATATAAATTAAATCTAAATGTTTTCTAAATAAAATTAATAATAAAGCCTTATACACTAGATGAATTATGTTTGATTTAAGTTACTTTTAACTGGAACAATTCTAGATTTTTGTCTTCTATTAGTAACTATAACAAGTTTCTTAAATTCGAGAAGGCAAAACAATGATGAATACAATTATTTCATTTCAAAAACGACGAAAACCTTTTAAAGTAGCACAAAAAATTTGGGGTGTAAATATGGGCACCCTTTCAAGTTTGCAGTCCAGAATAAACACCAAGTTGCACAATAACTCATCTGCATCCATACTAGTTGAAAGAATGGTTCCAACTGCTCACTGCTATCTTATATTTGCAAATGGCTCCATAGACAGTCCTCGCCGCCAGTCTTCAATATCTCTCTTAGCCAGTAGGGAGGGGTGCCTATATTTACACCAGTGGCCGTTTTTACATCTTTTCCTCTTCTGTAGCTGCTGAGGATGCCTTCAATAAGGGTAAATTGGTGAAAGGAAGGTAAGTTTTAGTTTTTATTTTGTATGTGTACTTGATGATATTTTCACTAGTTAGCAATAGTGTTCATTTCATTCATCAAAAAGAGAGGGGGGAGGGTAAAGAAGAGAACGAAAAAATACAAAACACAACAATTTATTCAGAGATGTTCACAAACAATAAATAAACAATAAACTAATGATGACTCTAAGAAAATCATTCATAATGAGCTTAACCTGGATGATTTTTAAGTGAGTTGCTTTATTTGTTAATAATGAAGCTTGTAATATTATTTATAATATTGATTTTAAAGACAGCTCAAAGGTTTATAAAATTTAAAAAGTGTTACATAATTAAAATTTAGAAGAATTTAAGATTCCTGAATAGTAGTAGTAAGATCATCTTCTAATGTAAGTGTAATAGTGGAAAGAGATAAAAAATATAGCAGTTACAAGAGCGTATCAAGTTAGAAGTTAAGGGCTCCATTTAATTAAAATATTGTTTAAGTAATTTTTTAAGTTCTAAAACCTTTTAAGTTAAAAAAATGAACTTCGACGTTCATACAACCTTACCATAAGATCATTTCAAATTGATAGGTTCCTCGACTTTCAACAAAGCATTATACATTTCTACACTGAGGTTTATCGTAGCAGGATTTTCCATGCATAAGTATGCTCTCACGGGTCAGCATCTACATTCAACCACCAAGTTTTTACCCCTGATCAAAGGGAATTCCTTATATAGAGGCTAGGTGCTGTCTAAGAATTTCACCGAAGTCAACTCACTAAAATAAGAGAAAATATTATTTCTTTAAACTTTTAAGTATTATAGCCCTGTAAACAACGTACTAGAATACCTCAACATTATAATTACTCATTCATTCATAAACCAAGCATTAGTTCTTTCTAAAAATGAACTGATCACAGCTACCCAAAAATACCGAGTGCGCAGCGGAAATTTCTTACGATTCTAGACTGCTGGTTGTGCCAATAGATTAATTAATTAATGAGTAGAAATATACTTCGAAATTTATTACACATTTGGGAGAAGAGGATCTACTATAGTTCATTTTCAAATCTAATAACATTTCAAAGGGAAGAACAGTATGCATAACCTTTAGAACAAATAAAATACGAGGATCTGGAAATAAAAACTTAGTGTAAAGGTCGAAGCGGTTAGAGATATCAGAAAGTCGTTAATTTCGATGACTTTCATGTTAACGTATAATTGCTTAGAAGAAAAATAAAACCAAGTTAAAAAAGATTATACGTATTTTATTTAAATACTATGGTAGCATTATTAATCGTATATAAAGTTATTTATACCTTCGTTGTAAATCTCTGTTCTACTCACTTTGATTTAATAATATTTATAAATCATTATTATATATAATTGATATACTTGCTTCCCATTCGATTCTAGATCACCCTCCGAGGTTTCGAAAAAGAAAGATAGCTTAGAGACCTTTTAATGTACTTACATTTATTGAAATGGGTAGTTTCTTCTAGTTATAGATACGTTTTTGTAATAGTTTTTCCGCCTATTTACTTATATATATATATATATATATATATATATATATATATATATATATATATATATATATATATATATATTGTATACAGTTGTAAGAATCAATAAAAAAAAAAATTTATTTATGTATCATAAGTGACGACTGGGCGGACTAGTATTTTATACAGCTTCATTTTGGTCCTCTTGGAGAGCATCCTACTTCTAAAATATTTGGCAAGGCTAAAGTAGCATTGGTTGGTGGCTGCGACCCTCCTTTTTATTTCCTGCGATATATCGTTTTGGGAGTTGATTTCTGAACCTAAATAGGTGAAGCTGGTTACCCTTTGAAATCGGTAGTCTCCTGCTTCAAAATAATCAACTCCTGGTTTGGCACTTCCAATCCGCATGTACTCTTTGTCTTGGCCTCATTAGCGACTAGGCCAAGATTCCTCGAAGAGTCTTTCAAAGCCAGAAATGATTCTCGCAGGGCTGGTTCCGATCTGGCAGCTATATCGAAATCATCGGCGTACCCTAGAAGCTGGACTGTGCTGTTGAATAGGGTTGAGTGGAGTTGAATTCCAGACTTCCTCACAGCTTTCTCCCTGGCAAAATTAAACAAAAGACAGGCCAAAGCGTCTCCCTGCCTAACACTGCCACAATTTGTGACAAAGGGATAGGAAAGATCAGCACCCACGCGCACCATTCACCTTGAGTTTGCCATTGTCATCTTTATCAGTCTGACCAATTTCATGGGAACGTTCATCTCTTTTAGGGCTCGATAAAGCTCCGGTCGGTCGACAGAATCATAGGCAGACTTGAAATCGACAAAGAGATGATGGGTTACAATTCTATATTCTTTACATTTTTCCAGCATCAGTTTCAATGTAAATAGCTGGTCCGTAGTGGATATTCCGCTTTTAAACCCTGCCTGATACTTCCCTATCTCTCTATCTGCATGAGGAACTAGTCTCTCGAAGAGGATATTTGAGGGCACTTTGTAAGCAGATGAGAGGAGAACAACCCTGATAGTTGCTGCACTCCAGCTGGTCTACCTTCTTGTGTAGCGGGCAGATAATGCTTTCGTCCACTCTTCAGGCATTCTTTCTACTTGCCAAATAGTAAGGATGAGGTTGTGGAGATCCATATTAAAGTCCGGTCCGCCATACCGCAGTAGCTCTGCTTGGATACCGTCCTGTCCTGGTGCCTTATTGTTCTTAACTTTAGCGATGGCTGCTTCAACCTCATCCTCATCAGGTGGCTCTGCATCATCCTGCATGTCTTCTCTTCCTGTCTCTGCATCTTTCTCCTCATCTTCTTGTTGGAGTGTCTTCCTGAAGTGTGACGCCCATCGCTCCAAGATGTAACATTTTTCAGTCAGGAGACATCCTTCTTCGTCCTTGCTTGAACGTTAGAGATAGGGGATGAAAAGGTATTGAAGTGTCGTTCTCTTTTAGAGAAGCGCGGAAGAAGTCGATGCTGGAGCGATGGGGTAGGCACAAAAGATTGGAGATGACCATGGCCACTCTCTTCTTCCACAATTAGAATTAGTTTGTTTATGTTGTTTTAAGATGCCGGAATTTAACGATATAATTATTTTTTCGTCCTTAAGGATAATATGTTGTAATATTTAACGGTTTTAAGTTATCCGAAGTTAAATTTCTGAAACCATAACGATAAATAAAGTATATTCATTAATATTAATAATTATTCTTCACCTACTTGTCTCTGCATTAAATATAATTGATTTACGCGATGGTTTGGTAACAATCCAATAAATCAAAAATATATACATTTTTTTTTTGTTTTATTACCCTACGTCGTCTACTTAAGACTTCCTGTCCTACAGTATCATACAGTATAATAAATAACATTCCACTTATCCCTGTTACACAGATCCGCTTTCTAGGACTCAACCAGATAAATGTTTAAATTGGAATCCGCGTAAAAGACTAAAACGGACAGGAAACTGCTCCTCGTTTTCGACTGTTCAACATTTACTAGACAAACGTTGAATGCTTCCGATATACTACAAAAGACTCATTTAGATGACAGTTATCAGACCTATTTAGACATATAGAATTGAGCTTTGGGGCTCAACTAAATCATCTAATTCTTCTCGTATCCATTCCTTGCAATCCAAAATGCTTTGAAAAATCCTTAATCCTCCTTACTATATTACAATGAAATATATCCATAAAGACCTTAATGTTCCATATGTTGCTGATTTAGCGAAAAGTAAATGCCTATCTTTTCATAGTAAGCTCCATAACCATTCAAATCCACAAATATCTCAACTTGTTACTCATTCGATTCTCGTTAACCCTCCGAGGCGTCTGAAAAGAAGATGGCCCAAAGACCTCCTAATATAAAATTTTTATTGAAGTGTACCTAGTGAGTAGTTCTTTACAAGCTATTTACATGTCCTTGTTATCATTATCCTCAAATCTACATGTTGTATATTGTGTACAGTTGTAAATATCATTAAATAGTTAAAAAAAAATATATATATATAAATATATATATATATATATATATATATATATATATATATATTTTTTATTTTTTGAAGAGAAAAGATTTGACCCGGTCGGGATTCGAACCCGAATTTCCACCTCTCTAGTGTGGCGCCTTATCCAACTAGGCCACCGGGGTCGTATCCGAACCAGGCAAATCCTCTCTCTTCAGTGATCCATAACCCCCGGGCACTCGCAATTCGCGATGTAATTCCGGGGATGAATGTTCAATTGAACATTACATTTAAATTTGGATCTCGTGACAATCCGTCACCGTTTTAAATATATGTAATTTTTTCTTGATATTATTCATTATTATTAAATATATTATTTTATTTTTTGAAGAGAAAAGATTTGACCCGGTCGGGATTCGAACCCGAATTTCCACCTCTCTAGTGTGGCGCCTTATCCAACTAGGCCACCGGGGTCGTATCCGAACCAGGCAAATCCTCTCTCTTCAGTGATCCATAACCCCCGGGCACTCGCAATTCGCGATGTAATTCCGGGGATGAATGTTCAATTGAACATTACATTTAAATTTGGATCTCGTGACAATCCGTCACCGTTTTAAATATATGTAATTTTTTCTTGATATTATTCATTATTATTAAATATATTATTTTATTTTTTGAAGAGAAAAGATTTGACCCGGTCGGGATTCGAACCCGAATTTCCACCTCTCTAGTGTGGCGCCTTATCCAACTAGGCCACCGGGGTCGTATCCGAACCAGGCAAATCCTCTCTCTTCAGTGATCCATAACCCCCGGGCACTCGCAATTCGCGATGTAATTCCGGGGATGAATGTTCAATTGAGCATTACATTTAAATTTGGATCTCGTGACAATCCGTCACCGTTTTAAATATATGTAATTTTTTCTTGATATTATTCATTATTATTAAATATATTATTTTATTTTTTGAAGAGAAAAGATTTGACCCGGTCGGGATCAAATCTTTTCTCTTCAAAAAATAAAATAATATATTTAATAATAATGAGTAATATCAAGAAAAAATTACATATATTTAAAACGGTGACGGATTGTCACGAGATCCAAATTTAAATGTAATGCTCAATTGAACATTCATCCCCGGAATTACATCGCGAATTGCGAGTGCCCGGGGGTTATGGATCACTGAAGAGAGAGGATTGCCTGGTTCGGATACGACCCCGGTGGCCTAGTTGGATAAGGCGCCACACTAGAGAGGTGGAAATTCGGGTTCGAATCCCGACCGGGTCAAATCTTTTCTCTTCAAAAAATAAAATAATATATTTAATAATAATGAATAATATCAAGAAAAAATTACATATATATATATATATATCTATAGATATATATATATATATATATATATATATAAAATAGTTGTATATTTTTTCAACAGATGATAAATATTTTAAAACTAATCTATACTATTATATAAAAGGACAAGCCATTTTTGGTTTGTGATTACTATCCGCGAAAACTACAGAACCAGAAATCTGTACCAAATTTTAACCATCATCTTAAGGAAGGCTTAGCAATAATAAAATTTAATTATTTTCGATTATATTACCACAAAAACAGTGACAGGTGTGCAGTGAAGTATAATAATCGTCCGATAGGTGGCGATCACCATTTGAGAGAGGTTACAAAGTTGTACGGTGTTATATAGAGTAAAAAATTTATGATTAAATTTACTTATTTTCATTTCAATTGTTATTAAAGCTATAAATATATGGAGCGACATATGGATCTCCGTGCAGGTTAAAAATACAGCGATATGTGGCCATTCAGCAACAGAGTTTGCAACGGTGAAACTATTAAACCAAACTGTACCAAATTTTAACTACAATATCTTCATTGTTCTACGTAGGTTTATAATAATAAATGCTACTTTAATAATAATTCCAATGTTTAGTCTTGAGTCGCAGGTTTGCAAACGCTGGTTAGAAATTAAAATCCAACCATATGAATCGATAAAATTATTTCTGCCATATTGGATGTTTAATTATGGTTTTACGTACTCTTTAAATACCATCATCAATGCAGTTTTAACCAGATTAAAAGTCATTGCTATGCGTAAAAATATCGTTGAAGAAATAATGCTTAATTCCATACTTACAAATACTAGATTTTTATCATAAACAAGTAAAATTCAATTATTAGTTAAAATAATCCAAGATCTTTTTCTACGAGAGCGGGCGAAGCCGCGACTGGGTATGCTAGTATTCTAATAAAAAAAAACAACAAAATCCATTAGAAATGTAAAGGTCATTCATCCATCCAAGTTATTTTTGTTAGAAGTTCTCTGTTTTCAATCAAGTTCGCACTGGAATCTCAAGTTGGCTGAAATATACTGTAATTTCTTCTTGACACCTTTACTTTTTTTTTTTGTCTATTTCCTACCTCTAAATTTTTCTAAATATTCATATACCATATATCATATATATTGGAGGATTACAATAGGTTCTTTGATATAGTTTTTTTTTTTATTACGTAAAGGAATAAATAACCCCAGCCTTGGAAATATATGTCTTCCTGAGTTCTCTCCTTCGGTGCATGAAGATATTACTAGGCACGCATTCTTCTCCTCAAAGGCAGATAGCGTGGGAGTGATGAAGTTGCAAAGTGCAACGCCGACATGATAAAGCTCTCCCCCTGAAGAACCGGTCCTAGACCTGCCTGCCAATGTTAATTCCTAGCCCGAGGCAGCGGAGGACTATTTGACAACTGATGGCTAGACAACTCTCCCAGGCTCATAATTCAAGACTTGCCTGTAGTCTACTCTTGAACTAACGCCCAGAAACATATCTAAAACGTCTTTCTTTATTTAAATATTTTTAGATTCTCTGATAAAGTTGTGCGTTGTTTAGTCTATTTTTATTATAAGATTAATCAAAGATAACTAGTTTGCCGACGCAATTATAGATACTGCTACTGACTAACCAATCCCTGACAATCTTCAGAAAAAGGACGAATGCTAATGTCAATTTAATACAGATCAGACAAAATGTATGATATATATATAAGGTTATAGAATCTAACAAACTTAAATATTAAATTTGAATCGATGACACGCCTAAATGAAACAATGATCAGTATAGAACTAATATTTGACAGATGACTGGTTGACGACAATAAAATATGGCTGTAAATTGCATGTGAGCACTGTGGCTATTGAGGCGTGATTTATTTGGGATTCAAATATTAAAATTAAACTACAAAAGCACTATAATAAAACATAAGTATGCTATAGAAGTTGTAGAAATCGTGAGCAGAGAATCAAATTAATCGGCCCAAATTTATTATGGGTACAAAAAACCCTTTTGTTTGAAGTTTCAAAATAAAGAACACAAATTTTATTTAAAGTTAAAATTTACTTAAAATATCTTTAAAATGATTTAAAAAAACACTTTAAAATGACAAAGAATTAGAAATAGAATACAATAGAAAAATAATTTTTATTCTGGGACCAAGACAGAAAGAAATAAAATTAGTTACATCTGGTCAGAGATATAATGAAAAAATAAAGGAGAAATAATAATATAACAATGATAATGTATACATATAATACTAATTAATATATAAACAGGAAAATAAAAAAACATTCTACAAATGAAATAATAAATAGATTCTTTTGATACAATACATCGCGATATGCTGAATAAAAAAAAATTATAAACATAATCATTGAAATAAAAATATAATTGTTTGAAAATAATCAAATTAAAGGACAGAAACATAAAAAGAAGCTATTAGCTGTTTTCCTTTTTTAGCACTTTCTGGCTAGACAAAGTGATTAGTTTCTTCATATGTTTCTGCCTTGTTTAATTTATTAAATATGTATAGTTTACTTTTATTTGCCATGTAGGTGAATACATTAATAAATAAATATAAAATAAAAGTAATGAGAAAATATTTAGGCTTTCAATAAAGAATCATTTATTTTCCCTATATATCATTGTTACTTTCTTTTCCGCTCCACTATTTTCTGGAATTCGCTTACTCTTCACATTCGCAAAAATAGTTTCCTTGTAAAATTTAAAACACTCCTCAACCACCAACTTTCCAGGCTGACGCTCTCTGATTATAAATGCACTATTATAAATGTCATTTAGACATGTATGAAGAATGACTTCATTATTATATGACTTTAAATAATAATGTCAGAATGACTTTATATAATAATGTTAGCCTGAAGGTACAATTTTCTTATGATAATGTTTTCAATTTTGTATTGATACATTTCTTATTATCTATTTTTGTATACATTTTCGTTTTTCTGTTCATTTTCTTTACAAATATTATTTATTTTTATATTTTACCATGTTTTATAAAATAAATTATTCGTTTTTTCAATACCGTATATAATACTAGCATCCCCCGTCGCGCGGATTTGAAAAACCAAATCGATATCCAAATATTTCTTGAACAGTATTTTCATACATAGCAGTAATTGTTAACCCGGTTAAAATATACATAAAAGCATAATTTGGTATCCAATTCTATTTTCAATGTATGACTTGGTACCTAATCCAGATAGGCAAAGACTTAATTAAGAAGCTCCCACGGATAATGGACTGCACTATCAGTGCTTACAACTAAAGTGCCATGAATAGTTTTTTAGGCACAATATAAGAAGCAAGAAATCGCTATTTTGGCTAGATAATAATTTTTAGTGAGGCAGAAATAAATTTATCGATTTTATCCGGTTGGGTTTTAATTTCTAACCAACCAATGGCTGTGCGCTAACCCTCGTTTCTACCTCTTACCACTGTACATTTAAATTATTATTATTTTTGTAGACCTTCCTGTAATTGTGAAGATGCTGTAGTTAAAATTTGGTACAGACGAGTTAAATAGTTTTAACATTGCCAACTGTTGTAGAGTGGCGCTAGCCAAAAATGTTCCTGGGTTCCATATATTTATAGCTTCTTATTGCAACAATATCTAGCTCTATATAATAATGTACTTTTGTAACCTCTCTCTTGAATGGCGCTCGCCACGTATTGTTCGATTTTCGAACTTCACTGAGCACCACGTATTTACCGCTTTTTAATGACGATTTAATTGTTAATCAGTTAATTTTAGTATTCCTGAAACTTCTTTGAACTATGAAGATGATATAGTTAAAATTAGCTACATATTAGCTCAGTAGTTTTTGCGGTTAGTATTCACAATCGAAATGGCTTGTCCTTTTGTATAATTATAATAGTATAGTAGTATAGATTTATTCCTTTACTAAACAATTTTCTCATCTTTCTTTTCTGTTTCTATAATTTTTTTTCTTTAATCTTTTAATGTAAATCTGTACTTACTATTATTGATCTCGTTATTTTCTAAAAATCTCTAAGCCAGATATAATTTTACTTTCTATTATGTAATGTTATTCTTAACGAAAATTGTCCCAGAATAAAGTTTTCAATCTATTCTATCTGTTTGCAGCCATGTTTATTATTTCAACAGAAATATTGTTTAATTTTTTTTTTATAAAAATAATTGTACCTCCAATCCTTGCCCACGCTCAATAGGTTCGATCGGGCTGGCTGATGACAGCTGAAAAATAACTGAAGTCTATCAAATATTGAAGAGCCGATGGACAGCGAGGTCAAAGCTTCAATATTCTATCTCCCATCCTAAATATCCAATGAGCTTATTCACGGGCCCAAAATGAAAGTCTGAAAAAAATATGTTTTCTTAAATATTAAAAGCGTATTCTAAAACAGGAAGTCGCCATCGACATTTCCGAGCTCGGTTAATTATTTAGGATGCCGTTGTTAATCCCTGTTATTAAATTGTTATAATTTATTCCGTGCAATTAAAACAATTTATTTTTTCATAATAAAATTTACAATACCCACATATTTTTCCTTGAAGTTGATTTACTCCTTTCCTTATCTATTTCTCCCTTTCCTACCCACTTGTAGGCAGTTTCTCAACTCGTAATATGTTTTAATTATGTCTAGTGATTTTGAATAAATTGGATATGGCCCCTTAAAGTGCGAAACGGTAATAAATCATAAGAATAATTTTAAAATTTTTAACCATCCTAATACGCCTCATATGCTCTGGTTACAGTAAGGACGTAAACACCTATTTGTGTTTGTGGGTGTGTGTGTGTCCAAGAAATAATAATAACATTATATCTTTGAAATAAACTAAAATTATAATATAATAATGATAAATAAAATAAAAAGAAAGTAACTGACAACAAATCATCCATAATATGTGAACATGTGATTCAATATTTCAAGTGCTACCAATGGTTAGTTGCATTACATATCATTACCACCCTTCACATATATTTGATGAATTTCTATTTTAATAAATAATAGATTTAAAAAAAAAAAATTAAGACGTAGCGACAGAGAAGCTCTCGGATCACCATGATACGTATGTTCTACCATCATGTGAAGATAAGTTTACTTCTGTAAATAAATATGATTTTTTTCTTTTAATTAATTTATTTTACATTTAAGAAATAATTTTTAAATTATTAAACTGAATATAAATTTTATAATTCTTTGTAATGTTTGAAAAAAAAAAAAAAAAAAAAAGAATTGTTTTAAATAAATACAAAAAAATATTGGTTGGAATATAATAAACATATGTTCTTACTCATTGACTTTCTTTTTTGATAACAATAGTATTTATTTAGTAATAGTTTGTCCGGAAAATAATACAGAACCTGTTGTTTTCTTAAAATTAACCCTTCGTATAAAAAAATATTTATAATTAGTAAATTTTATTGGATGGCTATTTACAGTGTGTAAAAAAAAAAAAAAAAACTTAATAGAAAATAAAAAATGGGTGGAACAAGGTGAAAAATCAACTAGATCAATAATTAAAAATTAATTTGATCCTACCATATGAAAGCAGGCTAAATTTGCAAGTTTTTATGAGACTGCAGTGTTGTGGATAGTTATTTCGAAAGTAAGAGTTGAAGTATTATAAGACATTGTAACTTCCCTAAATAATATGAAGATCAAGCTGGTCTTTTAGGTCCCATGTTTGTAAAATTCAAGGTTACATGTACTACTTATAGGAAATTTAACGCTAAATATGTGGTTTCATCAAAAATCAAAAATGAATTATCGTATATTATTTCTCTCCATAATAGAATTATTTTTTACCAGTTAAATATTTCACTACTTGGATATAGTTCTGTCTTTAGTCACAAGTTTACACGTGATTATCGTATAATTTCGTTTTACGGGTCTAAACGTAATAAAGTGTGAGTTGACGATAGCGTGAGTACTGGAACCGTTGAACAATGGCGTAAAAATTTTTGGAAGGGTCGCTTCAGCTTTAAAAATATCAGAACGAAAACTTGCAGAGAAAATAACATTCAGCAAATCAAACGAGGCTCAACACCTGAAGGCAACTGAAAGAGCTCAAACATGCAACGGTCACAAAAATTTGAAGTATCTGGACCTATTATAATTTTGATCGATAAAAAAATAATGTAACAAAAATCCATAGAAATCAGATATATTTAATAATAAGGGTTCAAAATTTTATTCTGAAGATCCAACACGCTGACAGAAATGTTTCGAGAGGAATGAAGTGTATTTTGATTAATAAAAATGTTTCCTCATAATTATTTTAATTTTACAGAAGAACATCACTATTTCCGGGTAATCTGACCCTCCCGATAAGATAGAGGCTTTCAAACTTTCTGAATTCTTTTCTTTCTCTCAAAAAATGGCAGAAAAATGGCATAATATATATATATAGTATATATATATATATATATATACACAGGGTGTCCCAGACATAGTGTAAAAAAAAAAACTTGGGCACTATTGCATGCTAAACGGGGTAGAATGGCGCAGAAACGAGTTTCCTATCTCAATCTGTTGAGGAGATAAATTTTTTTTTGTTTTTATTTTTAAAATGTTACTTTTTTTTCTGAAAAATGGCAGTTTTCTCTACTTTGTTTTAGCGTAGAAAAAAAAATGATATTTTCTTAATTAGCATTAAATTTTCTAAAAGATGAGATAGGGCTAGTTATTTTAAATTCACTTTTAGAGGGCCTTTTAACCCGCAAAACAAAACATTTATTAAAACTTAAATTTGTAATATTTTTTGAAAATTCCTCACTCCCCACTTGAGCATCCTAGAAGCCGTCAAATTTCCACAAAACTGCGGAATTTAGTTAGCTTTTTAGTGGTGTAACCCATGATGGCGATATATATATATCATCGACTTTAGAGCAGACACCCTTATGATCGATTTTAAAAATGAGCTATCCAACACAATACAGTTTTATTAAGCCCAATGCTTCTATACATATATAGCTGGCTAAAACATTTCTTTCTTCATTGAAATCGTCGGTTTAACCGACCTTTTGGCATTTCCTCGGCCCCTCAGGGGTCGGATTAGTGAGGTTCTACTGTATTTTAAAAAGCATAAAAATGCATTGATTTCCGGACAACTCAATGATTGGCAAAAAACAAGTTGGGTATAAATAGTGTTTTGACAGGGTCTATTGAGAACATATAATTATCGGAAGGTTACTTTTCATCAGCGGACACTTCTTGCAGCAGGGTAGAACGGCCAGTGATGAACTGGCAAAAGACGAGGCTAATTGAAGGGTGGCGGACACATTCTGTTAACGAGCAGCGAACTGGCATCATAAAATAACTCAACTAATTGGAGCGGTCTCTGTTCAAGCTACAATAATTGGCTCTGCCCTCACAAACTGCAACGTCATAAAACATAAATGAATAAGGCAGGGATAAAATAAAAAAAATAAAATAATAATAAAAATAGAAAGGAAATATAAGAGAGGTCTTTCCTTATTTCATTAGTTTAATTCACAAAGATATACTATATAGAATTATTTTTTGACAGAGAGAAATTTCATGTTAAGGAGATGAAGCTGAAAAAGTCTTAAATTCTTGTTACGACTGCTGCAACATTTATTAGACAAGAGTTCAAAGCTCTCAATAAATTTCAAAAGACTTATTTACATAACAGTAATTAGACCCGTGTGAACATGCGGAGTTCTCTGGGGCTTCTCTAAACCTTCCAATTGTTCTCGTATCCAATCTCTTCAATTCGAAATCCCTCGTAAACTCCTCAATGCCTCTTATTATTTTTCAAACAGACTTATCCATAAAGATCTTAATATTTCATAAGTTGCACAGTTGGCCAAAACCATATAAACACAAAAAGTATATAAGTACAAATGTGCAGTTGTAATTATCAATAAATTGCTTTAAGAAAAATATCCTTTCCTGTTGAAGAGCTACTGTGAAGTTTTGTCAGGGATTGGACAGTTCACAATTTTAAAAACCTGTTTAGAGATTAAAGATCTGGGAGTCAGACGATTTTTTTTTCTCGGTTAATTATAATTACTGGGTGTGGCTGGGTCCAATGGTTGGATTGTAGTGGTGATGTTCGAAAAAATAAAAGATTATCGGAAGATTCTTCTTAGAATAATGGTTCTTACCCTTCTAGAGAGGACTGAGAAAATTATTTGCAGTATTCACATAAAGATTTGCAGGCGGGAAATTTTTGGATTTTCAATACCGTTAAGGTTCCAAAAAATCGATTCTAGATTTTCGTTATCGATACCTCGGTTTAGAAATAAAGTGATCTATATGAGATCAAAGAAGAAAACTAAATATGATTAAAAAATCCATTTCTCCCTGACTAGGAAAACAATAGATCCTGTATATGTCTATCTATAATCTGTTGATTTTATATCTACTGCTTTTGATGAGAAAACTGTTGTCACATTTCAAATCCGAGCAACGCCAACAGAGTTAGAGCGTCTCAAAAAAGTCTCAACACTAAAACTGTAGGCAAAACGCGATTTTTTTCTTTCAAACCAATATAGCTCCTAAATGGTAGGTCCTAGGATAAATGTTATTTATAAAAAAAATATTCCTCATTACATTTCTGATAAGAAAACTGTCGTCAATTTTTCGATCCGAGAACCAACAGAGTGTCGAAATGTTACTTTTTTGAGTGTGAAAACTATAGACCTCCAACTAAGAGATATCCATTTTAAAAAACAATAATTACTTAAGAAATTACTGAACAGTAAATAACATTCATTACTTACAAATGGTGTCTACCAGTTTCAGCTATCAAAATTCCCGACATATTCCCAATTTTTTCAAGAATTTTTCTAGAAATTCCCGACTTTTTCAAAAATATTTCTAGAAATTATAGCCAATCGATATTTTAATGCTGTTTCAATCATGATCTAAACAAATCAATCTATGCATACTTTGCTACTTAACATATTACAGTTAAACAATATAACAAAAAGGAATTTTTTTTATATTTCAGATTACTCTAGATAAATTTCAAGAAACATATCAATGTCGGGTATTGCCATTCGGTTTGAAAATAGTTACGAGGTTATACGGGGTTGTCGGATAAAACTACTTCAAAAATATATGTCCGATCAGATAATTCTTTTTTTTTCCATCTGAAAGCTGGTTAAATTTACTATGAGACCTCATCTATGAAATTTTGATCAAGTCCCATGATGTACTCACGTCATCACGCTGAGAACTCCGTACTCTTGTGAAATCCACTTTTTTCAGTATATTTCTTGCTATAACTCCGATACTATTTACGAGAAAGGGGTATTTTACGGAACTTGATCAAAATTGCATATATAGATCGGATAGTAAATTTAACCAGCATTTGAACTAAAAAAATAAATTTTATCATAGGATCATTTTTTTTTTCCAAATGTGGTTGGTTTTAATAATATAAAGAACACAAAATGTACCACAGATAACGGATTCCGATTTATTTGATCAAACAGCTGTGAACTTACGATTTTCAACCCTTTCCCCTCTCCCCCATGCGATAACCTGAGATATACGATATATACGACATATATATATATATATATATATATATATATATATATATATATATGATGTTTGTTCAAGCTAGTATGTAGGTATATAAAACAATGTTCGATGATGAAGTAATTCCCAATTATGCTATCTTTTTCTTTTTCATCAATTAATTATTTAACAATAACAAAAATAAATAAATTTTGATTGATAAATAAACCATAAAAAGACAGAACAGTATTTTCCGCGAGAACCCACTTAAATTGTAGCGAATCTAGTTTACTTTAAACTTATGTAGAGTGACTACACTTATCAGACGCTTCCTTAACTGACATATTGAGCAAAAACTGAAAAAAATTCTGAAAATTTTAGCATTAACAAAGACTTTTTTCCCGACTTTCGCAAATTTTCTGTAAATTCCCGACTTATTCACGAATTTTCCCCGACATATTCCCGAAATTCCCGACTCCCGACTAGTAGACACCCTGTTACAATACATAATATATAACTTTTGATTACAATTTAGACAGTGAACAAAAAAAAAATTATCATTAGGGGATAAATATTCCAACGGTTTAATTTATTACATAAGGATTGCTAATGTTACTAAAACCTTCCACTTAACATCATGATGTCCCTACTGATATTTCACTGGATGTTGTTCTCAATATCTCGTAGGGCTCCAAAAGTAGTATGTACTTATAAAGAAATAACTAGTAATCTGTAATCTGTATAACAAAAATTCCTTAAGATAAGATGAAAGTATACATAAATATTACAATCCTTTAGAAGATATACACACAAACCACATACTACTAGAATAATATTTAGCTAATAACACATCCAAAAAGTTACTGTTTCAGTTTGAAATATAATTTATTGAAACAAAAATAATATATAAGCTAAATAATCCGAAAATTTAATTAAATTTAACTTACAAGAAGTTAATCAATTATATATTTTAGTTTAATATATTTTTATTATGTATTTGTTTTTATCAATTTTTTTTTCTTATTTTGTAGGACTTTATTATTTTCCCTACTATAAAAAACGCATTCCAATTTATACCCATTATAGCTAAGCTCGCCATGTAGTGTAAATTGTATTATTACCAAAACATGTATAAATATCTGATATGTTACAATAATGCATTTGATAAAACATAAATATATTTCGTTTGTGCTTCAGCTTTGATAGTTTGAAATTCTAATAATATTTCATCGTTTTAAAATCCTGAATACTTATCTTAATATATAAATACTTAACCATTAAATACTTAATCAGCAGTAACGATGCTTGATTTTAGAGAGAATGGTTAAAATACTATACGATGTTGATCTAAATACATATTTTTTATAAGCTATTTATGTTATTATGGAGAATAATCAATATTTAATGATTAAACAATTATTTATCACAAAACTGTCGTTGACATCGGTTCCTAAGAATCGACTTAGAATAATCGATTCTCTTCTCGAAATTCGCTGGAGTCGAGATTCGACCTTTGGAACTGACACATCCCTAGTATTAATATATAATAATATACTAATGTATTTACAAAATGGTGTTTATAACAACCATGCAATAATCACTGTTTTACACTGAAATATTGATAAGAATAAAAACAATAAACGAAATAAAAAAATATGCACTCACTGAAGTTCTAAATTGAATAAATATAAGGAATTTTTGTTCGCATAAAGTAAGTAATTTTGTTTTGACATAGGATGTTAATGTTAATGACCAATGTTAATTTAATATTGTGTTTTTTTTAAATTGTATCAAACACAAAAAATTCATCTCGTACACAAAAGTCTTCCATAACCTTTTTGTTTTTTTTTAAACCTCTGGCTTTTTCCTTTTAATATTTTCTCGCTTGCTAGAACCACTTTTTTAAGTTGTCTTCAAGTTATGGGTAAGCACTACTCTCGAAGCATTTTACATTGCTGTCTCATATCTGGAAATTTTAAGCTCTTTAATAGAGAGAGTTATTTATTTTTTTTTCGGAGGCATGGTTACGTGTTGCAAAGACTGAATTTTATAAAGAAAAAAAAAATAGATCATTAAAATTCTTAAAATTTTCTTCCCTCCCTTTCTCATTTCCTTTCAGAGAAAAGAGTACGGATTGCATTATGAGATATCATAGAAAACCCGACTCTCTTTTACTCTGCCCTCTTTGCCTCTGCAGGGTTTTCGTGATTTCAAAGAAAACATTTATCTCGAACCACTCTCTGTCCTCTGTTACCCTCCTGAAAAAAGTACAAATTAAATAGGTTTTTTCAAGCTGAAAATACGTACATAAACAAGAACTTACCTAGAGCATAAAGGATTTATGGAGACTTCTGAAATGTTCTTTTTACACAACTAAGCGGGATTTTCATTGGGAACCAACACGTTTGATCGTATTGGCCGAAAATGCGAATAATTAGGTTGTGTACGAATTACCGGGATTCCACTGTATAAACAAGTATATAATCGTATATATACATATATTAAGGATGTGTCGGTCTCGATTCCATTGACTCTTGAGAAAAGAATCGGTTTCAAGAATCGATGATTTAAATTAGATTCCTAGAAACTGATTGATACTGAATCGTAATTAACATACATATTTTATCTCGTAAGTAATTATAATCTTTTTAAATTTTATTTATTTGGTTAGTTCTTTTAGCTTTCATATCGATTATTTTTTGTAATAAAGTTTTACAATATATATATTACTCACAAATACCAACATTTAAACTCATATATTGTTAACGAATCAGTGGGGGATAAATAAAGTTTGAAAGAAGTTAAGGAGGAAGTTTTACTGATCGGTAAGGAATTCCAAAAAGAGGTATTATTAATCTAAACTCATTGTCAAGAACACCAACGACTCTTTTAAGAGGTGTCGTTAGATGTGTTCCCAGATTTTTTAAATCCTCAAATGAATTGGCAGATAAAGCCTAAAGAGGTCTGGGCAGAAATAGTAAAAGTTAACACTGATTGTTCTGTTTCTTCCAAGTTTGAGGGCCTTGTCAAAGTTTAACTTTAACTCCGAATTCATTAGTGAGTTTCCGTAAAATCAGATTCTGCCCACCTGAACTCCGAGTAACTACTTTCAGCAAGTTGTTTGGCAGAGGTCAGCAGGTAGAATTAGTTTTTATAATTAAACAATTGCACCCTGTCCTAGATCGCCCAAATTTTTGAACTCTTACCAAACATGATAAGCTCTCCCTTACAATTTCAAAATACTTTTTAAATTATAGTACTTCTATTTTAAAAAATATGGTGAGGGAAACAAATGGGGAAAAGGAAAATATAGGCTATTTTTTCTTTCTTTATTTTCTGCTATATTTTATTAATTATTTAATAACATTTTTGTGCGGTAAAATTAATGTTTATTCTAATGTCATACCATTATAATTAGTTTGAAAACTTAGAATATAATTATTTTAATTTCATTTTAATGAGACGGAAGAAATAGGTGTGTTGTTTCATGGCGGACTCATAAAATGAATTACGACCTTCCCGCCCTGGCTAAAATAGGTTGGTAACCTGTTCGATAATCCGTCCTACTTTCCCTACTTAGGCCCCAATAAACAACAATAAAAAATTATTTCCTTTACTATCCAAATATTCTAATCTCCATGTTAAGAATGAGAAAATTTTTTTATCATTTCTATATTCGTCCCGTTTCATGCTAACCAATATGGTTGAGGATGAGCATGACAAAATATATTGTTGCAGAATGCTAGAGTTTAGTTGGCATTTATCCAAGATGGGCGCCAATGTATCTTATGTATTATGTTCCAAATGTAGACTGTATCCTCAACTTTTATTTATGAGATAACTGCAGATTTCTTCAAATCGTGTGACGTCAGTAGACTTTAACATTTAAGAGAGATTGTCAGTTATTCCAAAGAGAATTTATTAATATAAGGGATTCAAGAAAATAGCAACTATGAATTAATTAAATGTTTATATAACTAATATATCTATGATTTCATATGCTAATATGACCATATTATATGAATGGATTATATGATTTCTTGTTTTTAGAACTTTTTTTTTTTGTCTTTTGAAGCAGGGAAGACAATTATATAAATTAGGGTTCTTAATCAGAAATCGCTCAACAACAAAAATAATCTCTCATGGAAAGCCAAATTTCGACATTACGAAACAACTACAAAACCAGTGATACTCTGTGGGACGGAGGCTATGGGATTTACCAACATAGATCCGTGGCTAGGGATAGATAGAAAAATACTAAGAGTAATGTACGGATCGAGAAGGATACCGTAATTCCGATTAAGACAGAACAGCTTTATGAATATATAGAAAACATTGAAACGTCTAAGAGAAAAAAAGAGACTAAAATTCTTCTGATATATCTTCATATGTCCTCTCCTATTCCTATTCTCTTCAGAATAGGCTAACTGACCTTATATTTGATAAAGTGATGAGACTGAAGAACATCAAAGGATTACAAATACAAAGGAAGAAATAGAGAGAATGGATATCACAGAGGAGGACTATCAGGATATAGGAATATTCCTGAAAAAAAAATGAGAAGCTTAAAGGTTCTAGTGGTTGAGAGGACGAGACAGGAGGATAAGATATGGATGGAGGAACGAAGGAGAGAGATGGGAGAGATGAAAAGGACATAGGCACAAAGGAGAAAAAACATGGAGTAATATGCGCGTAGTTCTTAGTTGGCTCGTATCGCAATATAATAATAATCTTCTTTTTTTTTTCTTTTTTTTTTTACATTATTTTACCTTTATTTTTTTATTTTATAATACAGTCGAACCTGGATAAGTGGAATCTCGTGGTGACAGGACTTCAACCCTACTTACAGAGGTATTCCACTTAAACAAGGTTTTACATATCCAGGTCATTTAGGTTGCATGTACCACTTAAAGAGGTTTTCCAACAACATGTAATTGTTATTATTGTAAAAATTACTTGTGCAAAATACTTGGCCTTTTGTTTTATCAACGTCCCACCAATTAGAATATTTTTACTTAAGCACAAGCCGAAAATCTCTTTATTTTTCCATGTCTTTTGAATACCCATGTTCAATTTTGTTTTTACCATTCAAAATTTAGCAAAATGTTGATTTCAGCACACCAAACTGTTTTGCGATCTCATTCCTTTACTGTCTACTTTCAAATTCACGAACACAACTTAGTATTTCACTAATTGAAAAATATGATAGATTTCGCAAATTGTTGACAGGATGAGCTTTACTTATCAATTGGCAGGGAGGTTAGCAAAGATTGGAGTGCAGTTACAATAGGTTAGAGTGGAATATCAATGCGCTTAATGTTTACACGTTGGGGACCAATCAAAATAAAACAAACGCATCTATCCTTTCACGTTTCTTAGTAGTATGTTTAAGCATCAAAATTTCAAGCGTTTGATACCTTATTTATAAACTATATAATTTTTTTAAATATTCTATTTTAGATAGTAATCTTCAATCATGGCGGAGCAAAACGTTACACAGATTTAAACTTACTGACAGCATTTGTAACTGAGACAGAAACAGTGAACAAACTTACGGTCATCTTATTTATGACTGCAAAAAATTGGAAAGGTACTGACACAAACTGATATCCTAAGTCCTACTGAACGGGGACAGTTGGCCGCCATCAAAGAAGGATCTTATAGACAAATATTTTTTTATCTTCATTTTTTCTCTTTTTTATATTTATGAAGTAACTTCTAATTCCATATAATAACTATTGTTTATATTTCATATTCACTCAATGTTAATTCCTATATTATTCTAATATATTTTACATTGTATATAACTAAACATGTTTGTATAAATATTTATGATAATACGCGTTATGTTGAGAGATGGGACGCTTAGAAATATATGCACCCATGCAGGGTCACTGCAATGTGAAAAAAAAAAAAAAAAAAAAGTCGTAAGAAATACAACTTGATATTCTATCATAGCAAGTATATTCCAGACAATCCACTACAACAGGAGTACTCTTTATTTGAATTCACTCGGAAATGGACGTTCTGCATTCACTGACGGGTACCTGATTAGACCCCTGTGGCTACCGTTCTGTGAAACATGCAACACATCACTGGCATTAAGGCATATTGTGACAACACGGATTGTATTCTGAGACCAAAACATAGCACCGGCTTCCTCTCATTACAGCAGAATCATTAGAAAATAAAGCCCTTTTATGTTATTTGTGGTAGGCATTATGGTTTAGAAGGATCAATATAATTAGGATTGATGAATTAGTTTCGAATGTTAAGCATATCATCAGTTCTAAAAACATTGATTACGTAAATAAATTATCATAAGTTAGACAATAAATTAAACATGTCGATACTCACCCGATCAGGCAAAGTGGAATGGCTTTTACAAGATATCAGGATCTAGATCTGACTGAGTGTAGAGAGACGAAAGGGGCAGTTGGTTGTTAGATACATTTTGATACCTTCATTTTTCAGTTAGGTAAGTAACAGTCCTTTAGGTTTTCCTATGATAAGTCAGTTTTTCTTTTGATGATTTTAGTTTATTTTTTCGTATTTTCATAGGCATTAAGCGGGCTAGCTGGTGTTGTGGCGATGTAATGAATGACGATGAAAATTGAACCAGTCATATTTCTTAAACAGACATAAAACAGGTCCGATATGTTTTAGAAGTCCTTGCATTTTCCCTAAACCAGCTTGATTTCTTGTCTTATATTTTTTCAAATCGAATGTATATGATTTACGTTGCAAAGTACTGATATTTTGAATTTTTTGTATGTTTTTAGAACTGATGATTTATTTTTTGGATTTGGCGACCTCAGGTCATATACTGAGACCTAACATATCCGACTGCCAGTATTCACGGTCCTCCCAATCTCCTTTCGCTAATCCTCTTGTTGCCATTACCTCCTCAACTCATTGAACCCATGTTTTCTTTGGGCGGCCTCTTTTTCGTTTTTCTTCCGGGACATAGTTGAACATTATCTTTGGCCATCTCTCTGGCCCCATTCTTCTTAGATGGCCGTACCACAGCAGCTGTTTAGTTTCAATGGTGTGAACTATAGTTTTTTCCGTCTTAACGATATTTTGTATATCAGAATTAGAATCCTGGAAATGCGACAGATTCTTCTCTAAAAATTAAGTTTGACAGCTTGTAGCCTCTGTGCATCATTCGTCCCAACCACCCACACTTCCGATCCATAAAGGGTTACTCCTTTAAATAAGGAGTGAAAAGTCCTATTTTTGGTTTCTAGTGACACATTTGGCACAGCACAGATTTGATTATGCCAATTAGCTTTCTCTATTTCTTTATCTTTTCTTTCATGTCGCTCTCAAGCGTTCCCTTGTTATCGATATAAACCCCAAATACTTGAAGAGAGATACCAAACACTTCTAACTGATGATGAATATTTAATATTCGAAAAGTAGTCTTCGAATAAAAAAAAAAAAAAAAAAAATGGAACAGAATTGGCAAATGATTACCAATCCTAATTGACTTTTATTTCATTTAATATTTAAAATTATCAGCTATCCAATTTGGTGGGTACAAAATAATAAATAAATAATGATTATTTATTATTATTTTCTGGTGCAACAATTTGTTACTTTGTTTGGGCGCCAGAATGATTAGATGGTTCTATCTTGTGCAGCATTTTTCTAGTCTTGAATACCAAACGGGGTTCTTGCATCCTCAGCTTCCATCCACCTTATGCTAGGCCTTCTTATTTCTTTGTTTCTCGTACCATGGAATCCGTCTAATTAACTTAATTACTGTATTAATATACACTAAAACATTATAGAACACATTTCATGATATACTTACACATTCCTATCTACTAATATCATACAAGGAAACTAAATATTACTAAATTAGAGTTAAATGAAGGATTATTATTAATAATATTCTGCAATAAAGTAAAAAAAATCTTCGTTTGATTATAGATTTTTTAGAATGAATTTTCCTCTTAAATTTCCTTCAGACTTAAACGAAAAGAAACTGCTCGCTGTTTTCGATTTCTCTAACAATTATTTGACAAGCGTTTAAAGCTCCCAGTGAAGAAACAAATGACTTATTTACATGCCAGTAATCAGACCAATTTAGACATAGGAGTTGAGCTTTTGGAGGATTGTTGAACAATCCAATCCAAAATCCTTCGTAAAATCCTTAATGCTCGTTATTATGTCACAAATAAACTTATCCATCATACATATTTTGCAGATTTTGCCAAACAAGATTCCTATCCTTTCATGACAAGCTTATTCGAATCCACTATTTCCCTGCTTCTTACTCAATTTCCTATTTTTCTTCGGGGCATCTGAAGATAAGGGACTTTCTAATGTTGAACATTTATTCAAGAGCGGCTAATGGTTAGTTCTTTAGAAGTTATTAACTTAAGTCACTGTAATGATTTTACTGCATATTTACTGATTATAACTTTTTGGTTCTTCAATTGTATATAATGAAAATCGTATCAAAAGAATCTGTTTTTTATTTCATTTGTAGAATGTTTTTTTATATTCCTGTTTATATATTTAGTTAGTATCTATTTATTTATTTATTTACATTTTGGTGCCATGTACCACCACATTTGGTTAGAGGTACCATACTCAGGTTCAGAACTATAATTCCTTGTACAGGTTTGTTTCTTTTAAAAATTGAATAATGTGCTTGTGGAGATACGAGTTGTTTTTTCTAGTAATTTTGCAATGTCTTGATTCGTCAGACCGTTATCTTTTCTTTGCTTTTTGTATTTTTGGCATTCAATAAGAATGTGTTCTATAGTCAGATTTACCTGACATTCGTTGCATTTTGGGGGTTGTTTGTCTTCCAATAAGTAACTGTGGGTTAATTTTGAGCGTTAGTATCTATGAATACATTATCATTGTTATATTATTATTTCTTGTTTATTTTATTTATTCATTATGTCTCTTTCCAAATATAACTAATTTTATTTCTTTCTGTATATAATTTATATTTATTATATACTTGGTCCCATATATATATATATATATAAATATATATATATATATATATATATATTACTTTTATATTGATACATATTATATTGATACATATTATATTCATACATTTATATTGATATATATATATATACATTTATATTTATATTTATATATATATATATATATATATATATATATATATATATATATATATATATATATCAGTAACAAAAAAATATATAAAAGAGAATAAATAAATATGATAAAATTACATATCTGAAGTTTGTTTATTATATGTTTTGAAAATACCATTTTCAAATTTATTTAAATTGTCCGAAATATAATACATAAGAGTATAGTGTAAATATCAATAAAATGTAAATAAAAGTATAAAATATTAAAAAAAAGTCCTTGAGATATTTATTTTATATTTTGTAAAACTTGCTCAAAACTTTATTTGTAAACAGAACTTATCTAAATAAAACAATAGCATTTGAAAAGATTTGAATATCTGCCTTAGAATTTGAGAAGACAATAAAACGCATCGGCCCTGAGATAACTCATTGAGGCCGTTGAAAAAAAAAAAAAAAAAAAAAGCCAGACAGCAATAAGGAAAGGACCAAAGGAAAGGATGAAAGGACAATCACTGGGGGGAAGGTGATTCTGGAAGGACAACTGCTCTTGCTCTTATTCAAAGGGCAAGAAGTGATGAAGAAACCCTTTTTTTATTTTTCAAGATACTAATGTTAACATCACGCAGAAGGTAAAACATTAAAAAAAAAAGTGATACTAATTTTTATTGATCTTCGAGGGGATAGAGTAGAACCCGAATCAAGTACGAACATATTCTAGATATTTTTTTATTAAAAGGACCATGTTAATAATCATGAAAAAAAATTCTTTATATTCTATATATATATATATATATATATATATATATATATATATATATATATATATATATATAAGTTAAGGTGTATAGGGGAATAATATGCATCCTAATTCCCAACTTAATCCCAAACAAACACCATAATGTATATAAAGCGGATTGCTAGACAATAAAGCTAGTCTATCACCAGTACCCGTGTGTGTCATTTCGTCCTTTATTTTCCTTTTTTTTTATTGTTTTTCTATGAAGAAACGTGTATATATATATATATATATATATATATATATATATATATATATATATATATATATATATATAAATATATATATACTTAACTTATATATATATAGCCCTTTTTCCATAAATATACTCAAGCACTTACGCCATCATTTCAATACAATCAGTAACGAGAATGATTTTCAAGCGTTTTAAGAGCAGAATTAAGCCCCAGCTTAAGAACATAAGTGCTTTTTAATTATAATAATATTTATAAAATAAACATGATAAAGAACCATTGAATTCTTTTTTTTATTGGTATAAAACAAAAGACTCTGGATTATTTTTTTAAATATATTCACATCCTTGTTTAAAACCATCAAGTAAATAATTTATTAAAATAAAATAATTGAGTTTTATGGCACTCGTGAAAAGACTTTTTACTGTTAAATTTGTATTTTAAATGTTTTTGACAATGATTCTCAAATTATTATTCATCTATGAAATGACCTTATAACTAGGCCCATTTGACTCATATAAAGAGAAAAAAATAGCTTTCTGGTGATACCTATAACTTAAAATTCACAAACAATCTTAACACAGAATACAATTAACCGACTATAAGGATAGAATCGATTAAAATTAAAAATATATATATTTTAAATAAATAGCGAATTTGTTTTGTTGTGATCCGCCACAATTTTGTGACTTGTATTTGTTCGGTTGATAACCTGGAGACTATCAATCTTTTGGAAGCAACTTGTAAATTAGTCATTGAGCTCACTAAATTTCATAATTCAGTACGAAATATGATTTATGACATTTCAGCAATCGTCCACTTATTTATTAATTTGTCAATTTTAAACTGTTGACCCAAAGATCTCCTACCATACTCGCATGTTTATAGAAATACAATTGTTTCATAGCCATTAAAATACAACTTTATAAAGTAAATGAAGCAATATTTTAAAGGAAACATGAATTTAAAATTAGTAGTTTGGGGAGTGTTCATAGCAATCTTGGATTCTTGTGGTTGAAAACGAGGAGTGAGAAAGAGAAAAAGGTATGTAGGAAAAAAAAAAGAGAAAAGTGAAAAATAAACCAAAAAGAAAGTGGAAAAGGAAAAAAAGAAGGGGAAAAAATGTATTCCTTAAGTTGATGCTATTGTATGAAGTACTCACTGTTACAGTAATTCTCTTCTCTTTAACTATTATTGTTTGTTTTTTTATATATTGCATTTATTTGTGCTGTATTATTCAATAGACTTATTAAACGTATTACTTATGTGTAATTTTTTTTTAAAATCAATAAATAAACATAATATTTTTTCTGGAACATTAGAACAAGGAGAGACATCACCACGGTGAGGGGGGGGGGAGATGTGGGTGTTCTCCCCTTTTCTATTAATACAGCAGACTCTTCCTTATCCGGCGTTACTGTGGTAAGAGAAATTCCGAATAACAGAAATCAACAATCATAATTAGAAAAAAAATAGTATAATTGAATTCAACTTTTTCTATCGAGTTAAACATTTCTATAATAAAAAAAAATTGGTTTTAGGTTTTTCAGTGATTCGTACGACGTGCAAATACTGATAAAACATTGTACTTCAATCTTTACCCAATTATAAATCCAATACCAATATTTTTTTTAAACTTAATTTAGTATCTTCCTGATAAATTGAGAAATCCAGTTAATATTGAAGGGAGATTTCCATCGTGAAGGAATGATTGAAGATGAAAGAATCTTTTTGTTAATTCATCTTTCATTTATATCTTTATGGTTGCCTAGATCTCCGTCTTGGAAAAGAAATTGCTTTAAAAAAATAAAATAAAAAATAAGAGATTAAACAGTTTCTGTCTGAGGAACTCGTTGAAGTATTAAAACAAATTAATGCGGATAGGATTGAGGAAAATGGGATGAAAGATTAAAGTGGCTATTACAAGATAAAAGAACAGATGTCGTTATAGGAAACAGATCGTAAATCAAGAGCTTTGTCAAAGAAAAATGAAGATGAGAGGAGGATCATTATAATGTTCTGTGACCCAGAAAATTGAAGGAATTATAGCAACATTCATTCTGAAATTACAATATTTATGATCCAAGGTAATATACTTTGATATTATATTTTAACAAAAGGGGGTTTTAAATAAGATTTATTAAAGAGGAAATATCACACAATAACGATTTTGTACAAACAGAACAGAACAACCAACAGCAGAACTGACATGACTACACAGACTAACCTACTTTATCACTTCACACACAACTCGACTTGGCCAGACAAAGTTTCACGCTATACTGCTTTTATATGTTATATACTTTTATACATTATACATGCTATATACTTTTATACCCCTTTGTAACGACTATCTAAACGATCTAGGCGAGCACATGGTCACCAAGCAACGGATATTCTCCACGCTAATTTTGTTACCCTGTCATAGCATTCCTCCTGGCATACTCCTGCTTCCTCCTGGAAAGCTCCTCTATTCTCTTGAAATTACTCTGCTTCTGGTTCCTTTTCGATTACTTGTAGTTTTTGCTTCTCCAAGATCGCATATGTTTCCTCCAGTCTTGTAATCCCTTATAGCAACATAATTGTAAAGTCTTGTAATCCCTCCAGGAATTCTTCTCCTTCTTCTTAGTACGCCTTTGATCCAAATGGCTTTTTGTGTTTTGGAGACGGCCGCACGGAATATGTCCAAGGATGTGCAGTCATACCAACAGCGAAGATCCTTCAGCCAAGAGTTCTGCCGTCTTCCTATTGGTCCCTTGCCTGGATTTTTTCCCTCAATAATTATTCTTAAATTTTCATACTTCTCTCCTCTCATAATGTGACCAAAATTCTGGGTTTTTCTTTTCTTAGTGTACATAATTCCTTTTGATTGCCGATTCTATTCATAACTTCCAGGTTTATTATTTTTATTTTCCTTCCTCCAGGAGCGCATCTTGTTCCTCTAGGAACGCTACCGCATTCTTCTTGAAAACTTTAATCTTTTCAGGAATGCTTCTGTTTTCATCTGGAAATCTTTTGTTATCATTTGGAACAATACTGGTTCTTTCTTCTGTTTCTCGCATCAGTTCACATGCCATCCGTTTTGTTCCTCTAGGACTAGACTATTTCTTCTTCCGTTCTATTCTCTCCAAATATTTCCTCTTTACGCCCTTCATCCAACATAGATCAAATTATTCCCATATTCTGTTGTTTGTTTGTTTCTTTTTCGTCTTTTGTTTCTTTCTCCATTCACAAACGTATCAGCTATTGCCATGTTTGGAGCGCCTTTTAAAAAACGTTTAGCGTTTTCTTTTTTTTCTTCTCTTTTTAAGCTGTTTATCCAAAGAAGTGTAATCGTTTTCTGTATGACTAAAAACTAATTTGCATACCATCCAACCGATAATACCATCAAAAATGAAATCAAGGTTTTTCTTTTATTTCATTATTCTTACTTGTTATAGATACAACAATAAGACACAAAAATCAATCAGCTTCTTTTCAGTCTCCTGAAAGTATATCCGGGTATTTCAGTCTATGCCAGTTATATGAGCATATTATTATGTCCACGAAGTCTATCATTAAATCTATCTATAGAGGTTATGTAAATCTGAGTGAAGCGTGTGATAAGGTGATTTCGTGATTATAATAGATATAGAGTGATAGAAAATTTTGTGGTACCAGCACTCCAAAGCTCCTTAGATAGGGATTGAACCCACGAAATTCTGTACCAGGATCTATGAGACCGGTCCATTATACTCCCACCATAATATGTAGTTTTAATTAAAAAAACTACTTTTAAATTTATACCCATATAAACCCGTAAAAAAAAAAAAAATAGAAAACACTCTCTTAAACTTAAAATTTAATAACGCCAATAGATAATATCTGTGGCATTTGTGCATAGCCGTTTAAGTGCGAAATTCGCATTTTAGGAAAAACGCAAAATAATAAAAGTATAAACTTAACACAAAATGCACTAGACTGAATATTCACAAGTGTCGCAGATATAATAACTTCTTTTGGCTCAATGGCGTATTAGGATATTTAAGTGTTGAAACTCATCTTTAAGGAATGAGGCGCATTTGCTGTTCGGAACTGATGAACCTAATAACAGATAACGTGGAGATTTTACGACTAAGTATTCGTTACAGTAGTAATTGATTCCACTCAAGCTTTATGTGAATAATTCAATTTTCAAGCAGTATCGATACTAAATGATCGATTCACGTTGAGGAGACGATAGTGGCTGAGCAAGAATAGCTTTGAGGCCAAGGTCCGGCAACTGTCAGTGCTTTAACTGGGACGACCTTTTACAGATTATATTCGATAGGTTGTAGTTGGGTTTATTTGCCTTAGTGTAACCATGTTGGATTTCTTTATCTGGTCAAAACTATTTATAATTTTATACTCTTCTCTAACATATCTAGTAATAATGCTACTGTAAAGGATTAAGGATTAGGATTTAGGAGCTTAATATTGTGTGGTTAATCTAGAAAAGAAGATGGCTGACTTGGAAATGCTACCCTAAGTTTAAGAAGACCATGTAAACCTCAGATTGGTGGATGATCTAGAAGAAAACCACTAATACTTAACATGATGAAGAACATAATCAACAAACATGATGGAATTGAGTAAAAAGTGGAGGAGGTTTTGATTCTAAATTCAACTTCAAATATCGAATTTTGCCAGTTTATTTCAGAAATTGGCAAAAGTTCAGAACATTTTTCTAGTACGGATAAACATCTCTAATATTGTTTTAACATTTATTTTATTAATATATACAGCTTTATATAATATAATACAACAAGTAAAAGTGTAAAAAAAAAAAGTTTAAATAACTTGCAAAGAAACTACCTTAAATTAAATCTACATAAGAACATCTCTAGGCCAACTTCTTTTCAGACGTCTCTGAGAGTTCTCAGGTATCGAGTGGGAAACTCATTGGGAAACTATACGATACAAGTAGATTCGGAGTTTATCATAGAAGGATAGGAATCTGGTTTGGGACTATTCAGCAACATATAGAACATTAAGATCATTAAGGAAATGTTTATTTGTGAAATTGTAAATACATTGAGATTTTACGAAGGATTTTGGATCTTAATGATTGGGTTTGAAAAGAATTGGAAGGTTCAACGGAGCCCCGAAGTTCAACTCCGTATTCCCAGAAAGATAAGTTTTTCCAATGAACAGGGAGTCTTGAACATTTATCTTGAAAAGTTCAAGCAATCTTAACGGTGTTCATTTTCTTGTAATAGTCTTGCCTTTCTATGTGGGTTCCAAGTAAGAGGTTTGTGCGTATAGAAATTCCTAATGGTAAAAAATATATCTATTATGTCGCTCAATTGCTGCAACGACATAACTCAAAAACAAGCTTTTGGGTTATGCCGAGCTTTTTGACTGTATGATGAACCATTCACCTATGTAGTTTTAGTCGGTAGAATTTAAGCTTCAGCTGTTCACTAAGAGAGAGCAGGGTATGTCACCATTGTATGTATAAAGATAGTCCTGGACTTTAATCACAAGACTGTCTTGCTAAATTGATGTTTTTGAGTTATGCCGTTGTTGCAGCAAAAGAGCGATGTAATGTACGATAAATTTATTCCTAAACTTTTTTTATTATTATTATTTTAAAAAATAAAATAAAAATATGATGTTTTATTTACTGAAAAAACTTAAAAATGCCTATTTATGCAGTGAAATTATTAAATTAAAAAATAATTACTATGTTTTAAAAATATCAAAAAATCACTGCTAAATCAAAATGTAATGTACTTTATTAAAATTTATAAAAGTACTAATGCTAATTCTACACACAAGGTTATGTTCAAAAGAAAAAATAAAATATGGCTTTCAAAACTAACTGGTTATGTTTTTCAAAACTAAAAAGAAATTTTATAGATTCCTATTGTGGCATTGTAATTCATCAATTCTAATAATACCCCCTAGCACCGTCACCACGTATGCTGACATGTGTGTTACCAGTTAATAATGACCCAAGCATCCCAAACACTCCAAACCCATAACACATAAGTATGGTGTCGAAATTGGATAATTAAAATAAATACAAACAAATCACGTTAAACAACCTTTAACCTCCGTCGTTAACTTACTATTCTTGTCCTACAGTATCCTTCTAATGGTATTCCACTGTTCCCTGTTAAACAAATCCGCTGCCTAGGACTCCAGCTGAACAAACTACTTCCGTCCGAGCCGTTTCTCGTCGTTTTCAACTTCTTAAAAATTTACTAGACAGAAGTACAAAGCTTCCGATTAATTACAAGATACTCTTTTATATGAGAGTAACCTGACAGACAACAGGGGCTTCACTAAACCTTCCAATTCTTCTCGTATCCAATCTTTACAATCCAAAATGCTTCGAAAAATCCTCAATGCTCTTTATTATGTCACAAACATATCCATAATGATCTTAATGTTCCATATGTTGCTGATTTAGCACAAATAAGATATTTTACTCCAAATTTTAATATTAAAAAAAATCTCCTTAGAACTTGAGTTTTGGGATTTTTAAATTATTTTAAATATCGAATATAACACTCAATATGAGTTTTGGAACTACAAGAAACCTTCAAATTCATCTCATATCCAATCCCTTTAATCCAAAATCCTTCGTAATATCCTCAATGCTCCTTATTATATCACAAACTTACCCATGATGCAGTGATGTGCATTGACAATAGCATCTTTATCTAGTATTTATAGAAGAAAATAATTGCTGAATGACAAAACGAAAATTATTTTTAAAAAATGAAATACGTTATACAGCTGACTATGGATAGTATGAAACCCAATTGACCAGATCAACATTTCAAATTACCAAAAGTTCAAATTCATGAGTTATAAAATACAATGCGATCTTTTTAAAACGTAGAATTATAATACACAGAATTCATACATATGTACTGAGTGAAACTTTTAATTTTAAATCCATTTAGACAAACGTTTTTTACAGAATCCACAAATCGGTATAGACTACTCCAATATTTACTGGGCAAACGTTGAAAGCTTCTTTCAAACGTTCAAAATAAATTAGAAGAGACTCATTTATATGATAGTAATAGGAACTATTTTGACATACAGAGTTGAGCATTGAGGCTCCACTAAACCTTCCAATTCTTCTCGTATCAAATCCTTAAGATCCAAAATCCTTCGTGAAATCCTCAATGTTCCTTATTTATGACATATGTTCATAAAGATGGTAATGTTCCATGTGTTGTTGATACAGCTACCAAACCCCCATCAAAGTAATGATACCTACCTTATCATAGTAAGCTCCATAACCACACAAATCCACTAGTCTCTATTTTCTTCTCATTTTGTTCCTTATAACCCTCCGAGGTGTCTGAAAAGAAGATGTCCTCTAGGCCTTTAAATATTCAGCATTTATTATAGTGCAACCCATAGATGGTTGGTTAACAACTTTTTGTCATGTTATATTCATTTTCCCACACATTTAATAGATGTATATGTACTATACATTTGTAAATATCAATAAATAAATAATAATGCAGTTATTAGAATAATAAAGACAGAAGTAAAATTGTTTTATTTCCTAGGCCCTTGAGAGGAGTTTAGAGCCCTCAAGAAAACCAGGGCCGTTGCTGACGCAGCGGGTGACATTAATTCAATTGACCCTTTGCTCCATTAATCCCAGACTTGCAGCCTTTGAGCATCTGACCCTAGCCCTAAAGCTAAAAACTGTCTTTAAAATACAACTAGGTAATCTCTTAAATTTTCTTTTATCTGTGAATTCAGGAACTATTAATATTATACAATGATTTCAATCTGTATAATATATAAAAATACATGCATTCGCCTTTGCGGGTACCTAATTGCCATTAATAGATATCATATCCATACAAAAGGACAAGCCATATTGCATTTGTGATCACTAACCACGAAAACTACTAAATCAATCCGTATCAAATTTTAACTAGATACTTCTATATACAGGGTGAGTATCTCTTAGTGTAAAAAAAAAAAAAAAAAAAAAAAAAAAATTGGGTAAAACTAGATCAAAATTGTAGCAAAATGCCGCAGATTTCACCTTTCTATTACTATCCGTTGCATTGCAGTTATATAAAAAATCAAAGACTTTTTTGAGGAAACCACGTTTTTTTCCATAAAATCTGTAATGTCTCCATTTTGTTTAAATATTTTTCAAATTTTGACCACATTTTCGGATTAAACATAAAATTTTCGATAATAGAAAAGTACCTGTAACCGTGAATTTTACTAACTTGGGATCTAAAGAACAGCTTGATCTTCACCTTATTTGGGAAAGTCACAATGTCTTATCTTACTTCAACGCTCACCGTTTTTTGAAAAAACTATACACAAAACGTCAAATCTCACAAAAACTTGCAAATTTAATAAGCTTTCGAACGATATGCTAAACGTAATTATCCTGTTTCGATTTCATGGAGAAATCTACTTTTGAAACCGAAAAAACATGGTATTCTCATTTGGCATACAAATAAGTTTCTTGTGTAAATAAAACATTATGACAATCCTTTAATGGAAATATGCATTTTAAACATATAAACTCTTCATTGGAATAAAAATCAATGAAAAAAATTATTGTTTCATAGAAAATAAAGGAAAACTGTCAATAAAGCGACACCAGATCAGAGGATCTTACGTTATTACATTTATTATTTATTATTATTATTTAGTATTTATTTTATTAGATTTTCAATGTAATGTTAAAAATCCAATGATAATGAACATAGACCTGAATTTGGCCGTTAGCTTCTGAATGCAGATTGTGTTGAAGAATACTACTTTTTGAGGTTAATCAGCATGCCAAATGAGATCACCATGATTTTTCGGTTTCAAAAGTAAATTTCTCCATGAAATCGAAACAGAATTATTACGTTGAGAATATCATTCGAAAGCTTATTAATTATTAAAGTTTTTGTGAGATTTGAAGTTTTGTCGATAGTTTTTTCGAAGAACGGTGAGCGTTGAAGTAATTAAGACTTGTGACTTCCCCAAATAAGGTGAAGATCAAGCTGTTCTTTAGATCCCAAGTTTGTAAAATGCACGGTTACAGGTACTCTGCTATTATAGAATAATATTAATGTTTAATCCGAGAATGTGGTCAAAATTTGAAAAATATTTAAACAAAATGGAGATATTACAGATTTTATGAAAAAAACGTGGTTTCCTCAAAAAAGTCGTTTTTTTATCGTATATCTGCAACGGATTGGAATAGAAAGGTGAGGTCTGCGGCATTTTGCTACATTTTTGATCTAGTTTCACCCATTTTTTTGTTTCACACTAAGAGATACTCACCCAGTATAAATTACAGGGCTAAGCCCGCTCTTAAAAGTAAAGAACTTAGATAGGTTTAACTAGTAATAGAAATTTTATTTTTTAACAATAAAAATCTTTTTATGCAGTTGAGAATTATTTCCTCATAATATTTCTATATATTTTCACTCAAAGCTGTAATTTTTAACCCGGTATTATTGCAAAGATTAGTTGGTTGAAATTTACTTAAAAGCATTATTATTATTATTATTCTAATCTAATACTAATAATAATAATAAAGCTTTATTGACATCATATTTATGACAATAGCCTCTCCCTTAGGAGGTAAAAATGGAGTTCAGCTCCAAAATAATTTTACAGAATAGAAACTGGCTAGTAAAAATACAAAATAAAATATACAATATTCTTTGTAAAGCACTAAACCAAAAACAAAACTACAAACAAAACAAAACTTTTTTTTTTTTTTTTTTTTTTTTCTTTTCTTTTGTTCCTATAGATTATTTATAATTTTCAACCAACAGTCTCTGTCCCTGGCCACTTTCATCCAATTGGTTCCTACTCTTCGGGTAATTTCGTCCCTCCACCTCATGTACTGCCTTCCCCTGCTTCTCACTTGGCCGATCGGTGTCCAATCGGTGCTGCTTTTCGACCATCTTTCATCCTTGACTCTCGCTAGGTGTCCAGCCCACCTCCATTTCAGTTTTTGGGCTTCCTTGCTGAGACTTTTAACTTTTACACGAGTTAGGATATCTCGGTTCTTAATCTTCTCACTTCTTCGGATTCTAATCTATGAGTTGTTAATTTAGATGGACAGAAACGTTTTAGGAAGAAACTCTGGCGGATAATGGACTGCATTATCAGTGCTTACAACCCTATCAATAGAGTTATTCTCTATGTCACAATTTACTTTTTCAATAATAATTTTATTAATATTCTCTGCTATTGTATTTGTAGATAAAATTACTGCTCTTTTACTCAACCAAAGGTACGATTTATTAATAAAACGAATAAAACTGAAACGTAAAAATGAATTTGAAATAATTGAAATTTTAGTCTTCTTAAAACCTTCATCAAAAACTAAGGTTAGGTCCCCATTTTTTACACACAATATCAAAAAATAAGAAATCGATATTTTGATCAGGCAATAATGTTAGGTGTGGCAAAAATAATTGTATTGATTTGGTTGGATTTTAATTTCTATCTGACTATAAAAGGTTATGACAGAGTGACAAATTTCTGCCACTTAACACTGTGAATTTAAATTATTATTATAGTAAACTATACTATTTAAAATCTTTCTAGAACTATGAAGATTTTGTAGTTAAAATTTGGTAGAGATGGGTTTAATAATTTTACTATTGCAAACTCTGTTGCAGAATGCCACTAATCACATATCGTTCGATTATTCAACATCCCTAGGTTCCACACCTCACAATAAATATTTAGCTTTTTTTTATGATAGTTTATTTGAATAAGGCCAATTTTATTATCAATTTCTAGGTCTACATAACACTGTACCGTTATAACGTCTCTTAAATGGCACTGGCTACATAACTGTTAATTTTCTAAATTCACCACATATTTATCGTTTTTTTTTTTCAACAATTTAATTGAAAATATTTTCTCATTGCTGAACCTTCCTTCAACTATGAAGATGATGTAGTTAAGATTTGGTAAAGATTGGTTCAGTAGTTTTTGCGGTAATTGATCTTAAACGAAAAATGGCTTGTCCTTTTATATAATAGTATAGATATAGATTAATTTAGAACATATGTTTTATTGGTGATTGTTTACAAACACCTACAATAAAGTAGTGTTTATAAAAAATAAATGTTATTTTGATATTTGTTCGGGAGCACCTAGAACCTCAACTCTGATTTTTAAAAAAAATTTCAAAAACCTTCCCGGGGATATGCCTAATAATTTTCTAAATTTTCACGGCGATTGGATGTATGGTTTTTGAATCTATCGAGTACTGACAGACACAAATTCATTTATATATATAGATAAACTAAACTATTTTATAGTTCAAGGAAGGTTTATTGATTTTAAAAATGATTGATCTTAAATTAAATTATTATTTAAAATCCGATAAAATTGTGGATTCCAGTGAAGTTTAAAAATCGACTGATACGTGGCGAGCACCAATCTGCAAAAGAGGTTACCATGATACGGTGTTATCTAGAGCTTGAAATTGCTTATGCCCCCTCTCATGAGTAAAGAACTTTAGATAATTTTAACTGATAATATAAATTTTATTTATTTTTAAAGAAAATCTTGAACTCTTGAAATCTCGAATAATAAAAAACATACAAGAAGTAAAAAAATACATTCGAACTAACTATATTTCGACTTTTGTCTGCTGGTATTATGAGAATGATTTTATTGTTGGGGCTTCCAGTTCAGGAAACCGTGAGTGAACAGTGGTTTTGAAAATCCACTGCAACGTTTTTCTAAGTCTCATTTATTATTTATAGATTTAGATTTATGATTTGAATTGGCAAAAGTACCAGGTATGCAAGTTTAAAATGTCGTTTTAATTCCAATAGAATGCGCTCTTAGCCTATTGAAGGATTTGCTTATCTCTAAACGCTATTTTGTTTGTTAGTCATTTGTTTACAAAAGTCAGTTGTTTTTAAGTCGTTTACGTGGACGTATCATACCTTTCTTTGGTGTTAAAAATGTCTAATTTTAAGCCAAATAAAGAGCATTTGCGGCATGTCATGATTTTCTTATTTAATCAAAAGAAAAAGGCATCTGAATGTCATCGAATTCTTGTTGAGACTTATGGCGATGTTGCTCCAACCGTCAGGACATGTGAACGTTGGTTTCAAAGTTTCAAACGTGGTGATTTTGATGTTACTGATCAAAAACGAGAAAATCGGGATCAGAAGGGATTAGTCTACTACGAGCTTCTCAAACCCGGCGAAACAGTCAATACCGAGCGCTACCGACAACAAATGATCAATTTGAGTCACGCATTGATCGAAAAACGCCCAGAATGGGCTCACAGGCACGCCAAAGTCATTCTTCAGCATGATAACGCTCCTGCACATTCAGCCAGATTGACTAAGGAAACGATTTCTTCGCTTGGTTGGGAACTCCTACCCCACCCGCCGTATTCACCTGACCTGGCGCCTTCTGACACTCATCCTTCTGATTATCACCTCTTCTCATCGATGAGACACTCATTGGCGGAGCAACACTTCAACAATTTCGAAAACGTACGAAAATGGCTCGATGAATGGATTTCAAATAAAGATGAAGCATTCTTTTGAATGGTATCCATATATTGCCCGAGAGATGGACAAAATGTGTAGAAAGCGAGGGTCAGTACTTTGAATAAAATATATTATACTTTTTTTTAAATTACTGTGTATATATTTTAAGAAATAAACGACATTTTAAACTTGCATACCTGGTAACTTTAATTGAAAATTTTAATAATTTGAATTGAAATGGCATATTAGTAGAAATATTCTTCTGTCGCTGTTTCGGTAAAAATTATGTCTGCAATAGTACTTCCACGCGTAGTTATAGTTTTTAACCTGGCACAGATTAGGAGGTTGAAGAATACGTAACAGCATAATTGAAAATCCAGTTTTTAATTTTAATTAATTAGTTGGTAATTCAGATGGAAACAAGATATTTACAATATTATTAGTGATATATCGGACGATTATTAAACTTAACTGGTATCTACTTGTCACACCACATATTTATAGTTTTTTTAATAAAAATTATATTAAAAATAAGTAAATTTATTATGAATTTCAAGCTTTAGATAGTACCATAACATTGTAACCTCTCTTGCAGATTGGCGCTCGCCATCTATCGGCCGATTTTGTAATAACACTTTATTTGAAAATCGGTTAATTTTATTATTGATAAACCTTCTTTGAATTAAAGGAATCGTACTAAGACAAGATTTATTGTTTAGGACTTTCAGGATTTCTAGTTTAGTCCAGTCAATAAAAATATTGTAGGGTGCATGATATATGCGAAAATTTTTGACTTCACATGTTAGGAGTAGTTAGAAGGTAAACATACTAAAAGTCCCCGCTCCTAGGGGTTGAGCTAACGGTGGAGGGGTGGGGAGAAGGTTCCATTTTTAGGTTTTTTGATTATATATCGAAATCGGTGGACTCTAGAAAAATATGTTATGTATCAAAATTAAAGCTAATAAAAGTTTCTGTAAAATCGATTCTATAAATATTTTTCGAAAGTCCAACGGTTTTCAAGATATACGTTATTTAAAATCGGTAAATTTCGGAAAAAAAAAAAAATAGAATTTTTAGAAAAAACTTTTTGTCAAACAGTTCCTTCTGGTGCCTTCCAATATCGTTTCCGAGATAAAATGTCTTAGTCAAATTTGTAGAGCATTAAATTTATTTTAATTTAAACACTCCTCATTTCAGCACTCTTCGACTGGACTAGTTGGCTAAACCTCTTTGTGTGATTAAAATGTCTTGAAAGCGATAAATAAATAAAGCCAAGATGGTTTATAATTAATGGATACAGGGTCGACCGAAAATTAATACAGGATTTCATTTCTTCATTAAATCATCTCTCTTGAGAATCAACTGATAAGTCCATAAACTTAATATTTGTTTCGACATAATTGAATTTTTGAAAGCCGTATTTTCTTAAAAAACACTCCGGTACACACCGGCCTGTTAGCGAAAACAGAAGATATATTATAAGATAAACATATTGTATTGATGAACGTAAGATAAACGTACTGACGACTATAAAGCTATAAACGAAGCGTCTAGAACATTGCCGATATCATCCGATTTCCAACGGAAGCTTTGACATGGCCGACTAATCCGCCGTTTTTGCCAAATTCTTTGTCGACCCATCTCTAAATATTATACTTTCAAATTGACTACTAAATTAAGATAACTTAAATTTATTTTTAGCTACAAGTGGAACATTTAAGAATATTTACCTAATTTATTTCATGATGTAAATTTAAAGTACTGCAGCTTCTGTGGCTGATTATTTTATTTTATTTTTATTTATTTATTTGTAAGTAGAGCCATGCCCTATACAGGAAGTTCGGTTTTTTATTATGTTCAATGAAATAAAATACAAATATTAATACAACTACAAATGTTATGTACATTATAATACTAAACAGATAATAATTCAAATAATATACCAAAGAACTTTAAATATAACTAAGTGTCAGGAAGGCCAAAATATAAAGAATATGTCCGAGGTCTTCATCGGTTTTCATATTACAAACCATACAGATTTCCTGAGGATTAATTTGTGTGATTTTATCTGGAGTGGTTATTTTTATTATATGTTTTCCTGTAGTTCTTAACTGTGCAACAATCTAGTGAAAATAATGTTTAGCTTAATGTAAACAGTGATGGAACCGGTTGGATTAATGCTATTGTAGAATGTGCTAAAATTCGACTGCTAAAGAATAGAACCAAATTAAATAAATAAATGTGGATGATTAATTCCGTCCCATTTATTTATTCGAAATTTTTGGTTCATAGCAATAATTGTATTGGTACTTCAAATGCTATCGTAGGCAGCTCAACTTATGAATTTTCCTGCTCCCTATAAATTCTAATTATTTTTCATTTTGGAATAATTTCTTAAGGTACTTCTTCGGATTGGTCATAAATAAATTAAGCCTTAAGGCAAATAAAAAAAAATGATCGGATAAAATTTAGTTCATATCTGATAAAACTATTAAAGATATGTAAATTCTTGAATATTTTCTACAAATGTAATATTTTAAATTACATAATCATGATGCTAGCCATAGACTAATAATGGAAAAAATATAAATCCTAAATTTGTCGTTCAGCAATAAGTATGTAACATTTGAGTTTTTCAGTACCTACTTTTTAAACTTGGAATGGGAGGAAAAATGATCAGGTTACTAAAAAAACTATATGATCAGTCCTCAATGAGAATTAAGGGGGAAAGGGAGCTTTCAGAAGAGATTGACATAACCTCAGGCTTACTCCAAGGAGAAAGTCTTAGTCCTACTCTGTTTGTTCTATTTGCGTCGGACATTACTGAATTCTTTCGTACCCGAGGTGCTGTAGGTATTGGCATTGACCATGGTCACGATGTAATGTTGCTTTTGTTAGCGGATGATATCGTCATCCTTAGCAATTCCTGGCATGGTGCACAAAGGAACCTCAACATACTTAGTGACTATTGCAATGAGAATCTGCTAACACTAAACCCAGCCAAATCCAAAATTTTGGTGTTCCACAAATCCCCAAAGATGAAGAAACTAAAGCCCCTACATTGGCAGAAAACACAGTTAGAATATACAAAGAGCTACACTTATCTGGGAGTGCCCTTTACCTCATCAGGAAGATTTGAGAAAGCTGCTGATTACTTTATACAGAGGTCTTCCATTGCAATGGCTAGGGTGTTGGATATTTTAAGGAATGGCAGGAGTGACTCTTGGGAGACTAAAAGCAGACTCTTTGACTCAAGTGTGGCATCAACTCTACTTTATGCCGCTGAAATATGGGGTCTTCGTTACCTGGAAGTAATAGAGAAAGGCCAAGTCAATTTTTTTAAGTCATTGCTTTAGTGGCCAAGATGTACGCCGAACTATATCACACGCCTAGAATGCGGGAAGTATCCACTCAGTGTTCAAGTGCTGAAAAAAAGTTGTCAACTACTGGACAAAGTTGAGCTTAATGGAGGAAGGGCGCTTAGCCAGGCAATGTTTTAATAGACTTCTTACCCTTGATGTATCTAAAGGAAAGTCTGACGAAGCATACAATTGGGTGACCCAAGTAAAATCGATTGCAGTGGAGTTGGGTTGTCAAAACTGGTTCTCAAGAGTACTACCCCAAGGACTGAGCACGTTTAAAGAAGATATCCTAGAAAAGATGAAGAACCATCAGTTTTCAAAGGATGTAAACAGAATTTCGAATTCCACCAACAACCCTATGTATAGAAAAATATGCAATTTTAATATAGCAAGCCCGGAAGATTACATGCTGTTTCAGACAAATTTTAAGAAAATCAGAGTTGTGGGTCGCCTAAGAGTCTCAAGCGGGGATTACCTAAAGGTGTTTATAAAGGACACAACACTAATTATGAAATCCAGCGAAGCCTGCATGGCCTGCGGTGGTTTGGTGTCGGATCCCTTGAGCCATTTTCTTACTCAGTGCATCAAATTTGAAGAGCAGAGGAAAAAATTCTTAGGTACATACATTTCTGAATCATTGTCTATAGAGGAAATCTTAAATGTAGACTGTATTCAAAAATTAAATAGACTATATTATTTTGTAATATGTTGTGCCATTGACTGAAAAGCTAAATGTTATTTATTTTTTGGAATAGGGTTCTGACTATGGTCTTATTGTGGTTCGTTTCTAAATTACTGGGTCACTGATTCTCTGATTCTCTTAACCTTTAATTAAATTCAATAATGACTTAATATGAATAGGTGGGAAGTTATAAATCTGTAATTCTGTATACCTTGTAATTGCATTGATCTAGTTATTAAGTTGATAATTATTTTATTTATTTATTATTATTATTTATTTTATTATATTTTTTTTTAGGTAAAAGTGTCTAAACTATTTCTTTATATTTGTAGTACTTATATAATTTAATATTATCTATACAAAGTCCTAGTGCTGCTAGACAAAAAATAATTGTTTTATTTCGTATGTTATTTGTACAAGTAATATCTTTTGCAAATAAATAAAAAATATTGAATTGAATTGAGTTTTTCAGTACCTTTATATGTGGTTAAGCTCAAAGTATATTCAAACTATAAAACTAACGTTCTATTGACCAAGTATGAGCCAAACTAAAAATACTTTTTCTTTTATCGAGAGGCAAATTAAGTTTAAATGAGTGCTATTACGTAAGTGTAATCATTGAGTTAACGAAATAATCAGCGGTTGCTGATGCAATAGATCAGTGAAATCTGAGCTGAAAATAAAATTTCTGACAAAACTCTTGCGTTAATAAACTAAATAAGGATGATATTTCTGTTCTGGGTTGAATTTTATTTTATGTCATAAACGAAATACGACCGAATATTGTTACCTGTTTAGGAACACATCACCTTCATAACATTGCTAAAGATTCACAATTAAGAATCTAGGACATAGCTGTATGTTCACAAACCAAAAAATAGAAATATTTGCTCTCTACAAACATGTAGAACGCATACATGTTTGGGATATGTCCTCTAAAGATAATTTTCTTGATTACATTGTAGATCCAAGGGCAGATGTGTTTTTTGTTTGTGTGAATTCTCTAGACGTATATAATAGTCAATAAACTTGCCATTCACTTTGAAGGAGAAATAATTATTGTCCTTAGTTTAATTATTAGTTGTTTGTCGAACGGTTCTGTTATTAAAAAGCTAGTACGATCTTGACACCGATTTACATGTCAAAAGTAGAATAATATAATATATAAGTAATTTTATTTTAAAAAAAACAATCGGATTTTCATAAAACTTTAAAAAAAATTTTAAGAGTTGCATTTGGTGACTGAATGAAAATAGATCTTGTAGAGTTACCAAGAGGGAACAGTCAAAGCATAAAAAAAAGAAAAAAAAAAAAAAAAAAAGAGAGAGAGAGAGAGAGAGAGAGAGAGAGAGAGAGAGAGAGAGAGAGAGAGAGAGAGAGAGAGAGAGAGAGAGAGAGAGAGAGAGAGAGAGAGAGAGAGAGAGAGAGTGTAATGGATGTGGCAAATAATTGATTTATTCTAAGAAAATTATCAAAGAGAGTTTAGAAATATTCTGATGCAGAAATTATGCAAATTTGCGGAACATGCTATCCGTATTTAACTAATAGATTAATATCAGACTATGAATCCTTTACAGAAGAGTTGCAGATGAAGTGAATACTGACATTATTTGATTTTAATATTTCTATAACTGACATCTCGATCCATTACATTCGCTGATGACGAGTGTTATAAGTAAATAATGATTCGTCCATTTCATCTCAATCACTCCAATCTCTTATCACAAACTTTCATTATGGAAATGAAAATGGAGAATCAAAATAAATCTTAACAAATCCCAATAAACAACCTTTATCCTCCTTCGCAAACCAACTACTTCCTGTCCTGCAATATCCAAACAAACAACTTACTTGGAATCCACATTCGAGACTTAAAAGACAAAAAAAAAAAAAAACTTGTCGTTTTCGACTATTCCAACATTTACTAGACAAACATTCAAAGCTCTCAATTAATTAAAAATTACTTATTTATTTGATTGTAACTAGACCCTTTTGGACACATGGAGTTGAGTTTCGGGCTCCACTAAACCTTTCGACTCTTCTCGTATCCAATCCTTACAATTCTTCTTAAAATCCTTAATGCTCTTTATCATGTCACAAATAAACTTATTCATAAAGATCTTAATGTTTCATATATTGCTAATTTATCCCAAAATACCTGCCCTTTCATAGTAAACTCAATATCCACTCGAATATACTTGTTTTCCAACTTGCTTCACACTCAATGCCCGATAATCCTCAGAGCGTCTCAAAAGATGGCCGAGAGACCTTCCAATGTTGAACTTTTATTGACTGAACTTCAAGAGCCGTATTAAATATATATGTGTGTGTGTGTGTATATTTCTACAGTTATTGCCATTTATACTACTTTCTACCTATGCGCCTATTTTTTTTTTTCATTACGAAAAGGTTTTAAAAATAGTCATGGTTTAAATATAAGGTTATATATTATATTTATGAATTTTAACGGTTTGATGGACCTAGGTTTTTTGATTATTTTTGAATAGTTTATTTCTTAATATCGATATTTAGTACAGCAGCTTTTGTATCTGTTTGATGCAGTTCTAGGTACAAGCTGTTATTACGTATATTTATGTATTCGTATATTGTTAATTTATAGCGATAAGGGAACCTCATTTAACTAATAGATCAATGTTAGAAGATGAATCCTTCAGAGAAGAATTAAATGCAGATGAAGTGGATGCTGACATTACCAATAGCGCTGACCTCATAAAACCAGATGCGACCAAGGCGACCTCGTATCAGATAGTAGAAGGCATGTAGGTCCTAAATAAAAAAAAAAAAAAAAATCTTGTTTGCTATATATACATATATTTCTTATCGTATCACAATATTTATATAAAACACTGGTTTTGAAATTTTAAGTAAGCCAATGAAAGAGTCAAACGCGCAGCAACTTTGGTCTTTTTTTAGAGATCATAAATGTAATATATATATATATATATATATATATATATACATATATAGCTAAAAATAAACTTTATCTGGAATTTTATATAAATCTGGAACAAGCTTCAATCAGTTCATTATGTGATCTGGTTTCATATAATCCATCATTCTGTGTTACGTAGGTTTATTTAAATTTCCCTTAAATAGTTTCAAAAATATTCGAAAACATGTAAGTTCATTTTTCTGTAGTCTTGATGTTTAAGTGGTTAATTCAACTTAAATAAAAAATTAAAAATATAAAAAATTGTTAGTTTCACAAGTTAGTTGTAAAATTTTTATATCCTATTAAAACAGTTACCAGAAACAACAAATAATAGTGAGAAGACATATAAGAGTGATGCTTTGAATGTACCCCGTATAGCCAATTTGTTAATATTTTTTTTTAAACATACATGTTCTTTTCGTACTAGTAATACAATTACAATCGGAAAATAATATAAAATATAAAAAATAATCACGACGTGTTGAAATAACTGTGCAAATATGTACATCAAGTAAATGAGCTGATAACGATTAGAATTACATGTCAAAACTTGAAAAGAACTACTCATCAGTAGCACTTCAATAAAAATTCTACACTAGAAGAACTCTAGGCCTTCTTCTTTTCAGACGCCTCGGATGATTATCAGGAATGGTGTGGGAAGCAAGTTGAGAAACTAACGGATTTGAGGGATTATGGAGCGTACTATGAAAGGATAGGTTTCTGGTTTGGGCTAACTCAGCCTATATGGAACATTAAGGATTTTATGGATAAGTTTATTGGTGACAAAGTAAGGGACATTTAGGATTTTGGATTGTAAGAATTGGATACGAGATGGATTGGATGGTTTAGTAGAGCCCCAAAGCTCAACTCCGTACGTCCAAATAGGTCTAATCACAGTCATGTAAATAAGTCTTTTGTAATGAATTGGGAGGTTTGATCGTTTGTCTAGTAAATGTTAAAGTAGTCATCAACGACGAGCAGTTTCTTGTCGCTTTAGTATTTTATGTGGATTACAAGTAAGACGTTTGACCAAGTGGAGTCCTAGGTAGCGGATCTGTTCAACAGGGATTAGTGGAATATCATTGAAGGATACTGTAGGACAGGAAGTCGCAGGTTTACGACGAACAGGTAATTTTTAATTCCATTTAAATTAATTTAATTAGGTACAGCTTTATGTGAAAATGATTAAAAATGTTTATTTTTCTATTATAAAAAAGTTAAAAAAATTGTCACCACGTGCTAAACTTGTTGATCTATTCTCGTTCATTGAATATATCTGAGAACCATTTATGTATAATGCTGATAGCTGAATCCTTAAATTAAGTATCACTTATAATTAATAATTGATAATTACCATATACAATAGCAGATATAAATGTTAAAAGTTCACACATACCTAGAATGAATCAGAAAATGAGAATAAATTTAGATACAGGAAGGAAAAGCCGTCAATATTCAGCAAACGCTATCAGAATACAAACAGAGGATTTTCCATTTCCCGGGAGAGATATATCATGTCGATAAATAACTGCAGCACGAGGGAAGTGTATATCAACAGGAAAAAGTTTTATTTTTTTTCCCCGAAAAAAATTCTAATTTTTTTTTTACAATTTGGCAGCTAAAATAGATAATAGGTTTGATTATTACAGTATTGGTAATAATGACGAAAAGTACAGGAGTTATAATAGACTATCATAATTATTAAACTATAATGATAATATAATGTTAAATTTATATTTATTTTTTTAATATTGATTTTCACAATATATACATCTAGTAAATAATGTTTAAGTGTTATATTTTTTTTTTTGCAGTCCCCATTTTTATTAGGAAAAATATATACCGGTTGTAAGGTAATTCTTGGCTTTTTGCTGAATTTTCATATCTCAAAATGTTAAAATATTTAATTATATAATTGTGTAGTATAAATAATCATTAAATATGTTACATCATTGTAACATATCCCATTAATGTTATACTGAATAAAGTATGCCTTTACTATGAAAATATTGTATCTATTGGACAGGACCGGAACTAGGAATTTGTCAGGGTGAGGGAGGGGGGGGGGGGTTAAAGATCAGTTGTCGCCCCCTTACCCCCTCCCTTCTACCTCCTTCACCCCACCATAAAATATTTTTCTTCGAAAGAAAATGTTGGTTTACCAATGCAGCATGCAATTGCGTGGATATAATCCAGTTTGTAGAGCTGGACGTATTGTATTTTGTCTGGGGTGATGGCAGTAACCGTTCAACAGTGTTTTTAGGAAGGTAGACTGCGGCCTGGAAGGCTAGATACGTCCTAGAAGGACTCCGTCCCTTGATAAAGGTGTTCTGAGAGCTTTTGTCGAAGAAATCCCCAGAGCAACGGATATTGTTTCCAATTCCCCGTAAGTGATTTTATAATGATATTTATAAACGGTGTAATTTGATTCCATTAATACACAAATCATACACATGTTTAATTTTATTTTAATATATATCTGTAACTCAGAACCGGAAGAGCGTAAGTCCAAACTTTACAATTTTCAGATTATTGCAACATTGTATGTAGATTATTATATTAAATTAAGCCATAACTACTTAAGTCGCTTAAAAATTCGCCTTTTCTATTTTCTAAGGGTTGTAAGAACGTAAGTCCTTACCTATGACTGTGCCAGATAAACTTAAGTCCGCTTACATTATTCTCCTGAAAAGTTAGCCTTGTTTCAGTAGAAAACATGGTTTCCTCAAAAAAGTATTAGATTTATCGTATATCTGCAACGGATTGGAATAGAAAGGTAAGATCTGCGGCATTTTGCTACATGTTTGATCTAGTTTCACCCAATTTTTTTTTATACACTAAGAGATACTCACCCTGTATAGTACAATACGCGGACAATTAGATTAATGTTAGACTAGCCATTAGAAATAGCACACGATAAGGAATAGAGATGTGATCCTACGATATCACACCTTAAGAATGTTGTAGTGTGTATCGATATAGTGTAAAATCGATTATAGACTGGATATTGAATAGTTATCGATACGACCTCGGTGATATCCTGTCGAGAAAAGATACCACTCTTCTCATTTCGACGATAGACCCTTCAACAGGAATCTCATTTCATCCGTCCCATCCACGGTTGCAAATTGGATTGAGGTTACAGACAGGGAATCTATTGCTGTGCATCTCCTACTAGGAGGAGGAGAGAATATGCTTATGTTAATTATTGAGAACTTAAATTTTCAATGATACAATTATGTATATAATAAAATGTAATATAAACTGACAGTCGAAAAAATTCTATCCAATTGATGTATCAATTTCTCGGTTGTTTTATAGGTGGCTATATACTTTAATAAGTTACTTGATATATTAAAATTATACCAAAAAAGCTTCAAATCAAGTCCTACGTACCTGTCATTAAAAAAAAATAATAAAATAAAATAAATAAATATATTATGGTGGCAAATATACAGTGGGATTCAATGTGGGGCAGAGATAAATTTCGGACAGCAGTCAACAAAATCAAATTTCCGGAAATGGTTAAAGCACAATTTAATAGACTGTAAGATGAAAGGAGAAAATATCAGGCAGAGGTGATGAAGAAATATTGAAGAGAGAGGAAGATGGAAGGAGTGAATCGTAAAACGTCGTCCACGAACTCGAAAGAAGAATAAAATACATTTTTAAATCTGAGCTATTTATATATAGTAAAGCAAGAATTTTAAAATTATTTATGATAAGTGCGTTATTATGCAGACAAAAAATCAAGGAGACACAAGTGTTGTTATTTATTTTCTATATTTTTGACTCTTATCAGAAGATATGATTGTAGTTTTAGTACAATAATAACTGAACATTTTAAGTTTTGTAATTTTAAAAATACATGTGTCATATCGTCGCCACTATAAGACTAATGAATATGGAAAATCTCTCTTTTTTATTCCGTTCGTTTACTGCTGTTTTCTACAAGCCCTTATGTGCAAAATTTCGAATCTGATCGGAACTTCCAAAACCGATATCAGTAATGTCATTTTTACAATTTTCTAGCGTTTTATCACAAGTAGACAGAATATGATGGTAAACGAACGAACTAAAAATTGTGGTTTTTCTTAAATAGTGGCGACGATATGTTGCCTATTTTTAAAAATAAAATTTTTATACTTCTGTTGAATTCAACCATAAACGTTGCTTTTAAATATTACTTTATAATTAATTTCTTCTAATAATACTGAACTAAAATCAATGAAAATTAGTTGTATAATGTTATATAAGTAATAATGCTACTATTTTTTTTTTATATATATATAAACTGAAATACTCATAATTCACTAAAAAAAAAAAAGTGCACAGATAAATAAATTTATGTAAACAGTTATGAAATGGATAAACAAATTATAAGAAATGTTCCTTTCTTCTAATCGTTTCTTGATAACTACATTTCTTAGACAATTGCTCTCAGCTTTCAATTAGTTACTAACGACTCGTTTAGATCTAATAGACAATCGCAAATGAGCTTTGGGGTTAAACCATTTAATTTAATGTCAGAAATAAACTCGCCCATAATGACGTAAATTTCTCGTAATTTGCTGGTTTAACCGGGAATTAAAAAATATCCTTTCCATTTTGAATTGTTACTGCGGTAAATATAAAGTATATATTTTATTTTATTATAATCAGCATGTGATCAGTCGTTGGAACATTTATATTTATGTAATTTAAATTAGTATTATAAATGTATGATACCCTTAACCAATTAAATCTGGTTTATAGATAATAAAAAATGAGTGAAAAATAAAGAAATATAAAAAAAAAAATGTAAAAGGAAATATGCCAAAATGTAGACATCATAGTAGTTATTATATGTTCTTGGTTATAGATGTGATTTATTTATGTATTGAAATACATACTACCATATGCATGTTTCTTAGATCGAAGCAGAACATATTGAAATATGTTGAAATATCCTTAAATGTAGCAACCCGTTTGAAAGGGGCAGCAGCCCTTCATAAAGCGGATCTCTCACAATCCATATGCCCTCAAAAATTTAAAAAAAAAACAAGTTTTTTTTCCCTATTGTAGAATAAATAATTCTTGGTGCAAGTTTTTAATACTAGCGTAAATGTTGCGTTTCGAGATATATTAGGATGTGTTTGAGTTAATGAAGAAGATGAGTAGTAATAATTTTTTTAAAATTAAAGTAAAATTGTTATTTTTTATTTCAACAGTTGGCACCTACCCAGATCAGCCATACTATCTTATATTATTGCTCAGATTAGAGGCGATATTACCCATCATCAGATGGACGGTTTTCAATGTTCGTCTCCTTTGGGGTAGGTAGCCCCACAAATGAAACACATATACATGGCGTTTGTTCCAGATAAAATGTTGGTTTTATTTGTATTGCTTTTATTAACACTGTCATCCAGCATTGTGAATATTTCAAAACTAACTGTGTAAGTGTGATCGCTTTCAAATTGAATTGCAAAGGTTTGGAGGTGGCATCTTTCAGTGCTTTTTCTCGTCACGCATTAGATCTGCAGTTCCTATTTTGAAAATTAATTTTTTTGGGTTTGCAATATATGGTCGACAATTACCGCGGATTTACCTTCAAGCAACATTACAATTCCTCACTTCTACCAATGTCAGAGCCACCATAGCCATTAAAAAAATATATTCATCAGTGCTTGATGCATTTTTAAACATTTGTTTATAATGGTTATAACCGAAACTGTTATCGAATTCCCATTTATATTTGTTTGAACTCATTACCCTTCTCCAAATACGCTCTGCACTGTTAGTTGCAAGGGTTCTTGTAAATTTATTCTACGCTAACTTCACCAGCGAAAATATTTTTAGAAAATAGGGAATTTTTCGTAAAAGTTAATAAATAGAAGCTAGGAAAGCGTCCTTATGCAAACCATACCGTATTTTATATCAGAAATACATAAATCCATGCATAAAGCTAGAGCTGGAAAAAGACTTATCGATTTCGTTCTTCGACTAAAGATTATCCAGACACTCCTGTTTAAGTCAAGAGGCATATCCCTGACGAAATATATTACGACTCCTATCGACCTCATTCAATTTTTAATTGAATTTGAAGCAAAATAACCAACTAATTACAGATGTTTCAATTTCCAATTGGTGGTTAGACTCTTCCACGTCCTTAAACGAATGTAGTTTATGAGTGACTACAGCTATTTGATCTGATTTTTTGTGGGAAAAACATATTTCAGCAAACTGGCCATTGGCCTAATTTTTGCTTTTTTAACAAAAAAATAATAATAAAACAGTTAAAATTCATGGCAAATCAAAGCCTATATACCAAGTAACAAGAATGTGTAAAAACTACAAAAGGATATTTGAGGAATTTTTTAAAAGCCTCTTCAAAGTTTGAATAATTTTCAAAATGGCCAACGAAACTTTACACGCATGAAATTAATACAATAAGTGCTCAGCTTACCAATTAAAGTAGTATATTTTAAAATAGATACCTTGGCCTGTATATTGCATCGTTAACAATAGTTATTTTTTATCCATGAGATGTGAATGAAACAAAATATAATTTGCGGCTAATATGATATAAATCGCAAAACGAAAATACTCCTGAAATTTTTCGATTGTGTTGACTTAAACGAATATGTAAAAAATGAAAAAATCATACTAAACAGTTGTCTAAGGTATATTTAAGAACATCAAAAGGTAAACAGCTCGATAAAAAATACTTCGATTATTGAAATTTGTCCACTGACGAAGAACTGTGCGACGCCTAGCAAGTGCAGGGATAGATTCGGCTCCTGGCTGGATGCTCCTCTGAGCTGAAAGACACTCCAGGGAGAAGCAAATGAAGCATTAGATGAAGTAAATTAAAAACAAAGAATGTTGCATGATTAAGGCGAACGAAAGATGAAGAAGATTTAGGAAAATTAGGATGATTTTCCTTTAAACTTCACCGATTACTTTTTTTTTTTACTATATTTCTTTACTCAAACCTGTCAATTACACCTCCTGCCTTGATTTAATTTACTTGTATTCTATTCTCGGAAGGCTCTCCTCCAGTTCCTTTTGAGCCTAACTAATTGCTAAATCACAAAACAAAGACTGTTTGAAAAAAAAACAAACTAAGTTATACAGTTAACTATGGGTAGTATGAAACCCAACGGACCAGATCAACATTTCAAATCACCATAAGTTCAAATTACTGAGTTATAAAATGCAATGTGATATCTTTAAAATGTAAAATGATAATACCCAGAAGTCATACATATGTACTTAGTAAAAAATTTAATTTTAAAATTTTTTATCCTTGCTGAACAGATCCACTACCTTGGACTCCATTTGGACAAACGTATTTTAAGGAATCCACATACAAGACTAAAACGAGTAGAAACTGCTTGTCGGTATAGACTACTCCAATATTTACTTGATAAACGTTCAAAGCTTTTAATAAATAACAAGACTCATTTATGTGATAGTTTTAAGATATTTTGGACATACGGCGTTGAGCATTGAGGCTCTAATAAACCTCCCAATTCTTCTCGTATCAAATCCTTACAATCCTAAATCCTTCGTGAAATTTTCAATGTTCCTTGTTATTTCACCTGTCCATAAAGATGTTAACTTTCCATGTGTTGCTGATGTAGCAGCTAAACCATATACCTATCCTATCATAATAAACTCCATAGCTATTCAGATCCTTTAGTCTCCCAACTTGTTTCACACCCGATTCCCGATAACCCTCCGAGACTTTTGAAAAATTGACAAAATAAAAAACTTTTTATAAGTGCTACTTATGAGTAGTTCTTTACAAGTTATTGGCCATTGTAAGTATTTCCAAAATCTTTACTTCATGTATATATTGTATAGAGTTGTAAATAAAGATAAAAAAAAATGAAAAACGAAAAAAACATTCAAATTTTTCAATGTTCTTTATTAGTTATGAACTAATTCCCTTCTTTATCTTAAGAAGCTCGTAATTCCCCATATTTGGCCCAAATCAGAAAAAAATCCTTCATGACCTCCATACTCTTCCTCTCTCACTGTCTCTCTCTCTCTCTCACTCTCTCTCTCTCTCTCTCTCTCTCTCTCTCTCTCTCTCTCTCTCTCTCTCTCTCTCTCTCTCTCTCTCTCTCTCTCTCTCTCCCTAATATATTAGTCTCTCTCAGCTTCCCATTCGATCCCCGATACCTCCAAGACATTTAAATAGAAGATGGCATAGATCTACTAGAGACCTTCTAATATAGAACTTATTGAAGTGGTGCCAATTAGTAGTTGCTTTGTAAATTATGTAAATGTTATAGTTATCATTTTTCTAAACACATTTACTTAATTGGGATTGATCCTTTTATAGCATCATGCTTACCTCAAGTGACATTTACTTAACGCGTTTCTTTTTTCTCAGTTGTAAATATTAAAAAATATATTTTTAATAAAGTTTTCAAATCTGTACTTTCTTAAGCACCGAACGATATAGAGAAGTCTATAAAACTTATACATCCCAGAATCACTTTCGAGATAACATTTCTTGCTCAATAATACATTAAGAAAATATTCTACAAGTAAGCCATATTTGGTATTATTATAACGTTGTTGATGATCGTTCTTCATGGATTAGTGAATCCCCATCATTACGCGTATTTCACCATCTACGCCGCGGATAATGTTCTTCTACCAGATATCTCTCCCCCCCCCCTGCCCTAGAGATAGAAGGCCTAATCTAGGATCGGCCGTAATGACAGTTGCTCAACACGATTGAGGTCACCCGGTTGATAGCGGAGCTCTAAATATAAATTGTGATCGTTAGTTGTGTCGTAATTGGTGCAGTGGGAGGTGTTCTGCAGGGTTCAACGTTCTAGTTCAATGGATTCTGTTAGCGTCATTTGGAGAGACAATAGTTAATTTCAATAATATTATTAATATTATTCAACCTTTTTGACCTTTATTTAATTGAATAATAACATGATTTTATTTTATTTTTTTTATCAAATTATTTTTGTATATTTATTTTCATTTTATAAATCTAGCTCCTTTCCTTTACCTCAGCGAACTGAAAAAAAAAATATTAGGAAATTTTATGTGAGCAGCTGATGAAAGATTAAGAAGCGCATAAGTGAAAAAAAGATCAAAGTCAAAATGGAAGCAGAATAAAGACTGGGGATGAAAAAAAATTGATGAATTTAGTTTTGAAGAAAAATTTATGAACTAAGATTAAAAAAAAAACAAAACATGATTTTTAAAATTTATGTAAGTATAAGCTAATGCTAAGTCCATACATGGATGAAACATAGATATAATACAATTAGTACGAGTCGGTAAAACATCTCCTGTATAGTTCATCTTTCTATATCTTTCTATATATATATACCAGTAATATATGTAGCTAGGGATGGATTCGATACGAATACCTTTGTAAAAATAATGGTGTAAAAATTGGAGAATTAAAATAAATTCAAACAAATCTCATCAAATAACCTTTACCTTTCGTCATATACTCGTAACCTACGACTTCCTGCCCTACAGTATCCATTAATAATATCCCACAGATCCCTGTTAAACTGATCCGCTATCTAGGACCATAACTGGACAAACGTTTAACTCGGAATCCACATACAAGACTAAAACGACAGCAAACTGCTCGTCGTTTTCAACTTCTTCAACATTTCATAGACAAACGTTCAAACCTTTCGATTAACTACAAAAGACTCATTTACATGACAGTTATCAGACCTATTTGGACATACGGAGCAGAGCTTTGGGGTTCCACTGTACCTTCTAATTCATCCCGTATCCTATCCTTACAATCCAAAATCCTTCGAAAAATTCTTACGCTCCTTTGTTACAAATAAATTTTATAATCATATCTATAAAGATCTCAATGCCCCTATGTTGCAGGTTTAGCCCGATCCTTTCATGGTAAACGCTATAGCCATTCAAACCCACTAGTCTCCCAACTTGTTTCACACCCGATTCCGGATAACTCTCCGAGACGTCTGAAAAGAAGATGGCCTAGGCACCCTCTAGGGTAAAACATGCTATTGTAATCCTTATGAACACATTTACTTGATGTATATATTTTGTATTTTGTACAGTTGTTAATTTGAATAATGAATACAAAAAATGTTTTAAACATTTGATTATATTCTGTTACTATTTAAGATGTGGAAGAATTTAACAAAAACGATAAAATAACATGAATGTATTACTTATATATATTACTTAACAAAGAGAAATTTTTGGATTCTGAATGGCTAATAAACCAGAATCGCTATTTATCATAATTACTATATAACTAGGGCCAGTGAATTAAAACAGCATTCTGAAGGACGAAAACTAATTCTAATTGTAAAATTATAAAAAATAAAATAAAAAATCGTCAGATCCTGGAAGATTTGTAAAACAATATCCTAATAGTAGTCCTTAAGTGGGAGCAATATTTTAAATAGACTTTCATTAAAAAAAAAAAAATCATGATATATTTTTGTGTTTATCGTGTATCGGATGTTCGGAGTTGAAAAAATTGTCGATATGCAAAATCGATATTTTTCTTACGATACTCCAATGTAGATATACCTGAGAGGGCAGAGTTGGGATCTCATAGCTCGGTCCCTCAACAGGCTTAGTGTTTTGTCAGATTAGGTAGTGAGTAAGAAAAAAAAATGTTCTGTGCATTTATATGTTTCGGAATTATTAATCTATTTCTGTTTTTCTATTTTGTAAGAATGAATACGACTTTATAATCATTATATCTTATCAGATTGTCCTTTATTGTGGTCGATTGAAACAATTTTCCAGTTTAATGATTTAATGAATTACATTTTCACAAAGGTACACATTATTTAAATGATTAGGCCAAAAATGAAATGAAATAGCTCAATTTTCATCGTTTCAACTTTTTTTTTTTTTTTCTATTCCATATTTCATTATCTTTCATGAACAAAATTGTGGGAAAATGTTATTCTTAAAATAAAATATATACCCACTTCAAGAATACAGATTATTTTATCCTATTTTTTTTTATACAAAACTGGTATTTTAAATAAGCTGTTTCAGTTTTATAAGAGAAATCTTCTCTCTCATTCCCTTTATAAATTCTCAAGTCCCTTTTTATGAGATTGTGTAAGAGGTAATTTTCGTAAGTGACAACATTTACTCATCTATAAAAATATATCTTTTCCTCTTATATTATTTTCCTTTATATGAACTTATTAATGAGTCGTAATAGTTTGTCTTGGACTCGTAAGGGTTTCTTTCTCAAGCCCAACGCGGCTTTTATTGCTAATAACTTTATTACATGCCATTTCCTTATACCATTATCATAAAAATAGTTCTTTCACAATTGGAAACAAATTTTAGATCCACATATTAACTTGATTTTAATATTTTACGATTTTTTTTCAGTTGTAAACTTTGATCGATTTCCAATTTGACTAATTTGTTTTATGAATACCAAAAGTCACAACTATAGTTCAATATTAAGCATATTACACATTTGATTGGAAAAAGTATTATAATATTGTTTTCATAACTGTAAATTAATCATCTCGATTAAGGTAAAGCAGTACTTTGTGTACTTAATTTGAAAGCATATTTTTTAAAGTAATTAAATTTTCGAAGTAAACGAAATACGAGTCAGTCAAAATACGAAAACGTATAAATAAAAAAAACTGATCGTAAGACTGTTTAGGAATACTTATTATTAGATGATTTATGTAATCTTATGTATTCATGGAAGTAATTAGGGCTTTTTGAACATACTGAGTTGGGCTTTTAATTTCACTCTTACAATCCAAAATCTTTACTTTGCTCCTTACTTTGTCATAAATAAACTTAAACATAAAGATCTTAAAGTTCCAAATGTTGGTGATATAGCATAAACCAGATGCCGCTAATTTCTTAGTAATTAAAATAAACCCAACTAGCCTCTCAACTTTTATTGTTCCCATTCCATACCTACATAGTTACTAGATGCATATATTCTATACAGTTATAAATGCCAATAAATAAATAAAAAGGGAACAAAAATTGTATATGTGGTTCGTTTATGGTGTTCATTGAAAATAGAAAGACTTATTTTATTTTAAAAATGGTATTTTATTTAACAAAATGGTCCAAAAATATAAAACATTTAAAATCAAAACAAGATCCAAGGAGACTAGTAATCATTAAAAAACAAAGAAAAAAAAAAAAAAAAAACAATTACTGTGTAGATACAGAAACTTATGGATACTGATACCCCAGTGTAAATTCGTCTGTGAACTCTCATGTTCAAACAGAGGCACTAACTAGAAATAATTCACGATATTTTATAATTATAATAAAATAATCTCGGGGGTTATGGTAAAAAACGTTTCCTCAAAAAAGTCGTAGATTTGTCGTAAATCTGCAACGGATTGGAATAGAAAGGTGAGGTCTACGGCATTTTACTACATTTTTGATCAAGTTTCACCCAATTTGTTTTTTTACACTAAGAGGTACTCACCCTGTGTTTTAGATTTATATAAAATTAATTTAATTAAGAAAATATATTTTATAAATTTAAGAGTACCTCAATTACTGATTGTCTTCTTTTTGCTGGCGTTGTTACACTGTTAGTCCCCCTCCCCCCCTCCAAATCAAGAACTTTTAATTAATTCTGGGAAATTAAAAACTATAATTTTTTTAACAAAAAGTTTTCACTAGTTTTTTTTTTTTAAATGGAAAATTCGTTTTACGAAACTTTGGTGTATGGGAAATTCTTCATTCCTGAACTTAAAATATTGTTACTCTATTATACTAAATCTAAAGTAATCTAATGATGATAGTATAAATCTAATGGTGTAAAAGTGTCGGACTTGGGATCTTTTTAAAAACAAACATAAAATAAAGGTCTCCATGATGCTTCTTTCTTTACACTGACAGGTAGAAGAATTTTTCATTTTTTGGGCTAAATGTTTCATTCTTTTTTAGGTGTTAATGTCCCATATCCTTTAGTATAAAACGTATCAGGATTATTAATTAAATAAAATACAGCATTATATATATATATATATATATATATATATATATATATATATATATATATATATATATATATAAATTAAAGTTACTAAATTTTAAATTAACATGATTTATTACAGATACAATTAAAAGTCGTTTTTGGACTTTTGGAATTTCTGGTTATTGCAGGAGAAAAACTGCCATCAGATCATTCAGATGCCAAACCTGTCCCAGATAAATTTTCGTCTAAAGAAATTGTTGGTTTCAAAACAAGTCTACAACGCCGACGATAAAAACTATTTTCTCTAATCTACTACCCAACACAAATTTATTTCGTAAGAACGAATTTTCGACTCCCGGCAGAAAATAATCTAAAGATCGTCTGTTTTTCATGTTGCATGACAATACCACAAATATTAGGTTCACGTATATAGGTTTTTTATTTTGAATAATTTTTACATCGTTAATCTGTTAAGGAAGTATTTTTCTTTTTTTAAACAGTTCCATCAAAAAATACAACTTCTTGATTTGAAGTTTTACTTTCTGTGCATACTACGGTAAATGAAATGAATTCCGTTTAACAAAAGAAATAATAACCTTTTACGCTGAAGGAGATTTGATCAATTATTTAAGTCTTTATTTGGTATATCTCCTATTATATTTAATATATGTAGCTACATGTTTCGGTACATTGTTCCATCTTCAGACAGTGTGAAAATAATCACAGATTAATAGGTAAATAACGTATTCTATACAATTGTAAAACTATTAGTATAATTTTATAGATTAATATTATTTTTTTTTTTAAATTTAGAAGCCTGAAGATGGAAAAATGTTCCGAAACATGTAGCTACATATATTAAATATAATAGGCTAAATAAAGACTTAAATAAATCAAATAATTCTATCGGAAAAGAATGAAAAATTATTAAATGTTTCGACATTTTTACTCAAATATTATAATACATGTATTCACGTTGAAATTCTGACATCTTTACATATGCCCTTAGCGATTGAGTAATGATTTTCATAAGGAATATAATACGACCACCTTAAAACTTTAGATTAAGTAGATCTAAAAATAGTATCCTTTCGTTTCCTTTGAAAAAGGACAAATAAGAAAAGAGAGTGTCCTTTTAAAAATTAAAGTAATTTTATCTATTTTCAAAGGGACGAAAACTAATTTGTCGGGAAGGAATTGCCAATGATGACCTTCGGCCATCAAAAATCGTTTATTCTTGGCAGACCTGAAACCAGTAACCTTCGTTGACTTTTGTGCAATAATTTTTCATTTTTATAGGCTTTCTTCTTTAAAGGCACTAATCCACCATTTCGGTATCTGGCACTCTTTTTGTCTTGTATGCTATTGATTATTGTGCTATTCATTAGAGGAAACTGATGAACAGTTTGATTAGATTCATCTTCGGGATCTCCAGGCGTTCATACGTTACTTGCCGATATTCTGAGTTTGGGTGGCTTTTACTTAAATTTCGGCGGCAATACTTTCTGGCTACTTTCCTATTCCAATTTCTAAAAACCAAAAAACATTCCTATATTCTTGATCTATTAACTCTGCGCTCTTCTAGCCACCCCCTAATCACCAGATCCCAACCTTTTAACCTGTATACCCCTCACATAAAACTGACTTGATAAATCCTTTACAAATCCTTCATGATTTGTGTTACCTCCTTCTGGAATTCCCGACCACTTCTATTCGTAAAGCAGCTTCCATAACTTCCTTTAAAAATAATTTATTTTTGTACCTTCTGGACCATCAATCTTACGCAAATATGTAAATAATTAAATAAATACCTAGAATTCCTTTTTTTTTTCTTTCTTTAGTTTTTATATATTCATTTCTATTTTATATACATACGATTGTATTTTACGTTGCTATTATTATTTTATAATTTTTTAAAATTTAATTTAATTATAATTTTTTTTCCCTGTCAAAAATATATGCCATAATTACTGATGCATTTAATTTGTAAATAATACGTCCAGACAATTTCACCTGTGCATTATTATTATTCTTAGGGGACAGTAAGGCTTAGAATAAAGTTTTTTAAAGGACCTAAACAACGAAAAAGAAAGAAAATTTCATCCTATAAAATTAAAAAAATCAATTGGGTATAATGTATTGTTTTTAATATTATAAGTTTAGTTTTTACTATAAATTTTTTTATATTATATTATTATGTTAGCATACTCAATATGTCACATAGGATATTTGTCAATGCATTAGGAAAAGGTTTAAAAAAAAAAAAAAACCTAAATATATTTCCGAATCGTATAAAGGTATGTAAACATTATGCCCAGGTATTCCAGACAGGAATCTCCAGAACGTGGGGCTAATGGATTCTGGTATGTCCCTGGAAGAGCTGGAGTTGACAGTGCATTAGCAGAGAGCTCTCGTATTCACCCGGCTGTGGCAGACGTTCCTTGACTTCATCAGTCCACGTTTTGGCAAGAATGGCGCCGAAGCTACCTCATATTTATTTTAGTATGTAGATTGTTAACAGATAGGTACTTCCTCAGCTTCCTAAGTCACAATAAATGTTACAATATTTCCAACATTTTTCCACATTACTAATCGGTTGAGAAACGAGTGTAAACATGACACCCTCCTCCATAATCACTGCCATGAAGTAAAATATTTTAAAAAAACTTTAAATTGTATGAAGCTGCAGTGATTTTAGATGAACGCACCTAATTTCAAAACATATTTAAGAGTTGTAAACGTTGGAAGTTTATTTATTCAATAAAAAGCGATTTTAAGCAACTATTATTTTTTATTTTTTCTAATGTATTGCAAAATATACATATTCGGGATTTTTTATTTTCAACCTAGTTAAGTATTTAGGTAGTTGTTTATTACATACAATATTATTTAATTTTTTTTTGTACATGTGTATTCTTTAAAATTTATGTATTTCACCCACATTTATATTTTATTTTATATTATTTATGTATAGCATAGTTCTTTTCTGTACCTTCTATTTTTAATTTTTTTAAATTTTGTTTACTGTACATAATGTTTGAATGTAATCATTAAGCCATCTATATTACTTATTGCCCACATTTGTGGCAGATTGTAATAATTACTCAATAAAGATTTTATTTAAAAATAAAATATTACATACAATGAGAGGCTAAATATGATAAGTCATTGATTGAATCGTTTTTGATAAAACTAGATAAAAACTTTATACTCTATTTACACATAGCAATAGTCAATGATCACATGGTGACTCAATACTTAGTGATATAATGTTTAATAACTATTATAGATTATATTTGTCCCAAACTAGATAAAAACTTTGATACTCTATTCACAGTTTGCATGTCATGTTAATGTTTTTGACAGGAATTCAGAAAAAAACTAAGTTATAGCCGCCAATTTAAGCCGAGAAAAAAATAAAATATGATTTTTTTTTTTCTCAGCCAGTTAAGATAGAGAAATGATTCCGAGGTAGGTTAAAAATTTTTAACGAAACCCGGCTTTAAGTTGAGAAACTAAAAAAAAAATGACAAAATTCAAGGAGATCCGCTTTGAATTTGGAAACTTTTTTTTCATGACAGACCTCATAATTTAGCGCACCATAACTGCTATGTGAAATTTTAACAAAATCGATTACAATAAAATAACGAAAATTTAAAGTTGATCACTAGAATCAGCATACATTCTGCTTTTTATCCATATATATGTAAATAATTTGCGCTATCTCACATATTTCGCCACCTATTAAGACCAAATTTTAAGGTCATCTAGAAGACGTAGAAACGCATAGTTTAGCCCAAATCCGGAGGTCACAGGTTTTCCCCTTTTTGAAATATCTCAAGTTATATCTGACCTTGGATTTTTTCATTCACATCAGTTTTTGTCCACTAAAATCTGAAGTAAATCCAATTTTATACGCATGGGTAAAAAGCATAATGTATGCTGATTCTAGTAATGCTATTACTGTTGTAATCGGTTGAACACAGCAGTTGTTATGGCTGTTAGAAAATGTTGATAAAATCTCAACTTCAAAATTTTAACCTCCTCGAAAGGGATAAAAAATCAATATTTTTTTATTTTGATAAAATTTCACATATAAGGGTTTTATGGTGCGTTAAATCGAGATTTGAGGTCAGTTGTTCATGTAAACAAGTTTCGACTGATGTACAACGGATTTCCTTGGAATTTTGTAATTTTTTTTTTAGTTTTTGAGCACCCTAAAGCCGGGTAGTGTCTTGAGCATAACGAAAGTATTTTTATATCTAATACCATACATAATTGCAATTAAACGTGAAAGAATCATTTCTCTATTTTAACTGAGAGCTGAGAAAAAAAATGAAACGTGATTTTCATATTTAATTTTTTCCTAATGCCCATTGGCGGCTATAACTCTAGTTTTGCACTATTATAGGTCGCTGCTACCCACACAAAAATCGGCACTCAAATCTGTGTTACAATTGCAAATGTACCCTTGTTAGTATAAATAGGTCAACACAAGAAATGGGTACCACTTGGTACTATCTCTTCTCACGTCATTTCCCATGATTTATTTATTAGGGAGGTGTGGATTTAAGAATAAATAAATAAATAAATATATATATATATATATATAAAATAGAAAGAAAATAAATTCATTTCAGATACAACAAAAATGGTAGATTTTTGAACGCATTTTTTAGAAAAATATTCTCGCATTTTCTTTATGAAAAGAAAACCGTAAAACTATTTAAGCATAAAGATATTAAATTTCAAAATAAAAGTTTGTTGAAATAAAACAGAAAGAACTTCAATGACTTAAAAGTTGTATATAACTTAGTTTTCCTTCCCCAGAATTACAAGCTGTGGTTGTGATCTTAGATATTGATTTCTATAGCTTATAGTTTAAATAAGAGAATAGTGTTATTAATTTTCATATGTGATCATTTTTTTAACAAGGAGACATATATGTATGGAGTTTTATAGTTTTGAAGTTATTACCAAATATGTTTGAAGAAAATTTCATGGTTTTGAAGTCACAACAAGAACTAAAATTAAAAAAATATAAACAGAGGAATTTTGGTTTTAAGATATGATCAGGCAACCTTTTCTAGTTGAAATACTTAAACAACGTGGTTTAAAATATATTAAAATATTGATAACGACAAGTCTTTTTATTATTATGACTGTTTACTTTTGAATGTTAAATTAATTCCAAATATTGGAGAGTGTTCTCGAAATCAGTCATCGCCCGATAAAAATCAATCAGTTACTTAATCAATGTGCTAATTAAAAACATTTTCGTGTAATTTAATTATCTCGCATTACTGCACTTGATGGGTCCGATCGTTAGCTGCAAACGCTGACTGATGATGCGCAATGATATCGATACTCGGGTATCATTTGTCTTCAATATACCCCTTCCAACTCCCATCTCCCCCTCGATGGCTAGATCGAATCCCCTATATCCTGAAACAAGTGGCCCATGAGGACAAGCTGCTAGGCTGATCCTAGAAGATCCTAATACAGACAGCCCTAAGCTGATACAGGAACAAGGGCCTTAGGACTAGCCCTTATTCCAAAGAGAGGCGGGGGCGAAGACAGTTTGTACTTAAATGGCTTCATCTATAATAGTAGGATTGGATTATACTTTTTATTATAAGAATTGCTTTTCGTTTTTTAATTAATATCTTGCTGGTAGGTAGGTAGATTGTTTTCGGACACTCAACATCTATGTTCTTCAGTGCCCCAATCCATAGTTTTTTATTTATTATATTTTTTCGAGAAATTATATTGTTGCAGAAATTTGATAATTTTTATGGTACCATATTTGTTATGACAAGCATTGCCAAGAGTTTTCTTTCCAGCCGTTCTGTTGAAAAAACAGCGGGCATTATTCCAGAATATGTCTGATTGTTAATTGAGATTTACAAGATAAACATTTCTGTGAAGCTTCTCCTCTCACTATAAGATAGCCATGTGTAAGGTATGTCCAATCCTCAACCTTGCGATTACCACTTCTCTTCTGTTTTTTCGAGCGGAACTACTCCATCGTTTGATTTCGCTTTTAAAAATATTTAATTTATTACCTTCCTCAGCTTCTTTCCTTAATTCAATCTAAGTGTTCAAGAACACTTTCAAGAAGTTTCTTTTGAAGTAAAACCAGAAATACTTCGTTGAACAAGATAAGTATAAAATAACTATAGGAAATCGATAGATATATTCATTATCGTATATATCAATATATTTTATTTGATGTTAATTATTTCAGGTTTAGTTATTCTATTTCATATCCATTATCCTTTCACTTTTTTATTTTTTTTGTTTTATTTATTTTTAATTTTTATTATTTTTTCTAAACTCGTTTACTTCCCACTGTATTTGGTTAGAGGCACCATTTACAATTCGAAAACTACATTTTGTTGTAAACATTAGTTCCCTTTAAATAGTTAATTATTTGACTGAGGAAACGTGATTTTTCAACAATTTTGAAATGTCTTGATTTTTTAGGCCATTAATTTGTCTGCTTGTTGTATTTTTTTGCATTCCCCATGAATATGTTTTGTTGCCAGATATACTTGACATTCACTGCATTTTGATGATGGTTTTGCTTCCAGTACTTATGGTCCTGTTATAGGTTTAACTGCATTAAGTTTGTTGCGGTATCTATTCGATACCAATTTTCATGCAATGCTATTTTAACCTGTCTTTTTATGAAGGATTTAGACTACAAACGATATGAATTATCTTCTATTTCTTTGAGCTTCTCTAACTCATACTTATCTTACAATATCATTATTTAGGTTTATACAAAGTTCAACTATAAACTTTTAATTCTGTCTATATCATAACATATGAGCAATATTAACTCAATCTCACCTGACTGGATAAAAACAATAGATCATGGAGATGTTTATCTATGTATAATCTACTGCCTTTCCAAATTTATTTCGCATTAAATTTCTGACAAGAAAACTGTCGTAAAATTTTCAATATGAGCGACATCAACAGAACTAGACAGTGTCAAAAAAGCCCTTAAACTGTGAACAAAATGTTCACAAAACATTACTTCTTTTCATTAAAATCACTACAGCTTCTAAACGGTAGGTCCTATAGACACGCGTTGGAAAATAAAAGATATTCTCCATTTAATTTCTGACTAGGAAACTATTGTACATTTTCTATCCGAGCAATACCAACAGAGACAGAGGGTGCTAAATGTTACATCTTTGAGGGTGAAAAAAACGTTTCTGCAAGACTTTTTTCATTCAAATCAAATTAGCTCCTAAACAGTAGATCCCAGCGACAAATGTTACATAACAAAAAGCATTCTTCATTAAGAGATAAATTTCTGAAAAGGAAACTGTCGTGAAATTTTCTAATGTGAAAAAAATGTTACAGCAATAAAGTATTGAATCACAGCAAAAAGACATATATATATATATATATATATATATATATATATATATATATATATATATATATATAAATATAAATATAATAGATGTATATCTAACTGTCACAGTTGTCTAATTTATTCTCATATTTATTGAATTTTGTGCAGTAAAATGAAGGATTTAATATCTGGCGAAGGGACAAGGAGTAAAGGAAAAAGGGAACAATCTCCTTCAGCTGCTGTATCTACTTTTTCATTACCTTCTGTACCTGAATGACCTATTATACTAATTAAAATTTGGAATTTCGAAATGAAATAAATCATGATAGCAGACATAATAATAAAGGATAATAAATGATGAATAAGCATTTACTGTTTCGAAATAGCTTTCGATAAGGTCTATTTCTTATTAATGGGGAATCACTAAGAAGGAAGAAAACATTCAAGTTGAAACCTTTTTTGAATAGTTTTTGGAGGATATAATGGATATTAGGTTACCCGAAGAAGTTGGTTTTGGATTTGCACTGAAGTTGTCTGAAAGTTCTGGTGGAATATCTTGATGAAGTTGTGTAGGATATTTGTAACAAATCCTAGTAATTCTCACCATTCAATCTGTTGGGCAAACTATGATATCTCAACACTCTTTGACAGCAGTAAAAAAATAAATAAACCAGTTTGTTCATACTATATGAAAGCTGGTTAAATTTGCTTTAAAATTTGGTTAAATTTCGTTAAAATTTGGTTAAATTTGAAAGCTGTTAAATTTGAGCTACCTCCAAGACCGACGTGTTAAAATACGCGGTAACTTTTATGAGTATGAAGATGTAGTCGAGAGGGGCTGTCCTCAGGGCTCTGTCCTTGGTCCGGCCCTGTGGAAGTTAGTCTTCAATATGTTGGCTATACTCGAAGAAGAACGGTTCCCCGCGATTGCCTATGTCGACGATCTGGCTGTCGTGGTGTCTGCTAACAGTATAGTCCAATTGAAGCAAGAAGCTGAAAGATGTGCTGGCCTAGTTAGTAGATGGTGCAGTAAACAGAAGATGAAAATGGCGGCTGCAAAAACACAGGCCATTCTTCTGAAAGAAAATAAGTGTAGGCCTAGCCCTATTATTAGAATTGAAGGAGAAAGAATACGTCCAACTGAGACTGTCACCTACCTGGGTGTGAAAATATGAAGAAATTTTAATATTTCCCTTCCTTGCCTCTAAAAAAATAAAGGTTAAATTTGCAAGTTTTTGTGGATAGTTTTTTTAAAAAACGGTGAGCGTTGAAGTATTATAAGACATTGTAACTTCCCTAAATAAGGTGAAGATCAAGCCGTTCTTTAGGTCCAAAGTTTATAAAATTTTAGGTTACATGTACTTTGCTCTCATAGGAAATTTAATGCTAAATCCGAAAATATGTTTTGAATTATCGTATATCTGCAACGGATTGGAATTGAAAGGTAAGGTCTGCGGCATTTTTCTTCATTTTTGGTCTGGTTTCACCACTTTTTTTTATACCCTTTTTATAAAATAATCATTTGTATATAATTCATTCAATGAACAGATGAGAGTAGTTCCTTCTTCTTCCGGGTCTTAAACATAGAGGTGTCTCAAGGAGAAGTCTTCATCTCTAAATTTCTAGAGGCTAGTAGAATAAGATAACAATTTTGGATCTATTTCTATTATAAACATAATAGTGACCATTTTTAATATGATTTTAAACTTGTCCATAATTCCTGAAAACTTTATTGTTATGAATGCTTTGAGAACATTTTTGAAATTACTACAGTAGTAAGCAGTGGAAGCTGCTGAAATAGAAACGGCCCCAAGACAGATGGTAACCTCGGAGATGGTTTGCGGTCTGGACCACAGAGCCTCCAGTCAGCAGCCTGGAGCACTGGAGGGCTGGTATATATCACATATCCACATATGTATTATTAATTGGATTCTAGACATCATCGATTAACTATCGACTATTAATTTCCATGAAACTAACTAATTCATTTACTATTTTTCAATATAATCATAGGGTTTTGAATAAGTTCGAGCCATTTCATTAACATGGGGAGAACACACTCAGTCTCTCACGGATCTTGTTGGCAATTTTTTTTAGGTTTCCTTTTACAAATTATTAAATTAATTTATTTAATATCTCGAGTTTAAAATCGATTTTTATTTTTGATTTCGGATTTAAGAAAAAATACAGCCGCTCCATAGATTTTAGGTCAGGTTAATTAAATTCTAAAAAAATGATTAGATTTTCAAACAAACTACCTCTATAGATTTTTTTACACAAAAATTGACGTCAGATTCTAATTCAGCGCCCTCAAAAACATTGAAAAACGTTTATTCAATACAAAAAATATCATTTTTTCACTCACTTCAAGGGGAAGAAATTTTTAAAACGATTATAGGTTACTTTCCTTTAAATAGCTAATAGTTTGTCACGCAGTTCATTCATTGATATCGCTGGAAAGAGGAGAGCCTCAGCTTTCTTTTGATGTATATTAATGCAAATTTCGTTCAACAAAAACCTAATTGAAAAATTGGTAAATCAAAAAACATATTTATTTTTAACTTAAGTTTGAAACCAGATAGTGAAATGAAACCAAAGACATTCAAGAGTTTTATCACCCTACATTTTGTTTAAAAAAATAAAGTTGATACCGTTAAAGCGTAATTCATGTTTTTGTCAATTTAAACAAAAATTGCCTACCATTTAGTCGGGCAAATTTTGAAGCTTACGAATTTTTATTTTTATTTTAGGATGAAATTTTGTATTTAAAGGTTCTTTTTAATGCTGAATTCGAATCCGATGTCGGTTCTTGTGATAAAAATCTATAGAGGTAGTTTGCTTGAGAATCTAATATTTTTTTTAGAATTTAATTAACCTAAACCGAAATCTATGGAGCAGCTTTATTTTTCCTTCAATCCACGATCAAAAATAAGAATCTCGATGCAAAAATCATGTTGATATCATTTTTTAAACTCGGGATATAAAATATTATAATTTAATGCTATTTTATTTTTTTCTGGGCTTCTAGACCCCATTGGTCGAAACGGCGAAACACGTGTCTAATATTTTTTGACCAGAAACCTCCAAAAAAATTTCCAACAAGATCCGTGAGAGACAGAGTGTGTCCTCCCCTTGTAAGTATACAGCGGTGGTTATACTTCCCTCTTGTATCCGTTTTTGCAAGCTGTCGGGGTCTTGAGCTAACCTCGGGCTGATTTGTATGGCTTAAATACTTTGATTAAGTAACTATTATATAGTAAGTAGGGATGGATGTCCTAAGAAAAATATTAAAATTCCATATCGTCGGTATATTGTCGTATAAATTTTTCATATCTGAATATCGATACACGAAACACCAGTGACCTAAAATATAAATAATCTGATATATCATTTAACTGATGTATTTAATTCGTATTTAACTGACGTGTTTTCCAGTATGCATAAACAACAAACCGTTCATTAGGCGTGTAAAATACTCTCTATTGACTATTCATATAAGATGGACCTTCATTTTGAATAATACATGGCTTACTTTAAATTGTCCTCTGTTTAGTAAAGACGATCCAAACTAAGATTAAGTGATGTGTAATACATAAAATTAACTATTCATACCCATTTATGATTACCGATGACCTGCAAGTATTGATGAAAGTATGACTAAGGCATCCTCACAAATCCAGAAGGTCTTGGGTTCGATCCGGCGGGTTAACATTTATTTCATTGTGTACTAATCTTGACCTACCTACGCTATCTATAATAGGTTGGTAAATTATATGATAACCCGTCCTTCCTACCCTTGTTGGAATATATAACGATGTTAGGCCCTAATAAACATATACTTAACTATCCACACAAATCGACGGCAGGTCACTTGATAATGATATTCATATAGAGAACAGGAGCAGTGCATTGTTGCATTAATTATTAAAGTAAACCTTTCAGCAACAGTGCCTTTATTTTTAGGTTTAAAACGAAATTAAAAACGTCCAATAAACTGTGTTTAAAAATTCTCTATCCAAGGCCGGTTTGAATTACACGGACGTTCGTGTTTAGCTGAGCTCTGTAGGGATTAACCGAAATAGCAATCCTTCGGTGTCAGGGATGGATCAGGATGGATTAGCTTCCAAGTTGAATTAAATTTTAATTCATTACTCCTTCCTCTTCCTGACCTAAATAAATGTATTTATAAATAAATGAAATACGCGTTGAAAATTATGGATATAAATCTGAACCGATATAAATTTTATAAATTTTTTTTTTATGCGAAAACTTTGCAAAATATCTTTCGTTTGAATTAGGTCAGCCTCTACGGCGGTAACTCAAGCCTCTCTGCTCCACTCTTATACATCTCATACTAACATGATATTTAAATAAATGACATACACAGACGACATAGGACAAATATAACTCATGCTTCAGATACTAAATTAATTTTAAATTGCTTAATCCCTAGAATATTCTCATGAAGTATGAGGATTCGCATTAAATTTACTCTTCAAAATGAATCATGCTCTCCAGTTTACCTTGACAACATACTGATTCCCAGACAGACAGAGGGTCCACATATCAAGAAAAAGCAACCTTCAACCAAAGGCTAAGACGTCTGTTCTCATTTTTCTAAAAAAAACATTGTTTTATGACAAAGTAATAATATATTTAACAATATTTATGACAATTTAGAGTCATAATTAATACATCGGGAATCGAGTGTGAAATAAGTTGGGCGACTATAGAATTTAACCCTGTACCTCGAATGTACAGAACACTATCTCCTTTTATTACCAAAAATATATTATTACGTATTCTTATTCACCTTTTTTCCCTTTATACAGAGGCATAGAATTCTATGTCCAAGACAAATTAATTGTAAGGTAAGTTACATAAAAATATATATTTTTTTTAATTTATTTACTTATTTATTTTTTTTGGTAAGAGAACATAATGTCCTTATGTACTCCAATTAGGACAGGAAGAACGGGTTAACAACCTATTCTAACCTGGATGGGATAGTCAAGATTTAGTTCGCACACATCAGTATAATAAATAGTTCAGGAAATGAAATTTTTTTTTCTTTAAACTCCAAGGTACAGAACTATGAAAGGGAAGGTATCTGGTTTAGGTAAAATCAGCAACATATGGAATATTTAAGTCTTCTAGGATAAGTATCATATGGAGCCAATGGGAGCATTGGATTTTTCTAAGGATATCATATTATGATTGGATAGAAGTGGTGACAGGTTTAGTGGAGCCCCAAACCTTAACTCCGTTTGTCCAAATAGGTATAATTACTGGGTCTATTGTAATTTAATGGAAATTTGAACGTTCGTGAAGTAAATGTTAAAGTAGTATATAGTAATGACACCCAGTTTCTTTTAATTAGGATTGGTGAATTAATTGCCACTTCTATTGGGATTATTATAGGATTATTATTGGGATTCATATAATCCCGATAGAAGCGGCAATAAGTTCATCAATCCTAATTGTATTGATTATTCTATATCATCATGCGTACCTCAAGTCAAGCAGTTTCTTTTAGTTTTAATCTTGTATGTGGATTCCAATTAAGAAGATTGTCCAAATGTATTTCCTTGGTTGTGGATCTGTTAACAGCAATAACATAGTTCTGAAGAAAAAATTTGCTCCCTTGAGAAATCATTCCTGATTTTTATATTTTTATGGGTACTGAATTCGAATCTGAAGAAAAACACATTCTATCTAGGCATAATTTTTGGAAAATTTGAAAGAGCGTATTTTATTTATTTTTTTTTACTCTCATGTTCACTTTTTTGTGACTTTTATATTCAAAAGTGTGCTGAATCCAAATCAATAGTAAAACAATTCTACCAAGCACCATTTCTTAGAGATTAGAGGTTGTTTAAAAAAAACAACTACTGAAATAGCACTTTTTTCAAATGTTATTTAACACTTTTTTGGTGAAAAACAGTAATATATAAAATAATAATATTTAATACTGAACATAATTTGAATATTTTTTCCTTTTGTGCTCTTCATGTGTCTCCTGTTGTAGTGTCCAACAGTAGTCGGCAAGCATCTTCTCGTTGCATTTACCGTTATACCTTTTTCCATTTGTGCTATCTCTTGATGAAATCGTTCTCCGTGTTAATCTTAAACTGCTCCAAGGGGAGGGAAGAAATTCAAATGGGAATGCAAAAACTACTTTTTTGAGGACATGTTGCACCTTTGGCCTTATATGATAAAATCAATTCTTGAACAACGTCAATTATGCGACAAAGCCTTATACTTATGCTCTCCTTTTTTTTTTTCATTTTGTAATACATTATAATGGTTTCAAAATCAAACAGGTTTTTTTAATCTTTCGATAAAGTTTTTCAAGGATAAATTAATGCTCGAAACACACCTCATTTTTCGACCTAAAACACAACTTTGACAAAAAGTGGTGCCTGGTTGAGATTTTCTGACTTCAACACATTGAAACATAATAAAATGACATTTATTTAAAGGGCGTATTTTGTTGCTAAACAGCGATAATTAGAACGATAAAAAAGTTGAATCTAAAATTTTGCTTAGTGCATATGTACTATTTCTGTATACTATTTTCTAGGTATCACTTTTTATATAATATCTCAGTTATTTGAAATTTCGATCTGATCCATTGGGTTTTAAACTATACATAATTAGATGTATAACGTATTTTATATTTTTTCAATCATTTATATTTTTGACGTTAGTGTTTTCTTTTATAAATAACTAGCATCCCCAGTCACGGCTTCGCCCGCTCTTATAAGTAAAGAACTTAGATAGGTTTAACTAATAATAGAAGTTTTATTTTTAACAATAAAAGTTATCATGAGAATTATTTTCTCACAATATTTCTAGATATTTTCACTCAAAGCTGTAATTTTTAACTCTGGTATTATTGCAATGATTAGTTGGTTCAAATTCACTTGAAAGCATTACTGGATATTCAATCATTAATTCCAATCTATGGGTTGGTAATTTAGATGGACAGAGACTTTTTAGGAAGAAACTCTGGCGGATAATGGACTGCATTATCAGTGCTTACAACCATATCAATAGAGATATTTTCGGCTGTCACAATTTACTTTTTCAATAATAATGTAATTAATAATATTCTCTGCTATTGCATTTGTAGGAAAAATTACTGCTCTTTTACATAACCAATGGCACGATTTATTAAATAAACCTGAAACATCAAAATGAATTTGGAATTATTGAATTCCAAGTCCAAGTTTACCATTGCAAACTCTGTTACAGAATGCCGCTAACCACATATCGTTCGATTATTAAACATCCATAGGATCCACACGTCACACTCAATATTTATATATTTTTTTATAACAATTTATTTGAATCAAGCCAATTTTAAAATCAATTTATAGCTCTAAAAAAAACTTTACCATTATAACCTCTCTTAACTGGCACTCAGTAGTTTTCGTGGTTAGTGATCACAAAAGAAAAATAGCTTGTCCTTTCATATCATAGTATAGATAAAGATTAATTTAGAACATATGTTTTATTGCTAATTGTTTACAAACACCTGGACTATTGTAGTTTAAAAAATAAATGAAATTTTGATATTTTTGGGATATTTGTTGAACCCCAATTCTGATTTTAAAAAAAAAATTACAAAAACCTTCCCGGGGATATACTTAGTAATCTCCTAAATTTTTTAAATTCGATTGGATGTATGGTTTTTGAATCTATTGAGAACAGACATACACACATTCATTTTTATATATATAGATAAATGTCATTGCCAGTGTACGTCTATGTATAATTTTCAATCGATAAACCAATACTTACACGATCGTTCAGACAGCCCACTCGTTTACAAAGGGAAGGGAAGACCGCTCGCTGACTCTTGGCAATAAAAGACAAACAGCGACATTTAGAAGCAGGGCCGGTTCTCGGGCGTTCTTAACGCTGTCCGTAATTGTCCTTCACTGGAATGCAACCTTTCACCAGCCGTTCCCTTACTGCTTCAGCTCATTGGACACTAATTCCCTACAAGTGTCGTTTAGATCTTAACGATCGATAGCTTGAACGATATCTCTTGCGATACAAGATAGATTACAACTAGCATTAACATCACAAAGAGCTATTGTTATCACTAGAATCAGAGGTTCATACATAATACTATTTGTTATGATGACGAGACAGTCAATGATTTTTTTTTAAGTCTATATAATCTAAGAATATTATCTACCTTACAGATTCGAAGTCGTTAATGCTGTTAGTTACAAATCACAGAATTCTTCCTTTATTTTTAGATCATATTAGCGTCTACACCACGAAATATGTAGAGCTATGATTGAAGAGCAATGTTGAACATATTGAAGAAGTTCCTAAAATCCTTTATGAAATTCTTAATCTCCAAAGCTTATACATAATGATCTTAATTTACCCAATATTTTGTCAATTTGGCATAACCTTTTATGACTTGATTCCCATTGCATTCTCCCTAAACCCTAAGGCTTGAAAGAAACTAATCTTGTTGATACCTAAGGAAGAAAAATGGAAGGGCTTCTATAAGATATCAGGGCATAGAGAAGATTAGAAGAGAGACGAAATGGGGAGTTAGATACATTTTGATCTCTAAATCCACTAGTCAAATAAATAGGCAGTCCTTTAGGCTTTCCCAAAGACTTGACGGGTTTTACGTTCCTTCTAGAAATAAATTCAAAATTGGACTATAAACAAAAGCCTTAGTTGGGTTTGAATAATTTTATTATATCGAAGTTGGCTATCCAGTTGAAAATAACCATAAATTTTACCAACACGGGTGTGAAACTAATACATAACTTAGAACATAGTCTAAAATTAAATGTTTACAAATTATTAGAAATAATTAAGTCGTTCAAAACCTATAACGAATTTTGTTTTAAATGATCAGATATATTTCTAGTAATTTCATTTTATATCTATATATTGAATAAGATGTGTAGGGTGGGATCAATGAGAACAAAATTTAGGTAATGTTTGAAAATTAACAAACATATTTTTTTTATTTGCCAACGTTTCGGCCAAACCATTGATGACTATTATCAGGGCTAAGAAAAAAAAAAAAAAAAAAAAAAAAAAAAAAAAAAAAAAAAAAAAAAAAAAAAAAAAAAAAAAAAAAAAAAAAAAAAAAAAAAAAAAAAAAAAAATAATAATAGTCGAATATTACGTGTATACGTTTCACACCCTAGTGTTAGTTGAATTTATGGTTATTTTCATTTAAATAGATAGCAAACATCAAATAAAAAATCATTCAAAACCCATCCAGACTTTTATATGACCAGATAAATATTTCCACTAGAGCTATCTAGTATTTTTCTCCAGTAGGAAGAGAAAACCCGACCATTCAGAGGGAAAACTTAAATGACTGGCTATTTACCTAACTAATGAATGTAGTGATCAAAATGAATTTACCTAACTACCAAACTCCCCCTCCTTCTTCTCCCATTACACTTAGTCTGCTCTATGTCCCAATTTCTTCTGGAAGCCCTTCAATTTTGACTTCTTAGGTATCAAAATGTTTGATTTCTTGTCAGGCCTCAGTGTTTAAGGAGAATGCAATGGGAATCAAGTCATAAAAGGGCATGTCGAATCGACAAAATATTGGAGAAATTGAGATTATTATGGATAAACATTGGAGATTGAGAATTTATTGAAGGATTCTGAATAGCAAACGTAGGAAACGGATTGTTCAAGTTTGTAAGTGTAAAAATGTCTATTTTAAGTTTCTTAATGAGTTGAAGGCATCAAGCGTTTATATAGTAGATGATGAAGTTGGAACGACTGGCGGTTTCTTATAGTTTCAATCATTTGTCCAAATACTGAGACGTTTTTGGCAATAGCAAACGTGCTAATTGAAGCAACGTCTTGCAAAGGATCTTTCCTTATTGTATCATACAGCATATTCCAAATTTCGATTCTCGATTCCATCGACTTTTGGTATAAGAGGCGGTATCGAGAATCGATTAATCGAGTTCGATTCCTAGGGACCGATAGATACCGATGATGCAGGCAATAGTTTTTGTTATACCTACATAATAATGTAATTATCATACATACATCAATTTTTCTCACTAACGATAAAAAAAAAAAAAAAAAAAGTAAGATAATTCATTTTAATATTTTATTCAAAAATACACACCTTAAAAAAAAAAATACAAATATTCCAATCAAAAATACTTAGACTAATCACGAAATCACCTTGGTACATTTCAAGCCACAAGCTTCACACTGATTTAGAAATACCCACAGTAAAGGAACATATACATGACCATAGACGATTTCACGACAGACTTCATGTACATAAACACATACTCATTCATTAATGTCATTACATGGCCACGACTGACATACATGGAAATACTCTCAGAAGGCTTAAAAGAAGCTGGATGAGAGATTTGCTCAAATAAATCTCTTTAATCCATGTCAGGAGGAGGTACTATTGAGTGCTAGTCTCCCACACGCATATACAAGTCCTTTAGTATTCAATTTCACATCACATTTACTGATTGTTACCCTAATAACAGATGTGAATCAAAATCTGAAAGAGAGAAAAAAAAAAAAAAAATTATCCAGTATTGAATTCCTAAAATTCTCTATAAAAATCAAGCATTCCTACTGCGAGCCGAACTTATTTTTGAAGAAATATTAAATATAGGAAAACGAAGAATAAGGATTACAATTTCTAACTCTCAAGGCTGTAGAACTAAAAAAAATCAATAGGCTTGACTATAGCACAATTTTAATATTATTTTTGGTTAATCTTAGAAGATTTTTCTTGTCCCAGAATAAAGATTATTTTTTATTTATATTAAATGCTCTTAATATAGAATCAATAAAAAAATATAATTAAAAAAAAATAAATAAGAAAACTAAATAACTATACAAATCAATAACCAGAGAAATATTAGTGCATTCTCCCATCTACCGTGTTAGTTGAAAATTGTTATTTAAACATTTGCTCTTTCTTAAGTAAAAATAAAATAAAATATCAAAACCAATAAAATATTTATATTCTTAATTAATAGTTTCAAAAATTAAATAATATTTGTACATTTATTGAACTGCTATTCACTTATATATTGTGAATTATAATTGTTATTCACTGTTTAATAGTTTATTACTTGATTTATTGTTATTTCTTTTCATAAGATTCGGTTTGCTTTATAGCTCTTATGTCGATTATTTTTGGTGATAGCAATTACTTTTAAACCGAGAATCTAAAAATTATATTACATAATTTCACATCACTGATATGAAGTAAATTTAAATAGAAAAAATATGAATACAAAAAAAAAAAAATCTTTTCTTATTTTAGAAAACTGAAATAAAAAAAAATACCTTCTCCTCTCAACGTAAATAATTTCATTCATCATTCTATTAAAAAAAAATCTGCCAGTAAACATTAAATGTTTATATTTGAAAAATTCCATATAGAATTGGTATAATTTACGAGGCACGATTTAAGATATCAGATCTGATTAACATGGATTAGTGAAATATCATTCAAGGATATAAGACCATATCTTAAACTCCGCTATAATCTAGCATACAGATATCAAGAATGTTGAGTATTATGAGAATGTTACAGGGTTCAAGGATATTGGATTTACAGGGATAAATCAGGAATTTCTTCCACTCCATTCTATGATTTCATGAAATGTCTAACTTCAACAGTTCCCTAGAATAGAATGTTACTGAATAGTTATTTTTTTAAATAGGAAATATTCAGCCTAATATCGCAGTGACTCTATGATAAAATGAATCAACATTTTAAACCAGTTTAGAAGTTCAGTAAAAAAAAATATAGAAGATAATTTAAAAAAAAAAAAAAAGTTATTGCAAATGAGCCCAATCTGGACTACACAAAGCACTATATGCATTTCCTTGCCTTCCTCTGTGCCCATATATTCTTCATTCTCTTGCTATGGGGCTCCTTTCTTTCATCTGTCCAAGGTCTCCGAGTCTTTTTCTTTGGTCCTTCTTCTCGGTCAGTTTTCCAACTGTGGATTTTGAATTGAAAAATGTCTCTTTCTGGGGTGTCTTTTTCAGTAATTCCTGCTAGCTTTAGACCCTTTTTAATTAGTTTAATCCAATTTACGGTACTGTTGGGGCTTTACTCCTATTTTCATAAAATTCTAATACTCTTTTTGAAAGACGATTCGTGTTCATTCTTGTGATGTATTCGTAAAAACTCAGTCTTCAGTTTTTCATGTGAATATCTGAATATTGTTTAATTTTCTGTTTACTTCTGAGCCTACATTGTTCATCTGAAAATTTTGGACCAAACATTATCCTTATGATTTTGCATTTTTTCCGCCTCATGATGTCGGTAGTTCCTATACATTTTCCTATTCAGAATTAGTGTTTCTGAACCGTGGAGACATTCTGGTTTGATGACTGTTTTGTAATGGAATTTGGATATGCATCTTTTGTTGTAAATGTTTTGTGTGAGACGATACAGTGTTTCTAGTTTCTGGCACCTGTTTTCAGCCTTCATTTCGACTCCATTTTCTTGTATAATTTCGCCCAAGTACTTAAAATGTTGTACTCTCCTAATTATGCCAAATTTTGTTTTCATATATGGAGGCTCTTCTTTGTTGCAAGTAATATATTCTGTTTTTTAAAAATGAAATTTGAAGGTCAACTCTCTGTGCTGTATCTTGTAGCAGTTCATTTTGTTTTTGAGCAAAGACATGTTAATTATTATAATAAAAACATGCTCATGTTAATTATTTTTTTGTTCAAATATTTTTAATTTATGCTATTTGTTATTATTCTTTATAATTCATTATGCTTCAGCTAAAAGGAATGATGTCCAGCTGGTTTTCATTCAACTCTTATGGGTTTTGTAGTTTGAGACAACTTTTACAACTAATTTAATCTCATGTTACTTAACGGAAATATAATACGAGAATTTAAGCAATATAGACAAACAGAATTTATGTATTTACTAACAAAATTTGGGGACTAGTTGGCCGAGTGAGTTGGGGCGAGGTTCTCAGCGTTCCCGGTGCTGATGGTCCTGGGTTCGAATCCCACATAAAAAAATTAATTTCGGGCGGGTTAAAATTTATTTCGTGGCGGACTCATGGAATGAATCTTGGCCTTCCCACCCTGGTTAGAATAGGTTGGTAACCTGTAGGATAACCCGTCCTTCCTTCCCTAGTTAGAGTACATAAGGTCGTTAGGTCCAAATAAAAACCTAAAATAAAATAACCTTATGGAGGCTGATTGAGAACGCTTTACGGTCATCAGGGCTTGAGTCGGGAAGCTGCCAGGACTCAATGATAAATTTTATAACAGATCTCGAGGCCACTGCCTTTTTACCATGCGAGGAGGGTTATAGGGTTTTGTGGAATGGGATTTGGATGATGAAAATTTTTGATGGAATTTTAAAAATTTGGCGGGTATCGATTCTAGGGAAAAGGTATGTCAAGGTCATTATGCAAGGTTTTATTATAGACATTGTCAGGGAAGTTGGCTACGGTACCCAGAAATTGGGGATGAATGTTTTAAAAACGTCTTATTTTAAAAACATGCGGGATATTTTCGAACTAATTAATAATAATAATAATAATGTCTTTATTGAACTAAATAATATATACATACATGTACTCAAACTAATATAGTAATACTAAAACAATAAAGACTACTCTACGCATTTGCTATTAGAGGAGTTTGACATTTATGGCTTTATTTTTTAAGTATTCGATATAATGAATAGACAAAATTAATATACTTATAATATAAATCATTAAAAACAAAATTAAAATATATTTGTTAGATTAACAAAATACAAGGTATAAAACAATACAAAAATTGGAAAAAAACATTTTACTTATTAATATTTTTAATATTTTACTATAATTAAATTCTTGAACCAAACTTAAACGGTACTTCCATGCTACTTGACAATACTTTGATAAATATTGCCAAATTTTACCATTTAAATTTTTAATGCCTCAGCTTCATTAAGCAACTTTTTTTCCAGAAATTTTATTCTGAATTATCTCAAGATAAGACATACCGCTTGGAATTTTATGTAACTATTGCAGACAGTGTTATGATTCAAGTTCTTATATAAAACAGAGGAAGTGGATGTTGCAGCCTTCGAAACTTGTTCTGACTTGAAATTTATTATTAACGCCTTTCTTATTTTCTAAAAATTTTGAAAATTTGGAATAGAAAAAGTATCTTCTACATTATACTTCTTCATCATTTCCTTAATATTTTTTAAACCAAAAAGTTTTTTTCCTGTCTCTATAGCAAGTAGCTTAGCGTTACGGTGATTAAATTAAAGACCTTCAGCAAATAATTATAATTGTATGTATAAAAATTGGGAAGAGATTTGTTTCCAAATAGAGCACATAGTCTGGTGAGTTTAATGGAATTTTAAAATTTTTTTTTGAGAAAAAATTTCAATATTTTTTCTACTTGATCATAATATTTATTTTTCCATATTTTATTAAAGCCATGGATGTTGTAAGACAAAGCAATATATACTGGTTCTAGTAACTTTTTTAACAATTTCAAATACTTCACTTCATATTTCTAACGTGCAGATATTTAAAAAGGAAACTGTCCCTTCGGAGGGTCTTCGGATACAGTATCCTAAATCGGCTAATTGGCTAAGCTGCGAAGAACCCATAGCCCTTATCCCCTACCCTCCGAACAAAAGACCTTCCAATATCAGCACCCTCTCGGATGGAAGAACTGCCCGGAGTATCCCCTTACCTGTTTAGCCGAGTTCTTTCTTCTATTCTGACCCTCTGGACAGGGAGCCCTAACAACAGAGGGGGAGGGGTATCCGATACGGCCACCAAGCGTAATCCAAAGCGGAATATTTCACATTTTAACGAAGCCTTCTCTACCCTATCGAGGAATTCTACCCCGCCAGCAAAGGAAAAAATAATTAAATTAAAATATAAAGAATAACAAGAATTCGCGGCATTTTGTATCCACTCTATATACTTTCGAGAGAGAAAGCTTTTAAACTAGTATGTCTCTCTAATTTAATTGTGTTTGTATAATATTTTTAACAAATATTGGATTTTATCTGCATCGAAATATGTTTTATCTTATATTTAATTTAAATAAACAGTTTAGCTCTCGCCAAAGGAACGAAAATGGTTTGGTTGATTAAATTTACTCTGAGTTAAAATGATTGATATTTTTTGCCTCATAATTTTTTTTTTTCACTTCCATAAGTTGACTTTTATATATACCAATATTTTCCTGGAGGGTTGGGTAAGTATATATATTAATTAAAATAAAAAAAAATAATATTTTTAAGGAGCAAGATGCAATGTCTGTATTGACTTAGATCTCACTCAAAGCCGAAGGATAGAAAATTAAATAAAAAAAAATGGAAATCGATCGATTTTATTAAATACTATACTGTACCCGGCTGCTACGCTAATAAAATAACAATAATAATAAAAAAAAACAGTACAAAAATTATTGTAGTGTTGTTTGATTTATTTTGTTATTTTATTTATTTATTTTAATTTTAAAAAATTTCAAAGAATTAAATTTTTTCTTGTATTGATTTTGTTGAAGTGCTGATGGATATACAATATTTTTCGTTTTTCCATCTGTTGTGTACTACAAATAAATCAGATGGTTTTCCAAAGCGTGAGCAGCCCACATATAACTGTCCATGAGAGAAACATTGATTTTCCAAATTTAGTCCGCAAACTTGTAGTGATTGCCCCTGATATATATATATATATATATATAAACTGCTCAAATAATCAGGCTGAGAACTTAGCTGTGGTTAAGGCCACAGAATATATTCTTAGACAAACGTTCTTTCATCAAAACAAAACATTTACACGGACAATAAAACATTAATAGGCTCAGTTAATAACATCTGATACATCGAGTTATGAAAAATTAAATTCAAATAATGGACCGCGGAATATCAACTAAACTAACCTGGATCAAAGATCATAGATTTACTTGCAAAAACAGCTGCTCATGATTCAGAACTTACAGCAGAATACACTCGCGTTCCCATTTCATTTATTAAAAAATGTATCAAAACTGACTTGCACAAATACATTCTACACATTACGCTACAAAACACGACACACCAAAAGTACTCATCATAAATTTACACAACTGTTAACAGAACATGGGCTGTTAAGATACATGTGAATGTGAAAAGGTGTCAGCAATTTAATTCCAAGTTGCCTTTTTCTCTCCATTAGAATGTATAAAATTAAAGAAATGATTTGGAGGCATGAAACAAAAAAGGAAAAATTGCTGAATAGAACGGTGATCGATGTATGAATCATATGAAACAATCTTGCTGCCACATAAACTAAGCCAGTAAGGTTTGGAATTATAATAACACCAGTTAGCACTGATACAATAAATAGGCTTACACCGGCCAACGAAGGCCAATATGTGTTCTTATCGCCAATGCAGAACATTCTATGTTTAATCCTTAAATGTATAGAACAAACTTGAGGATGCTAGCTTGTAAATTGAGTCCGCCAGAAGGATTTTTGTTTTAAAATCAGGTTTGTCCAAAGTAGCCCGGTTTACGGTTTTCCATACCTTGCACTATTGGAATATTTTTATCAATGGTCCATTGCAGTGAAAAAAATTGATAATTTATAGTTATTGGGATTTCTGTCATTTTGTTTTGTACATCCAATCATTTATTAATTTTATGAAACAATAAAAAAGAAATATATTTTATGAAAAAAAAACGGTATTTTAAAAATTATTTTATATAAAATACGTTTATATCTTTAAAGATAAAAATATTTTGAAGTCATTAGCATTGGTTACAGGCAAGCCTAAGGCAGAGCTATAAACATTCTTGACTTAGCATGAGATATAATAAATTGAGATCGGATATGATTTGTTGGAGCTACAGCTTGTATAAGTTTACTGCCTAACGGTACACCATAAGGTCAGGAGGAGATAACTTCAGAAGAAGTGCCGATTGAACGCGGAGTGAATGTTGGAGCATGCAGTATTCATGCCATGTTCTCGGTGCTCACACAATATGCTGGGAAATTTACATTTATATCATTGGGAATCATTAGTCGAAATTGTCTGTAAACTTAAATCTAGTTTACCAGGATTCAAAGTATTAATGATAATAAAAATAATCTAAAAATGAATAATAATTTGAGGAATGATGGTATATAAGGATCAATGCAATTAGGATTGTACATACATTTCAAATAGCCCCACTTTGTCTCCAATAGGAACGGAAAAATCCAATGAGTCATTAGGGGAATTTCATAGCAAACCCCAAAATTTAACCTACCTGCCTAAGGTTGCCATCTGTCCGGCTTTTTACGGCCATGTCCGGCCAAATATTTGTGTCAGGCCTGTCCGGCATTTGTTAGGATTTTTCATTTTCTCGTTGAAAGTAGCAATCTTATGGCGTGGCGGAAATGCGACTGTATTCAGATCTTGGAAACTCCCACTCCTCTTACCTTTTTGACTAATTTAGTAAACTTTTTGACCAATATCAGAATTTCATAAAAGATTTTAAAAAAACTTTCGGCACATAAAAAGTGGACTGCTTATTTTTGATCATTTCATAATGAAGAATTTAATTCTGAACTACTAAAACTGGAAGAATACTATTTTGCGATTCTATGCCATAACGTCAACGTTGAAAGAGTTTTAACTTTGATGCCCAGTGGACAAAGGAACACAATAAATTGCAAACAGAAACAATTGAACAGATGATGTTCATATTATGCAATTTAAAATTAACATGTGCAGAATTTTATGATATCATTTCTAAGGAAAACGACGTTTTGGATAAAGTAGATGAAAAAGCAAAATACAACTAAGAACTTATGGATAATTGGCTTTTTAATTTTAATCTTTTTGTTTTCTCCTTAGAATAGAGTATATATTTTTTATATTTGCATAATCAAAACTATTAGTTTACTGCCTAAGTGGAGCTGTAATTTATTTATTTTTGTTTATGTTTAATTTTAATGTCATACATAAAGATCAAAAGATTAAGGATAGGACTATAAATAAGTGGTTAATGTTATAACTAAAAACTTAAACCTGTAATATAAGTTATGTAACATAGTTTTGATTAATTAAAAATTATATGTTACTTATCTTCACAGACCTTTTTTATTATTGAAGTTAATTCCAACTTAAAAAACGTACATCCGGCTTTATATAAGGTATGTTTGGCTTTTGTATTTTAGGAGATGGGAACCCTATAACTGCCCCCTTCCCCATTCCACGATGTATATGTTTCAGATATCTCTTAGATCTTCTGAGGTCAGTACTAATGTTTGATTTCTTATATTACATTTTTGAAAAGTTATAATCCATGTAAATACATATATTCCATGTAACGTAGTACTGATGTGTTGAAAATTTTATATGTTTTAGAACTGAAGATGAGTGTTTAGCATTCGAAACTAGTTTTCTAATAAAATAATCCCAATAAAAGTGGCAATTCATCAATACTAAAAATGAATAGAGTTATCACGTTTTTTAAAATTCACATTATTTGCTTATATTTACAACTGCATAGATCTATTTCATAAGCGTAAGGGATTATGTATAAAATATGTCAATGACTTGTATACATGAACTGAAATGACTATCAATTAAAGTTCTATATCTGAAGGTCTCGCAGTCATCTCCTTTTCTGGAAACAAATGAAATGCAAAAGAATAACAGCTTTGAATGGTTATGGAGTCTACCATGAAAGGATATATATATTTGGTTTGGGTTGAATCAGCAACATATGGAACATTAAAATCTTTATGAGTAGGTTTACTTGTGACAAAGTGACTAAGTATTGTCGTATTGTTGTTGTCAAAGTATTGACAGAGCGTTGTACGATTTTGGATGATAGATGTTTGATACTAGATAAACTGGATGCCAAAGTAGGTGTGATTAATGTCATGCGTACTAATCTTTTGTAAATAGGAATTTATAGCGTTTGTCAAGTAAATGTTAAATTAATCGGGGAATAGGATAGTTTCCTATTATTCCAGACTTGCAGATAGATTCCAAGTAAGACGTTTGTCCAAATAGAGTCCTTGGTTGCGGATTTGTTCTACAGGAAGTACTGAGTAATCAATAAGGCAGGAAGTCGTAGGTTTACGACGAAGGACGTTAGACTTTTTTTTTCCATCTATTTATGTTTCTTTGTAATGCGTATAAAAAAAAATACATCTAGTAAAGCAATTGCTTGTAAATCCTATTGGTAGAAGCGCTTCAATACAAGTTCTATATTAGAAGATCCCGTGAACATCTTTTATAGAATGGGATTTGAGTAGATATGAAGTTTACAATGATACAAGGGATACAAGGGATATTGTGTGTGGGCTAAATCAGCAGCATATTGAACATTAAGGTCTTCATGGATGGCTAAGTTTATTTGTGACGAAGTATGGAACATTGAAGATTTTTCTAAGGATTTTGGATTGTAAGTATTGGATACAAAATGAAGTGGATGGTATAGTGGAGCCCCAAAAGTCAACTCCATCCAAATGGGTCTAATTACTGTTATGTAAATAGGTCTTTCGCAATTAAGACGTTATATTAAATTTACTATATAAATTACTATACCAAAGAGCAGAGCACTTTGGGACCTAAAGAACAGCTTGATCTTCCCTTTATTTAGGAAAGTTCTTACGTCTTCTTATACTTCAACGCTCACCGTTTTTCGAAAAAGTTATCCACAAAACTGCACATCTCACAAAACTTGCAAATTTATCCAGCTTTCATATACTATGATCAAATTAATGATTCTGTGTCGATTTCATGGATAAATTCACTTTTAAAACCGAAAAAAACATGATGTTTTCATTTGGCATACAGATCAGTTACTTGTGTAAATAAGGCATTATAATAATTGATTAATGGAAATATGTATTTTAAACATAATATACTCTTCATTGGAATAAAAACCAAAGAAAAAAAATTATTGTTTAATAGAAAATAAACGAAAACCGTCAATAAACCTCCATCAGGTTAAATAGGTTTAAAACCCATTTATAATGAACATAGACCTCAATTTTGCCGTTGACTTCTGAATTCAGATGACATTGAAGAACCCACTTTTTGAGATGAATTTTATCGACAGATAAAATTCCTATCACGGTTGGTATCGTTGGTTGGTTCATTTTTGTACTACTTTCGAATAATGCGATGGAGAGGCATGGTGTTATGCCGAACCGAAGCCGAGGTGGGTCGTGATGAACTTGTGCTGGGATATTTTGTAACAAATCCTAGTAATTCACCATTCTATTCGGCTGTAGTACGAATTGATCATACCATATGAAAGCTGAATAAATTTGCAAGTTTTTGTGAGATTTGCAGTTTTGTGGATAGTTTTTTTTCGAAAAAGCGGTGAGCGTTGAAGTATTATAAGACATTGTAACTCCCATAAATAAGGTGAAGATCAAGCTGTTCTTTAGATCCCAAGTATTCAAAATTCAAGGTTACATGTACTCTACTCCTATAGGAAGTGTAATGCTAAATTCGAATATATGGTCAAAATTTAAAAAAATGTTTAAACAAAGTGGAGATATTACATCTTGTATGGTAAAACACGTGGTTTCCTCAAAAGTTTCTTTGAATTATCGTATATCTGCAACGGATTGTAATAGAAAGGTAAGGTCTGCGGCATTTTTCTTCACTTTAGTTCTAGTTTCAACTATTATTATTTTTTTTTTAAGTTGGGCTCATCATGTTTTATGTGTGCTGCAATGATCAGCATGTTTTAAATTTGTTGTATGCTTTTAGAACTGATGATGAAGGTTTAACATTCGAAAATAGTCTTGAAATAAAAAAAAAAAAAAAAAAAAATCCGATATATGTATGTACTGTGTCAGTACCCTGGTGTCTGAGCTGGCAAGCACTTGCTGCAGGAGTCGGTGGGCTTACTGGCCTGGAGTTTCGGGGTACCCAGTTTTTTGTTCTGAGGAGGACCCCATTAAATAAGGGGTCGAAACGTCAAAAAAAGAGAGAGAGAGAGAGAAGGAAGAGATAAAATATATATATGGATAATAATATTGTATGAACAAAATATTGTTAAATATAAAGGACCAAAAACCCGATTATTGTAAAACAGTTAATTATATAATTTCTAAGGGTCGACAAAAAATAATTTTGATATATATATATATATATATATATATATATATATATATATATATATATATATATATATATAGAGAGAGAGAGAGAGAGAGAGATTAATTGCTTATCTAGACGGAAACCTCTCCAATATAACTTGATGAAGTTATCTTTTGGCTGGATTTTGTTTACGCATTAAAAATTTGTATAACATTTTAAATTTTACGATTAATTTCTGATCAGAAATAGAATGGAGAATATTTTTTGTTATACATGTGTCAGCAAGACCAACTGTTCACGAACTGAATTGGCTTAAATGAAAAAAGTCATGTTTGAAAACGGTATTTTCTCTCAATTTCGAATGTAATTACTATTTTAAGTAATATGATCCTTTTAATTTAAAAAACAAAAATGAGAAAAGCAGTAGATTTCAGGTAGACATATCCATGCTCTGTTGTTTTCCTGGTCAGTGACAAATTGGGTTTTTTATTTCTTCAAACAGCACCAATTCTAATGACCGTGAACGAATATGCCTTTTTCGTGAAATTTACCATTTATGTTTTATTTTCAGCTTTATCGTATACATATCGGTATGTTCGATAAACAGATATTTTATTGTTTATTCTGTAAAACTGTTGTTATTAAAGTTTTCTATATCTATTCGACATTCAAAAGGTTAGACTGTAATTTTATTCACTAAAACATTTGCCAAAGTTTTTATTAAAAAACTAAAACAAAATAATGACGTGCGATTGTAAATCACTGACTTGATCCCAGACTTTTTTTTTTCCAAAATATTACAACTACTTTAAAATTAGCATTTGCGCCGATACAGACACATTAATTTTTTTATTAAGAAGCATAACTTGATCAGTTTTTAGCAACGCAGGTATTGGAAATCTTCCTTTGACGGTTAATATTCAATTCGATTGAAGTGAAATTTGACTTATCCCCTTCTTCATAGCAAACACTGAAATATAACCTTCCTCAGTTCCGTTATTCAGAACAAACATAACCAAACTTGATGCTAATTTTTGAGTCATTTAGCGGTCAGATTCGAATCAACACGCTTTGGATGTAGTATTGACATTGCAAACTGTTTGCTCCAACGGGGAGATTCAATCTTCAAATAAGAAAAACAAGCAAGTTTTTGGGAGGGTTTAATTCGCGTTGTAAGTGTTAACTTGTTTTTAGGAAGTGGAAGAAAGGTTTTCTATTTGCAAGTCTGATTACTGTTTTATGTTAGGGAAAAAGTCCTTGTACCTGAACGAAAACCTTATTTCCAACAAACACAAGAATTTCCTAGAAGAATTTTCACGTTTCTACTATGATGTGAAAATCACGTGTTATCCAAATGACTAGGACGGGGAGGAGAAAAAACAAAAAAAACAACACTGATAGACCTTCATTGTGTAAATTTACAGATTACAGATAGATGTGAGAATATGTACATCTTATAATTTATCTTTCTTGATATCAGTAATATTTTAAAGTCAAAACTCCGTGTGTTTCTGGTCTTCCCTATTTTTAAGTTGACTAGAACCGAAGGATCCATTTACGAGAGCATTTGAAATTCAAACAGAACTTAGTTCTAGATGTGCTTGAATATTCATCGAACTGTTTTATTTAAATCGCTAGTGGTGTTGTGCAATATTCGTACTGCTAACAAGGAATTATTTGTCAACGTAAAGTTAACTAAATTAAGGATAATTACCGTATTTATATTTAATAATGTATCCATAAATATGTAGGTGATTGGAGTCAATTAGATTACAGATCATAAAAAAATGTTGATAAACAATTCAAGGGGACCTTCAATATAGACGCCATTCTTTAATTTAAGGAAAAATGAAACCGCATAATTGCTTTCCATTCTTGAATAACTTAAAAAATAACCGCAAAATAGGAACTAAGAATGACTATCCCGAAATTACGCAAGCAAATATTCAAATTGAAACATAGACATAACTTAAACATTTCCTTCAACACAATTTTTAAAAAACAGTTTATAGAATTATTAAAAAAAACTATCAGAAAATGGTTAAATGGCATCGGTAATTTATAAGTCTGCCAAATTTATAACAAAAAATATGCCATAAAAAACACTGCAATATTCAGTATAATGTGCCATAAAAGTATGATAATATGCAGTATAATGCTTAATCAAATTTTGAGTTGTAAATTTGAAAGTAGAAATGATAGAATACTGAACCATAAACAGGATAAGAGAACAAACGTTGTTTTAAATTTTTTTATTTTCTTACTTCTGTAGCTCTACAGCCCCGGGTGGACCTTGGCTTTTTCAACACTAGTCCTCTCTACATTTACACATTTTTTTATTTATTTTTTAGAATTATTATTTGTTTAAATAAAGCAAAAGTCAGCAATATACTTTTTATAGATTAGATAGTTAATTGAGAATTGAGTGTGAGTTCCAATTATTGGAATAAATAACAAATCGTAAAGATGAATCTAAAATAAAATTCATAATCAATCAAGGATATATTTTCATTTCAATCAACCTGTTTTTAAGCGTAGAAATATAGATAATAAAAGTGGCCGACTAGTCCCTAATTATTAATTAAGACTAATCTTGATCAAATCGTTGGCAACCGTAACTGATTTGTTAGGAATTAATGAACTATTTGCCACTTTTAGGGAAATTTCATATTAATAACAATATCCATTATTCAGGTTTGTCCTATATTCATATATACAATTTTCATGCATATATGCAACTGTTCTGCATATAGAAATCTTTTTATTTTTATTTTTAAATCCATTCATCTATAGCATTAAGAGCTTTATAATTGTATTTTTGTTTTTCCATGAAAAAACCTTTCATAACTGGAGTTAATTAAATACATCCCATTATTTAGATAAAAAATAAAAATATATTTTATTATGAATTTATTATGAAATATACTATTATATGATTCTAATAGTATCTGTGAACTACCGAATCAAATTACAGTCTCTGTTTTGCCTTTTCTGAGAAATACTTGGAGAAATATTTCTGAGAAATATTTTATCCTAAACAAAATCATGTATCATTAATTAGAAGCCTACATTAAGTATAGCTCAATATTGAATTTTATTTGGAAAGAAGCTGGCCATTGCCAGAACTCTAACATAAATAAACACTTACAAAACATCTCGGATCCACTGCCTTTTTAATCTGCGATGTGGATTAGGGAAGGTTACGTGGGGTTTTTAAAATTTAAGGGTTATGAGGTCGAGGACTTAAAGCTACACTGAGATCTTTATGCAGGATTGGAGCATACACAATAATTTGGAGGAATTCGAATTGGAAGGGCTGATTGCATTTGATATACGACTTTATTGCTGTTTATCTATACTGTTATACAGGGTGAGTACCTCTTAGTGTAAAAAAAAATAAATGGGTGGAACTAGGTCAAAAATGCAGAAAATGCCGCAGACCTTATCTTCCTATTCTAATCCGTTGCAGATATACGATAAATCTAACACTTTTTTGAGGAAACCACGTTTTTTTTACCATGAGAGCTGTAATATCTCCATTTTGTTTAAATATTTTTCAAATTTTGACCACATTTTCGGATTTAGCATTAATTTTTTTTTAAGAGCAGAGTACCCGTAACCTTGAATTTTACAAACTTGGGACCTTTGAACAGCTTGATCTTTACCTTATTTAGGAAAGTTACAATGTCTTATAATACTTCAACGCTCACCGCTTTTTAGGAACAAAACTTGCAATATTACAGCTTTTATTGTAAAAAACGTGATATCTTCAAAATAGTCTTTGCTTTGTAGTATATATCCAACGGTTTGGAATAGAAACGTAAGGCTTGCGGCATTTTTCTTCATTTTTGATGTAGTTTCACCCATTTTTTTTTTTACACTAAGTTGGGCTCATCATGTATTATGTGTGCTGCAATGACCAGCATCTTTTAAATTTGTGGTATGCTTTTACAACTGATGATGAAGGTTTAACATTCGAAAATAGTCTTGAAATAAAAAAAATAAAAAAATAATCCGATGAAAATTGATTGCGTTCAAGTTAATATTCTTCTAAGAACTATTGGATATCCTTTGTATTCACCTTTGTACAGCCAAGAATAACCTTTCCTTTTCTAGGCTCCCTAGTAATTCTCTACAAATAATAGAGCCAATGGACCAGCCCAAATACGATAGAAGGCCAGGCGTGGGATGCTACAATAATTACAGAGCTATCTTATCTGCCCACCAAGTTCTCTTGTTGGAGGTCGCCTCTGAACAATTTGGAATCATCTGTTATAAATGGGAGGTCATCATGTTATTCTAGATATACTCTATCATAGAATATATATTTTCTTTTTATTCTATCGCGGGTGGAAATGATTGTCCACAATATTGCAATGAGTGCACAATTTACACTAATTGTAAGAGGTACTCACCCTGTGTTTTAGATTTATATAAAATTAATTTAATCAAGAAAATATATTTTATAAACTTAAGAGTACGTCAATTACTGATTGTCTTCTTTTTGCTGGCGTTGTTACACTGTTAGTCCCCCTCCCCCTTCCAAATCAAGAACTTTTAATTAAAGGGGTTTTTAGAGGTACTTACCCTGCATAAAGGGAAAGTAAGGATAGTTTTAGGAAAGTTTAAAAATAATAAAAACTACTGATTTTCAATCCATTTGTTATTAAAAAAGTGATAATATGTGGATAACAGTGAAGTTTGAAAATTGACCGATAGGTGGTGAGAGCTATTCTATATAAGAGGTTACAAAGGTACATTGTTATATAGATCTTGAAATTGATAATTCAATTAAATAACTAAAAAAGGAGTTACAAATGTAGTGTGACATGTGCAACTTAATCATATTCATAGTTCTAGGTAAGTTTAGCATAATAACTAAAATGGACAATGTTAAGTGGCAGAAATAAGGTTTACTTGGAAATTTGGGTGTCTAATTATGCTTTTAAGTATCTCTCAACCAAATTAACAAGGTTTAAAATCACAGATACGAGTGAAAATATCATAAAATAAGTAATCCTTATTAACTGTGTGCGACAGTTCAAGAAGGTGTTTATCGATAAACAAATAAAACTTCAATTAAAATTTTCTAAATTCTTTACTTATGAGAACGGGCGAAGCCACGACTGGGAATGCCAGTCTATTATATGTTTCCTTATTTATTTATTGTTGTACCTATAGGTCATATTCATAGTTACAGTCCATATGTTTGATGATGGTTAGGTATTTAGAAAGTTTGTATTCAACAAAATGATGAAATGCCCGATGTTGAAGTCTACAAAGTTTACTGACATATGTAGTTGATTTGTTTTTTTATTGGGCTTTGCGGCCTTATGTACTCCAACTAAAGCAGGAAGGACGGGTTATCCTACAGGTTACCAATCTACTTTATCCAAGGTGGGAAGGTCAAGGTTCATTTCGTGGGTCCCCCGAACAGAAGATATAATATAGCAGAGGTTGCAAACAGAGGGGGATGCTTGACTCGAGCGCAATCAATTCATCCCTACTCCAACACACTCTCCTTTTGTTAACTGAAAATGTTAAAAAATAAATCTGCTTGTCTCGTTCTCTCATTTACAAACAGTGAAAACAAGATTGAATTTAATGTATCACTGTCTCAAATATTTATTAATATAGAATAACCTAGATAATTCCATGCTGTTTTACAGTTCATTGAATAATTTCTATATTCTATCTATATATCTATATGTCTCTATTATTCTATAAACTATTTACGTAGCTTATTTTCTATAGGCAAATTACGTTGGAATGCACTGGTAAAATTATGAAATAATGTTGAGTGGCTGACTGTATCTAAAGCTGATTACACAGAATATAGAGGAGCATGAAACTACTTACAAAATACCAGAAGAATACCACAAAATTTACCTAAAAAAGTGGTATTCTTCAACACAATCTGCATTCAGAAACTAACGGCAAAACTGTTGTCTATGTTTATTATCATTGGGTTTTAAACTTTACATTGAAAATCTAATAAAATAAATCCTAAATAAATGTACTTAGAAGTGAGTCCTCTAAATCGCGAATTATTGAGACACCGCGAAGAAATTTTTCTTGGATGTCAAGTGGTTGAGATTGGCGACTATCATCGGATAAGAAGATGTTTTACATGTTCTCAAATTTCACCATCAGCTTCAAGGAATGCCCATCAGAGAAGTCCTGTCCGCTCTGCTCAGAAGACACGATCTCAAGCAATGTAAAGCTGAAGAGCGACGCTGCACCAACTGCCTGCGGTACCAGCTCCCTGAAGGAGGAGGACCACCACAAGAAGAGTAACTGGCAACCATTCGGCGCTGGACCGTCACTGCCCTTCCTACCTTCTCGAGCTCCAAAGACAAATCGACAGGACTGATTACGTAGTACAGACAGAGTAAGTTAACTGATTACATTATTTACCAACAAATACACTTTATATTTAATGCACCCCGCATACTCCGTAGATAATCAGGAAAAGGACAAGACAACTAAATCTGTAAATTTATTTCATGTAAGTTTTTACTTCTTATAAATGACTCACTCTAACAACATAAATCTTAAATTACTACAAATTAATACAATGCACTCAAAAAACACGGCAAAAAACGTAATGCAGCAAAAATATTGCACAACAAAAAATTAGATATAATTCTTCTTTTCAAAGAACCGTACTCATATAACCACTTATTACAGGTTATAAAGGTTATACAGTATTTTCAAACGTTCGATGATAAACCCCACGGGCAGTGTATAGTGTTAATTAACCGCTAACCTTGACGGCTGTATGATAACTCAATTTTCCAACAGAGATAGGGTCGTAATGGAGGTTATGAATTGGGAAGGATAAATATACTTATTGCAAGCTGTTATTTTGATATAAATAGAGATGTAAAGATCGATTTAGATAAACTCAACGAACTCGTCGATTACTTTAAAAAATTATCATATCGTAGTTGGCATCGATACAAATTGTAGATCTAAAGTATGGTATGATAAAATCAACTAATAAAAGGGAACTTCTTTTAGAGAATTTCTTACTACCAATAATTTCTTTTTTAAAATAATGATGTAAAATCAGATTTGACTACTTTTGAAAGGACAATCGAGGAAAAAGCAATATAGATTTTGGACAATAACAATATAAAAGCCTCTGGACTTTATCAAAAACTGGAAAATATCACATGAGACTAACCTTTACCGACCACAATTTTATCTTCTTCGAATCCAAATTATATTAATTTGGCCAAATTGACAAAAAACTATAAAATACCATCACAGCAAATGCGGACTGGAATACTTTGAAAGTAATTTAAATTATCAACTTACAAAACATTTCTACTCTGCTCCAATGAATCCTACACCATCGAATGAATCTGCAAAAGAAAATATTATTAATGTAATTAATAATATGGACACTAATGTAATCTCTAGAAAGTTGAACCTCACAATTATTAAAGCATCAAATATGTCATTCATAATCTCAAACAGAAAAATATAATAATAAACAGTACAAGCAGGTACCCTGGTGGAACGAAGAACTGACAAAGTTGCGTAAAAACGACTAACAACTTAGAAAAGAATATCAAAAAATTAAAGATAACCAAAAACTTAGAAATGTCCGCCAAAAACAAGTTACTTGACCAGTAAACAACACCTATCAAAAACCACATTAAACAATCGAAACTAGATACTTGGAAAACATATTGTAACAATGCAAACCATGGGATTGGACTTATAAATGGCGGCTGGGAAATTAGAAACCCTTTGCTCTTAAAAACTATTATAACAACTGATAACATTACACGAATGACATACACGGAACATTAAAACATATCTGAATGATCTAATTAACGCGGATAACTCCCGATTCAGACAATTACGAGCAATAAAATAAAAAGATCAAACGGTTTTAAAAACCTCCTGAAACACCCGTTGACTTTACCGATAGAAAAAACTCAAGAAATTTGTAAATGCAATAGAACTACTGAAAAAACAAAAAAATCTTCTGGATATGACGGAATCACACCAACAATTTTTCAAAAAATTTTTGAAATAATGCCAAAATTACTTCAACATAAGATCCTTTGATCTGATGTCGCTTTATTGACTGTTTTCCTATATTTTGAATTAAACATAATTTTTTTTCTTTGCGTTTTATTAGAATGAAGAGTTTATTATTTTTAAAAGGCACATTTCCATTAAGGGATTGTCATAATGTTTTATTTACACAAGTAACTGATTTGTATGCCAAATGAGAACATCATGATTTTTCGGTTTTAAAAGTTATTTTCACCATGTAATTAAAAGAGAATCATTACTTTAAACATATCATTCGAAAGCTGAGTAAATTTGTAAGTTTTTATGAGATTTGCAATTTTGTGGATAGTTTTTTTCGATAAACGATGGTGGTAAAGTAATATAAGACATTGTAACTTCCCTAAATAAGGTGAAAATCAAGCTGTTCTTTGGATCCCAAGTTTTTAAAATTCAAGGTTACATGTACTCTGCTCTTATAGGAAATTCAATGCTAAATCCGAATATGTGGTCAAAGTTTGAAAAATATTTGGAGGTATTGCAGCTTTTATAGTAAAAAACGTGGTTTCCTCAAAAAAGTCTTTGATTTATCGCATATATGCAACGGATTGGAATAGAAAGATGAGATTTACGGTATTTTTATAAATTTTTGATCTTGTTTCACACATTTGTTTTTACACTAAGAGGTACTCACCCTGTATATAGTTGATATTAAGGTTCTGTTCAAACTTGTATGAATGGGTTTAACGAGCTTTTGGATTCGGCCAGGCTTTTTCCTAAAAGCTTTTCAATAGCAGCGCCCCACTCTCATCCCCCTCTCACCCCCCGTTAAACACAAAATCTCTGGCTAACGATGCAACGAATATCCAATGACTGCAAAACCCAAACCATTAATTAACCATTAACCCACATTGAGCCTACACACAATGGCTGATTGAAACTGAATGATTGATGTTAATTAGGTTTTTCGTGCCAACCGGCACTGCCAACACGCTCTGAGGGTACATCCATTATATTTTTTTTTGTCGGAATTTTACATTTTTACTTCTGAAAAAATTTAAATTTTTAATAATTACAATGAAAATTTAATATCTAAACAAAGTAAATAAAAGTAACCAAACCATTATTTTAAACATGATTGCAAAGTTTTACATTTGCATAAAACATTTAAAATTCATTACTTTACTTATAGCCCAGTAAAATAAGGCTCCAGAAGGCCGTTTTCAAGAAAAAACTGCGGAACATTTATTCTCAACGGATCTTCATGTTTTTTTGGGGGGCTGAATCCGAATCTGAAGTTTGCTACCACGGCAACCATCGGCTTCATATTCAAAATAGCAAAAAAAACCCGTTATTTTTATTTTTTATATATAACACCATAACGAAGCTTTTTTTCGAAGAAAGTCTTCAAATATTAATTGTAACTGGAACTAGTACCTACCTAATGAAAAAAATAAATCCGAAATCGGACCATTTTTCGCGAAGTTACGTTATTGGGAAACAATGGAGAAATTGGCCAACTTGCCATCTGTCCCACAGCTCCGCGAAAACACATTTGTCGTACTCTTTTGGCTATAACTCTGAAACTATTTGTCCGATACAATATAACTTTTTTTCATCTTAAAGCTGATTAAATTTACTATGTGAATCTATAAATAAAATTTTAATCAAAGCCCGTAAAATGTTCATGCCAGCCCGCTAATAAAAACGTACTGTTGTAAAATCCTAGTGTTTTTTTGCACATTTGTCGCTCTAACTTCTCAAATGTTTGTTCGAGGATCATATTTACTATTAGATCCTATATATGTAACTTATAATTAACACCGTGAAATACCCACACTAGTCTACTGAACATGTCGTAATTTACATATTTCGCCAAAACATACATATTTAGCGTGCTAGCTTGGGTGGTTTACAGGATATAATATAATTTACATATATAGCAACTGATAGCGAATTTAATCAGCTTTTAGATAAAAAAAAAGAAATTTGGGATCGAACAAATATTTGAGGAGTTAGAGCGCCAAATGTGCCAAAAAACACTAGGATTTTACAACAGTACGTTTTTATTAGCGAGCTGGAATGTACATTTTACGGTTGGACTATTACTAAATTAAAACCAACAAACTGTAATAATGATACGAATATATGTATGGTATAATTTTATTTTGTATTAAAGTCTTTTTACAACAATATGTCATAGACTTCTAGTATGCCATAAATAAGTTCTTCTATTTTTTCTTATTCAACCAGTCTCCTTCGCACAATACCCTATCCATCATTCGTTCCATGTCGCCCTCAACCTAACCTCTTCTAGACGACCTTTCTTCCGTTTTCTTTCCGGGCTCCATTCAAAAATTCTTTATTCATGTATGATTAAACCAGTTTCTATATAATTTGTTTCCATAGATACATCAGTTTATATCAGAGTGGTTATGGCCCAGTAAATATAGAGCGAAAACCAGGTCGTTATAAAAATAACTCAAAACCAGCTGAGTTTTCAGGATTTGTTTCTTTTTTATACGTAAAACAATTTCGAAAAAGTCTCCATATTTCAGATCTAAGGATCTCATCAAAATGGCGGATCAGAGATGAATACCAAACACTTTTTATATCTTGATTAATTTATGAAGCACAATAAAGCTATATTAATCAAAGTTATAAATGTAAAAATGTATATTACTAACAATTATGGCTAAAGGGAACTACCCTAAAAAATTCTACTTTGATATCACTATATATTTAGCAAAAATCAAATACCTCGACTACTTTTTAGAGAATGTAAAAAAAACTATTATTCAAAACATAATAACCAATTAGGAATAAAACAAAAATAAGAATATATTTTTTTTTTGGTTTTTAATAGTTTCAAATAAATGAGGTGAAGCGGATTTAGAACATGGAAAATTACGGATTTTAACATCTAATAAATAAATTTATTATTGCGTGTAAATATGTTTTAAATAATTGAAAATATATCCAATTTATCGGTGAAAAAGTACACCAATTTTATTTTATGTATGGAACCCTACGTATGAAACTTGAGAACTTAAATTTCGAAAATTTGTTCTACTTATAATGTGAAACTAATCTTGAAAATTCCAGGGTGTTATATAATAATTTCACGCCTCAATCATAAATTTAATTTAGTGATTTATTAAATACATACGTCTGTAATTTAATCTATTTTAATATAAATACAGTGGAAGCTCGATATATTGGTCCTTGATATAGCGAATTCCTTGGTAAATCGAAGTTTTTCTATTCCCCTTAAATATGCCCTATCGCTCCTTTGTTATTTTTACCTCTACATATCGAAGGATTGGTTAAGAAAACCACGAAGCTTTTATCGGAAAAGCTCTTACAGCGGAGCCGATTTGTTAAAAAAGTAAACTGATCAAAGAGTCTACGAAGGATTAACTGTAACTCCCATCTCGACATTTGCTTCCGGTCTGTTTCAGTTTCCGATAAAATTGTGCGATACGTTTCGTTTTCTGTTGTAAGCGTAAAACCCTTTCGTATGAAGAAAAATTGAAAATTATTCAAGCCGTAAATGCTGGGGTTAACAGAAAGTGCGATATTGCATAACAGTATGGAATAATTTTATATTCTATTTTAGATTTTTTCCAAAGGTCCGCTTAAATTTTTCACATATTCAATAATTATTCTTCTATTGGGTTGTTTCACATGAATTTTATAATATTTGAAATACATAGAGGATTTTGCGAGTCTCTGTTGTTTACTTCCAAAGTTCACATATCATAATCAAGCAGTTACTAATCCTCTACTTTTCTTTTATAAACATTAGCTTCCCAATCAATTACACACTGTTTAGTATACCTTCAAATATGAACATGGAAACACGCGATTTTCGTGTAATATTTTTTTATGAGTTTAAACTAGGTCGTTCGGCAGCTGGATTGCTTATGACAATCAGCGTCGGTCAGGGCAGTGTTCGTAACAGTGACATCGACGAAAGCCCAGGACAAATGCCAAAACCAAATTTTGCACCCGAAAAAAATGATGGTTACAGTATGGTGGTCCATGGCTGGAATCATACCTTTTTGCCTAGAGGTGAGACCCATACCTGTACAACCTACTGCAATGAAATTGGCCAAATGCACGAAAAATTATTGAAAAAAAAACAACCAGGATTGGTAAATCGGAAGGGCCCTGTACTCCTACACGACAACGCTAGACCCCACGTTTCAAAACTTACCATGCATAAATTGAAAGAGCTGGGGTACGAAGTTCTTCCGCACCCACCATATTCTCCCGACTTGTCTCCAACAGATTATCACCTTTTCAGGAATTTAGACTTCTGCAGAGGAAAAATTTTTGCAAATGATGCTGAAATCAAAAGTGCGTTTTCAGATTTTGTTTCACTTCAAAGCTCAGAGTTTTTCAAATCCGGGATAAAAAAGTTGTCACGTTGGGAAAAGTGTGTAGAAAAAGAAGGTAAATACTTCGAATAAAATTATATTGTTTTCATATTGTATTTTTACTAAAATCCCTGTACCTTGAAAACGGACATTTCATGTGAAACAACCCAATATTATTATTTTAATGAAATATGTACATATTTTCTATAGTTTAATTTAATTAATGCAATTATAACATAACGTACATTGTAATATTTGAAAGGTCTAAAGATCGTACATGATTTGATGTATTATTTAATTCTAGAGGTAATTTTGATTTTACAATGTTTATTTTTATTTTATTTTTTTTATGAGTGGGGGCTTAAAAACGATAGAATTTTATATAAATAAATTCATGTGACATAAATTTCACACTCTTTATTACTATTATATCATAAAGTAAATTGAAGTAAATTCCTTCTGGTTTGAACACTTCAAGAAGCTTAGGAAGTAGTTCATTTAGTTCTAAGCTCAACAGATGGCAGCACCGTACGTCTTGTGACGATGTTTAAGATTCCATTGTGTTAATTAATATATTTTAAATAAATTTGTTAAATTAATTAAATTTTATTAATTAGAATACATGAAATATTAATAATATTGAATGTTTAATGCCTATGTATATATAATGTAAACATGAAGCACTTACGTATTTATACGTTTATATTCTAATATATTCCTTTTTTAAATCAATATTAATATTGATAATTCACTTTTTAAAAGGAAACGTTTTGTAGCTTAAGAGATAATATTAACAAAATATTTCTATTAAATATTTAATGGGACAATGTAATATTCGTCCAGAATCATTCATTTATGCTGCCGTTCCATGCTAAAAAACTTATCTCACAGCCTCAGGAAAATTTTCATAAGACGAGTATTGTCAAAAAATGATAGATTTAACTAGTTTTTCAGTAATCGAAAATAGGTCTTATATTTTATTTCGATATAAATATTTGTACGTTATTAAGACAGAAAATTTATTTTCTGATATTTCGACTTCGAGGTCGAGAGACCCTCCTGGGGCACGACCAGGCTCTGAAAAGTGGGTTCCCTTAATTAGGGGAAAATCTGGCGATTGGACGTGATTTCGGCCGAATCTCCTTCTTTCACAAACTTTGGCAAAATAACAGTACAACCTTACCTAAGTACTGAACCCAAAACCGTTCATGTGTTGTAACTGGGAAAAAAGTTATTATATCTCTTGTTATAATATAACAAATAAAAGCCACAAAAGTACAGTTAACTTGCACGTAAAAAAAAATGATTGGATTCAATATTTGCCTAACGAAATTGATTTATGAAAGATATTGTAAATTGTGGTTTTTCTTTGAGCGATCAACTTTTAGGTTATTACGCTGTTTATAACCGTTGGGAATTTAAATTTCTTCGTCTTTGATACACATTATTTGTGTATTATATTTTATGACACAATTCAATTTCTTTTTAAAGCTCTATAATTTTGTCAATAGAATTTCTCAAGTCCTCCAGAGCAAGTTCTGTGAATCGGGACATTTTATTATTTTCTAACGCTTGTTGCAGTAATGCACAATCTTCTATTATTTGTTTAACAGTCATTGGAGACATGTTGACATGATTCACAAGTTGACATTTTTATAAATCAATTAGAAACCATTATTCGTATAATTATGTTATTTTATATTTTAAAAGGTATTTTTAATAGAAGTGTGCAGATATTAGGATACGCTGACAAACTCGACATCGTTGCCAGATCTCAATCATCATTGAAAGACGCATTCCTCCAGCTAGAAAAGACAGCTAAGAAGTTTGGTCTGGTAATCAATGAAGGAAAAACGATAGCTGGACATATTCAGATTGAAAAATACAAGTTTGAGAGGGTTCAACATTTTGTATACTTGAGGTCGGAGATTAATTCAGAAAACGATGTGACTGACTAAGGATGTTATACGTCGGATCGCAGCAGCAAACAGATGTTATTTTGGTCTCGCTAAGCAATTAAAAGTAGGTTTTTAACCAACAAGACTAAAGTAAGGCTATACAAAGTCTTTGTACGTCCGGTCCTGACATATGGATCTGAAGCATGAGCATTGACTAAGGCTGATGAAAATAGGCTGCTTATCTTTGAGAGAATGATCCTGAGAAGAAGAATTTTTGGTCCGATTCGGGAGGGTGATGTCTGGGGAAGAAGAAAAAACCAAGAAATCTACGCACTTTTTAAGGACACAGACATATCTAGGTGGATCAGTGCCAGGTGAGCGAGGCACATCGTCAGGATGAATGAGAACGAAATTTTAAAAAAATTAACTATAAAGGCTATTCATCAAACTAGAAGAGTTGGACGACCCAAAATGAGATGGATGGATAGTCCGTGCAGATGCCAGGCTGTACAGAATAGGGATGAATGGCGAAAACTTTTGGAGAGGGCCCCTGATTCAGCAATGAATTGTTGCGCCGCTTATGTATGTAAGTATGTATTTTAAAAGGTAATAATTAAATTATTTATTTATTCATGTGACCAAAATTGTTTAAATTAACTATTTGGTACACAGATCTTGTTCAAGTTTTATAAGAGTGTTTAGTGTTAAAGCTGGTTTAATTAATGTTTTTGTTAATTTTCTACATAAAAGGCCCTGTAAACATTTGCTGAATGTTTATTTGGCCCAATAAATATTCAGATTTTTTAAGCTAAATGTAAAATATCATGTACATGTACGACCACAAATATCTTTTTGGCCTGTTAAAATACTTATTTTAAGCTGATGGGGAAAGGATTCATTAAATATACAATAGGTCAATTATTTAAAGAAATTTTCATTAGATCGTGGTACGAAGAACGTTTTGAGAATTGAGGAATTGTTTGGTTACTAATTATATTTGAGTTGCTAGTTATATTTAGTTGTTCATCATGCGTTAGCAGTAAAAGGTTTTTTTTTTTTCGATTATGTTATTTTCGATTTCTAATTGTAATTGATGATTTCCGTCATGCAGCGTGTTCCCTTACGTATCAAGATATATAAAAGGTTGGAAAAAAATATATATACAATCAGTAGATGCAGCGTTCTAAAATTGAGGGCACGAGCAAATACAGTGTGCTCATGAAAGATAATGAACAGGATACAAACAGTAGCCGAGTAGCGTCCAGACCTTCCTGTTTTCCACCTCGTCGGGGAGCAAACATCCGGACAAACAAACAAGCGTTATCTCCAGCAATGACTAAACGTTTCGATGTCGCTCGGTCAAGTGCTTCTGGATGGCACGCAGTATCCCTAAAAACGCTATGAACTTTTGTAAAGGTTGATTCACATGAGTGTTTTTGCTTAACTCCAGGTAGAGCATCTGCATACTATCTTTAAAAAAGTGCATTTTAAAGTCTTGTAGTCCATAATTAAAATTGTATACAACTATTTTTAAACAAACTAATTCCTCAAATCAATTAATATTCAGCAACATAAATCTAAAAATACAAAGGCCCGTGATCTGAATATCATCCATGCATGGCTTGCGGGTCTTCTTCAGGAAAAGGGTTGTCAGGATGAAGACACGTAAAAAATTTGTTTTCATCCTGAAAACAATTTCTATGAAGAAGACAGTGGAATCGTTGTCACTTCATATAAAGGAATCCATAAATAACAAAATATCATTTTACCTAAAAGCCTTTATTGTTTTTATTTTTTTAATTCAAGATATTTTTAGCCGTGTTAGTAGCCCAGACGTAGGCTTGCAAAGTAAGTAATAAAAACGTAATAAAAAATATGGATATATTATGTTTAATAAGATTCTTGAGGTACAGTCAATAAAGTAAAAGAACTATTTTGGCTGTTTCGAGATTATATTGTTTTCATAATCATTTATTAACATAAATACAGTTGCACGTCTATAACTGAAAACCCGTATAAACAGGACCAAACAGCTCTCACCACACATTACAGGAAAACAAGACATTCTTTTAAATTGATTCACCCAAAATTATTCTCCACGAACAAAATTATTTTAAAATCTTTTATTAAAGATATGATATCCACAGAAACATTTAAAAATCGCGCAATAAACAAAAAATCAGACATCCTAAATCTCAACAACTGTTATTCCAATTTAATACATTCAGACTAAAATACAATGCATTTATAACCATCTATCCATTTATATTAACACGGAAATTACATCTACCTGCATCTGTGAAAAACCTTTTGGAAAATCCCATCCCTAACCTTTTTTTTTTTAGAAATTCCCCAGTTCAATTGTATACTAGAATTTTTATATGTACCAGTAGATACCAATAGCATATCCACCAGTAACATTGTAAGTAGTTTCATACTTCTCCATATTTTGTTATTATATGTAGTATATTCTAGCTACTTTATGTTTTGAAATAACCTGGGTAACAATTTAGTCTCGAAACGTCACCAAAATAGTTGTTTTTATTTATTGACTGAACCTTATAAAATGTAATAATATATTTCTTTTTTTTTGTGACCGCACATTCTTCGATCTATTTATTTAATTACGGTCAATCAATTCAGATCATTAAAAGGTGAAATTACGTCTTAGTAGAAAATGACAAAAATCTACCATATATTTTTTTCATGAATGTATCAAGTAGTTTTTTTTTTTAATAAAACCAAATTATAATTATAGTTTCATTTTATTAAATGTATTATTATTCATATCTATTGATTTATATAGATATTCCTACTGTATTTTAAATAAAAATCGTAGTATGTGTATTTTGTTTTGCGTATATTTCCTACATTTTAGGTCTCGTTTATTTAGAAAAGCATTTTTAAACGAGAGCTTCGTTTATCAGAAATCTAAATTTGTCACAAGGGAGAGGTTCGGAAAGTGTTTACTGGACTTTTCAGAAGACTTTAATTGAGTTTATCACCAGAGGGAAATGGATGATTCCAGATAATTCAGACCTTAGCTGGTTTTCTTTGAAACAGTAAATTAAAAGTTGTTTCATGCTACATTAAATTATATATATAATTAAATATAATATTATATAACTTAATTATATGAATTATAATATTATCTCTAATGTTTATGAATTATAAATTTGGTATACAAAAAAAAATTAATTATCTAATGCACATCTTCCGTGTCATTTAGACATTTCTGTAATTATGAATTTCATCAACTAAAATTAAATTAGTTTCAAAGGCAGAAATCCTTCAATTTTTAAACAATTTAATTAAAAATGACAAAACAATTTATTATAAAATATCAATTGCATTTATGTAAACATTAGACAACTATTATTTATTTTATTTTTCACGATATTACATTGCTATTTTTCTCCTATAGGAGTTCAAATTTTACAGTAGACATTGTTTAAATCCTTGGTGGTTATTAGGTGATAAAGTATATGCAATTACTAATGAGTAATGTATATGTTACAGGTAAAGTTGACTCTGGTCGTTTCAGTAAAAGTTGATTCAAAATGAGTATACTTACTTTTTTAGAAGGAGTAAATTTTAAAAGGGCGCTAACAGTTATGTTTTAAATTAGTAGGGAGGGGGGCTCTAAATTTGTACTTTAAGAACGACTTATCCAATTTTAATGAAATTTGATAATTATGTTTCTTACATACTTACTAACCTTTTTTTAAAAGCTCAAAAAAGTGTGTATACTCATTTTAAATCAACTTTTACTGAAGCGACCAGACAGATTCAACTTTACCTATGGAGAGTCAACCCTCCTTGCAGGATCAACTTCCCCTGTGACATATACATGAAGCACTTAGTCATTTATTCATTTATTTTTTTATATACTCATTTTTTTTAATTAACATTATTATTTACTTGATAAAAAATTGAATAAACAATGAAAAAAAGATAGAAGATATTTTCTAACGAGAATAGATTAACAAAATATTTCTCTCAAACATTTAATGGGAAAATGTTCCTCCAGAATCATTTACGTAGCTGGTCCATGTTAAAAAAGCTTATCTCACTGGTTCAGAAAAATTTTGTTGAAAATTTTGTTATTTAGGTTTAGTATTAATTGATGATTTTCATTATTCGGCGTTTTCCCTTATCAGGTGAAGGGAAAACTCATCAATTAAAACTAGAAAAACATAGCCTAAAATAACATAATCGAATAAAAAGACCTTTTCTACCGCTTACTTAGTGTAATGTCCGAGAAAAAAATATTGATAATAAATAAAAAATTCTCTCTCTCACTCTCTCTCTCTCTCTCTCTCTCTCTCTCTCTCTCTCTCTCTCTCTCTCTCTCTCTCTCTCTCTCTCTCTCTCTCTCTCTCTCTCTCTCTCTCTCTCTCTCTCTCTCTCTCTCTCTCTCTCTCTCTCTCTCTCTCTCTCTCTCTCTCTCTCTCTCTCTCTCTCTCTCTCTCTCTCTCTCTCTCTCTCTCTCTCTCTCTCTCTCTCTCTCTCTCTCTCTCTCACTCTCTCCCCCTCTACCTCTCTCTCACACTCGCATTTTTCAATACAGTACTTTTTAATTCACTTTGCATTATTATCAAAATACTAATAACATGTTGAAGGTGCAACTGGTTTATTCTTGGACATGGCTCCTGTTATTTGTGGAGTAATCAGATTATTAACTTTATGCATTTTGACCTTAATTTCTGTAGCATACGGTACTAATTTCGGATAATCCTCTGTCCCAAAATATACTCTGCCTAATGGACATTAATTCATGTGCAGAGGAGGATTGGAAATATTAAATTATCCCAATACCGACTGATATATGCAGAGGTAACCAAACCAGGCTTGCAGAGTTCAAAAGTCTATTAATAGGAAAAGTTAAGTATTCAAACATAAAATTTAATCTTCTAAACAGCACCTATAATCCGTTTTGCTAGATAATAACATAAAAAAGTTGATAGTTTAACGGCTGGGATCCAATAGACAAAAATCGGTTATCATCGATACTGTCTTCAGCAAAATTAATTCAAAATTAAATTAAGTTAATTTAAAGAACCTATATCATACTTGGTGTTTTTACTAACGATCTTTAACGGTAGAAGCCTTCCGTATTTCATTTTCAATAACGAGTAGTAATAATAATTACTAATGGAATGGAACGACCTTAAAAGTCCGAATCGAACGTCTAACTGGTCATTAGGATTGAATTACGTCATGATAGCATGTACGTCATACAATTACTTCAATGCATTCATTATGGTACTTCAAAGTTCATGTTCCGTATTACAAGAAAGTATTAAAAATATTTGACCGTTCTGTATTCGGTAGTAAAAAAAAAAATATAATTAAAAAAATGTGGCGCCCTAATGGTATGTGGCCTGTGTGCAACTCGCACATATTTTACATTACATCATTACATTTTAGATCATAAGCACAGTTTTTTTGGAATAAGTCTATTTCGCCTTTAAGTAAAAGGGAAGACTAAAACGACAAGAAACTGACCGCCGTTATAGACTACTTTAACATTTACTAGACAAACGTTCAAAGCTTCCAATTAGTTACAAAAGATTCATATACATGATTGTGATTAGACCTATTTGGACGTACGGAGATGAGTTTTGGGGCTCCACTAAACCATTCAATTCATCTAGTATTCAATCCTTACAATCCAAAATCCTTCGAAAAATCCTCAATGCTCCTTACTTTGTTATCAATAAACTTATCCATAGAGATCTTAATGTTCCATAAGTTGCTGATTTAGCCCACATCAGATACCTATCCTTTCATAGTAAGCCCCATCAAATCCGTTAGTTTCTCAACTTGCTTCCCACTCCATTTCTGTTAATCCTCCGAGGCGTCTGAAATGAAGATGGCCTAGAGATCTTCTAGTGTAGAATTTTCAATAAAGTGCTACTGATGATAGTTCTTTTCAAGTTTTAACATTTTATTATAATCGTTGCTAATACATTTACTTGATGTATAGGGAAAAAGCGACCCCATAATTTATCTATTTTAAATGCAGTATTTAAACTTTAATCTTTTAATTCCTTTCAGACTTTGGTGGATATAGCTTGTGGAGGGTCATAACGAATCGACCATCTCGGACCATATTCAGACTATCAAGAAAGTATTTCGATAAATAAAAAATGGTTTAGATCATTTATTTCATTTTGAAAAATCATAAACCTGCCATAATTTTCGGACAACCATATACGTACGTATTGGAATAACGCACTCTCTCTTCTGTATCTTTGCAAAATATATCTTGTTGGTTACAAGCGTATATTACTACAATTTGATAATGATTTTCGATGTCTTTCGATAAAAATAATGTATAATGATAATAATAATGACTCAATCACTCGCCTTATTTAATCTAAAATGACATCTTTCTGCATACTTGTTCCACTCACTCCTGTAGTCAGGTCATGCACGGGAACTTATTTCCCTCTGTAAAAAGATCCATCTGTCGGCAGGTACTTCATAAAGCTCCCAGCCACAGGTGGCTCGTCACAACTGCTAAAGTACGATCATTATTGGCAAAACATAAGACATATTTACTCGACCATATTTCTCGTCAAACGTGACTGTCATATAAGTGAAATAAAATGTATCCCACATGTCAGGCCACGTAGGAATATGAGATCAATGATGTAAATCGAGTCGATTAGAGCGAAATATTTATTTAATTATTATGTAGATTAAGACCTATCATACAAAACGCAATTGGTAGTTTAAATTTATAGTATTTTGTATGTCAAAGCAGCCTAAAACTGCTGAAAATTTATATAGCTAAATAAAAGGATCGCGGGATTGAGTTTTTAAAAAGAGGCTTTATTCTGAATTACATACATTGATCAAGATACAAGCACAATACAAGATACAAAGCACACCGAGGCCAGGTGGAGGTGACCTTTTATAGGGTTTTTGGGAGTGGGGATATCATATATTTTATTCATATTGCTAAGTCCATAGAGGTACCCATAACTCTTCCCCCCCGAGTTCCAAGGTCTCCGATGGAACAAATATCTTAGTGTAAACAGGGCAGATTCTATACAATAAAATAAAAGGTTAGAACCTTATACATTTCTTAATACCTTTTACACTAAGTTTTAAATATAACAGATAACATTCTATAAAATAAAAGGATTAGACCTTGTACGTCTCTTGTTTACTAAATTAGAATTTGTACATTTGAAAACAAAAAGATTAAACTCTGTTCTGAAATACAATTATCAACTTCCTATAAACAAAAGGATTATACTTTGAATTTCCTGTTTACTATGTCAGGATTTGTTTACTTGAAAAATAAAAAGATTAAACCTTGTACGTTTAACGCTAGAATAGGATTTTATACAACTGTCAAAAACAAAAGGATTGGACTTTGAATTTCCTGTTTACTAAGTCAGGATTTGTACACTGGAAAAATAAAAATTAAACCTTGTCCATTTCTTAATATTAACAATAAGCTTAAACTATTTAAAAATAAAATGTTTATACATTACAGAATTCCTTACATGCTAAAGTACAAAAAGATAAACTGATATTTCTTAATACTAAACAATACATTATTTAAACAAAGGAAAATAAAATAAGAGTCTTTGAATTAGTTTCTTCTATTACAAATAATACTTCTAAATTCAAAGCTACACAATTAAATCAAAATAATAATTCAAGCGCTCTTCTAATTACAATTAATAATAATTTCAAAATAAAATACATACTTTTTCAATGATCAATCAAAATAATATTTCAAGACAAAGTAATAGTATCCTAATATTTATTATAGTGACTACAAAATATTAATTATAAAATAAATCATTGTAAAATAAAATAATAATTTGAATGATCTTTTACATTATTAACATGGAATATAATATTTTACAGCAAAATACAAAAGTCCGATTTTATTAAAATTACTACAGCATTGTCAATTTAATACAGATAATTCTTTCAATATAACATAAACATCTTTCCCTAATACCATTATATTTATTACGTTTTATTAAAGTAAAAGATTTTTAAAACATTTTAATATTGTTTAAATAAAATTAAATACTTTTAATCAGAACCATTATCTGAGTCATAATTATCCGAGGCATCCGAAATATTCACGCGAGTGGATTCATTATCGTCGTCTGAAATAGATTGTTTCCTTTTCCTCTTTTTTCTAGGCCTTTTAATATTGTCAATATGAGTTTTAATTGGTCTTTTGTCTTTTACTAATACCTTTTTAAACTTGTCCCTACTTTTTATTTTCGCTTGAGTATTTTTTAAATATTCTACGTCTCAAATTGTTTTTGAATATTTAACGGGTCTTCTCTATTTTTATTTAATTTTTCAGTCCTTGTTTCTTTTTCGTCATTTATTTTAGATCTAATTAATTTATGTAATAGTTGTTGGTCCTTATGATATGTTAATACGTATTGTTCTGTCTGTTCGATGTTTTCGTCTGATTCTAAGCTGGAGGTTCCGAAAGTAATTTCATTAGCGTTAATTTTAATATATTGTTTAAGGTGTTATTGTACGCTATTATTGCTAATCTTAATTTTTGTTGCATCGAACATTTATCTTTCTCTTTCCCTATTATTCTTAATAATTCGTTTAAGGTAGAATGGACTCTGTTCAATAATCCTAAAGAGTTGGAGTGACTAGCTGAAGTATAATGCAAAATAACATTATTTTCTTCACAAAACTGTTTTATTAATTATTTTTCATTTCCGTCCCTTGGTCTAAGGATATTTGTAGAGGTGTGGGAAAGTACTTCATGTAGTTGGTTAGTGCATTATTAAAATTAAAAATAGCAATCATTAATTTAAATTCTGTCTGACTATAAAACTGATAAATTGATATTCTTTTTGTAAGGTTTGAATGATTATTAAACAAATTACTCTGATAAATCTATTTTAAATTTTTGAAGTGTAAACCATTCAAATTATATCAAATCTGTAACGCTAACTTCATTTTATAAATGCACAAAAAATGTTTATAACAATTATATTCAACTTCTTAAAAGCAAAAATTAGCAAGAAATCAAGATCGAGGCGTAATGTAAAATTATTAACTTTTTAACCAAAAATAACAATACTTAATCACGAAGATGATTAAAATGCATAGTTTAACTTTAAACTTAAAACTGCGAAATTGTTTATCTCTTTAGCTTTATATTTAACATTTCGATTCTAGTGATTAACAGGACATTAAATAAAATGATCATACCTTGTTTTGTTTGGATTAAATTGTTACAAAAATAAAATAAAATAATTAGTTTTAATTTATAGATTCTTTAGTTTCGTTGATACAATGTAATTGTTTAAATAGCAAGCATAATAGAAGCTTAAAAAGAACGAATACAACAGTTTAATCCTAAACACATTTAGCCTGATACGCATATATGAAAGTTAAGATTATTATTCAAGTAGTAATCAAATAAATATGTTCTTCAAATGACTAATCATTATTAACATACAATTAATTATTATCAATCAGATTATTATTATTAAATTATTAATTTATTATTATTATTATCAAATTATTAATTAATTATTTTAATTAAATTATTAATTAAATTTAAATAGTGGCTTTTGACTTTTTCCATTACACTTTTCAAAATTACGTACCTATTAATATTAATTATAAACGAAACGTCGTGATAAGAAGCAACATAAAACTAAATTTTGCAATCTAAATGAATATAAGTGAATTAAAATTTTATAGAAATAGTTAAAACGTATTATTAATAATTAATGATAATATTAATAAATGTAATTATTAGCAAAAACTGGTATGAATATGAATGTTAATAAAAATGATATTGATGTTGAAGTTACTAAATAGCAATTCATCCGATTTAAATATTTTTACTTAGTTTTATCCTTTATTTATACATCGTTTTTGGTACAATCCAAAGTGGAAAATTATTTTTTGATTTATTTCATTCTGTTAATTACATTAACAATCTGTATAACTCTTCATGAACCGTTTTCTCGCCTAAAGGAACATTTAGTTGAGCTTTAAAATTTTTTAACTTATTGCGGCAGTGATCCAGCCTACTTTTTATGGAAATAGAAGCCATTATTTCTTTTAATGTCTTTTGGTTCAATTTATTAACTTTTGTTACTTTATTATTTAATTTTTCAACAGTTATTTTCAAATTACTTTCTGAAGCTTTTAAATTTTTCGTTTCCTTCCCGTGACTTATTAAAGGTTTCTATTGTTTCATTTAAATTACGATATTCATTTCGGACTGTTTCTTTATTTTTATTAAGTTCTTCAAGTTCTTGGTATTTTAAATTATTCGCTTCTTCCACACTCTTAATATTGTTTACGGAATTTTCTACAGTTTCTTTTATTTCCGGTTTTATATGTTCTTCGCGAATTAAGTTTTTAACACTTTCTTTTATTTCCGATATTATATGTTCGTCGCGGATTAATTGTTTTATTTCATATTTTTCGCCGATGAAAGATATATCGTTTTCTAATTTAAATATCCTTTTATTATGTTTCAATTCATTTTTTTTCTGTCTATTATTAATTTTAATTTTCTCATTGTTTCATAACCTAACAAAAATTGGAATCAAATGTTAAACGTAAAAATTAGGAATTTAACTTTTTGATGTATTCCTATCAGGGGCTTTAGTTTGATTATCACGCTTTGTGACCCTTCCGCCCTTCCTGTAGGGGTTTTTATCGCAAAGTCTTTTGTAATTATTTCCGAATAACGTGGAATCAATTAACCATTTGTTCCCTAATTTGTCGGTTAGATTGGGTAAATCATTATTTAAATTTAAATCATGCAACTCTATATTACGCGTAGTTTTTTTTGGTTCTTTTTCGGCGATTTGTTTATTATTAAAATTTAAATGATTGTTTACATCTGGTCTAAATCCGGAGGTCTGCTTGTGCTCGGGCCTGATTCTAAAAAATGGTTCTGTTTCTGTTCTAATAATTCGATACGCTCTTGTAGTTTTTTTATTTGTTTATCTGTTTCCTCCTTTATCGCGTGTACTCTATTAGAAACAGTTCTCATAGATACTGTATTGGAGTCTACTTGGGGTTGCTGATAATTTTGCCTAAAATTTCTGGAGGGTGGTTTATTAAAAAATCTATGTTGCGAATGAGGATCCCACGGTTGATTATAAATCGGTGTTTGATATTCTATAGCTCGCTGTTGTGGCCGAAATTTATGCTGATTGTTATTGTTAAAGGGATTAAAGGTTGGACCTTGTTCATGCTGATACTGTTGTGGTCGGTAGTGTTGAGGATTATTATACGACGCATATTGCTCGCGATGATATTGATGGGGTCGGTAATTTTGATAATCATAATGGTTGTTTAAAATTCGGTCTGTATTCTTTACTTTTGTAATTAGACTCAAAGTTTTTCTTTTCATAATTATTTTGCACTTGGTTATTTTTATACTGTTTTTTGTCTCCGTAAAGTCTGTGTACGATGTGAGCCGCGCTATTTCTTAATATTTCCTCGAGGCCTTCTAATGAATCAAATTTAATATGGTAAATAAAGTCAGTTAATGCCGGGTGTAGACTATGGACCGCGTGGTGTGATATTTGTTTGTCTTATCTGTACATTTCGTCTTGTTTGTCTAATATTCATTTTCTGAATAAATTCGTGCATATAAATCGCATCTTCTCTGACCCAGTCGTTCTAAGAAATGGAGTGGGTTCTCATTATGATATGTACGCGTATTTAAAATTTCTGAAATTAGTTGTTCCTTAGTTCTCGTGTCCTGATATTTTTTCTTTAAAAATTTAATTATTTCTTAAACTGTATTAAATTCTTTGCCATATACGGCGACTTTAGCTTTTCCTGTTAACTTATTTAAAATTGTTAAAACTATTTTAGCCTGATTAGTATTTTTATGCGTGTTATCCTATTTGCAAAATAAATTGTACAAAAATTGACTATTTCTAATAAAATCTACCAATTTTAACGGATTTCCGTCATATTCCGGGATTAGTGCTAGGTCGTGATTTTTAATTTCTAGAGCCATATTATTTCCTTTTTTAATTTACGTAGAACCTGTTATTTTTAAATTACTTAATTTTTCTTCCAACTTATTCACAAAAATAAATGCTAAATTAATATTTTTAATTATTATACTTTATTACTAATTATATTTAAATTACAAAATTACTTAAAAATAAGAATTAAATTAATTAATTATACTTGTTCTTGATACAACGATGTCTTCGACGTCTTCTCGATGTAGCTTCCTTTAGTTCCTTCCCGTCGATTCTTCAGCAAGAGGATGTAGGTCCTTTTGGTCAAGGTATTGGAATACCAAAGCGCTCCCAAAGACTTGAAGATCTGCTGATGTATTCTGCTAATACTCAGCTCCCAATCTTCTCATGCCAGTGGAAAGAGGTCTCGCTGTTCTGTACCTGAAATAAGATAGAACTGCCGCGAAGTTACGTTAACGCTTCCAAAAGTCCATAGAGGTACCCATAACTATATACTAAAATAAAAGTTACCAAACCATATATTTAGTGCAGCCAATGAGTGCTGAAATGAGGGGTATAGAGTTGAATGAAATATATGATTATTTTTGACTTCATTACTTCGTTAGGAGTAGTTAAAAGATAAATATATTAAAAGTCCCCGCCCCTGGGGAGTGAGCTTACGGTGGGAGAAGTTCCCATTCCTAGGTTATTGGATTATTTCTCGAAAACGGTAGACTCTAGAAAAATATGTTTTAAATAAAAATTGAAGCTAATCTAATTTCCTATTTGATACATATTTGTCGAAATTCCAAAAGTTTTCGAGATATACGCTATTGAAAATCGATAGTTTTCGGAAAAAAAAAATTATCTCACTTTTTGTCAGACATTTGCATCTAGTGTCTTCCACGATCGTTTATCAGAAAAAATGTCAGAATCGAATTTGTAGAGCAGTAAATTTAACTTAATTTTATATATACATTTCTGGCACTTGAAGCAAATGATTTACAAAAAATTAGGTACAAATTATCGATTTTTATTTTTATCGGTTTTTATACGTTAACGATCAATAACGTATATCTCGAAAATCTTTGGACAAATATGCATATAATCAATGTTATTGGAATTAATTACTTTAGTCTTAATTTGAAACATAGTTTTTTAGAGCCTACCGTTTTCGGAGAAATAATCCAATAACACAAAAATGGGACCTTCTCCCCTCCTCCCCTACCGTAAGCTCACTTCCCGTGGGCGGGATCTTTTAGTATGTTTATTGTCTACTCCTAACGAAGTTATGAAGTCAAAAATAATCGCATGTTTGATGCACTCTATAATATTTTTATTGACTGGACTAGTAATACATCACTAAACACGAAACAAAATGTCAACAAGTATTTTCCAAAAAAACTTTCTCGATTCAATCGATTCATTTGTAGAGTAGTAGAGTTGAGAATCGATGATTTAAAAACGCTTCTTTTTGTCTTTTTATTACCGATTTCGCTAATGTTGGTAGATCGTAAGATAATTACGTTGCTTGAATCTTTATGTATTAAAAGAGAGAAGTAGTTTTATGATACTTAATTATGTCAATATTTTATACTGATCATTTATACTGTTGATAATATTTTTTATTCTTTTATTGACAGAAATTTGTATGTGTATTACAAAAATACATCTAGTAAATCTAGTAGATATGAGATACACAATGTAAAATATTGACATGATTAAAAATTGTATAGAAACTACCGATTGGTAGCACTCTAATGAAATATCTGCTGAAGCCATCTTATTATCAGACGCCTCGGAGGATTGCCAGGAATAGATTGGGAAGAAAATTGTGCATTAAGTAATTTGGATGAATATTCAGTTTATTATAATATGTGATGATAAAAAATATATTTATAACTTGAGGTATGCATGATGGTGAAGAAGGATCAATACAATCAGGATTGATAAGCTATTCGCAAGTTCTATTGGATTTTTTTTTTTATTTAAAACTTTTTTTGTTAAACATTTATATTTTTTTTATAAAATTATAAATATTTCAAAACATCTGCACTTCGGCACTTCATAGATTATATATATATTAATTTTTAAAAAAATTTAAGACAAGAAATCAAACATACCTCAAGGAAGCAAAGCGAAAATGACTTTTGAAAGATTTCAGAGCCTAGAATACTGAAGGTAAATAGGCGAAAGGTTCAGGAAGATAGGTGGGTCATCCTTCAGATTCTCTCTATCTGTTTCTAGTATGTAGGGAAGAGTACGGTTATATGACGCAGCGGTGTAATATGACGCAGGGCTGTCCGGGAATAACTGTTATATTTTGAGAAACCAGAAAGGTGCTGCCACGATTCATAGTCAAAACAAAAATACTCCACCGCATAATGTGAAAGCATTCAGTGCAGTAGTGAAGTTGTTATTTTCTCTAAACAAAATGATTGTGTTTTGATCACTAGACGTTATAATTTAAGTAAGAGATAGGGTAAATTATGCATTTGTTTTCCTACATTTTAATGTTATATGCATGAACTAAAGCTGTTAAGTTTCTTGAGGTTTTCAAACCTTTCTTCACCATATCTAATTGGCAAATATGACGTAGAGCCGGTAGGGTAATGTGGCGCGCCTATCATATTTACCTCATGCATTAAATAATGCCTAGCGTGCACTGGGCTGCACGGACAGACGGTATAAATGGAATTTTTCAAGAAACATTATTATTGAGTTCCCGAGTTGTGCGTACCTCAAGGTAATATGGCGCAAAGAGGTACTCTTGGAAAATGTATTTTTTTGGAAAACTTATTTTTACATGCATAATTTTAATTATGCGATATTTTAAGCAACTGAGTTGTGTAATAAATTAACAAGTTTCAATGCTATGACCATTCTCCCTCAGGTGCGTCATATTACCCTACTCTCCTATGCGAGAAAAAACTAACCAGTCATGGTCTTAAATTGACACTCGAAGCCAGTATTCAAATATAAAAATTATAATAAAAGATTTAGTCCCTTATACAAAACTCATATAGGTATTCATATTTAAACCCTAATATGGATGACAATGAACCTATACAAGAGATAAATTAAACATTAAATTAACTCCGGAGATAATAAGCATAATTACAGTACAGGGGGTCATAGTAAAGCTTTTATGTCCAATTAGAGCAAAACTTAATTAAATAAAACTTGGAAGGACGCACAGAGATTAATTGTGTATAATTGAGTACATCTAGAACAATTTTCATCATTGAAAATTGTTGCACAGCTAATTAAAAGTTTATATTGAAAATAAAGGGTCAATTTAACTAATAGCCAGTACAAAAGCATACATTCAACATTGTTTGAGCAGTTAAGTTATACAAATCAGATTATACAAATTAGTAATAAATTCCTGAATGGATGTCTCGGAATATTTCATAGATTGCTTATGAAATTTACTGATTTTTCTTTTTCTCAGAAATTAACAGTACAAAGTAAACATATTAAAAAAAAAAAAGAAAGGAATTATTATTTGCTTCTTGTTTCATAGTTAAGTTCTAAGAAACTTTTTTTAACTTTAATTAAAAAAAAAAAAATGACTTCAAGCAAACTTATGCCATCCAACCACTAATTCGCTTGATTTTGATCAAAGGATAATTTTTTATTTTAGGAATATATGACGGCAAAATACTTCTACTTGCACAGCTGTTGCACTTAAAAAAAGTGACTCAGGTATTTTATTCGCAAACGTATGTGATTTTGGGACTAGTGTTCAACAAATAAACACCACCATTAAAAAAAAAAAAAAATAATAATATACTAATAAATTATAATGGGTATTGAATTCCACACATAAGTAATACCTTTTTATTGTACTTTTATATTATTCTTAGGGGACAATGTGTCCCAGAATAAAGATTATGATTAATTGAACAATGTTTCAGATAAGTTTTTTTTTTTTTTTTTTTTTTTTTTTTTTTTTTTTTGCAATGAACTTAAACGCTGAGAGTACCTCTCCTTAGTTTTGTAAACTTTTTCTTCAGAAACATTCAATGCATAAATGCTTACGAAACCATGATCACCGTTACAGAAACTACATGGTTATTTATTGACTGATATAATTCAAGTTTCCAAGCGCAAAAATACATTTTTTGCTTTAAAAAAAAACAATAACAAATAAATAAGTTAAATAAAAAAGTAAACAACGAATGAAGAAATTAATGACTAGCAGGATGTGAACTGAATAGGTATGTGGAAAACATCAGTTAGTCTTGGTGCTTGATTTTGAATATGTAATATTAAGAAAATATATAATTGAGTGCAATATTTTAAGTATAAATCGATCTTCGAAATCTTCATGTTTTCGAAATTCACTTGAGGTGGAACGAAGTATAAGACCTCCCTATATCCCTATTCCTGGAAGCAAGTTCTCAGATGTTGGTAGGAAACCGCTCGGAAACACAATTGAGGCCCTGAATCGAATGGGAAATTGCCGTTGAAGCGAGAATCCGATTCGGGGAGCCAGATCAGCGAATGATCCAGTTAAGACAAGTTCATTAGGAGAACTATTGGCATTCCCTAGGCCGCCCCGAGTAATTGCCTGTGACGGGATAGCCACGGTGATTAGGTGAATAGGCTTAGCTGGAGAGCTGGACCTTTGGAATGGGGATAGTTGGGACTGGGTTGTTTGTTGGGCGGGCAAATAAACTGGTTTATACTGTTAAAAACTATCTAATTATTTAGAGGAATACATGGCAGTGGATACTTCGGAAATTGCTGTCATCCTTGATTAACATTGGCTTCATCTTTAAGAAAGGAAACATATATTTTTTATATTTTTCTTCTAACTCACAAATTTGTTTATCTCAGATTAAATAATATAGGAAATGTTTGATTGGCATTTATTATCGATGTATAGTAATTTTTGTGGACGTCTAAAACATTTAATAGAGTCCCTATTGGCACTTGTTATTCCGAAAAGTTTAAGGTTCGCTCAGGTTTAAAACAGGGAGATTCTTGTTCTCCGGTATTATTTAACTTAGCACTAGAATACGTCATTAGAAAGGTAATGCTCACGGAAAAAGGATCAGAGATGGGTGATAAAATTCCGGTTCTTGGTTATGCTGATGATTTGGTACTTTTGGGTGAGAACGAGGAAAACCGGTAACGAAATTGGTCTAATAATTAATACCAAAAAAACGAAATATATGGTTAGTATGAACACGTTGAGAAATCCGAATATCTAGGGTAAACCATATCGAGGAAAAATAAAATTGATGATAAAATAAGAGTTTAAAAGCCGGTAATGCTTGTTATTTCTCGTTCGCAAAACTACTCAGTTCGTGCTTACTCTCCAGAAATGTAAAAATAAGGATATATAAGACTATTACACTACCAGCAGTCATCTCCACGGACGCGAAACCTAGCAGCTTGCGCGCCTTTAAGTTTTCGAAAATAAAGTTCTGCGTAGAATATTTGGTCTAAAAAAGGATGAAGAAACGGGGGAATTTAGAAGGCTTCACAATGCGGAACTTCGGGAGTTATATCCGGTAAATATAGTTCATGTAATAGCAGCGAGACGGTTAAAATGGGTATGTAAAGTCGTTGGGTTAAGTAATGACTGAAATCCGAAAAGAAGTAATCAGTTTTGAGCCGTTGGGTGAACGACCGAGATGTAGATGGTGTCGGCATCGAACATTCGGGTTTCGAATGGAAATAATTTTATTTATTTATTATAGTAATTTCAATTTAAAAATAAATTTTAAAATGTTTTGTGACTTTCCAGAGTTTCATGCAGATTTATGGTTTTAGAATATAAAATAATCAATTAACTGTCCAAAACATGTTTATTACTCTGTATTACTCAGAATACATTCCTGCCATCGAGTTAATAACTTTGCCCTGTAAATAGATGTTTAAATTTTCGGTATTAACTAATTCTAGAAATTTTCTATCGAATTTTGATTATGAAATGAATCTTTTGTAAAGAAGTCCAGGTGTCTATACTCGTAAAAATGGAAGTCGTTTGGCGAAAGGTCTTGAGAGTAGTGTGGATGACCGAGCTCAAACATTTTTTCAGATTCAAGAAAGTTATGCAAAGCTATATTTACACCTCAACACATTTTTTAAAATTTGCTGTTTTTTTTTCCTCCTAATAAAGATTTATTGCGAAATGAGAAGGACACCCTCTCGCCTTCTGAAGACGCCTATCCTAACCATGTTTCTCACTTTTTACCTTTTTTACTTTTTTACCTCTCCTATTGTCTTAAGGTGGTCGATTTGCTGAGTGACAAATTCTCTGTAAGTTCTTGAATTTTCTAAGACAATAGCTCTGAAATTTTTCAAACTTTTAAATAAATATATTTGTGTTTAGCTTTCTAAAATAAGTGTGTACCTTGTAGGTTGATTACAGCTTCAAACCCAGTAAACAACAATAATATCGTCTATTTTTAGCTCACTAACTTAAGTGAAAGATGTGGTTAAACTTTAGCAACAAACTTCTAGCATTTGATAGAAATAGATCTTGAAAGTAACAGAAGTATAAGTTTCAAACAAATATTAACTGTTACCCTGTGGAGTTCTAGGAAACTATAGAAGAAAAAAAGTTGTAACGAGAAGACTTTATATATAATATTTAATATAGAGACTATAAGTATATATCTTATAATTTATTATAATTATAACTATACGTTATAGTTATTGCCCAGAACGTAACACAGGGAAAGATACTTATATATGGGATACTCGGAAAGTGCATTCCTTGGAAAAGATACCTGAAAAGAACTAAATAGTTAAACAGTTATTTAACTATTATACCTAAATAGCTTTTTATTAAATGTAGGTTTATGTATCTATATATACATATATCATATACATTACAGTTCAACAAACTAGGTACCCGTAACCTGCAAGTCCCAATTTCTGGACGAACCAGTGACAATAATGAATTCCTTTCTGTGAAGCTCCTTCAGAGATGCTGATATAGGAGATTGGATGAGACAGGATGACAATGAATACCTTTTTTCAGACAATGATACAGTCACGATGATAAAAGAAAAACGTAAAGAGAATGACTCCGAAGCGAAGAACATGATAACCCAGAGAAAGAACCGAAAATGAGCCGCAGTGAAGGTTTAAATACAGTTGAATGTGTCCTTCGATATCTTGGACTTCAAGACGATGCTGCTTTTAGAGGGGAAAGATTATTATGAACATTTTTATATAAAAGTAAATCAAGTATTATCTCCATCTTGTAAAATTAAAGTTGTGGTGTTGTAAATGCAGTATGTATATATAAGAAATAAAAGAGAAAAGTGTAATATGCATAATTTATCTTATTGTTATTTATTATTTTCCGCTCTTATTCTCCTTAAGCCGGCACCCTCCCATTCCATATACGAGTCTGTGGGACTATACTGTATCTCCCTCTCTCTCTCTCTCTCTCTCTCTCTCTCTCTCTCTCTCTCTCTCTCTCTATATATATATATATATATATATATATATATATATATATATATATAGACCAAATATAGGTGCGCGCAACAATAAGAAATTTGGTTGACCCATAATTCTGCTTCCGAAACTCACCGGGAAAATATTTAACGGAAAATCGGAAGAGGAAGATGGAGAGGAAAGAAGAAAAACTTAATAAAGCTTCAGTATAGTTTTAATATTCTGGATCTATTAATAACGTAATAATAAAAAGCTATTTTTTCCAATTTATTTTTTAATAACTGTCTCAAATATTCAGGTGCCACCCACTTAAGTTTAAATTTATCTTTAATAAATAAATGTTAATATTTTTATCTTCTTTCAACTAGTCTATTTGAGTATCCTAAGCCCTTGTTATTAAAAATTAAATGATATAATGACTTTGGGTGTATGGTTTATGTATTGTTATAGTGATTGATTTATAAATGATCAATGTATTTCCAGATATCTCTAGTGTTTCTTTCTGGAAAGGGCCGATAAATTCAAGGACTTTGGAATAATATTTATTTGAAAATTTATTATAAACAATGTAAAGTTTTTAATATTTATTAAAAGTAAATACTAATAATAATAAATATTACAGCGATAATAATAATAATAATAATCAAATGACATTTGGTCTTGAAAAATGTGCTACATTGAAAGCTGTGCGTGGCGAACTAATAGGTGAAGGAATAGGACTATTTAATAATACCACGATAAATAATTTATCTAAAGATGATGAGTACAAATATTTGGGTCTAATAGAGCTTCTGAAGTTCAAAAAAAATGCTAGGGAACAGTTTTAAAGAAAAATTTAATAGAAGAATATATACCTCCTCAACACACACCTGTCTGGTGGAAACATGATAAAAGCTTTAATACGTGGGCCCTTCCCGGGTTAATTTATAGTTTTAGTGTTCCTCAAGTGGTCAGATACAGACCTGCAGTCCATTGACAGGTATGTGAGATCGGAAATGGTCCGTACAAGAAAACGACACCCAAAATCCTCAGTAAGCAGAATTTACATTCCCAGAAAGCAAGGTGGAAGGGGACTCTTGAATGCTCATGGGATGTGCAGGCGTATTGAGAATGACCTAAGAACCTACTTCAGCACGCATCACTCACCTAAAGTCAGAGAAATTAGTGTTATGGATCGAGGCCATACAGCCCTGAGCTTGGCAAGGGATCACGATAAACAAGAACCAGCAATCCAAGCAGTAATAGATGATTGGAAATCAAAACCGCTTCATGGTCGGTATTATTTTTCACTTATGGAAGAAACCATAAATTTGGAATCGTCTATTAAATGGCTGGCAAATGGAAAACTGTTCCCTGAGACAGAAGGGTTCGTAATGGCGATGCAGGACCAATCGATTTCTACCACAGGAGACGTTTACAGGCGACGAATTTGTGGAGAAAATATATCAGAAAAATGCCGCCTTTGTAAACAAAGTTCGGAAGCAATACATCTGGCGTCAGGATGTCAGAGTACCTCCGCAGACATAATCATGTAGCAGGAATCCTACATCAAGAACTTGGAAAGATGTTTGGAATGCTAAAATATGTGGTTCCTTATTATAAATATAGACCCATCAGAACAATGACTGCAGGGAGGTATAAAGTTTATTGGGATGAACAAATAATTACGGACCATACAGTTCTCAACAAACCGGATATCTTAATAATGGATCTGGAAAAAAAAAGAAGCAAAGATATTTGAGGTTGAAATATCTGGTGATGATAACATCCGCAAAACCATATCAACGAAAATATGCAGGTACCAAGAGCTGGCTGGTGAGTTGAAGACAATGTACAACCTTCAAAAGATTTCTATCCTGCCAGTAATAATATCATGTAATGGCCTTATACCTCAACGAAGGTGCAATCCTTTAAAGATGGATGAATTTCACTGAAAAAATTAGAGGATGCACAAATGTAAGTCCTACATGACACAACATCAATAACAAGAAAAACACTTAATATATAAACTTTTGGTTGGTACCAAACCCTCAAACGTTTACATCACCACTCAGTGTGTTTTAATAACGTAATAATAAATACTAAAGCGATAAATAATAATAATAATAAAAGGAAATCCTTAACAATGAATGAAAGACCAAGAAAACAAATTTTCGTAGAGGTGTAAAAAACATGGATTTTCATTTTTGTTTTTCTTAGAGGATAGACTTGAGAAAGTCTCAACCCATTGATTTATCCTCATTACTATATTTATCGTTTCAGGGGTTAATCTCATATCTCGCTCTAGTATACTGGTAATTTCCCATGGAGAAAACAACAAAATAAAGTATAAATTAATAATAATTAAGATGCATAAACTATAGGTACTATACTGCTAATCTGTTCCCCGTAAGGAATGTGAAACCGAAGCGAATGAAGGAACTAAATAATTACCATTTCCTGCATAAACCTGTTCGCGAGGGGACGCCACACTTTCTGCCAGATTACCAGAAGACAACTTTGTTAGTTAAGATGTTTCTGTAGCAAGTAGGAGAAAAAAAAAATTGATTAAATAAAATTTATACTAGAACAAAAAGTATTAAAGTATTTAGTATTAACTTTGTTTGTTTTCTTAGCATTTTTGTTCTATAGTGTAATTGACGATAGTGCGATTCATGAAATTGTGTATTTGTAAATAGCTAATCACACAATATGCTTGCAAGAATGGGATGTGCTCACTTTGTTCTGGAACAATGTTTCTTAAGAATAACATTGCATAACAGAAAATAAAATCATATTTATATTTATATCAATATCCAAATAATCTTTAAAGTATGTCCATCAGTCTGTATGTTTTAAGGGGGTGCCCCTCATCATACCTGTCATGCCTATTTCTTATCTATAGCTATCAAATTCGCTGTTTTTCATTTTGATTCTAATTAGATGATTTGTAATTAATTAATAATATAAAAATAATGAATAACACAGGTATGCGACTAAAAAACTGCATAGGATTTTTTAACATATAACATAACATTTAACTTATAGATTTTGACCTCCCACAAACAGGAAAAATATTCAAAAGATTCTATCACATGGGTTTTTATGTGTTTTGCAGTATTATGTTTATTATTATATATATGTTACTAACGATGCTTTTGGGTCAGCAGGCAGGCTATACTAAATACCCATTCTTCTTATGCTTGTAGGATAGTAGAGGTAAAGAACAGCACTGGACTGAAAGTGATTGGCCACCCCGAGAAACTTTAAGATCTGGAGAGAAAAATGTTATCAATACTACTTTGGTACCACCAGAAAAGGTTTTGTTTCCCCCTCTCCATATCAAATTGGGGTTGATGAAACAAGAGAGAGAGAGAGAGAGAGTATGTAATAGATGTGGCAAATAATTCATCTATTTTAAAAACAATTAGATGGCATTTACCAGAAGGGAACCGATCCTTATTTAAAATCTTAAATAGTTAGGTTCTTTTTCTTGAAATAGAAACGTCTTTCTAACTTCGATTTTTCCATTAAAATACCTAAACCAAGAGATGGTTCTTTTCTTTTGAAAATAGTAAGCACTAATCCTAACCAAAACCATCTCTGACTCATTTTTCCATATTTTGTGGATTGTTTCCCTTCTGCTAAATGCCGTCCATTTTGTATTCATATCCATTTTTTTTAAAATCCATTTTACTTAAGGTTAATAGACTTTGAACGCAGTTAAACTTAAATTTCTAGTATATTGCCATTGGATGACCCAAAATAAGATGTTTAGAAGAACTGGTTTAGTCTGGTTACAAAACTATTAAGTTAGTGAGGATTATAGCAATTGTCTGAGTTAAGGCTGTAAAAAAGGGAGTAAATATGTTTGTCATGAACGTACATCTTTTGCTTTATAGTGGCTATAGTGACGTCAAATATTCTTAAAACTGATGATTTCTAGGCGAATAACAAAGATCTTTGCCACGCCTACCACACTTCCACACAATCTCTCTCTCTTTTTCTCTCTGTCTCTCTCTCTCGCTTTTTCACTCTGTCTCTCTTTCTATCTATCTAGGCAATTGTATTCATTTAACTGCCAAAACAAGCCTGAATGATAAGCGTCGGCAAGCTATGTAAATGGTATTTTCCACAACGGACATCTGTTGACAAGCTTTTATGTGAACAGATGTGTCCCTAAAATTCCGACAGACACTACGAGATACCGCTTCTAGATAGGAGTCTGATAAGATGGAATGATTTTTAGACATTGGGAAAATTCCGTTATTGATACAAAAGTTACGTCAGCAATATCTATGTAGCTGGACGTTTTAGCACTTGTCTTGTACATGAAGGAGTATATGTATTATATTGATGATATAATTGACCAAATAATAAAATAATTTCATGATTCACAGGAATTAATATCTATAAAGTATAAAATTAAACTTTAACATTCGCTAATTATTTGTTAAAAAAATGATATCTAAGTACATTCCATATCAAAAGTTATTTTTCGGACCCCGATCAAAGCTCTTTAATCTTAATTCAAACTATTTTTTTTTATCAAGACAAAATTAAATGAAATTGTAATTAATGTATCGTAATTACATGTAATTAATTACATGATTACATTACATAGGATACATAAAATGTATCTTGTATATGTAATTAACGTGTCCTAATTACAAATACATTTATAATACCCTAGCTATCTGGGGACTAAAACGTATGGGACTAAAATTTTCTTATTTTACGAAATCTTTTAATTTAGTTTTCCTGTAGTGAAAAACATAGTACCTACTTTATAAAAAAATTTATATAGTTTACAATAAAAATAATAGTAAAAACCACAAACTAAGCAATACCCCAATCCATTTTCGAGCAGTTTAGATAGGGATAAAAAATAACAGCATGTCGTAAAATAAAAGAATGAGTTTAGATTCAAGGACGTAAGGAAGAAGTCATGATAAAAAACAGACATTAAAACTTTACAATATATAGTTCCTTAAATTATAAAAAAAAAAAAAAAAAAATAAATGCAATATTCTATAATTGGTATATAAGGGAGAAAGGAGTACATAATTGAACGAATATCATACTTTTTATACTTTTAAGTACAATTTGGGATTTTGTATTTCCACATCCTAAGAATCGGTGTTATATGAATCTTATCGATACGCTGTTACGTGATCGTCTTACCTTCAGGCTTCATCTGAAGAATATCGCATTTGCTCTTGATAAGGGTATTATGGGAACAAAATACTTTATATTTATATATTTAGTGTTACGGGTAGAGATAGTAAGGTCGAGAGACTGTAATCTCTCGACAAATATGTCAGACACTGGCCGAAACAACCAAAATCCAAAGGATTAAACTAGAAGAAAGAGTGTCTTGTTATAAAACCAAAATATTTAATAAATTTTCTAAAGCACAACAATGGCAGAATATCTACCTTCGTCCGTCAAAAATCGTTTTTAAAAAATACGAAAATTCGTTCTTCATTAGAAAGAAGTGGCTAAGATTATCATTCGACCATCAAAAGTCGTCAGATCATGGCAGATCTGAAACTATTTATCTATTTACTATTTATAATATGAAATTTTTATTTTTTTAAAAATTAAATAATAAGTTTATCTTAAAATTAAATTTTCACGTTCTAATGAGTTAGCAGTGAGTGGGGGAGGTTACGAATTATCAGCTGTGATTATAACCAAACAGACAGAGTGAAATAGATTTGCTATTGTCGCTAGTACTTTCTGCAGAAATCGTTACCATTACATAAGTTTCTGTCTCAGCTGGACCCGAACCCAGATAAGTTAGAAATGTATTACCATTGAGCTGCCCCCCTCAAGTTAATCTGATAGCTATTCGATGGTTCATATATTAATAAGAATATTTTCCAGGCTAATTGTACTTGTGTTGTAAGATTATAATTAACGTTCTTATAAAATAACTCTCATAACGATGGAAATTCAGTTTCGTTATTTTATACTTTAAAACAAAATAACACCAACCAAAATTATGGTTGGCAATTAAACATAAAACTACTTTTTTAATTGATAAACACATCGTCAATTCTCAAATATTTTGTGATTTAAAAGTAAGGCATTTTAACTGATGGTTTATTATAAAAATTGTTATCGTGGTCATAAACTCTGTTGATTATTCATAAAAAAATGTTTTTGTTCCAACCATTTATTTTAATGTTTACGTCGACTAATTCTTTAATTCCTTGTGATTTATCCGGTTGAGACAATTTTTGGGGTATTTTACATATTTAAAACGCTCGTACTATATCAGAAGAAATAAGGTCCATGGGTAAAGGCAACCGCTGAAGAAATTTGTTACCTCAGAAGGAGCGTTATCCATCGAAGTGCTGCCGTATTTGGATCGGTTGAAAAAAAAAACAAAAAAAAACAAACGACGTTTTATGTTTGGTGAAACTGTTAAGGCATCTTGCATTTTGAGCTTGTTCCTGAGTTTTGAGTGAAGTGATGAGTAAAAAGTACTCAAGATTGGTCAACAGGAACCAAACTATTCGTTCATATTTGACCAAGGAAACTGCTAGTGGTAAACGTATGTCTCATCTTGCTTACGGTTTGCTAAGATCAAAGGCTCAATTTTTAAAAACTCAGATATTTGATAATTACGAAGATATGAAAATTGGAAGTGACTATTTCTTAACCTCAATACCATAGGAGTGGTATCGGAATTAAATTTTATGATTCGCAGGAAGATGGATGAAAGTAGTTGAGAAAAATATACTTTACTTATCTGAAATTAAGTTGAATTTCAGTTAAAGTAACTTCTGTAACAACCTATCATGAACATAATGTAATTTTTAACTCCTAAAGCACAGTGACGTAATCTGTTTTTATTATTACATAGTTGATTAGACAAATAGCACAACCACTGACGTAAGCTAGTTTCTAAATATTTATAAAAGGCGTTTCATAGACGAAATAATAAACTTGTGGTGTAAAACTGCAAGCTGCATATATTCTTGTCCGACAATGATCAAATACAAGGTCGTTTTGCCACTCTCTGTATTGCGCAACATTCTGCGCAGTTCTTCCGAAACTGATATCTCGCTAAAGTTCATCCATTATGAAATCAAGAAAAATAAATTGACATTTCGATGCATCGCATTCTTTACATTGAAACGCTATATTAGATCTGATATACAAAAGTATACAGAAATAACTGTTAATATTAGGATAATAAATACAATTTCTTAGAATATTGTATTAAAACAATAAGGCTTCATCATAGAATCTATACAATTATATAAAAGGACAAGCTATTTTTCGTTTGTGATCACTAACCGCGAAAGCTACTGAACCCTTCTGTACTAAATTTTAAACAAAACATCTTTATAGTTGCAGGAAAGTTTAGAAATAATACAATCTGCTGATTTTAAATTAATTCGTTATTAAAAAAATGAAAATATGTGGATAACAGCGAAGAAAATTGCCCGATAGGTGGCGAACGCCATTCTATATGAGAGGTTACAAAGGTACGGTGTTATATAGATCTATATAACAATGTTAGATTGATAATAAAATTTACTTATATTCAATTAAATTATAAAAAATAGATTTAAATCTGTGGCGCAACATGTGGATACGAAAGAAATTTGAAAGTCTAAAGATATTTGGTTAGAGCCATTCCGCAAAAGAGTTTGAAATAGTAACCATTAGTTTTACCCATCTGAAAGTTTGCATTCGTAAAATACTTAAGCTATCGGTACCAAATTTTAACTACATCGTTTTCATAGTTTCAGGGAGGTTTAGTAATAAAAACAATTAAATGCACAATGTTAAGTGTCAGAAACGAGGTTTGCGACGCTGTCTTATACTTTTATAGTTAGAAATTAAAATTCAACCAGTTAAACCAATAAAATAATTTCCGCCGTATAAAATTTATTACCAAATAAAAATGTGAATCCTTTGCTTTTTGATATTGTGTGTAAAAATATGATCCATGAACCTTTTTTCGTAAGCACTGATAATGCAGTCTAATATTCGCGAGAATTTCTTAATAGTCGCTGTCCATCTTTTTTTTTTTTTTTTTTTTTTCATTTATTGATATTTACAACTGTACAGAATAATATACAAGTAAATGTGTTGACAGTGAATACAATGGCATGTAAATAACTTGTGAAGAACTACTCACTAGTAGCACTTCAATGAAATCTACACTAAAAGGTCTCTAGGCCATCTTCTTTTCAGGCGCCTCGGAGGATTATCAGGGATGGAGGAGGAAGCAAGTTGGGAGACTAGTGGATTGTAGTGGTTATGGAGCTTACTATGGAAGGATAGGTATCTGATTTGGGCTAACTCAGCAACATATGGAACATTAAGGTCTTTATGGATAAGCTTATTGGAGACAAAGTAAGGTGCATTTAGGATTTTTTGAAGGATTTTGGATTGTAAGGATTGGATACGAGATGAATTGGATGGTTTAGTAGAGCCTCTGTCCATCTAGATTACTAACTCATACATTAAAGTAAAAAATTGGATGTCTAATTATACTTTTACGCTACCTTCAACCACCAAATCAGAGCAATTTTAACTAGATTAAGTATTACTGCTATGCGTGCAAGTAACATTGAGAAAATAATTCTTAATCGTACGCTACAATACAAGATTTTTATCTACTAACAAATAAAACTTCAATCTAATTATTAGTATCTGTTATAGAATGAAGTCCTTCTTATGAGAGCGGGCGAATGTTATGTTTAATAAAATTAGATAAATATATTTTATAATTTAGTTATAAATACTTATCAAAAATGATTTTATTACAAAAATAAATCAGTTAGGGTAAAAGTACCATAGACACTATAGTGAGAGTCTTCCAGTAATTTTAGTAGTGGTTCAATAAATTCGTCTCAAGTTCTTTTTCCCCCTACATATGCCCAATAAAACTCTTATTGGACATAAACTCTTCTTAAAATAACTGATATATAGATTATTTTTATACAGTTTTTGAGAACATATTTTTTCACTAATAGTAGACACAGAAACGCACCAGTATTTGGCACTTCACTTACCAAATTTAATTTATTTCTGATCAAATATGCCCTCAAATATGTTTTTTTTTCCAAAGGATGTTTGGATTCTAAATAATAAAACATTTGACAAATTAAAAAAGTAACATATGTTAATTTAAATGAGGAAGGTAAAAAATAATACAAAACTTCTATTTCCATTATTGTCATAACGATTCACGTTCAGTCTTTTTGCTTTCTTAAATAAACTGCGAACAGGGATAATACAAGTAAAGGTTTCACGGCATTTATTATCACAACACTTAGATAGCTTATATAAAAAAAAGAAAGTTGTTCACTCAAACCAACCACAAGCTAATTTCACACAAAAAAAAATTATTCAAATAGATTGTTAAATAAATATTTAAAATATAGGAATATGTTTATTGTTAAATTAATTCTATAAAAAGAGGTAGTTGTAAAAACATAAGTTAGTCCAGAACTAAGTTGAATGGAAATCGGATTCTCCCCCCTCTCTAAATATCAGAGGATTTGGTAGTTTTGTTTAAGTTTACTTATTTCCTACGATCATCTTCTTGAATTCCGCAAATTCATAAACTGTTCTTAATTTATTACAAACTTCCAAAAGTATGACACAAGCAAAGCTATTTTCGTCAATTTCCAAAACTTGTGTGTGCTATCTTTCGACAATATTGAAGGCAAGCATCTGCAGAGATTACTCATGGTATATGCCTTAGGAAGAATTTGTTGTACCAGTTGTGGATATGTTTGTGATTTACCAGTGGACACCTCTGTCTACTACTGGTACAATACATTTCCTGGCTAAAATTCAAAAATCTTTATTATAGATATATTTTTATAAATACAATTAATGATTTCTCTTATCCGGCGTTTTCCCTCATCTGAAGTGGTTTTCGGTCTTGTTAACGCCGAATAAGGAGAATCTATTGGATGCATTTTATAATTATTTATTTCTTATCACATATCGTGTCCATTGTGAAGACATTGAAGAATCATGAGAAAGAGAGGTGTCGTGTTAAAATAAAATATAAAAAAAAATATTGAGAAATTTAATTGAATATTCCAGGACGTTATGTTAAGGTTTCTGTTGCCAATCAAGGAATCATTAGTTCCCAATATGAAGCTGAAAATTCCTTTAAAGCTCAATGTTGTCATCATACATAATGTAAATAATTCGTAAGGAATTTAGAGACTTGGATAGAATTCATAGTAAGATCAACGCCAAAGCAAAGTATGGTGAAACTCGGTCCAGTATCTCTTCCATGCTTTCCGATCTTTGTATATTCTTGTATTGTATACACATCCTTACACATACACAATTAACTGTTTATACAACAAATTAATGTCATTGTACCCCTCTAATGTCATTGTACCCCTCTTCAACGGTCGGCTGTCCCCTTCCAAGAAGTGGAGGCAGGAAATTGACCCAGGTGCGCCACGAACAATTAGCCGTCGGATTGGTCAAATATTTGTACTTCGGCGCCAGCCTGGGTTAGCTTCCAGCACACAGCTCCAGCCATTCCAGAGAGTTGAGGGAATATAATATTATACTAATATTTCCAGTGAATATGAGAGTTAATATTATTATTTATGGTAGTGCGAGTATTAATATTTATGAATATATACAGTTTTTTTTCCCTCTTAGTGTGAAAAAAATTTCTATGAAATTGATCTACTATTTTATAGCTGGTTTTGCTTAGCTGCTTTTATTGCTGCTGCAAGGTTTTGTGTTGTTTGCAGTTTTGTGGATTTTTGTTTCAAAAAACAGTGAGTTTTATAATTAATTATAACTTTCCTAAATGAGTTAAAGATCAAGCTGTTCTTTAGGTATTAAGTTTGAAAAATTCAAGGTTATATGAGCTCTAGCCTTATAGGAACTTTATTACTGAATCCTAAAATTTGAAAAATATTTGACTAAAGTGAACGATATCACAGCTTTTATGGCAGGAAACGTTATATAATTTCACTGATTTTAAGATAACATAAAATTATAATTGGACATCATTTTTTTATTTTAATGTATGATTTAGTAATACAGATGGACAGAGACCATTAAGAAACACTTGCGGATAATGGACTGCATTACCTGTGCTTACAACAAAAGATTCATACTAGATACTAGATTGAATAAATGTATTAGTTATAAGAAGTTGTCCTCTAAATTTTTTTTAGGGGGAGAGGGGGAGGGAGGGCTTACCACCTTCACAACTCTTTACCCCTTATGCATATGGACAAGAGATAAAATAACTAATACATTTATTCAATCTAGTATGTACGTGAAGCAAGCAAGTATTTATTATCTAGCGTGATTTTCATCAGAAAAACTTCTGTTAGACTCAAAAGGTGAAGTGCAATTGTATCATGAGTTACTCCACTAAAAAGCTAACTAAATTCCGCAGTTTTTGGGAAATTTGATGGCTTCTAGGTTGCTCCAGTGGGGAGTGAGAAATTTTCAAAAAATATTAAAAATTTAAGTTTTAATAAATGTTTTGTGTTTTGCGCGTTAAAAGGCCCTCTAAAAGTGAATTTAAAATAACTAGACCTATGTCATATTTTAGAAAATGTAATGTTGATTAAGAAAATATCATCGTTTTTTTTTCTACGCTAAACCAAAGTAGAGAAAACTGCCATTTTTCAGAAAAAATAAAGATTTTAAAAATAAAAACAAAAAAATTCTATCTCCTCAACAGATTGAGATATGAAACTAGTTTCTGCGCCATTCTACCCCGTTTAGTATTACCCAATTTTTTTTTTTACACTATGTCTGGGACACCCTGTATATCGCTCAATGTTCAAAAGTCCGGCCTATTTATTAATTTTAGTAGTAAAAAAACTAGTAGTAATTTTAATATTTTGAATTGTAATGGAAATTCAGTAATACTTTATTGTGATTCTTGCAATAAATGCGATTTTTCTAGTTGCTTTTTCAGTGAGACGATCATTTCCTTTTAACATGTGTCTCTGGACTTTATTCATCCAATATTTGCTCTTACAGTTCTATATAGTGCCATAGAAAGAATTTCAAGCGCCATGTAAGGCCATACCTTACTAAACTCGATTATAAAATGGCGCTGCTATCTGTCGCTCGATTGTCAAAATTCACTGGGATTTAAAAATTTAAATGAAAATCAGTTAATTTTATTATTGATGAACCTTTTTGGAACTATGAAGATGACGTAGTTTAGTATAGATTGGTTCAGTAATTTTACAATAGCAAACTTTGTTGCAGAATGGCGTTAGCCACATATCGGCCGATTTTCAAGCTTTACTGGGATTCACATGCCGAATATTGATCACTTTTCTAATAAAAAATTAATTGAAAATAAGTAAATTTTATGGTACCAGAAGTGCCCAAGCCTATATAACAACGTAATTATGTACCGTCTCGCAGAAAGGCTAACGCCATTTACCGGTCGATTTTCATAATACTAGAATCCAAAAGTTGCACTAATTATCGTATAAAAATTTTTATTGATAATCAGCAATTTTTATTATTGCTAAACTTTCTTAGGACTCTGGCTTGCCCTTTTACACTGTATTATTGATAATTGGAAAACGTAACAGAATAAAATGGCATGGAAGATGCTCAAAAATTTCACTGAAAAGACGATTTGTGGGAATTTATTTTTTAATTTTGTTTTTACACAGATTATTATTTCTATATGAAGTTATAATGGAACAAGTACCTTTCATTTGTTTAAATAAATAAAATAATTAACAAAAGCAACCTTTACTCGTAGGTCATTTGAGATTTGGATGTAATACGAACTGGACAATCGCTCTGAGCTTCCAATTAATTACAACGACTCATTTACATAGCTGTAATTAGACCTACGCTCTCATAGGATATTAGGCTTTGTGGCTCCACTGAATCCTCCAATTTCTCTCTAATGCTTACAATCTAAAATCCTCAATGCTCCTTATTATTTTACAAATAAACCTATCCATAGTGAAATATCTCATGCGTTGCTGATCAGACCCAAACCAAATACACATCTTTTTGTAATTCTTTACTCATTCAAATCATCCATTTCATTACTTTAATCCTCTTTACTCTTGGTCTTGGTTTCAGTTCCGTTTCTGCATGGATTAGATGTGGTCAGAATCACACACGGCCACCAAGTTCTTTTTCTAATGAAGGATACCAACTTTGTAGAGGCTCGGTATGTCCCAGGAGAATTTTTCGAACTTTGGAGGTTTACCCACAGTTGATATTGCAGAATTAATCGGACTCGAACTTCGTTATATCAGAAATAAGAGTTCAGTACGCAACGGCAGAAACAACTCATAAGTAAACATTTAATTTCTAGCAAGATAATTTAAATCAGAAAGTCACTATTTCTTCCAGACACTTTCGAATATTCTCAGTATTTATGATTGAAAAATTTATAATATAGTGGGTTAAGTTAAATGGTGTTTACAATTGAAGGTGTTCACGTTGAACCAATAATGTATAAGCGAGATATTAGTTTAATATCTGTTCCTCAATTTATGGTTGGGTGGATTAGAAATTTTTTAAAACTATTATGATCCCAAAATTTTAAAACTACCATCCAAGCACAGAAACACTTGTTCTAAACTCTATAAATAGCAACCCCACACTGCGAACTATCCAAAGAGGGACTAGATTACGATGGCGATTAGGAAGGATCATAGTTGAGACAGGATTGTTTAAATATAGTCATTAATTTGTTACAAATATCTTTGAACATTGAAATATTTTTCTAATTGACTACCTCAACTAATTATTCATTATTAAAAAAATAAATTCCGAATTTAAAATTAATTTTAGAACATCATCAAATTGTAATACCAGTGTAGGGATAGTCATTAGATGAAAATTTGCTAGACAACTTATGGTATATTCTCTTGTTTCCCTCTATTTTAACAGCAGATTCATATTAAATGGACTGTCTGGTTAAATGGTTTTGGTTTCAATTTGTAGGTTTTTTGGACAGTAATAGAGCAGCACCAATAAAAAAAACCTTACACATCATCAAGAAAAAACAATTTGCATGTAAAGCTAGAAAATTTCACGACTGTTACTGTCTCAAGACGGTGGGTAATAAGTTGTTACCTTCTGAAATGAAGCATTCAAATTTGGAAAAAAATAGATCAAGAGAAATTTCATTGTTAGGCGACGGGTTTTCGAGTTATAAAGGTTTGTTTTTTATTTACCACTGATACTCTGAATAAAAAGCAGGAAAATAATCCTGTCCCACTTTTTAGTGGAAAACATTTTCACGAGTGTTGCTGCCTGTTCTGGCCGAATACTGTTCTTTGGAAACAGTGGGGAAAATCCTGCAGGTTTGTTTGTGACCCCAGTTGTCAGTCTATGTTCAACCTTTTCTCACGAGGGTAATGGTAGGGAATTAGAACATTTTTGTTCAAAGAACGCTGTATGTCACAAATATTATTATTTATGAGTGTTTCCACTGTTGTGCTTGACATAGTTCAATCTAACAGGTGAATGGTAACTGCAAGAGAAGGAGTTTATGGACATTTATTTGTGGCTGTAATCTCATATCTGTCCAGCACTTGGTCAGGTTTGGATGAACAATTTTATAAAAAAACAAAAAAAAAAACACCGGGATTGTTACCACTAAAAAAAGTATATAGAGATAGTACTTTCTCATCCTTTATTAAATCATTATTCTAAATTCATATAGGTACATTTACGTTTTAAATTTATTCTTTACAACCCGTTGGAGATGATCTTTCATGGTTGATGACTTAACCAGTCTTCGAAAGTGTTCAGAACGCGAAGACGTGTACCATGAAGCATTTTGTACTATTCAGCCTTTTTGGCGCTGTAACACTTATCACAAAAGTTCTTTTTGTGTTAAGATTTTCAAAATTGAAAAAAAAATATATGTATAATAATACTGAAAACTGACTATAGATCCACGAATTTATTTATTTTGTAAGTTTAGGGGTGATTGTCAAATATATGTGACAATAATCTCTAGCTTTGTTTTAGTTTCGTGTGTGTATTCCAAGTTATTCTCTGGGCATCACCTCAAGTTAATTTATTGGGTGTTTTATTTTACAGCAAAATAATTAGTAAATCGTTTCTTCTCAGAGAAAAGGTTATAATATTTTATTTCTCAGAATTTTGCCGGATTTTTCACTTTCCAAACCATTTCCCTAAGATGTGAAGGTGATCTGAGAAAGGATTGTACGAAGAAGAAGAGGCGATACATTTAAATTTTTTTTAGAAATACGTAGAACATTAATCAATGTTGGAAACATTAACATAAAAGCTTTTATCAAAGGAAATAAATAATAAATACCTTATATCTTACACAGCAATACTATGCAGTAATACTGGCGTTATAAAAAGAGAGACCTTAAAGGCAGAGCATCTATTTATTCCAGAAGATTTAGCCAGTGATTTATAGAGGATCTGTAAAAGATATAAATCATTCCTTAATGCTTTGTTTTCCTGTTCGCTGTTTTCCATTGTGAAATTACTGATTGAAATTATTGACTGTTTGTAGGCCGGCTGTTGTTAACTGGTATTTTGGGGAGATCAGCTTCAACACGTTACAGACCAGGAAGAAAAACCTTTAAGTTGGCAAACCTTCTATCCACATTAGTATCTTAATATATTTTAATGGAAATATCAAGGAATGATAATAAGGTAAGGTGTCATACAATGGCCTTCCTAAGGTTTGAAGGACTGCAGCTTGGAAACTATAAATCAATTTGCATCAAATTTGCCCACAGCTCAGGTCTATCTACTTTCATAATCACACAGAAATTTATTTTAGAAAACAATCTTATAGCATAGCTTTCTGTTCTTGTAAAATGTAGCCTTTGGGTCATATTTGGAGCCAGGGCTTTTTTTTTTTTTTTTTTTTTTTTTTTATTATTTTTTTTTTTTTTTTTTTAATTTTTTTTAACAAATTTTAATGACAAAAAATAATCAATGAAATATCAATATAATTATTGTAGTGAAAAAAAATCCTTGAAGTGTCTATAGACCTCTACTATTTTTTTTCTTTCAGGAGAAGCTATCAGCTGAGAAATACATTAACAACATTAAATGAAACAAGCAATTAAATATAAGTACCTAATAATAACATTGGTTTGGCAAAACGACCGAAATAACTGGAGTGCCCTTATATGGCCTACTCTTAAACGCACACAAAACAATATCAAGAAACAAAGTTGGAATAAAATTTCAACAATGATCTAAAACTAAAGTTTCCTAGCTTTAAAAATCATCAAACATTTTAAATATGTCCCAAGTATTACACTCAAGAGAAGCTTCTGAACTTATCTTAAACATAAGATCAGCCAGGTGTTGTCTTCACGTGGCGACACCAAACTATAACCTTCCGACTCTAATCTTTTCTTGCTCTGACAACCTGCCTAGATAGAGAATCACATGCTAACTTATTTTTATCTTTAAATAGCCTTTATTTGAGTTTTTTGCTATAGGCCATATTAGGGCGCAGGCCATAATTGGACATTCTATCTTAATTTAACCAAAATGATGAATATATATATATATATATATATATATATATATATATATATATATATATATATATATATTATTTTATTTTTTGAAGAGAAAAGATTTGACCCGGTCGGGATTCGAACCCGAATTTCCACCTCTCTAGTGTGGCGCCTTATCCAACTAGGCCACCGGGGTCGTATCCGAACCAGGCAAATCCTCTCTCTTCAGTGATCCATAACCCCCGGGCACTCGCAATTCGCGATGTAATTTCCGGGGATGAATGTTCAATTGAACATTACATTTAAATTTGGATCTCGTGACAATCCGTCACCGTTTTAAATATATGTAATTTTTCTTGATATTATTCATTATTATTAAATATATTATTTTATTTTTTGAAGAGAAAAGATTTGACCCGGTCGGGATTCGAACCCGAATTTCCACCTCTCTAGTGTGGCGCCTTATCCAACTAGGCCACCGGGGTCGTATCCGAACCAGGCAAATCCTCTCTCTTCAGTGATCCATAACCCCCCCGGGCACTCGCAATTCGCGATGTAATTCCGGGGATGAATGTTCAATTGAACATTACATTTAAATTTGGATCTCGTGACAATCCGTCACCGTTTTAAATATATGTAATTTTTCTTGATATTATTCATTATTATTAAATATATTATTTTATTTTTTGAAGAGAAAAGATTTGACCCGGTCGGGATTCGAACCCGAATTTCCACCTCTCTAGTGTGGCGCCTTATCCAACTAGGCCACCGGGGTCGTATCCGAACCAGGCAAATCCTCTCTCTTCAGTGATCCATAACCCCCGGGCACTCGCAATTCGCGATGTAATTCCGGGGATGAATGTTCAATTGAACATTACATTTAAATTTGGATCTCGTGACAATCCGTCACCGTTTTAAATATATGTAATTTTTCTTGATATTATTCATTATTATTAAATATATTATTTTATTTTTTGAAGAGAAAAGATTTGACCCGGTCGGGATTCGAACCCGAATTTCCACCTCTCTAGTGTGGCGCCTTATCCAACTAGGCCACCGGGGTCGTATCCGAAGGCCACGTGTTATGGATCACTGAAGAGAGAGGATTTGCCTGGTTCGGATACGACCCCGGTGGCCTAGTTGGATAAGGCGCCACACTAGAGAGGTGGAAATTCGGGTTCGAATCCCGACCGGGTCAAATCTTTTCTCTTCAAAAAATAAAATAATATATTTAATAATAATGAATAATATCAAGAAAAATTACATATATTTAAAACGGTGACGGATTGTCACGAGATCCAAATTTAAATGTAATGTTCAATTGAACATTCATCCCCGGAATTACATCGCGAATTGCGAGTGCCCGGGGGTTATGGATCACTGAAGAGAGAGGATTTGCCTGGTTCGGATACGACCCCGGTGGCCTAGTTGGATAAGGCGCCACACTAGAGAGGTGGAAATTCGGGTTCGAATCCCGACCGGGTCAAATCTTTTCTCTTCAAAAAATAAAATAATATATTTAATAATAATGAATAATATCAAGAAAAATTACATATATATATATATATATATATATATATATATATATATATATATATATATATATATATATATTAATGCATTCGAAACGTGCATTTGACAAGATGTATAGGAGAACGCTATAAGATATAATTTAAACCTTAAATATACCCACAGAAATACCAATCATTACTAAAGATCAGTACGAAGTTATTTAACTTACAATATTTAGAAATGACAGTTTTCCTGAACATCTTTATGCTGGTTTAGAGGCACGGATGTTTTGTGATTTAGTTATTGTTTTTGCTTTTTGTTAATGAACTAGTGGAATTCATAGACGAATTCATCTCAGAAAAAAAAGGCTAAATATTTTTAAGTGCGCTGCCAATGTGGTTCCCATTGCCCATAAAGGTCTTATCTTAACTACCGCTTTAGGATAGTTGAAAAGTAACACGTATTGGTAAAAACAAAATATGATTTTTCATTTACCCTTTAACAGGCGATGTATCCTGGAGGATACACATATTTAATGCCTTTTGCTCAATAAATGACGAAATTTCCTACGCATTATCCTACTCATTATCGTCTAATATCCTTTATTCAACCTTGAATTTCATGATACATGTGTATCGTGTCTATAGCCGTTCAAAGGCAAAAAAAGAAGAAATGGATTCAAAAATTCCCGGCCTGTCCGTTAAAGGGTTAATATTAAATTTTAATTTTAATTATATTTCCATAGATATGTTTTTTTTTTTTTTGTATCTATGTCCTGTTTAAAATGATATACGAGCCCGATAAATCTCAACATATAATAAAGATATTGATAAAAGTAGGATGAGAGCACAGGAAGGAGTGGTTGCGCATTAAGATGTTCCACAGCTCCGAGCGAATGGACAAAGAACCGAGACTGGAAGAGAGGACTTCTCAACAAAATGGAAGACGCATCATTCAAGAGCAGAATAGAAAAATGTAACGGTGCAGATGAACAACTGAAAATGATTCGCTAAAAAGATCTTATTTTGATCCGGGACGTGCTGGGAATACAAGGAATGGCATCTTTGTCCCGGTGGAATGCAGCCTGATTACTTCACTGTTTGCTGTAACTGTTGGTTATTATTGTTGTAAATGACTGTGTCATGGGCATTATGTTTCTTTATGTACCTGTATTGAGGATCATAAATGATCGCTCAATTAATTCATAGAGCAATCTCTTTTAAAATGAAATTTTATTCTCTATGGTAATAAAGATAATTAGTGGTTTGTTGTGCAATATCACTGTTACAGTATAAGTGGTTCCAATTAATTTACCTTGACTGCTTTGATGAAAAACCAAATGACATTTTTGGCCTAATTTTTTTTTTTTTTCTTCCAAAAGTTTTATTGAATAAATATTACGAGCTGCCTCTTAAAGGGTAATGAATAGTATGGATGACAAAGAATACATTCATACACTATGTACAATAAAATAAAATAAAAATAAGAATAAAAATCCTTTAGCATTTGGCCTAGAATAAAGAGAAACTTTTGACAATGCGACAAACGCTCTAAGATACCGATTAATTAAAATAAAAAAATACTTACTTACATCACATTAATTAAACTTAAGATCTGGGGATCCACTAAATAATCTAATTCATCTCGTAGAGGAGACTGTTGTACCTTGAAACATTTCTAATTTTTGGTGTTGGCACTTCCAATTTAGCTGATATAAATGTTTTTCTTCTGGTGGCCCGTCGAGGTAATACTAACCAATAGCTGTAGAGGATCAAATTCCCAATTTTTAGTGTTCTTTGAGTACGAGTGACAAAAAAAAGAAATGAGTTTTTTTATTTAAACGTACAACAACTCTCCTTAACCTTGCAACAGCAAAAGTAGCTCCTTGAAACGGGGGTAATTTTAAAAAATAAACGCAGATACAGATAGCAGGAAGCAGATACCTAACTTTTGAAAACCACTAGTCTCTGCTTTCTTCCCAGAAGAAGACCTCGGTTACGATGGAATAATGGGCCTATATTGAACGATGGCGCATGATCGGGGCACTGGGTAGAAGCTGGTACAGGGGGCCTAGATTCGACATCAAACTCAAGCGCTGACTGAAAAAAAGAAAAAATAATAGAAATGATTGATGATTTTTTAAAAGATTTTACATAATATGAATTAGGTGGATCATTGTAGCTCCAAAGCAAAATAAATAGAAGGTCTCAACAAATAAATAAAATGTAATAGGGATTGACGTTAGTTGAGGAAACAGAAAAGGAAATATTTTGACGTCATTGTGTAATATTCCTGATTCCCTCAGTCGATCGAATGAGATCAGAATGGTATGCTTTGTCAAATAAATTATTTAAAAAAAGCTTGGTTGTCCATTAAGTGGAAATAAAAGGGTTTTTTTCGGTTCATATTTTATTCAAAGACGAACAGCCCAACAGCGCAAGGAGCTTAGCCTCGGAGACTACAAAGAACCTTTTAAACAAACAGCCTACAAACGGCTACAGCACGACTTCCACAGCCTCCAGGGACCTTCTACCGTTAGCTCTATTGTTTCCTGCAGTCCTGGATCATGGACTTCTTGTAAATACTTTACATTCCCACTGGAAAGGTCACCAATCCAGTTACGTGCAGAACACAGGCGTTGAACGTTCCACGCACGACATCTATATGGTTTAACTGACTTTTTTTTCTGGAAAATGTTAGTTAAATGTTGCTCTCCGGTGAATGCTAGTAATGAACCTCCTTGAGGAATTTCTATTCCAATTCATTCAAACTCTAGTAAATCACAAAATATATTAGCTAATAAACAATTATTAGTTTAAAGAGTAATTGTACAGTAAAAAAAAAAAAAATGTATTTTATAATTATTCTATGTTAATAATATATATTATCTATACTGTTGTTTGGAATTTTCATAAGTGGGGATAAAACCAATTATATATGAAGTTCGGATAACTCAACATCGGAAGGGTGAAAGCTTTTGTATAAATATACAAATGTAAAGCATGGTAATGTCCGAAATGACATCGATGACGAAATAGAACGTCATATCATACAGTCAATCAATGTTCTTTTGCTTTGCCGCAGCACATGAGGATCAGCATGAGTGAGACATGTATGCCAGAATGAGATAAAGAGAGGAGTGGGGGTGTTGTAAACGACTTTTATCGGATTAAACTTTTATAAAACAAAGAAGATAAATTATTAAACAAAGAAATAGAAATTATTAAAGTGAAGTAAGATATTATTAAGAAATGAGAATAAATAGGCGAGGGAGTGAATGTCTCGGAATGTCATGGCTGAGAATTTATAAAACACTTGTCAGACCTGTTCTCACCTATGGATCTGAATGCTGGACGATTTCCAAAAACAATGAGTTGTAGCTACTTAGGTTCGAAAGGAATGCTCTTGGAACAATCTTTGTCAGAGTATGCTCTGAACTAATCTGAAGAAGAAGATCCAACGCACATATCCAAACTTGGGACAAAGATATGGATATCTGCCAATTAATCAGACACTCCCATTTACGATGTCATGTCACTAGAATGAGTCTGGAGAAAATGCCCGCTAAAAATCAGTGATGACTGGCGATCAATGCTAGAGCAGCCGAGTCTCTATCATTTAAGAGGTAGTGTTATTTTGATAATAATTATTATTATGTTGAAGTTTATTGGTTTTGTTCTTTGGGAACATCTTAGTTTTAAAGTATAAAGTCAAATGTTATGAATATTGCTTGTCTAGGTCTCGATCTTCTCTGAATATGCCCAATGGTTCATTCTCTGAATAAACAAACGATGGTTTGTTTATCTCTTGAAGGGGTATTTATGTTTGACTAAAAACTCACTTGCCATAAACCGTTGAGGGTAAAAAATCCCAAATATTGTTTTTTTCATGGTCTTATTTACATAAAGAATAGGATGTAATAGAAAAACTATTAAAAACATTTATTGTGATTAAATGGATTGGCCTTCTCCAAGGCAATAATACCAGTCTGTGATCATTTTAAATATTATATTGTAACAAAGAATAAGTAAGTTTAAAGAGTAAAACCTATTGGTCATCAACATTCGTATTTTCTAAAAAAAAAAAAATAATGTAATGAATAAAAATGAGAAATACTAAAAGTTGTTTTTACATTCCATTCCTCCTGGACCAAACAAAGTGCAAAGCACGAAATCAAAAATGGACGGCCAGAAGAGTAGGACACAAGTAAGGTGGAGACTATTTTCACTAAGAGGACAACAGAAACGACCGGAGAATGTGAATAGAAAAACATACATTAGTACAATCCACTTTTCCAAAAAAAAAAAAAAAAAAAAAAAAAAAAAAAAAAAAAAAAAAAAAAAAAAAAAAAAAAAAAAAAAATGATTAATAATCTCGTTTATATAACCCACAACCTCCATAGTTTTAAAATATGTTCCAGGTTGAGACCATAGTTGTGAGATATAACGAAATATGTGAAAGAAAATAACAGAATTTCTTTCAATATGCATCACTATTACCGTTCGAATCAGGTTTGGATTAAGAGTTTTTTTTCAGTTCACATACACAAGATGGTACATGAGTAACAACATAAATAGGAATTGATGAATGATTGACACTTTGATGATATTTAGCTGGTCTCCATTTACTTATTAGTACCTACCCCCCCTCTATAACATCATTTTTTATTATTTATTTACAGCCATAAAAAGTTATATTATTTGGATCTTCTATCCGTATCAGTTGGTGACTACCGAAATACCAATGATTTCTAGTCCTACATTTCTTTATTAATATAATAAATATAATCTTTACAACAAATTTCTGATGTTTTGAACTTTTTTTTTTTTATTCTTTTATTAATAGAAATTTACAACTGTATTACAAAACACATCTAGTAAATATGCGGTATACATGAGATATAATGACATGAATAAAACTTGTAGGGGAACTACCCATTGGTAGTACTCTAATGAATATTTAAAAAAGAAGATCACGAGGCCATCTTCTTTTCAGACGCCTCGGAGGATTGCCAGGAATGGAATGGGAAGCCAGTGGATTTGGATGAGCAGTGGGTTATTATAAAAGGATAGGTATTTGGTTCGTGCCAAATCAGCAACATATGGGATATTAAGGTCATTGTGGATAAGTTCATTCGTGACGAAGTAAGTAGCATCTAGGATTTTTCGAAGGATTTTGGATTGGAGTGATTGGATGCGAGAAGAATTCGATGGTTTGATGGATCCCCATAACTCTATTCCGTATGTCTAAACAGGTCTGATAATCGTCATATATATGATGAGTTTTTTGTAGTGAATCGGGAGATTTGAACGTTTGTCAAGTAGGTGTTGTAGTAGTCGAAATCGACGTGCAGCTTCTTGTCTTTTCAATCTTGTATGATGGTTCCAGGTAAGTCTCTTGTCCAGAGATAAAATACAAGGTATCTTATCTGTTCTACATTGTTTAATGATACTCCATTAAAGGATACAGGAGGACAGGATGAGGTAGGTTTTCGACTTAGGGTAAAGGTTATTTGCTGGGATTTATCTTAACTTTCCAGTCATGACACCATTCTTCAAGGGAAATGATATGTGACTTGAGTGTCTGGGATGCAGCAAATGGATCATCATTGACTGATAACACCCTTGTATCATCAGCATAGGTTGTGAGGATAGTATTAGGATGAGTTGGGATATCAGCTGTATATACGGTAGGACCGAGGATACTACCTTGAGGAATACCAGCAGTCTGAGGAAAGGTGGGTGAGTATGTAAAATTATGGTTAATTTTAAATACTCTATCAGAAAGATAGGATCGGAGGATGAGGAAATATGTAGAAGGAAGGAATTGGCGAAGTTTATAAAGCAGACCTGGGTGCCATACTCGGTCAAATGCCTGTTCTGTTTTGAAATTAGGATGAATGTCTGATACATATTTGAAACTTTTTTCATTTGACGTACGCATGATGGTAAAGAAAGATCAATACAATTAGGATTGGTAAATTATTTGCTATTCCTATTAGAATTTACTTATTCGAAAACTAGTTTTGAATATTAAACATTCATAATCAGTTTTAAAACATATTTCCAATAGACAATAAGTTTTTGAAATTTGTTCCAGTATAAAAAATATGACGTCATAGAGAAAACCAAAAACGCTGCCAATTTGCCTGACTAATAAATGTATGGATCAAATTGTATTTACCTATCTTTCCCAATTCCCTCTTTCGTCTCTTTGCACTCAGTCTACTGTCGAGCCTGATAAGTCCTTTTAATTTGCCCCCATAAGTGAGTATCAACATATTTGATTTCTTGTCGTACATGTTCCGATGTGTACATGTACCGAAGTGCAGATGTTTTGAATTTTTCGTTTGTTTTTAGAATTGATGACATGTACCACAGAAGTGGTATTTCTACTTTATCAATTCATTTTTTTTTTTTTTTTTTTTCTGTTGAGAATATGAATCTTTATATAATCTACTCTCCGTTTTGAGTTTATACAAAATAATACAATAAACAGAGATAAATATGATTCACTTCGGATAATTTCGTCCGAATTTCTTGGTGAAAATAACCCCAGCTGCAAGGCACATATCAGATCTAGTCACTTTTATAAATAACTTGATGTTGGTCGAAATGTACACTGATATATAAATAAATCCAGGGAGGCGTTGGTTCACTCGAGGAACGAGAAGCTGATAATGCAATGCTTTGCAAAGATTTAATAGCTCCTTGCAATATTCTCAATATACAACACTTGATTTTGTATTAATATCTCTATTTACTCTGATAACAAACAAAAAAAAACATTAATTATAAACATACTAGCACCTCCCTTCGCGGCTTCGCCCGCTCTCATAAGCTAAGATAAGTTTGGTTAATAGTTGAGATTTTATATGTTTATCGATAAAAATTTGTATTGAAGAAAGCAGTTGAGTATTCAATGATATTTTTACACATAACAGTAATTTTTAACCTGGTTAAAATTGAACAGATTAGGAGTCTGAAGATTGCATAGAGGCATAATTTTACATCCAATTTTTAATTTTATTGTATTAGTTAGTAATCCAGGTGGACAAAGATTATTAAGAAAATAATTAGAGCGAAGGGCCCAAGGATCATATTTTTACGAACAATATTGAAAAGCAAAGGTTCGGCTTTGAGATTTGCTAATAATTTTTATTAGTCAGATATAATTTTAATGATTTCATCTGGTTGGATTTTAATTTCTCCATAACCATAAAAGTATATGACAGTGTGGCAAACCTAGTTTCTGCCACTTAACACTGTAAATTTTAGTTATTATTATTGCTAAACCTTCCTAGAACAGTGAAAATCATGTAGCTTTACCATTTACCATTGTAAACTCTATGGCAGAGTGGTGCTAACCACATATCGGTAGATCCACATGTCGCATCTCATATTTAAATTTAAATGATAACTTCACTGTTATCCATATATTATCGCTTTATTATTGATAAATGAATTGAAAATCAGTTGATTTTATTATTGCTAAACCTCCCTGGAACTATAAGGATGGTGTAGTTAACATTTGGTACAGATTGGTACAGCAATGTTCACGGTTAGTGATAACAAACTAAAAATGGCTTGTTCTTTTATATAATAGTAGAGATCCATAGAAAAGTACCAAGGTACTTGTTTATTTTTATGTATATATATTATTTTACCTCTCTCATCTGTAGTAAACCCTAAAATTTTTATACTTCATGCAAAAAGCATATTATATGCAATTAAATGTTTCATATATTTTGTTAATACATATGAATATTGAAAAACATTAATTGATTAACTTATGAAAAAATTAATTAAGAACAAATGAAAATAAAAAATTATTTAAACAAAATGAATGGAACAATTGTCAATAAAATGAAACGCAATTAGTATTTTCCAACCACTCTTTCCTGGAGTTTTAATTGGTTGCAGTATTACGGAAGTAACTTCTTGTATTTCTGATAAAATGTTTCATATTGTAGGGGCCATGTACCACCGAACACAATTATTCATCGTTTAAAAAAAATAAATAAATAAAAAAAATAATGGGTAACTGCTTGAAACCAGATCAAAACAACTTAATGTTATTGAATATTCTAAAATTCAAATGCAATATATATCTGAGAAAGTAATTGAATGATGAGACAAATCGAAATCTAAAACAGGAACAACAGTTTCGTAAGACATGAAAGATTAAAAAAATATTTGGGTGACCGAAAAACATCAATGGAATAGACAAATAATTGATTTAATGTATCAGAAACCGGTTATTTGAAAAAAGAAAGAACTAAAATTAAAAAATGTAAAAAAATGTTTAAAATATATTTTAGAGGTTATCTGAAATAGTTTCTGTTTATAGACCTGGTTCTTTCTGTTTCTAGGGCTAATATAAGTTGGAATTCAAATTTAACTAGTCATCACATCTTAGATTCTCTAGATTTACCAATAGCTTTAGACCCGAAATTGTTTGTCATTCCCAGGCAATCAAAGTACAACAAGAAAAAAGCATTAAAGTGGTGATGAACAACTTTATCGTCGAAAGTGTTTACGTAACGCCTTTATGATGAAGTTGTGTAACCTCCAAAATAATTCTCTTGTCATCTTTTTTTTTTTCTTTACAAAATGACAACGATAATTGTGACTATATGAACTAATTTAAACAAAAAAATAAATAAATAAAAAGATTTACAATGAGAATACAATTTTTTAAAAAGCTTAAACAAGATTTTTAGACTAGGATTCAACAATTTACAATGATTCCTTTAGATATATGTACTTTTACTGAACTAATATTTTCAATTAATTGCCATTTCATAAAGCAATTTAGTGAACCATATAGTTATTTATACACATACGATTTATTATTATTATATTAGATGTTTATACAAGGAAATGATTCTTATCACATATTGCTTAAAGGATTGAGTATCATAAGAAAATTATCGATATGATGTATAAATAAATTTTTGAACTCTGAATAACATTGACTACAAAGTTAAAGGAACTTGTCGATTTAAGAGGGAATTTCGTTAATACGGTTTGTAATATCTTCGGTTATATAATTATTTTCTCGAAAGTTAATTTATTTAATGTAAAATTGACAAATAAACTAAAGCTTCCTATCAAATAAAATTTTATATGTTTTCACAAAAAGCTAAAATTACCATTCATTTATGGGAATGTTGTACTGAAACAACCATTATTTTCTTTCTTTGATTTAAAAAGTAAATTTAATATTATTTTGACTAAGTAATTGATTAGTCATTTGAAACCTTAGACTAAAAATGCTTGCAATAAAAACTGAACGTGTCGATACCTTATGCTATTAACATTCGTGTTTTTGAGTTTTTACAGTAAGCTAATCAATTAAAAGCTATTTTGGTGAAAGAAAACTAAAGTAACACTTTGCTATAATTTTAGCTGTTCTTTATGTTAATGATAAATAATTATTGGAGAAGATAACGAGGGATACAGTCAAACAGAAACACCACGTCCAAGTAGAAATACTTTAATTGTGTGTCTCCTCTCCAGTGTGGTTCGGCGGCCCTGAAGAAGACCTGTAAGGTCGGTCGAAACGTATGCACACAGTTATAATACATGTACATAATGTAATGTATGTACACAATTAATATCATATAAAAAAAACAACAATGATAACCTATGCTTTCCCCAATATTATTAACCATGAACCATCATTGTATGTTTGCTGTGACGAAACAATTGTGTTTATTTCTCAGAAACTCTTAATTTAACTACAAGACATTAACTTCATTTAAAATTATGATTGACTGGACAAGTTTATAAGAGCTATTTCAGTTTCTATCCTATCATCATTCGAAGTCATAGCCTTGACACAGAAGTTCAAAGCACTTAATGAACTTTAGAACTATAGTAATGTTCTATTCATTTTCTAATTCTGTTTGCAAGAGTATCTAGTAAGAACTACTTCCAGTGCTTTAACACTTATAAATCTCGATAACATTTTAAAATTTAATTTAAATCAGTAGTTTTAAAATATATATTTATAAGGATTATAATGTAACATTTCTAATGGTATTCAAAAAATTTCATATATGAATAATATTTAATGAAAAATAAAATAAAAATAGTTGTAACTGGAAAATTAACTTTTTATAATGAATATTGTAAAATAATAGCTTTAATAATTTATAATGGATTCAGCTTATATCAATTCAACTGTTCCTTACACACAACACCCACACAATATATACCGTTGAGTCCAATAGAGAGGTGTCAGTCACACACTTGCACCGAAATTGCACTCGCTATGGTTGCCCATGAAGGACACGATATAGTATTGCCTTAACTATTTTTGTAACGAATTTGATTATTTATGGCTTCTACCAACATTATTAATTATTTGTTAAGAAGTAATTTTTATTTGGCATTTTTTCAGAAAATTCTGAGCATATACCACTTTGTATTGTGAGCTCCCAATTATAAATTAAGAAATATAATACATTACTATAAACTATGTATTCAATTGCTAATTGCATAAATAAACATTTCATTAATCATGAAAAGTTAATAAAACGTTAAATTGTAATTGAGATATTAATTGTTTAATGAAAAATATTATCCAAAAAAACTAAGAAAGATTAACCGTGCAAATACGAAGGAATAGAGCATATTCATCAAGCTCTCCCGTTTAGGCTGGAGTCTAGAGAAAATACCCGCCTCTATCTTGGTGAGCTGTGGTACTCTGGTACGGGGCGTAACGGAAGACCTAAACTGCGATGGGAAGATGGTATTGCTAGTGACTCTTTAAATCCACTCGGTGTCAGAAACTCAATGCTTGTGCAAGCCAAGTCTCCATTAGAAAAGTTTCTAATGGTATTCAAAAAATTTCATATATGAATAATATTTAATGAAAAATAAAATAAAAATAGTTGTAACTGGAAAATTAACTTTTTATAATGAATATTGTAAAATAATAGCTTTAATAATTTATAATGGATTCAGCTTATATCAATTCAACTGTTCCTTACACACAACACCCACACAATATATACCGTTGAGTCCAATAGAGAGGTGTCAGTCACACACTTGCACCGAAATTGCACTCGCTATGGTTGCCCATGAAGGACACGATATAGTATTGCCTTAACTATTTTTGTAACGAATTTGATTATTTATGGCTTCTACCAACAACATTTATATATTTATTAATTATTTTTAAGAAGTAATTTTTATTTGGCATTTTTTCAGAAAATTCTGAGCATATACCACTTTGTATTGTGAGCTCCCAATTATAAATTAAGAAATATAATACATTACTATAAACTATGTATTCAATTGCTAATTGCATAAATAAACATTTCATTAATCATGAAAAGTTAATAAAACGTTAAATTGTAATTGAGATATTAATTGTTTAATGAAAAATATTATCCAAAAAAACTAAGAAAGATTAACCGTGCAAATACGAAGGAATAGAGAGCATATTCATCAAGCTCTCCCGTTTAGGCTGGAGTCTAGAGAAAATACCCGCCTCTATTTGGTGAGCTGTGGTACTCTGGTACGGGGCGTAACGGAAGACCTAAACTGCGATGGGAAGATGGTATTGCTAGTGACTCTTTAAATCCACTCGGTGTCAGAAACTCAATGCTTGTGCAAGCCAAGTCTCCATTATCAGGAACGTAGTACTGTGTTAATAATAATAATAATTATATTTGCCGAGCAAGAGGGATGAGGAAGTATTAAAGAAGGACGTAGACTGTTAAATATGGAAGAAGCTTGCCGAAAGCAGAAATTGGCCATAAGCCGAAATTCCTCTCAAAAACAAGGAATATTTAACTCGCAATGCAGACGTTGCATGACGGTTAAACGCCACTAAAGTTGGGCCAACTTTGATAAGGGAGAATCTTTAAAATGGCTTATAGCTGAGAAATGGTAGGCTTTATCATGGCCGTCCGATATCAAGTGTTGCTACGAGATCCTTTAGTAGGCATGTTCTTAAAGATACATCCATTTCGGACAAATGTCGACTATGTTCTGCGACACTGGAGTCGTTCCAGCATATCACAGGAGGATTTGTAGTACTCCCCAACTGAGAATATTTCCAACAGGATAATAATGTGGCCAAAATGGTTCACAAGGCTATGGCCCGGAAGTTTGACTTATTGTCGCACAGTGTACCAGAATAGTCGACTCGTCTCAATACAGCTCGAGGGGCCAATTTTGAAGCAACCTATTGAGCTTATAGCTTGAGTTGTGTATCTCCACCATCTATAAGCCCATTAGATTGCTTCAAATCCACGGACCTACAGAACAAACCAGATATCCTGCTTATTAAAAGAAAAGACAGCACGGATAGTTGACATCACCATTCCCTATGACAACAATATGACTGCAACTTTTGGAGAAACGTTACTAAAATATCAGGAACTGGCCGTTGAATTGAAGCAATCGCTTATATATCGTGGTGGTGACGCCAATCGTAATATCGACAAACGGTAATTTAAACTGCAATGGTTATTAATGACCTGAAATCGCCAGTGGATGTGCTAAGAGAGAATCAACAATCTCTTGGACACGGCAAGGATTTTTAGATATTTTTTAAACATTTGAAAGGAAAAACAAAAAAAAAGATTAATAAAATTTTAAAAATGAGTGAACCTAAGTTGAAGATGGTTGGACTTCACCTGAGTCCTGCACCTCAGTTCAGAAACAGCAAAACGTGATATCACAAATAAAAAATTATCAAAATTATATATATATATATAGAAAAATAATATATTTAATAATTTATAATATATAATAGATCCAGCTTCTCATCACTCTGACTGTTCCTTGCACGCTTCACCCACCCAATATATATTATTGAGTCCAATAAAGAGGTGTCAGTCACACACTTGCACCGAAATTACACTAGCTACGGTTACCCTTCACAGACACAATATAGCATTTCCTTCTCTATCACATCTAATTTTGTAACGAACTTGATTATTAACAGCTTTAACATTTAAATTTAATTTTGAGCCTACTATAAGATTATTTTTGATTCTATACCAATCATTCTTAGAAGATAATTTCATGGTTAAACTGAAAACAACAAAAAAACAATGAACCTTATGAGTTCTCAATATTCTTATACGATCGTTCCTTTACTTCTTGAATCTAGACGAATTGACCTCTATAATTCACCCACTTCTTTTACTAATCTGTCCTTATTTGTACAAACTCATAATGGAATCCCTTTACCATTTGTAGGGCTAAATTCTCCGATTGAGTTATTTCAAATATGTCATCTTCGATCTCAAAATTCATAATAATTTATTTGATAAGAAATATTTGTTTTATGTACCTATCTGCTGCTTATGAGTTGAATTACTCAGCGGTGGAATGATATAGTTATCGATTCAAATGGAAATATTTGTTTTATTTACCCACGGGATGCTTATCGGTTGAAATAACAAGTAGTGAAATGAATGTACCTCTTCATTCCAATGCTTATGATTAATCCAATAAGAATGCCTTTGTTCCTAATATTTATTTTAAATTTAACTTTGTCTATTTTTTTTTAATTCCTTGTTACTTAAGGTATCCATCGAAATGCTGGCGTACTTTAGTTCTTTAGTTGGATGGAACTTCAAAGGCGTTTAGCATTTTGAGCTTGTTGCTTATACACACCTCTTTGTTAATGAGTCAACTCACTGTTAAGCACGTTACGATACAATAATTAGAGGATCCAGTTTAAAAGTTCTAGGTTTGATTTCCACCTGTGTCCTTAAATATTTATTTCGTGAAGATCCCCTGAATAAGACGGGAAAACCTTTTGGTAGCAGTAAGGGATTGGAAAAAAATGAGGCCAATATCTGGACTATTTTCCTCCCAATACCAGTACCAGTACTTCGCCCGCTCTCATAAGTAAAGAACTTATATAATTTTAAGTAATAATTAAAGTTTTCTTTGTTTAACGATAAAATATTTTTTTGAAGTATGCTACCTACAGCTATTTCTTAAATGATATTTTAACGCATACTGGTAATTTTTAATCTGGTTGAAAGTGCACTGCTTAGGTGTTTGAAAATAACGTAAAAAAATAATTGGATACCCGATTTTTGATTTTAATGAATTAGTTGGTAATCCAGATAGACAAAGACTATTTAGAAATTTTTGCGGATAATGGACTGCTTTATCAGTGGGTACAACTAAAGGCTTATGAATCATATTTTAGCACACAATAAAAAAAAAAAAAAAGCAAAGGATCGACATTTTTCGAATAATTTTTATTTGGCAGAAATAATTTTATGGACTTCATCTAGTGGTATTTTAATTTCTAACCACATATTTAAGTCATTTTTGATAATTTAATTGAATATCTTTCAAGCTAACTTTCATAATCAATTTCAAGCTTTATACATGTAACACCGTACCTTTAGATCTCTCATGTAGAAAGGCGCTCATCTCCTAAAGTTTAATTTTCAAACTCCCCTGTGCACATTATATCGTTTTTTTTTTTTTTTTTTTTTTTTTTTTTTTAACAAATGAATTGAAAACTAGTAAATTTTATTATTGCTAAACCTTCCTGGGACTATGAAAATGGTGAGGTTAAAATTTGGAACAGATTAGTGAAGTATTTTTCGTTGATAGTGATCATAAACGAAAAATGGCTTGTCCTTTTATATAATAGTATAGACTTTCCATAAATTTGAATTTTCTTAGGCCCGTATACTTTTACAAATAGCAGTCTAAAATATAAAATGGAGCGATTTATTCTGATTATTCTATTTTATTTTTTAAGGAGGTTTTACTACACGATCAATTTTATAGCGTAGTGAAACTAAATCCAATAATCTAGAATTAAAGAGCTTCAATTCCTGTTTCCTCTCCAAAATGATTTTTGAATCATTGTCTTTTTTATTTTATTTAACAGCATGTTAAAACCTTTTATTATACATATGGCATTGGTATTAAGCAGAGGGGGGACGTGGCGCGCAGTTGACGGACTCTACGACCTTTGCTTGAGTCAAGTGAGCTATTATTAGCAGCCCACGCAGGGTCCAGCTGGGGCCGGCGGACAATCTGTTCCACTGTCTCCTACCAAGAGGACTAAAAGCAATGATCCTTTGCGTTTGTTATTGTTAAGATACACTTGACCATATAATCAATTTGGTATTCTTGGTTTAGACAGGTCTTTCTTTTTGTATTTGTATATCTTTGAATAATAAGTCTTATAATTAGCTCCTTGCAGGCCAGCTATCATATATGCACTTCGTTTTTGCCTGATTCACCTTCAGGCCCACTCATTGAGTTCTCTAGTTTTCTCCAGTATGGTTCTTATAGAGAAAATGTTTGATCCATAGTTGATAGGCCCCTGATAAACCCTGCCTGGTAGATTCGTAGACTCGTTCTGCAATTGGTCGGAGTCTCATATTCTTGATAATACTTTGTATCCATTTGAGTTTCAATATGTCTCCTTTTTTATATATAGGACATATGACTGTTTTATACCAATAATTTGTTCACTTCCCCATACGGTTATACAAGAAACTTTCTACTTCCTCTTCTCCACATTTCAGAAGTTCTCCATGGACTCCTTCTGCGCCCAGTGCTTTATAGTTTTTAGGCTTTCCATCACCTCTTGGACTTCCTCAAATTCAGATGGTTTAAGATCTGGAATTCCCAGCGGGGGCTCAAACAGTGCTCCCCTATTCTCATCCAGAAGTCCGATGAAATAATCTTTCCATCGTTCTAATATTTGTCTTTCGTCATTCACCTCTGTTCCTTCATCATCCCAGGAGTTAACCCGTCGATAGAACTTTCTGGTTTCGTTATTAATTTTGAGATGCTCAATTTGTTCCAGCTCAATTACACTCCCATTTTCTTTCTTTTTTCTTTAGGAGCCTTTTTTCTTTTCTACGATTCATACGGCAGTGCTCAGTCAATTTTCTTGTATTTCTCTTTTCTAACGTCAGTCGGTAACATTTTTCTCACTGGTCACTTCCTCATCTAATCAAGGAGATTTTATAGAGTACTCCTCTTGGCCTAGAATCTCACCGGACACGTCGTGAATAGCATCTTGCAAGTAAATTAAAAAAAAAACAAAAAGAACATACATATAACATGAATGTCCTGAAATTCACATGAAAATAATAATTTTGAATATTAAAAGTATTTTATTTTTTGTTTGTTTAACTATTTATTGATAATTACAACTGTGCACAACATTCAAGAAGATTAGATCATAATAACATGTAAACAACTTGTGAAGAACTACTCAGAAGTAACATTTCAATAAAACATTTATATTAGAATGTCCCTTGGCCATCCTCCTTTCAGACGCTTCGGAGGATTATCGGGAACAGCGTGGGAAGCAAGTTGAGAAACTGGTGGTTTTGAGTGGTTATGGAGCTTACTATAAATAATAGGTTTCTGGTTTGGGCTAAATAAGCAATACATGGAACATTCAGACCTTAATGGATAAGTTTATTGGTGACAAAGCGAGGAGCATTGATGATTTTTCAAGTGATTTTGGATTGTAAGGATTGGACAAGAGAGGAATTAGAATAGATCTAATCACAGTCATGTATAAATCACAGTCTATCTAATTAATTCTTCATCTAATCACAGTCTTATGTAATTAATTGGGAGCTTTGAACGGTTGTTTAAAAAATGTTGAAGTATTCTGTAACGACGGGCAGTTTCTTGTAGTTACATTTCAAGTTAGACGTTCGTCAAAGTGGTGTCCTAGGTCCTAGCGGATCTATTAATGGAATATCATTAAAAGATACTGCAGACAGGAAGTCGTAGGTTTACGACGTAGGGTAAAGGTTATTTGATGAGATTTATTTATTTTAATTCTCTATTTTTGACAGCATTTTTGCATGTTTAGGATATAGGATTGGACTGTTTGGGAGGTAATGAAGGGATCATTGTTTACTGATAGCACACATGTTTTATAACGAGGCTTTGGTATTAGGGAAATCAAAAACTCAGTACCAACAGATAACAATTTTCAATTATAGAATATTATCGGAGAGTGTCGTGTTTATATATGGAAATGGATATTTACCAGGAATGAGTTAAGCGTTTCAAATTGATGTAAGCCGACTAGTTTTTCTTCATCGAATACCTTACCCATCATACCTCATTTACTTGATCACTATCCAGATCGGGCAATGGAAGCCGAAGAGCTTCTGGATGCAGTGGCTGTGAAAACCGGAACGGTTGAACGGAGAGGACGAAGACTTTGGATCCGGTCGAGAAGGCCCGATGATTGCTAGGGGCAGCTGGAGAGGAGCCGTGACGGCAAACAGTCGAGAAGAACCGCCCTGGGTCATTGTGTCCCATTCCCGGCCCATTTGTTTAATCAAACCTTCATTGTTACGGCCTTCATCTTCTGTAGTTGTTTTCTTACGGAAAGGTTACTCGACTTTAAGGTTCGTGTAGCTTCTATCTCTTTGGAATCTATATTGAAATAAATATATTTTTATTTTCCTTTCATAAAATTTCATTAAAAATAAAATATTTTACACCTAGTTAGTTTTACATGTAACTATTTAGCTTCAGTATATAGTACGGGTATTTTTGTTTATTTAATTGATCTAAATTTTTTTCTGTAAATATCTTTTAAGAGGCCTTTATGAGTTAGAAAAGTTTTCGAAAATAAAGTACTGCTATGGGGTGCTAAACAACTGTCCGTTTAATGTACAAAAAAACAAAAAAAAACAAAAACAAAAAGAAGAAGTTTTTCTAGCCAAACTATAATAAAATAAACGACCCATTGTTCATTAGCTGCTCCGACATCACATGATTCATATTTCAACTAGCACCGAACTATTTAATATCGTGATCTCGATATCTATCATATCTCGAAATAGTAACTCTCGAAGAGAAAAAGTTCCTATTCCTTTATTGTTGGCCTTGAGGATACTGTTTTAAAATATTTTTAAGATGGCGGAAGGATATTCCAGCATTGTTGTCATTAAAGATACTGTTGTTAATTTAATTTAAGTAAATCGAATCTTTTGATTCTAAAATGTAAATTGGGAAAATCAGTAGGTTGTAAGTAGATATATCCATGATGTATTGTTTTTCCCAGTCAGGGAGAAATAGAATTGTTTTTACGCTCAAAAATGTTACATTTTTATTTTCTTTGGTTTACTCTTTTTTTTTTCCATCGGGACTCGGCTAAATCCAGCCACTGAAACATGTGCTACAGTTTTTTTTTTTTTAACCAGTCACCCATGACCGGTCGCTAACAATACAGTTATGTATCAATATATAACTTCAACAGATGGAATTTCAATGGAGCGACATTGTGTAGCAGCAATCGGCGGTGACAGCCCTTGGGACGAAGAGAAGGGCAACAACCTGTAAATGGACCGCCCTTCCTGCTCTCAATGAGAACAGATTTATTGTTCTCTCCTCCGTTTAGTGCCCCCAGAAGTAATAAACAGCATTATATTTTATGTAAGCTCTTTATGTAGTTTTATATATGGTTTATTATATGAAAGTGGCAATAAATATAACAGCACTCCAGGAAATAGAGAATGCTGATTCTTAATGGTATAGTAGTTTGACAGAAAGTACTTAAAGTATTAGTCATTTCCAGTACAAAAGAATTCTTTCAAAAGAATAATTTTTTTTCTTTTTCTTTTTTTTTATTTGTTATTTCCTCATTTCCTGATTTATTAATTCTAATTTACAAATGAAAAAAATAAAAAAATAAAAATAAAACGAAAAAAATAAAAGAAAAAGATAATACCTAAAATAAATCCAAACACGAATGCTATAATCATAATACAAATTATTGTCATGACAAAAAATGTGATGAAACTATCCATATTTTTTTTTCAAAACATTTATCAAAAATTTTTTTCACAAATGTTACCAAAATGCCATTACTATTATAGATTAGCATGGGAAAGGTGACTATCTCTTATTCATGTTATGAATAAGGGAGAAAAAATCCAAAAAAAAAACCTACATAATAAAAGAAGAAAAAGTAAATAAAAAATGTAAATACAGACAGAAATACATCATATGGATATTTACTTATAAAAAAGTATAATTGTAATTTTTTTTTAAATATAAAAGCGATATGTATTATGTCATGTTGTGTCTATTAATATATGTTTAGTACGTTTGTGCGTGTATCCTTTTAGTGATGTCTTGTCGTGGTCTCCTATATTTTATATGGTGAGATTTTCAAATATTGTTGTAAGGGAAAATAGATTTTGTGTCTGTAAGTGAGTATACTGTTTAATTGATGGCAGGTTTATGTCAGATAGCATGTTAGAAATTCTGGTGGGCTAGTTATTTATTATTTGTATGCATGTGTTTTAAATAAATTCTGATTTCCTATCATTTGAGTTGCAGGTATAGCTCCAGACAGGGGAGGAATATGTTAATATTGGTGGTATAACAGTTTTATACAATATCAATTTGTTTTTTGCAGATAGATGAATATGGCCAATTTGCCAATTGAAATATGGTTTCATTTGTTATTAATATTTTTAGAGAAAGTTAATGATTAGTCCAGTTCTAAGTGTAACTAACTGATAGACCGTGTCCAAGAGATCGTGGTTCCATTTATAATTATGTTATGAGTTATGAGTAGTCATCTTTTGGTAAATATAATATAATGGCTTTTGTTTTTGGTGGATTTATTTTAATCTTCCTTTAACTACCCATTACTAGCACTCGGAGGTCTCGGAGGATTGGCATAAATGAGATAGGAAGCAATTAGGGAAACGGGTGGATTTGGGTGAGTATTTAATTTAATATGAAAGGAAAGTTATCTGGTTCGTGACCAATCAGCGACATATGATATATTGAGGTCATTGTGGATCAGTTAATTTCTGACAAAGTAAGGAGCGGATAAGGGACGAATTCGATGGTTTGCTAGAACCCGATAACTCTATGCCCTAAGTCAAAATATGTAATACAATGGTCATATATTCTTCTTCATCTCTTCTTAGGTCAACAGGAGCAAATAACGGCCCCTGGGTTTTTCAACTTCTGCCTAACATTTATCGCTATCCATCGCACACAACCCAATCATTTTAATCTGCCGTATTTCTTGGAGTACACGGTCTCACCAGCGGCCCCTGGGTCTCCCCCTACTTCTCTTTCCACCTGGTGTGCCTTCATAGATTTTCCTTGGCATCCTACTGTACTCCATTCTCCTTAGGTGACCAAACCATTACAATCTCTGGATTCTGAAGCTGGCCGAGATATTGAGGTATTTGTATTTGTTGTACATGTTCTTATTTTTCCTTCTCATAATGGTCATATACCTAAGTTTTTTTTTTAATGAATCGGCAGATTATAACTTCTGTCAAGCAAGTGTAGGAGCAGTCGAAATCGACATGCAGCTCTCGTTCTTTCTATCTTGTACGAGGGTTCCATGTATCTTGTCTAGATGAAATCCAAAATACTGTATCTGTTCAAAATTATTTAACAGAACTCTATTAACACTAAACCGAAATTTCATGTATACATATTTTTACCGCAATTTCTTGGTAAAAAAACAATAATAAGAGAGGAGTGGATATTGAAAAAACACTTTTGATATATTTTGCTAATAAAAGTAGTAAAGCCAAACAAAAGCAAGTTGTTTCCAAGAACTTCTGCCAAAAAATCCCGAAAAGGGCCATTGGGTGTAATCTTAAAGGATACAGATACGTATTAATAAAAACAAAAAAAAGAAATAAATATTTGTGTGGTGGTGGCTAGGAATTCAAAGTGAACTCTACCGAAGCTAACTATAAGGCAAGTAAAATAAAATTATATAAAATTCCCATTTTTTTAATCAAAAGAAAAAAAGGCATCTGAATGTCATAGACTTATGGCGATGTTGCTCCAACCGTCAGGACATTTTCAATAATTGCAATCTTTATTAGACGAAGACAATACCCAAACCCAACAAATGATGGCAGAACAGTTGAATGTTTGAAAGAAAGGTTTTTTTGCATCGAGTTGTAACTGGCGATGAAAAATGGATTTATTTTCAGAATAACTGCCAAATATCAACTAGGGGTTTATTTTAATTGATTGTAGAATTACACATTTATAAAGATAATTAAAAGGTTACCATGCAACATATAAATGGGATAACTAACATTTGGATAAAGAATAAGTCTCGTGTTATCTATTTTATACTGATCAATTTATCAAATTTAATTGTAAAATTAACAATTTAATGCGTGTCTACGTGTCCTCAATAGTTAGGTTTTGATCTTCCAACGCCACCAAAGTGTCTGAAAAATGAACAAGCGGAATACCGTTCAAAACAGCTAATCTGCACCTAATATTAAAAAAAAATTATCATATTAGTTGTGGTTCTCCACTAAATTATCCAATTCATCTCGGATCCGATTCTTTCATTCCAAAATCTTTCGAAAAGTCCTTACTGATCTGTACATATTTTTGTCATAAACAATTGTCAATAAATTACTTAATGTACATATTTAGATTTTTATGTAAGATTTAGCCCAACCTAGATAACTATTACTTTATAGTAAACTCCATAATATTCATAGTGTATCACCTTGCTTCCCATTCTATTCCAAAAGGCGTCTGAAAAGAAGATGGCCTCAGGACCGTCTATTATAGAATTTTTCTTACTACCAATAGGTAGTTGCTTTAATAGCAATTGGCATGTTTTATGAGCATTATCATCTACATGTACATATTTAGATTTTCATGTAAGATATAGCCCAACCTAGATAACTATTACTTCATAGTAAACTTCATAATATTCATAGTGTATCACCTTGCTTCCCATTCTATTCCAAAAGGCGTCTGAAAAGTAGATGGCCTCAGGACCTTCTATTATAGAGTTTTTCTTACTACCGATAGGTAGTTGCTTTAATAGCAATTGATATGTTTTATGAGCATTATCATCTTATTTACTAGATGCATTTTTATTTTATTTTTGTTTATAGAAATGAATTTCAATAAACAGCTTCAAAAAAATATATATTAATGGTGAAATTTAAGTCAATATATTTCATTGATTGATTTATAATTTTAGTATCAACCTGGAAAATTTGTAAAAGATAAAAAGAAATTTAATTTAGGCAGCTTTAATAATATAATTTTATTTTAATATGTATGGAAAATACTGTTCCGAGGATTGTTTTTTCTTTTAAATTTTTAAATATATTTTCACCGGAAATAAGTACTAAATGTGACACTGCTACGATGTATAAAAAACATTTCTTACGTGAAATATTGACTTTTTATAATCGATTACCAGTTGGGTCGATAAAGCCTTGGCTTCTAATAGCACTTTTTGTATAGTTAATTGATTTGAAAATAAATTATTTCATGGACCAAATATTTGATCAGTTCTCAAGGCTAGAAGGTCATGACTTCTTTACTCACGTTTGGTCATTACATGCTGATCGGAGTTTTTTCATATTGATCGGTAAATTTATGGTGTAGTATTTCATGTACCTTTGATAATTAAAAAATTTATGAAAGGTATTTTAAAAGATTAGTGAAAAAAAATTTATGTTAAAAAACATCATTTTTTTTTTTTAAAATCAACGAATGCAATATATTATAGGTAGGTAGGTAGGTTTATTCATCTATTTATTTAATTTATGTCCACAGTTGAAGTTTCTTTGCTGCATAGAGTGCATAAGATGTATTTCAATTTTTGGATCTCTTTTTTTCAAATTGCAGTAACCCTGTAACTTAAATATTTTTATAATGATAAATTTTATTATAAATCAATGAAAATTTATTTAAGATGAAATGTATAGTAATAGTTAATTGAATGTATTAATTAACTAATTATTAAATATAAAAAGGATTGAAACAATAAAAAGAAAAAATATATATTCAAACATACGTGAACATTAACAATAATATCTTCTTCTTCTCCTTCTTTAAAATGATTTCCTTCGCTATTCGAAGTTCCCTTCAGCCAAACTCCTCCCTCACTCGGTCCCTCCTCTTCTCTCTACCCATCTTCCGTTAGTTCCATACTTCCAGCCAGAACTTCTCTCCACGTGATGCGAGGCTTCCTTTTTTCTTCTCCAACAGTCTGTTTCCTATTCAAAAGCTCTTATAATGGATTATTTTACTATCCATTCTTCCAATATGGTCGAAACATCTCAATCTCCTTCTCTCTACACTATTTCCTCCAGGATATTCCTCTTTGCTTCCATTCTTTTTCTTATAATCCCTTTTTGGATTCGTTAAATCCTTGAGATTCTAGCTGATCTCCTCTAAAAATCCGTCTCCACAGCTAGGAATCTTTTTCCTTGCAATTTTTCCAGAGGCCATCCACGTTCCTGAGCTCTACAGCATTATGTTTTCTACTAGGGCCTTGTATATTATTTTTTTAAACATTTTTAGTACATATGTTTGCACTCCAAAGGACTGAGTTAAACATTCCAATAGCTGTCGGTCCATCGGTTATTGTTTTCTTCATATCCTCTGTCGCTCTCCTATTGGTTAGCGTAAGCACCAATAATATTTTAATAAATATGAAATGTAAATTTAATTTAAAAACTATGGAATTGATAATAGAAGGAGTTAGAATTACAGAAGTGTTCAATTATTGAGCACTAAATAGTCAACAAATCCATCAAACGAGCTAATTATATTTCTTGAATGGTTAAATAAAATAGATAGCAATCTAGTTGATAGTCCTTAACTGTTCAACTAAGATTGCCAAGTCTGTTTCACTTATTCGCGTGTCTTAATAATTTAATATGAATCTAAATTTAGAGGTTTAATTTTAATGTAAACCGAATACCTGTGATTTATACAAAGATAAATTATGTAAGTTGTAAGCTATAAGCATGTAGTTATATTTTATTTTTATTAAATATAAAGATGGGAAATTATCTGTTTTAAACGTTTTTAATTAATTTTTAAATTAATGTTTTTAATGATCCTACTACGTTTTATATGCCCTGGTTAGCGCTGGGTATTTTTTAAAAATGTATTTTAGGTTCTATTTCATCACAACTTTAATAAAGTTTGTTTTTTTGTTATTTATGACCTTTATTTTTTAAGCTTTACATGACGGATAGATTGAAATAACTTTTATTTATATATTTATATTTATATTTATACATGTGGAAAAAAAAATGTAAAATGAATGGTGTAGTTAGACAATGAAAGCAAGTCCAATAACTGACGTGTCGCAAAATTGTATAACAAAATTACAAATACGTCAAAAACTTAGTTTTCGAAACATACATTTACTATACTAACAAAAATCATGAATCACACCCACAAAAATTTTTTTTTTTTAATTTATTGTTATCATTTATTCTCTCTATTAAGTAGCTTATTGGATCTATTTTACTTTAGCCCCGCATTTTTATTATCTATAAATACATATATTTTTAATAGTATCTACAGTTACTATTTCTATAACTGTTATTAGTAATAGGTTAAAATGAATATTATTGATACATCTAGAGTTTTTAAAGTGACGAGAGTGTTTTAAGATTTTATAAAATACTGGTATTAGTATACCATTCTAAAACTTTTGTGAATATAAATACAGGAGTGCATACACGTGTGGAATCATTGTGGGCGTCATTAAAATGATGAACAAAGAGAGAATGTGAAACAAGAAGGAGTATGGTCTCATACCTTTGTGGGTTTATTTGGAAAAAAAAAAAAAAAAAAAAAAGAGGATCTTTTTCATGTTGTTTTAACAAATATTAGAGAATGTTCACATCCTAAATAATATTATTACATAATTTATATTGTTCTAAATGGAAAATAAATAAATCTTTTGTTTTCTTATATTCTTATCCTTTTTTAAAATTTATGTTTATGAACATTTAGGAACTATTAGTAAGCCGTTAATAACTAATCGATTAAAAAAAAAAAATGTTAATAATTCTAATTTACAATAAATAAAGTAAAAAATATCCACTTATTTCAAATAATTCAACAATTTCTCATGGTATTTAACATTCTAAATTTGTTTTGTTTCTTCCACTGTTAATGTTTATTTTCGAAAACAATTGATTATTAATTCATCTGTATGGGGCATATTAAAAAAAAAAAAAGTTTTGATTTTCTCAGAGAACAGTTATTTCTTTTACGAATGGTAAGTGATTCAGATTTGATATTTTTTCTCTAGCTTTAAATATTTCTCTGATAAAATAAATTATATTGCCAGCTAAATAATTATTGTTGTAAGAATACAATAGTTGACTGTAAGAAATATAAGAAGAACATAGTCTGTGATGAAGTCAAGAGAAAGAAAAAGAAAAGTCCAAGTAAAAAACATTCTACGGAGTTCCAACGTTTTGAATAGCCTGGCAGGTCTTCTTCAGGGCGAACGATCAATCAAGAGAGGAGACGATCAATGGCTCAACAAAATTATGACTATGATTCCCAGTTGGATATAATGGGCATGACTGATCAAGCTGTTTCTGTAAACTTTTCTCTTCTCTTTTATGCAGTTCTGTTTTTATTTTCTTTGTGTTTTTATTCTTTTATTAATAGAAATTTACAACTGTATTAGAAAACACATCTAGTAAATATGCGGTTTATATGAGATATAATGACATGAATAAAACTTGTAGAGGAACTACCCATTGGTAGTACTCTAATGAATATTTACAAAAGAAGATCACGAGGCCATCTTCTTTTCAGACTCCTCGGAGGATTGCTAGGAATGGAATGGGAAGCAAGTTGTGCAACAAATGGATTTGGATGAGCAGTGAGTTTATTATGAAAAAAAAAGGTATCTGGTTCCTGCCAAATCAGCAACATATGGGATATTAAGGTCATTGTGGATAAGTTCATTCGTGACGAAGTAAGTAGCATCTAGGATTTTTCGAAGGATTTTGGATTGGAGTGATTGGATGCGAGAAGAATTCGATGGTTTGGTGGATCCCCATAACTCTATTCCGTATGTCTAAACAGGTCTGATAATCGTCATATAGATGAGTTTTTTTGTAGTGAATCGGAAGATTTGAACGTTTGTCAAGTAGGTGTTGTAGTAGTCAAAATAAACGTGGAGCTTTTTGTCTTTTCAATCTTGTATAAGGGTTCCAGGTAAGTCTCTGTCCAGATAAAATCCAAGGTATCTTATCTGTTCTACATTATTTAATGGTACTCCAAAGGATACAAGATGAGGTAGGTTTTCGACGTAGAGTAAAATAATCAAATACCCTTGGTAAAATAATCAAATATTTTATATTCCAAAATCCGAATATTCTTGTCTAACAGAATATAATCATTTTCTAAAAATACAGAATTTTTTTTCAAATCACTCCATATTTTGTTAGTTTGTCAGTCAAAAATTGAATCACACACCTTTCCTATATATATATAATATACAGAATACATTATATATAGGACACATGTTAACAATTTGAATACAACTATAAAACAGACCTCTTGAGCGTGGAAGTAAATAACAGGAATTCCTTAGAGTAGCGGAAAAATACATTAGTTAAACTGAGATTAACAATTTGTTTGAGAAGGAAACATTATGCAAATCCAGTAGTATTATGCAAACGAAGCCCCAGGAGTGTTATTTAGAATGCCTCCCTACCTGCATTCCCTCCTGTCGGGGCAAGCTTCCATGTTTGTAGCCAGTGGACATTCATCTCCGACCAAGCTTGATGAAAATTAGAATTTCAAATATTATTTATTGATATCGTTAATTAACTTCAAGTTACTGATGTAGTTGGAATATTTATTAAACTTTTGAAATTGAAAATTATATGCTCTGTGTATATCCTGTACGTACAGCTTTCTATAATATTATCTTCATGTCATGCTTTCTTAAACATATATTTCACATTGAATTTAACGTTATAATCTATCTAATATCAGATCAGCTACGTATTGGTTTAAAACGTCTCGATTTGACGAGGCAATCTTTATTTTTAATTATAAATTTCTCAAAAGATTTTTTTGAAAATCTGAAACTAAAAATTGATTTTTTTATTCGCGTTATTCAACAAATTCTGCTATGATAGCTTAAACCTAATGCTCAGATAATGTTCTTGAAACGTTTCGGCCTAATGTTATGAGAACATTATCTTAAGTTAGATAAAGCTTTTTTTAAAACTCAAAAATCACAAAAATATACCTACTTTGGAAATGTTTTAAAAGTTTAGAAGAACGAAAGTTTTGTTCGAACGCCAACCGTCGCATATCACTCTTTTGTATCAGTTCTTTCTAGTGAATCAGATCTCTCACTTATTTTTTCACTTACAAGGGGAGGATACACTCAGTCTCTCAAGGATCTTGTTAGCAATTTTTTTGGAGGTTCCTGGTCAAAAAATATTAGACACGTATTTTGCCTTTTCGACCAATGGGCTCTAGAAGGCGAGGAAACAAAATAGCATTAAACTAATTTATTTTATATCTCGAGTCTAAAAAATGATTCTTGCACTATGATTTTTAGTTTTGATTGCGAATTTGAAGAAAAATATAACCGCTCTCACCCTCTTCGAGGAAAATGATTTTTTTAAACCGATTATTGGTTACTTTCCTTTAAATCGCCATTACTGTGTCACGAAATTCATTGGTTGGCATCGCTGGAAAGAGGAGAGCCTCAGATTTCTTTTGATGTATACAAATGCGAAAGTCCATAAACGAAGACCTATTAAAAAATTGGAAAATCCGAAAAACATATTGATTTTTAACTTGAGTTTGAAAGCAGATAGGATGATGAAACCAAAGACATTTCAAGCGCATTACCACCCCATATTTTGGGTTAAAAAAATGAAGTTTATACGCTAAACTATCTAAGCGTTATTTACGATTTTGTTAATTAAAACAATAATTGCCTACCATTTGCTTACAAATTTTTATTTTTCTAGTTGAATAAAATTTTGTATTTAAGGGTTCTTTTGAATGCTGAATCAGCTCATTTACTTGATGTATGTATTTGTACAGTTTTAAATTTCAATAAATTGATATAAAATTTAAAAAAAAACATCATTTGCATAAGATTGTTTACCAAAAGGAGTTCGATACTAAGGTTCCATATGAATTAACAGTGAAAAATTTAATGGACCGAGTTTTCAGTTGTAAATCGCTGCTATAAATTGGAACGACGCCATTTTGAATAAGTGGTTAAGGATGATGATTATGGGTGATGCTAAGTGTCTGGTAGGATAGGAAAGGAATAGATCATCATGGGCTGCTCAAACCGGGTTAAGCCATTAATGGAACTCTCTACGCTCAACAACTAATCCGATTGGGGAATTTTGATGCATCCACTATATAGCCCTGATCTTGCTCCATCCGATTACAATTTGTTTTGGTTCCTGCATTACTTCAAACTAGTGTAAAGCTGGCATCAAAAGAGGTGTGTTTATATTATTATCATTTTGCTAAGTAATCTCACAAAATTGACAAGGTCGTCGATAAAAATGGCATAATATATCATTGATTAGATTTTGAAATTAATATAAACAATTCACTTTGAAAAACACGAAGAAAAAAAAAATCTCTATTTCTAGACTTTATCCCCAACATTATATAATAATATTTTTTACCGAGTGAAGGGAGGAAATTTTTATGTGTTTTTTCAACCATGGAAGGGTTTCGAGATCGGGAGACCCTTCTGAGGCAAAGTGGGTACCCTTATTTAAGGGAAAACTGGTGGTTTAGCTTGATTTAAGACAGATAACCTGCTTTCACAATCATTGGCCTAGTAACAGTACATCCTATCTTGATCTTGATTGTGTTTACAAGTTCTTTTCGTATTGAGTGTCCAAGAGAATGAAGAAATCTATTCAAATTTGAGTCAGATTCATTCATCAAATCCTCAGTGAATTTCATTTTAGTTGATAATAAGGAATTTATATCCTTTGGCAACTCTCCTAAAATGTCTAAATCCATCATTTTTTTATCGAATATAAAAATCAGTAATATCAAAATACAAAAGTTGAAAATTAGGAAATAAAGTACGTTTTACATTGAAAAGAACTTGTCAACGTTAATCTAATTGTGTTCACTACTAAAATATACATTCTCTTAAATGCAAGATTTGATAAATATATAACTAAAACGTAGACATAAATCGATTGCAGGTCGCAATCAGTGATCAAATTATTTTAGACACAATCAGCAGGAGAGTTACTTTTATAACGATAGTAATAAATGACAAAAAAATGAATAAACAAATTTATAGCTAAACGAAAAATTAAGAGATTTTTTCAAGAATAGAGGCTATTTTTAGAGACGGAACTACTTCTTGGAAGTCTATAACAAGTAACTAGAACAGTTAGCTCTAATTGGGTTGTTCAAGTTTTCTAGAAATTTCATCATTATAAAAGTTTTGATTAGTATTATTGTTCCTCATTATATTTTAAAAGCGGACAGCCATTTTCTTGTTATTTATTTTATGATTTTTTTTACACAAGAAAAAAAATAAAGAAAAATAATCTTAAATTTGGACAACGTGTCTTCTAAGAATAACATAAAAGTACAATAAAAAAGTATTAGAGTATAAAAATGAAACTTCGTTATAATTAAAGCTACGACGATTTATATGCAACAAAAAATATTAAAATATGCAATAAACCATTGTATTGTGTAATATTCAACAAAATAGTGAAACGAAGTATTAATGTTAAACAAAACTCATATGGAACCTGAGTATAGAACTCCTTACCATCTTATGTAAATGGTATTTTTTTTTTTCATATCAATTTATTAAAATTTACAACTATACAAATATATACATCAAGTAAATGAGCTGATAGATCCCTAGGCCATCTTTTTTTCTAGAGGCCTCGGAGGATTATCGCGAATGGAGTGGGAAGCAAGTTAAGAAAATAATGGATTTGAGTGGTTATGGAGCTTACAATGAAAGGATAAGTATCTGGTTTGGGCTAACTCAGCAGCATATGGAACATTAAGGTCTGTAAGGATAAGTTTATTTGTGACAAAGTAAGGGGCATTTAGGATTTTTCGAAGGATTTTGGATTGTAAGGATTGGATACAAGAGGAAAGGGATGGTTTAGTAGAGCCCCAATGCTCAACTTCGCACGTCCAAATACGTCTGATAAATGTCATGTAAATGAGCTTTTTATAGTAAATCGGAAGTTTTGAATGTTTTTCGAGTAAATTTTGAAGTAGTCTGAAACAGCGAGCAGTTTCTTGTCGCTTTAGTCTTGTATGTGGGTAAACAAATAATTGGAAAACATTTTTATTTATCAATTTGCGACTCATGAAGTATGGCTGTGTTCCTCCTCTCTGCAGTATTTTCCTAGATATTACTTGTAATAAAATAATCCGTCTTTTCAGTCCAAAATAAAAATAATTCTCAGTACCTAAAAGTCTTTCAATATCTTTAAAAAAAACTATGCCATATTTAATAAAACGTAAAAGAAAAAAAGATAATTATTATGTTGATTATTACTTTACACAAAATTAAAAAATATAATATAATAAAAGAATTTGCATAATGTAAGAAATAAATTTGAAAAATTTAAAATATGTATATGAAACCTGAATATGTATAGTAGTAAAATATTTGCCTTATTTTTCGAAATATGCATAATAGGAAATATAAAAAAATATATACATTATATTATAAATTTGGATCTCGTGACAATCCGTCACCGTTTTAAATGATATGTAATTTTTCTTGATATTACTCATTATTATTAATATATATTTTATTTTTTCGAAGAGAAAAGATTTGACCCGGTCGGATCTCCGAACCCGAGTTTTCTATAGTTGTGCCCTTATCCAACAGGCGGGGTTCGTACCAACCAGGCAAATTCTTCATTGAGCCATAACCCCCGGGCACTCGCAATCGCGAATGTATTCCGGATGATGTTCTAGTATCTTCGCCCCCGTTTTAAATATATGTTGGGGCGTTGGTGTTCTTGAATTACTCATTATTATTAAATATCTATTTTATTTTTTGAAGAGAAAGATTTGACCCGGTCGGGATTCGTCGAACCCGAGTTTCCGTCCACCTCTCTAGTGTGGCGCTTATCCACCTAGGTTCACCGGGGTCGTATCCGAACAGCAAATCCCATCTCTTCAGATGATCCAATAACCCCAGGTCGCACTCCGCAAATCGCGATGTAATTCCGGGGATGAATGGTTAATATTGAACATTACCGTTTAAATTTGGCTCTCGTGCACAATCCGTCACCGTTTTGAAATATATGTAATTTTTCTCTTGATATTACGCATTATTATTAAAATCTATTATTTTATTTTAAGGCATAGAAAAGATTTGACCGGTCGGGATTTCGAACCCGAGCTTTCCACATCTCTCGTGTGGCGCCTTATCCAACTAAGGCCCCCGGGTTCGTACCCGAAAACAGGCAAATCCCTATCTTCAGTGAATCCAATCACCACGGCACACGTCGCAAATCGCGATGTAGCTTCCGGGAGATGACTGTTTCATATTGAACATTACATTTAAATTTGGAGCTCGTTTACAATCCGTCAACCGGTTTAAATATATGTAATATTTTCTGGGTAGTACCACTTAGTTATTAAATATACGTATTTGATTTGTTGAAGAGAAAACAAAGATTTGGACCCGGTCGGGATTCGGAACCAGAGTTATTTACCACTTATCGAGTTGTGGCGCCTTATCCAACTAGGCCACAGTGGGTCGTATCCGAACCGAGGCACTTCACCCTCTCTTCCAGTGATCCATAACCACGGCCGCGCAAATCGCGGATGTAAGACCGGGATGAAATTGTTCATTATTGAACATTACATTTAACATTTGGATCTCTTGATCAATCCGTCCACCAGTTTTAAATATATGTAATTTTCTTGATATTATAATTATTAATTAAATATATTCATTTTAGTTTTTGAAGAGAAAAGATTTGACCCGGTAGGGTATTCGAACCCGCGTTCCACACCTCTCTAGTGTGGCGCCGTAATCCAACTTAGGCCACCGTGGGTCGTAGCCGAACCAGGCAATCCCCTCTCTTCAGTGATCATAACCACCCGGGCACTCGCAAATCGCGATGTGAATACGGTGATGCAATGTTTCATACATTAAATTTGGAATCTCGTGACAATCCGTCACCGTTTTAAATAGTAATTTTTATGTATTACCATTAGGAGTAAATAGAATTTTATTTGTGAAGAGAAAAGATTTGACCGGTCGGGATTCGACCCGAGTTTCCACCTCTCTAGTGTGGCGCCATCCAACTAGGCACCGGGTAGTATCGAACCCAGGGCATATCCCATAACCCCGGGCACTCGCAAGGATCGCGGTGTAATTCCGGGGGATGAATGTTATATTGAACATACATTTAAATTGTCGTGACAATCCGTCCCGTTGGAAATATATTAATTTTCGTTGATATTACTCTCTTATTAAAATATATTATTTTATTTGGGAATAGAAAAGATTTGACCCGGTCGGAGATGCGAAAACCGGGGGGTATTGGATTCACTGAAGAGAGGGATTTGCCTTGTTCGGAGACGACCCCTGGGGGCCTAGTTGGATTAGGCTCCACACGAGAGAGGGTGGACAACTCGCGGTTCGAATCCCGACAGGTGTTCAACTCTGTTCGCTTCAAAAGAATACAATACTATATTTAATAATATGAGTGAATATCAAGAAAAATTGACAATAATAATTTAAAACGTTGAAGGATTGTCACGAGATCCAGAAATTTAATGTAAGTTCAATTTGCACATCTCCCCGGACATTAAAAATTATTAAAAGTAGTTTGGTATATATATATATATATATATATATATATATATATATATATATATATTATATATATATATTTACTTATATTTCTGAAAAAATTTTCATTTTCATTTAAATCCCGCTCTTAGTTATATTTATTAAGTATTTTAAGCTTGACGGTTCTCCTTATTATGTTTATTTAAAATTCAGTAATTAATTTTTTTTTTTTTAAGCCGAAATTCGATTATGTTAAAACGAATTAAAAAAAACTAGTTACATCCACTGTCAGCAATAATTACATTATATATATTTCTCCTAAATTTTGTTTTATTTATTATAATATAGTGAACAGGTGGGGGAATAAGCAATATTGTGAGGCGAAGAATTGCAAGGCAGCAGAAGTAAGGGGCCCAGACCAAGTAGGACAGTCGGAGATAATGTATCAGCAAAGTTTCCCTGCTTTCGTCAGCTTTTCCCTGTTGGCAGCGAAAGTATGTTTGTCGTCTCTCTTTTATTTATCCTCAATTTCATCTTCGTCTGCAGTTCCAGCAAACGAAGAGAGAGCGGAAAAATATGTCTGAGGCGTAGTTTTAAAAGAGAAATACAGCATTTTGTGTATGCAGTCCTTTAATAAGTCAATTGTGTCTTTTTATTTCAATACTTTTATTGCCTCATAGAGGACAATAAGTAATATAGATGGAATATAGATCCATTCACACAATATGTACAATAAGAATTAAATTAAAATAATATATACATATATAAAAACAATGATAATATTAAATACAAAAATAGGATTAAATTAAAAAGTAAAAATAAATCATACTTTATTTACAATATGCACTCACCCTAGCGATCTCCCAAACGAAGTTGTTCCTTCACTCATGGTGGGACAAGCTAGGTCCAATGAGATCCCAGCGCTTCTCTCTCGTAATTGTCTGAAATGACTTGAATGTCTGAAATGACTTGATTTTATTATTTTATTTTATTTATTTAAAAGATAGATACAATTATCTACGGATTAAACATAGAATTTGAAGACTTTGGATTTCGGTCAGTTATTAGAAACACAATAAACAAGGTTTTTTTTTTTTTTTTTTCATTTATTGATATTTACAACTGTACAAAATAATAAACAACAAGTAAGTGTGTTGACAGTGAATACAATGGCATGTACATAACTTGTGAAGAACTACTCACTAGTAGCACTTCAATAAAATCTACACTTAAAGGTCTCTAGGCCATCTTCTTTTTAAACGCTTCGGAGGATTATCAGGGATGGAGGAGGAAGCAAGTTGGGAGTGGATTGGAGTGGTTATGGAGCTTACTATGGAAGGATAGGTATCTGGTTTGGGCTAAGTCAGAAACATATAGAACATTAAGATCTTTATGGATAAGTTTATTGGTCACAAAGTAAGGAGCATTGAGGATTTATAAACAATGCTAAAAAAACAAAAAAAAAACATTGTATTTCTACAATACAATGTAATTATAATTAAAAGGTTTTATTATTTTTCTACTATAATACTATGATAATTTTAGAGCTATCATCGTTTGCAAAAGTGATATGTTGTGTTTAATAGAGTGACATAATTTTTTAAATATCAAAATAAAATCAAACAGGAAGGGGAGGGTGGGGAAAAGAATAGAAGAATGCTCCAGGGGCTCCTTACTTGATTTATTTGAAACCATTGTGGAATATTATTTACAATATTTCAACAGATCAAAACCAAAATATTTAATAAAGCTATGTTAAAAATAATGAAATACAAATTAAACCTGTACCACTTACAACACATGAAGGGTCTTGGGTTCAGTACTTAAGTAGGCTGTACTGTTTCTAAGCCAACGGTTAAAAAGTAATTAAAACCAAATATAATTATTTAGTTAAAATTAATCGGGACCACTGCAATGGCTGATGAAGAAGAAATTTTTGAAAGGAAAATCCTTCGCAGAATATATGGGCTCACCCATGGGAACGGACAATGTAGAAGGCTTAGTAATAAAGAAATCTATAGTTTCTATAAGGAGCCTGATATTGTTGCTACCATCAAGGCAGGGAGGTTAAGATGGGCAGGACACCTCGTGCGGATGTTGAAAGGATCAGTGCCAAAGAGAATTCTAACAGAACAGATGTCGGTTCGGCGCAGAGTTGGGAGACCCAAGTTACGGTGGTCGGACCGTGTGGCATAGTGTTCTAGGTTCATCGGAATAAGGGAAGGATGGAAACAGGACAGAATAGAGACGCGTTGCGATTGATGTTGGAGGAAGCCAAGACTCACTCGCTGGTTGTTGTACTAAATAAATAAAATAAACAAACCTTAATTAAAGTATGCTTAAACTAATTACTATAATTGCATGATTAAAGAAAAAATTGCTGATTTACAGGGGAAATTCAAGACCTATTTTCCTACTTACCTGATTTTTAAAATTCAAAATCTTGGACGTGGTCGTCAAACCACTTTACTTTTAGGATTCTTTGGTTATAAAACTCTGGGTTTTAAATAGAACTCGCGAACCCCATGTTCAAAATCGTTTAAGTTGGTGCCATTTGCCTTAACCGATAGTAAACATCTTAACTGATCTGGACTATATATTTAGTGAGGGGAGAAGCTCCACTTCATTTTATCCTTTGGCGTAATTAAAAAAAAACATTCTTGAGACCATTTATTCTACTTTTATATTACATTGGACTTAGAGGACATCATAAAATTCATATTTAGTATTTTGTTTAGGTGTGTTCTTGAACTGCGGGCATGTTTTAGTAGATATTATATTACTGACTTTTACAAAGTAAGTAGAATTTTCGGATTCCGGTAAATCTCTAATATACATACATATTATAATTGGTCAATTAATTATGTTTGAGGAGTTGAAGAGACTGCTTGATAGTTGTCATATAGTCAGCTATTATACTACCAGAATTCCATACTACGATACAATAGAATAATTTTTTAAACATTACCATTATGCTGAGTTGGTACTATCCCACAGTCACTTTGTCTTAAAATTCAAAACAGTATTTCATTGTGTTGAAGATGTTAAGAAAAATAAAGAATTAGTACTGTAATTAATATTGACATAACCAATGGAAATTCTAGACTAAGTTGACTATTTTAAAAGCTTCATCCGGGCTAGAGCAGGAAATGTTTGCCCATTCCTCCTCCGGGCCTTGCTCCCTCAATGCCAACCCACAAAGTACAAACAATGATCCCTCATCCATCCAATTCCCTTCTCATTTATAATGTGAAAGAGAAACCACAATAATCTTGGCTGTAGTTAGAATCACTGCCAGGAAACGGTTGTTTCCGCTCAATTGTCTGGAAACCCCCAATCAAGCCCATTTCGTAGAGGAAGCAATGCATTATAAATGTCTCCCAAACAAAACTCACTGTGTCATTTTATTATAAAAACTATTTTAAAAAAGTAACTAAATTAAAATCGTCAAGAATCCCCTTCACAATACAGCGGCACTGCGGCGTAGTTGCTGAAAGAATTAACCTGAATAGCAAGTTAAAATGATATTACAATAATTTATTTATGACTAAAGATTATTACTAAATCAGCAATCATAACGGTTTAACACTGCGTTGAAATGATTATCATTTATATACTTGGTCGTTACATTAGAATAATGTTAAGTTAGGTCATAAGTAAATTCCGTTTTTTTATAAGACATTTATTTTTCCCTCATTGAATAACAAAATAATATTAATTTCTTATGTATTCACCACTATTATCTATAACTTTAAACCATCTTCATGGCAGTTTATCAATTCCTTCCTTGTAAAATATGGTTTATTTGGACTGGAAGAGGTTTTCGATAGCCTGCCTGAGTTGCTATTCAGAATTGAAGGTTTTTTCATCCAAAACGTTTAGTAAGGAACAGAAAAGGTGGTAGTCAGTCAGGGCAATATCCGGGGAATAAGGTGGATGCGGTAAAACAGAGCATCCAAGCTCAAGTATTTTTTCCTGAGTCATCTCAAGAAAAAATTGCTGTATGTGGTTGCGTATTGTGGTATAAAAGAATGACGTTTTTACGATTGAAAGGTGCAGGACACTATTCATGGAGCTTATCTTGCATTCTTTGCAAACTGTTGAGCGTATCTGTCCGCAGTAATCGTTAAATTTGACGTCAATAACACGTGATAAATTATTCCTTGACAATCCTACCGTACACACAATAAAATATTTTTGCCTTGGATATTTGCTTTCAGGTCTGATAGGGTTGCTCGGTCCTTATCAAGCCACTGATTTTTTGTGGACTATATTTACATCCGCCTTTTTGTAAATCCTCTTAAAAAAGGCACCATTTTTACCCGTGAGAGCAGACTTGTGGCGATTGACATGCGATCTTCTTTATTCCTTTCACTGAGATTTTGGGATACCCATACTCCTAACTTGCTGACTATCCCTAATTTATCCAAGTAGTGGTTAACAGTTAATTGTGGTGTATTCAAGATTTCTGATACATCTCTTGTAAATTTTGCTCCAATAATGTCTTTAAAAAGTTGTTGTCAAAGTTGAAAACTTGCCCATGGTTCGTCTTTTAAGGTCGTATCTCCGGATCAGAATTTTATAAACCAATATCTAACTGGTTTACTTAATTATAGTAAAGTAGGTGTGAATGGGACAATGGACAGTGTTCACGAACAATGCCTAAATAATGAACTTATAGATAATAATCAAATGCTGCAAGGGCTAGACCAAAGTTTAAGGATGAGATATGGAACTGTCAATAGAGAATGAGAAAGCTGTGTCCTCTTCCTTATAGCAATGCTTAAACTACCGTCTTAATTAAACACAAAACTTTTATTATTATTTCTTATCACTAATAAATAAATAATTTATATAATTGTTTTCATTACTAATTTTTCGGAGATAACTAGGAGCATGTAATACCTATCCTGTATTCTTCCTTCATCCTGACTTCACCAAGTAGCTTTATACCACTATCTCTATATCTGCATTCACTATTTATATATAAATTTCCCCCATGTTTCACTTAAGATAACGACCTTCTATCAATAAACTTCTTAATACTTTCTTACAAGTGCGTTACCTCTCAGCTATTCCCGGCCCGGGAAATGAACTACTGACACTGGTTAGATTCTCCACTCATAAACTCCATGCTTTCCACTGGAATCAAGTAACAATGAACGGACAAGAGTCTTAAAAAAAAAAATCAAATTCGAAAAGTCGTGATAGTAGAAGTTGAAAATATTTTATTTTAAAAAACCTAAGAAATGATTCGGTTATTATTTACTTTCTGGTAGCCTTTATCCGGCAGTCATTGGCATTGTGCTTTTTCTAATTCTGTTTTTAAGTTTTTTATGAACGTGCGATAAAAATATTTTGGATAAAACTACAATGCCTTTTTCAAATAAAATAGTTCTAAATAATTATTTTTGACGTATCCAATTATTTCCTGATCTCTTTTCATTTATTCATTAACTGCCGAAAACTACTAGAAGCTAAATCTGACCAAATAACAAGATAGATTTAAATGTAACTTAAAGAGGAATGAAACTTTCTTTTTTCATCAAAAGCATTCTCTTTGAGTGGAGGCGCAGTGGGTAAGACACTTGACTAACATGCTCCCTGGCCCGAGTTCGAGTCCGACTGAAGGCAGAAAGTTTATGTTCTGTCATTTCAGCCGTGGATCGAATTCGAGGTCGGGAGACCCTCCTGGGGCAGCACACCCAGCCTCTTAAAAACTGGATACCCTTAATTGGAGAAAAACCTGGGGGTTGAGCGTGAATTCTAGTCAAATCACCTCCTTTCACAACCGTTGGCTCAGAAACAGTATAGCCTATCTGAGTACTGAACCCCAGACGCTTCATGAGTTGTAAGTAGTGCAGGTTTTTTTAATTTTTTTTTAAATTTCCTCTGAGTCACAAGAATAAATTAAAATAATATAATAATAAAAAAAAAATATATATGTAAATAAAATTTCACTTCACTAACTAAATCTTGTATTTATATAAAGTAACATACTAAACATATTTCTGTTAACTTGCAAAAAGAGTTATACTCTTCTGAAGTTACTATTAAGACACTATTATGATATTGAGCCTCCAATAAATAGTTTTTTGTTTTTTTTTTTTGGCTAACACAAGTCCTATATTGCCAATGTAGCACTATATAATTTTATGCCCAGTTAAATTTTATTTGTCTTCTTCTATTATATGAGAACTTTTTTAGTAGTTTTTTTTTTTTTATTACTTTAGCTCAAGTATTAATGGAACTATGGTATTTTGTTTGTTCCATTAATACCAAAATTCTGCTCTCCAAGTACAGGCTGGTTTCAGTGGTTTCATATTGCTGATGTTTTGAATCTTTGTATGTTTTTAAAACTGATTATGAATGTTGAACTTGAAACTAGTCTCCAAATAAAAAATACTAATAGAAGTGGCAAATAATTTATCAAGCTAAACTGTAATGGACCTCATCATGCATATTCTAATTGAAAGATTAGGATCTTTCATCCTATAATATATACAAATTTTAGTATTATCTAGTTGTTAAAGAATGTAAATGGAGGTGTGGAATGGTGGATCGCATAAGGTTATAGATATACCCTAGGACCTGCAAAATCTCAAGCCCAAATCGGAACTTTCAAGTTTTCGCATCGCTAAGTGGCGGGAGCGTCGACCCCCGCTAGTCCAGATAAGGCCGGTATTAAGTAGCACATAGAGGCAGGACGGTCACTGACTCTTGGAGTGGATTTATCATTCAAATCAACTACCTCGGAGTCAATAACTGATCTGCTCTTCCTTCTACGGTCCCAATTTACAAGTCAATGCTTCTCCAAATTAGTGTTCCGTGTCGGCACGCCGCCGTCCGACCATTGTCTGTGTAGGAGGCCTCTCATCTTGTTCTTTTTGGACCGAAAACGTTGAAAAATGGAGAGAGCAAAGTTTTCAGTTGGGTACAGTTGCTCCCATTACATTTTAGCTAGTTCATAAATTGTTTATAAATATACTTTATGCACGTAAACAGTAGATTCTCCCCAATCCGGTTATTCAAGGACCGATAACATTTCGGCATAGGGAAAACACAGGAAAATAGAAATGACCAGTTATTGGAAGGAAATATCTATAAAAAATATATATGTTTTTTGAAAGTTTTCCGTGAAAAATAACACGCGGACAAGATTGGAACTCATTTTATCATTTTATCTTTATTTTCCTTTCTAGAAAATATTATTATTTTATTTTTGTTTTTATTAAATTATCAATTAGTGGCTGGCTATTAGTAAGTACGTGTGTATTTATGCAATAAAATGTTGTATTACTATTTTATTTATTTTCGCGTGTATCATAAAACAGTTATATCTCGTAAATATATAAAAGATACAACAGATATATATAAAAGATACAACAACTAACAAATAAATATTACTTGTTGCACGCATGATGGCATAGAAGGATCAATGCTATTATGATTGTTGAATTATTAGCCTCTTCTATTTGAATATGCATCAGCAGTCCTAAAGCACAGAAAACTTCAAACATCAAAACAAGTACTGCATAGGTGTCCCGAATTTAAATGGCAAAACTTCAGGAACATATAGGGAACCAAAAAACTAAGACAAAAAGTCCTTTAGAGATTTGATCGTTTTTGTTTAGTTTTAGAGAAAATCGCAAAAAAACAAAACAAGTTTCCATTTTCATACTTATTTATTTACATTTATATTTATGTTATGTATCTTGTTAATGTAAATATTACTCCAAAAGTTTTCCTCTTGCACCAATGCAAGCATTACATCTAGCAATCGCTTGATAAATTGCAGCTGAACATTGTTCTGGTGTTATTTGGTGCACTGCATCTATGATTCGGTCTCTTAGTTGCTCTCTTGAGCTGATTGACACCGAATAAACTTTCTGCTTCAAGGTTCCCCATACGAAGAAATTCATGGGTGTCATATCAGTTGATCTGGGTGGCCAAGGTACTACTTCTCCACGTCCAATCCATCGTTGTGGATAATTTATATCCAGCCAAGCTCGAGCAACTCTGCTATAATGAGCTGGACATCCATCGAGTTTGAACCACATTTCAATCCGTTGCTGTAAGGGAATGTCATCTAAATAATTAGAAAAGTCGTTGTCCAAAAAATGTGTAAATGTGATGCCATTCAATCTTCTAGAAAAAATACGGTCCCACCAGTAATCCGTTCCAAATTCCAAGCCAAACGTTAATAGCAAATTCATGCTGAAACCTATTCTCTCTAATAGCTCTGGGATTTTCAAGAGCCCATACATGATAATTTCTTTGATTAACAATTCCTCCTCTTGTAAAGGTAGCTTCATCGGTCCATATAATTTTTAATGGAAATAAATTATCATCGCGAATTTTGTCAAGAAACCAGTTACTAAAATTCAATCTCTTGACATAATCTTGAGGTAATAAATTCTGAACTTTTTGAAGATGGTATGGGTGGCGATAATCACCTTTCAAAGTTCGCGATATTGCCAATGCAGCAGATGCTCTTCGGATGCTAGTCTCAGGATTGTTATTAAAGTGGCGTTGGACACAATTTCTTCTCCGATAATCTGCTCTTATTGCTGCCTGGAATTGGTCGCCATCATTACGTATTAAGAATGACCCAGTCTCTCTATTAAAAGTTAACGTAAAGACTCGTCGATTAGGCACTCTTCTATTTGGGAATCGGAGCGCATACTCCCGCACCGCTTCTAAAGCATTACCGTTACAGAGACCATACACAAAAATCATATCAGCGTATTCAACATTAGAATATGTATGCGGCATTGTGGCTGATGCTATTCACACAAAAATATCTGAGTAACTGACTAAAGACCGATTTAGGAATTATAACCCTAGAAGGAAGCCAAAATGTAAACAAATAAAAGAATGTTAAGGATAACATTAAGTGTTTACATATCTCACTGCCTAGCCTGACGAACTTTGAAAGGTGATAATCGCTACCTGTAACATTTTTGTTTTGTTTCTTTTTATGCGATTTTCTCTAAAACTAAGCAAAAACGAGCAAATCTCTAAAGGACTTTTTGTCTTAGTTTTTCGGTCTCCTATAAGTTCCTGAGGTTTTGCCATATAAATTCGGTACACCCTCTATACACTGGACAAATAAAGTCCGTAAACACTTGCGAAAGTTTACACTTATTCTCCTCTTGTTTAATACAGGCCTATTGAATAAGGGCCTAAAGTTTTTTGTTTCCAACATTTTTTTAGCTTTTCGCTACACTTTTTGACGGTTATCTAAGTCAAAAATGTTAAATCAACTTTCGTTCGAGAAAATAACAGATTCCTAGAACAATGGGAGCTTTTGTACATACTCTTTAAAAATGTCTAATTGTCCCTAACGATTTAGCAAGATTTAACTTGCTAATGAATGGTTCTTCCTGGCGAATCAACCAAATAAACCACCTCTCCGCAAGATACACCATAGGTGCGAGGCAAATTTGAAGAAAATTTTGGGAGCGGTAGTGCTCGGTTTGTTAAGGACAGTTTGTTTGTTTGTTTGTTTGGGCTTATAGGCATAAAACCCTAAGGTCATCAATGCCTGCGTAATTTTGATTAATTCTATTTAAAATTTGGCCCTGAATGGGTACTGCGGATAGAGGCGCGCCCCAAGGAGAGACGAATCGCACCCGCCGAGAAGGAAATAACACCACGGCTTGCTTATCTGTATATATATAATTTTTTTTTTATTATTTTTTTTTTTTATACAAAGCTCATTTGTGGAATGTAGATAAAAACCATTTACATTTATTCTATATGGAAAAGTCTACATCCCCACGAGGTTTGGAGCAAAACTAGCCCAAGCAGCCGTGTCGCATTCCCCGCCAAGCGGGACCGATCCGCCCCAACCACACGTAGCCCCCGCCCCCAGCTACAGCCCCACAGAACCCCTGAGAAAATTGATTAAGATAATACATATTACATATTATATAATATGTTAATTTATATAATATATTAAATAAATTAAGATAAAATTTGTCGTATAAGTATTATTTTGTTGTCAAATAATTAAATATTGTTAAGCAGATTATTTTCTTTTAAAAAATTAAAAACTGTTTTGGCTTTAGATATATCATTTCCGAGGGTGTCCGAAATATTAGTTGAAAGTCCTATTCTAGTTAATTTCGCGAGATAGAAAGCACATTCTTGAAATATATGTTTCACAGTTAGGGAGCCATTGCAATGTTGGCACCTTGGCGGTGGCTGCTTCGTTATCAGATGTAAGTGGGTCAGCCTCGTATGGCCGATCCTCAATCTAGCCATAGCTACCTCCTCCCTACGATTCTGATGACTCGATGAGATCCATGGCTTTACTGACTTTTTAATATCCTTTAGCTTGCTTGGTGGACTTTCATTCCACATATTTTGCCAATTTTGGAGAATTTTATTTTTGAGGGGATGGCTCATTTCTTGTGGTGTTAAAATAGCCACGCCACGACCAGGAAGGGTAAGTGCTTGTTTCGCTGCTATGTCTGCGAGTTCATTGCCAATAATCCCTGTGTGACTCGGAATCCAGATAAAGTATACCGACTTTCCCATGTTTTCCAATATATCGAGGTAGTAATGGATTTTTAGAATAATCGGATGTTTGGGGTACATGTTGCTGATGCCTTTTAATGAGCTTAACGAGTCCGTAACTATTGCGATGATGCTTTGATCTATTGACATGGAGTAGTGGAGTGCTGATGATATTGCATGGAGCTCGGCCGTAAATATATTGCATAGTTTGTGTAGTTTTATTTAATGAGTAGTTTTTATGAAATCGGATTTAGATCCGTTAGTATAAATTTCAAAAGGTTTTGGTATACTTTGAAGGAGACAGAAAAATTCAGATTTGTATACAGAAGGAGGGGTATTATTTTTAGGAAGTCTGGTTAAGTGAAGCAGTGTTTCAGGAGGTTTGTTTGTCCATGGAGGGTTATGAACTTCTTGTTTATATATTGGTATTTCTTTTAGGAATTTGATAGCTGAATTTACTATTTCTGAAAAAGGAAGTGTTGCGTTCGGCTTTTTTGAAAATAATTTAGCGAATTTTGATTTAAAAATGTATTTATGTGCTGAGTGTTCGGAATAAGGTAGGATTTTGGAGATATAATTAACTGCTAACTTTTTTCTTCTGAACAATAGTGGGGGTATCCCTGATTCACAATATAAACTAAGAATGGGACTAGTTCGAAACGCTCCCGTCGATAAACGAATTCCAGTATGGTGGATGGAATCAATTTTATTTAGTATTTGGAGTCGAGCAGAACCATAGATAAAACAACCATAGTCCAATTTCGAACATATTATAGCTCGATAGATTTTTAATAATGAGTGCCTGTCGGAACCCCATGAGGGTGCCACTAAGATATTTTAATATTTTGAGTCTTTTTGTGGATGATGATTTTAGAGTGGAAATGTGTGATTCCCAAGTTTAGTCTGCGGTCAAATATCATGCCCAAAAATCTGTGATTGTTTGTGTAGGGAATTATGGAGTTTCCTAATCGGAGTTCAGGAGAGGGAGGAGTGTTTCTTTTACGATTAAAGTGCAAACAATTAGATTTTTCGGAGGAGAATTGTAGGCCAACGGATGAAGACCAGCAGAGCAGCCTATTTATGGCTTCCTGTAATTTTGTTTGTATAATGTAGATATTTTCTGAGCGACAAATTATAGCTAGGTCATCAGCGAACAATAGGGGTTTGACACCTCTCGGCAAATTTAATCCCAGATCGTTTATTGCTAGGCAAAATAAAGTTGGGCTAAGGACACAACCTTGAGGAACACCATTGCTTTGTTTATGTATATCTGAAAGCTTGCATCCTATCCTGACTCTAAAGTGGCGATTTGATAGAAATTGTTGAATATATGTGAAAAAATGTCCTCTGATTCCAATGGATGATAGTTTATTTAGACTAACTTTGTGATTGATGTTATCGAAGGCCTTTTTTAAATCAAAGAATATAGCAATCATATGCTGGGAATTGATGAATGAATATTGGGCTTCGGCTTCCAATATGACCAGGTGATCTACAGTGGATCTTCCCTTACGGAAACCGGACTGAAATGGTTGAAGTAAATTGTTGTTTTCTATGACCCACATTAATCTTTTATTCACCATGCGCTCCATAATCTTACTGAGGCAACTTGTAAGAAATATAGGGCGATAGCTGTTTGGGATCCTTTTATCTTTTCCAGTTTTTAGAATAGGAACTATTATTGAATTGCGCCAGGATTTTGGAAAGTGTCCCGTTTGCCAAACATGATTATAGAATTCAAGTAACCATTTTTGGGTATAGGCAGACAGGTTTTTGACCATATCATAATGGATTTGGTCCGGGCCAGGCGTTGTTCCTTTAACAGTATTTAGGATATTTTTGAATTCCCACATTGAGAAAGGGATGTTATGATATTCTGTTTCTAAATTTTCCATGAAGTCTGTTTCTATTTCATCGGTATTGTTGCTATTGTCTTCAGTTTTGTAAATTTTGTCATAGAAATCGGCGAATATGTTTGATACAATTAGGGGATCGTCAGATAATTGGCCTTTTGTTAATATGGTGTATTGTGTGAAAGATTGATTTTTGGTGAGTTTACGGACTTTATTCCATATATCAGCTGATGAAGCAGAGGAATTTATAGAGCTTGTAAATTTCTTCCATGAATCTGATTTACATGAATTAAACAACTTTCTGCAAATAGCTCTCTGTTTTTTGTATTCCGTCATGTTTTCGAACGTCAATGATTTTTGAAAATTTTTAAGGGCCTTACGACGTTTTTTAATTGCCTTTTTGCAAGCATCATTGAACCAGGGAACGAGTGGTCTTTTTGGGGAGCCTGAGGTCATAGGTATAGACACTGTAGCTGCTTGAATAATTTTATTAGTGATAATTTCGCACCCAATGTCGGTGCTCATTTCGGATGGGTGGTATTGAGGTGGTGTGATCAAGGAGTCAAAAAGATTCCAATCTGCTCTGTCTAGGACCCATCTCGGTTTGGTGTTAGTGGGGTTTATATTTATGAATTTCATAAGCAAAGGGAAGTGGTCGCTACCACATAGGCCTGGTGAAACTGTCCAGTTTATTGTATTGTAAAGGCTAGCGCTGCAAAGGGAAAGGTCAATTGAGGAGTAAGTTCTATAGCTGGAGCTGAGAAACGTAGGTTCACCGGTGTTAAGTAGAAGAAGATTTGAGTGGTCTAAAAAGCTCTCTATTATTTTACCCCGAACGTTAATATCTTGTGAACCCCATAAGGGATTTTTGCCATTAAAATCTCCAACAAAAAGAACAGGTTGTGGCAGTTGTTTGTATATGTCTAGTAGGCTTTTTGTATCTATTGTACGGTCCTGTGATAAATAAAGATTGCAAATGGTCAAGTTGAAGCGAAGGTGAACGGAGACTGCTACAGTCTGGAGGTGGGAGTTTAATGGTATTTGTTTGGAGTATACAGATTTGTTTACCGTATATTAAAACCCAATGATGATAATTGTTTGAGCTTGAAGTATCATTTCTATAGATTTCAAAGTTTTTTAAATTGAATTTGTCATTTGTTGAGAGATGAGTCTCTTGAAGGGCTAGGCAAAACGGGTCTTTATCGTGAATAAGAACCTTCAGGTCATTGAAATGAGTCTTTAAGCTATTACAATTCCATCGAACTAAGGTCATAAAAGGATTATTTGTAATGGATTAGAAATATATAAACAAATAAATATAAAATAAAATAGCTTTGTATAACCCATAGTAGCAGAATATGTATATAATACACCAATAACCACAATAATGTGGTAGGTAATACAGAATTGAAGAGACGTAAGGAGATACAGAATTTAAAAAAAAAAAAAAAAAAAAAAAAAAAAAAAAAAAAAAAAAAAAAAAAAAAAAAAAAAAAAAAAAAAAAAAAAAAAAAAAAATTATTGTAGACTTGAAAAGCCAAAGGAAAAGAGAAGAACAAAGATAGACTAAGGAAAAAATAAAGAATAAAAATAAATGAAATAAAGAAAAAAAAAGAAAAAAAAAAAAAAATTCTTAAATCCGTAAAAAAAACATAAAAAATAATTTATATAGTACTTCCATTGTAGTGGTACAACTGGCCTAGTGATAAGAAGTAATAACTTGAAAACGATAAAATGATTGTAAAAACAGATAGGAACAGTAATATAGTAAATAAAAGGAATACTTACGTACAGATATATATGTACGTGACAGAGATAACAACAATGTGATATTTACCAACATTATGAGGAGAAAAGAGACGAATGAGTAAATAAAGGCACAAATATATAGTTTTAAACAGTTAATAATGATTAAAAGACTATTTAATTTAGGATTAGGAAATTTTATATATATTTTATTTGAATAATTAATTAATATGATAAAAGGTTTTATAAAATTAAGAAAGTATATATCTGGGATTGGAAAACTGCAGTAGATGGAATTTATTGTATTTTGTGAATGTGAAATAGTAAATGGCAGAATGTAAATATTTATTGTATTATCTATGTTTACGTTACATAACTGAGTGGATAATAACATTATTTGAAAGTTATAGAGAGATTATTGTTATTATTTCTATCGTAGGAATATATAATATAATACCGGATGTTATAAATTTTATTATTATTGTTTGTCATGTAGGTTATCAGTGTTGGTAAATTGTTTAATTTTTTTCAGTTTCTTTAGTCTTTGATTCTCTTTTTGCATTCCGTTTATTAATAACTTTTTTAAACCCCTGATCATCGACCAACTGGCCCGTATCTTCGATAGACATGGGTGAAGTGGGTTCGTTATCAGGGATTGAGTGTGCGTTATCACCTTGGTCTCTGGAGGTTGACGGAATGGGGGGTAGAGACAAGGATGGTGGGGGGGGGGGGGGGGGGGGGGGGGGTGGCAGTACCTGCCGAGCAGCTTCGTGTTTTAGGACGAAGTGGATTAGTTGGAATAGGGATGGGAGGGGGTTGGATAGGAGATGGTGGGGGAAGGGGGGCAAGGAGAGGGAGTGGGGTGCTACTATGGTTTTCTGGTATTGTTTTATTATTTAAATTCGGCTTAACAGCATTTTGAATGTTAGCCTTAAAGCTAACCTGTGGGATAGTGAACTCAAAGTCCACTTGAATTCCTATTTCTTTTTTTTCAGTTGATTTTAAAATTTCAGAGAAGGATTTTTGAAACATGATAGGGTTTCTACTTTTTATAATTTTTTTGGCTTCAGTATATGAGGTTTTATTGTTTACTTGAATCGCTTTTATTTCTTTTTTTAGTTTAAAAACGGGACAATTCCTTTTGTTTGATTTGAGCATTTGGTTTTGTTTTCACATTTAGAGTTATTAGTATGTTGTTTTTCCCCACAATTAGAGCAAATTGATAATTTTTTACAATCCTTAGTTGGATGAGAGAAACCCAAGCAATTATAGCATCTCATCGGGTTCGGAATATATTGTTTTACTTCTACTGTGAGAAATCCTATTTTAATTTCTTCGGGGGGTTTTGGTGTATTAAATGAAAAAATATACGTATGGGTATATATTTCGTTTCCATTTTTTTTAATTTTTATTCTAGTAACATCGGTAACGATATTTTTTAGTTCTTCTTTTATTTCTTCTATAGTGGCAAATTGTAAGTCGTAACATCTAATTACGCCCTTCGAATAGTTCAGTGATCTATGAGGACTAGCTTCGACTTGAAATTGTCCACCAAAATTATCGATTGCTAATAATGTTTCACTGTTTTGCATTGACTGTTTCAATGAGCAAATTTCCGTCTTTAAGTTTTTTAAAATTTTTTGTAGTACCTATCGTATTTGTTATGAATTTGTTGATAAAAAAAGTTGATACATTTTTGAATTTCCCTCGTCTTTTCTTATCAAAACTATATATGTTGGGGAAATTTTTTGGTTTGAAAAAATGGGGGTGTTATCGATAGGCGATTTCATTCTCCCTCTTTTCTACGCTTTACATTGGGACTTGGTGGGTCAGTCCCATTCATTGTTTAATTTTAAAATTATTTATATATAAAAAAAAATAATTGTAATAATAATAAATGAAATAACTATTTATAAAAAAAAAAAAAAAAAAAAAGTACAATAAACCAAATGATATTTTATTAAATAATTAATGAAATGTAATAGAAATAGTTGGTTCTAGCTTATCTGTTCTGGTGATCCTCTGAGCTCTGTTCTCTTCGGAGTCCAAACAAACACTGGTCAAGGACAGTTTTTTAAATTTCCCGGTTGAGCAATTTATTTATTTTTTGTGGACGCCCGTTCTGTGGTTTGCTGGATGCACAGCCTAATTCTTTATATAATTTTAGATACTGTACCTAAGTTTTTACGAACAGTACTCCATACAATTTCCCTCACAGGATTTCCTTTATTTCGTAAGGAAACAATTAATTAGAGAATGGCTTTTTGCACTTTCATCATGGATTATTATCACAGACTAAAAGAATTTCCAATCATAAGACTTTGTTTCGGCCATAGCGAGTATAATCAGTTGTTATTGTTGAAATGTTTAGTTTTCTTTCATTACACAAGTCTTTCCGGAATTTTCTGTTGACTGTTGTTGATATGAATTATATTATGTTAAAATTAAAGATTAATGCTTGTTGTGTAAAATACCAATAGTTTCAATATGTGAAATTACCTATTTTAGATAGGAGGAGCATAAGCGTAAGATTTTGGCAAGTGTTTCCAGACTTTTTTTCTCAGGTACATTATTTTTTTTTTTTAAATGTAAGACTACAAATAAATATTGTTGGTACTCACTTAAATAGGAAAAATGAAAAGTTCTTTTGAAAGATATAAGACCTTGAACCGACTGAATGTGAAGAAGCGGAGGGCTGGTAGATAGGTGGGTTAAATCTTTTGGTTTTTCCTATGGCTAGTTGGTTTTAAAACCTATTGCCTCTTTACATTCAGTCTGTTCTAAGTCCTAATATCTTTTGGAAGCACTTTTCATTTTGACTCCTTAGATGTGTACCAACAAGTTTGATTTCTTGTCTTACATTTAAAAACAAAAATGCTGACTACTTCAACATTTACTAGACGAACATTCAGAGCTCCCAATTAATTACAAAAGACTCATATACATGACTGTGATTAGACCTATTTGGACGTACGGAGTTGAGCTTTGGGTCTCCACTAAACCATCCAATTCACCTCGTATTCAATCCTTACAATCCAAAATCCTTCGAAAAACCCTCAATGCTCCTTACTTTGTCACCAATAAACTTATCCATAAAGATCTTAATGTTCCATATGTTGCTTATTTATCCCACACCAAACACCTATCCTTTCATAGTAAGCTCCATAACCACTCAAATCCGTTAGTTTCTCAACTTGCTTCCCACTCCATTCCTGATAATCCTCCGAGGTGTCTGAAACGAAGATGGCCTAGAGACCTTCTAGTGTAGAAGTTTTAATAAAGTGCTACTGATGAGTAGTTCTTTTCGAGTTTTAACATGTTATAATCGTTGTCAATACATTTACTTGAAGTATATATCTTGTACAGTTGTAAATTTCAATAAATGTATATTAAAAAAAAAATATTACATATATAATCTGTGTAGCAAAGTGCTTATGTTTTGAAATATTTTTATGTTTTAAAACTGACAATGAATGTAATAAAAGTGGCAAATTATTCATCAATTCGAATTGTATTGATCCCCTAAACCAACATGCATACAATAACTGAAACTATTATTTGATAGCAACGATTGGTGTATATTATAAGGAGATACCTGTAACACTTATTTTTATTTAATTTCATTTATTTTATATTTTATTATTATTATTTTTTTAGAGTATTATCTTGACTTAGATAAGAAAAAAATTAAGGAGGCAACTAGTAGGTTGTTTCTAGTAGGAATGGGTTATAGAAGTTTTTTTAAGTAGGGTTAGGCTACAACCGGACGTTCTTGGCACCTATCATTATTTTTATTTATTTCATCTTCGAATATTTAATTTCTTAGGGTTCGGATAGGGGCTGGGGGGAGGGGGGCGCTTCCTGGGGTCGGGGCGGATCGGTCGACAATATGTCCGCCGTGAATCAATATTAGAAATGTAATGGTTTTTACCACATCCTACTTAGGATATATAATTTAAATAGAAGAAAATATGATATTGGCGCATTTCTGCTCGGCAGTAAAATCGATAGGGTTTTATGCCTATAAACCCCAACAAACAAACAAACAACCACCTATCATTCATCAAGATGGCCAAGCCGCTACCAGTTATCGCACTCTCCTGTTGCCGATGTTCGTGGCGGCCCCAACCGAGTCTTTGGTTTATTGCTTAGGCCGAAACAATTATCGTTGGGGCGAACGGAGCGCAATAAAACGGCGCAATAAAAGAGGAAATGAGAATGACAGCGCAGCTTGCGTGTTCCATTCTACCGCCTACTCTCTCTCTCTTATAATTTGGATTGTATTACCGCCGGTTTAGAATCCCTTCCATTCGAAACAGACGGGATATTTTTAACTTACATTGTATATTTTCTTGTTATTCTTTCGTTTGTTTATTCTCTAGTTACCCATTTGTGCTACTGCTTACTTGTTTCCACTATTCATTAACTGCTGAAAATGTTTCCTCAATTCAATAAACAAATATAAACTAAACAACTAAAAACCTATTAGCGTCATTCAAAGCAGTAATTTGAGCTCAAATCACGTTTGAATGTAGTACCTGTGTGAAGCTCAACTTGTGCAACCAACTACAACAAACTAGAAATGAATTTATGCATAAGGATCAAGGTTACCCTCTGCACAAGAAAATATCAACTATGCTTCAAACCTAATTCTTCTCCCCTACAAACGAAACCACCGAAACATTACGCCTAAATTTATAAGAAACAACAAAATAAAAAAATTCTCCTATCCATAAAAACGTTAATTACAATAAATCGTCCCTTAAAAGATAAACACACAAAATAACAAAACATATAATCCTAACATAACAAAGATTACATGTCTGGTTTTTTTTTGTATTTATGAATATTTGTTAACTTTTAAATATTTCAGATCTGCAGTCAAATCAATGCATACAACATCCCGTCTTTCTGTTGTATATACTCCATCCCACAGAACTACTGCATTCGAAGGCTCCTTCTTCTTTCGCTCAACCATTCTCTGGAGTTCCATTCCTCCTCTAATCAGACAAGCGAAATCTTAATAAACATTTAAATACCTCGTTCTTATCCAAGGTGACGCTTGGTAACAACCTACTTTCTCAATTAAATAATATCAAGCTCTTTCTAGAACACTGCCAATAACTATTTGCCCATATTAGATACCAATCAAAATAATTTTGTCTCACTCTGTATATAACGTTCAGTTCCTTCTATTGTATATAATAAGCCTTGTATCAAAGTAATCTATTTCTTATTTCATTTGTAGAATGTTTTCCAAGTTTCTTGTTTATATATTCAATTAGTATCTATGTATACATTATCATTACTATATTCTTATTTCTTCTTTATTTTTTTTTCATTTTATTTCTTCATTATGTCTCTGACCAGATGTAACTAATTTATTTATTTATGTACCTGTATGTTATTCTTAAGGAACAAGTTCTATTCTATTTGCTTTTTGTATTTAGTTATGTGGGATTTTTAATTCAATTATTTATCTTATAATTGAGGTACCTTCTCTCTTTTTTTTTTAAATCATTTTTTATTGTATATATTGTAAGAATGGATTCATAACCATCCATATTCCATATTCTTCTTAATTTATTTAGGATTGTAATATTAACTTAATAAACACGTTTCGAAGCTATTTTATAGGTTGAAGATTCCAGAAAATATTAAAAAGTTTATCGTTCGTTACATTATTTAAATAAAAACTTTTTACATTTCAAAAATTTCCCCTTAGATTTAATGTAATCGATGTACGTTCTGGTAAAAAAAACACAAAAAAACAAACAAAAAAACATTGATAACAGAAATTTTAATTTCGATAAAATATTTAATTAAGGGAAGCATGGACATGAATATCATTTCGCTTATTTACAAAAGCTTCTTAAAAAAGAAAGTCTTTTTTGTGTTTTTTAAAATAAAAATATGTTCTCTCAAATATATCAGATTTTGCCGCTTTTGTTTACTCCATCGTTTTCATAATCTTTAGCAATCTCTTTAATCAGATATTTTATTATTTATATTTTAGTTTAATTATTATTCTTAAGATGACGTTTTTAATTAGTTTACTTTATTATTAGACTAGTTACTTTAAAGGTAAATCTTTGATACAGATTAATGTATTTGACTTAAATATTGCTTATTGGGACTATATAATTTATTAAAATTAAGGATCTAATTTATTATAATAAAATACAGAATTTTCTCTTGTTTCTTATTATCTATTTATTCAAATTGAAATTGAAAAAAAAATATATAAATAAAAAAAAAAACCTGACATCCAGTAAATGTGATAATAACGTAAAGTAACAGCAAAACGATTGCTGGTAGCACTTCAAAAAAGTTTCTATTTGAGAATAGCTCCGAGAATAGCCATAAGATAAGCCATCTTCTTTTCAGACGCCTCGGAGAGTTGTCATGGGAAGCAAGTTGAGAAACTAGTGGATATGGAGTTTACTATGAATGGATAGATCTGGTTTGGGCTAAATCAGCAACATAGATTAAGGTCGTTATTGATAAGGTTATTTGAGACAAAGAAAGAAGCATTAAGGATTTTTCGAAGGTCGAAAGTTTTTGGATTGCAAGGATTGGATACGAGATCAATTAGATGGTTTAGTGGAGCCCCAAAGCTCAACAACATATGTCCAAATCAGTCTGATAACTGTCATGTAAATGATCTTTTGCAGTAAATCGGTAGTTTTGAAAGTTTATCTAGTAAAGATTTTTAATTAACTTTTTATTAAAAAAATCGATCCTACGTCGAAAAAAATGAGTTTAAAAATCGACCGACAGGAGGCGAACACCATTCAACATGAGACAGAGATAACAAAGGTACGGTGTTGAAATCGACAATGGAATTCACTTATATTCGATTAAATAATTACAAAAGATGGAGTGCTACATATGGTTCCCAGTGAAGTTTAAAAATCGACCAATATGTGACAAGCGCCATTCTAAAATAGAGTTTACAATGGTAAAAACTACTGAACCAATCTGTTTCAAATTTTAACCACATCATTTTCATAGTCTTAGCAATTGTTTCTTTTAAATTTTTTATTTATATCAATTTATTGAAATTTACAACTGTACAATTATATACATTAAGTAAATGGGCAGAAAACGATTACAATTACATGTCAAAGCTTGAAAAGAACTACTCATCAGTAGCACTTTAATAAAAATTCTACACTAGGAGATCTATAGGCCATCTTCTTTTCAGACGGCTCGGAGGATTATCGGGAAGCAAATTTTGAGTGGTAAGCAAGTTGAGAAACTAATGGATTTGAGTGGTTATGGAGCTTACTAAGAAAGGATAGGTATTTTGATATGGTATTTTGTAGTGATGGGCTAACTCAACAACATATGCAACATTAAGGTCTTTATGGATAGGTTTATTGGTAACAAAGTAAGGGGCATTACGGAAAGAATTAGAAGGTTTTGTTGAGCCCCGAAGCTCAACTCCATATGTCCAAATAGGTCTGATAACTGCCATGTAAATGAGTTTTTTGTAGTAAAGCGGAAGGTTTGAGCGTTTGTCTAGTAAATGTTGAAGAAGTCGAAAACGACGAGCAGTTTCCTGTCGTTTTTGTCTTCTATGTGGATTCCAAGTTAAACGTTGTTCCAAGTGGTGTCCTAGGTAGCGGATCTGTTCAACAGGGATTAGTGGAATGTCATTAAAGGATACTGCAGGACAGGAAGTCGTTGGGTTACGACGAAGGGTAAAGGTTATTTGGTGAGATTTATTAGGATTTATTTTGATTCTCCATTTTAGACACCATTCTTGAAGGTTTAGGATATTGGATTGGAGTGTTTGAGAGGCAATGAAGGGATCATTGTTTACTGATAACACTCATGTGTCATCAGCGTAAGTGGTGAGGACAGTGGTAGGATGAGTTGGAATATCAGCTGTATACACCGTATAGAGGATGGGGCCTAGGATACTACCTTGAGGAACAACAGCAGATTGGGTAAAGAGGGAAGAATAGGAAAATTTGTGGTTTACTTAGTTAGCAATAGTTAAATTTTACATGCTCAATGTTGATTGGCAGAAACGAGGTTTGCTACGCTGTCATAAACTTTTAAGGTTAGAAATTAAAATCCAACCAGATGAAATCAATTATTTCTGCTGAATAAAAAGTGTGTGTGTGGGTGTGAAAAAGAGGGGATAGAGAGAGGGGTTTATAGCACTAAGCCGATAAACAGGAAGAGGTCTTTGGATGGAGGAAGTAGATGTTGGATGAGGAATGAGGGGGGAAGATGGACCATGGATGAAGTAGGCAGCAGATAAAGACTTGGAAGCAGCCCAACTTTTCCCGCGATACTAAGTTGACCTTACAACGACAGGCATAGGGCTTAGCATTATAACTATAAATGGATGCTATTACTCAGAAATAAGTTTAATAATATAAATTGTTTGCTGACCTCTATGTAAATATATATTAATGTATTCCATTGATTTATATATTTAAATTTAACATTTCATTTCATACATGGATTAAATTAAATTATAATAAAAGAAATAACTATTCTAACAAATTATTATTAATTAATCATATCCTAAAACGACTAAATAAAACTAAGTAAATGCTGTTAGCGAAAAGAAGTCCGATCGATCAAATAGATCAGACACAAATAGATGTAGTTATTGTGTCCCGAGAGAGATATTCTAAGCGCTAAATTACGAACCGAGTCCAACATGTTTAGTTAAGTTCAACTAGATGTTTCTTACTTTACTTGTGCTTCATAGTCAAGATAACTTCTTATGAGACAATAATTTTATTGCAGCGCCTCGGACTAAAGTTGTCCAAAACTTTTCCTTAATTATTCTTCCTTAAAGAATTAATCACAAATTTTGTTGTCACGAACACAATCCTTAAATCCAACTCTTATAATTAGTATTACAAGAATGTCAGCGGAAAAAAACGTTCAAATGCTGAAGCGGCCGCCGGATACATTTGTGCCATAGAAGGAGCTATCCAGCTTGTCAGACCAGAATGAAATTTCATTTACACTAACAAATAAAATGAATAAATTAGTCATAATGTCTCTAAATTTCTACCAATTCTACGTTTCAATAACGTTATCACTAACATTTCCACATTTCTAAATGATAGACTGCGCAATTATTATTACGTTCAGCTGGCAATCGACAGGATACATTTATCAACAGATTAAAACCATGCTTATCAGGAGATTGTGTTGATCTTCAGCTGTTTTATGATGTGAATATATTTTAACAATGTAATATTTGCTAAAACATATAAAGATATGACACATTTGTTCAAAATAAATATTGTATTTTTATTAAATAGTTGAATCCAAAAGTATGCAATCAATAAAAGTATTTATAAACAATGATGTAAATAATATAACTACTAATCTCTAAAAGATGTGCAAATATGCCAATTTTTTATTTGTTATGTATTGCTATAAATTTTATTGCAAAATCTAAATCTATTTATTTCAATTTAAAACTGTATAAAAAAAAAAAAAAAAATGTAATAAATGTGATTATAACATTCAAAATACCCACTGGTAGCCATGGAATGTTGATACGTAGCTTGTTTGGACATCAGCATCATATGGTACATTAAGGATAAGTTTGTTGGTGAAAAAGTAAGGAGAATTGAGGATTTTTCCAAGTCTTTTGAATTGTAAGAATTGGGCGCGAGAAAAATTGGATGATTCGGTGGAGCACCAGAGCTAAACTCCGTATCTCCAAATAGGTCTAATTAGCTAACATATAAATGAATGTTTTTTAATTAATCGGAACCTCAGAGCGTTTTTCTGGTAAATGTTGAAGAAGTAGAAAACTGTGAGCCGTTTCCTATGGTATTGTGTGTGTATTCCGCATACAAAAGACTCCCAAAACAAATACTACAAGGGAGTTCGGATGGGGAAAGGGGAAGAGGCAGGACCAGACTGCGATGGCTGGATCTTCAATTGACCATAACGCCGGAAGAGTTAGTTATATAAGAAAAATATATAATTCAATAATTTACTAATTGTTTTGTATATATTTTTATTGTGAAACTATCACGTGCTAGTGTTAAAAAATGTGGGATTGGATGCTGTGATAAGTGATCAACTGTCCATTTATTTCGATTATAGTTTAAAAAAAAACATGTTAAGAATATATTACTGAATCAAACATTCTACGAGTTACTAATTATGTGATGTTAAACTACAGTTAAAAAAAATTGACTATCGTTTCATTAGCTGAAATATTTGATGCCGATAGTTAATTTTACAAAAAAAAAAAAAAAAAAATGGTGTGGCTGTGTCTTGAACACTGCCGTGTGGTGTACGTAAATACGTTTATGGAACGGGTTATATTTTTAAAATAAAATATTTTTATTTATGTATTTAGGATAAAAGCAAGGAAACAAATATTTATTGTGTTACAATATAACTTTATTAATTATAGGCCTGTGATACGAAAAGTAGGACACAAATTGCATACAAGATACACAGAGATATCTGGTAAACGTCAAATCAATACAGATATTACCTAACGTTGCTGGAGAAGTTTCAATATAAGACAAATTGAGCAGAAGACTAAAGAGAAGTCGGGCAATGAGCGGTTTTGTGAGACATTAATATTAAAGTCTCCAACTATCATAACTGGTGTAGTAAGATCAGGCTCGTAAATCGGTAATCATTTTAGAGATTTTTTGGAATATTTAAACAACGATCGTAACAAAAAGAGTTTAATTTCTGCTAACACTGTGCCCGGGTGGATATACACCCATCCACCAGGTTTTGCACCTTTCGTTTCCACATACATTTCCGAAGTGTCATTGTTAACTCTATTACAATCAGTGAAGCTATTGATGTTGCGATATATAGCGGCTTCATCGGCTTGCGACTTGATGATGATGTTACCGCTACCGATGAAGTAGTTGCAATTTATCAGTTCTTAATCATATTACAATATGAACTCAGATCTAAGCTAGGTACATTCACTGGCATGGAATTTTCCATCCAAGTTTTGCTGATTGCCAACTAATCAGATCGGTTGATGATTGTATCAGTAGGGATGTCTTCTGAGTGCGCAACCAAGCTTTGTGCATTAATGGCGGTAATAAATCAATGCTTATTAGGAAGTAACTTTTGCGATCCCGGCACTGCTCCACTCGATCATTTGGTGTTTTATTATTACCATTCGATTGTTCTTGAGAAGCCCTTTCGAACCGTATACGATTTCTGTATTTGGTTTTGACTTTTCGACGCGTATAGGCCGACTTTATATATTTTTGATAACATTTTTTTAACCTATCTCCTTATTATACTCACTGTGACTACTCTCAACTAATGTTAGATAGATTTTTACGACAGCTGACGATTAAAACTTAAACGAACATCGTAGCCTCTCCGAGTGAACAGTTATACTAATTGAAAATCTCGATAAGTACTAAAATAACCTTAAAATTGTGGCGCTTCCCCCTCCACCGCACACGATGCGTCACTGTTTTCGCTTATCGTAATGAATTCTTTGATCCTTTAGCTATCCTTTGGTATAATTTAACTTTGGATGTAGAAGATAGATTCGAAACTACATCGCCAAACTGTATCCCCCGATTTCACGTTAGTTATCATTAGGTTTTTTTGATTGCCTCCGTACGGTATCAAATTTAAAGACGTATTCACGTCAACAAAACAAAAATATGATAAGTGAATTTTGAAGCAAACCCGAAATCATGGGGGAGGAGGGGGAAATTAAATTCTTCTTTCAGAACAAAAGACAAACGGCCAGAACTTTATACATAAATGTAAGAACAGATATAATAAAAGGACCTATAGCTTAAAGAAAACATACTAACATCTGATGAAAATGTTTATCAAATATGAGTATAGTTTATACAATCAAGAAATAATAATGGAATATCAAAAAATACTCTAAATACTTGTAAGAAAATTATTATTACTCATTCTATATTATTATTGCAGTAGAGATATCAAAGGGTGTGTGATCTATATTATTCTGCTGGTTTGAATTCGTTCAACATTTGCTCTTGGTGACATTAAACAAATAGTCAGTGCCTCCTGCATTACCTGGTTCACCGAGGAGGCTATGGGAGCGGAAGTGGCAAGCAGGATGTGACGTAGAGACCTAATCCAACCCTCTTTCTCCTTCAAAGCTGCCTACTGCGCACTACCAGATATTGTTTCTGTTTTAAAATATATTTATTAGAAATATATATATTTCTTACTTGAAATGCATCGTTATTTAATAATTACGAACGAAACAATCTCCATTCTAAAAAAAATATGATTATAGTAAATGTTTGTCTGCATGTTTTTTTTTTTGCATACATATAGGGTTGCCATCTCCTAAAATACAAAAGCCGGACTTGGTGCTGTATTAAGCCGGACATTTGCCACAAAAGCCGGGCATTATCTTTAAAAGCCAAACATACCTTATATAAAACCGGATGTTCGTTTTTACAGTTGGAATTAACTTCAATAATAAAAAAAGTCTATCAAGATAAGTTACATATAATTTTTAATTAATCAAAGCTATGTTACATAACTTATATTAGAGGTTTAAGTTTAAGCATAGAATCGAAAATTAGTATTCTTCCAATTTTAGTAGTTCAGAATTAAATTTTTCATTATGAAATGATCTAAAAATAAGCAGTCCAATTTTTATGTGCAGAAAGTTTTTTAAAATCTTTTATGAAATTCTGCCATTGGTCAAAAAGTTTACTAAATTAGTCAAAAAGGTAAGAGGAGTGGGAGTTTCCAAGATCTGAACACAGTCGCATTTCCGCCTCGCCATAAAATTGCTACTTTCAACGAAGAAGACGAAAAAGCCGACAAATGCCGGACAGGCCGGACACACAAATATTTGGCTGGACACTGCCGTAAAAAGCCGGACAAATGGCAACCCTACATATATACCAACATTTTTAGTATCATGCAAGTTTTAAAAAGTTGAATTTTTTGACGGGCCTATAAAAAAATATGCTACTTTTACAGAAGCGTTTTCCAGCCCATTTACGCTCTAAAATACCTGTAGATTCTAACCTTCTTCCGATATATATCGGTGTTTAGGTCGCCATTTTTGAGGGAAAGGTTATTCTCCTTCTTCTAAGGAGATACTCTAAATCCCTGTTCAAAGTAATATCAACTTCTGTTTACCTTCTGATATTAAAATGAGAAAAAAGAAAATAATTAAGTGGATATAAAAATATATCAAAATATAAGACTCTAAATCAATGTTGAATTAATATATTATTAAATGAGAAGTAAAGTAATGGTACATCACAAGAAATGTTAACTTTTGATAAACATTCTGATGCTAGGGAAGTGTAAATAACTAATTATAAATTTATAAAACACATAATCCTTGTTGAAGTTATGATGTAATGTATGCTATATTTTTTTTAAGGGATGTGGGGATAAGAAAATATGAAACCTGTATATACTTTCTCACATTTATTTTTAGATCCATAATGAAGTTAAGATCTTGTATACCCCTTTATTCAGAATAGTTAATATAATTTTTTTAAAAATAATATGAAAATATAAACCATGAGCTTTGTCATTTAATGAAAATAAATATATTTTGTCATTTTTATCTTTTAATGGCTAATACTTATTATAATACCTCTTTTTTAACTATTTTTGAATATTATACTGCATATTATTAAACGTTTTAAATATATAATAGTATTTTATATAGGATATTATACAGGGTGTTCCGAATTTAAATGGCAAAACTTCAGGAACTTATAGGGGACCGAAAAACTAAGCCAAAAAGTCGTTTAGAGATTTGCTCGTTTTTGCTTAGTTTTAGAGAAAATCACAAAAAAAAGAAACAAAACAAAAATGTTACAAGTAGCGATTATCACCTTTCAAAGTTCGTCAGGCTAGGCAGTGAGATATGTAAACACTTAATGTTATCCTTTACATTCTTTTATATAAGAATAACATGCCTTTTATTTGTTTACATTTTGGCTTCCTTCTAGGATTATAATTCCTAAACCAGTCTTCAGTCATTTACTCAGATATTTTTGTGTGAATAGCATCAGCCACATGGTTTCTGTAACGGTAATGCTTTAGAAGCGGTGCGGGAGTATGCGCGCCGATTTCCAAACAGAAGAGTGCCTAATCGACGAGTCTTTTCGTTAACTTTTGATAGAATACGAGAGACTGGGTCATTCTTAATACGCAATGAAGGCGACCAATTCTGGGGAGCAATAAGAGCTGATTATCGGAGAAGAAATTGTGTCCAACGCCACTGCGATAATAATCCTGAGACTAGCATCCGAAGAGCATCTGCTGCATTAGCAATATCGCGGCAAGTAATATGGCAAACTTTGAAAGGTGATAATCGCTACCCATACCATCTTCAAAAAAGTTCAGAATTTATTACCTCAAGATTATGTCAAGAGATTGAATTTTAGTAACTGGTTTCTTGACAAAATTCGCGATGATAATTTATTTCCATTAAAAATTATATGGACCGATGAAGCTACCTTTACAAGAGGAGGAATTGTTAATCAAAGAATTATCATGTATGGGCTCTTGAAAATCCCAGAGCTATTATAGAGAATAGGTTTCAGCACGAATTTGCTATTAACGTTTGGCTTGGAATTTGGAACGGATTACTGGTGGGACCATATTTTTTACCTGAAAGATTGAATGGTATCACATTTACACATTTTTTGGAGAACGATTTTTCTAATTATTTAGATGACATTCCCTTACAGCAGCGGATTGAAATGTGGTTCCAACTCGATGGATGTCCAGCTCATTATAGCAGAGCTGCTCGAGCTTGGCTGGATATAAATTATCCACAACGATGGATTGGACGTGGAGGAGTAGTACCTTGGCCACCCAGATCACCTGATATGACACCCATGGATTTCTTCGTATGGGGAACCTTGAAGCAGAAAGTTAATTTTGTGTCAAATTAACTCAAGAGAGCAATTAAGAGACCGAATCATAGATGCAGTGCACCAAATATCATCAGAACAATGTTTAGCTGCAATTTATCAAGTGAGTGCTAGATGTAATGCTTGCATTGGTGCAAGAGGACAACATTTTGAGCAATATTTACATTAAAAAGAACATAACATAAATATAAATGTAAATAAATAAGTATAAAGATCATATGATGGCGTCAAAAATAGATCTAATTAAAAGTGCTCTTGAAAAAATCAAATCATTAGAAGCTGCTAAAAATAAAAAAGACCGATCTTGCATTATTCAAGAAACAGTAACAATTCTAGAAGAATTGCAAATCACTACGGAAAATGAGGCAGCCTCGAATAAAGATTTTAGGAAGAGTGAAACAAACACTAACCTAACCTATTCTGCTGCAGTGAAAAACGTAAGTAAGCCTATAATTACTTCTCCTTCACATGTTCTAATGGTCTCATTGAAGAATGACAATTCTAATTCTGAAGTTACTAAAAAGGCATTTAAATCCAAAATTAATCCAGTCTCTTTAGGACTGGGTATCAAAAACATTAAAAACATACGTGATGGGAAGATTTTGGTTGAAACTACAGATAGTAGAGACGTCGAAAAGATAGAAGAAGTTCTCAGAGGTGATGAAAGTCTCAAAGCTGACATCCCAAAAAAATACAACCCCAAAATAATAATTAGAAGGCTTCCTGAAGAGGTTAGTAAAGATAATTTGATTCGTACTCTAATTACTCAAAATAGTGAGCTTCAAATCGCAGAAGAAAACCTCAAATTACTCACAATTATTGGTGGAAAAACATCAACGAGCCCCCGACATGCTCTGTTGGAAATAACCCCAAATTTGCGTGACCTTCTGTTGAATAATCGTCTCAAATTATTCCATACCATTTGTTCAGCAGCGGACTACATATCGGTGAGACAGTGTAAAAAATGCTGCAAGTTTAATCATCCTGAGAAGCATTGTAAGAGCAAGCTGACGTACGCCATCTATAGCGGGGAACATCACACCCAGGATTGCCCCAAGAAAGAAGAAGAAGAACAACAACAATGTATCAATTGTGTCAATTATAACAGACATTGCAAGCCACACTTTAGGGTAAATTCAAAACATCTAGCAACAAGTAAGTGTTGTCCATCTTATATAAATGCCATCCACCGTCTAATTAAAAATACAAACTACAGCGGTTCAACTAAATTACAATTACCACAATGGCAGTAAATACAAATATACAAACATTAAACATTCTACAGTTAAACACACAACATTCTTACAAATCAAAAATACTATTACAGGAATACATACAAAAACATAAAATACAAATTGCTTTAATTCAAGAACCATATTTAGGAGAAAAAATTCGCTCAAGTTCAAGATATCGAGAGTTTTCTGTAAACCTAACCCATTGCAGATCTCTTGTCATTGTTAATTGTAAACAAATAGATGCTATGTTGCTGGGTGATCTTTCTAATCCAGATGTTACAGTGGTACAGGTTATGATTGATAAGACTCCGATTATTTTCATCTCCGCCTACTTTGATATCAATAGAGATGTTGTAGAAGACACTGATAACCTAAAACGCGTAATCGATAGATTTTCAGATCGAGGAATTGTAATCGGTGCGGATACAAACTGTCGATCTAGATTGTGGCATGATCTATTGACTAATAATCGTGGTAGGACTCTAGAAAATTTCATTATTGACAATAATATAAATATATGTAATGTCAATAATGGCCTTCCTACTTTTTTCAGCAGGCGAGGACAAAGTAATATCGATTTAACCATTACAAACGTTCATTTAATTAATAATATTAACAGTTGGAGAATTGAAGATGAAGAAAATTTATCGGATCACAATTGTATTAGATTCTCTATAAAATTCGATCATTGGGCCAGCATAAGAAAGGAAGGAAAATTATACAAAACTAAGAATGCTGATTGGACTAAATTTATAAACAATCTTCAAAATATATTTTCAAAAGGTTTCAATATCAATAGTACTATCAATTTAGATGAACAATTAACCTCAAAACTAAATAGAACTCCTTTCGATCAATTCGTACACAGGTTTCATAAATTTTTAATCAAAACCTGCAATAAATCTTTCAAAATTATGAATATCAGTACTTCAAAAAAATATTCAGGCCAAAAATTAAACCCGTGGTGGGATGAAAAATTGGAAAATCTGCGGAAATCAACTAACCGAGCCCGCAGATTATACCAAAAAACCAAATTAAATGATTTATTAAGGACAAATAGGCATCATCATTACTTAAATCTTAAACGGGAATATTCGCGATGTATTAAAGGCAAAAAAATGGAATCTTGGAAAGAATACTGCCAGAGTATTCCTACCAGAAATCCATGGAAATGGCCATACAAATATGCAGCTGGGAAAATACCACAACCATTCATTTTACAAAATTTAAGAAAATCAGATGGTACCTACACGACCTCAATTAATGATACCTATGATTACATTGTTAATAACTTAATTAAATTGGACGATCCTACCACAGATTCAGACATACATGTCACCATGAGACAGTCTGCAAACAGTTTACCCGAAACAGTTGACGATCTCCCGGTTACGCAATTAGAGTTATCAGATATTATTAACAATCTCAATGATAACAAAACACCAGGCATAGATGGAGTAAACTCTTTAATATACAAAAAAGTATACGAAACATTTCCACAAACTATATATAATATATATTCTAAATGCTTCAGCCTTGGACGTTTTCCAGATTTTTGGAAAAAGTCTAAATTGGTGCTAATTAATAAACCGGGGAAAAAACCTGAAGATATTTCCTCTATCAGACCTATATGTATTATTCCAACAGGTGGGAAAATATTGGAAAAGTTAATACATAACAGGTTGTCGTATTATCTTTACAGTAATAAGCTCCTCAGTGAAAACCAATTTGGATTTACGCCACAAAAAAGCACGGTTCATGCGGTAATGAAAGCCATAAATATTATCCAAAATGCCTTGAATAATAACCAGCATACCGCTATTATATCGCTTGATATCACTGGAGCGTTTGACAATGCTTGGTGGCCGTCAATTTTTAGTACTCTCATTAAATATCAATGTCCACGTAACATTTACAGGATTATTAAAGATTATCTTAGCAATAGGTCTGTATCTTTAGTGACAAACAACGTTGCATTACATAGAAATCAGTCTATTGGGACACCACAAGGCTCGTGCTGCTCTCCTCTTTTATGGAACCTAATTGTTGACTCACTGTTAAAAGAACGATTACCTTCAAACGCGACGATTTTGGCCTTTGCAGATGACATATTAGCAATTATAACATCAAAATATTTTAAACATTTACAGACAGTAGTCGATATAGTATTAGACAAAATAAATTCTTGGGCTTACTTAAACAAACTGACATTCAATACACAAAAATCTAATTATATGGTGATCACTAAAAAACGACTAAGTCCGGACTTAAATGTGAAAATACAAAATAAAAACCTGAATCGAATACGTACTTTGAAATATTTAGGCATAACCATTGACGAAAAATTAAAGTGGAACAGACATATTGACATACTACAAAACAAACTTTTAAAATTAATAAATTCACTTTCAATAGCAGCGCGAGCGACATGGGGTTTGAGAACGGAGGCTCTGGAGGTTTTGTATAAAGGCGCAATTTTGCCTATTCTTACTTATGGCATTGAAATATGGCATCCAGGACTTCAGATCAAATACAACAAGGCAAAGCTGGAAAGGGTCCAGAGGCTAATGGCACTCAAAATTGCCAAAGGATTCCGAACACTCTCTGATGAAGCTGCCTTTGTCTTGGCCAAAATGATCCCCATCAGTATATTAGCTACCAGTTACATAGGAAAATTCCATTTGTTATACATGAACACTGACTACGAAAATTTCAAATCTAACAACTTTGAACATACTACCGACTACAAGGATTGGTTACACCCAGCAGAATTTCCTTGTATTACTGAATGCTTAACTGACCCCACAGACTATGAGATATATACTGACGGAAGCAAGAATGGCGAATATGTAGGCTGTGCTAGTCTCATTTTTAAAAACAAAATTTTAGAAGATGTAATAAAGTATAAATTAGGCCCAGAATGTAGCAATAATCAAGCAGAACAATTCGCCATCCTTAAATCTCTAGAATACTTTCAAAATTTGAGGACAAAAGATAAAACTATTACAATACTAACGGACAGTCAGTGTACTCTATACATGATAAAAAACAGACATTGTCACAATCCCATCATTGAAAAAATAAGATCATTTCTAAGATATCTACAAACTGACGATAACATTCAAATTTCCTTCAAGTGGGTAAAAGGGCATTCCGACATAGCGGAAAACGAACTGGCTGACAAGGCTGCAAAAGAGGCTTCAAAGGATACTACCCTTCCTATATCATATAATATGATATCCAAACAACACTTAAAACACATGCTAAAAACACAAGCAGTAGACCAGTGGCAGACACGTTGGAACACTACACACAAGGGAAGACATCTACATAACTTCATTCCTGACTTACGGACCTACATTAAATCAAACTCATGGACTAACTTTTACATCACACAAGGAGTCACAGGACATGCGGCAGTAAACAGTTATTTCTATCGATTTAAAATAAGAGATTCTTTCCTATGTCCTTGTGATTTCACTCAAGAACAAAATATACACCACCTCATATATGAATGCAGACTACTCACTGACTACAGAACTATTCTACAGACAAAAACAGTACAGAAACTAGGACATTGGCCGGTGGATGGTCAATGTTTGATGAACAAATCATTTGAAAATTTCCAAATATTTCTAAAAAATTCAATCATTAAAATAGAGGATATAAATATGAAATATCTCTAAACCTCTAAATATTCATAAACTTTTAAATCTACATAACTTTGTTGCTGTTTTTATTGAATTTTAAATTATCTATGCTATATAACTTCTTATTCTTTGTTTTTTTTTTTTTTTTTCTTGTTTATTTTTATATTTATACCTTTCAACACATGTAAAATTATAATCAAATCGCAAATAATATTTACATGTACATTGTATACTTTGTACAAGTATGGTGTGTACAGAAAATAATAAAATCCCTTCCAACAGGGTTACTGCTGGAAGGAAAACACTAAAAAAAAAAAAAAAAAAAAAAAAATAAGTATAAAAATGAAAACTTGTTTTGTTTCTTTTTTTACGATTTTCTCTAAAACTAAGCAAAAACGAGCAAATCTTTAAAGAACTTTTTGTCCTAGTTTTTCGGTCCCCTATAAGTTCCTGAAGTTTTGCCATTTAAATTTGGGATACCCTGTATAGCATATTTCATTTCTTTTAGTTGCATATAAACCCGGGGTTCTAAGGGTTTCTTAGAAGTATTTTAAATTAGGATAAAACTTTCTTCATAACTTTTCGAGTGAAATCCCTCTAATCATATAGCTACAGTTTTAACTCAAATTAACCGATTAGAGCAACTAACAAAAATGTTACAAATGTTGTATGCCATAAAAGAACGTTTATGATTGTGATTGCACTTAAAACTAATCCTATGTAACCTGTTAAAAGATAAACCGGATTATCTGATTTCATGATATCTCAGTTTCAGCTATCGAAATATTCGTATATCAAATTTTGATTCTTCATCCAGATTATGCACACACATTCAGACTATTATAGCTTCAATATCGAAGTATAAAGGATGGATATATGCTTACAGGAAAGCAAACATTTAAAATTAAACATTTTAAAAATCCTGTAGAACTGTAACCCATGTAAGGGTCTTTGAATTCAGTACTTAGGTAAAGATGTAAAGATATGATTTGGCTGATATCACGCTGAAAAGCCAGGCTTTCCTCCCAATTGAGTGTACCCGCTTTATATAGATGCTGGGTATGACCTAGACGTCGAAGAAATAAACATAAAAAATCCATTATTGCTAGGAACTAAAAACATTCTTTACTAACCTCATCATCCAACGTTTTTCGTTGACTGAAACTGTGTTAACCTCATAAATTGGGTACCCTTAAATAGGAGGAAACCTTGCGGTAACGCTTTTTTTTTGCCAAATTTCTTCATTTCAACAACCGTTGGCGTGGTAGCCAGTAGTATATGCTTACTAAAATACTGAACACAAAAGCCTTAGGCTGTAGTGGTGTATGGTATTTTTTATTGACAATGTTCAAAGATCACATTTGATTTGACATTATTTATTTGATTTGCCTCTACCCCACAGGGTCATTGGCAGTTTATATTTATTGCATATTCCAATATCTGTCCGTAAAACAGTTTAGAAATTCCGTCAAGAACCTCACTTCTTCAACACTTAACATGACAAACCTTTACATTAGATTTAGTGGGGCATACGGAGTTGAGCTTTTGTGCTCCACTCAATCATCCAATTTGTATCTTCTCTAATCCTTACAATCCAAAATCCTAAATCCTTAATGCTCTCCTTACTTTATCATAAAGAAACTCATCCATAAATGTTTTAATGTAATATATGTTATGTTACTAGATTTTACTAGTTACCTATCTTTTCATAGGAAACTCCATACCTCTCGCTTCACTTTCCAAAACCTTGGAAAAAAGATGGTCTCGGGACCTTCTAATACAGAACTTTTATTGAAGTGCTTATCTGTGGGTATGTTATTTACAAGCTATTGATATGTCATTATGAGTAATATCTTCACATTTACTAGATGTATTTTTATTTTATTGTAGACAGATCTAAATTTCAATGAATATCTAGATTTTTTTTTTTTTTTATGACCTAAGAGTTCTTGATCCTACCATTTCTTAGATGTATAGATCTTTTTATTTTCGATGAACTTTATGTTTTCAATGTGCTCGTGAAAGAGAAACTCCGAGGCCGAGACTAAATATATACCATACAGAATACAGATATATAAATACAATCATAAAGTTTGTTTTAGTACATCATTTATAAGAGCTAAGCTGACAGTTAAGAGACAAGGCTATTGTGGATACAATAAGAACATAAATCATTGTTCAATATTAATGAGGTAGCTATCGTCTGGTCTTACGGCAGCTCTCTGCCTTCAAATCCGACAAATAACAGATGGTTGGTAATCCTAGAAGCGTTTGGAAATTCAAATATGATTTCGGTTTTATTATTTGTGGCTTCACTATCCTACTCAGGAAGAGGAATATAACGTGGGATTACTTACTACGAATTATAATATTTTTACTGAAGGGATTCTGAAGTATTGGTACTCTTCAAGGTTTCCAAGTCAATGATCGGTTGTTTGTAATTCTATTACCGGTTACTTTGAGGGTAATTTGGTACTGACTCATTACCGGCTTGTATTTAAATACTTTAATAAAAAAAATTCTTAAAAAGCTATTTCTTTAAAACTATTTTTGGTATTTGCAAATATATAAATTATATACAAGAAGTAAATTTGAGGGAAATGATTACTATGATATGTCAATTACATGTAAAGAACTCACTAGTAGCACTTCAATAGTGTTCTTTTTCTTTAGAAGGTCTCTTGGCCATCTTATTTTTAGACATCTCTGAATTTATTAGGAACAGAGTGTGAGGCAAGTTAGGAGACCAGTGGTTTTGAGTGGATATGTAGTTTACTATGAAAGGAAGTGTATCTGGTTTAAGCTAAATCAGTAAAATATGGAACATTAAGATCTCTTGATGGATAATTTTGTTTATGATATAAAAAGGAGCAATAAGAATTTTATTAAGGATTTTGGATTGTAATACAAGGAAAATTGGAAGGTTTAGTGGAGCCCCAAAACTCAAATCCGTGTATCCAAATGAGTCTAATTGCTGTAATGTGAATAAGTCTTTTATACTTTATTGGGAGCTTTGAACGCTTTTCTAGTAAATGTTGTAGTAGTCAGAAACGACGAGCAATTTCTTCTATTTTAAGCATGTTATCGTTGTATTTAAAGTCATTTTCACATATAATATTCAGTTATGAGATGTACCAAATCAAAAACACAGATGAGTCGTAATAAATTCCTGGTTTATAACAGATAAGATTCAAGTGGCCATCATTAATGTTGGTTAAAGGGTATTTGAGTGAATATTTAAAATCTGTATTTATTTATAAGTTGGGCTAGTTGGGAAATTTATGATAAATACTTGAATAAATCAGCATATTTTTTGTTATTTTTTTATAACTATGATTTTAATTTTATATATATTTTGTATTGTAATCAACATTTCATTCGTATTATACTTTTGCGCAGTGATAATTGGTAACGACAGAAGATTTAGATTAACAAAAGTTAAAATTTGTATAAACTTATCAATAATATTACTGACGTATTATCTTCTGTTTCTAACCAAATATATAATTTTCACGGAATTGTTTGCATATTAATTCAACATGTCTTTTAGCTAGACACAAGTATCTCAATGTTGCCATTTTATGCATATATTTATTATTTATTTGACGCGAAACACCCCTTAAGAATTAAACGACTATGTTGCCGTTATTGCATTTCTACCAAATATTTAAAAATTAATATAAGGAAAAAATTTAATTTTTGCAGATCTAATATTATGTCACAACGACATTATAGAAGATCTTTTGATAATTTCCTGCCGGGGGCAGAATCTTCATTCCTACAAGAGAACGTTTTGTTTGGTAGTAGTTTGTCGACGTTGTATAATTGTTTTGGAACCAACTCTTGAATCATGGAGTCAAATTTATCTTGAAACACTTTGACTGCTGAATAGTCTAATGACAGTTTTTTCTCCTGTATTAGCCAGAAATCTTATCCAAATACGGCTTTTAAATTTATCTATTCCACTAATCCCTGTTGAACAGATCCGTTACCTAGGAGTCCACTTGGAGAAACGTCTATCTTAGAATTCACATACAAGACTAAAACGACAAGAAACTGCCCATCGTTACAGACTACTTCAACATTCACTAGACAAACGTTCAAAGCTCCCAATTAATTACAAAAGACTCATTTACATGACAGTGATTAGACCTATTTGGACGTACGGAATTGAGCTTTGGGGCTCTACTAAACCATCCAATTCATCTCGTATCCAATCCTTACAATCCAAAATCCTTCGAAAAATCCTTTCGCTCCTTACTATGTGACCAATAAACTTATCCATAAAGATCTTAATGTTCCATATGTTTCTGATTTAGCCCAAACCAGATACCTATCCTTCCATAGTAAGCTCCATAACCACTCCAATCCACTAGTCTCCCAACTTGCTTCCTTCTCCATCCCTAATAATCCTCCGCGGCATCTGAAAAGAACATGGCCTAGGGACCTTTTAGTGTAGATTTTATTGAAGTGCTACTAGTGAGTAGTTCTTAACAAGTTACTTACGTGCCATTGTATTCACTGTCAACACATTTACTTGTTTAGTATTATTTTGTACAGTTGTAAATATCAATAAACGGAAAAAAAAAAAAAAATTATCTAACCATCCATCGTTAGCCTTAAAATAGTTTTTCCCATGGATTTTATTGTAAGCAATTTAGCTTTTTCATTTAAATGAAACTATATTATATATTACAGGATAATCAAACAAGCACAAACCTCTAGTGTCGGGTCCCCAGGGTTCTCGCCAGAAGGTCGGATTACTGTTGAACAATCGAAGGACCGGATTATCGAGATTGTACTGTATCAATTGTAAAGTGCATTAAAACTTGATTTATATTCCTTACTAGAGCAGTTGGCAACAAAAACTATTGTGGTTCTTCTGGTAAAAAAGGTATTACAAAACTCCACACGCCATGACTGCTAGTTAGTTTTAGACAAAAGATTCCGGTTCATTCAAAATAAAATAATATTGTGTGTTCCAAATGCGACCACACAATGAGGAAATCATGATTTGTGATGCACCTCACGAGGGGCTTCCGTCGACGTTGACGTTTTTGGCAACACGAAGCGAATGAAATTTTTATCTGAAATTTTGAAATTACAGCTTCATAGATCATAGTTTACTATGAAAAGATAGGTATCTTGTTTGGGCCACAACTGCAACATATGGAACATCTATATTGTTAAGGATAAGTTTATTTGTGACGTAATAAGAAGCGTTTATGGTTCGGACTGCAAGGTTTGGATACGAGATTTGGAAGGTTTAGTGGAGCCCAATTCCTTTATTAAAAGAATTATATATTTTTTTGAAGCTCTACTGTTTCCTTAGCATTTGATTTAAGGTCGGCAGAATTGATCCTAATTTCCGACGTCAATATTACCTAGGCACACCCATATCCTCTAAACAATCCTTAAAAAAAAAAAAAATATGCTGTATTTGGAGTTTCGTTACTCTGAATTCCTATATGTACCTCTTAAATACAAGAACCAAACCCACCACTTAGTATACTTCTGCGCAAACAATTGTTGTTCAATCCTATTCAGGGAAAGGAGTAGCAGAATTTCTTTTTGCAGGATTTAAAACAACTCCCATCTAAGATCAAATATTGCTACTGAATACCAAACGTCAGATTTTTGATGCATTCTCTATCGGAAATGTAGAAATAGTATTACGAATTCTGCCAAATTTACCGTGTCAATTCATTTATACGATTAAATGCAGACAGTAGCACTTTTACTACACATTTTCTTTTTTTTAATTTTGTGTAATCTTCTTAAATAATAATTAGTAAAACGATCCTCGTGCATTGCCCGAATTGTACCGAACTATATTAGTTGTTATAGTAAATGCTACTTTCTATTAATTAATTTTTTAATTATTCTTATATTTTTAAACTCTCTTATGCATGATTTTTTTTTATTTGTAGATACATTTAATAAATAAAAAATAACCTCAGGTGACGGTATCAAGATATCACTGATTTTTAATATTAATTTTGGTCGGATGATTAGGGGATATTGTCGTTATTCAGTTTTCTATGTTTGTAGTAATTTATGCAAACACATTCTTATCCTTTTTTTTTCATTTTTGACCTTGGTCACAATGGATGAGGGAATGAATATTTATAGAAGCTTTCAGATCAAAAGCATGCTAGTACTCACACAATGGATGTTCGGAATAAATTAAGCCATATACGCAATCAGACAATGACTCCGAAATGAAATATTTGAATATAAATATTATTCAAAAGGTATTCTGTCGAGGGAGAAGTGACATTTATGATGAAGAGGGTTTTTCTGCCGCCAGAGTTTTTTTTAAATATATGGAAGTCAATTGTGTATTCCAGTAGATAGAACAAATTAATTATTTTTTAAACACTTGGTTTACATAAGTTATTATAATTTTAGTCATTCAATTGAAATTGTATATTATTTAATATTACATTATCTAAAAACTGATTTATTGAATTGGAAATTTGCATTGTTCAATGGCAATAAATAATACGAATGTCAATGGATCCATTCTTACAATTAGTGCTCCCTTACTGAGTGGCTCTACACTTCTTGAAGAACCTTGGCCTCCTCCACGATTCGTAGCCATTCATAGCTGTCCTTTGCGTTGTCCTCTCACCAAAATCCTAAAATGTTCTATCAGTGCCCTGGATTTTGAAATTTAAATATTCATCTATAAGTTCAAATTTGAGTCTCTGTGACTAATGAAACACTTATTGTGTGATTCTGCCCATTTCAAATATTTTAAAAACTTAACACAGCATACATATCAATCTAGTTGGCAGACATATGGTTGAATAGATTGATAGAATAGAAAAGAATTACGCTACACAAAGTGAAATCATAATTGGCCTAGAGATTAAAAAAAAAACGACGAGTAAAAGTGAATATATATTTATATGAGAACAAATACCAAGCAAAAAAGAAAAACTCGAAATAGATAAAGCGAGAAAATATATAGGAGTTATTATTATAAACAAAATTGCAGAGAAAAAACAGAAAAATTATAATAAAGAAAAAAAAATGTAGAAAATCAAAAATTATATTTAAAAAAAATTAAAACATTACAATAAGAAAACTATACAATAAAAAATAAAGCAAGGAGGTATTTTATGTGGAAGGAGGGGGAGAGGCTATTTATCTAGGTGTATGTAAAACATGGGAACGTCTTGATGCTCCAAAAACAAATAAAATGAAGCTATTTATGATGCGTTTTAATCTGTCTTCAAGAACCATCGAGAGTCCACCATATATCACACAACCATAGTCAAATTGGTGAAGGTAGATAAGGGAAGATACCTGGAGTTTACGTGTGGGTAAGGGAAGGAATTGACGGGAGCGGTGAAATAATTTTAGGATACCTTCGGCAACCTGACCTTCGGGAGACTTGTGCAATATGGGATTTCCAGGAAAGGGTTCGATCAATGGTAGAGTGAGGAATGAGGATAGGCCTTGCTTAGGGATTGCAACTGATTGGGTTCGGTGGGAAAGAAAGGATTTGAACCAGACGAGGGCACTATTGGAAAAGTTCAAAGATTTCAATTTGGAAAAGAGGATATTGTGGTCTAAGGAATTGGCTTTGGAAAACTCAAGGAAAATCAGATTGGTCGGTTCTTTTTTATCAACCGCAGCCTGAATGTCACTGTTAATTTTGAAGAGTGCGGATTGAAAGGGATCAAGTAGTTTGGAATATTCTAGGAAATTGGAAACTTCGGATTGAACTAAAACATTTTACTAATAGCATTGTATACCAGCTGATTTTTTTCATTTTCTTTGATAAAAGTTTCATTCTTCTTTAAGGGTTTACGTTTCAACATCTTTCAACCAGAGTATATAAAACGTATTAAGATTATTAAAGAATGGATAAGGGAAATAAAAGCAAGCTGTACTTTAAAAAATACCAAGAAATTTTTAAGTGTACGAATTTTGTAACTCATTAGGTTTATATCTGCTCCTTTGTTTCATAGCATTTGATGGGGCTATAGCCTAATGTGATAAATGAATTCTTAAGGAACATGCCCCATCTAAGTAATGAATCACTTCAGAATAAAATTTCGTCATAGTAATATAAAACACACACAAAAATAATAAAATGAAATAAAAATATAAACAAAAAATGTTGCAGTCATGATTTTAAAATACCTAAGTCTAAATAATTAACTATACTTTAACATAACAAACTCTTCATTGGAATAAAAAGCAAAGAAAAAAATTATTGTTTCATAGAAAAGAAAAGAAAACTGTCAATAAAGCGACACCAGATCAAAGGATTTTATGTTACTACATTTATTTTTTTATTCTTATTATTTTGGATTTATTTTATTAGATTTTAGTGCAAGGTTTAAAACCCAATCATAATGAACATACACCACTATTTTGCCGTCGGCTTTTGAATGCAGATGATATTGAAGAATACCTCTTTTTGAGGTGAATTTTATGGACAGATGGGTCTGATTTTACAGGGGAAGGCATTGCTACCAATCCATGTAGGGTATCGTTGGTTTATTAATTTTTGTACTGCTTTCGAATAGTGTTGGAAAATCATAGTTTCCCTAACACGTTGAAGAGTGAGAATTACTAGCATTTGTTACAAAATACCCTACTACAACTTCAGCACTATATATTACCTCATATATATGATTTTCCAACACCATGGATTTACAGTACAAAAAACACACATTATTCGAAAGCAGGACAAAACTGAATAAACCAGCGATACCTAGAATTTGAAAAATATTTAAAATAAGTGGAGCTTTTATGGTAAACGTGGTTTCCTAAAAAAAAAAAAATCTTTGAATTATCGGATTGGTATATTGATAATCCGTGAATTACAACGGATTGGAATAAAACGGTAAGATCTGCACTATTTTTCTTCATTTTCGATATAGTTTCAACCATTATTTTTTGTTACACTTAAAGAACTCTCCCTGTATATATATAAAGAAATTTATAAAGAAATAACAGTAAAAATAATAAAATAAAAAGCCTCTAAATGTACAAAAAAATAAATAATAATATAAATTAAATTAACAAAAGGATTATAGAAACAAATAAGCTAAAATACAGGAAGAAGAAAAAAAAAAAACTTAAATGTAATTATACTATTTTTAAAATAATTACAATCATCCTGGGAAAACCAAGTTTTTCTCTCCATCATAGAAGGGCAAGCCAGGCTCCAAAGGATCTCAGCTCTACTCTCTTAGCTGCGTCTCTAGTAAATTATAGTTAAAATATTATATTTGGGTGTACATAATATTTAATATATAAAAAAAAAAAAAAAAAAAAAAAAAAAGGAATCATAACGGACAATCACAACGTAAAAATTTAAAGTTATGTTTTATAATTTTAATAAACAATTATAGAATAGAATAGAAAACAAAAACTACTTTGGGACAATGTCCCTTAAGAATAATAGTTACACGACAGACCATAAGTTATATCTGGCCTAGAGATTATAAATTAGATAATGAAATAAGATAATTAAAAGTAAATACAATTTTACGATAAAATAAGTAATAAAATCTACGCATATATAAATACCTACACACTCCATACATACATAAATGTATTTACAATCAGTAAAAGAAAAAATATTATATAGGAAATTGACTAAACAATAATTTCTGATGTTAAATCTAGTAAATGTTAAAGAAAAAAAAATGATGATGAAAAATAATAATGAAAATTATTTCAATGATAGAGAAAACATTATCATATGAAGATTGAATAAACAGGCTAAACTTTTATATCTGATTTGTTTTGTTGAAATTCATTAAAGCATCTATATAATTAGATAGCATCCGATAGCATTAGAGAGCATTATACTTGTTAGTAAGTAACTTAAACTCTTATTGCCTTAAAACTTTATACCAATTAGCATTAAACAAAATAAATTGAGGACAAAAAACAGCCCCTCGTGATTCAATTTGTATAAAGAAATTTCATTGGGTTCCATTCGTGAAAGCTTTGGCTATAAGTAAATCTAATCTGCACAAAATCAATACTCTCTTGCTGAAAACAAAACAGGGCTTGATAAAAACAAAAGTTGATAAAAGTAAGTTTGGAGCAGATGATTCTGTGATATTTCTGGCTAATATGTTTCCAACACTGGAAAGCAAACATAGTAATAATGATTCTATTATTATTATAGAAAAAACTGTTTGTTTTTTTTTATGTCGATTCTCTAATATCTTTCTAAACTTCTAACAGTTTATTGTCTAATCGCAAAATCGAAACCAGAAGAATAAATTGATTTTTTGGCATATTCCGCTTCGTTTCTCTTAATATTTTAGGATAAATTCAGTTAAAAATTTAAAGACAAATAGAAGTGGAAAATATATCGACTGAGAAGACTGATCTTATATGTCTTATATGTTTAAAAATATAGTATTATTTCATTCAGTAATTCAAGCCTTAATTCCCCAGCTGTTGACTATTAATTAATTAATTAATTAATATTGATAAATGATGGAAAAAGATTTTCAAACCTAGAACCTCTAAACTTTGGATGGCGTTCCTCAGGAAAATGTGTTATTCACTGATGTTTATTTTCAATCTATGCGCCTATCATTGTTCATATTAACCCTACTTCATGGCAATATTTCATATCCCAGGACAAACAGCATAATAAAAGAATGCTTCTGCTGATAGATGGATGTGTTTGAAACTTTATTATTTGTAGAACTAAACTAACCATTTTAAATATGGTTTTAAAATTAAACATTATGGTTGCGTGGTGAAGAGTCTTGATGGTTCTTGAAAACAGATTAAAAGGCATCATAAATTGTTTCATAAGGTTTGTCCACGGAACCTCAAGACATTCCCGTGTTTCCCATCTCAGCACTGAGTCAAGTTGGCTCTCCCCCTCTTTCCGCAGAGAATACTTCCTTGGCACATAACTTTTCAAAGTTATCAAAATCCGCCACCCGCCCATTATTTATAGTATCCAACAAGTCAAGTCCTCAATCCAATCACTACGTACAAGATTCCTTATTTCCGATCTGTATACTCCATCCTACAGAACCGCTACATTGCAACATTATCTGTTTGTCCGTTCCTCAACTCAGCACTCTGAATAATTTTTTCTTTGAATTCGCAATGCTTTATCCCTATGAACATTCAAATCATTCCTCGTTCACCGTCTTCTATGTTTCCAGACAGAAGCATTTAATTTATGTCTCATAATAAATGTCATTCAGGCATAAAACATATAAAAAAGCATAAATATAGATATACTATACAATATATCAATTACTAAGGAGAAATTAATATTAAGGTGTAATTACAAAAGCAATAATTCTCCCTTATTTATTTATTAAAAATCATATGATGTTACATGATTGTCCAATAATAATATTTATTTCATTATTTGCGACGTTTCATGGTCATTGCCACATTATCAAGCTCTGAAACATGCAAAAACACACATGCATGGCAAATTGCGAATAAGGTATATTATGTGCAACTATATCATGTAACATCATATGATTTTTAATAAATAAATAAGGGAGAATTATTGCTTTTGTAATTACACCTTAATAAATATAGATTTTTTTTTCTCATTTATTGATATTTACAACTGTACAAAATAATATACATTAAGTAAATGTGTTGATAGTGAATACAATGGCATGCAAATAACTTGTGAAGAACTACTCACTAGTAGCACTTCAATAAAATCTACACTAAAAGGTCTCTAGGCTAATTTCTTTTCAGACGCCTCGTAGGATTATCGGGAATGGAGAGGGAAGCAAGTTGGGAGACTAGTGGATTAGAGTGGTTATGGAGATTACTATGGAAGGATGCAAGGAATATTGTAAGGATTGGATACGAGATGGTTTTAGGGCAAATCAGCAACATATGGAACATTAAATCTTTGCATGGATAAGTTTTTTTATCTATTGGTCACATAGTAAGGAGCATTGAGGATTTTTCGAAGGATTTTGGATTGTAAGGATTGGGATATTGTAAGATGAATGAATTGGATGGTTTAATGGAGCCCCAAAGCTCAACTCCGTACGTCCAAATAGGTCTTATCACAGTCATTTAGATGAGTCTTTTGTAATTTATTGGAAGCTTTAAACGTTTGTCTAGTAAATGTTGAAGTAGTCTGTAACGACGAGCAGTTTCTTGTCGTTTTAGTCTTGTATGTGGATTCCATGTTAGACGTTTCTCCAAGTGGAGTCCTAGGCAGCGGATCTGTTCAACAGGGATTAGTGGAATATCATTTTTTTTTTTTTTTTTTTTTTTTTTAGTTTAGGTTATCTTTAATTATCTTTTTTTTTTTTGTTATCCTTTTTCTGTTCCCTTACTCTCTCTACAAGTATTATTTATTTGAATCTTATACTACGTTTTATTGTAGAAATTATTAGGTCTATTAATGTTACATATATTATGTATTTTAATATTGACCATTTTTTTATGTTTTGTTTGTTACTATTTTTTTTTTTTTTTTTTTTTTTTTAATCTTATTCTATTCGTAAAATCTCCAGGCCAAATATAAATTTACTTTCTGTAATGTAATGTTATTCTAAAGGGGCATTGTCCTAAATTAAAATTTTATATCTATTCTATTCTAAAAATAAAATAAGAATTAATTTGATTATAAGGAGTGCGAAAAAAATTGTGAAGTTTCATTCCTGAAAGACATAAGGATTTTATATATTAGCTTCTAGTTAAACTGGATAAACAATTTGTGTTGTAATGGAGAATGAAATAAAATAGTTGATAAAATTATGTATGAGGGATTTGTGAACTTTGAAAAAAAAAACAAAAAAATATAAATTTTAACTTATAAAGGATGTATGTTTCATAATAATCCGTCATTTGTCGAACAAAAAAAAAATATGAGGGATGTGAAAAGTTAAATTTTAGGATCAATAAACTATGTCACCTGTAGTCCAGTTTTATAATTTTTTTTTTTTTTAGATCAGCCAAATCTGACTTCTAGTTAATTTAAGTCAGGGACGTTCTTTGTGTATTATATAAAAAGTTATTTTTCCTCTCATATTTTACATCTTCCTTCATGTCAGTGTTTTACTGCTACTTTTTTATTTCATTCTCAAACATATTACAAGATTTATTATTTTTTTGTAGAGGCTGAGATATAAAATTTTAATGTCTTTTTGCGATAAAACTTTACGACTTCTACCAGGGCTGTAGCTGCTTAAAGAGATTAACCCACGCAAATATGTGTCAATATTTTTTTATAAAGTTATCTATTATCCTCGAGGTATAACTATTATAATCATAATAAATTATTATTATTATAATTATATAAATAAATTATGACTTTATTGATATATTCACAGATTTTTTTACTAAATACGAATGGCGGACAAATAGTGATAAATATAAGTAAAGAAATTCAATATCTTGAGAAAAAGGATGATATATCTGTACTGAAGGAGACTAAATTGTACTTCTTCTTGGCTTTATTTTGTATCCTACTAAAAGAGATTCCTCATCCAACTCCTTAACTAGGGATGAGTATTGTTACAGAAATTTTTATATTCCGTATCGACACTTTCTTGAGTTGTACTCTGAATTTCGGAAAATTGATACACAACACATATATTGTAATACACCATTGCATATATGATATTTAAGGACATTTCAAATATTTTTATCACATTACAGGGATCTTCACTTTCGCCCACACTCTTTTCCGTTTACAGTAATGACCTTCCCCTTTCCGTCCATCACTGCCGGTATCACCTTTACGCAGATAATCTCCAAATCTATTTATCTTTTCCCAATTATGACCTACTACAAGCTACTAGAAAATCCAGGAAGACTTGGATCGAATCTATAACTGGGCAGTGACGAACAAGTTGAATTTAAATACTGAAAAGACCAAAGCGCTTATAATAGGTTCGAGTTACCTCCTGAAAACCATACCTCATATTCCCAATATTTTCCTGAGCAGTGATCCTATCAAATTCTACCCCTCAGTCAAAAATCTCGGAGTCATTTTCGACCAAACCCTATCCTGGAAAAACCACGTATCCGAAATTTCCCGTCGCACCATCCCAATCCTAAAACGTCTCAATTACGTTCGTCATCTGCATCAGGATCGATGCATTCGTAGCAATTTTAAGTTTTCTCTATTTTATAAAAATACAACCTACAACTATTTATTCAGCAAAAACAGCAACAAAAGATTAAAAAATTAATTTAAATAAGGGAATTTTTTAAATGTGTTTTTGCAACTTTTCCAGTTTTAGGTAGATTGGCGAGGAAATTATGTACTTACAACTTCAATGCCCACAGAGCAATTATTTTATAGAAATCTCACCAAGGAATATTTTTTTTGTATTTTAAACTATTTATTAATATTAACAACTGATTACAGTGTATACAACAAATAAATTTCGGGAAAATGATTACGATTAAATACGAATAAGGTGTAAATAACTACTCACTAGTAGCACTTCAAGAAAAGTTCTACGTTAGAAGGTCTCTTGGCCATTTTATTTTCAAGCGCCTCGGAGAATTATCGGAACTTGAATGAACGGCAACATGGTGAACTAGTGGATACAATGGTGTGGAGTTTACTATGAAAAGATAGGTATCTGTTTTGGGCCAAATCAGCAATATATGAAACATTAAAGATTTTTATGGATAAGTTTGTTTGTGACATAATAAGGAGCATTGAGGATTTTTATTGTAATGATTGGATGCAAGAAGAACTGGAAAGTTTAATGGAGCCTCTTTTGGAGTTGGAAGCTCAACTCCCTAAGTCCAAATGCGTCTTATTATTGCCATGTAAAAAGTCTTTCAGCTTTGAAAGCATGTCTAGTGAATGTTGGAGTGATCGGAAACGAGCAGTTTCTTATCTCATAAGAATGGTAATAAGCAACTTTGAAATTTTAAAGATTTGATTTGAAATTGTTCCCATAAGAAAGAAAGAAAGAAAAAAGTTCTTTATTTATTCTGGGACCTTAAGTCCCTTAAGAATAAAAAATGATGTACAATCAGGGGGCCTACAGAGCCTCAAGATGGTTATGAAATATTATTAAATATAATAAAATGGTAATTAATAATTATAACAAATAAAAATTAAGCTTAAAAATATTGACAAAAGGAAAAAGAAATATTTTGATTCATTTTGTGAATCAATTGTGTAAAAACAATAAAATTTCGTGTACATAAGCTTTTATGTTTTATATAACTATAGAGTAGCTAATGACAGTTTTCATGGTTCTGGATGGACAGTAGGTAGTTAAATAAGTGATATTTGAAAGAGGAAAGGGTGTTTGAATGGCGAAAGGTGTAAGGGATGGAGTTACATAAGGACGAGGATCGGATTAGGAATGATCTGTCGAAAGCCAGCGGAGCAATGAGCAGGACTGTACAAATCTGATGGGCGGGAACGGGTTTGGCGGGTAAGAACGGAGGATTTGAGCTGAAGGAGTTGAGAAATGTAAAGTGGACGTTGGAATTTCACTTTTTGGTAGAGAAAGGATGCCAGAAAATACTGGCGACGGTAGGAAGGAAAGAGCCACTTTAACTCCGCGTAAAATTGTGAAACATGGGCGTTCCTGGGGATCCCGAAGATAAAACGAATACAGCAGTTAAATAGTCTTTTGAGTCTGGCCTCGAGATCACCAGAAACACCCCCATACACAGCACAGCAGTAGTCAAAGTGGGGGAAGATAAGGGAAGTTACTAGTAATTTGCGGGTTTCGAAAGGAAGAAGATGACGAACGTAATTGAGACGTTTTAGGATTGGGATGGTGCGACGGGAAATTTCGGATACGTGGTTTTTCCAGGATAGGGTTTGGTCGAAAATGACTCCGAGATTTTTGACTGAGGGGTAGAATTTGATAGGATCACTGCTCAGGAAAATATTGGGAATATGAGGTATGGTTTTCAGGAGGTAACTCGAACCTATTATAAGCGCTTTGGTCTTTTCAGTATTTAAATTCAACTTGTTCGTCACTGCCCAGTTATAGATTCGATCCAAGTCTTCCTGGATTTTCTAGTAGCTTGTAGTAGGTCATAATTGGGAAAAGATAAATAGATTTGGAGATTATCTGCGTAAAGGTGATACCGGCAGTGATGGACGGAAAGGGGAAGGTCATTACTGTAAACGGAAAAGAGTGTGGGCGAAAGTGAAGATCCCTGTAATGTGATAAAAATATTTGAAATGTCCTTAAATATCATATATGCAATGGTGTATTACAATATATGTGTTGTGTATCAATTTTCCGAAATTCAGAGTACAACTCAAGAAAGTGTCGATACGGAATATAAAAATTTCTGTAACAATACTCATCCCTAGTTAAGGAGTTGGATGAGGAATCTCTTTTAGTAGGATACAAAATAAAGCCAAGAAGAAGTACAATTTAGTCTCCTTCAGTACAGATATATCATCCTTTTTCTCACGATATTGAATTTCTTTACTTATATTTATCACTATTTGTCCGCCATTCGTATTTAGTAAAAAAATCTGTGAATATATCAATAAAGTCATAATATATTTATATAATTATAATAATAATAATTTATTATGATTATAATATTTTTACCTCGAGGATAATACAGGATAAATGTGCCGATTGTATTGATTCTCAGAAAGCATTAACTCTGGCGATAAGGCGCTTATCCGTTCCATAATTAGCACTTGACAGTACCTTGAGCTTTATCAAGCCTGATAAGCTCACGGGCCAGCTTGAGCGCAATAAAGACGAACTCCCCTACCCGCTGTTGCACCACAATATAAAGCACACATTGCGCAAGCTGTCCCATCCGGTTGCTCAATTGCGCCGTGACTACTAGGGTGACATCTGACAGGGATCCTCGTCCGATTGGGAAACCGTCGTTGCAATGATCAAGTCGCTCTTTGACATCGGTAAACGTAGTTTTATCGTAATACATTGATCAAACTAGTTGTTGAGCAAGGAATATGTGAAAATACGAATTTCTTTACGTTATGCTCTGACGTAATATCAATAGGTTTTATTTATTTGCAAAATACATTACTTGTACAAATAACATACGAAATAAAACAATTCTTTTTTTTTTTTTTTTTTTTTTCTAGCAGAACTAGGACTTTGTATAAATAATATTAAATTATATAAGTACTACAAGCATATAGAAATAGTTTAGTCAAATAACATTTAAGAAGAAATAAATAAATAAAATAATTATCAACTTAATAACAAGATCAATCCAATAACAAGGTATACAGATTTACAGCTTTACAGCTTCCCACCAAGTCATATTTAGTCATTATTAACTTTAATTAATGGTTAAGAGAATTAGTGACCCAATGATTTAGTAAAGAACCACAATAGGACCATATTCAGAACCCTATTCCAAAAAATAAAAACATTTAGCTTTTCAATCAATGGCACAACATATTACAAAATAATATAGTCTATTTTTGAATACAATCTACATTTAAGATTTCCTCTATAGGCAATGATTTGTTTCTCTGCTCTTCAAATTTGATGCACTGAGTAAGAAAATGGCTCAAGGGATCCGACACCAAACTACCGCAGGCCATGCAGGCTTCGCTGGATTTTATAATTAGTGTTGTGTCCTTTATAAACACCTTTAGGTAATCCACGCTTGAGACTCTTAGACGACTCACAACTCTGATTTTCTTAGAATTCGTCTGAAACTGCATGTAATCTTCCGGGCTTGCTATGTTAAAATTGCATATTTCTCTATACCTAAGGTTGTTGGTAGAATTTAAAGTTTACGTCATTTGAAAGGATGGTTCTTCATCATTTCTAGGATGTCTTCTTTAAACGTGCTCAGTCCTTGGGATAGTACTTTTGAGAACAAGTTTTGACAGGCCAACTCCACCGCTATCGATTTTACTTGGGTCACCCAATTGTATGCTTCGTCAGACTTTCCTTCAGATACATTCTGGGTAAGAAGTCTATTAAAGCATTGCCTGGGTAAGCGCCCTTCCTCCATTAAGCTCAACTTTGTCCAGTAGTTGACAACTTTTTTCAACACTTGAACACTGAGTGAATACTTCCCGCATTCTAGACGTGTGATATGGTTCGGCGTACATCTTGAAGCACTGACGTAATATAACATATGTTAAAAACAAATACCGATACTAGTTCATTAGCTGTTACGCAAATCCAAAAAAAATGAGCTTTAGATAAGCCTAAACTTAAATTCGAAGAAGCCAAATTAGCATTTATGATAAAAAATGATCAGCAGTAGTATATGAAACCAAATTATTAATAACCTTGTTATTTGTAATCATAACCATTGCTGAGAACCTTATTATTTAAGTTACGATCACATTTCTACCTTGTATATCAATGGTGGGTTAGGAAAGATTGCGCTGCAATCTACAGAACTTTATGTTCCGAATTAATTCCACAGCCTCTTCTATTTTGTATAAATCGACAAGTTAAATCTTCACAAGATTAATCTTCTCGAGAAATATTTGTGTTTTCTAGGGCTTAATGCTGTTATATTCTCCAAATAAAGCAGGAAGGATGGGTTATCCTACAGGTTGCCAAACTGTTATAGCCAAGTGGGAAGATCGAGATCCACCACGAGATAACTATCAACCTGTCGTTCCTTAGATATACCGGCGCTTCAGAAGTTACGAGGATTCTAAAATTCTTTGTATCTAACACCCTCGGCTACTACGGTCAGCATCTCTTATCCTTGCCTTAAGTCCTTTTTTTATTTATTTAAAAAAAAAATCTTTTTTTAAAATTTCATACTGTTTAATTTGTTTCCTACTTGGGCTAATATGTGAATTTCAAAATGACTAAATGTACATAAAATAGAAATTAAAGACTACAGGTGCTATCTGGTATTAGAATACATCTATGAGCCTTATCTTCGCTGGTAAAGTTGAAGTTTAGTATTTTAAATATTGGGAAAGAAGTAACAAGCAAATCAAATATACTTTATTCAAAATAATTATCATCTTTTTTTGAGACACTTCATCGAGTGACTAACCAATCTTTTTCAAAAAGTTTCATTCACATGATAAAACGACGTCAGAAAAACAATATTTAATGTCTGAATCATTTGTAAACAATTTTCCTTGCATAAAGTTTTCCAAGCTCCGAAAAAATGAGGTAGTCTTCATAAAACATAATACTGGAATTTCGTATACATACGAAGAAAAAGTATTTACTTTTTTTCACTGGGCAAATGTCGGGCCAAGGTCTGGCCAGTGTTGGAGGAATCTGTCGTCAAAGTAAACTGCAGAGCATGTTTTATGTCGATGAGAAAATTTAATGTCACGATTCCTTCGGATTTTCCGGAGCAGTAATATAGTTTTAAGATGTGGTGTGGAGTCTTTGAGGCATTTATAGGATTTTTCTATAAGGTTAAAATTGCTGTTCTGCGTTTGAAACTGTTAGCATGTCAAAAATACAACTGAAATATGGGATTCTACTGCTGAGAATCACAAAAGAAGTATACCCAGACTTGGACAAAGGATTCCGGACTAAAAGAAAGGATTGTAGGTCAAGATATAGTGTGGGGTTTAAAAATAATTGTAATTATTTTTGAAAGTAATAATTTTTTTTCGGAACAAAAATAATTTTTACCTCACTTTTTGTCAAACATTTGCTGCAAAGGCAAGAAACATGTATATGAACCTAAAGTAAATTGAATGCTATACAACTTTGATCCTGACATTTTTTCTGAGAAACGATCGTGAAAAGCACTAGAGGCAAATGTTTAACAAAAAGTGAGGTCAAAATATCTTTCTTTTTTTTTTTTTTCTCGACCATTGAAAGTTCGACAAATATATATATAGAATAAATTTTATAGAAAATTTAATTAGTTTTAATTTTGATTTGAAACATATTTTTCTTGAGTTTACTGTTTTTGAGATATAATTGAAAAACCCAGATATAATTGAAAAATGGGATCTCCTTCTCGCCCCCATCGTTACTCTCACCCCCCTCCCCCACCCAGGATCGTGGACTTTAAGTATGTTTACCTTCCAACTACTCCTAACGAAGCTCTGAAGTAAAAAATTATGGCATATTTCATGGACTCTACACCCCTCATTTCAGCACTCATTGATTGGACTAATATTGTATACAGTTGTAAATATTTATAAATAAGTTTCTTGTTCTTTCTTTTTTCTAATAAAAATAACATCCAGACATAGTTTAATGATATGTTTGCCTAATTGCAGTAAATAAGTTATCTGATGATCTATACAATAGAGGTTTCGTTTAATGCAGAGTCCTATGCACAAGTTGGTGGTCTCCTATTGTTTACGTTTTTTTTGGTATACCATAGTCTGCAATAGAATTATTTTTGGTAAATCCAGAAATATACAGGATGCAAACTGATTAATCAATATAATGGGTCATCTTCATCCTTGTCTGGATTGTGAATCATTGTAACGTGGGGTATTCCTTGTAGGGGAGGGGCTATTATTGTTGAATTATAAATAGCTGTTGGGAACACCGGATCCTTACATTGTATGTATACTTAGATGAAGTAATAAACATTGCTGAAATACTTCTGCAGGAGTGAAAGCGAATTTAAGGGCAGTTTCGAACATGATATTTTTTAAAATTTTATTATATATCCAGACCTGCTAATCAATAAACTAACAATCAGTGGATTCCATGATCCATTTTTAACATTAAAATATCAATTATGGGTTCGAGAATATTACCCAGCGTAACTATCCGGGTTTTGGTTATTATTAAGAAATTACCAGACCAAATCTCATCCACACTCTTTTCAATTTCCTTCATATGTTTCTAGGCATATACATAGTGGTCATGGTTTCAATGAATGTATGATTACATTCTAATTGTCTGACGTGATTGTATAGCAGAGATCAGTTGGTACGAATTTTTTTCAATTTCTGATACAGATATCTATTCTAAAAAAGCGATATTATTACCTCGGTTAATAAGTAAATTGCTATCTGTACATTTCAGATCCATTGATATATTTGTTTTAATTGAGTATTACAAAAACTTTAGTTTTCTTTGTCCCCCGCTGAAACAAGTATCTTGCTGAGTGAGATGAAAGCATTTGAAATAATGTTTACTCTGTCCATGTTCAGTAAGGAATTGTGTTAGACTAAACTTTTATTTAAGACCTGAAATATATTTTTAGGCAGAATATAAAGTTTTGGAATTGAGTGCAAACTCCATCTTGAGGTTAAATTGGTTTTTGTATCCAGCATCAATCTATACAATTATATAAAAGGATAAGCAATTTTTTTGTTTGTGATCACTAACTGTGAAAACTACTGAACCAATCTGTACCAATTTTTTCCACATCCTCTTTATAGTTTTATTTTAATTAATTCGTTATATAAAAAGCGATAGTATGTGGACTACAGTAAAGTTTAAAAATTGACCGGTAGGTGACTAAAGCTTTTCTACATGAGAGGTTACAAAGGTACATTGCCATATAATGCTCGGCATTGATAATACAATTTACTTATTTTCTATTAAATTATTAAAAAAGAGATTAAGATGTAGTGCGGCATTTAAATCCCATTGTTGTTTTAAAATCGACCGATATGTGGTTAGCACCAGTTCGCAATTGTGTTTACAATGGATAAACTACTGAACTCATCCTACCAAATTTTAACTACACCATTTTAATAGTTTCTAGTTATCAAATCAAAATATTGATCCTTCACTTTTTGGTATATAAAAATATGATTTCATGGTTGTACACACTGATAATGCATTCCATTATTCGCAAGAGTTTCTTAGTAGTTCCCGTCCATCTGGATTAACTAATACGTTACAATTAAAAATTGGGTGCCTAAATATGCTTCTACGTAATCTGAAAATACCTAAACAGTGGAATTTTATCCAGGTTAGAAATTACTGCTATGCGTGAAGATTTTATTGAAGAAATAATGCTCAATGGCATACTTCAATACAAGGTTTTTATCGGTAAACAAATATAACTTTAGTTATTAGTTAGTATACTATAGGAAGCTAGTATACTATAAAGCTTGATGAATGTTATTCTCATATAAAACTATTTCTTGCTTTTGCACTATTTACGAGATTTTGCATTTAAAATATAGAAGTTACTTTATCACCAATAAACTTATCCATAAAGATCTTAATGTTCCATATGTTGCTGATTTAGCCCTCACCAGATACCTATCCTTTCATAGAAAGCACTCAAATCCGTTAGTTTCTCAACTTGCTTCCTACTCCATTCCTGATAATCCTCCGAGGCGTCTGAAACGAAGATGGTCTAGAGACCTTCTAGTGTAGAAGTTTTAATAAAGTGTTACTGATGAGCATTTCTTTTCAAGTTTCAACATGTTATTATAATCGTTGTCAATACATTTAATTGATGTATATATTTTGTAAATGTAAGTTGTAAATTTCAATAAATGTATATAAAATATATATATATATATATATATATATATATATATATATATATATATATATATAGTTATAACAGTAACCTTTGTAAAAGGTCATCACTCCTTACACAATTCCTTATCTCACTATTTACTTTCACACAGATAGCTAAAACAGCAATCTTTGTAAAAGGTCATCACTCCTTACACAATTCCTTATTTCACTATTTACTTTCACACCGATAGCTAAGACCAATCATTAATATAATCATTAATATAATCTTTGTAAAAGGTCATTACTCCTTACACAATTCCTTCACCCTTCGCTTCCTTATTCACTCCGATAACAACCCCTATATATGACCTCGTCTTTTAGGACGGAACATAGAAGTAAGCTAGGATTGTAGTGGTCAGTTCGACACGTCTTATAGCTATTAGTCAGTCATTGTTAGGCACAAGTGTCATATTTATTGTAATTTGAAATAAACCTTTTTTTTAAAGTCTAAGTTGGAGTAAGCTTATTTAACTGGCGCCCGAACTTAGGGACTTGAGAGCTTATTTTTGAAGAATTAGTAACTTTGCGGAGCTTAGGCTGAGTGTAATACCAGTACCGTAGCAGCATAACCACGTCTCCACGTCAAGAGGAAGATTTGCCACTGAGTCTTGAACAAGATCAAGCATTCTCCACGACTACGAGGATCTTCTTTCCAGTAAGCAGAAATTTCAATTTCTACAATCTCAACCCAACATCTCTTTTGTTAAGAAGCCAACATCAACTGAAGACATCTTAGGGTAATTATTTTTATATAAATTGTAACATTTGTATGTCATTACTAGACAGACTTAACGCTTTAAGACTAACCGACCAGACAAACGAAAACACAATGGCGTTAGAAATTAAAGAAAGTGAATTTAAAATGATTCCAGATTATGATGGAAATCCAATAGGTCTAGTGAATTTTATTCGTAATACTAAGTTTTTAACAGAATTATACTGTAAAGAAAATAATCCACATAGACATATTAATCATACAAAGATTATTTTAAATTTATTATGTAAATTAAAAGGGAAAGTAGCAGCAGCTGTACATGATAAAGAATTTAATAGCGTAGAAGAAATTTTAATTTTTCTAAAAAATAAATATCAAGATTCTCGAACTCGAGAACAATTAATTGCGGAATTATTAAATGTCAGGCCACATAGTAACGAAAATCCTCATAATTATTTAGAAAGATTAATAGAACGACGTTGTGACTTATATACTCGAGTTTACACCGACGATACGATCTTAGATAAACAAGCAGAAATGAAAAGATATGATAGACAAATATCCCATCACGCGGTGCATAATCTCCACCCTTCTTTAACAGATTTCATTTATCATATAACATGGAATACATTAGAAGATATTGAAGATATCCTTAAAAACAGTGCCGCACACATTGTTCAAAGGTTGTACGGTAAACATCAGTATAATCCACAACAAAAAAATTTTCAAAATCCAAATTATAAAGGGAAACATTTTGATCCCAATTTTCAAAAGAAAAAAAAAAACTGGGAACATCAGAAACCTCACTATGAAAAACCAAGGTACGAACAAAAACCGTATCAATCATATTATAATCAAAACCCAAATTATAAGCAGTATCAAAAACCAATATACAACAAACCATGGGACCCGCAATCTCAACATCATTTTTTTAACAAACCTCCATCGGGAAACTGGAGAAACCAACAAAATCCAAATCGAGAACAAGTTTCATTACCGCCAACTGAAAAAGATTCCAATACAGTATCCATGAGAACTGTGTCCAATAGAGTTCATTATACAGAAATTGAAAAAGACGAGCAGATTCGAATCCTAACGGAAAGACTGAACGCTATAGAAGCTCGACAGGATAATTTTTTAGGCTCAGGTCCATGCAACAACGACCCGCCGGACCAATAGAAGTTCACGAATTGAATAATACGAACAATGATCTACCGGAATTGAAAGATGACAAAGGAAACAAATGGCTGATCGATACCGGAGCAACAAAACATTATATTAATCCGAAAGCATTACCAAAAGACGCCAAAATAATAAATGAACGCTTTGCGATAAAAACACCTACAGGTCGCGCAGAAGGTACAAAAAGTGCACTAATAAATCTGCTTCCACTGATAGGAATAAATCAAGAAGCAAAATTTCTTATTTTTCCCTTTAGTGATCGATTCGACATACTACTGGGCTATGAGACAATGAAAGATTTACAAATAAGTATCGATTTAAACAAAAAAGAATTAAAGGTCAAGGAAAAAACGATATAAATTAGAAAACGAAATATTTTATATCGAGGATAAAAACAAAATAAAAAGGCTAATAAGACTTGACCACATCGACGAAAGTTTAAAAGAAAAATTAATTAATATAATAAGTGAAAACGGAGATATGATAAAAAAAGAAAATGAACAATTAAAAATAACGGGTTTATTAAAACATAAAATTATTACTACCAATGAAAATCCTATTTACACTAGGAATTACAGATACCCGGAACAATTCAAACAACAAATTCACGAGGAAGTGGAAAAATTGTTAAAAAATAATATTATTAGACCGAGTAAGTCGCCATATAACTCTCCACTGTGGATAGTTCCAAAGAAAATGGACGCGTCGGGAATAAAGAAAGTAAGAATGGTGATAGATTACCGAAAGCTAAACCAATCTACGATAAAAGATAAATTTCCTCTCCCTAATATAGAAGACCTCTTGAACAGATTAAAAGGAGCAAAAATATTTTCGACAATAGATCTAACCTCAGGTTTTCATCAGATTGAAATGGATCCGGAAAGCATAGAAAAAACAGCCTTTTCTACGGAAAATGGTCACTATGAATTCACAAGGATGCCATTTGGACTTTGTAACGCACCACCTACGTTTCAAAGAGCCATGACCATGATGATAGAAAATATACCGAACGCTATGATTTATGTAGATGATATTATAGTTTACTCAAAAACAGAGGAAGAACATTTAAGAAATTTAAAACAGATTTTCGAAGCTTTGAAAAAACATAATTTATCAATTCAGTTAGACAAAACTGATTTTTTTTAAACGACAATTAAAATTTTTAGGCTACATTGTAACACCGGAAGGCTTAAGAACCGACCCCAACAAAATAGAAGCGATCCTAAATTTTCCTTTACCACATGATGAAAAAACGACACGTCAATTTCTGGGTATGACAGGTTATCATAGAAAATTTGTAAAAGGGTACGCAAAAATAACTAAACCATTATGTCAATCTTTACAAACGAAAGTTTATAAAACAACAGAAATAAAGAACGCATGTAAAGCCTTAATCGATCTCATGACAAATGCACCAATTCTAAATTATCCGGATTGGAACAAACAATTTATTCTTACTACGGATGCAAGTAATCAAGCTTTAGGATCAGTATTATCACAAAAGGACGAGAATGATGTAGAACACCCTATAGCATTTGCCTCGAGAGTTCTGCAAAAAGCTGAACTTAACTATAGTACAATCGAAAAGGAATTGTTAGCTGTAATATAGGCAACACAACATTTCAAACCCTATTTATATGGTACCAAATTCTTATTACAGACAGATCATAAACCACTGACATGGATATTCACTATGAAAAATGGAAACACGAGAATAATGAAGTGGATATGGAAACTGCAAGAATTTGAGTTCGATATAAAACACGTACAAGGAAAGACGAATCATGTAGCAGACGCGCTTTCAAGAAATAGTCAAATAACAGAATTAAACCTTTCCGAAGAAATGGAACTAGACGAAGTCTTACAACAACCTATCAGGCATTCACCAGAATACGAATCACTAATACAAGAATTAGAGATGCCACTGACACGAGAAAACTCAGAAGATCTTGAAACGATTCACTCACAAGAATCTAGCGCAGCGCAAGTATGGTTATGCGAACCAGACAAATGCATAAACATAGAAAAATATCAATTAGTAATAAAGAGAGGTAACGAAAAATACGAATATACTAAACCATTTAAGAAAAACAGATATACAATACATGTGATTAACAAACAAGAAATTAAAGAACATTTAGAAGAAATACTACAACCCGGAACGACATATGGAGTATACTGTTCTTCAAATCAAACGGTATTAGAAGACATTCTAAACGAATACTTTGAAGAATTGAGAAGAATCATAGAATCAGAATACCCCACAGTCAAAATCATAAGATATTACTTAATGAACACAGACGTAGAAATCGAAGAAGAACAAGAAAATATCATCTCCAATTACCACCTTGGAAAAACCCAACATAGAGGAATAGGAGAAACATATGAAAAGCTCAAAAGGGAATATTATTTTCCTCGGATGAAAGATAAGATAGGTGAATACATAAATACATGCACTACTTGCAAGAAAGTTAAATATGATCGGAAACCTATTAAAAAAAAATATGAACACACACCAACACCGGACAAACCATTCCAAGAAATAATGATCGATATTTTAAAATACGAAGGAAAATTAATTTTTACAGCAGTAGATACATTTTCAAAAAGATTATTTGCACAAGTGATACCGAATCACAATGCGATTAATATTTGCGAAGGAATAAAAAGCTATTTATTATTTTACCCCCACACCGCTACAAATTTCACTCGATCAAGGAACAGAAATGAAAAATAAACTAGTCAAACAATTCTGTGAAAAGAATGACATTTTATTACATTATACATCAAGTAACCATTCAAACTCACTCGGTTTATTAAACAAAACTCATGCAACATTTGGAGAAATTTTGAGGTCAATCTCGGACCAGCACAATTATAAATTCGGAAAAAAGTTAAGAATAGCAATTACAGCTTTTAACAATACGCTTAATTCTAATCTTAAACTAACCCCTAATGAGATAGCATTCGGAACAATAAATAATCTAAAAAATAGAGAAATAGATTTAACAGAAGCCTATGTTCAAAAGTACCATAAGGACTTACAACTAATACATGAAATAATTAAAAACAAAATTACTAAAGAGAAAGCAGATAGAACTGATAAATTGAATAGAGATCGGGAAGAACCACCAATTCTAGGAGACGAAGAATATTTGAAAAATACACAAGCAAAAATTAAAAGCCGGAATAAGTTTAGGAAAGTGAACATCATAGTAAAAGGAAAACGAGAACAAACCACCCATATCGACAATATCAAAAGACCAACGAAAAATAAGAGTAAAACCTATGTTACAGATGACGCCTCTATGCAAGCTCACAACTCTGATCATGGTTCTAGCTCTGATGGAGAAGATCCAAACGATTGAAGTGCATGATCTGACTAACTCGCCAGGAATACTTCATTATTATATAAATGATATAAAAGTTATAAATTCTTATTTTGAAACATATCATTTCTTCAACATTAGTTATTTAGAAATTGAATTAGAGAACATATATAACCATTTAAAATTTTTTAAAGGACATTATCTTTATTCTATACTAAAAGATTTAACCAATAATGTTAATCATCAATTAGAACTATTACAATATAAGCATAGGACAAAAAGAGGATTAATTAACGGTTTAGGAAATATAATTAGTTGGCTAACTGGCAATATGGATGCCAATGATAAAGCACACTACGATAAAATAATAGGAACGATAGAAGAAAATAATTATAGAATTGAACATAATATAGAAACCTCAGTTAATATCGACAAACAATTAATATCTGATTAAAAAAAATAAAATTAAAACACTAAATAAAAATTTCGAGCGTATCACCAATAATACGATGACATTAAAAACAAATGAAGACGCTTATAATTTATACATACATATTTCTCAATTACTAAACCAAGTAAAAGAAATAACTCTATCACTAGAATTTAATTCATTCCAGTATTATGACTAACGTTTTGAAAAATCTTCCTAACAAAGTCCATTTAGTATCTAACAATACAGAAATTTTATGGGCAAATAGTAAAATATTTTGTTCAACACACAAGAAGGTAATTCATACTTTTATAAGACTACCAACTCACGAGAACAAATACCAAGGATACGTAGTTCATACAGTACCTAAATATATTAATGGCACATTTTACGAAATCGAGCTTGACAACGATTTATACATTCAAAACCAAAACAACATTTTTACAGCAGACTGTATATACGAGGAGGAATATTATTGTAAAAATCTTATTAAAGTTAATAACAGTTGTATCTATTCAATAATTCAAAATGGCAATGTAAAAACTTGTAAACTTAAGCATAGATTAGATAAAAATATAAGATATCTGGATGTTACAAAACAATATTTAACTTATAATATAAGTAAGATAAACCAATTGTAATAATATTAGCCAATTTTTACCTAAAGTAAGTCTGATAAATATAGGCATAAATGATTGTTACCCCACATTAACACAAATTTATTATCACAATTATCACAACATATTACAACCATTTTATGATGTATCAATATCAGAAACATTAACCTTAAATACCACAAATGTAACTATACCAACACTCAACATTCTTAGATTTAGCGAAAATATCGCAGTGTATTATTATTATTTAACTATTATCACTATTATACTGTTAATCATTATTATAACCGTATATGTATACTATTATAGATATAAGAAAACACAAACAGTATTGACACCCAGTGCTCCATTCACTGAGGACGGAAGATAGAAGTAAGCGAGGATTGTAGTGGTCAGTTCGACACGTCTTATAGCTATTAGTCAGTCATTGTTAGGCACAAGTGTCATATTTATTGTAATTTGAAATAAACCTTTTTTTTAAAGTCTAAGTTGGAGTAAGCTTATTTAACTATATATATATATATACATATATATATATATATATATATATATATATATATATATATATATATATATATATTATTAGGCACGATCTGGACCTAAGATAGATCACGTGAAGCTCTTGTGGTTCCTCTCTCCTTACGACGCGCCCAAATGATCTTCATTTTCTCCCCATGTTCTCTCCTCCTATCCTCCGACCAAGTTCTCCCAGTCCTCTTGACTCCGTCTACCGGCCGTACTTCCCACGCATTCACCTTTCGTCCGTAAGCATTTCTGTCTAGAGCTTCCTCTGGGTTTGTTTTTGCACTTTTTAGGTCTTTCTTCACTTGTGTGCTCCATGCCATTGTTTTAAGGTTTATTGTTGCCTTCAGGATCTGATGGGTCAGTCTGTGTTCGGGTAGTCTGCGTATGTGTCCATAGAATTTCAGTCTGCGTTTTCTTATGTCTGCCTCGATATTTGAAAGTTTCTCTATAGTTTTATTATGTTGGAGTCTGTAGCCATCCTCAGTCTTCAATGGACCAATAATTTTCCTAATTATTTTTCGTTCTGCGGTGAACCTGATGATTTTTTTTCTTCAGATTTTATGAAAAATCTTTTAAAAAGAACATGTTGTTTCTGATAAAATATAAACTAATATTAAAGTTTCAATAGTTCATTTAACTAGTTTAATTATAAATTTATAATAATATAATCAAGGAAGTGATAAATAATAAACATTGAGTGCAGATGTAATTAGTAATGGCGTCATTGCATTCTAATGAGCACGGTGCAGATGAAAGATATTATATCAGGTAATTGATTTGAATTTATAAATAAATAAAATGTATAATTATAATCACAGTAATCAGACATCAGCAATAATAAATGTTAAGATCAGCACTATTTAATTATTAATTGATTGCAATTAAAATCCCTGTTTATATGGGTGTAAAATAAATATAAAACAAAATAATATGAATAACTCTTGCGCTAGACAGATGTTGCTCACTTTAAATACGTCATAATAAGACTTCTATCTGATGCAATGACGGTCACTGAAAACTAACATAGCGTTTGAAACTAAAACTTGAATAGATATACCTCTGCATCTTAACAGTATAATTCTTGATATTTTTCTGTAAACAGTCCCAAATCACACATTGAAGGTTAAAAAAGGAGTTGGATGAGAGATCTTCCTAACTAACAAGAATAAGATAAAAAAAATATAAATTGTTTTTATTTAGTGTATCCAGTATCATGAGGTACACATGACAGTATAGAAGGATCAATCCTAATTTAGCATATTTGCCGAAAACTTTCAGTCTAAAGCAATAAACGAATACAGAAAAAAGTTTAAATCAAAGGAAAAAAAAATAGAATTTTATGAATGATTTTCCAATTTTAAACAATTATATTAACTGTTTTAGAATATTAAACATACCTATTAAGTTCTAAAAACATATAAACATTCAAAATATTGGAAATTTGAAAATACATATTGTTATTATTATGTATAAATGTAGGGGCAGAAACAAATTATATTAATTTAAACAAAAACAGTTATCAAATGCATGTTGTGTTTCACGAAGGCTTCCGAAATGAGAAAACAAGGATTTTTTCAGCTCTCAATAAGAAATAAAAATTGTTTAATAATCTTCTAGACTTTCTTGACTTAACAAATATTCCAAGCTTCCAATTAATTAAAAAATACTCATTGATTGTTTTCCCGTAGGCCCAAAGAGGCTTTAAGATTTTATTGTATATGAGGAGAGATGAGAATTCCTGATTAGTAGTGTGTAATGTTGGCTGAATCTTCTGTTTAGTTCTTGTCTTTTTAGTCTGGTGTGAGGGTTCCAAGTCAGTCTTTTGCCAAGATAAAAGCCAAGGTAACGCACTGTGTCGGATATAAGTATCGGGATATAATTGAAGGGGATGGGAGGACAGAATTTGCCGTTAAGGGTAAAAGTTATATGACAACATTTGGCTTCATTAACTTTTATTCTCTACTTGTTGCACCAAGCTTCAATCTGAAGATGTGTTTGGTTGAGGGAAGCAAGTTTAGGATCTGGATGGGATGATTAGCAAATGTGGCTAGAAAGGTATTAGGGCTGGTTGGTATATCAGCAGTGAAAAGATTATAGACGACAGGACCTAGGACACTACCTTGTGGCACACCGGTATCAATAGGATAACAGTTGGAGAACTCTGAGCCACAGCGGACTCGAAAGGATCGATTTGAGAGATAGGATCGTAGGACTAGGTATAGGGGCTAAGTGCACCTTGAGCTTGAGGTTCGAAAGCTTGCGCTACATCCTTGAATACACCAGTGCTATACTGCTTGTTTTCAAGGGCAGGGGATATATGATCAACAAAACGAAGGCCTTGATAACCAGTGGAGTGACTAGTCTGTAATCCAAATTGATGGGAAGGAATGCTTTGCGATTCGAATATAGGTATGGTGCGTTTTAAAAGGATTTTTGTTATAGATTTTTGAAAGGATGAGAAGGTGATTTACAGGTTTATATGATGAGGTTTTGTTGGGAGGTTTGCCTGTTTTTAGGAAAATAATAATAATGGAGTGTTTCCATATCAGAGGAAAGCGGGTTGAGCGAAGGATACAATTATATATGTAAGTAAGAATATGATCGCTTTTTGAGGAATTTATCGGAGGATCTGGGTGGTGAAAAGATCTGATTAAAATTTGGTGCAGGTTGGTTCAGTAGTTTTCGTGGTTAATGATAACAAACAAATAATAGCTTGTCCTTTTATATAATATAATAGATTGCGCTCATTTTAAGATATTCTGAAGTTAAATTTGTTTAGTTATAAAATTTAATACTACTTACTTTGCTTAGATAGATTTATGGGAATTATTTATCATATTCCGTCTGATGGCCTACTAATTGAGACTACTATGAATACTAATGCTCCCAAAACGTGCCCAAGATCTAATAAATGGGATTGTCTCCCCAACAGTGGAAGTGTCCTTGTCTTTATCGCGGCTCGAATCGACTCTCAACTGTTCCAAGGACTATTAACAAACAAAAAGCTCTCTACGTGTCTTCAAGTTGCTTCGACAATCGACCATGGATGATTAAATAGGAGATGACTCAAACAGCTGATGAAATAAATAAATAAATTGTTGATTATTTTGTTGTTATTAAAAACCATTGTCATTGTTGTACAGCAGAAGCAGTAGAATACGCAACTCAATTATTAACTATTGATAAGGGTTACACCTTGGTGCGCTTGGGACTCGATTAACCTTTTGGACTGACATGTGAGATTGCTCGGATAACTAAATCCTCCGATTTCAAAATAATAGAAATATTAAGAAAAAAAAGTAGGACAATTGTCGTGATAGATATATCTAAGGTATTAAATAACAATATAATACTTTGGTTTAACTATACTTAATGGCTGACGATTCGGCCATAATAATAACATTAACCGCCATCAAAGCTTAAAAAAAAAAAAAAAAAAAAAAAAAAAAAAAAAAAAAAAAAAAAAAAAAAAAAAAAAAAAAAAAAAAAAAAAAAAAAAAAAAAAAAAAAAAAAAAAAAAACCGTTGCGGTGCATCGTCTTATCCGATATTTGATCCCATTTATCTATCACTCTTTGTGAGGGGTGCTAAAAAATTCTTGAAACGTTGTATCAACTTCTTAAAATATATTTTTTTTTTTCTCTTTAAATAAGTGGGCCATGGATCATGAGAAATAAAGATCTGATGGACGTTGGATACCATCAAGGTTTTTAAATTTTACTACTGTTGTGTAAGATTACTACTCATTGTATTTACCACTATAATTTTTTTCCAGGTATGCAAACTCTTGATGAAATCGGTTTCCGTGTTCACCTAAAACTGCTACAAAGTTGGGAGGGAAGAAATTCAAATAGGACAGCAAAACATGTATTTTGAGTACAATTTGCAACCCATGGCCATATAAGATAAAAGTAATTCTTCAACAGTGTCATTTATGCAACACTTATGCTCTCGATTTTTTTCATTTAATTATAAATTACAAAAGTTCCAGAATCAAATAGATTTTTTAATTTTTTAATTTAAGCTTTCAACGATAAAACATATTCGGAATGTCGAAAAACACCTCATTTTTCGACCTAAAACATAAATTTGGCAATGAATGGTGCCTGAGATTTTCTAACTTCGCATTCATGTTCAGCACACTTCAAAACATAATAAAATAACATTTCTGTTGAAGGGAGTTTTGATGCAGAACAGTGCTACCTGACGCATACATGGGTATCTAGGGCAGGTATACATTTATTCTGTTACCAAGGATTGGACTTAGGGCACATCCAGCCTCTATGAGATTGATATCTTTTTTCGGGGAATAACCTGATATTTTCAATCTTTGATTTCAGCGAAATAACTGGACAATCATTGGCCAATAAACAACACAATCTGACTACTGAAGCACAGACCCTTCATCGGTCGTAGGGGTAAAGTTTTGAAATTTATTCATTATATTGAAAGAAATAGTAGTTTAAAAAGGAGAATATGAGTCTATGAATATGAACAGAAAACAAAGGGCATACTATATTTTATTCAATAAAATTAGAAGCTTCCACTCAGAATTAGAGCTAATATTATAAAGTTGACTAATTTCGTAAAAACATATAATAAAGATAAATGAACATATAAACCAGTAAGTAATTAAAAGATACTATTACGTACTGTCACCACTAACTTATTCTACCGTTCCGATATCTTGTTTAAAAGTTGTTATAGTTATAAGATTTTTATTTCCTTGTATTGGCATAATGCCACTGAGATGGCCGTAAAATTTATGAAAGTAATAAAATGGATAGGAAATAGTTTTAGGATCCGTTGCACCATTTTTCTTTCATCTTAATAAAAATAACTGTTCCAATAACACCAATCGTACATATTCGAAGTCTAAAATAAGGTATGCTGTCTGTTGAGTCAGTATGCTATTGAAATTCGATCAGCATATCAATCGATTATAATCAATATAATATTAAGTGTCATGTGATGGAGAAAGCTACATATTCAAAACGGTAGTAAAACCAGTTGTGACGTTAGTTAGCGAAACACGGACTCCTAAAATGGAATATCTAAAAGCACTGCTAGTATGGAAAAGAAGATTCCTTCGAAAGATACAAGGTTCAAACAAAGATCAACAAAATTGGCGAATTAGAAGCAATGCAGAGCTCAGAGAACTCTATGAAACAGATATTGCTATTGTTATAAAAAAAGCCTTAGTTGCTAAGTGTATTACTGTTGTGATAGTTGGGCCATTTAGAAAGAATGAAACCTCAAAGGCAGAATAAGGAGAAAAGCAGGCCCAGGAAAAGATAGATGATGTAGAAGGAGAAATACGGGGACAAAAATATCAAGAATTTGAGGAACGTTGCAGCTGACAAAGTGAAGTGGAAAGAAGTGTGTGCAGCGCCCATGTGCTTCATGGACTGTAGGGCCCGATTAAAAAAAATAAAAATAAAAGATAAGTTGTAAAGATTAATTATTATTATTATTTAAATTTTTTGGGGAGACGAAGTAGCTCAGTGGGTAAGGCACTTGACTACCAAACTCTCGGGCATGTGTTCGAGTCCGACAGAAGGCAAAAAATTTATATACTGTCAATTCGGTCGTGGATCGAATTTGCGATCGGGAGACTCTCCTTGGGTACACCCAGTCTCAAAAAAGTGGGTACCTTTTATTAGGGAAAAACCTGGCGGTTGTGCGTGAATTCTGGCCTTATCTCCTCTTTTCACAACCGTTGGCTTAGAAACAGTACCCCCTTACTAGTACATCTGCTTGGTGTTTGATAATGGAAATTTACGAGGAGGTTATGTCAAATTTATTTATTTTTTTAAATAATATATTCTAGTTCTTTAAATGAAGAATTTACGTGCAAAAGTTTTAGAAGGGGGGGGGGGCAATCAATTCAAAATGAAGGAGGGGCATTATAACATTTTCCTGCTCAGGGAAAACGTAAAGAAAAAAAAAAGCTTTAAACATAAATTACTCAAAATTGTGATTTGTTAAATAACCCCTTCATCCACCAAACCCGTCAATTATTACTGAAATCCACATCTTACATATTTTTTTCCTAATTGTTAATATTTTATTTATAGCAAGTCGTTTTTGTACAATATTGAAAGAATTATTATTAACACTGGTGTAAATTCAACTATTGTATATATAAAAATAAAATGCCGGGAACAGGAAACTGTGTATGGCGTGGGTCGGAAACTAATTTCAAACAGAGCCCCAAGGGAAAAAAAAAGTCTGACGGTTCTGATCTACTTCAATAAGGTATTGTTAGAATTCCTACACTTCGTTTAAATAATTTACATAGGAAACGAATAAATAACAGTTTTGTTAATATCGCTAAACAATAGTTGTTTTTTTTTTTATATTATAGTACGATTACCATAAGTGATGTTTAATAAAAAATACTATAAATTTTAGAATATCTCAGTGATATCTCAGTTTTACTTCCTCTGATACTTAGAGATGTAACTTCTGTAATGACGTACCATGTAATGATCTTCCAAATGTAAACAATATTTATGCCGAATTAAAATCGATTTATTTCTATTCTTTTCTCAATAGAATTTTTTTTTAGGCTTTTCACTTTACGGGACAACTTTTTTACCTTCTCTCTGCCTTTGAACATTGAAATCGTTTTTCAATAATAAATTAAATCCTAATTGTATTTTTGAAGCCATGTTTATTTTGTCAATAATGTTTACATCCTTTGAAAAGAGAGCAGTAAAGGTGTTTGCATGCATTTGTTATTTTGTGCAGTACGGAATCAAAGGGCTTTTCGGCATCTAATGTTGTTTTTATTTCCATAAAGGAACTAAACCTTATCTTTCTAAAAAAAAAAATTTCAATAATCACATCCCTACTACATAAATAGTCAGAAATTAAAAATGAAATATGTATTATTTGTTTCGAAATAACTTATTGGTATAAGTAGATATTGGAATCTAGGAGCTAAATTAAATAAAAATATAGTCAATTATATAATTTAAGAGGCACGTGTCACAAAACTTACGGAAACAGGACGGAACCGGGACTAAGTGTGAGAATATGAAAGAAAAATATGTTTTTAACTTGATTATATTATTATGTTTTATTCATGAAGTAATTACATTTTTTTAAAATATTAATTTCATCTATTATCTATATATTTTTTATTAATGTCGTGAATCCATAAAAAAGTGAGTTGTACAATAAAAAAAAGAAAAAATAATTGGAATATATGAATAGAAGTTTCTGAAATTTCATTCATCATCATGACATTTACATTATTAACATTTTATCCAATTTAACTCTTGTTGTAAAAAGCATATATCGACAAGAAAATAATAGATTCTTCTCTATATTTGGCTAAATATTTCCTAACAACTTTTATTTCTCGGCTGAGAATATTTCTATACGCTGTTTGTTAGTCCAGATGTCAATACCATAGCTCCGACTATGTCAAGCAGTTTCGAAGCGCACTTAACCAATTGTGATACATATTGGTAGTTATATAAAATAAGTGTATCTACCATATTTTTGACAGTTGATGATATTCAATCTCTAATATTGTTATCCAACACTTCAGAATCATTATAAATAAAATTATATAAATTGAAAATAAAGTATTTTCCCTAAGGCTTCGGTGGAACACGAGATATAGAAGTGTCTATAAAGTCAATCATAACTTATCCTATTCTTCCCTATTTCCAATCTGCTGATGTTCCTCTAGGAAGTATCCTAGGTCCTATCCTCTACACGGTTTATACAGCTGACATCCCTACACATCCTAGTACTGTCCCCACTACGTATGCTGATGACACATGTGTGTTATCAATAAATAATGATCCCTTCATTGCATCCCAAACACTCCAATCTCATATTATAACCCTTCAAGAATGGTCTCAAAATTGGAGAATTAAAATAAATCCAAATAAATCTCATCAAATAACCTTTACCCTTCGTCGTAAACCAATGACTTCCTGCCCGACAGTATCCTTTAATAACATTCCACCGATCCCTATTAAACAGATCCGCTACCAAGGGCTCCAACTAGACAAACGTTTAACTTGGAATCCACACACAAGACTAAAAAGACAGGAAACTGCTCGTCGTTTTCGACTTCTTCAACATTTACTAGACAAACGTTCAAAACTTCCGATATTCTACAAAATACTCATTTACATGACAGTTATTAGATCTAGTTGGACATATGGAATTGAGCTTTGGGGCTCCACCAAACCATCTAACTCATCCTGTATCCAATCCTTGCAATCCAAAATCCTTCGAAAAATCCTCAGCGCTCCCTACTTTGTCACAAATAAACTTATTCATAAAGACCTCAATGTTCCATATGTTGCTGATTTAGCCCAAACCAGATACCTATCCTTGCATAGTAAAGTAGTGAATGGTCATTATCACATTTACTGGATGTATGTTTTTATGTACAGTTCTAAATTTCAATAAATAGAATAGTGTCTAAGTTATATTTTTGTCAATTTAATGAATCAGAAAAGCTCTTTTAAAAGGCTGCAGAAGCTAATTTATATTATGAATTTCACTGCATCTCAGTCACTTAAATCTCATATCACAAAACTTCGTGAATGGTGTAAAAAATAGAAAATTAATATAAATCCAAACAAATCTTATCAAATAACCTGCACCCTTTGTCGTAAACCTACGACTTCCTGTACTACATTATTCTTTAATAATATTCCATAGATCCTCTAGCTAGGACTTTATCTGGTCAAACGACTTACTTGGAATCCACATACCAGACTTAATAGACTTGAAACTACTAGTCATTTCCGATTACTCCAGCATTTTCAAAATAAACGTCCATAGCTTTCCATAAATTACTGAAGAATTATTTACATGATAGTAATTATACCCATTTGGACATACGGAGTTGAGCTTTGGGGCCTAACTAAATTGTTCAATTATTCTCGTATCCAATCTTTGCAATAAGAAATTCTTCGTAAAATCCTCAATGCTCCTTATTATATCACAAACCTATGTATAAAGATTGGCCCTAACCTTATATTTATCATTTCAAGGAAAAATACCCGCTCGAATCCACTAGTCTCCCAACTTGCCTCAGACTCAATTCCCTATAATCCTTCGAGGCATTAGAAAAGAAGATGGCAACGAAACCTTCTAATGTAGAACTTCTATTGAAGTGCTACTAGTGAGTAGTTCTTTACATGTTATTGACTTGTCATTGTAATCATTTTCCTCAAGTGTACTTGTTGTATATAATGAGTGCAGTTGTAAATATCAATAAATACTTTTTTTTTTAAATTATAAATATATATATTTTTTTTTTAGAATGTTAATATAATTTAATTCTGCATTTATTTCTAGCAATTTTAATAACTCTTTTAAGTTACGTAGTTGAGGATCGAACATTGGATATTAAAATCTGCAATTAATTCAATCGCAATCACAGTTCTTATGATATAATCGATACGTTTATCCATAATAGAAAATGAAATAAATGAGTGAAGTTTAATTAAGGATATGAAGAAGTCCTGGAGAGGAAACCCCAGCTGGAGGGGTAAGGCACTCAACCCCCATTGGCTGATTCCCAATTAAATTAGCAATGGGACTGGTATTAATGGCTGGAATGTCTAAAGCCCCGGATGCCTGATTGAAGAGACATTTGGCTTCCCATTTAATGGCCCTCCACTCCAGCACACTGTGGCTATACATCTTCCTTACCAATGATATGCTATGGATGGTATTCCAGGTCAGGGCTAAGGAATTCGGACGATTTGACTATTTGATCTAGTTTGCATATTAGAGAAATAAGATATTATTTACTATAAGTAAAATTGCTTTTAGTAATGTCGTCTGAGACAGTGTATCATAGTATAACATGATTAGCTTCGCCCTTTTATAATTTGACTATGGTGTCTCCTTGTGTGTTCTGTCAATCTCATAAGCCGCCGTCTTAAACAGCTGTCATTGGACGTCAAGTTGTTAGATGAACGGAAGAGTAATCATATTTATGTTTTTTGAAGAAAAAAAAAACAACAAAAAAAAACAATAGATCGAGGATACATCTATCTATAATCTACGCTTTTTGCCAATTTACATTTTAGAAAAAAAAGTACTAAATAACCTCAAATCAGTAATTAAATTAACAGTTAATGATTATTGAAAATCAAGTTGAGAGAAAATAAGGGTTTCAAAAGTGACTTTTTTCATTCGAACCTATAAAAATCCTAAACGATAGGTCTTAGAGACAAATATTATATTACAAACATTAATTTCCATTGTATTTCTGATAAGTCAACTTTCAGCAAATTTTTGATCCAAGCACACCAACAGAGCTTGAGCGTGTCAAAAAATCCCTTTCCTTAAAAATAGAGATTTAAAATGCGACTTTTCATTCAAACCAATATACTTTTTTTTTTTTTTTTTTTTTTTTTTTTTTTTTTTTTTTTTTTTTTTTTTTTTTTTTTTAAGTAATTTAAATATATACAGGCAAGCAGAAAAAAAATTAAGAACGTGAGGGCATAGCCGGTCGGCAGTACTAAACCTACCGTGATCTTATTTATCATTTACTTTTCCTTAATATTAATAAATTAAATCTATGTGAAAAATTAAAAAAAAAAAAAAATCAATTTATTAGATATCATTTAATTTTTTTTTGAATCTTGTTCAGCAGAGGATCTGCTGATCTGGAGAAGGCTCTGAAAATTCTGATGAAGATTTAGATGTTCTATGTAACGACTCAAATAAGATCCCACTGTCTTTAATCACATGATAACAAAAAAGATGACTACGTTGTTAATTTTTTGGGAAAACAGACAAAGCACAAAGCAGTAGACTTGACTAGCTATGGTAGATAAGAAAAGATACTATTTTTAAAACATGCCCACCAGTTTTCCTTGACAACGCACCGATTCCTCAGACACTGTACATTTCCTTGGTCTGACGTTTGACCGAAGAATGCTCAAACAATGACTAGGACTTTAGGTATTCACTCCTGTCCAAACGTTCAACTCTACAACTTATACAAAAAATGAACACTTATTCTAACTTAGTGAAACCTATTTGGACATATGCTTCGCAGATATACAGATAACAGCTAGAAAGACACATATTAACAAAATCGAAACCTTCCAGGCAAAAACATTCAGGACAATTACAAAAGCCCCATGGTACGTAAGCAACATAACTTTACATACTGACCTACGCATACCAACAGTTAAAGAACAAACAAGAACCTACTACAAACGATTCCGCAAAAAAAATTCATGGTATGATTACTAATACACTTACACACTGGTATAATTACTAATACTAATACACACTACTAATACACTAATACATTACTTAATACACTTGATCTGGAAAGGTTCTGTGGCTGGACCGAGACGGGATAGGAGGCCGATCGCACGACTCCGACGAACTTTGTTCTCAATACAAATCTTGCAGCTCTTACAGAAATCATGAATTGCTTTATCAAGATCCTTAATACGGTCTGATGGTTGCTATGAATGCTATCAAAAACATTAATGGTTACAGAATCGTAGCTGTTAAGATGGATGATGATATTCAAAGAGAATATTTTGATGAATCTTCTAATATTTGTTTTCGGGAATTACCATTAGAGGAATGGGTTTCAAAAAAAGTTCCTTCTAGACCTGTAGAGAATCTGATTCTCTACAGGTCTAGAAGGAACTTTTTTCTTCTTATGAAATATTTCAATTAATACAACGAATTTAAAAAAAAAGGAGCTTCATTATTTTTCTTACTTTCCGGTAATTTAGTTACAATATTTTACGTGTAATTTCTTTTTGCTTGAGCTTCCCACAGTTGCGTCCTGGGATGAAATTTCCTAGTCCTTTTAGGAGAGACCGACTTTAATAGTTAAATTACACTGAAGAACCGAAGAAGGGGAATTAGAATAAGTGGATAATTGGCTTCTAAAATGTCAGGGATCCTCGCTCTAGAAACTGTTGGGAGAGATGACTACAGGAATACAGAACTTCCAAATAGAAGAGAATGATAAATAACATAGCATAGATAAGTAAATATAGACTGAAAGGCAATTTCACCCAATTTCATTTTCTTTTCTTAAAGTTTCATTTTTGTTATAAAATGAACCAGGGCATATGAAATGTATTAGGATTATTAAAATTTTAATTTAAATAAAGGACAGCAGTATTTAAAAATCCCACTAAGCAATTTTAAATTCACAAAATTTTAGGTGTATATCCACCTTCCGTTCATTACATATGTTATTATATGGGGTATTAGTCTAATGTGTTTTTGAATAAAATTTCGAGGGGTATGTCTTATCTAATGCAAAACGGTAATAAATCGTATTAAATAGAATATTCTTACTTTTTTTTTTTTTATATTACTTGATTTTATTTAATTGATAATATATGGTTAAAGTATATGGTGACATAAAAACCTATAAAAGATTAAAAATTTTACCCGCCAAGTTGAATGAATCCATTGGGTGAAATTTTTTGTCAGTCAGTATACTTTGAATAATATTAAAGTTCCGAAAATGTTTATCATATTAAATTCTGTTTTCATAAACTAGTTGTCGTCGAAAACTTTATGAGATACTTAACGGTCCTTTTAACCAAACTTCTCAATTCTCGTTATATCACAAATCAATTTATCCATAGTGATCAATCAAATAAATTCTCCTGTTGTATATTTCTTCCAAAATACAAAACACTTTTTCAGTTAATTCCATACCTAGTGAAACCCTCTAGTCTATGAAGTTCTGATTGCCAATCAACTATTTTATTGAAGGAGATTTAATTTTTATATTTATTTTAAGGCATAACTCCTATTTAATCTTTAAATTTCTCTCTACATGTTTCGGAATACATTGCTCCATCTTTAGGATCTACAAAAATTTCTTTCACTTAGCCCTTTATGCTGTCCCCCTACAGACACTCAGAGTGTACGAGAAAATCTCTTTCTATACTTAAACTACTTTTCCATCACCGCGTTTCATTACCTTTAAGTACTTGTCAATTTCTATTATCATCTCTTGCTTTTCCCAAGTTTCACTACGAATGCATATTATATGGGGGACTGTCTAGTGAGCTTGTATGAGATGTAAGAGATTAATGAACTGTTTTATTAGATTTATTTTTGGGGTTTCTAGATGCTCATACATATCTCACAGGTATTCTGAAATCGGGTGGCTGTACCCCGGTTTTCGACGGCAATCCTCCCTAAGGGAATTCATATTTCAATCCTTGAAAACCAAAAACCCACCTATATTCATGACCTTCTTACCCTGCGCTTCTCTATTCACCTCTTAAATACTAGAACCCAACCATCAACCATTACACTCCGGCGCATCGAACTGCATCCTTCGAAAAATCCTTTATTATCCGCGCTTCCTCTTTATGGAATTCATGGCCCATATCTATACGAAAAAGCTCCACTCTTACTTCCTTTAAACATCATCTGTTTCTTTACCTCCTGGATCTTCAATCTTCCGAGCAAATGTAAAACATGAATATTTATGTTATATACATTATAATAGTACACATAACATGTATCCTTTTACAATATTTCTTTATTTATTTTGTAACTCATAGTTTAATTATTAACCAATTTTTATTATTATTTATAATTAATTATCATAGCCAGACTATTGCTCTATGTATTTTACTAATTTGTTATTCTTAGGGGACAAGTTGTCGCAGAATAAAGTTCATTTTCCTTCTTCTTCTTCTTCCTATTTGATTTTTACTTATAGATTTTTATTTTTAAATACTTTACGGTGAATAGAAATACTTGAATATATTATATTTTTATTAAATCAACGTTCGAACAGCCTTCAACAAGGTTAAAAAAAAAAATATTTTAAAGGTAAACCTTATTTCTATATTGACTACATTGGAAAAGGTTGAATTGGAAATAGAATTATAACAAAACACGATACATACCAAATCAATCTTAATTAATGAAAAAACGACAGGACTTTTGAAACTGGTACCTTAACCAGGACTTAAAAGATATTAATTAAATAAAAGAAAGCAGTGTTTAAAAAAAAACAAAAAATTAAAGTTGAGAAATTTTAAAGTAATATAATTTATTCGCATTAGATGGAGCATATCCCTCCATCCAAAATTACATTAGACCTGGAACCTATATAATGCAAGACTTATACACAAGGGTTGGATATACATGAATATGAAATAATATTTCTTATAACCTACAAAGTCATCAACATTTTTTTTTTAAATATGTATTCGTACAAAAGGATCAGAAGGCACCCTAACAAACACAACCCCAAATGCGCCCCAGAGCAGGAAGAAGGAATCCCCACCCTCTTACCCAGCCAATGACAGTCCAACAATAGCTTCCCTCCAATATTAATATCTGTCAGGAAGCAGCGACTCTAGGGATAATGGAATAATTAATCAGGAACTCAGTACCCAGCTGTGGCCTGTTTGTTAACTGTTTATTGTCTGCCGAGTGTCAATATTGCGCTATAGAATATCTTCCCATTGACGTCTCAAAATCACGTTAATATCCAGGCCTTGTTGTCAGGTTGGCGCGATTGTTTATTTAAATCGGAAGACTATTGTTTACATAGTGTTTCCATAAACACATTCTTATTAGAAAAGTGATCAGTTTATAATTTATTAGCAATTTGATGTAACATAGTAGACTGTAGTAGTATATTTTTCCATACTTACTTCCTTTTCCATGTTCCTTAATTTACTCCATTATTACATTCCACTGATTCCCGTTAAACAGATCGTCTAACTAGAACTCCATCAGGAAAACGACATACTTGGAATCCACATACGATACTTAAAAGATAAGAAACCAGTCGTTTTCGACAACTTCAACGTTTACTAGGCAAGTGTTCGAAGCTCCCTATTAATTACAAAAGATTACTGCTTGACAGTACTTAGGACCATTAGGACATATGTAGTTGAACTTTTGAGCTCCACTTAAAATCTAATATCATTCGAAAAATCCTCAATCCTCCTCACTATCTCACAAACTAACTTATCCGTAATGATCTAGTGAATGAAGCCTACGAGGAAAGTTGCCCATTGAGGGCAACAGGTAATAAGGGGGACGTGCCTTGGTGGAACGCGAAGTTAGTTAGGCTCAGGAAGGAAACCAGGAGACTCTTCAACAGGATGAAGAAAACGGGGAAAAGGGAAGAGTACTCCAGGGCCCTAACAGAATATAACAAGGAAATAAGGAAAGCAAAGAGAGCCACTTGGAGAGACTTCTGTGAGGGGATAACAAGCACACCCGTAGCTGCTAGACTCCAGAAGGTCCTTGTTAAGGACCATAGTAATGGGCTTGGTAATCTGAGGAAACCCAACAATACGTACACTAACACAAAAGAGGAGACTCTTGAGTTTCTACTGGATACGCACTTTCCAGGAAGCGTAGTGATAGACCCAGATGGGGATGTAGAGGGGGTCTACAGGGAAGGACGGCCACCCGTCGGTAGAGACAGAGAGGAGGCTTCCCGCATCTTTACAAGTAGTAAGGTGGAATGGGCTATTGGGTCCTTCCAGCCTTACAAGTCACCTGGAGGAGATGGAGTAATACCGGCCCATTTGAAAGAGGGCAAGGAAATTCTTCTCAAGAGTCTAGTGATACTCTTTAGGGCCAGCTATATGCTGAGATATATTCCCCATCTGTGGAGGAAGGTTGACATAGTGTTTATACCGAAAGGGGGTAAGAGACCTCCTGAGGATCCTAAATCCTATAGACCTATTAGCTTATCTTCAGTGATACTGAAAACGATGGAGAAGATAATAGACGAACATGTAAAGGGTAAACTGCTAACTGAGCATCCCTTGCACCCTAATCAATTCGCCTACCAAGTGGGCAAGTCAACAATAACAGCCCTCCACCATCTAGTTGGAAAACTGGAGAATGCACTATCTCATAAGGAGATAGCACTATGTGCCTTTGTGGACATAGAAGGGGCGTTTGACAATACCTCACACACCACCATTAGGGATGCGCTAGAATACTTAGGGGCTAAAAGAGCTCTAGTAGAATGGATACACAGCATGCTTGTGTCAAGACAAATCACAGCGAAATTGGGGAGCACAAGAAGAACGATAATAACCAGGAAAGGCTGTCCTCAAGGAGGTGTGCTCTCCCCTCTGCTGTGGTTGATAGTAATAGACAGCCTAATTAAACTGCTCACTGAAGCTGGTTTTGAAGTTATAGGATACGCAGATGATCTGGTAATAATAATCAGAGGGAAGTACATCTGTACCCTATTAGAAAGGTTGAGAGTAGCCTTTGACATGCTATGGGACTGGTGTATTGCTCATGGGTTATCAGTTAATCCGGGCAAGACTACTGTAGTCCCATTTACAAAGAAGACAAATGTGGCGCTAGAGTTGCCCAGGTTAGGAGGACAGGAGGTTGTGGCAGCAGATAAGGTGAAATTCCTGGGATTAACTCTTGATAGAAAATTGACCTGGAGGGATCACCTGGAGGTTATAAGAGCGAAAGCAATCAGCTCTTTGTGGACATGCAGCAGATTGTGTGGTAAGAAATGGGGAATTAGGCCTCAAATGGTTTACTGGATATACACTGCAATAGTGAGACCAATGATAGCATATGGTGCTCTAGTGTGGTGGACTAAATGCCAAGAGGTCACGGCTGGAAAGCGGCTCAATGGGGTGCAAAGGCTAGCATGCTTGGCAATAACAGGTGCCATTAGGACCTGTCCTACCGCAGCAATGGAGGTGTTACTGGGGCTTGCCCCCATAGGCCTCTATGTAAAAAATGGAAGCTCTTAAGAGTGCCATAAACATTAATAACACATATGGTTATAAGACAGGAGACTTCACAGGACATTTAAGGGTCCTGCAGGAATTCCGGGGAACTGATCTATGCAAGTTGGCCGACAGAATTCCCCGGGAATCCAACTTTATAAAAAACTTTAAAGTGGTTTTTCCCAGCAGGGAATGCTGGGCTACCAAGGTATTAGATTTCGAAAGGGGATCACACGTATGGTACACAGACGGCTCAAGGAAGGATGGGAGAGCCGGGATGGGCATATATGGGCCCAACTGTAAAATGGCAGTACCTCTGGGTACGTATCCATCAGTGTTCCAAACAGAGGTGCAAGCGATAGCGTTTGCTGCAAACAGAAGCCTCGACAAAAAACCTAAGGGCCAAAGGTTTTACATACTATCGGATAGTCAAGCGGCTCTGAAGGCTGTCCTTTCACCCTATGTTAACTCCATATTGGTAACAGACTGTAAAAACTCCCTAAATCGGTTGGGAGAGGGAAACAAGGTCACCCTCATATGGGTCCCGGGACACGAAGGAGTGGAAGGAAATGAGGTAGCAGATGAGCTGGCGAGGAGGGGTTCTGAGACTCCGTTCCTTGGCCCTGAGCCATCCTGTTATGTACCTCAGTGTGAAATTAAGAGAATGATCGGGCGTTGGCTCGAGGAAGGCTGGACAGCACTCTGGGCTGGTAGACTGGGGATGAGGCAATCCAAGCTTTTCATCCACCTGAAGAACAAAAAGGTACATGTATCTTTTAAGATTGTCAAGAAAAGAGTTAAACAATGTAACCTGCATGCTTACAGGGCACGGGCCCCTGAGATACCATCTCAAGAGAATGGGCCTAGTAGAGGACACTGAGTGCAGACTATGTCTGGAAGGGGAAGAGTCAGCAGAACACCTGTTGTGCAACTGCGAGGCTCTTGCATACTACAGACTAAGATTCTTTGGGGACTCTGTGGTACAACCAAAAACAATATGTGAAGCGGATGCCAAGAACATATTGGGTTTTATAAGGGAAATTAAGTTTCTCTGGGATGACTGAAGGTGCTAGGATGTTACAAAAGATCACCGAGTGGTCGTAGTGACTGAAGTGCAGTGGTGCACGATGGGCCCTGTGTTAAGGATAATAATAAAATAATAAAAAAAATACATGTTACGTGCTATGAAGAACTTCACTAGAACGTATCATATTGTAAAAATATAATCGCAACAAAAATTTACTACTAACATTCTACAATAAAGTGAAGTTAAAAAAGGAATAATAATACAAATAAATATTTCATAAATCAATGATCCATTCGTAAGAACACTTCCCCGAACGCCAATGCAAAGTTTCTGTCGAATGTCCATGTTTAGGCTCATAAACATCTATTGCAGTAATAGTACACATCATAAAAACACAGAGGATTAATAACTGCTTATTGTAATCTGTAAACATAAAAGTAGTAAAATTTTGAAGGATTTTCGATTATATGCATTGGATAGGAGAAGCCTCAGAGCTCAACTCCGTATGTTCAAATAGGTCTAATTATTGTCATGTAAATGTATTTCTTGTAATTCATCGGAAAGTTTGCACGATTGTCTTGTATACGTTAGCACGAAATCCTTAGAAGATTTAGTTAATTTTTTTCGTTTACTACAAAAGTTCACTATTATACTTTTTTTTGTTTTTTTTTTTTTTTTTTTTCTTTTTTGTAACGTTAAATACACCGGTATAATTATTTGTGAAGCTGAATAAACGGGAATAACTGGACAATCATTAATCAAATATTAAAACAGCATATACGGGTATGCAGTAATAAGACGCATAATTCCAACTTCACAATCCATTTATATCAAAATGGCCCTAAATTCAACACCCACATCAAGTCAGAATAGCCTAAAATTAAATAATTATGAATCATTAGAATTATTAAAATCGTTCAAAACCATTCCAGATTTTTGTTTAAATGGCCAGATAAATATTTCCAATTGTTCCATTTTGAATTAGTTTCCAGTTGAAAAAGAAAAAAAGAACCAACCAATCATAGGGAAAACCTAAACGACTACTCATCTACCTGACCCCTTCGTTTCTATACAGCCAGTTTGCTTAAAGTTCTGATACCTTTTAAACACCCATTTCACTTTTCTTCCTTAGATGAGAGTCAACATATTTATTTTCTTGTTTACTTTTTTAAAATTTAATATACTCAATCTGTGCAATGTGTACCCAAGTGATGTTGAAATTTTTCGTATGTTTGTAAAACTGATAATGAAGGTTTAACATTCGAAACAAGTCTTCGAATATAAAAATTCCAATAGAAGTGGCCATTAATTCATCAATCCTTATAGTATTTATGCTTCTCTAGCATCATCCGTACCTCAAGTAATACTTTTACTCTCCAATTTCTGAATTAACATTCTTCAGCTGGCATCCCTACTTATCCTAGCACCGTCCTAACCATATGTTTGCTATCAGTAATAATGATTTCTTCATTGCATCCCAAACCACAACTTCATATTACAAACCTACATGTATGGTGTCGAATTTGGAGGATCTAAATAAATCTAAACAAATCCTATCAAATAACATTTACCCTTCGTCGTAAAGCTACGTCTTCTACCGTACTACAGTATCCTTTCCACTGATTCTTGTTGAACAGATTCACTACATAGGAATTCAAATGTTTTACTAGGAATCCACATACAAAACTAAAGACAAAAAACTGCTCGTTGTTTTCGACTTCTTCAACATTTACTTTATAAATGTGCAAACCTCCCGATATATTACAAGACTCATTTACATGACAGTAATCAGACTAATTTAGGCATACGGAGTTGAGCTGTAGGGCTAAACTAAGCGTTCCAATTCTTCTTGTATCCAATCTTTATAATCGAAAATCCTTAAAAAAAACCCTCAATGCTTCTTAATTTGTCACAAAAGAAGTCATCCATAAAGATCTTAATGTTCCGTAAGTTGCTGTATTAGCCCAAAACAGATACCTATCCTTTCATAGTAAACTCCATACTCATTCGAATCCACTAGTCTTTCAACTTGCTTCCCATTCTATTTCTGATAACCTTCCGAGGCGTCTGAAAAGAAGATAGCTTCAAGGTCTTCTGCTACAGAAATGTTACTGATGTGCCACCAATGGGTCTACATGTTATTTTCATGTTACTGTATTAACATGTCTACATATATACTATTATATATGAATATTTTTTATACAGTTGGAAATATCAATAAAATATGGAAAAAAAAATCAGTGTTTCTCATCATATCACAAAATCTAAATATTTATAAAGATCTTAACATCTCTCTTATGCATTCTTGATTAAACGTAGGTATCTGTTCTTCAATTATAAACTCCATTTAAAATATATCGACTACATTATAATTTTCTTATTAATGAATACTGAGAATATTCCAAAGTCTCTGGAGCTAAAAGTGACTATCTGATATAGATTCTCTTACTAGGATTTAAATGTTACTTATGTGTTGTTTCTGCTGTACCTAAACCTGATATGTATATGGGTGATAGTGAACGTTCTAGACTCCTATTTCTGATTTATCGGAGTTTAATACCGGCCGAGGAAGATAATTATTAATTCTGTTATTTCAACTGAGGGTCAACCCTTTATGGTCGTGGAACTCTCCTAGGGCATACCCGTCTCTATAAAGTGGGTATCCTTGATTGAGATCCCTGTTGAGTGATTCTGACCAAATTAACTCTTTGTAGAAAAGGTACTGAACTCAAGACCATAGTCAAATATGGATGAATTAAGAAATTGATTGGTTTGAATGAGTGATAAAATTTATTTAAAGATATGTATCTGGTTTGGAACTGATTAGCAACACATGAAAATGTATGGATAGCTTTATTTGTAAAATAATAATGAGCGTTGAGGATTCAGTGGAACCACAAAGCCTATTAGGTACTAATACCTAGAGGATAGGTCTAATTGCAGCTATGTAAATGAGTCGATGTAATTAATTGGAAGATGCATATGTTCTATACTGCTGTAAATATCAATGAAAAATATTCTTCGGAGATTATCAAGAATATTAAAATTACAAAAAATTCATTTTATATCCTACTTTAAAAGGTATTTTGTTATACTGTATATATTTGACGTAGAGTTCGGTAATGCTCCGCCAACACAAGCCCTAGATAATGCCGTGCACTGATAATACTAATGAGAGGGCTTTGGGCTTAGTAGCTTAGTTCCATACGGGCTTTATATTCCCCGGTCGATAGCTTCCACTGCACGCTTAAGTGCTTCCATAGCTAGAGGCGCATAATGTTATCAACAAAGTTGATAATCAACATCGTTACAATTTGTTTACAATACTTAATTTTGTTTACTTTTAGCGCTATCAACATTGTTTGCAGAATTCGTTGTCATTATCTCTATAGGGCTTATGTAATTATGAGATGCACAATCCAAACATGGCCTGATTGTGAACACTATGTTCAATATTATGAAAGCGATAAGATTGATTTAGAAATTTAATATAAACTAATTAACTATAATTCTATTTTTTAATATAGAATAAATTAAGATTTATTTATTAACACTGTATAAAATAATCAATAATAACAGGTAATCTAATAATTACTAATCTATGGAAAAACTTATTAAAATATAGATAAATCAGTAGAATATAATTGTCAACATTTGGCAGTAAATCGTTTTAAGAACTTCATCTGCCCCATTACAGGGGGCATACACAGCGAACAGAGTCAATTTGGTTTATTCCAAAAAAGAGAAACAAGATTAAAAATGGAACCAGGAGAACAATGTTGGAGTCTTATATGTGACGTCAACGATAGAAAGGAAGTAAACTTTTTGAAGTAACTTATTAGATATTGTTGACTTCTAAGCAATATAATAGGTTAATAGATAACTATAAATATATATATATATTTTAATGCATAATTGTAATCGTCAAGCCACCTATATTACTTATTTCCCATATTTATTGCAAATTGTAATAATTACTCAATAAAAATGTTATTTTAGGAGAAGTAGATAGTTGGGGTATGCAGTCATAAAGGTACACGGCAGTTAAAAAATAAATTTTTTAATTTGTAGTGCCAGCGTTTCAACTTGCATTGCAAGCCTTCATCAGGGCTAGAAGTAGAAAACAAACAAAAAGGTATGACTAAATTGTAGAGAGTATAAAAAACAAAGGTATAAAAAGAATATATATATATATGTAAGAGTAAAGACAATATCTAAAGGTAAAGAAAACAATACATAAAGATTATTGAAATAAGATTAAAATTGAAAGATATTAAAAGCAGTGATAGATAATTAAAAAATTAATGAGTAAATTATACAATATTATTGGTAAACATAAAAATTGAGTAGACACCAAGTTCATGAAATATGTTTATGTTATTGTCTTTACTCTTATATATTTATCCTTTGTTTTTTATACTCTCTACTATTTATACCTTCATATCTAAGTCATACCTTTTTGTTAGTTTTCTACTTCCAGCCCTGATGCAGGCTTGCAATACAAGTTGAAACGTTGGCATTAAAAATTAAAAAACTTATTTTTTAATTTCTGTGTACCTTTATGACTGTTTACCCCAACTATCTACTTCTCCCAATACTTAACAGTCAACTATACCTCATCAAATTTTATTTTTTTTTAAATATTTTTTTATCACTTTTAGTGTCAATAAAGTATAACAAAAAAAGCTTTTATATTTTTTAGAAAAAAAAACCGTTTAGTATATCGTCCTCTAATTATTTACCATAAAATCAACAGTCTTTAGCTTTCAAATCTGACTTGCAATTATACCTAAAAACTGCTTACATTTTTAATTAACTGAGATCACAAAATTGTTACCGTATGCCCTGTTATAAGAAAGAAAACTGGGCGAAAGCCACGAGGGGAGCACCTCCTGTCTTTATTTTATTTTTTATTTAAAAAGGTCTCTCATCCAGCTCCTTTTTAGCCTTATCTAAGTGTTGTCGGGTATATGTATGTAAGGTTGAGCAACCTTCAATCATCTGTTAATTATTTATCATCTGTTTTTTATCAAATCGTTCTAAAATAAAAAATTTTTCAATATGATTTAGTTTAATTTCATTTTGTTCTGAATTTAGTTTTAATTGTGTCTCTAATTGTTTTAACGATCTTCTAATCTTGTAGAAGATCGTTAAAACAATTAGAGACACAATTAAAACTAAATTCAGAACAAAATGAAATTAAACTAAATCATATTGAAAAATTTTTTATTTTAGAACGATTTGATAAAAAACAGATGATAAATAATTAACAGATGATTGAAGGTTGCTCAACCTTACATACATATACCCGACAACACTTAGATAAGGCTAAAAAGGAGCTGGATGAGAGACCTTTTTAAATAAAAAATAAAATAAAGACAGGAGGTGCTCCCCTCGTGGCTTTCGCCCAGTTTTCTTTCTTATAACAGGGCATACGGTAACAATTTTGTGATCTCAGTTAATTAAAAATGTAAGCAGTTTTTAGGTATAATTGCAAGTCAGATTTGAAAGCTAAAGACTGTTGATTTTATGGTAAATAATTAGAGGACGATATACTAAACGGTTTTTTTTTCTAAAAAATATAAAAGCTTTTTTTGTTATACTTTATTGACACTAAAAGTGATAAAAAAATATTTAAAAAAAATAAAATTTGATGAGGTATAGTTGACTGTTAAGTATTGGGAGAAGTAGATAGTTGGGGTAAACAGTCATAAAGGTACACAGAAATTAAAAAATAAGTTTTTTAATTTTTAATGCCAACGTTTCAACTTGTATTGCAAGCCTGCATCAGGGCTGGAAGTAGAAAACTAACAAAAAGGTATGACTTAGATATGAAGGTATAAATAGTAGAGAGTATAAAAAACAAAGGATAAATATATAAGAGTAAAGACAATAACATAAACATATTTCATGAACTTGGTGTCTACTCAATTTTTATGTTTACCAATAATATTGTATAATTTACTCATTAATTTTTTAATTATCTATCACTGCTTTTAATATCTTTCAATTTTAATCTTATTTCAATAATCTTTATGTATTGTTTTCTTTACCTTTAGATATTGTCTTTACTCTTACATATATATATATATTCTTTTTTATACCTTTGTTTTTTATACTCTCTACAATTTAGTCATACCTTTTTGTTTGTTTTCTACTTCTAGCCCTGATGAAGGCTTGCAATGCAAGTTGAAACGCTGGCACTACAAATTAAAAAATTTATTTTTTAACTGCCGTGTACCTTTATGACTGCATACCCCAACTATCTACTTCTCCTAAAATAACATTTTTATTGAGTAATTATTACAATTTGCAATAAATATGGGAAATAAGTAATATAGGTGGCTTGACGATTACAATTATGCATTAAAATATATATATATATTTATAGTTATCTATTAACCTATTATATTGCTTAGAAGTCAACAATATCTAATAAGTTACTTCAAAAAGTTTACTTCCTTTCTATCGTTGACGTCACATATAAGACTCCAACATTGTTCTCCTGGTTCCATTTTTAATCTTGTTTCTCTTTTTTGGAATAAACCAAATTGACTCTGTTCGCTGTGTATGCCCCCTGTAATGGGGCAGATGAAGTTCTTAAAACGATTTACTGCCAATGTTGACAATTATATTCTACTGATTTATCTATATTTTAATAAGTTTTTTCCATAGATTAGTAATTATTAGATTACCTGTTATTATTGATTATTTTATACAGTGTTAATAAATAAATCTTAATTTATTCTATATTAAAAAATAGAATTATAGTTAATTAGTTTATATTAAATTTCTAAATCAATCTTATCGCTTTCATAATATTGAACATAGTGTTCACAATCAGGCCATGTTTGGATTGTGCATCTCATAATTACATAAGCCCTATAGAGATAATGACAACGAATTCTGCAAACAATGTTGATAGCGCTAAAAGTAAACAAAATTAAGTATTGTAAACAAATTGTAACGATGTTGATTATCAACTTTGTTGATAACATTATGCGCCTCTAGCTATGGAAGCACTTAAGCGTGCAGTGGAAGCTATCGACCGGGGAATATAAAGCCCGTATGGAACTAAGCTACTAAGCCCAAAGCCCTCTCATTAGTATTATCAGTGCACGGCATTATCTAGGGCTTGTGTTGGCGGAGCATTACCGAACTCTACGTCAAATATATACAGTATAACAAAATACCTTTTAAAGTAGGATATAAAATGAATTTTTTGTAATTTTAATATTCTTGATAATCTCCGAAGAATATTTTTCATTGATATTTACAGCAGTATAGAACATATGCATCTTCCAATTAATTACATCGACTCATTTACATAGCTGCAATTAGACCTATCCTCTAGGTATTAGTACCTAATAGGCTTTGTGGTTCCACTGAATCCTCAACGCTCATTATTATTTTACAAATAAAGCTATCCATACATTTTCATGTGTTGCTAATCAGTTCCAAACCAGATACATATCTTTAAATAAATTTTATCACTCATTCAAACCAATCAATTTCTTAATTCATCCATATTTGACTATGGTCTTGAGTTCAGTACCTTTTCTACAAAGAGTTAATTTGGTCAGAATCACTCAACAGGGATCTCAATCAAGGATACCCACTTTATAGAGACGGGTATGCCCTAGGAGAGTTCCACGACCATAAAGGGTTGACCCTCAGTTGAAATAACAGAATTAATAATTATCTTCCTCGGCCGGTATTAAACTCCGATAAATCAGAAATAGGAGTCTAGAACGTTCACTATCACCCATATACATATCAGGTTTAGGTACAGCAGAAACAACACATAAGTAACATTTAAATCCTAGTAAGAGAATCTATATCAGATAGTCACTTTTAGCTCCAGAGACTTTGGAATATTCTCAGTATTCATTAATAAGAAAATTATAATGTAGTCGATATATTTTAAATGGAGTTTATAATTGAAGAACAGATACCTACGTTTAATCAAGAATGCATAAGAGAGATGTTAAGATCTTTATAAATAGTTAGATTTGTGATATGATGAGAAACACTGATTTTTTTTTCCATATTTTATTGATATTTCCAACTGTATAAAAAATATTCATATATAATAGTATATATGTAGACATGTTAATACAGTAACATGAAAATAACATGTAGACCCATTGGTGGCACATCAGTAACATTTCTGTAGCAGAAGACCTTGAAGCTATCTTCTTTTCAGACGCCTCGGAAGGTTATCAGAAATAGAATGGGAAGCAAGTTGAAAGACTAGTGGATTCGAATGAGTATGGAGTTTACTATGAAAGGATAGGTATCTGTTTTGGGCTAATACAGCAACTTACGGAACATTAAGATCTTTATGGATGACTTCTTTTGTGACAAATTAAGAAGCATTGAGGGTTTTTTTTAAGGATTTTCGATTATAAAGATTGGATACAAGAAGAATTGGAACGCTTAGTTTAGCCCTACAGCTCAACTCCGTATGCCTAAATTAGTCTGATTACTGTCATGTAAATGAGTCTTGTAATATATCGGGAGGTTTGCACATTTATAAAGTAAATGTTGAAGAAGTCGAAAACAACGAGCAGTTTCTTGTCGTTTTAGTTTTGTATGTGGATTCCTAGTAAAAACATTTGAATTCCTATGTAGTGAATCTGTTCAACAAGAATCAGTGGAAAGGATACTGTAGTACGGTAGAAGACGTAGCTTTACGACGAAGGGTAAATGTTATTTGATAGGATTTGTTTAGATTTATTTAGATCCTCCAAATTCGACACCATACATGTAGGTTTGTAATATGAAGTTGTGGTTTGGGATGCAATGAAGAAATCATTATTACTGATAGCAAACATATGGTTAGGACGGTGCTAGGATAAGTAGGGATGCCAGCTGAAGAATGTTAATTCAGAAATTGGAGAGTAAAAGTATTACTTGAGGTACGGATGATGCTAGAGAAGCATAAATACTATAAGGATTGATGAATTAATGGCCACTTCTATTGGAATTTTTATATTCGAAGACTTGTTTCGAATGTTAAACCTTCATTATCAGTTTTACAAACATACGAAAAATTTCAACATCACTTGGGTACACATTGCACAGATTGAGTATATTAAATTTTAAAAAGTAAACAAGAAAATAAATATGTTGACTCTCATCTAAGGAAGAAAAGTGAAATGGGTGTTTAAAAGGTATCAGAACTTTAAGCAAACTGGCTGTATAGAAACGAAGGGGTCAGGTAGATGAGTAGTCGTTTAGGTTTTCCCTATGATTGGTTGGTTCTTTTTTTCTTTTTCAACTGGAAACTAATTCAAAATGGAACAATTGGAAATATTTATCTGGCCATTTAAACAAAAATCTGGAATGGTTTTGAACGATTTTAATAATTCTAATGATTCATAATTATTTAATTTTAGGCTATTCTGACTTGATGTGGGTGTTGAATTTAGGGCCATTTTGATATAAATGGATTGTGAAGTTGGAATTATGCGTCTTATTACTGCATACCCGTATATGCTGTTTTAATATTTGATTAATGATTGTCCAGTTATTCCCGTTTATTCAGCTTCACAAATAATTATACCGGTGTATTTAACGTTACAAAAAAAAAAAAAAAAAAAAAAAAAAAGAAAAAAAAAGAAGTATAATAGTGAACTTTTGTAGTAAACGAAAAAAATTAACTAAATCTTCTAAGGATTTCGTGCTAACGTATACAAGACAATCGTGCAAACTTTCCGATGAATTACAAGAAATACATTTACATGACAATAATTAGACCTATTTGAACATACGGAGTTGAGCTCTGAGGCTTCTCCTATCCAATGCATATAATCGAAAATCCTTCAAAATTTTACTACTTTTATGTTTACAGATTACAATAAGCAGTTATTAATCCTCTGTGTTTTTATGATGTGTACTATTACTGCAATAGATGTTTATGAGCCTAAACATGGACATTCGACAGAAACTTTGCATTGGCGTTCGGGGAAGTGTTCTTACGAATGGATCATTGATTTATGAAATATTTATTTGTATTATTATTCCTTTTTAACTTCACTTTATTGTAGAATGTTAGTAGTAAATTTTTGTTGCGATTATATTTTTACAATATGATACGTTCTAGTGAAGTTCTTCATAGCACGTAACATGTATTTTTTTTATTATTTTATTATTATCCTTAACACAGGGCCCATCGTGCACCACTGCACTTCAGTCACTACGACCACTCGGTGATCTTTTGTAACATCCTAGCACCTTCAGTCATCCCAGAGAAACTTAATTTCCCTTATAAAACCCAATATGTTCTTGGCATCCGCTTCACATATTGTTTTTGGTTGTACCACAGAGTCCCCAAAGAATCTTAGTCTGTAGTATGCAAGAGCCTCGCAGTTGCACAACAGGTGTTCTGCTGACTCTTCCCCTTCCAGACATAGTCTGCACTCAGTGTCCTCTACTAGGCCCATTCTCTTGAGATGGTATCTCAGGGGCCCGTGCCCTGTAAGCATGCAGGTTACATTGTTTAACTCTTTTCTTGACAATCTTAAAAGATACATGTACCTTTTGTTCTTCAGGTGGATGAAAAGCTTGGATTGCCTCATCCCCAGTCTACCAGCCCAGAGTGCTGTCCAGCCTTCCTCGAGCCAACGCCCGATCATTCTCTTAATTTCACACTGAGGTACATAACAGGATGGCTCAGGGCCAAGGAACGGAGTCTCAGAACCCCTCCTCGCCAGCTCATCTGCTACCTCATTTCCTTCCACTCCTTCGTGTCCCGGGACCCATATGAGGGTGACCTTGTTTCCCTCTCCCAACCGATTTAGGGAGTTTTTACAGTCTGTTACCAATATGGAGTTAACATAGGGTGAAAGGACAGCCTTCAGAGCCGCTTGACTATCCGATAGTATGTAAAACCTTTGGCCCTTAGGTTTTTTGTCGAGGCTTCTGTTTGCAGCAAACGCTATCGCTTGCACCTCTGTTTGGAACACTGATGGATACGTACCCAGAGGTACTGCCATTTACAGTTGGGCCCATATATGCCCATCCCGGCTCTCCCATCCTTCCTTGAGCCGTCTGTGTACCATACGTGTGATCCCCTTTCGAAATCTAATACCTTGGTAGCCCAGCATTCCCTGCTGGGAAAAACCACTTTAAAGTTTTTTATAAGTTGGATTCCCGGGGAATTCTGTCGGCCAACTTGCATAGATCAGTTCCCCGGAATTCCTGCAGGACCCTTAAATGTCCTGTGAAGTCTCCTGTCTTATAACCATATGTGTTATTAATGTTTATGGCACTCTTAAGAGCTTCCATTTTTACATAGAGGCCTATGGGGGGCAAGCCCCAGTAACACCTCCATTGCTGCGGTAGGACAGGTCCTAATGGCACCTGTTATTGCCAAGCATGCTAGCCTTTGCACCCCATTGAGCCGCTTTCCAGCCGTGACCTCTTGGCATTTAGTCCACCACACTAGAGCACCATATGCTATCATTGGTCTCACTATTGCAGTGTATATCCAGTAAACCATTTGAGGCCTAATTCCCCATTTCTTACCACACAATCTGCTGCATGTCCACAAAGAGCTGATTGCTTTCGCTCTTATAACCTCCAGGTGATCCCTCCAGGTCAATTTTCTATCAAGAGTTAATCCCAGGAATTTCACCTTATCTGCTGCCACAACCTCCTGTCCTCCTAACCTAGATCATTACGGATAAGTTAGTTTGTAAGATATGAGGAGGATTGAGGATTTTTCGAATGATATTAGATTCTAAGTGGAGCTCAAAAGTTCAACTACATATGTCTTAATGGCCCTAAGTACTGTCAAGCAGTAATCTTTTGTAATTAATAGGGAGCTTCGAACACTTGCCTAGTAAACGTTGAAGTTGTCGAAAACGACTGGTTTCTTATCTTTTAAGTATCGTATGTGGATTCCAAGTATGTCGTTTTCCTGATGGAGTTCTAGTTAGACGATCTGTTTAACGGGAATCAGTGGAATGTAATAATGGAGTAAATTAAGGAACATGGAAAAGGAAGTAAGTATGGAAAAATATACTACTACAGTCTACTATGTTACATCAAATTGCTAATAAATTATAAACTGATCACTTTTCTAATAAGAATGTGTTTATGGAAACACTATGTAAACAATAGTCTTCCGATTTAAATAAACAATCGCGCCAACCTGACAACAAGGCCTGGATATTAACGTGATTTTGAGACGTCAATGGGAAGATATTCTATAGCGCAATATTGACACTCGGCAGACAATAAACAGTTAACAAACAGGCCACAGCTGGGTACTGAGTTCCTGATTAATTATTCCATTATCCCTAGAGTCGCTGCTTCCTGACAGATATTAATATTGGAGGGAAGCTATTGTTGGACTGTCATTGGCTGGGTAAGAGGGTGGGGATTCCTTCTTCCTGCTCTGGGGCGCATTTGGGGTTGTGTTTGTTAGGGTGCCTTCTGATCCTTTTGTACGAATACATATTTAAAAAAAAAAATGTTGATGACTTTGTAGGTTATAAGAAATATTATTTCATATTCATGTATATCCAACCCTTGTGTATAAGTCTTGCATTATATAGGTTCCAGGTCTAATGTAATTTTGGATGGAGGGATATGCTCCATCTAATGCGAATAAATTATTACTTTAAAATTTCTCAACTTTAATTTTTTGTTTTTTTTTTTTAAACACTGCTTCTTTTATTTAATTAATATCTTTTATGTCCTGGTTAAAGTACAGTTTCAAAAGTCCTGTCGTTTTTTTCATTAATTAAGATTGATTGGTATGTTTCGTGTTTTGTTATAATTCTATTTCCAATTCAACCTTTTCCAATGTAGTCGATATAGAAATAAGGTTTACCTTTAAAATATTTTTTTTTTTTAACCTTGATGAAGGCTGTTCGAACGTTGATTTAATAAAAATATAATATATTCAAGTGTTTCTATTCACCGTAAAGTATTTAAAAATAAAAATCTATAAGTAAAAATCAAATAGGAAGAAGAAGAAGAAGAAAATGAACTTTATCCTGGAACAACTTGTCTCCTAAGAATAACCAATAAGTACAATACATATGACAATAGTCTGGCTATGATAATTAATTATAAATAATAATAAAAATTGGTTAATAATTAAACTATGAGTTACAAAATAAATAAAGAAATATTGTAAAAGGATACATGTTATGTGTACTATTATAATGTATATAACATAAATATTCATGTTTTACATTTGCTCGGAAGATTGAAGATCCAGGAGGTAAAGAAACAGATGATGTTTAAAAGAAGTAAGAGTGGAGCTTTTTCGTATAGATATGGGCCATGAATTCCATAAAGAGGAAGCGCGGATAATAAAGGATTTTTCGAAGGATGCAGTTCGATGCGCCGGAGTGTAATGGTTGATGGTTGGGTTCTAGTATTTAAGAGGTAAATAGAGAAGCGCAGGGTAAGAAGGTCATGGATATAGGTGGGTTTTTGGTTTTCAAGGATTGAAATATGAATTCCCTTAGGGAGGATTGCCGTCGAAAACCGGGGTACAGCCACCCGATTTCAGAATACCTGTGAGATATGTGAGAACGTCTGGAGATCCCGAAAATAAATCTAATAAAACAGTTCATTACTCTCTTACATCTCATACAAGCTCACTAGACAGTCCCCTATATACTATGCATTTGTAGTGAAACTTGGGAAAAGCAAGAGATGAAAATAGAAATTGACGAGTACTTAGAGGTAATGAAACGCGGTGATGCAAAAATTGTTTAAGTATAGAAAGAGATTTTCTCGTACACTCTGAGTGTCTGTAGGGGGACAGCATAAAGGGCTAAGTGAAAGACATTTTTGTAGATCCTAAAGATGGAGCAGTGTATTCCGAAACATGTAGAGAGAAATTTAAAGATTAAATAGGAGTTATGCCTTAAAATAAATATAAAAATTAAATCTCCTTCAATAAAATAGTTGATTAGCAATCAGAACTTCATAGACTAGAGGGTTTCACTAGGTATGGAATTAACTGAAAAAGTGTTTGTATTTTGGAAGAAATATACAACAGGAGAATTTATTTGATTGATCACTATGGATAAATTGATTTGTGATATAACGAGAATTGAGAAGTTTGGTTAAAAGGACCGTTAAGTATCTCATAAAGTTTTCGACGACAACTAGTTTATGAAAACAGAATTTAATATGATAAACATTTTCGGAATTTTAATATTATTCAAAGTATACTGACTGACAAAAAATTTCACCCAATGGATTCATCCAACTTGGCGGGTAAAATTTTCAATCTTTTATAGGTTTTTATGTCACCATATACTTTAACCATATATTATCAATTAAATAAAATCAAGTAATATAAAAAAAAAAAAAAAAAAAAGTAAGAATATTCTATTTAATACGATTTATTACCGTTTTGCATTAGATAAAACATACCCCTCGAAATTTTATTCAAAAACACATTAGACTAATACCCCATATAATAACATATGTAATGAACGGAAGGTGGATATACACCTAAAATTTTGTGAATTTAAAATTGCTTAGTGGGATTTTTAAATACTGCTGTCCTTTATTTAAATTAAAATTTTAATAATCCTAATACATTTCATATGCCCTGGTTCATTTTATAACAAAAATGAAACTTTAAGAAAAGAAAATGAAATTGGGTGAAATTGCCTTTCAGTCTATATTTACTTATCTATGCTGTGTTATTTATCATTCTCTTCTATTTTGAAGTTCTGTATTCCTGTAGTCATCTCTCCCAACAGTTTCTAGAGCGAGGATCCCTGACATTTTAGAAGCCAATTATCCACTTATTCTAATTCCCCTTCTTCGGTTCTTCAGTGTAATTTAACTATTAAAGTCGGTCTCTCCTAAAAGGACTAGGAAATTTCATCCCAGGACGCAACTGTGGGAAGCTCAAGCAAAAAGAAATTACACGTAAAATATTGTAGCTAAATTACCGGAAAGTAAGAAAAATAATGAAGCTCCTTATTTTTTAAATTCGTTGTATTAATTGAAATATTTCATAAGAAGGATGCATTATTGAAATAATTAATTTCTCCTGCCATTTATTTCTTGAACCACACTTGGGCCAAGATAATGTTCAGTTGCAGAAACAAGGTTTACCACAATGTCATATACTTTTATGGTTAGAAATCAAAATCCAACCAGATGAAATCAATAAAATTATTTCAGCTGAATAATAATTCTTACCAAATCAAAATTTCGATCTTTCACTTTTGGATATTATGTATAAAAATATGATTCTTGGTCCTATATTTGTAAGCACAGATAATGCATTCCATTATTCGCAAGTTTCTTAATTCTTTGTCCATCTGGATTGCCAACTCATACATTGAAATTACAAATTGGATGTCTGAGTAACCTTTTAGGTAATCTTCAAAAACTCCTAAACTGTGCAATGGTACCAGATTAAAAATGGCTTATGCGTTAAAATTTCAGTGAAGAAATAATGCTCAATTGTTTAATTCAATACAAGATTTTTGCCAATAAACAAATAAAACTTCAATTATTAGTTAAAATTATTTAATGATATAGTTGACTGTTAAGATGAATGGAGAAGAAGATAATCAGGAATGCAATCGAAGAGAAACACAACATCTAACAAAACAGAAATACTGTAATGCGTGCGAACGTTTCGACCTGCTTTGCAGGTCTTCTTTAGGGCCACCGAACCACACTAGAGAGGAGACGAATGATGACTCTGTTGTAGTCGAAATGATAGCACGCATTAAAGTATTTCTACTAAGATGAGGCGTTTCTCTTTGTCTGAATCCATGATTATCTTCTTCTCTATCCTAAAATTATTTAAGTTCTTTCCTTATGAGAGTGGGAGAAGCCGCGACGGGAGATGCTAGTATACATAGTGTTTTAACTTCAATATATATATGTTTTATAATTATTTATTTACAAAAAAGTTTAAGAAATAGTTAGCGATGGTTAGAAACCTTTGGAGATGGTCAGGGATGGGTAGTAATATGTTTATATACAATGCTATTGTTTGATAAAATGCTAACAAAATCTCTTTTTCAGTGGAAATAATCCGTTAAATTTAATATCTAACTTTTTTTGTTAAAATCATACGTTTTGTCTCTAAAAAAACAACGAAGTTAATGTAAATGTTGAGAAAATGAGGAAAATATTCATTCATAACATTTATATTACCGTTTCCATAAACTGTATTTAAAATATTAGATGATTTTTAATTATATTTTAGTAAAACAAAAAAATATGCATATATTGACTTAAAAATATTTTGTGACAGTACAGCTACAGCAGAATATGTCTGTTAGTGAGGAAGGTATTCCTATTTCGGTGCTGATGAGTCATAGTTTCTGTGATGACGTAATCACACCTACTTCTTGTTTATCGTAGGGCTTCCACCCTGGAAAACAGCTTCTAATTGCTCGGCCCTGAATTATGAGTGGGTGGCCCCCCAGAGATAGCTTGTAATTCCTCTACTGAAGGCATTGAAAATGAGAAACTGTAATTAAATCTAATGATGTTCAGCCATTAAATATAATTTATAGTAAATGGGAATATTTTTCTAATGGCTCCTGAACAGTATTTAAACGAACTATCAAAATATTCCACACATTTTTTATGTCTGTAGATAGCCTCAGGCATAAGAAGCACTATAGCGTTTCGTCATAAAAAAATCTTTAATAGATTTTAATAGTGTCATTCCTATTTTTTTTATTTTATATTTTATTGAGTTTTAGAGAGTAAAACTGCTTCGTTATCAACGCTCTAATTAATTTACAGAAAACATATAAATACAGTATACAATTTTGGAATAAATTTGGCCATTGAGTCAATAGCTTTGTGGTCGTCTCGTAATGTGTTTTTTTTTTTTTTTATAATTCTGGAGAAAAACACATTACTTGATGTGTGAACTTCCTTAAAACGTGGTCTTTTATTTATAATGCACCACTTAAATTCTAATTTTAAGAACCAACGTTATGCTATGAGGAGTCATAAAAGATGATAGCCTTGAGACCTTTTAATAAAGAACTTCTATTGATGTGCTACCAATGGTAACCAAACCTTGTAATCCAAATAATTAGAAAAAATCCTGAATACCTCCTTGTTATGACACTACTAAACTTACCCATTTGGCCCGAACTATATACCTATCTTCAACCTTCCGATTAATTCAAAAGATTCATTTACATGACAGTAATTAGACCTATCTGGACATACGGATTTAACCTTTAGGGCTCAACTAAACCATCCAGTTCGTCTCGTAACCAATCTTTACAGTCCAAAATCGATCGAAAAATGGTGAATAATGTTTATTGTCACAAATAAACTTATCCAAATGTCTGGTATGTTGCTGATTTGGCCCTAACTATATACCTATTCTTCCATAGTAAGCTCCATACCCACTCGAATCCTCTATTCCCCCACCTGTTTCCAAGAACATTCCCGATCATCCTTCGAGGTGTATAAAAAATAAGATTACCCAAGCACCTCTTAATTTTGAAATTACCAATGGGTAGTTTATTACCAAGATGACATTTCATAAATTCACAGCCAAGCTAATTTTAACTGTATTATTCTATAGTTGTTAATATCAATTATTAGATTTTTTTAAATTTCGCTTGCTCAAAACAACATTTTATCCTACGAAAATATCTTCAATGCTTTTAACTTTGTCATAAATAAATATATCCATAATTATATTAGTTTCCTACTGATTTGACACAGACCAGATACACCATGATAAGAATATAGTAGGTCTGAATTCGAATTCACTAGTCCCCAAATTCATGGGATTTTCATGACCTCCTAAGGGCATCTGAAAAGAACTGGCCTAAAGACCTCCTTATATCGAAATTTTATCGAAGTGCTACCAATGGGTAGTTGCTTTAAAAGACATTAACATGTCATTATTTCACAGCTCCGCTAATTTACTTTAATAACTAATTACTGCAGGGTTGTTATTATCAACAAAAATTAAAGAAGATAAATAATTTAGAACATTTGAAGCTTTATTAATTATACCAAATCCGGCTATTATTATTATTATTTTTCTTTAAAATATACAAAAAAAAAAAAAAAAATTTAAGCAACAATAAAATATTTTAACATACTCAGCACAAACCAATTTTTGGAAACCAATTTTTGTGTTATACCAACCCTGCTGCAGTGCTACCATTTTTTTTTTCATTTTTTTTAATTTAATTTTATTTTTTTATATTTTCAAATGACTTATAAAGGCTATAATCATACTTTGTAATCAGTCATGCCTCTGTTCTGTTTTATCATATATTCGTGTTTTGTTCGGTGTAACTTAAATGATATGCGACATGGCATATCGGAGGGCCCTGATATTGTCCAAAATGACTATTTATCTAAACGTTTAAACAATTTGGCGACCACTATTAGAAAGTGTGCAAGATGAATGATTTTATTTTAATTTATAGGTAACCATATTTATTTTAATCTTTAGGTAGAAAACGAATTGTTAAAATTAAAACATGAAGTAAAAACCGTGATTAAAAAAGATATTTACCAATTTCGACAGATCTAATTCTTGTGACGCAGACCTTACTATTAGAAAAATTGTTGGGATAACACTTTTGAATATTGCTACCAAGGATATATAGATAAATTGTGATGATCAAAAACATTTTAATTACAAGCAGAATACATAACAAAAAGAATTGAGGTAAACGGAGGGAAACCAGTATGATGTATAAATAATAAGCCATAAGTGCCCTTTTCCCTACATCTCAGAATCAAAATAAAACATGGCATGAAATGCTTTCTTATGCACAAAGGGTATTTGTGTTACTTTAAGAAAGGGAAAACATTTGGAAAAGATTCTTGAAGACAAATAAAAAACTTACTGGAATACATTGTTTCCCAGCAATAACAATTCTAAAAACGCAAACCAATCTTCACACCATCCAGAATTATGAAAAACCACTTTCTGATAGTGCTTGCTTTATAAAAGTGAAAATCCACGTGTTGATGCTGCTGCACGAGTTGCACGTTTCAAGGTTTTACGTCTCAACATAGCATTTTTGAGTGTTTACATTTCCTTGATAATACCAGAGCAAGAGAGATGATCACGGAAAACTTAGAGAGTTACAAACAGAATAACTTATGTCATTAATTAATTTAATAGTATAAAAAATCGCTAAATATGGTTTCATTAAATTTAGAATAAAATCATTTGATCACAATAGAACGTTTTTTTAAATATTTACCAAGATTATTTTAATTTCAACGTCGCCCATTTTGACTGTACTTTTCCAGTAAACGCTGAGTATTTGTCGGTAATTAAAAGGAAGTTTCAGTTAGCAGGGAAGATTATGTTTTTTTTCGCAAAGCTTTTATTTTGACTACTAAACCTGCTAGAATCAATATCAAGTGCAATATGCAATCGTAGGAAAATTGTGGAAAGAAGTTGAAAATAATCGACTTTATATTACTCGGATCAAGTGCATATCACTTGCGGATCCCTTGCAGTGAAGGGCCGTTCCAACTTAAAAGTGGAATGAGATTTTACGTTCCGTTCCACGATCGGAACCAGTTCCAGTTTTCGTTCCGTTCCATTTTTGGTTCCACGTCAGTTTGGCTAACCTACTACAAACTTGTAAAGGGACGTTCCGAGTTAAAAGTGGAGTGAGAATTAACGGTCTGTTCCATTTCCACATTTCGTTCCACGTCACTACTACTTGTACTAACCTACTACCTATGTACCAGGCATTTTCGTTACATACCTTTTTGTGACTTCGAGCTGTTAACCTCCTTCTTCTTTTTTATAATTAAAAATTTTATAGGTACTATAGTATTAAGTAGGTGTAAATAGCTAAGTATACTTTTAAAATAGTTTTATTCAATCAAGAATTTAATTTTTGGAGGATGGGGAAGTTAGCTCAAGTATAGTGCACAATTAAGCGAGAATTTTCCAACTACATTGTTTCCGAGAAAAAAGGAGTATTCGATTCTTGTGATTGCTCCATTAGCTTTTAAACAAATAGCGAAAAAATCATTTAATTACACAAGCAATAAAACGTTGTGTTGTTCATTTCTTTAAATCCGAAAGAAGAAGCCGAGCTTTGTCGGTTGAATAGAAAATTTCAAAGAAAGCGGTTTATTTTGAAGATGCCCATGTGTGGCAGAGCGATGGAGTGGAGAGAGGAAATCAACAGCGTAAGAATCAACGCAACAAAGCAATCGGAACGACTTTGGTAGACACGAAACCAGAGCTGCAATCTAAACCCTACTATACCAAGGGAACGAAACGAGAGACCTCTTTGCGTTGATTTTCGTTCCAGGCGGAACGAAAAACTTGGGCGATTGGTTTCGTTTCAAACCGGTTCAAAGCTGGAACCAGTTCCAAGTTCCGTCCACTCAGAACGAGCCATCACTAATCACTTGCACTCTTCCGGTGCAGTACTATTATTATTATTTTGCCATGTGAACTTTGTTAAAAAGAAATACATCTGTAAATAAAATGTTTCGCTTTATTAATCATTCTTTCACTTTTTGAATTTTTATCGTACCTTTAAATGGTTTTTATTTTACGACAATTTATTTCAATTATCGGAAATGTCATACAAACAGATATAAGTAAATAAATTCCGATTTCCAATAACAAAATATTTATTGTACATCTAATCTTGACGAAGGTTATCATTGCTTGTCAATATTGTTTATATCTTTCAATATTAACTTAACTGTTGTGAGCACTGACAAGACAGGATGTGAGACATTTGCATAATGTTCTCAGTTATCAGGATGCCTCATGTTTATGTTGATAAAGTTTGTGTAGCGAGCAAATAATTTTTACTTTCTTCAAGGTCTACAAACATAATATCGAGTCTAAAAATAATATTTTAATTCAGCTGGCCTTGGCTCCTTCTGCAGCCATTTAGTTAATTGCTATTAATAACTCTATCGATCTCAATTTTATTCAGCCGTACACCGTTGTTTAGTTGGTGTTTCGTCGTTCATACAGTTATTGAAGATGTAATTAGAATAATTTGACTCAAAATGTAGGGAATTACAAAAAATACTGACGTATTGAAAAATACCTTATTTAACTATACTATATTGTAAGGATACCCCGTCGCGGCTTCGTCCGTTATCATAAGTTTAGAACTTAGATTAATTTTACTAATGATTGAATTTAATTTGTCTATCGCTAAAAAAAGTGAATTGAAGTATGGAATTTATTTCTTCAATGATATTTTCATTTCATATTGCATTGATTAGGTGTTTGAAGAGAACGTAAAAGCATAATTAGACATCCACTCTGGCAGAAATAATTGTATCAATCCCTTGGTTGTATTTTAATTCCTAACTATAAAAGAATATGACAGTTTTACAAACCTCGTTTCTGGCACTGAAGAGTATACACTGAAAAATTTTATTAAAGTAGAATTTATAATTCTAAACCTTCCAAGAACTATGAAGATGTAGTCAACAAAATTTGGTAGAGTTGGGTTTAACAAGTTTTACCATTGCAAACTCTGTTGCACAATGGTCATATCGGTCGATTTTTAAACTGCACTGGAATAGTTATAGTTTTATTAATAAAAATTGATTTGAAAATAAGTACATTTTATCCAAAATTTATATTTAGTATACATACTAGCTTTATGTATGTAACCTCTATATGTAATCTTTATAGCCACTTATCGGTCGATTACCAAACTTCACTAAGTACCACATGTTTATAGCTTTTTTTATTGAAAATCTTTAGATTTTATTATTGCTAAACCTTCCTTAAGCTATGAAGATGATGTGGATAAAATTTGGTTCAGATTTGTTTAGTAGTTTTCGCGGTAAGTGATCACAAACGAAAAATTGCTTGTCCTTTTATAATTTGTTATTATAAATTATTATTATTATTGACAGTTATAATTTGTATAAGACCAATGGAATTTTACTCATCGTATGTATAATCTTTAATAAAAGACGTACAACATGCATTTGCTGCTATAGCGAATTGTGGCGAAGAGACTAGAACTATTCATCAACGGAAACAAAACCAAGTGTATATCAGGTGGATATGCACTGTTAGGACAACATGATATGAAAGTGGTGCGGGCATCTGTGTATGTGGGCACTCAGGTTAATGTCCAAAAATATATCAATGACGAAATATGACGGCATATTCTTGCAGTCAATTGATACTATTTTGCTCTACTGCAGTATTTAAGGAGCAGTGCCTTGTCTCGGAATGCAGGCTGAGAATTAAAAAGACACTTGTCAGATCTGTTCTCACCAATGGATCTGAATGCTCGACGGTTTAGAAAAATAATGAGTTGTAGCTCATGAGGTTTGAAAGGAATGTTACTTCAGAATCTTTGGCGGTGTATACTCGGAAGGAACCTGGAGAAGAAGATCCAACGCAGAAATCTAAAGTTTGTATAACGATGTGGATATATGCCGATTTATTAAGCAACCGTAAAGAAAAACGATCAATGCTAGAACAAGCTAATTCTCCACTATCAGAAACATAGTGCTATATCAATAATAATAACGTGTAATGTTTATATTATCCTATGTATGTGCGTTAGCTATTTGCTTTGTGCTAAGGCTAACCTCTAAACATTACTATGGTTATTACAGGAAAGATACGGTTGTTATAAGTCCGAGTAGATAGCGATGAAAGTAACAAGAGACTAACGTTTAAAAGCAACTTTCCTAATCAGATAAATATTTGGAAAACAAACATTGTATTAATTCCCGCTAATGCTTGGAAACAACAACATTTCCAAGAATTCATTTGTTAAAAACATCTTAGGGAAAGATGATTAGTGTGCGAAGTATCATAATATGATATTATTATTATTATGATATTAATATTATGGTTTATATATTATTTTGCGTTTATCAAGTAAAACATGTTTTCATCTATAAATGCATTTATAATAGTCATTTCATGATATAATTTGTAATGTCCTGTTCTCAGTTATTTCCTTGTGAACGTTTTAATGCTGTACCAATTACTCGATTTACACAGAACTAAAGAATTTTGAAAGGAAAATATTTTGACCGCATTGGATCTTCCAGTCCACTGACATATCCCGTCGTCAAGATCAAAAACTGTATAAAATTAGTATTACATTACATATCCTTCGAATGTACAAGAAAGTACTGAATAATAAAGAGACTCATAATGAATACTTTGAGTGGCATAGCATTGAGAAAGGATCAAAACGAAATGTTCATATAAGTTCCTTAAATCTCGAATTAAAATTAGGACCAAGTTAAATACTCCTTTATCTTATTCCAATGGAACGACAAAATAAATATCTGTCTTTGGATTCCTCTTCCATTAGTTCCTGCCCAGTGCATTGTTAATACCAATCCCTACTATTTGGTGGTTCCTACTAACGTTGTACCCCCATATCGTTATGGATCAACACGGTCCTGCTACATCTCGATCGTTAAATATTTATTTATGTCTGGTGTAACGAAGCAATGTTCTAAGCAGGGGAAGGAGGTGGAAATATGCTTTTATAAATTCAACTCAAATAGAGATTGATAACAATCTCCCCCATGTAATAAGTAATAGAATCACATGCCTCTATAGTCTTTTAGAGCAGAAACACCAACGATTCAAAACTCTGGTTCGACCAGAGTTTACTCTGTACTAATAGATACTAAGATATTAACTAAGATATTAGATACTAAGGCTTTGAAACAGGGGTCTATCCTTAGCAGATGAACTTTCTTAGTTCTTCAAAATATTTAACCAGGAACTTTACTCATTTTTTGGAAAACCGGATTTTGGTAGTTTTGTCAAAGTTGAAAGTTTGAGGTGTGCTGGAAGAGGACGCTATACCCAAAATGATCTTCGCTAATCAGATCCACTCGCAAAAAAAAAAAAAAAAAAAAAAAAAGGAAGATGTAATCTACAATGAGGAGAAGAGTAAAGTATGCCACTTGGACTGGGATTGGGTGGCTGGAGAGCAGCGAGCAGGACAGGGAAAGTTGGAGAAAATTTATGAAGGTCTTGACTCAGGGATGAGTAATTAAGCCAATAAATGATGATGTTGATTTTATGTACGTTTTTGATTTCTTTTTATGTTACACTTCTTTCATTAGCTAAACTGTCCACAATAGTATCATAATGTAACTTCTTGTGTCCAATTTGTTGAAACCTATTTCCCAATCTCTGAACTATAAGATCCTCGATGTGTACTTTGTTGCACTATCCATCAATTAAAAATAGGCCTTCTTCTGTATGAATAACATATAACCTCATTCTTTTTCTTTATAAACACTTCACTTAATTTTTAATGTGCCTTTTTTTTTTTTATTTTTTTTTTTTTTTCTATACCAGTATAGAAAAAATATAAGGGGATATATGTACAAATATTTTAAATAAAATTTGAACAATTTTCTACCAATATTTCATTTTGAATAATATATGTTGTTCTTTTAAAATATTTAGTCTGAATTCGAATGTTATAAAAATTGTTACATTATTACTTTAGTAAAATTTATGATGGTAAAATTTCTTCAAATAATAATTGTAAAATATTTGATTTCTAATTTAAGATGATTCAAAAATAAAAAAAAAATATATTTGTTAAAAATAATGCAAGAGTTTGTACATTTATATATGTAAATCCATATCATTTAATTAATGCAACCACTTGTCCCTTCCTGGCTATCAATTCATTTCATTTTGTTTGCAAACACTGATTCGAATCCCTCTATTGATCAATAGTCAAATTCATTGTTCAAAAAATAAAATATTGATTCATGAGGAAAACACGATGAGTGAAATGCATAATGCATAGTGCAATCGAAGGTTCCATATGCACAGCATAGACAAATATTTGAACAATTTCGAAGCAAATATATTCCTTTATAAATTGGATAATCAGATGTTCCAAGCTTCCCATTGCTCGAAGCAAACCAAGATGGCTGGTTATATTCAACAACAGCTGACTAACGAGCTCGCTGTCTGATTGAGAGGGGCAGACAACTGATAGTAACTGCGTTCTCTGTCAACTCAATGCCTCGCTTGTACCGCAGCGATCTGATAATGAGGAGTCGAGGAAAATATAATTGGTATGGTCTTTTCTAGGGAAATAATTGCGGTTCACCGATAACTCGGGTCGGGATTGTCAATGATCGCTCGGTTTCTAAATTAGCTCACTCAAACAGAAGATATCAATCACTGCTCAGTGTAGATTTATACGTATATTTATTAATATACACATGCATATGAATAGATTAGAACAGCTTGCTTACCGAGGAAAGAAGGAATTTGCTAAGATCTCTTGGATAAAATAACTACTTTTTCTGTAAATATGATTGCAAAATTAGTATTACACAATAATATCATAAATAAGCACTAAACAATACTAAAAAAGTGATACATGGTGGCTAGTCAAGTACGATATAATGAGCCGCTTGTAACGCTAAAACGAGACATGGGGAAATAAAACAATGCTTGAGGGGATATACGTATAAATAAACACACCCAAATATATTTATTTCTGGGTAATTAAAAAAAAGAAAAATTATTATTATCTAAAAACTCGTTACTCCTGAATTCCTCAAGGAAGTATCCAAGGGCTCATCCTCTACATCCCATACAGGACTAATCCTAGCACCGTCCTCACTACGTACGCTGATGACACATGTTTATAAGTAAAAATCCTATCTAATACCCTTTTTCATTGCTTTCCAAATACTTCAATCCCATATTAAAAACTTGCAAGAATGAAGTCAAAATCCATCAAACACCAAACAAACCTCATTAAACTAAATTTTACCCTTCCTCGACATTCCTACTCCTGTCCAACGAATGTCTTACTTGGTATCCAATACAAGACTAAAATGAAAAGAAACAGCACCTCGTTATATACTAATCCAACATTTACTCAACAAATGTTCAAAGCTTCCTATAAAATACAAAAAAAAAATCATTTACATGACAGTTATTAGACCTGTTAGAACATAGGAAGTTGAGCTTCAAGGTTCCACTCGACTATCCAATTCATCTTGTACCCAATCGTTAAAATCTAAAATCTTCAATGCTCCTTATTAAATAATGATCTCAATGTCCCATATATCGCTGAATTTGCTCAAACCAGATACCTATCTTTCCACGACAAGCTTCATATCCACTCTAAACCACTTCCCAGGTATCGTCTGAAAAGAAAATAACCTAAAGACCTCCTAATGTAGACCAATTATTCAGATAATACTAATGAGTAGTTCTAGTAAACTGCATACTCACTCAAATCCACTAATTTCTCAACTTGCTTCACCCTCGATTCCAGATCATCACCCAAGGCATCTGAAAAGGAGATGGCCAATTTGATATAAAACAGTTGTAAATACCAATAAATAATAAAAATAAAAAAAATAAATATCTATCGAATACATTTGCAAACTAAGGATTTAAGTTTTCTTTTGTTTTCCTCCTCTTCCTTGCAGTCTCGGTAACACGAGGTTTAAGTGGCTGTGAGGGTAGAGAATTATTTAATCAAAATTAATTCCACCCTTTGCGATTCAGATTTAAATCAGAAAGCTTTAGTTTATCAAGATTGCTAGGGTAACGCTCACTTTGACATCAATATGTATTTTTGATGGGATTCAATAGTTTGTTTTTATAGTTAAATTTTATGAGATTTCTAATTAGAAATTTAATGGACTTACCGTTAAGGAACTATGTTGGTCTAAATGGAAAATATAACGTTTCGTGTTTTTGTAAGGTTTTTTCCACCCTCAAAAACGTAACATTTTGACATGCTCTAGCTTTGTTGTCGTTGCTCGGTTCGAAAATTTGTCAATAGTTTCCTGATCAAAAATTTAATGTACAATATTTTTCGTTATATAACATTTGTTGATAGGATCCACCGTTTAGGAGCTATATCGGTTTGGATGAATAACGTAACGAGTTTTCTTGAAACCCCTATATTTTCTTAACATCGTTCCAAATTATCATTAATCGTTATTTTAATTTAATTATTAATTGATGAACTTTGATTCTTTTGCTTCCGAAATCCGAATAGGAAAATGCAGCAGATTATTGATACACATATCCATAATCTGTTATTTTTCCATCAGGGAGAAATAGTTATATTGCGTCTTTCACAGTAAATTATGTTTTTTTCCAAGTGCATTACCTCTGAATTAGATCACAACGTGGAATACCATACAAGTTTCACTGTTACAACCCCGAAATAAATTTGCAGTGCAGTTCTTGGTACTTCAAGAACTATTTCAATTGGAATTGAACGCAGTAGGAAAACCGCAGCATAATTGCCATTTCCTAGAACACATCAAAGCCAGCCGGCTGCTAAATAATTTATATTATCAGACGAACATAAATAGAGAGAGATATTCAGAGCTGTATGCACATGCAAATATGAATTCGAAGAATACACCCACAGGCGATATGAGAGAGGCAGTAGCTATTGTTTACCAACCTGTGATAGGATACGGAAGTAGTTACAGTAAATCACAGGTCGTGTGGTAGAAATTTCATGATTTTAGCAGAGATCATGTGATAGCGTTGAACGAAAATAGGACATTTTTTTTTATTGTAGTAAAATGTATATATATTTCATATTTGAAACAAGATAGTATAAAAGAAAACTTTAGAAGCTTAATATTTAATTTCTAATGAACAAAGAAGTTAATAAATTCAGATTTTATATAAACGTAGATTGTCCGAAAATTAATGCAGGTTTATGTTTAAAAATAAAATTCGATTTCCCCTGACTGGGAAAAACATTAAATCATGGATATATTTCTCTATAATCTGCTGATTTTATATCTACTGCTTCTGATAAGGAAACTGGTTTCAAATTTTCAATCAGAGCAATACTAACGTAGAGATAGGGCGTGCCAAAAATCCCTAACACTTAAACAATGTTGGCAAAACGTGACTTTTTTTTATTCAAAACTGTATAGCTCCTAAACGGTAGGCTCTTGCGAAAAATGTTTCCAAGCAGAATATTTTCCATCAAGTTTCTGATGTGGGGACAGTCATGAAATTTTCGAACCGAACTACACCAACTGAGCAAGATCGTGTCAAAATGTTACATGCTAAAAAATATTTCACATTTTTAGGGAGTGAAAAACGTTACACTTGAAGACTATAAACCTCATTCAAAAGAAATATCTATGTTAAAATAATAGAATAAAATAAATTATTATAAATCATATTTAGGAAACAAACTCAATCAATACCTTTTGGAAACTGTTTTTTTTTCTGAATAGAATTTTGAATACTTATTATTAACTATTTCAAATTTCTATTGATTTTGGATTAATAAATTTTTATCGTTTAATAAGTAGTTCAGGTACTTTAAAACTTCGATTGGTAAGCTACAGGCTTAGAGAAATGGGTGGTTGAAGCAGAAACTCATTTCATGAGTACAATTTTTTTTTTATTTGGGGGTGGGGTTATCAGTGCCTTGAGATGGTCAGAGTCGTTTGATTTGATTTTATCTTCCGAAAAATTGTCCTAAAAAAAATGGTAGTTGCTAAGCTAGATTCTGAGGAAGAGAAAAATAACTAATCTCCAGTCATTTCATAACTACAAAACATTCCATAAAAGTGATTTTTTTTTGTCACCGTTCAATGCTCGAGCACCTTCGATTGCCTTTTAGTTTTCGAACAGTTCTAGGATTTGTATCCACCAAAACTTCCAGAATATCGTAATTCAGAGAAGACTTCTTGCCACGAACTTCCATGACTTCAAGGCTGAAGTCTTCCTCTCAAATTTTTTTTAACGATTTTCGATCTGCGCACTCATGCTATAGTCACCCAGCACTTTAATAATAACTCTTATAACGGAAATGATATTTATAAGTTCCTTAAGACATGTATCTTATTACAATATTTGATTAATTTCAAACAAGCTCCAGAAATTTCACATTTATAACCAAAACTAAATGTCAAATATTTATTACTAGAATTGAGTTATTGATATGCGAGGTAATAATGAAAATATTGTTCTGGGTGTTTTGATTACTTACGGGAAATCCTTCAAGTATTTATAACTTTTTTTGGTGAACAATATATTAATTAAACATATCAATATGTATATTTATACGTATCTAAAATATCCCAGTTTTACAGATTACTACTAAACAATATTTTGAAATTCTAAAAATATTGTTTATGTAATTGCAGCTGATAGGCTTTTTGTATTTGTGTCTACTTATATATCAGATATATATCATATATACACATATTGTAGTTGGATATTAATGCAAAGAAATGACCAGTGTTCTATTCATTGCAGAATATCTTTTCTATGCCAGAGTTTATCCGAATCGGATAAATCGTGTAGGAACCTCTAGAGGACAGTTTGTTTATATAAATATGCAACCTATATATTTAGTTGTTGTATAAAAAATAGACAAAGCTTCTGGTATAGTTAAAATATTGTACAATAAATGGGACGCTAGTTTTTTTCTATCTATCCTTAACGATAAGCGATTGTTCTATCTGAGTGAAAAGTACAAGACTACGTGCTTCAGAAACAAGGGAAGTTCGAATGATCTCGACTAAGTATGCATCAAGTTCCCAAAAAAATTCAGATTCACATTATGGAATGTAATACTTTCATCACCCTTTTCGATTTGAAACCAAAAAACTTAATTATCAACTTAATTTTTTCCTGATTGTGCTGTGGGCGGAGATGATTCTAGAGTTCTCAAGGCAATAATAAATAAATACATTTTATTTTACGATTTGTTAACCTCCATCATTATTTCTACAATATGTTACTTTATTTAATTCAATTATTTTTGGTTTTAATTGTTAGCAACTTTTTTATATTTTATGTACTTATTTTTTTAAAATTTATTTATTTATTTTTTTTTTACAAATATTACAATCCAACAATATTACTGTTTATCAACAATGCTCTAAGCACAGTTTCATCTCTTTTTTGAAAACAACAAAAAAGAAGGGAAAAATAAGGCTTTATTAATAATAAGACAATTTCCCTAAAATAAAAGAAAATTATATATTACTCATACAAAAAGAAAAAGTAAAATAAAAGTTTATAGAGTAATTTAAAATTTTAAAGCGCACTTAAAATGTCAAAAGAGAAATAAAAAGAAGAAAAGATCCATTATAATACTGTCATATTTTTGTTCGCTTGGATCGGTTCGGTAATAATGCGGTACTTTGTGTCAGCTTTTTAGTCTTATTGCAGTTTTAGGTTCTTACTGATAGTCAATTGGTTACTGATGTGGACACAGACCTTCACTGGGCACAGCTCACATCTGAGTTTATGCAGTTTTAGGGGCAAGCATCCTTGTCAACAGGAACCTTTGCCAATTTTGTACCATGCCAACGACCCAATTGCACATCGTTGTCGTTTGACCAAGGAAAAAATAACCGGGACTACAAGGAGTAAACGTTTTTCTTCATCTAGTATATTGCCCAGACACTGTACCATTAGATTATAGTTTTTTTTAGATCAATTTTTTGAAAAGTTGGATCTTAAATTGTTACGATGACTGATAATTGGATGCGAATAGTTTTACGCCTCGAAGCCAAAGGATTTGTTCAGGCATCAAAATTAATCATTGGCAGAAAGATATAAAAGTTTCATACGTAACAAAAGCTATTTGATCTTTAAACATTATGCATTGTAAAAACAAAAAACAACAAATTTGTTCTATGATTCTGTTAGCTATTTGTTCTAGGATGTATTTCTAGCTACCTCAAGGACAATAGCCCTGAATCCGGTACTCCTCTGAGTTACTTTATGTGTCTGCTGTCCTTGGGCTGCGAAAAAATCAAACATAAATAACAAAAACGGCCCTCATGCGCTTTCTACTTCGGAATGCTGGTCTCTGAAATGCTAATGGTAGTGACAGCGTAGATACAAATAGAAACCAACTGTAACGAAAATTTCAACCAAAATATTTATATAAGTATAATGTTGAATTTACTAATTTTTTCAAGTTTGTTTTTATAATCATTACAATTATGCTTTTATAGTAACAGCTATTTTCAAAGCAATTATTCAATGTTTTTCTCAAACTATTGAAAGTATATCATTATTTCAAATCTCGGTTTTTTTTTTAGTGAATTTTAAATTTCCATTATTTCCTATTTATCTTCAGAGTGATATATTTCAGTCTTTTTGTTACTGTATGTAAGAGCATTGTATATACTCATATTTTTATCTTTACATTTATATTATAGGCTACTCCAACACTTGCTAAACAAAAGTTAAAAGCTTCCAATAAATTAAAAAAGACTCATGCATATGACAATTATTAAACCTTTCTGTTCCTATGTAGCTTAGAGTTGGGACTCCATTAAACCATCCAATTCATCTCGTATCCAATCCTAAATATCCAAAATCCTTTATAACACCCTCAATGCTCCTTATCTTGTAAAAAAAAACATCCATAATGATCACAATGTCCCATATATAGCTGAATTTGCCCAAACCAGATCCCTATCCTGCCATGATAAGCTCCATAACCTCCCCTAGAGATCTTCTAACGTAGGACTTTTATTGAGTAGTTACAAGTTATTGACATGTCATTGCAATTATTTTCAATTTTTTTTTTTCTAGTTTGCCTCTACCCTCCAGGGTCATTGGCAGTTCACCTTCAATTTTTTATACTTGTAAATAAAACCTGAGGGCACTCAAGAGCTCCAACAATGAATGCACTGACTTTTCATCATCCTGTAGAACATCTTTCAGTGTATGATGTATTTTGCTTTCTCTTACAAATGAAAACTGTTGGCAGTCTATTAATATGTGTTTTACAGTCCTGGGGTGTTTTACTAGGGGGCTCCAAGCCGCGGAGAAGGTAGCCATGGGTTAATTCGTAATGGCCGATTCTCTGGCGGCACAATACTGTTACCTCTAGATATCCTGCTTGTAACAAACAACACATTGTTTGTCAATGTGTTGAGCAGTTTTGCTTTACCATAAAGCAATAATAATAATGTCTAATAATTTAGACATATTTATTGTCCAAGACATCTTACACGTCTTACCCAGTCTTCCCTATGAATTGGGTTGGTGTTTTTAACATTATCATCGTCACTAAATCTAGCTAACTGATCTGCTGGATCAGCTCTTTCATTTCCTGAAATTTTTAATTTTAGTTTTTTATTGATTTATTTTTTTAATCATAATATTATCAGATTCCTCGGTAAACGCAATGCCACTATATTGTATGCAAAATGGATAAAGTGAAGCTTTTAGAAGAATTTTACAATGATTGTTTGAAACTACATTTTTTTATTCAGAAAATGAAGTTAATTTTGTTAAACAGTGAGATCATGGTAGATCATTTAAGTTAAAGTTAATCATTAAAGTTCTAAATGACTAGCAGAATGTCAAATATTGCTAGTGTAATAATAAGTGGCACTGTATAGGAAACTTTTAAAGTGTTCGGAATTCCCTGAAAACGAATGCTCCCATCCATTCCGGAACTAAACCACGTCAAAGGTTATTGTGTCCTATCTGTGTTCTATTTTACCGTTCCACTGAAGCCTGAATCACCGACCTTTAGATAAAAGTGTCCGTTCTTTGTTGCACAAGCTATTTGAAATGACTAATGTCTCTCCCTATCTCGGAAGGTGAGTCAATAAAACGTGAGTAATCGATACAGAGGAGTTTTTGGTGTTTTGAGTTTGGATTTTACAAAAAGAGACTAATTTTGTTATTTTCAAAAGATAAATGACTTCAGAACTGCTGAGTAACTTTGATTAATAGCCAGGATGAACGCTATTAGATTTTTAGATGCCTTGTGCTATTTTTTATTTGCTCATGATTTACACATAAAAGCCATTTGCATAGAACGTGTCTGGCTGAATCCGGTGAAGAATTAGTTGCATGTATTTTGCATTAATCCAAGTGCAGTTGTGTGTAATGGTTCAAATGTCAAATAGAAATGGGTATATCCTTAATCTACTGGTAATGAATAATTAGACAGCGCAATCCTTAATACTTGAGTTGAGATTAATATCTACAGACACTTCGGTCCTTAGTTAATTGCAAAACGTCTAGAATTTATTTTATCTAGGCGAGATATCTTAGCTTAACATGTGGTCTTTACTCACTTGAAAAAAACGTTCTATCCAACATAAATTAAATTGAAGATGATTATCAAATAGTAGAGTCATATGGTTACCGTTGCATGGTATCTAAGGTTGAAGAAGAAGGTAGCTCTACGAGCGAAGACCACATCGGGAACAACGAAGGCCCAGCATCCACAAGTTCAAGATTTTCCACAAACTTCCTTAGCACATTCTTTGCCCCAACCACCTCTAATTATCAACAAACAATCTGACAACAGACAAACAGTCAACGTACAAACACGCAACAGACAAATGGACAATTAATGGGACAGACAGACAATAATGGATAAACCACCACCTTGGGTGGAGGATTTAAAAACCTCCATCACCACACTGACACAACAGATTACCACACTTATAGAACTATTCTCAGGATTTGTGCCGAAATGAATTCAGCACTGACCCTCTTAAATTTCAACACGGACGGACTTATGCCTAAACTTATGGAAGTGTACGCCCTTATAGCACAGACCCAACCCACTGTAGTGATCCTCACCGACATCCGGATGAATTTCCGGCACATACGGCTGCCGGGATACGAAATAGCGGGAGACGTTATATCTGAACCAACTGGAGGAGTCCTTATAGGTATAAGATATGGCACTAGGTGGAGAGAAATCCCCACCCCAGTGTTACTTTCCAGAGTCATGGAAATATACTCATTGAAACCCGCGAAGAACGGTACCCAGCAGCCGACTACAGACCTATCAGCTTACTTCCGCATCTAGAAAATAATTCTTAATTTTCTCAAAACGTACTGCTCAGAAGTAGCTCTTATCCCACCCGAGCAGACCGGTTTCCAGGCCGGCCTCTGCTCATAGTTACAGGCGGAAGTGACACAGAACATGGCTAAGAATGAGGCAACCGCTATGATATCAATCGACTGTACGGAGGCGTTTGACTCTGTGTCACAAGGCTTCTATGTAAGACACTGCAGGAAAACGAATTTCCGGAACAGCTATATACGTTGCTAAAATCGTTCCTAGAACAGCGAACAATTAGAGTGCGAAAGATCAAATTACAGAGAAATTGGAAGGATTGAATATTACAGTTAATCCCAAGACTGTATCATTTTTTCTTTCCTGAAAAAACACTCACTCCCTAAAACCTATACGGTAGCAAGAAATACGAAAAGGCCAGCGGGCAGTATAGTGTACATAGGCATCACACTTGACCGACACTTTTCACTATCAGGCCACTGCCATCGCAAGCTCAAGACAGTGAGGACTAAAACTTACAGACTAAATCACCTATTGAGGTCACCGAACCTATCACTCCGCCTAAAATGAATGATATATAAATCTATACGGACCAGCTCTCCTTTATGGAGCTCCAATGCTGGCAAATATCTCACTCACAACAGCAAAGAGACTCCAACAGTTTCAGAACGGAGTACTGAGAAGGATAGTGCAGGGTACAACATTACAGAGGACAAAAACTGATGTACTGCATACAACCCTAGACTTACCAAAGGTGACAGACTTTATTTCACGGAGACACGTTAAATTCTTTGACAGCCTTCAACACTCGACAAACCCCTTATTTAACACACTGACTCCGACAGGAAAACCACAAAGATGGCAAAAACATGTCAACCAACTTAGTTTGAAAAATAATCCATTAAATATATATATATATTATATATATATATATATATATATATATATATATATATATATATATATATATATATATATATTAAATAGTAAAAAAAAAAAAAACTTAGTTCTTTTAATCTATGATATTACTGTTTTGATTGACCTTATTAGTAAAAATCCACAATGTTTCTTACATCTGAACATCTTAATGATCTTAGAATCCACTAACACTCAATTCCCGATAATCCTCCGAGGTGTCTGAAAATAGAGAAAATTCCTAAATTCTTAGTTCTTTTACATTTTTCTAAGCTCTCTTCTTAATGTTCCTACCGAGAATTTCCAATGTTCATGCACTATTTCCCACGAAGTTCAATTCTACTTTTACGAACCTTGGTTTAATCCTAGATCAAACTCTGTCTTGGAAAGAGTACAAGCGCTTAATTACTCACTGAATGGCGTTGCAGTCCATTTAGAATCGAAGTTTCTTCATTATCTTGTTTCATTCCAGATTGTTCGTTGCTTTGGTGCACAATCGTCGTTAGTAGAAGTCAATTTCCACGTCATCCAAACATTTTGAAAAAGTTTTGCCTTTTCTTCTTGAACATGCCGGATAAATATACAACTTTTGTACAGTAATCTTGACGAAGTTACCATTTCTACATGCTTACGCCAGCCTAATTATCTTTAATTCATTACCCTAACAGTATCAGGCTCGATAAATAATTCCTTCAATTAACAATTCAAACTAGTAGTCATCATTTTCCCTTATAGGCCCATACATTTTTCTCAGAACTCTTCTCAGATTTTTCTTCTTCGTGTTCTGTTATGTAGTCACTTTATTAGTCGTAATCCAGGTTTTGTTACTGTGTGTCTCTGTTGGCCTTATTATAGTTTTTTAAATCACACGGTGATCTGTTTAAATCATGAAGCACTGGTCGTTGCACTAAGACATTTATTGCTAGTAGCTCTGATTACTAGACCCACTATTTTCCTTTCATTTCATCTATCGATCGCTACATCTTCAGCTACAATAAAAACACCAAATGTTAATTTCTTCGCACATATTCTTATATTTTGACTATAGTAGTGTGGTGCACGAACAACCTACAGGATCACTGGATGCAAGACAGAATTTCAAGAATTTTTGCTCGAGGTTTGTTCTGGGGATTTCTCATCATGACCATTCCTCTCATTACTATTCCAAGCGAAAATGTTTGTTTTCCTTCTTCCTTTTAGAATTAATCATATGTCCTTTCCTGTACAATTATCTATCTTCATAGTCACCTTCTAACATAATTGAAACGTTAACGAGTTGCCGTGAAACCACATCCTTTATTATAATCCTTTCCATACAGCGACATTTAAAAGCTGATTCATAGTTAGAGCATCCGATTTCTGGAATTCAATCCTAGCCCCAATTGGCCACACAATGATGCATTAGCAGACAAACTCTAAAAATGTATGATTTAATTATTCTTTTTCTTTGAAAGGATTTTCTTCGCTATTCGAAGTTTCCTTCAACCAAACTCCTCCCTTAAACGGTTCCTCTACTCCTTTCTTTCCATCGCTTCTTCTTCTGTTAGTCTCCGGCCAGCCATACTTTCAGCCGTAACATCTCTCCACCTGATGCGAGGCCTCTCCTTCTCCTACTATCTGCTTCCTATTCATAACCTGTTTTGGGGATTCTTTTATTATCCATTCTTTGAATATGGCCGTACCACTTCGATCTCCTTTCCTCAATTTCCTCTAGCATATTCCTCTTTACTTCCATTCTTTCTCTTATTATTTCATTTAGGATACGTTTAATCCTTGAGATTCTAGCTGATCTCCTCCAAAAATCCATCACAACAGCCAGGAATCTTTTGCCTGGCAATTTTTCTAGAGGCCATGTTTCTGAGCTGTATAGCATTATGCTTTCTACTAGGCCTTATATATTATTTTTTAACATTATTATATATGTTGGCACTCCAGAGGACTGAATTTAACATTCCAATAGCTTTAAGATCATCGGTTATTCTTTTCTTCTCTTCCTCTGTTGCTATGATTTAATTCAAGAATATATTAATATATTATGAATTAATAACAAAAAATAGTGGAGTCATGAGATAACCCAGGTCTATCCAAATTATTGTAGGAGTAGTTCTCTTATATGATAAAAATAATGTCAGAATTTAATTTCCCGTTGGAATGCTTTTTCGTGATCAACTTCTTGCCAATAACTAACAAAATCCTATAAACATTGCGATACATATAAACTGTTAAAGTCTACCACTTGTTGTAAATATCTTCACCTTCTACCATATAAAACTAAACTACTAAAGGAGAAGGCTGCGTTTGAATCCATGTAGGAGTGACCACTGCCATATAGATACTAAATATTGTACTAGAATAGGAGCCGGGTTGTAACTACAGTTAGGGAGGTAGTTGGAGCACGTAGTCACCCGCTCTCGCTGAATCTAAATGCAAATGGCGCAGTTCTACTTAAAATGTAAATATCTCGGTCGCCCTTTTTTTTTATTTCCTTTTTTACGACCGATTGCTCTGGCTAATTTGAAAATCCATACGAGGTCTAGCCTGGTCTCTAATCCAATCGTCCTTCCCCTACTCCCAGCCGGGTCACCGGGAAATTCGAAATTACTTCGTTAGTCCTGTAATCGAGCCGTTCGTGTGGGTTGTTAATTCACTACTGCCGTACTACTCCCTCCTGAATTCGTTTTATTCTATTTTTTTTATATTCTTTATAAATGAACTTGTTCAAATTAATGTTTGTTTCTACAATAAATTTTATTGCAATCACCCATAAAATATAATATATAACACACAGCAGTTTATTTAATACAATGTTTTTCCATTTCCTGTTAGACAATTTTTAAGTTTACAACGGTTCCTATAAGATATTTGCAAGAACGTATGATTTAGTCATGAATAAATCATAAATTTCTCAAATAATTCAACTTATAAACAAATAGAGATTTTTAACATTTACTTAGTTACCCTGTTTCCAACATAATTGATGTTCATTCGATGGGGATCCATTATAATTTAGTAATCTTGCATGATCCATCAATATTTTTGATTTGGAACATTCCATAATAGAACTGATTACTTAAAAATTATTAAAAATATAATGACTCTTTATCTTTTATTTTACCTTTGAAGTTGAAAAGCATGAAGTGTTACGCTTTAAAACTTTAAAGTTTACACTTGAGTAGAGATGCTCGCCACTGCCAGAACTCCAATGAAATAAACATTTACAATAGAGATCGAGGCTCCCTGCCGTTTTAATATGCGATGTGAGCTATAACTATAGCTCTAGTTATACATACTGTATAACTGTATATATTAGTGTTGTGTCGGTACCGAAATTTTTCGATTCTCAATACCGGTAGCGATACCTCCGTTTAGAAACTGGCTGAGTCTAAGTTACAGTAAATAAAAATTGAGAACTGGAGATAACTGGTTTAAATCGAAGTGTATTCACACAATATTTTCATACCATTGCAATTCGATAATTTTCTGGTCATTTATAATATACCTATCACAGAATCCGCAGCTAACAAAGATCCTTGAGTTGCTATCTAATTCTCGACCCCATGATCTATAGGCCAGAGCTCTAGCAGCAGCCCTCTTATCTGTGTAGCTGATCTGTGTTGGGAGAAACCATTAGTGCGATAGGGTTGATTTACTCTAGCAGATCTAGAGATTGCGGGGTCACGCCAGGCTCTGAGGAACTTGTTATGTCGCCGTCTCCTCCTCGTACTTCTTCCGCAGGAATCCATGGAAGAAAAGGAGTCGTGCCCCTCCGATAATTTAAGCTGGGAAAAAGCATCGGGAGTGGACCGAGACAAGATCTGGTAAAAGGATGAGTGAACCACAAGTATAGTATAATCGGAACGGAGTAGAAACCTGAGTCCTACTATAGCACAAATAACAAAAGTTAAACTATATATTGATATCAAAACCGAAACATTATTATTTCCAAGCTCATATTATATATATATATATATATATATATATATATATATATATATATATATATATATATATATATATATATATATTAAATTTTTATCGTTGGTAAAGGAGTTCAAGTTTCGAATACGTCTTCGCACAGAAACACTGATGAAGGCTTACATTATAGTCCGAAACGTTGGAACAATAAATTAATATTTTTAATTGTGTTCTCTCGGCATTACATCCCAACTATAAATAGTTAATTTCTATAATTAGGTTGTTCTTGAGTACCAGTGGAAATAGTGAGTAGTAATTGTAAACTTTAAGAAAGGTTACTTTATGTGAGGAAAGGTACGTATACCAGATTGTTATGAGCAAAACGTATTTGTGATTATCAAAACCTTTTTCAAGTTGCTTATGAATCACAAAATTTATTTTATTATACATAAGTGTGATTATAATTTTTATTTTAGCAATTATAAATAGGTTCTAAATAAACCATTTCTTAGTTAGCAGCCTCACATATGGTGGTTACCTTACTTAAAATTTATAATTAGTACTCAGTTTTGGCACCATGGAGTTATAGTACTATGGAGAGGCCCTTCCCGTTTATTGTTCCGTGAGGGGTGAGACCAAAACACTAACCGGCCACCCCACTATGTCCAACTGGCCACTTGCATTCCATTTGGCCTAGGGCAATTAAAAGAGTTCGTAATAAATAAAATAAGTAAATCACCAAAGGAAATAAATCACTAAAATAAAATAACAGCAGTATAAAGCGTAGGAAACCAAAATTTGAACTGATAAGAGGTTATTGTACTGATAATACGGTGCACTCCTCTTGAATTAAAAAATAAATGCACAAAAAGAATATGATATGATCTCATTAATAGTGGGATCCTCCAAGGAATGCCAAGATAAGCAATAGTTTTCTAATTACCGCTCTGTGGCTTGCGACAGCTTTTTGTGTGGTCTATGGGGTACCTTATGTTGTTTTCATCTTTGTTCTCAATAAAACATTTCTTTATAATGCTTTATAAAGCTACGGATGTAGCGTTATTTTTATTTATTCCCGTACCATTCCTATAATAAGATGTGTGCGGGAGAGGAGAGGAAGGTGTTGGCTCGCCGTATGTCGTGTAACTTTATGATTATGTCCCTGGACTGAAAAAGGTTAGCCATCGCTGCTCTACGATAAACTTAAAACTATGTTATTTTATATGCGTACATAAAACTATGTATTTCCCGATGCAAAACATTCTAACAAAATTATCCGAAAATTTTACAGAAACAATGTTTGTTCCTTAATACAGACTTTATAAGTTACGTCCTATTTGTTCTAAGATTTTAGACTAACTATTTTACAAAACAATAATTGTCAAATTTAAAGAAAAACTAAACTAAACTACCTGAAACATCAATTTGTACTAACCATCGATTACACTGAGTTACTGACTATATTTCAAAAGCTCTGCATCAGCGTGAACTTATATAAATCCAGTTAAAAAAAAAATAATAACAATAGGAACTGTTTAATGTAAAAAAAGAGAAGTTGATTCTACATTGTAATAGAAGTTTCTAACAAAATAATTGGTCATATAAAACGATAAGAAATTGGTCATATAAAAAATCCCCTTTTCAAGAGAAAACGAACCTACTAGAATTATAACATTTTGAGCTACAGATGACCAGTCATAAACTTATTTTGGGGCCTTAAGGAGGTGCTTAGCAAAGAAATGGTGCTTATGACAGCGCATTGGCCTCCAAGAACTTTACGATGAAGCAGTAAAGATTTTCAGCCCATTTAAGGATCAATATGGCGCCAGAATGAATTCGAACCAAATTAGTTTTAACATGCGTCTTATAGCTCTATATAATAATATTGCTTGTTGCGTAATCAAAATAATATGCTAGGGAATCGTATAATTATGTTCAATTTGAAGAATGTGTTTTTAAAAAAAAAAGGTAAAAAGAAATTTGTCTTGTATTTTGTTATAGGTTATAGTATTCCATTATATTTAATATTAATAACTAAACAAGAACAAGATAACTAAAGTTTTCTAGTATCTTGTCACGAATCTCCTAAAATGCAGTATATGCATGTACATGTTTTACTTACAATATCCTAACCTATTTCTAGAATGAAAGGAAATAAATAGAGAAGTAGAAAAAAAAAAAAGAGAGGAAAAATGTGATTATTAAACATAATATTCATTTCATTCTCTTTTTAATTTGTTATATTATTTGACATTGAGAAATTCATCTGTTTCTTGGAAACATATAGGGTAAACCAGACAGTTATTGACACTCAATCTTAAAAATTAGAAAACAAATATTTAGCCAAAAAAACAATATTATTAAACTCATTTTAAATCCTACTACTCAACTGTGTAAAAGTACTTTTAATTCTGTTCATATTTTAAAATATATCCATAGGGTGTCAATAAGTGATTTTACCTTATTTTTTGTCTCTATCTTGTAAAATACATTCTAGGAATAATGTTTGGTGTAAAATTTCTTGCTTAGCTTAAATTATAGTAAGTAAGGAAAAATTACTGCAAATTTTAACTTCTTTGGACTATTCTTTCTATAATTTTAGTATGAATATTTCCAAATATTTCCCTAAAGGTGTCAATAACTGTCTGGTTTACCCTACTGTACCATAAGCTAACATGTGAAATTATATTAATACAAACAATAACAACAATATATTACATGATGTTATTACATTATCTTTGTTATAAACATTCTTTTTATTCAATTCTATACCTCATACACATATATTGTATAAAATATTTACTCTCTTCATTTCACTTGAGGTACGCATGATGGCATAGAAGGATCAATACAATTAGGATCGATGAATTAATTGCCACTTCTATTGAGATTGAGATTTATCTCAATAGAAGTGGCAATTAATTCATCAATCCTAATTCTCTTCATTTCTTTTTTTTTATATTTTACTTAAATTTACTATTGGAGAGGAAATTAAAATATTAATCCAAAATAGGTCAATGAAAAGAAAACTAATATAATTACATACCTCACTAATGAAAAGCATTCTTAAATATTACCCTTGTATGAGATTAGGACAGTTTTGTAGGCATCAGACTAGAGAATATATAACTGTTTAAATTAACTATTTAGTATCAATATAAACATGGCCAAAAGTATATAATAATTTTTAGTTTCATTTAGAATATAGTACATTTTGTATAAACACTAAATAGAAGGAACCATTAACTTTTTGTTATCGAAGAAGAAAGAAATGGTCAAAGGTTAAATTTATACCTTCTGCAATACAAGTTTGCAGAAAAGAAGGATTTTATTTAACATTTATTAGATTTGCAAGAATAGAAAATAAGGGTGCATGAAAAAAACATATTTTGAAGTCTTTAACAGAATTTTGATTTTTATATGTTTAATCTTAAATTATTTAGTATTTAATCTTAGTTTTACTATTATTTCCTAAATTTGATCAAATACTAGATAGCTATATTTTTATTACATTAATTATTTTATATTCAATTTTATTTATTTTCAGTTTATATCAATTTAATTTTATTTTATGCATAGATGTTTCTTTTCTTTTGTTACTGAAATTTATATTACTGACAATAATTTCCATTATTTCTATATCCAATCTTAGGTTGTAAACTATATAGTTTACAACAATATATATATTTATATTGTAAACTTTATCCACATTTTATTATATATCATCAGATTTCTAAATCTATTTTAAAGGACAAAAATAATCCTAGTGGTTGAACTGCCCAAGTTTTTGTATAAATAGATGATATTAATTGTAAATTCCTCTAAATAATTTTAAAGATGTTTTGGAGTTTTAAACTATTTGTAATATTACAAGGATTGAGACTGCAACTGGACACTATATTGAGAAATCTATTAAAAATATATTTATAAGCATGAATCTATGATTCTTCTTAACTTATCAATTTTATGTTTTACCAGGGCCAAATTATCTGTTACCTCTGAAAGAGCGGGTAGGAGATCGTGTCACTTCTTGACTGATAAGTGAGTTAAATTTATTTTTTATTTATGATCAAATGATCTTACAAAAAAAAAAAAAAAAAAAAAAAAAAACAATTTATTCATTTAGAATCTAAACATTAGGGACATATATTAAATTATATTAATTTTGGTTGTTGTATATTGTATGTGATTGTTTACTTCACACTTCATTATTTTTCTAACTTTTTTTTTTTTTTCCTGTTTCATCATTATTAAATTTAGTTTTCAAACCTTTAATTTTGGTCTAGTGAAAATTAAGTAAACTATAACATCTACAACTCAAGTGAGTGGTCTATCTTGAATATTATAACATGTTTATAGTGCATGTTGGCAGAGATGCACATTCAAACTGCTTGCTATGGCCAGGTTCTGGAGGCTGTAGATGGTTTTAAATATTTAGGTTCTATGATCACAACTGATGAAAGGAGGTACTTAAAACGGTGTGAGGAAGGCCAATGGTCTACTCTACCAAATATCTACAACCTTTGTTGGTAAGCAAGCTCTTGCTTACCAAATGGAATTATTGAGTAGGAATGTATACTCCTTCTCTTTAATGCCACTTTTCTTCCATTGCTGCTATAATGCAGATCAGATAGCTGAATTGCCCTTGATAAACATTTAAGAAAAATCACAGCTACTGAGATGAAATTCCTTAGAAGGATTGTTGGAATGACAAGATGAGACCAGGTTCTTAATGAATTCATAAGAGATACATTGTTGCAAAGGTCTTGGAGGAAAGGTTGTTCAAAGAATTTTGGCATGTCTGCAGGATGGTTGAAATTAGTTCGGCTAAATGGTTCCTGGAAGCACACAGGATTCATACCTGTTGGCAGGCTATTGATCACTTAGGATATGTATATGGAGGTGCTAGGAAGGGCTAGAAGAAGCAGCATGGCAAAGGTGAAGATATTGGTGGTGAATTGTGGCAAATGGTGAAGGTGGCATGAGGCTACTCCAAGTCTAACGGCACAATGAAGATAGAGAATGAAGTTTATGATATTGTAGCCTTTGTATAGAATAAAACTTAAGACCTATTATGCAGAGCTAAAGAATCTGTGTCTTAAGGTGAATATACCTCTTGAAATTACAAAAACAAATAATAAAAAATCTTCTTTGAAGGGATTTTCTTCGCTATTCAAAGTTCCTCCACTCCACTTTGTCCATCACTTCTTCTTCCGTTAGTCCCCAGTCAGCCATACTTTCAGCCTCAAAATCTCTCCACCTAAGTCTCCTCTTCCCCTCTGCTTCCCATTTATAAACTATTTTAGAGATTCTTTTACTATCCATTCTTTTAATATGGCCGAATCATCTCAGTCTCCTTCCCTCTATTTCCTCCAGGATATTCCTCTTAACTTCAATTCTTTCTCGTATAATCTCATTTTGGATTCGTTGAATCTTTGAGATTCTTGCTGATCTCCAGTGCCTTCAAGATACATTGTTGAAAAGCTAAAATATTATTAGTTTTGATTATTAGGATATAAATTTCAAACCTCTCCCAAATAAAAAAAAAAAAAAAAAATCTATTCTCTTCTCTTCTTCTGCATATTTCCTTTTATTAGATTTATTTAATATGAGAACTATACCCAAAATAAATGTTCTCAGGATCTTTGGTTTAGAGTAACATAGTGAAGTGGTGTTTGTGAATTTTGATTGTCAACATTTGTTGATTAGTGCCAAACATTTTGAAGGTTAGCATATAAATACAAACAGAAAACAGAAATGACTTAGGAGGTACTAGAACTAGTAATAAAGCACATCAAGTTATCATAATGGCATTGTTTAAGGGTGGATCCCTTTAATGAATCATATAAATGAAAACACCAATATCTTAATTAACATCTTAAGCTTCAACGGATATGAGATTTATATATTTTGCGTTGAGAGAAGTTAGCACAGACAATATAAATGAATTTTCTTTTTTATTATTATAAATAAGCCTATTACTATGAATCTAAGTTTATTCTTATATAGTTTATAAAGTTTTAACTTATCTTCAAATTTAAAAGGAAGGATGGACTGAAAAACAAAGGATTGTAGGATTACATAATATGTCCACCTGTTTCCAGGAAGAATATTACCATAATCATGGTATATGTTTAGGTTCATGAGATGGAGGTCCGGGGAAATCTGTTAGAACTTGCTATAATCATGTAGGCAGTCATAGACTACTACTGAAGACATATCCTATGATTCTACGAGATTATTAGAACATAAACTAGTGAATAGATTGTCAATGCTGAAATGATTTCAAATTTTGCAATATGATATCCAGTAATAAGCAGGATATTTAGTTTCATCAGAACAACCTATCGCTCATCCGGTAGAACAAAGATGCAAATATAAAAAATTAAATTTTACAGAAGCACATAACTGAATTGAAATACTTCCAACCAATATTATAGATATAATTAATATTCATGTGAACTTGTAGATTGGTCTATCATTAGTTCTTACCAAAATCTTGTCGTCACATATCTTTTGATAGTATTTTGACATGGATATGTCTTATAGCTGAGGATCTATACACTTTTGCTGTAGCTTTTTTTTGGTAGTTCTGTTGGTAATGCTCATATCGAAAATTTCCTTTCAGAAATTTAATGAAGAATATTTTTTGACATTTAACAGTTATTGCTAGGACCGTTGCTCCTACCGTTTAGGAACTACATTGGTTTGAATTAATAAAGTCACCTTTTGCCTACATTTTTTAAGTGTTGGGGCTTTTTGTGGTACGCTCTAATTCTGTTGGTGTTGCTCTGGTAGAGAATTTGCTTACTGTTTTCTTATCAGAGTAGGATATAGATAGATGGAAATTGATTTTTTTTTAATGGAATCTTCGTTAATCTGAAACTTAAAAACCTATGAATTGATAAGGTGAATAAATCAGTTTTTGCATTAAATTGTATTTTTTTAAATTATAGAAATTTTTGTGTTTTGATGATGCTATTTTTTTTTTTTTTTTACTCACCTGATATGGAACTGTTTCAATCATACAGTTTCAGCTACTAATTTCTTTTTGAGGCAGGTAAAGGAAGGCAGTTGGTATCATCAACTGAAAAACTGTTTTTTTTTAAGGTAAATTTAAATATGTTTATATATAAAATAATAAATATAAAAAGTATGCGGCAATCATCATTTTGAAATTGAAGGGATCATATAATAATCATAAACCAATTATTTATTTTAGAAATAAGGAAGAAGGGTTCATTCAAAAATATCTATTCACCTCTATACAGGAATATTTATTGTTATAACTGATAATGTTAAAGAAAAAGATTTAAAAGATGAAGAAATAATAATGATATTACACAAACCAAACTTAAAGAAAAGAATTAAAATTGTTTTCTTGGTGAAATTTAGTATATTGCTACTTATACAAATTGTAACAAACATCTTCAAAGATTGTCTTTATAAAGAACCCCTCTGTTTTTTTACATCAAGATACGTATATGTATACATACACATATATATACATATAACAATCTAGCCAGCCAATCAAGGCACCCAATCAATTGTATAATCTATTTTTTTGTATTTTTATTTATCCGTTTTCGTACAAACATTTTGTCTTAAAGGGCTGGCTTCTTCCTTTCAACATTAATAATTTCTAATGAAAAAAAATAAATCTCTTAGGAATTCAGTTATCAATGAAATAATTTAGAATATGAAATGAGTGAAAACATCGTTTTCTCTAATTAAACAACTAATATTTACAAAATACTTAAAATATAAAGTTTTTCATATTTACATCAAGAGTCAACAAAAGTAATGGAAGATCTAATTTTAATACACTCAATAACTACTTTATTGCCACGAAGTTAGCCTTATGAGTTGTGCATTTGTTTTTTATTTTATTTAATTTTTTTTTTTTTTTGCACAAAAGGCGCTTTGTCAATAAAATTATCGTTCTTATTACCCTGATATATTTTCCTGTTAATATAATGCAAAAGATTATAAATTCTAATTTCATTGTACTTCTAACTAGAAATTCATAGTTTCGCATTTATATGAGAATCCTACTTTGTTTAAAATAAGGAATGCTTCATAAATATAAATTAACTATTGGTTTCTCCAGACTAAAGAAAAATTTGATCATAGCTATTTGACAACTAATTCCCTGGAATAAATCCCCTAAATTAATCATGATTATATCCTTCACTCATTTTTTAGTGAACTGATGATTTTTGAATTTGACTGAAAAATTTAACCCATATTAAATTTGGTGATTGATTCCAGGAATTAATTAGTTGTAAATTAGCTATGATTAAATTGTATCCATAATTAAATTTTGCCTAACTCTGGCTACTGGCTTGGGTTACATGAAATAACAGTTTATGGGATTATATTTATTGTATTAATTTATTAATTAATCAAAATATGTTCCATTAGTTTTTATAAACTACTCTTTTCGGTCTGGTTTCTCAAAGTACAAGTTTTTATTGTAAATGTTAATACATGTATACATGTTAATTGATTCCATTAACTTGAAAATATTTTGTTTTAAATGTCTAATCTTTAAAGTGCAGATTTCAACATTTTTTACTTTTTTAAAATAATTTTTATCTTGAGACATGTCCCTGAATAATAATTTAAAAGCACAATTGAAGGTATTTTATTCTGACAATTATTAAATACAAATACAAGTTTTATAACATGTAAGTAAAAAGAAAACAAATATAAATATGAAAAACATTGATAGTTAAGAAGGTGCTGTAGAATAAGTGGTGTTTGAAGAAGGATATGTTTTGGACAGATATGGGTAGGATATTCAAAAAACGAAAATCATTAAGAGTTGTTTACAGGGTCAGAAGATCAAGAACACAGGAAGGATTTGCAATCAGAAATAAAAGAGCGAAGGAGGTATTTAAGTTCAAAATGAAACATTTTGATTTATAATGCCAATGTTCATAAAGCATTGTTTGATCCAATAATTAAATCATATAGCGAAAAATTATCTCTTCCCTATCATCTTGGACTTATCAAACATTGCTCCTATAGAAGCATACAATTTCCAGGGTTATATAGAGGGGTTAATATATATTTAGGCTGAAGAATCTATCTGAATAGCAGATTTTTTAAGGATTGATATTGATTTTCATATGATTTTTGTAAGGATAACCATTAAAACAATCACTTTTTTTCCGATTAAAAATTTATCTCAGCCTAAAGTTTTTTTATAGCCAAATATTTTTTATCCACTGACCCTATCATAACTTGAAAAATCATACTTTTTGTATAGTTGCCTTAGTAATACATGTTAATTGATTTACCAACAAATACATTTTGATTAATTAATAAATTCTTACAATTCTCATTCTAAGTTTATTAATAATTGCTTCATAGACATAATTTTATGTGTAGCATTATATAAAGGATTCCCCTTTATTTTTATTTATCAAGTTTCTTCATTGTTGTTTAATAATTTAATTTAAATTTATATAGTTTATCTTTTTCCTTATTTTTGTTTTTTTAGTAAATGATTTTCGGTATTAATAATTTAATAAACATTGATCTTCCTATTAATAGTTTACCACTGAGAGTAATTCGAATAGAAAATTAAAAAAGAAATTATTATCACCAACTAAAACCTTGAATATATGTCAGAGAAATTCTTTAAAAGCTTTTTTCTGTCTTAAGAAACTATTAACCATAGACCTTCATGAAAATTTAAAAATTGTTCATAATTGTTAAAATCAATTACATAAAAAGAGCAACATTGCTAGAATGAACAGTTTCCACAATTTATTAAACAAATTTAACATTTTTAAAAATAATAAAATTAGATAACATCAATCATGCATATATGAGAATTAGTTGTATTTGACTAAATATATTTCTATCAAGTTGAATAGTAAATACATGAAATGATTTTGGGTATTTATAAAATGTTCATGAAAACAAAACTAATATTTAAAATATTTGTTTAACAATAACACATCTTTTTGCTGATAATTGTTTTCTAAAAAAAAAAAAAAAAAAATCATATCTAATAAATTTATAGTTTCTTTCGCCTTTACTCAATTTACACTACTTACATATTTTCTTAATTTGTGCTATCATGTATTGTATCAGTTAGATTCTTAAGATTATTTACAAAATTTTCTAATTACTTCATTAAAAATAAATTAATTATTTTTCAAAGAATAAAAACAATGGAAAGATAAGAAACACACATTTATATAATAAAATATTACATATAAGGTATATACAATTTTCACAGAATTATTTCCATTATTAACAAAATCAATAAAAGTATTTAAATCTTAGTTTCATTTGAAAGACTGTTGAATTATTTATATAAGGAAATATAAATCATTTTATCACCTTTAATTAATAAATAAATTATTCATCTAGTACCTATATTTCACAATTTAGTATTTATATAGTTATTAAATGTGCTTGGTGTATGACTTTTCTTATAATTTTAAAATTTATTTTCATTACCGTAAAATAAATCTTAACAATAAAGCAAGTGAGCAAATAATCAATTATTTAAGAACACAAACTGCTTTTATGCTTATTAACAACTATTGTATTGCTTTTTTAAATCAGTGGTTCTCAATCGTGATAAAAAACTTTTTTCTAATGGAACATGGAAAATCTAAATGCCTACATGGAGTTCCTTCATAACTTTTAATTATGAAAAAGTTTGGAGAGATACCAATACTTTTAAACCCTTAACTATTGGTCTTATCTGTAACAGCATAGTGGGTCAGAGAGATGTTTGTTGGGAAACGAAAGTGCATATATACAAGTCTGTATGTATACCTCCAACCCTCACGTAGTAAAAGCTGGGTAATGCTGGATAAGCAAGTTAGTTGTGTTACAAGTGCAGAAATTAAATTCTGGTGGAGAGCTGTTGGAAGGACCAGGGGAGACCGTGTTAGGAATGAACAGACAAGAAGGTAGCTTGAAGTAATGGAGCTAAAGACATTAGTTCAAAACCAAAAACTAAAATGGTTTCGCCATGTTTGACAAATGGAGGAAGAAAGAGAACTGCAGAATGTAATGGTAGCCCAACTCATTTGAAGGAGGTCATGAGGTCATCCTAGAATTTCTTCTTGAAATATATAAAGAGGATATGAGGCGAAACCCCTCAAGAAATGAGGCAGCTTACCAGGGTCCAAGAGGCATGGCTATATTAGAAACAGGCTAGTTAAATAGTTAAAGAGGAAGACAAAGAAGAGAAAAACTGAATAACCTGAAAAATCACTTAGTTTTAACTGTACTTTACTTATTCGATAAAAACAATAATTTAATTCATTGACAGGCTAACTTTTTACTTTAAAATATTCTTCCAACCCTAAAAAACCAATTATTGTTGTTTGTGATAAGTACTTTATATAGTTATGGTACATATACATAAATAAGTTAAATTCAACTTTGATATATTGAAGTTCAACTATAAAAAGTAATTCTTGCTCCTTCATGATATCAGTAGTAAATATTAACTCAATATATCTCTCAAAATGTTTCGGTTTCGTTTTTGTTATAAAAATCCTGTTAAAATTAAAAATTTATTAGCTCAATTTAATATTTTTTTTTGCTAAGCTACGTTTTTTGTTCGTACGACTAGTTTTTTGAAATTAGTTAGCTTCTTGTTTTCATAAAATGCCTAATTGAACCAAATTTATGTCATAATACTGTTTACTCTTCGCATTTAAACATTTATAATCTGTACTTAATCTTGATGATAGAAGTATAATTATCGATTAGATCATGGGGGTAGAAATTTTATTATTAAAAAAAAAATTGAATAATTATTAATTATTTTATTTGAATAATAACCATTATATTTTGAATATAAAATTGACTAAAATTTTATAAGATTAATCATCAGTTATGAAGTACATGGACCTTTGTGAGTTTTTGACCCAAATGAGAACAAGAGTCATCAAATTGTAGCTGAGGGTGGAAAAAGTTTGAGAACCACTGAATTAACCAATTAAAATTTGTTTATACAAATTAAAACAATAATACTGTAAGGTATATAATTATAAAATGGTCCAAATATTATTGCATTAATTCAGCGATTCTGATGACAGATTCGCTGGAATTGTCCTGTGTTTATAGTTTGAGTTCCTACTGAACTGTGGTGAGGACACTGTGCTTAGTGGTACTTCATCGATCCTCCCAAGATCATTAGCTGCACCAGCCGAGTTCTGTTTGAACAATCGGACTGCCTTACTTTCTGATGCTTCTTCTTTGTCCACACTAAACTGCCGCTTTAAAAACCTCAAACTTTTCATTGAGTGTGTGCTATCATTAGGTGAGAGACACTTATACTGATTGTATTGAGAGCTCAAGTCATTTTCATCAATTATTTTCTTCAATTTTGGGCTTAAGTTTTGCGTGCTACGACTTGGCTTAATGAATGATACCCCTCGATCAACACTTATTTCAGAAACAGAAAATGGTGTCAACAAACTAGATCTTGAGCTACAAGATTCGATACCTTTTAAGTCAGACAATTTTTTCTGCTCTGATTTGGTATCATCATTTGCATCGAATGTCATCTGCCTCTGGGCTCTCCACCTGTGGCTGTCTTTTTTCTCTTCACCACTTGCTGCCAGAAGACCGGCATCCAAGGATAGCTGGTAAACAGGCTTTGGTCTGGCAAGTCCATGAGGTTTAGAGATCTGGTTTGTGATATCTTTTGGCAGATCCATTGATATATCCTCTTCACTCTCTGGTTTTTCTGGCACTAAACCTGTCCTGCCACTCAAGACAAGCTGTTCATCCAACCTGTGTGAAACATATATATATGTGAGCCAGTAATTATAACTAATTAGTGAAAAAATAACGTTTTGTTTCAGTACGAATCAAATTTTTTCTTTACATAAAGTACTGAACTGTGAAACAATTACCCACTATTTTCAAACTTTGATGCTCTAAATTAAAACTAATTAATTCATAAACTTTCTTACTTACAATACTATTCATGACAAAATGATCTTTAGTATACAAACCTTTACAATTCAATTAGCAGCATATTATTTTTTCTTTTTAATCTCTAGTTCTATATACCGTTTGAAACACATTTATTTATATAACTCCTCCCTCCTCTTTCATGAAATAATCTCAAATGAAATGTAGTAAAATGTTTATGGATTAATAAGTTTAAAATATCTGCCAGCGATATGGATGTTTGGTGGATGGTATGCATCATTAATTAGCATATCCTATATATAATTTTCTAACTAAACCCAATTAATTTTAAATTACACTTCTAGACAAAAATATCAGTAAATGTAATGAATGGGTGTAATCTCTCTAACTGCAAAAATTCAGAAAAATATTTGGACAAATGTCCTCAATAATATTTGCAAATTAAATGTTCAGTTCATACAAGATGATGAACTATAACTGAAAATGTACCAATCCTAAACTGTTATAATGCATCAATTATTGTAAAAGAACTAATCCATATATTAGGATTTCATACCATCATGTATTGTGGAGCTATTACAGGTGAATAAACTTCCAAAATAAGATAATATTTGATCCAAAAATCTTAAATAGGCATGTTACTGTCGCAAATAAATTTATGTACTAGGACCTCGAAGTAGTCTCACACTCTTTCATGAACAACTCAAAACTCAGACATTAATAGCTTTAATTCTTTATCAATTCATAATAATTCTCTTAGGAGTATAACAATGATATAGCTACATGAATGTTCGATTTATAACTGCCATTGGCATTCTGAAGGCTGAATCATTGGGAAGTAATTATATAAAGTATAACTTTAAGAAAAATATTTAATTACATTGAACATATTGTCATAAGGTTTAATAATAAAAATAAAAAATCATGAATACGCTATTATTAAGTTTTAAATTCTTACCCATGGCTCTCCCTTTGTGTGTAAAAAAACAAAACAAAAAAACAATCAGTTAATAAAGACTCAATGAAATATATTTCTACATAAAAATGCCTTTAATAAAGAACCTTATAGGAGGAGGTGTCGGTAACTGTTTGTCAAACCCCACTTTTCCAAGAAGCCAATAAGTCATTACTTTCCCTTTTCCTTTGAGCTCAGTCTGCCCTCGGCATTCGATGTGGTAGCCTCCTGACTCCTCTAGCTTATTCTTTGTTGCGTCTGATATATGTATCCTCCATGCAGACCCTGTTAAGAAAATACGATGTTATTATAATCATTATTATTTATATTATATTATCTAGAAATCTTTTGATTACCTGATGATTCCATCCTGGAAGCTGTATTTACAGTGTCACCAAAAAGGCAATACCTCGGCATAGTAAGACCTACAACCCCAGCACAACACGGTCCTGAAAATATATGAAGGCAAAATGAGTATCATTATTGTTATAGAGTTTCAGGATGCTGAAAAAAAAGAAAGTAATAAATAAAACAATTTGTTGATAATTGAAACCTAACAATAATACAAAAATATAGTGAATAAAAAAAATCAAGCCTATCATGAGTTGTCAAATAATCAATAAACTGTTATTAGTTTATTTTGGGAAAATGTTGAAATCAGTGCCTCGAATAAAAGTTAGTCACTACTTGGTAATGTTGAAATAGTAAGTCCAGAAAGTGGGCCAATTAGTCCTTTTACCTGACAGCAAATAAGTGGCAGCTACCAAATCCTAATCTGAGGTGGAGTCACTAATGTGTGGAACCACAATAAAATTAATATTTATTTATCCTTTGTCCCAATGCACTTGGCCATCACGACTCCCACGTTAATCATAAATCTGTTGAAGTTCCACAAAATCATATCCATAATTATATCACTGTTAAATTATAATTGTAGTCTTAATAGATTGAGTTTTCCATAAATACTTTAATGGTAAAAATTAAAATAAAATTTTAAATATGAAGTGGTTAATTATTTTATTGATTTTATTTTAAAGTAACTTTTATGAATATTATTTTATGAATAGAGGAACCCTTCTTACTACAATACAATGAATGATCTTTTCGTAATAAATGGCCATTGAGTTCTCAATCTGTGTTGAGTTGATCTAAGTTTGAAAGTCATAGTTTCAACTAACTCCACAATTTATTCCATATAGAGCACTTATGAATGTATTTACTATTAAAATAAAATTGAAAAACGATTAATTTATATAATATTTTCAAAGTAAAACCTATAATAGAATATACAATGTATTAAACCGTATGAGATTTCAGTCTTGAAGACAAGAAAGGTCGTGGAAGGACTCCACCCCTTGATGAAGATTTATACTGCTTTGTAAATAACATTTGAAAAATAAAATTATTAAATATCAAAATCAAATGTAAATCTTTATTTCTTTAACAAAATAAAATGTAATTAAACTTCCCACTCTTTTTTTTTTTTTTTTTTTTTTTTTTTTTTTTTAATCAATTAGTGAAATAATAAATATTAATTGTAAGAATTAGGAATATTGAATATTTAGCTATAATTTTAATTTTTTTTCAAGCTGTATTTATTTATCTAAACAAATAAAATAAACATGTAACTGTTAAGATCAGTTACTGGGCCATTCTCATGGCAGTGGTTTTTCACTGTCCTGCTGGACTTAGGATGGAAGTAAAACTTCCAAATCAATATTTTAGGTGAATTTGAGCGTACACCGATCCCTTAAAGTTGGTGCATACAGCCTAGTTTCGAAAAATATTTTTGTTATTTTTTTATAGCTACAAAAAGGCTTATAAACTCATAACTTTCACTTGTCCCTACCTATAAAGTGAGATTTCAAGGAAGTTATTTAAGTATTTATTTTTAGAAAACTAATGTTTTTATTTTCTAGAGTATGAGACCATATATTGAAGAATAAATTAACATGCTTTTAAACATTTTTAAACTATAAAGGGAAACTGAAAATTCCGTTTTCTTTTTGTCCCTCGGTTTGGCCTCACGACTGTCACACTAAATAGTTATTTAAATATTCTCTACAAGAATAAGCTAATGCTAATTATTGCTATCTACAGAGTAATTCGTGAGGTTATTTTCATAAGTGATGTGTTTGGTAGACATTTTTTGGTGTATTTTCTAAGATTTTCATCAATCCAGGGTAAGTTTTCTTCCTCGTACTTTTTCTTACTCACGACCGTCATGCGTTTTTAAAATGATTCGTATTTTTTAAAAGATGTACACAACTGATTAGTAAAACTAGCCGTTTAGGTAAGGCTCTGCTGTTGCAATAAACATTAAATTATGGGAGGTTCCTCACGACCGTCACACTACGTATATTTTTGATATACATATACAATCAAAATTCTATTTAGTCAACCTTTCGATATTTACACTACTCTCTCCTATACAATTGGGTATTAGGTCTTATGCATACTTTGCACATATATCTATAATAACATATAAGTGAATAGATGCTACACTAAAGATTTTGTTGTCAAGAAATTTTAAAGTAGAAATACTAGCAAACATCAGATGAGAAATTATTAAGCGAATGGTCATTTGAATCTAATTGTAAGTTTTTGTTTTCTGTGCTCAGGATATCAACTAATTTATAGAATGAAATGTTTTAAAAGAATAGTTAAAAACTTGAATTATTTTTTCTGAATTACAGAAAAAACATTGACTTTATGATTCTATTAAACTATTGAGGATAAAATTCGTAAAATTATAAAAGTTCAAATTTTAAGTTTACAAACCAGTATGGAGCCCAATCCTCAGTCTCAAAGGAGTAAATGGTAAGTGGCGTATTCTAAACTTGCCACTTTGGTGTAGTAAATCCAATGCCATGGTGGCAATCTGTTGGGCATGGTCAGGTGTTCGGATTGGAAGGCCTCCCACAACCATATAGGCATCACCAATGGTTTCAACCTAAAAGATGATATTAGATAGCAATATAACTACTCATATTGATTCACTATATTGTACTTATTATTTAATAATACCTTATATACATTATAAGCATTAATTGTTGCATCAAAACAGGTATAGAGATCATTTAGTAGATCAACAACTTCAAATGGAGTTGAATATGCAGATATAGTTGTAAAACCAACAATATCTGAAAAATATATTGTCACCTCACTGAACTCCTCAGGATCAACAGGCATTCCAAGTTTCAGCTTGTCTGCTACATAGCTAAAACAGTAACAAAGGTTCTTTGAAACAATTGATAATTCATTATTTTAACTAATCTTTCTATTTTGCAATTTATCCTTTTAACCCTTTTTCTGGCAAGAAGTCAAATTGATTTAAAATCCTTAAATTAAATTAACTGATAACACCTGTTGATAGCCTTCCTAGCCACACAATGCTACCAACTGTTTACTCATATTTCCCTTAGAGAGGGGAAAGGGTGAAATAATTGTAGTAACCCGCTGGATTTTAAAAAAACTGCTCAAGTCAAGGTGTCATATGTGACACTTTGCCAGAATAAGCGTTAAGTTACTGCCAATGTGGATATTTTCCAATTTTTGGTAATTTATTGCCTTTGTTGGTAATATTCGTGTTACCGAAAAAATAAGGTTATTTGGATAAAATGGTTGAAATAGTAAATCGTGAACACCATACTGACATAAACAATGTATAGCATGTAATTGCTTCATATAGTAATAAATAAGTCTACCAAATAAAAAACTCTATTTCAAATAAATAAAGTGTGATTCTGATGATGTAAGGCTGTCCCTTAACAAGCGAATCCAATTGAGTTTGTTTGCTTTGCTATCTCATTGCCCTCATCCTAGGAGATAGAAGCTGAGTCTGTATTAGGAACATGTACAGAGATACATGGGAAGCCAGTGGGATTCGTAACTATCATTCATTGAATTAGCTCTTAAGTAAGTTTAGTCTTATGGACTAAACTCAGCCAATAATCATCCAGTGATGACCCTTAATTTATCTGAAACTACTTAATTTGCCTACCAGTTAAAAAAAGTAAAGAAAGCAATACATAGATATTACCTTGAAAAAACAGTCAAACAATTAAGTAGGAAACAGGTAAATTTCCAAAATTTGGTGGATTGTTGAATGGAAATGGAAGATGATTGTTTTTCAGAAAAAAAAAATAACAGGTATTTTTATGTTTAGGAGCAGGTAATATTTGTTATTTATAGCACTTAGTGGTAGCACTACTGTTAACTATAATTAGAATTTTAATAACTTTTTTATAGTTAACTATTCTAAATAAACAATAAACAACAAGTGTTTATTTTAAAATATATTTTTTTATTATACACTGTATTTAGTCATCTTGTACCTAGGTAACATCCTGTTCAAAAGTTGTTCAGTTTTCTTCTTTTCCATGTCCAATTGCTCAGTCCTCTCCCGAATCAGATCTTCCAGGTTATTAGAATACTTCTCAAGCATTTGAAACATTGTGTCCACGAAGTTAGCTTTCCTGAAAGTTCACAAAAGTGTATGTAATACATTACAGGTTAGCTACTGAATGAAGAGTTTATATAATGATGGATCACCATATCTTTACAATATTTAAGCCATGAGTTATATTTTTATCTGTAAGTGTTATAATAGTTAAAAAAAGTTTACCATAATTTATAAATTGTTTGTTTCCCTTATAATGAATTTGTCATATTTCAGAACATAATCCCAAACCTGGGCTTTACATTGTTTATTAGTACACCAGATTGTGGCCCTAGTCTCAAATTGGTTTCCTACCTCTATCCATTATTACTCATCTGTTAATCTCTAAAGACTAGCTTAGTATGAGAATTCAATCGCAATATACAATATCCTTGTCCTTAATTCCATAGCTGTTTTGTCTCCAATTGATATTTTGTTTTCTTAAGTATTTACTCTCTCCATACTTGTGAGTTTTAAATTTTTCCTAATGAATAATGTCCATTGACAAACTCCTTATAATCTGAGCAACATCCTTTCGTGTTCTTGTAGAAGATTTAAAGGATTAAAAAAATAAAAAATAAATTGTAAGTATAAATGGTAGTTAGTAAATTACAAATGGGAAGTTCTTTGTAAAATTAGTTTTTCTATCTTCAATCTTCTTTACTTAATTAAACAATAAAAATAAATTAAAAAAAAAACCAAAAAAAAAAAAAAAAAAAAAAAAAAAACCAGTTGTTTAGTAAGTAAAGTATTTTCATTAAAATTTTATTTAGTTTTTAAGAAAAAAAGTTCTTCAATGACATATATAAATGTTTTAATATTAAAAAAAACAAAAATATTAGAACGTTTTTGTAATGAATTAATTTTTTAAAACTTCTGGAACTGTCAAAAGCAAAAGTTATATATTAATCAATTTTAAATAAACATTAAATTAGATTGATTACCTGCCGTGATTTAATGTCTTAAACAAGTCATGAATGGTGTTAAAATCTGGCCTCATCTCGGGAGCCTCGGCCCAGCATTGCCTCATTATGTTGATTGCTTCGGGAGGTGCTGCTCCCTTACTCACTGATGGTCTTATTAATGGCGGGGGTTTCCTAATTTTTTCCAGAATTTCTGAAACAAAAAAAAGAAGTATATTGATAAATTATTGATTTAGCTGTTCATTAAAATGGTATAAATATAGATTAAAAAAACAAACAACCAAACATTTTTTATATCCAACTCACATTAGATTGGTAGAGGAATTTAGAAATAATCTTTTCCTAGTTATTGATGGAAAGAAGGTGAAAAAAATAAAATTAGTTGATAACTTAATTTTTATATTCTTTGGTAATGGAATCAGTCAATGATATAACTTTTAAGTTGTTATAAAAGTCATTGTGCATTAGTATAGCTTTATACTTAATTAATGTTCTAGAATTTGACCAAAATGAGTTAAGTATATATCGTGGAGGGTTTTCTTCATGGTGAACAAGTGTTTAAGTAAGGTGCTAATTTTAAATAACTATGTTTTAAAATGAACATCATACTTAAACAGTTATTAACCCTGAAGAAAAACCTTTACGATTTTTTATAGTCCTTAACTCATTTTTGTCAAAATTTGGCTTAACCACTTATTCGCTGGGATGGCAGATATATTTTATGCATTATTGAATACTACTCTTCAAATTAAAGTATATTGTTTTCAACTAAACCTTTTGTTTTGAGGCAAAGAACTGTTCAAATCTAATTTTTACTTCCTTGTAAATATTAATGAACTAACTTTTTAAAAAATGGGCTATTGATCTAAACGAACCATAATCTGATGGTACAATATCTGTTTATTCCTTACATTTCTGGTAATATTCTCTTGGTCAAAAATAAATGATGAATAAGGGTATTGTCATTTCCTTTTTATTAAAGCAGGGTATTTTGAACTCAAAACTGCATAAACTCTGTTTAACTGTTCACATTATAGGTTTAAGTCCACTGCCCAACCATGAGTAGCAAACATAAAATGCAAAAAGCCTTCAAAGTTCAACCAAACTCAAAGCACCATTTTTTTCCCAAACTGATCCAAATGAACCAAATTAATGGCAGTATTTTGATTAATAACTGACTTTTTCTATAATTTCTACAAATTTGCCTTTGTACTTCGACCTTTTCTTCTTTTACTTTTTCTTCCAACATTGCACATGATTTAAAAAAATGTAACTGATCCAAATCAAGTCATATGGAACCAAAGAATTAGTCAAATTAAACATTGACATAAATAATAGGAGCATAAAAATTCTTATAAGATTAATTATGAGAGTTGACATTAAGGTTTTGTCGATGTATAAGAACTTCTATAACAATTTAGTAAGCATTCGTACATCAGACATATAAAATGCATATGTTCATGCATTCTATATATTATATATGCTTTGAATTATTCAACATAACCACTGATAATTTTTAAATCTAACTCCGACCTGGCTTAAACATTGTAAAATATTAGTATAAAGTCAAAAATTTGTTGGCTTCAGTTCTTACCATCTGCAGGAAGAGACAGCATACAATATGGCTCTCCTCTCACGACTACTTCTTGCATCACAATACCAAAACTATATACATCACCAGCTTGTGTTCCCATTTTCCTGAGGCTTGAATCCCTAAGGAATTCGGGTGCACACCAAAGTAGATCTTAAAAAAACAAAAAAAAAATATTCATTTTTAAATCATTAAATTTTTGTTAATATTATTTAAGAATATTAATTTCACCTTTTGGCTTCTTATTAGGAGTGACTATATTTTGTCCCTCATAAAGAAATGACAGTCCATAATCTGTTATTTTTAAGACCCATCTGGCATCGATTACGCAGTTTCTTGATGTCAGATTTCCATGTACTTTTATTGGAGAAGAATGCAGGTATTTCATTCCCTAGAACAATATTTTTATAAATTTAAGTGACTTTTGGTGAACAATAAATTTAAATGCATCTCTATATAAAGTAGTAGATAGAGGCATTTATTAATTTTATATGTATTAATGTATTCTGCTCTTTGTAATTAAGAAGAAAATTTGTTTCAAGTGATATTATAGAATTTAAATTTTTAAAAATATAATGTTTTGTAACACATAAATACATTTTCATTAGGCTTGTTTAAAAAAAAAAAAAAAAAAAAAAAAAAAAAAAAAAAAAAAAAAAAAAAAAAAAAAAAAAAAAAAAAAAAAAAAAAAAAAAAAAAAAAAAAAAAAAAAAAAAAAAAAATAAATTGAGTTTTAGAACATTGAATACAATAAATAGCCTTAAAAATGTATGAATAAAAAATAATAAATATAATTGAAATTTAAATAAACAGTTTAAATTAAAAACAAACATATCTGTAAATTGTTAGAAATCTGTAGGCTTACCCTGACAAGATCGGTTAAAAGAGACAGCCTAAATGACCAATCTAGTTTGATCTCATCCGCCATGAGTACATCTTCCAGTGATCCTCTACTGCAGTATTCCCATACTAGATAAGGATGGGCTGGATCGCAGAGGCAACCGAGCATTGGATTTAGGTTTTCATGCCTTAAACTGTGCATCTAGAAATTTTTAAATGATAAATATGACTAAAATATTTAATGAAATAGTCAGTATGTGCTAATACTGTATGTGCTAGTAAATTTGTATCCAATTTTATAATTAAATTACAAACTCAATTTCTTTCTGACTAGGAAAAAACAATAGATCATGGATATCTACTGCTTCTGATGATGAAACTGTTGTCAAATTTTAGATCTGAGCAACACCAACAGAGCTAGAGAGTGTCAAACAAGATCCAACACAAAAAATGGAGGTTAAACTTGACTTTTTTCATTTAAATCAATATAGCTCATAAACAGTAGGTCCTATCAAAAAATGTTATATAGCAAAAAGTATTCTCCATTAAATTTCTGATAGGATAGCAGTTGTTAAAGTCTGAGCAATAGTAATAGAGCTAGAGCAAGTTAAAATGTTACATTTTTGAATGTGAAAAAAAAACGTTACAGCAAAAAAGTATAGACACTCAGCTAAAAGACACATCCTTGTTAAAATGTTTGGGCTTCAAATCAACTAAAAATTGTTTCCTAAATTTCAGTTGTACATTAATAAAATATTAAGAAAGAATGAGACAATGGAATGTATTAGCATTCTTCTTTACTATTAACTTTAGTCTATCCTTGATTGTTGAAGGACTGATCTGAGCTAACTATTGTCAGTTCATCATTTTTCAAACCTCTGAGTACAGCTATTTGTGAAATTATTAATATGTTTGCAAGGTGAAGTTGATATACCATTAAAAATCCTTGCACAGGAATAGTTGGTTGGATAACAGGAAGAGTCAGAATCAACTCCTACCTTAATTTACTTCTTCAGCTCATATCATCATTGATACAATCAGATTATTCATCACTGAATTATAGCTGCCTCTATCCTAATATTCTCCTATATTTTGTGTAGCAGTCTTCCAGTCAGAGATCTTAACCCTAACAGGTGATTTATCCCAGAGGATACTCATATGTAATGCGTTTTGCTCAATAAATGACGTAATGTCCTATGCATCATCCTTCCCATTATCATCTAATATCCTTTATTCAACCTTAAATTTTATGATACATGAGTGGGGGTTAGCGTGGCTGTAGCCATTCAAAGAAAAAAAAAAAAAGAAGAAGAAATGTATTAAAAAATCCCTTGCGTTAAAGGGTTAAGAAGTTATATCAAATCTGCAGATATTATTAAGTCATAAAACTTACTTCCTCTTCTTGTTTTAAGAAGAACATTCATAGCCAACTTTCCTTAGATTTCTTAATTATTGCTGACACCTGAGGCTTCTAACCTTCATAAAGATCTCAATATCTGTGAAAATAGATCTATCCCGTATCTTGAAGAGACCAGAAATTTCCAATTTTTTCATATTTGTCAAATAATACCATCCTTAATTGGGTCAAAGACCCTTCTCAATATTTTTCTTAAAAATGAATTTGCACAGGACCACACAGATCCAGTGATCCTGAATGAAAATAAAACTAAATATATAATGGTGGAAGGGGAGGATATGCAGGAAGAATATGTTTAGATTGGATGGTAGACGGTTTAAAGAGTTCTACTTAATTTTTTTTTTTTTTTTTATGTTGAGTGATTAGGTCACACAATAATATGTCTTGCAGAATGTAAGCAGGAGGAAAAATAAAAATAGTTTTTCAATTCATATCACCAGCTATGATTTTCATATTAGATTGGAAACAAAAATTAACTGTTGCCTTCAAATTTAAGAGAACTCATATAATTTTCCTCATGTTTAGTAAGGGAGTGAACTTTGGATAGCTAAAGTTATATTATTTATTTTTATCATAAATGTTTTTTGTTGTCTGTCTGATGTAATACACCTACTATTAAAAGTTTTTGGTAACATATTTCATGAATTTTGTAATATGGTTTTTTGGAAGGCATTTTTTTTTTTTTGTTTCAACCCAGCAGACCTATACAAGCTAAATTCATTTGAAGAAAGTTGGCATTTTTTGGAATGAAATTAGTATAATGTAATTGTGAGCTACATTGGTAAGGAATTGTGTACTAAGATGGAATCTTGGTATTATCACCAACCATTATCCTGCCTTGGATATCTGTCTAAAAATTTGTAAATTTTAATATTTAAGTATCATGCTAAAAAATATTAGAGATCCACAATTACATATTATTTTTTAAATTAAAAATATTCTTACTGCCATTAGGTAGTCCATGGACTTAGACTTCAATTCAAAGTTTCCGCTAGTGTCTGGTATGGGCTTCAGTTGAACCAGGTCTCCCTGTAATAATTGTTTAATCATTGAAAAAAATAAAAAGTTGAATTCCATTAGATTTCATTGACATTAATACCTTTCAAGAAGATATATTCACTGTCATAAAAATTATTCAAGCCTATACATATTTCATAGTATTCCGAAAATGGTTCATTTGATGGGCATATGAATGTTTAGCATTCCAAACTTGTCTTTAAAAAAAGAAATACAAAATCCCTTGGAAGTGGTCATTAACTCATAGGCAGAAATGTATTTAGAGGATTGTGCCGTATTTTGATTAATAAAAATGTTTTCTTATAATTTATTTATTTATTTATATTTTTAACATAAACCTGCATTGATGTTCGGACCTGTAAATATTTGTCCAAACTTTAGTCGAATGGATCTCTAAATCATTGCAAGTAATTAACTTATATAAATTCTGTTTCAGTTGCATAACCTTATTTTAGTATAGGTAAGCATTAAAAAAAAAAAAATGTTCTTTTTATCAGCTCTATACAATGCCTATCTTTCCTCAAAATTATTTCTAACCAAAGCTCTAGCATTTTCTTATAAACAACTGTCAGACATGGTTTATAGTCACATAAGGAAACAGTATAGATTAGAAAAACAAATTTCTGCACTTTTTAATTGGTGCTACATGGCAAGATAGATTAGAAATTCTGATCAGAAAGAAGAAACTCAATTAAGGAAACTTGTCCTCAGAGTACCCTGATTTCAAAGATATAGTTGAAATGGGTGGGGCAGGTGACAGGAAGCGTTTTTGTAAGAGTTTCTATGCGACCCTAAAAATAACAAGTTGCCAAAAGTAATAGAGAGAGACTAAATAATAAAATGAATTCAAAGAATCGATGATAATAAAACGGAAAAAAATGAGAAAATTAATCCATAAAAGAAAAAAAAAAAAAAAAAAGGATAAGTATCGTAAGGTTGGCAAAAGTACAAAAAGCTGATTCACGCAGCAAAATAACTAATAATAGTTGGAAAGAACGAGTAATGATATGCTTATGAATTCTTTTAATAATAATGAATTCTAACAGAACCTGTTTTCGAAGCAATTTTATGAGTGATAAAAGATCAAGTTCTTAGGGAATCAAACCTGAACATTTAAAATTTGCTGTTAGCGATGCATGATTGTAGGAAAAACTCTTGCTTGTGACGTGATAAAAAAAAAAAATAGTTAAATATTAAAAAAAAAATTAAACTATTTTCGAAAAACTTTGCTTTATAGATTATTAAAATTAATATTTCGATTCAGCACGTCTAAAAACATAAAATTCAATCGACATTTTTTTTTCTGGGGTTTTCCCCCGTTTAGTCCCTAAAAAATAAACTTGGCCATAAATTGACCATTAAAAAGCTGGTTTTACAGACAAATATAACCGGCATTACTTATAGGAAATTAAATTTATTTTTACAGGCTTTTGCTTTTCTTTCTTTTTTTCTTTTTTTCTCTCTTCTTTTTTTCTTTTTCTAATTGCGTCTTATTATAAAAATAATATATTTTTATTTTGTACTTCCTTTGCATGGGCCATTTTTGGAATTCAACAAACATTAAAATAAATTTTTGTTTGCTGGACAACTACGCCAGAAATATTAAATTTAATAAGCAAATAATATCTTTAAAAAAACAAATAATATCTTTCCATTACAAGGTATTTTTATGCTTTACACTATTTTTATGCGTATGCCTTTGTGTAAATTATAAAGAAGCGAAAGATTGAGGTCCTTTCTCAATTTTATTGTTTTAAATTTAAATAAAAATAAAAATTGAATAAACATTTTTATGAACTAAACCAGACTTATACGCTGTTGTACCGCTCTGTGGTCTCCTGAAAGTTTATGAGTACATATGATATATGTTTATGACATACAATTTTTAATTTTATGGACTTTTAAATATAATAAAGCGGGTTTTCAGTAAGAAACGTTATAATAATTGCTTATTCAATAGCTACAACTTCTGAAACGTCTTAAATATATTATTTTCTCGAGTAGTTATGCATTAATAAAAGATTTAAGTTTCCTTCATAAAGTTTAGCGAACGATGAAATCGACCAGTGCCGTGAGGACAACGCGTGGCCTTCGTTGACCTGTCTGGCCCGGGCCACCCGTCTTCTGGTCTTTGATGACCTAGGTCAGGTCAGCCGTTTAATCTAAGCGATGTTTCTAAGAATGGATAGTTATTAGTGCGTTCTATCCATACACACAAACTAATTGACTATAGAGTTAACTATATTTTTAAGTAAAGGCAATTAATGAATTACATCTGGAAATTAAACAATTAGTTAAAATTTGGTATTGATTGGATCAGCAGAGTTTGTGGTTAGGATACCTCGGTCTGGAACTAAATAAAATATTGACATTTAAAACTCATATAAATAACTAATGCTGCAAAGCCAAAAAACTTATAATTACAATGGCCACACATTTCAGAAGAAAATCCCCACTGTCGATTAAAAACAAAATTATTCTGTATAAATCAGTCATACGACTATTACTAAGGTACGCCTCTCCTGTATGGAACTACATCTGTAACTCCAATATAAAAAAATAGAAAGGGTGAAAACCCTAAGCATGAGAATAATAAATTACCACGCCTGTATACAAAAATAACCGACATGCTACTCGAATTAGGTTTTCACACCCAGACCCGGAACTTTTTCAACTCAACAAAAAATTCACGAAATCCCTTAAGAAGATACATACACAAACGTACAAACATACTACTAGAATTAAATTTAGCTAATAAGACATCCAAAAAATTATAGGCTCAGTTTAAAATTTAATTTAATAAAACAAAAACAATACATAAGTTAATTATTTTGAAAAGTTAATAGTTTTTTTTGTACAATAAGTTAATTAATTATGTATTATAGTTAACTGATTTTTTTAATTATTTTTCCTACTGTTAAAAATGCATTCCAATAAATATCCATTATAGCTAACTTTAATATGTGGTGCAAATTTTATTATCAAAACATGTATTAATATAAAATATTTTGCAATTTAAATATGTTCAAATTTCATTTGAATAAAACGTTTTATTATTATTATTTCGTGGTTAGGAAAAAAACTTTTTTTTTTTTTTTTTTTTTTTTTTTTTTTTTTTTTTTTTTTTTTTTTTTTTTTTTTTTTTTTTTTTTTTTTTTTTTTTTTTTTTTTTTTTTAGCTCTCATAGGAATTAATTGTTTAATCAATACCATTATATCAAAGGCATGCCATTTTTTCTTTACTATTACTGAACCAATCAATACCAAATTTTTTACCATGACATCTTTATAGTTCCAGGAAGGTTTAGCAATGATTAAATCTATCGATTTTCAATCAATTTTTTATTTAAAAAAGCAGTAATATGTGGATAAAAAAGAATTTTGAAACTTTACTAAAAGGTGGAGCTAGTTAGCTAGCGCAATCCTACGTGGGAGGTTATAAAGATACAGTGTTATATACAGCTTGAAAGCAATAATAAAATTTACTTAAATTAAATTCAATCGACCGATTATGGTTAGTACCATTCCGTAATAGAGTTTATAATGTAAAACTAATGAACCTATTTGTACCAAATTATAATCAAATCAACTTGATACTTCCAGGAATGTTTAGAAATAAGAAAAATTGAGATGTACAACGTTGAGGGGCAGAAACGAGATTTGCCACAATGTCATATACTGCTATGGTTAGAAATCATAATCCAACCTGCAGAAATCAGTAAAATTATTTGTGCCTATAGTCCAGTCAATGAATGCTGAAATGATGGGTGTAGAGTGCATGGAATATGCGATAATTTTTGACTTCATAGATTCGTTAGGAATAGTTAGAAGGTAAACATAGTAAAAGTCCCTCCCGTGGGTGGGGGAGGGGGGTGAAAGCGAACGGTGGGGGGGGAAGTTCAATTTTTTTGGTATTTCGATTATATCTCAAAAAAATTTAACTCTAGAAAAACATGTTTCAAATAAACATAGAAGCTTATTAAATTTATTATAAAATTGTTTCTATATAAATTTGTTATAATTTTAACCGTTTATGAGATATTCGTTATTGAAAATTGGTGATTTTTGGGAAAAAATAAATGTTACCTCACTTTTTGTCAAATGTTTGATTCTAGTACATTCCACAATCGTTTCTCGGAAACGTTAGAATCAAAATTATAGAGCATTAAATTTACTTTAATTTCATATATGCGTTTCTGGCAAATGCCCGTAAATGTTTAAAAAAAAAGTGTGGTAAACATTTTTGTTATTTCTAAAATTATCTATTATTAATAACGTATATCTCGAAAACCGTTAAAATTCCGACGAATATGTATATAATTAATTTTATGGGAAATTTAATTAGCTTTAATTTTGATTTGTTGCATATTTTACTAGAGCCAACCGTTTTCGATATATAATCGAAAAACACAAAATTGGGACCTTCTCCCCTCCCCCCACCCATATCTCACCCCCTACGGGTGGGGACTTTTAGTATGTTTACCTCTATAACTACTCTTAACGAAGCTGTGAAGTAAAAAATTATCGCATATTTCATGCACTCTACTCCCCTCATTTCAGCACTCTTTAACTTGGGTCGCACTTCTCTGCGAAAAAACGTTTATTGATACTTATTTGGCTATAGTTCCGAAACTAATTGTTCGATCTGAAATTTCTATTTTTTATCTAAATGCTCCTTAAATTTACTATAAAAACCTATATATTAAATTTTGATCAAGTCCCATTAAATACCCATACCAGCACGTTAAAAACCGCTTACTATTTTGAAATCCTAATTTTTTTGGCATATTTTTCACTATAACTCCAAAACTATTTGTCAGATCTGAAATTTATTTTTTTCAAATTAAATCTGGTTGAGTTTACTATCAGACCCTATAATCGAAATTTTGATTATGTCGTTATATTATGGAGTTCAAGTGAAAAATATGCCAAAAAACTTTGATTTCAAAATAGTAAGCGGTTTTTAACAATGTTGGTGAAATTTATTTTTAAAATGAGGGATCGAGAATCAAGAATGATTTTTTGGTATCGGTACCTGTTAAAGCCCGACAATTTAATATCTTTTTTTAATTTTATTTTTTTTTATATTTCTCATCTCCTATAGTGAAGAAACCGCATTTAACTTATAATGAACAATATGTAGTGTAAATAGCGTGTTTACGGTTCAAGTTAAGTGTTTATGGTTCAAGTTACGTATTTACGTACGCCTCGGGAGATAAGAGACTCAACGGTCAGTCTGGGCCAGACCTCCCTGGAAGAAGCAGTTAGGCACAAATCTCACCAACTTCGTCTTCAAGACTCACCGGCAGGCTGTTTTTTTTATTACTCACCCCTGCCCATGGAATGATGAAGCAATTCACCAGGGACCCTCAAGTATGGTAACACTCACAGTAACACTTACGTAACTTGAACCAATATATAAAAAAAGGAAAAGAGACATTTAAATTTTTTTTGTATATATTTTAATTTAGTTTATTTTTGTAATCACAATAGGGGATTTTTAATATTATTATTAGGAGAAACCTTTTTTATTTGTTTATTTCTTGTTTACACATATACATGTTTTTATGTATATAAGTATTTCGGTTCACTCATTTAAGAAAATATATTTTTAATTTTTGGTGTTCATTTACAGTTTCAATTCTCCTTGTTTTTTTTTTGTTTTTTATGTCATTAATTCTTTACAGGTTTTCCAATCATTAAAATTAATGTTTGGGCATTTTTCTAATTGTAAGATAATTTTTTACCAGCATTCATTGGGGTTGGGAACTGTTTTTTTCCAAAAGTGAAAAGCCCCCCTCCCCAACAGTACCTGTACTGAGTATCAAAAACTTTTGGTACAGACATCAGTAGTTTATTGTTTGTTTGTTTATTGGCCCTAACGTTCTCTTAATGTGCTCTAACTAGGACAGGAAGGACGGTTTATTCTACAGGTTACCAACCTATTCTTGCCAGGGTGGGAAAGTCAAGATTCACTTCGTGGGCCCGACACGAAATAAATTTTAACCTTTAGCTCCGAGCGCACTGAGACCTTCGCCCCAACTCGCTCGGCCATCGAGTTGTCAATATGCAACATCGGATAACTTAGACTAATTACACTATCTTTACCTTTACCTTCATTAGTAGTACTCACATTGTACCTTGCCCTGGGATCAGAGCTGACTTTGGATATGCTTCCTAAACTTGGAGACTTCTTCATGTTGGACTTCAGCGACCCGACAGAGCCCTTGATGAGGTCCTGCTTGTCCACCTCTGGACCTCCCATCTCCTGCAGTTGGTACAGCCAGCAGCACAGCATCGCTTCGATCCCTTCCTCCACCTAGAGCAAAGTTATTTTTTAAGTGACTAGACATTCCATCCATCATATCTGGTGAAGGAATGGGAAGTAATAAAAGTTTCCTTATTCCAACTTTTCTTGTTACTAGCCCGAAGAGCGGACACGCCAACTTAAATGATTTCTGCTCCGCCAGCTACATATTTCAACTGCAATGGAATCTGTAGGAGGAAAAACTTTACTGAAAACGATGAAAATTGAATACTTGAAGTTGATCTAGCTTTTTCTATTGACGGATACGTTTCTTGTTGGATATTGAGTATAGTTAAATATAAGTTCGTTGGAGTACTATTTCTTATTTACAGTTTATGTAAACAATTATAGTATATAAAATTGGATTATTTATTTGATCTAATTTATGCATATAGTATTTTATTAATGTATATGTTACCACAAATATAATTTTTAATAATTTAAATGATGAAAAAATTTGAAATTTTTATTGATATGAAAATTTATTTATCTTCAATTATGTAAACGGCAATATAAAATACATTGAACATTAATGTCAAAATTACTAATTAACTAGAATGAAATTAGCACCTGTAGAGAATATTGTATAAAATTGTAAGAGCTGTATTTTTTTTTTTAATGGTGAAATGTGTAACAGAGCGATATTGGTACACTGTTCTAAAATACTAAAAAAAATTATACATTTTTAAACTAGAATGACTAACTACTGCAAATATATTATCAAATAAATAATAAGTTTATTTGATTTATTTATATAATTGATTTATTCAAATAAATAGAACTTTCCTTTTTTATTTTTATTTCCTTTTTTATTTTAATTTTTTTACCTCTTTAACAAAAACCCAGTGAGCCCCATCACTAGATCAAGATTTTGTGTTGTATTGTATCAAGATTTTGTACATTTTACAGGGCTCCTTTAAAACGCACCTACCAAGTGCAGAAAAAGAAGTGGACTCGTATATTTGAATTTTTATCATAAAAATAAAAGGGGATTAGAAAAAAAAAAACATTTTTTATAGGACTTGGTTACTAACCGACTTCAAAAAGGAGGAGATTCTCTATTCTACTGTATTTTTTTTTTTTTTTTTTTTTTTTTTGTATGTTTGTTACCAAAACCAAACGGAATTCGAAAGAAAGCTAATAATTGTAAAGATCTCCCTTTTCTTTCATTACCCACAAACTCTTGTCTCGTGCCATTCCAAATTTTGTTGCAAAGCCAGAATTAAACTGCCCTTCTTGGCTGGCACCGACTCCAAAAATAACTGATCGTAAATGGTGAATAGGTATATATATATCGATAATTTTGTTGATCGTCCTTTAATGCTTTTTGTTTCGAAGTAATTAAAATATTATTTTTTTACATTGTATGTATATAGATTGTACATGAAGGTTTAAACATGTAGTCGGTTTTAGTTTTTTTTTCTAAAAATTAATTTAATTTTTATTTAATACTCCCAATATGTAATGCTTTGATAAATTCAAACCCTCTTGAATGTTTAGTTCGGATTAGTGAATGTCTACTAAACGCTTTAGTGGAAATTTCGGACGTTAATCGACTCGCTGAATCACAACATAGAGTTACAGGCTTTTTGTCGTTGTTTTCCAGTGATCTGCATGAGCCCACGCAAGTGACATCTGATCACTGAAACGATCTGCATACACCCACGGACATTTAGACTTCGGAGTGAACATAACTGTATTTTTCCTACACACGGTATGTATCAGCGATTCTGAATAATGTAGAAGATGTGTTGTCAGGAAATGGATGGAGGATTTCATGTTTTAAATAAATCAACCTTTTAAATAATAAACTGATTATGTTTGACGGATTATTTCTTTGTGTGGATGACTTCATTTAATAATCCTCTTCCAAACAATTTTTTTTTTTTCACCGCTGTAGCATGTCAATGCTTGTATATAATAAAGTTCATACAAAGATATAAAATCGTGATTTTCGTTTTATGAGTATAAAATTAGTCGGAAAGTGGTCTAAACGGTCAGAAACGAAGTCTACAATGATCGAAGTGTGAGTGAGGTAACCGTTCAATGCTGGTTTAAAAAGTTTCGGGAGAGAGATTTCAGCCTTGAAGACAAGTAAGGTCGTGAAGGACTCTGTCCCTTGATGAAAATGTTCTGAGAGCTTTTGTCGAAGGACATCCCAGAACAATGTTCGAGAACTTCCAGAGAATCCATCAGCCAGAAAATCGATCGTTGCTGACCACGAGGCAATCGGAAACGTACAAACGCTCGAAACTTGGGTACCTTATTCATATATTCATTCTGGCTTATATATGGAGGGTTCAGAATACAAGTGAACCAAGTCCACTTTTGGTCATATTTGAGTTAGCAACGCTATAACATGCTCCAACTATGTAAAATTTCAGTGTAATAATGAACCAAGTCCTAGTTCTGATAATATCCGCTAGGCAGCAGGAAGTTCTACTGTTTAGTGAAAGATTGTTATTTTCTTTCAGAATACTGATGAACCAAGTCCATGCATAGTTGCCAGATCGTGGGAAAAATTCGTGTTAGCTTTTAGATTTTCAATGAAAACCTGTATAGGTGGTATTCCGGGTATCTAAACCTATATTTCTATCATTTTGTTTTGATAAAACAGCTGATGTGAGAGTAAACAGTTCGGGAGGTTATGGACTGTCCATGTGATGTTTGTTTACTGTGTACAGCTCTGTGTTGACGTCCTTAATCCCATTATTTACAGCTTTTGGCAGTTTATACGAATTATTTTTGTTGGCTAGTTGTGTTACGTGATGGATATTTCATCTGGATCAGATGAAGAGTGGTCGCCAAACGAATTTGACACAGGTAAATACAATGTTATAATAATAACTATAATTATGTGATACTTTCAAAAAAACTTGACGTGATGGGGGGAAATGGAGGCTATTTTCGAAACCAGCATACCAAATAACGTATAGATCACCAAAGAAGTCTCTTGTATTTTTCAAAAAGTTCAAATTTGGGCCCCAGTAAAAGGCCCTAAACATCTAATTTTATATATTTTTCTTTTTTAGACTGTGATAGTTCATCTGTCGACAAGACTGTTCTGTCGGCCAGATCGAAACGGAGGCGTCCGCCTAAGAACCTGCTGAAGGAACACATTTCTTATGATCTTGCTGAACCCAGTACATCAAGGGAGCCTGCAGCTCCAGGTGACATCATCGTACCTGCCTCGAACACTCATGCCATCATCATTCCTCCCTCTGACCATTCAGATGGAGAAAATGAAAATATTTCCCGAGGAAGAAAGCGCCCGAGGAACTTTGAAAACTGGAAAATCAACAAGAGGAAGTTGAATCGTAACAGCGGTAAAGAGTACACATCTCGCAGTAATAAGGTAACGCCAGCAAAGATATTTCCCTCTGGATATGACTGTAAATGCCCCAGAAAGTGCCGTGAGAAGTTCCCTTCTGAAGATACATTGAAATCTTTTTTTAATTCATTTTGGAAACTAGCAGATTATTCAAAACAAAACTGTTTTTTGAGGGGCTTAGTTAAGGCCTCAACTGTCAGTAGGCGTCGGCCAAGAGACGGCTCAGGAGAAGCAAAATCAAAGGTGTATCAATATGCTATTACAGATGAACAAAATAATCAGGTGAGGGTTTGTAAGACCTACTTTCTTGCCATGTTACAAATAAGTTGGGGAAGATTATACAGATGTTTGAATAAAACAGAAGTTGCTGCTGTACTTGACTTAAGGGGAAAAGCATCGTCGCGTAAAATTGACGACTCAGATGTTGTTGGGCATATAAAGTCATTTCCCTGCTACCAAAGCCATTACACAAGAAAGGACAACGAAAACAAAAGGTACTTAAGTCCAGATTTGAGTATTAAAAAAATGTATGATATGTACAAACAGAAATGTGAAAGTGAGAACAAAAGTCCTGTGAAAGAAAAATATTACTACCAAGTCTTCAGCCAAAAATTTAACTTGCACTTTAAACCTCCTTCAAAGGACACTTGCAGCAACTGTGACAAGTTATTTCAAAAAATTAGTGCTGAAACTAATGAGCAAAAGACAGCCGACCTAAAGGCAGAACGAAAACTGCACCTTAGGCGAGCAGAACAAGCGCGCGCAGAACTGAAAAAGATGCTGCAGAAGCCTCGCAGGATAAATATATTTGCACATTTGACCTTCAAAAGGCCTTGCCTTTCCCTAAGCTCACAACTTCAATTGCCTACTATAAGAGAAATCTTTATGTCTACAACTTTTGTATTCATTGTTTTAACAACAACACTGCCTATATGCACGTCTGGGATGAGACTTATGGTGGAAGAGGTTCTGAAGATATAGCTTCATGCCTTCGGAAACATTTGTATGAACATGCCAGGACATACAAACACATTGTTCTGTTTTCTGACTCATGCACTGGGAAAAACAGGAATATAAAAACTAGTCTTACTCTACTGAAACTTGTTCAAGATCCTCTATTGGATGTTGAAACAATTGATTAAAAATTTATGATACCAGGCCACTCATTCTTCCTAATGATACTGAATTCGGTATAATAGAGAGAGCAAGCAAGAAACATGGGACCATCTATGTTCCTGATGACTGGTACAACATCATTAAAACTGCAAAAAATAAAAAGCCGCAGTTTGAAGTTGTAAAACTACAACGAGAAGAGTTTATGAGCACAAAACCGCTTGAAGATTCAATCACAAACAGGAAGAAGGACACTGAAGGTAAAAAAATCAATTGGCTTGAGATACGGAGGTTGAGGTTTGAAAAAGGAGCACCCTTCCAAATAAAAATAAAAGAATCTTTCAGTGAAATTTCGGGGTTCCGAACCTTGGATATATCGAAAAACCATCGAGTAACCGTAGACCTGGAAGACCCCTGAAAGTGCAAAACTTATTGACTGTACAGCAGGGTCAGCTTTACCCAACCAGAAGACAAATGGCTTTTAAAAAAAAAGGAGGACATGTTGTCTCTACTGCCTTACATACCCCCTATTCACCATGGATACTTCCAGGGAATCAGGCATACTTAAATCTTCCAGGGAATCAGGCAACTCGTCAAACCCAGAACGATGAAGCAACTGAAGGAAATGACAGTGATGATGAGTTTTTTTATGTCAATTAACTTTTCCTATAACTAAGAAGTGATATTTTATTTTAATATTTATAATTTGACCTCTAAGAAAATGTAAAAATAAAATGTATTAACAACATAAGGAGTTGGTTCATTATCTTCCTAAAATTCTTCAGAATACATTTGAACCAAGTCCACTATTTTGTGATTTTTGGCGTAATAACAGAAATTTGGCCATAATATGCATTTAAATATCTAAGTTAATCCTTGATATTTTTAAATTTAATATATACTTCAAAAAATGGTAACAGGTAATTTTGTTATGAAGCTTTAACTTTAAACCTCTGTAGCTCAAAAGTAGCTAAAGTGGACTTGGTTCACTTGTATTCTGAACCCTCCATATTTTAAGCTTGATTATGTGACTCTGCTTCAACCGCCATACTCTCCAGACCTCTCGCCAACCTTTATTGACGCTTTGACCACTTTTTAAGGGATAATAACCAAATTTTGATAGCAAATCCCTTTTTGGATTTTTTTAATACCAAAGACACAAACTTTTATTTACAGTGATTAGATAATTAATTTACTTGTTGGCAGAAATGAGTTGAGAGTTATAGAGAGTTTTTGATTTACCAAAAAAAAGATCATTTATTGCATTCTTTAAATTTTAACACAATAACGGATTGGTCTCCGGAAAATCCAAGTGTTAGTTCTGGAATGTGGGAGATTTATAATAGCATAATTTTTGGACTTCGAACCTGGATAAATGGAATTAATTTTCTTTTTTCTTTTAGCGATGTGTACATAGAATATTTTAGTATCGTCTTTTTTCATATAAGTTTTTTCTGTTGACCGAAAGCTCTTTCTTTATCTAAATTCATATTCATAGCATTGACGTTTTAATTTTTATTTTGAAATTTTGATAAGTACTTATTTAAAGTTATAAATGCATATGTACTATCTTTTTATATTTCAAGAAATATAAACTCATATTTACAAAGTCGTAAACCTACGACCTCCTGTCCTACAGTATCCTTTAATGATATTCCACTAGTCCCTGTTGAACAGATCCGCTACCTAGGACTCCACTTGGACAAACGTCTTACTTCGAATCCACATACAAGACTATCACAACAAGAAACTCCTCGTCATTACAGGCTACGTCAATATTTACTAGTCAAACGTTCAAAGCTCTCTTATTAATAACAAAAACTCATTTATATAACTGTAATTAGACCTATTTGGACGTACGGAGTTGAGCTTTGGAGCTCCACTAAAGCAACCAATTCATCACGTATCCAATCCTTACAGTCTAAACTCCTTCGAAAAATCCTAAATGCTCCCTATTTTGTCACCAATAAACTTATGCATTAAGATCTTAATGTTCCATATGTCGCTGATTAAGCCCACACCAGATATCTATCCATTCATAGTGAGCTCCATAACCTCTCAAATCCCCTAATAACTCAACTTGCTTCCCATACTATTCTTGATAATCCTCCGAGGCGTCTGAAAAGAAAGTAGCCTAGAGATCTTCTAGTGTAGAATTTTTATTGAAGTTCTATTGATGAGTTGTTCTTTTCAAGATTTGACATGTTATTGTAATCGTTATCAACACATTTACCTGATGTATATATGTGTACAGAACTATTATTTATAACAAATTTTAGTTCCCGACAAGTAAATATTATATGAGTTAAACAAATAATGTTTTGTAGTAATACGACGAGGAAAAAAAAAAAAAAAAAAAAAAGAAGAAATTGGAATATTTAAAAAAAAAAAAAAAAAATATATATATATATATATATATATATATATATATATATATATATATATATATATATATATATATATATATATATATTATATATATATATATATATATATATATATATATATATATATATATATATATATATATATATATATATAAATTTATTGGTTTATGTTTAATCATCACAAAATTATTCTCATATTATAGATATTACGAATTATTGTTATTGTATTACAATATTATAATAATATTAGTCTGATTAGTTGATTAGTTTTTTCACTATACTGCGTGTTTAGCGATCTAAGTTGGGCAACAATATTTTTTATATTAGTAAACGATATCTCTCTGAGAATTCCACAATTAAATATGGGTACTTTTCTGTTTTAATCTTTAAAATTTATAATATATTTGCCCTTCGTACTTCCATTCATCTTTTGAATTCCTGACCTCAGCCCATTAATTTGTTTATTCCTTCTAATCGAACTGCTCCCTTTTAAAATTCGTGTCTAATTCGAGCTACCTTATTTTGGAATGCCTTGCCCATTTCAATTCGCAGTACTTCCTCTCTCGTTTCCTTTAAGCACCATTTACTTATCCACTCCCTCAATTACCAGTCTTCCGAAATTATGTAATGTATGATAAATTAAGTAAAATATGAGAAAGAGAAGGTTTTGTATATAAATTTGAAGATCCGTATTTAATTCTAAACTCCACCCTTTATATTTATTAATATCTTGTTATCTACTGAAGTCACTGTTTGAAATATATTCAGCCAGACAACAATACCTTTTTTTTTTTTTTTTTTTTTTTTTTTTTTTTTTTTTTTTTTTTTTTTTTTTTTTTTTTTTTTTTTTTTTTTTTTTTTTTTTTTTTTTTTTTTTTTTTTTTTTTCATTTTATTCTGAGCACTAGAATAAAGATTATTTTATGAAAAAAAAATCATAAATTACTTTAAATTTAATAATAAAATGTGTTTGTAGAAAAAGAATCCAACACATTCGCTTCTAATGGATTTGACAGGTTGATAATATTTTTAGCATAGGTGTTCTCAAAAACATTACTGAATAACTAGAATAAGATTCAATAGAACTACTACAAGTTACTTATTCTTAGATATAATAATGATTTTTTATTGGTTTATTTCATTTCATTGACCTGGAGATTGTCGGTGATTTAATATTATTTGCGCCTTCGCCTTTTTGTTTATCTATAAATTTACTGTAAATGATTTTTTTTTATAATTATTTATTTTTTAATTTTCATGACTTTCTGTCGTTGTAATGTTCGTGTGAACATTATACAGAAAGAAAAAGAAAAACATGTACTGCTACAAACCATGAAAAGTCTTGGATTATATACTTGGTAAGGGAGTACAGTTTCTTGACCAACGGTTTTACAAGGTGTGGTCAGCAATCACGCGCAATCGTTATGTTTTCTCCCCAATTAAGGGTACCCACTATATAGAGGCTGGGTGTGCCATCTCCAGACCCCGAAGTCGATCCACGGCCGTAGGAACAGAAAATAAATTTTCTGAGGAATAAAAAAAATCCTACGTCTCAGGTATCAGACAATTATCTCAGTTAAAGATCGAAAATGGAGACCAATTTTAAGCAATCATCAAAGGGGTATTGGGTTCCTGTAACAGTGAATTAAGTACTGTGCTACAGATCGAATATATTTCGAACCAAAAATGTACAAGATTATTGTAGAAAAATATAGCATATGAATAAATACTTAAACCGAATTGAACCGGATACCAGTTTTAGAATTAGAAAAATTCTGAATTACAACTACAATATTAAATATCTAGGGCTCCTGGATAAAATATCCATTTAAATTATTACTTGTGATATAACTATCCATACTTTTTTAATTTATAAACTTTATGTACTCTATTCAATTTTAATGTATCCTAATTCTTTTAAACGGGCATTCATTAATTACCTCAGGTGTTTTTCTTTTAATTAGAACCCCTCCCTTCCGGCTTAGTGAGATTAAGATGTGGCGGGACCTCTCCCTCCCGCTTTATTGTTTTCCAATAATTAAGTCGATTTTCATTTATGTTCAGTTGTTTCACCTCAAGCCACTTAATATATAAACAATAATACTTATATAATAATTACTGAAATTGTATGCTCATATAATAATATTTACTTACTTATATTCTTTCCTAGTTGTTTTGAAATATTCACATTTTTCTACCTAACTTTCTGCACATAACTCCTTTGTCTACTGAACTCGATTGTATTTAGAAAAAAAAAAGTGACATAACCCCATCATCCTCCAAACTCTTTAATTCCTCTCGTTTACTTTATTCAATTATTGTTTATATATTTAAGTTTTTCTTTTACAATGCGTGTAAAAAACAAACATATATATAATGTTTCATTTGGTCCGTAGAACATCAAGGATTTTGATTATAATAACAAATAGATATCTTGGTTGGTTGGTTGGTTGGTGTCGTTTAAGGGAGTCAAACCATGAGTGGTCATCAACGCCCGCTAATTATTATAATTTTGGTATGTATATAATATATATATATATATATATATATATATATATATATATATATATATATATATATATATAAAGAGAATTAAATTAGGTAATCTATCTTCGCTTCATTTAGGAATTTGAGGAGGCGCTTGATCATTTGTTCGTCATCCCCTAATGCTTTTGGCCCAAGCATGTCGGGACATTGTTGCGACGGAGGATGTTTCCTTAAACTGGACAGTCTTCAAAGATATGTTTAAATGACAATTCTCCGTTGCATCCTGGACATCTAGGTGTTGGTTCTCTTTTAATCAGATGTTGGTGAGTTAGCCTTGTGTGGCCTATCCCACATTGACTGCCATTCCTCTTTTATCTTATTGTGCAGCGGTAGTGCTAGGTCTGAAGAGCATATCAAGGCACTTCCGTTACCGGGTAGCCTCAATGCTTCTTTCGCTGCTCTGTCCGCCATTTCGTTACCCGTAATGTATTCGTTGCCTATGTGTCCGGGGGCCCATATGAGATGGAAATTTTTCTCTATTTCTCCCAGCATTGTAATATACTCCTGTATACGTACTATTAAATGGTTTTCAGAGTACATATTTTTAATGCCATACAGAGCGCTTAGCGGGTCTGTTATAATTATTATATATTTTTTTTTTTGGGCGGGGGAGGCCATTGAATGGTGGAGTGCTTGGGCTATTGCATTTAGTTCTGCAGTATATATATTGCACAGTCGGTGGAGCTTGAACTTATGGGTTGAATGAGGTGTATGTATGCTGAAGATGCAGAACTGTCAGTTTTCGATCCGTCGGTATAGATGGTAAGATTATCAGAAATATTTTCAGTTATTTGCACGAGTTTTTCTTTCAATAGGGCTGGCAGAGCTTCGTTGTTCCTAAGTTTTAATAAATGTAGGTATATTTTCGGTTTATGGTATGTCTAGTTAGGAATATGGGAATTTATTATAGTAACTTTTGTCTGTTTAGTTTCTGCGATTGCAGCTTAATAGATATCTTAATTAAATAAGCCCAAAGAAATCGAGATGTAATTCCCTCCTAAAGTTTCCACAATTTATTATATTTTCTTTATATAATTTGATACTTTACTCACCTCACAAACCAATTTAATTCTAACAATACTAGTCCATTACAAATGAGGTATAAAATCAATAGGCGTTGAGACCTTTAGAAATCCCGTGCGCGGCGCTGCTATATCCACCATACTCAGTAATAAGCCTTGATGTAATCTATTAAACAGTTAAGCAAAGCCTGTACGGCCAATAAGAAGCAGAGCTGGGGGGCGGTACACCGCAAGCAGCCGCCCTGTTCCTAATGCCGCCGTAATTCTCTATACAACCCGCTTAAACCATAGTTCCGGCTTGTGGTAGGAATAAAGGCATGTGGGGTTATTAACCTATAAATGTTAACTATTTGAATAGTTTAAATTACTGAAAAATAAAATAAAATCTGCTATAAAATGTACTATCCTATATACGTATCTCTACAATAAAACTGTATATATATTATATACCTAGTAAGTTCCATAAGTTTCTGGACTGCCTTAATTCCCTACCTTCAATCAGGCCAAAACCTATGCCTGCTCTCTCCAATAATGTCGCCTGCACTTCTTCAGTTCTATAAGTCTATATTTAGCCCTGAGAAAACTTTTCATTATCACAATGTTTAACCTCGAATACTAATCAGATTATATATTTTTTTGTAAATAGAGTCCGTAGGCTTACTCTTACGGAAATCAAAATGCCCTTTAATGGTGTGTATGGACAGTCCTCCCAGTCATATTCCACCACTGTAAAAGAATGAAGAAGCACCTCCACTAAAATGTCACGCAGTAAAGATGGCATCGACCACCATTTTTTTTGCGATTGTTGATTAATACTGTTTATTGATTGTAACGGAAACTGATAGCATGTTGATCTACAAGGCCTTCATGATCGTACCTAAAAACTGATAGAGCATGACGGGTATGTAATACTTTGTTCAAATCCAAGGAAAGCGATCCGTGGGTTTCTCGAAAGTAAAAGAAGTGAGGCAAGGAGATGCTTTGGCACGTCTCCACTTTAATTTTCCCATTATAAATGCTGTCGGGGAATCAGGAATTCAGACTATAGACACCGTGTTTAGCAGAACAGTACAGCTACTAGCGTATGTTGATGAATTAGACATTGTCGGAAGATCACACCAAAATTTATCATAAGCATTCCTGGTCTCTCAAGCCAGCGACAAGAGGTCTCGGTCTTGTCAACTAAGACAAAACGAAGTATATGGTGTCAGATCACTCATATGTTTGAACAATTATTGAATGAATGAAATTATTTATTGAATAAGCGTTACGCTTGTTACAATAGAGCTTGGCCAATCTAGTTACATTTATACAGCAAAATACACATGTGTAGGTACATATTTACAAGAAAATAAAATATAGATCCATTTGATTTTAGACATATAAGATAAAATCTTAATTAACAATATTTTTTGATATAACATAATTTAATTTCCTACTTAATTTAATGGTTTTATTATGTACAAGTAAACAATTTAAATTATACCAACAAATCGAAACTAAAATAAAAACAAAAAATTACATCTTATTATTGTTACAAATCCTATTGGGTGTTATGTCATTATTCGTTCAAAAGGAATCTTCTAAGTTTAATAACATTTGTAATGAAATAATATAATAGGTTAATTTTTTGTTCAGCTTCAATTGTTAAAATCGTGGCTATATTATGGGGGACGTTTTTTCTTTTATTATTGATTAAAAAATATTATTTTATTTTAATTAGTTTGAACAATTATTAGAATTAGTATACTTTGGCTCACAAGTGACGTGCGACTACTGAATCTCGGCAGAGGCCCGGAGGTAAATGATCTCAGCAAATCGCTGTTATTATGGACTCAGTCGTGAGCCCCAGTTTACGGTGGTCGGACTTTGTGGCAGGGGGTTATAGGTCCATCGGAGTAAGGGATAGCATGGTAGCAGCATAGAATAGAGACGCGTTGCGATTGCTGTTGGAGGAAGCCAAGACTCACTTGCGGGTTGTTTAAAATAATAAAAAAGTTAGTAAGTGAAACATCTCAGTAAATGACGAGTATTATGCAGCCCTAACGCACTGCTTGCGAGACATCAACAGAGAGAAAATGGGTATAAATTTGAGCAGAAGTTTTTGGCTTCTTCGTGCCATTGCCCCTTTCTGCACAGAATTTAATTTCAAAGCTGATATGAAAGCATTTGGATTCCAAGAAATCTTTCATCCAACCTACAACACAAATGGATCGAAAAAGTCATGAACATTTTTTATCCAATAAGATAGTTATTTTTTCATGAAATACATAGGTTGCCTAAGTATCGTATGAAGTCTGTAGAGCTCAAAGGAGACTATATTAAATAAATTAACACCATTTCTTACTTTTACCTTTTTTCTGGTTCTGGTCGGAATTTTTGTACTTAAAAACATACATTATATTTATAAAAAAAAAAAAAAATAATAAAATAAATAATGAGACATTACTATTAGTATCTTTCTGACTTTATTCAGTGTTGTTTATAAAACTACCCTTTATAACATTTTTTTATGTCTTTCTAGAATGAATATATTTTTTTTTAATAATATCTTTTAAGTGTATTAGAAACATTGGTATATTATATACATGATATTTAGTATTATAGTCTATGCATTTCATATTATACTAGCAATTCAATACAATAATATTAACGTAGTAGTTGTCTGTGCATATCTATTATTCAGGTTTGGGCAAAAATTATTCATAATTAAATACGTTACTACTAATTTCCAGAATTCAATCATTTAGTTTAATCATGTTAAATATATCAGTTGATTTTTCAGTGAAATTAATCATTAACTGACTAAACAATTAATTGGATGATTTAGTCATGATTAAATTATGTAATTGATTCCAGGAAATCAGTCTTCAAATATTCCATCATTATTAACCTCTGCAATTTTTGTACGGTTTTCTCTTGTGATCTACTATGATGAACATCGTTTATTATTGAAAATTTCAATAGCATTCAGAAGCTAACGGCAAAATTGAGGTCTATGTTCATTATCATTGGATTTTAAACATTGCATTGAAAATCTGAAAAAATAAATCCTAAATAATAATAATAAATAGATAAATGTAATAACATAAGATCCTCTGATCTGGTGTCTCTTTATTGACAGTTTTCCTATATTTTCTATTAAACAATAATTTGTTTCTTTGCTTTTTATTCCAATAAAGAGTTTATTAGGTTTAAAATGCACATTTTCATTGAGGGATTGTCATAATGTTTTATTTACACAAGTAATTGATTTGTATGCCAAATGAGAACACCATGTTTTTCGGTTTCAAAAGTAAATTTCTCATATTATAAATTCAAATATCATTCGTGAAGTAAGTAAGACATTATGACTTCCCTAAATAAAGTGAAGATCGAGCTGTTCTTTAGATCCTATGTTTGTAAAATTCAAGGTTACATGTACTTTGATATTATAGAAAATTTAATGCTTAATCCGAAAATAGGGTCAAAATTTGAAAAATATTTAAACAAAATGGAGATATTATAGGTTTTATGAAAAAAACAACGTGATTTCCTCAAAAAAGTCTTTGGTTTATCGTATTTCTGCAACGGATTGGAATAGAGAGGTGAGATTTGCGACATTTTTCTACATTTCTGATCTAGTTTCACCCATTTTTTTTTTTTACACTAAGAGATACTCACCCTGTATAAATGAAGTAAATATTTTTACTGTATAGAAATGAGATACGAAGCCAATGTGAGCTATTGTCAAATATAAACACAAATGATTAGTTCCCTCGCTGATTTTCTAAAAAATATATTGAAATATTTGAAAAGTTATAAAAAATCAAAACCTATTAAAAAAATATCCTTTACTTATGGAAACAATTTCATTTATGAAGTTTATACCTAACCGATGATTTTTTTTAGTCCCAATAAAGTTTAGACCAGGTTCAATCATTAAAAATAAACATTACCGAAACTTTTCGTCCCTTGATTAATACAAATATTGTTAGTCAATATTAATTCGAAGTTGAACGGTAGCCTGAAGTTAAGATGTGGAATAAGATGTATTGACTCAAGCCTACCTCGGGTATATACACTGATACCACACCACGGATGCCTGCAACCCCGCATAGTCGAGGTTCGGAAATCAGTTATCCAGTCTCCTGTCATCGAAATTCTCCGGATGCCCCGAGATCCACCCGCCCCAATCATCGTGTCAATGTTCCCCCTCCCCCTCCCATAGTAGGTTCCTAGGTCAGTGTGCAGGAAGACAATCACACGGGAGTAAGGTTGATAGCAGATATCGAACGAGTAAAGGAATGCTATTTTTATATTACAAAGAGAGTCCTGAGTGCTTCACTATCAACTAAAAGATTTCATCTGTCAACACTTTTTTTTTTTTTTTTTTTTTTTTTTTTAAAAAAAAACTTTTATTGAGTAAATATTACAATATGCCTCAATTAAGGGCAATTAATAGTATTTATAGCTTTTGAGTCAATTCACACAATATGAACAATTAGAAATAAATGTAATAGAAGAATATATAAATAGTACCAAACTTTATATCTATATCTATACTATTATATAAAAGGACAAGGCATTTTTCATTTGTGATCACTAACCGCGAAAACTACTGAACCAATCTGTACCAAATTTTACCAACACTATCTTCATAGTTTAATGAAGGTTTAGCAATAATAAAATTTAAAGATTTTCAATTATATTTCCATTAAAAATCGATGAATATGTGGTGCGTAATGATGTTTATAATAATGGACCAATAGATGGTGAGCACCATTCGAGAGAGGTTACAAAGTTACAGTGTTGTATAAAGCTAGAAATCTAATTCTAAAAAGGTTTACAACAATACATTTTACCATAAAATAATTAATATGTATATTCTTGAGAGCCACAAACGAGATTTGCATAACTATACTTTTATAGTTAGAAATTTAAATCCCACCAGATGGATCGATGAAACCATTTCTGCCAAATTTGATGTCTAATTATGCACTCTTCAAATCAAGCAAGGTAAGCAGTTTAAAAATTCTGCCATGCGTAAAAATATGATTGAAGATTAATGCTTTTTCCATAAGCTTATTGGTGACAATTTTTAGTAAGGGACATTTAGGTTTCTTTAAGGCTTTTGGATTGTTAGGATGATACGAGATGAATTGGATGGTTGAGTAGAAACCCCAAAGCTCAACTCCGTACGTCCAAATAGGTCTAATAACCATTCATGTAAATAAGTCTTTTGTAATGAATTGGGAGGTTACATTTTGTTTCTAGTAAATGTTTTTTTGTCTGTAATTTATTGATATTTCTTGTCGCTTTAGTCTTAAAAAAAACAAAATTAAAATTCAAAAATACATGTCGTACTCTATTGTGAAACTCTGCCTTGGGATTTCCTAACCATATCGATCCCTTCACATATAGGACAAACCAGGTCTAATGAGATCCCAACGCTGCCCTCTTAGCTCCTTCAGAGGTGTAAAAAACCATTGGAGGCTGAATGAGAGCGATATAGTACAGTCACTCAGGGCATGAGACGAGAAGCTGGTAGGACTCTATGTCGAATTTTAAAATAATTACAACACTGCCTTAACCTGCGAAGAGGATTATAGGGGTTTCTCGAACTCAGTGGCACTATTATACATAGAAAATTACTAATTCAATTATAATTCATTGCTCAACAGACATAACAAAATATCTTAATAATTAGAAAAAGGTTAGCTCTTTTGAATATTTTGATCTGATTTATAATATAATGAATTTCTTGGATTATACTGTTGTCCGAATAAATTTTAAAAAGGCTTTTAATCGCACTCAAGGAGTCAGAGCAGAATTATCGACTGTTCTTTAAATGTTTGAGCTACTTGAAGCGCTTTTAATATCGCCGCTGTGAAAAATACCGCAGGCACTATCTAGCTAATACTTCAGCGCCCTACTGCTGTGCCAAACTGCACAAGATGTTGAATAATTTATTTTTGAACCATCAGTGTATATAATTTTGCAACAGCTGTAATTATATACTTCAGACTGAAACGTTTAAATGATTTCTTGAGGAGAATATTTTTTAATTTTCGAAACTTTCAGCATTTTAATTTTAACATGGGGAGGTGATAATATCCTTGCAGGTAGGTTTCTTCTTATTGGTAGAGAGTGATATTTCATTAATTTTGATATAACCCATCTCATCCTGTACCTTAATGGAAGAGAGGAATTTTTCGATCTTTCATATTTATAGGCACTATCTTGATTAATGAAAGATATGCCGGATTATCTGGTTGTGTATAAATTTTTGTTATATACTTGGCCACTTGCTTCTGGTGGCGATAATATAGGGGTAGGATATTATTGTAAGAAGATAGATTTCCAACATGGAATATTCCACACTTAAAAAAAATAAATCATAAACAAGACAAAATATGATTAATCAAAAATTTGTACACCTTGTTCTCTGAAAAGTTAGAATTTTTGACTTACCTCCTAATAACTAACGCCTTATTAATAACTTGTTAACACCGATATAATAGTCTTTGCATCTTCACTATACCGCAACAAATCTTCATCATTAACAGATAATTATTTTTTATTTCTATAAATTAAATATTCATATGTTTTAGTTTTTAAAAATATTATTTCACTTTCTTATACTTTTTTTCACATTTAAGTGTTAGTTACATTTTCTCACCCTATAAACTTAACCACAAAAAAGAAAGAAAAAAAAAAAAAAAGAACTATGATAAGGAAAATTGTGAATAAAGCACCGCCAGATCAAAGGAGTCCATTATTTTATTTTATTTTCAAAATGTTCTCCTTTGTTTCGAATGCATCTTCTTGCTCTCTTTCTCACAGTAAAAGTAAGAATGTGTACAGTAATGAGAAAAGTCTAAGTCCTAGTTCTCTCTTTTTATTATGAAACGGTAGGTCAATTCCTAACTTTTATTAGTAATAAACGAGATTTTTCTTTGATTTTAATTCCAATGAAGAGTTTATTACGTTTAAAATAAAGATTTTTATCAAGCGATTTTCATAATCTTTTATTTACCCATTATCCTGATTTGTATGGAAAATTAAAAACACTGGTTTTTCCGGTTTCAAAAGTGCATTTCACCATGAAATCAACAAGCAATCAATAATTTCATCTTACCATTGAAAAGCTGGTTAAATATGCAAGTTTCTGTGAAATCGAAAAACGTTGAGCATGAGATAATGCAAGAAATTGTAACTTTCCTAAATAAGATGAAGATGAAACTGTTCTTTAGATCTCGAGTTTTTTAAATTATACGAGTTACATGTACTCTGATCTTGTAGGAAATTTAATTCTAAATTCCTTAAATGTGGTAAATATTTGAAAAACTCTGAGCCGAGTGGAGATATTATTACTTTAATGGCAAAAAACGTGGGCTACACAAAAAAATCTTAGAATTATATTAACCTGACTAATGAGTAACATGGCTCCTTATATTTTATTCATAGTCTTTCCTTTATTTCTTCTGATGCCAATTTTACACATTTTGTGGACATCTTCCTCTATATGCTGTAAAGAATTTTCAGGAGTATTATTGTTCTGTAATAATTTTATTTATCGATTAATATCTTTAGTTAAAATTAAATCTTATTCGCATGATATCTGGAAATAGCTGGAATTACCTGGCGCAGATATATCCATAACTGGGTGACATAACACACAAGCTACAACTTCTCCAGGCAATGTCGCAGTGACAGTACCACGAGGAGATCGCGAAGGCAATTAGCAGTCAGTAAGGGGACACTTTGTTGGTGTCCAATCAGCGGGAGTAATCATTATCATAATTGCATTGACTCCAATCTAATCGTGGGAGGGGGAAGGGGAGGGTTCTATCGTCCGCCTTATTACCAAGTTACCACAAATTGTGGTGTGAAATGATTTCGTTTCCATTTTAAGGGGATGTTCAGGAATTATTTATTATTTATCGCAGTGGGTTCCTTTGACAGGCTTCAGTTTAGCTTTGTACGGGTTCAATCATAGAATTGTTCGAGTAGAGAACAGTCGGGCATTATACAGCTATGATGTCATGTGTTTACTGTAGGTTCATTTATTCCTGACATTGCAATCTTTTCTGGCAGATTAACACTGAACTCCGTGATTGAAAGGTTTTCGTACAAGGTGATTTTTTTTGTAATTATCTTTTCTTTTCTTTTTTAAATACTTTATTGGTATTCCCATTGTGTACAATTACAATGATATGTCAATAACTTTTGATGAACTATACATTAGTAGAACTTCAATATATAATCAACATTAGAGGATACGATAAGAATTGGAAGATTTAGTGGAGCCTCAAAGCTTTACTCCGTAATTGGCCTAAAAATTAACTTTATATTTTTGGCCGGCCACACAGTATGGGATAAACCTAAGAGGTACGCATGAACAGTCCGCCTATTTAGGTGTTCCTCATAGTGTGTGGCGGCTTCAGGTCGCCTGAGAGGCTAGTTATTCCCGCCATACACTATGAGGTACACCTAAACAGGCGGACTGTTCATGCCTCTTAAGCAGAGCGCACACTAAGACAGGCATGCCATGACTGGAACATGACGGGAGGTTTATACCCTCTGCCTGTGCCTCTTCCGCACACTAAGACAGGACGGGATGCACGTCCCGTCCCCCCACCACACCATAGTTTTCACAGGTTTCTAGGTTTCGCCAAGGCCTTAGCTCAAAGGGTGAATGGGAGAGAGCATGCGCAGCTTCGAGGAGGACGTGGTGGGAGAGCCAGGCACAGGAAGTTTTCGCTCCAAAAGCGATATCGGTACGGCCCAGATTTTTCTCAGAAGCCTGCCTGTCCGTTGCCCGGTTTAGTGTGCGCCGTTCCTATATATACAACTGAAAGCGAAAATAAACGTCCCGGCATGGCATCCCTGTCTTACTGTGCGCCCTGCTTTAGGTGTACCTCATACTGTGTGGCCGGCCTTAAAAAAAAAATATTAAAATCTGAATGTATGATAAAGGCATGAAATTAACATTAAGGCATAAACGGTCAACAGAATTAAGCTATTTGATTTGAAAATGTATCTCCTACAGAAAAGTGAATCACAAGTAGGATAGCGAAAAAAAAAAAATGGAAAACATATAAGCATTATTCTTTCTTTACTTGGCAGGCTCAAAGCGGGCATATTTTATCTTTTTTTAGTGACATAAATGAAAATTAGTGAATTTTATTACTGCTAAACCTTCCTGTAACTATAAAGATGAGCAGTTGTTTTCCTGTTTAGTAATAACAAAATAAAAATGGCTTGTCCTTTTAACTGGTAGTATGGATATAGGATGTTGTTCCTAGCGACACAATAGCCCCAACTATTGTTGCCTGAGCTATGTGATCTATTCGATTCTACCTGTCGTGATAGCTAAGTCTACTCTAATTAGTAGCAATTAGCTAATGAACAGTTAATAGTGCTGGGAAATATATTTTATTTTATATTAATATTTTTTTAAAGATATAAAGTTAATTTTTAGAAAAAAACCAAATCTTTTTTTTTTTTTTTCTCATTTATTGATATTTACAACTGTACAAAAACATATACATCAAGTAAATGTGTTGATAGTGAATAAAATTGTATTTTATAACTCGTGAAGAACTACTCAGTTGTAGCACTTCAATAAAAATCTACACTAAAAGGTCTCTAGACCATCTTCTTTTCAGACGCCCCGGAGGATTATCGGGAATGGAGTGGGAAGCAAGTTGGGAGACTAGTGGATTGCAGTGGTTATAGAGCTTACTATGGAAGGATAGGTATTTCCTCTGGGCTATATCAGCAACATAAGGAACATTAAGATCTTTATGGATAAGTTTATTGGTCACAAAGTAAGGAGCATTGAGGATTTTTCGAAGGATTTTGGATTGTAAGGATTGGATACGAGATAAATTGAATGGTTTAGTAGAGCCCCAAAGCTCAACTCCGTACGTCCAAATAGGTCTAATCACAGTCGTGTAAATGATTCTTTTGTAATTAATTGGGAGCTTTGATCGTTTGTCTTGTAAATGTTGAAGTAGTCGGTAACGACAAGCAGTTTCTTGTTGTTTTAGTCTTGTATGTGTATTCAAAGTAAGACGTTTGTCCAAGTGAAGTCCAAGGTAGCGGATATATTCAACAGGGATTAATGGAATTAGGTTTACGACGAAGGTTAAAGGTTATTTGTTGGGATTTATTTTTATTTTCCAATTTCGACACCATTCTTGAATGTTAGTAATATAAGATTGTAGTGATTGGGATGCAATGAAAGGATCATTATTTACTGATAACACGCATGTGTCATCAGCGTAAGTGGTGTGAGGGTACAGTGGTACAAAAATTAAAGGACAAAAACGAAATTAATAGGAGATGTAGATAATTAGGGTAGGCAGTCAAAGATTTCAAAAAATAATCCGACTTAAAAAGGACAATAAAGAGAAAACGAAATTATCGATACTTTAGGTATATACCTAAACCTCGATACTTATATACCTATTCATAATTTACGATCAGTGTGCAAAAATGTCATACCTCTTTTTTTTTTGGAGTCGTCGAAACGTGCTAGCCCTACCCTAATTAGAATACCTTATGATTATGGCAGTTTAATCCTGCGTTTACAACAAACTTTTGAACGGCACGAGACAGCAGTGGTAATGAAATCTGTTTGTTTTGGTTGGTACCGACTCCAAAAATGGCTGATCGTTAATTTCGTTGATTATTATTTAATGCTTGAATTAATCCTTTAGGTTTGAGAAAAAAAAAAGTGGTTTAAAACGTGACCTTTTTTCATTCAATAAATTTAGCTCCTAAACGGTAGGTCCAAAAAAAAAAATTCTCCATTGAATTTTTGACAAGTAGGATGTTTTCAAAGTTTCGATCCAAATAACACCAACTACAGCGTGTCAAAAAAGCTCCTACACTTAAAAAGAAAAATTTCAAATGTGACTTTTGTTATTCAAACCAAAATTTTGAACAGCCGAGAGGATCGAGCAAGACCGGTCAAATCCAGGTTCAAATTTTTATTTTGTATTACAAGAAACAGAGTAAACAGGAGCTCACTCATTAGAGCCTGCCTTGTTATAAATAAATAGAGTTATAGTTATAGTGAGCTCTTTACTGCCCCTACTCTCCCAATATCAAACTAAGCGTAACACCCTCGCGTTACCTAAAAACGTATCGCTTTTGACCAACTAAGTCACCGGCGGCAAAACATGTTCCATCTCAAAACATTGATAAATGTGGTTTCCAGTAAAGCTTAAAAATCGACCGATAGTTTGTGAGCGTCATTCTTAGAGGTTACAAAGGTACGTTGCTGTATAGAACTTGAAATTGATAATGAAATTTACTTATTTTTATAAAATTGTTTTTTCCTAACTTTTTATTAAATTGTCCATCACGATTATAAATTTTTACATTTAAATTATAGATTGTTTATTATGAATAAACAATAATTATTCTTTCATGTTATCTTTTACCACCGACTGGATAAATCCTATTCATACCTACTGATCTACCATTTCCATTTAAACTATTACAACTTCGAATCAATGTTTTCTTTGACATTAAAGCTAACAAATCGAAATGCCAAAGTTACAAAACCGTTGTAGAAGATCTTAGAACTGACACTTTCTCTCACGGTCAATTATTACTAGGACTTTTCAGATCTGGAAACCGTAACAATCAAATCGTTCTCATAACATCGGGAAACATAACTCGAAATATAATTTATTTATTTATACAAGTTTGTTTACCAATAAACAAATAAAATAAATAATTAGTTGAAATTATCTATGTTCATTATTTATGAGTCGGACAAAACCGCTAGAAGGATGCTGTTTTTGATCAAAACAAAGGTGTTTAATAAACTCCGAAAATATGTGTAATAACACAGCATCATGGAAGGACTCTGTCCCTTAATGAAGATGTGAGAACATTTGTAGAAGACCCAAGAACAGCTGTTCCATAACTAGCTGAGGATCTCTGTCAGCGAATCGTCTTCAAGGTTTCTTATTTAGAAATCTTTTTGTAAATCGTCGTTTTTGTAATGATATAATTGATGTTAATCATTGTTTTGCCTTCTCGAATTTAAGAAACTTGTTATAGTTTTTAATGAAAGGCAAAAATCTAGAATTTCCCAAGCTGAAAGTATATCTAAATCAAAAACAAAAGAGGGTGCCAATATCTATACCTTTTCCTCTAAACTACCATATACCTCGACGGGAATTGTTTGTTTTAAATACTTTATAGTTTAAAATAATTTAATAATTTCAAACGGAATGAAAAATTACACTTATTATCATAATTTAGAAGGATTTCCTGTTGTTGAGTAATTTAATAAACACCGACAGAAGACCTCCCTAACAAGTCATTTATTATTCTTGCCACTTCCTTTTGGAGTTCCGTAGCCATCAGGAAAGTCTACTTTAAACATCAGTCACTAAGGAGGTAAAACCTTCATTATCAATATATTGCATTCATAAAAATTAAAAAAAGAACAACATTAATATATTAAGAGTGATATTTGCTGCGAGCCATGTTTTTGTTAAAACTGGCCTGTCGAATAATGTTATTCACAGATTTCTTTTTTAAAGGATTTAAATTCGATACAAAATTGTTTATGAAATATTTAGAAGAAGCATATAAATTTAAATATTTTTCTTAATAGGGTATTCTTCATACCAGCCACTCATGGTCCATTGCCTTGAAATAAAATTAGGGTACTAAAATCGTACTATTTCGTTCATTTTAAGATGATCGTTAATACGATTTTTTAAAACTATGTATAATTTTATACATTATATAAGAGAAGTAATAATGATTATATAATTAATTAAATTTTGAGAAGTGATTACAGTGACATGTTAATAATACGCAAAGAACTACTCACTAGTAGTACTTCGATAAAAGTTTTTCGTCAGAAGGTCTCTTGGACGTCTTCTATTCAGACGCATCTGAGCATTATTGGGAATTGGATGTGACGCTAGTTAGGAGACTAGTGGATTCCAGTGGGAATGAAGCTATGAAAGGATAGGTGTCTGGTTTGGGCCAGATCAACAACATATGGAACATTAAGATCTTTATGGATAAGTGTGTTTGTGACATAAGAAGGAGTATAGAGGATTTCACGAAGGATTTGGTTTAGTAAAGCCCTAAGGCTCAACTCCGTATATATCAATTTCCTAATGGCTCTAAATACCATCATGTAAATATGTCTTTTGTGATTCATTGGAAGATTTGAACGCTTGTGTAGTAAATTTTGGAGAGGTCGGAAACGACGAGAAGTTGCCTTTTAAGTCTGGTATGTTAAAAGATTAATTTTTAACCAATTTTCTATTACTTTAACCTTCTTTTAAGCTTTTTGTTAAATTTCTCTCCCCATTAAGATCGGAACAGCGGGAGGAAACTGGACGAGTCTTATCGACTGATATATATTTTTTTTTTTTACACAAAATCAGCCCTTGTGGAAACCCTGAATGGAATCTTCTACTTTAATAAAAATTCAAACACTCTTTGTAGTAAATAACCCTTTTTTAACACCTACATTGTTTACACCTTAGTACTTCACTATAGCTAAAAATGGCATTTGTGAATGCGGGTCCATGCATTTAGTTCCTGTTATGTTTTTTATTTAATTTTATTTATTTAATCTGGTTCATAATAGCAGAGTTTTTATTCTAAATCTAGTAAAGTAGTATTTCTACTTTTAGTCTATTCTCTTTTCAGTTCTTTTTATCTGTTTTAATTAAAATAATTACAAAAAAAAAAATGTAGCAGCCTGAAGGAAAATAGACAAATTAATAAAAGTTAATCTAACAAGATAGCTCTTGTCCAGGTACGTTTAAATTGACATAAAGAGTTGCCGAAGAACATGTGGATTAGGGTTTTTTTGTTTAATAATGTAAAAATTGTTTATTTATGTTTATGTGCTGTTGTACTAATGGTTTGTGTAAATCATCGTGTTTTGTGTTATTTTTATTGTACCATGGCATTGACATTATAGTTTGTATTCTATGATTTTTTTGTGGATTTAGCAGAAGACCAAATCTCTTTTTGATCATTTTATTAGTGATTTGTGAATTATTATTTTTATTTTCTTATTTTTTAGTGATATTGCATTAGTAATATCAAATTACAGACGTTATTTGTAGAAATATTTCTGATAAGGAGCGGTACACACTGGAGAAACTGGTTTCTAGAAACATGAAACACAAGTTGCTTGCAACAGATTAATCTCAACGCATGAAATGCTGTGTCCACCAACCTTCGCTAATCATATATATCTGTTTCAAGAAACCAGTTTCTTCAGTGTGCCCGGTCTAGGTACAAGTTATTTATCTGATTTTTTTTAAGTTCCGTCTAATTGTACAATAAAACTGTTGGTTAGTTATTTTTTCTCAGCGTGAATGTGATTTGATGCAACAAAGGTTGGCCTGATTTTTCACCTTCTAAACGAATTCCATAAAATGGTCTTGGATAGCTAATCATAATGTATCATAGTAATTATTTCATCCTTATGCGCTACAAATAAATTTGATGCCACACGATCGTGATAATTTAAATTTGTAGTGGATTGAATAATTTTATATTGCATTCTGGATATTTTTTTCTTTCTGAGCGCGAATTTGATTGGATTAAAAAAAATTGGCCTAATTTTCCACATTCCAAACGAATTCCATAAGATGGTCTTGGATAGAGAAGGAAGTAATCGTGGGATTACCTCTGTACAATCCGTGAAGATGGAATAGCCGTTTCATCGGATAAAGGTTAATGGCTGTAAAAGGTTGTTAAGAAATATTTAAAGAGAACAGTAAATAATGAAGAGGATTCCATATGCTCCCTTGAGGTATAACAGCAATTTGTGGATATAGTAAAGAGTGACGAAATCGTATAGAGAAGAATCTATCGGTGAAAAGAATAAGGAATAAAATAATAATAATATAATAATAATGAGATAAAATTTATCTGTTAACCAATATGGTTTATATTTTCTACCGTTAACCTTATTGCCAAGCAGTATCGAAAGCTTTTCCAATATCCAGGAGAATGGCCGTACAATATAATTTTTTTTCGAATATTTACTGCATGCCATCAATTAGTGACATTATTGAAAAATTAAAAAAAAGAATAATTCTTTGTTTTTTGAATTATAAATTTAATAATTTAATGCCACACGATCATGATAATCTAAATTTGTAGTTGATTGAATAGATTTATATCGCATTCTCGTGTTGGTCAAATGAATAGGTAGAACAGGTTAGGGGACATTAAAAAATGTTTTTTCCCTGAAAATATCACCATAAAAGGAAGAGATTACGGAAGTAGATAAGGAAAAAAAACTTTGAGGGGAATAATTTAAATTTTACAGGGTGCTAACCTGGGTCCTATCTCTTCCACTCCAACATTCTCAACTCATTATATTATATCATTTAGTCTTAGGTGAGCAGTTCCTCTCTGAAACATTAGCAGTTGAGTCATCGTCCTCTATTGTTTAATTATGAAGAAGAAGAATATTCCTTATTAAAAACAATTTTTAGTGAAAAACATAATTGCTATAACTTAATGGTTCTATGTGTTCTGGTATTTTTAAGTTGCTGAATACCAATTATTTAAGAGCTTTAGATATAGATATTGGTAAAGGTGTGCTGATGAATGGGAAGAAAAAAGGGGATAATTTTTTTATTTTATCAAACCGGAGAGCCACTAACTATACTTGATTATTAATTATACATTATAATAAAGACAATTTTTCTTTACTGAATCCTTCTCACTAATTTACATAAACTATTCCTATTTAATAGTTCCAGTTCTTAAACAGTTATTTTTCCAAACCAACAACCTTCAATACCATTCACTACCTCTAACACGAGGTGTCTTTTCTTTTACTAGCCTTTTTTTATACACACGCATTTAATTGCAAACATTCTCCAATAATCCCAATATAAATTATATGCTAATGGCCTACGAATTTCCCTAGCCCTTTACCCTTACGGGATATTTGAGATGTCTTATAAGCCATAAGATGATATTGATAGCATTAACTGAAAGAAACTGGAGAATGAGTTACAAATACCCTCTCCACCCCTTTAAAAAGAAGTATATCCTAATTAGATAAATCTTTCTTTTTTTTGGAAATTTATCTATTATTGTTCTTCATCTATTACTATTCAGTAGAAAGAAACAAAAACAAAAGAAACTACGGTTGTGATATGAGAAGATTTTGGCTGAAATTTCTCTCAAACGCCAGGTTTTTTCCTCAATGAAGGGTGCCTACTATATAGAGCCCAAAGAGGGTTTCTCGGTAAATAGTTTTCAGATAGTATAGAAAATTAATTGGGCGTTTTATACCAAAATTCTTGATAATATCAATTTTTAATTACTGAAATATACATTATAGACAACGGATTTGATTAAATTACGGGTATATTTGCTGGTATCTCAATTGCATGAAATCTTCCTTTGACTTCGAGTAGAAAAGAAATGACAAATGACAAAGATATAAAGGTCATTTCCTTTTATATCTTTCTGAGTCTTCACTGACAGGGCTCGGGCTAAAACAAATATACTGTCCTTCAGCAAAGAATCCCGGAGGGTTTGTAAGGAGACACGTTCCATCAATAAGTGTTTGACTGATAATAATAATAGATAAACTTCTGGAAAGTTATTTTAAAACATTATTATTTTTAAACTCTTGAAAATTACAACTGCATACAATAAAATAAAAATACATCTAGTAAATGTGATGATAATGCTCACAATTTTAATACAAAAACATGAAAAAAAGGCTTGAGAAAAAAGAGATATGATGGCCGTTAGGAATCAAACAAAGGGAAAATTAAAGCATATGTTAATTAGAAACCGTCTATTAAGTAGTGGAACGATTGGTAACATCATAGGAGACAATTAGGATTTAGACATTTTTTGTATATATGCAATTCAATTCAAATGCAAGAATTCATTCAAATTATTCAATCGGAAAACCCTCATTTTCGCAGAACTACTTATGAAGATATGAGTTTTTAAGAAGTGTCATGTACAATGATAGTGTATATTATAAATTAGACAAATTATGAAAACAGGATATTAAAGAATAATAATTGAAAGAATACAATGATTGAAAATTAAATTATGTTATTTAACATATTTACATTTTTTTAAATTTATCCATCATATATTTATTAGGTTTTTCTTTTATATTTTTTATTTAACAGTAATATCATATTTATGTTTATACTTATGACGTTTGAAGATCACTTTTAGACCTCTGTAACTAACGTACTAGGGTACTTTTGTGATGTTTCTGCATTGTTTACCTTAAAAGTTCGGAATTTGTTATTTTATTGTTCCGTTTCTGTTTATTAATTTGTTGTTACGTACATCTTTGATGCGTGTGTCGAAATAGGTTTTATCATCTATTTTGTGTCTAAATTTAAATGAGTTATGCCCAAGAAAATTTGTTTATGTGTGGAATGATATTATATATTAATGTTATGTTATATTGTAAATATTATCATTTCTATTAATGTTTTAAAGTTTTTAATTACTGTTTGGAATCTAAAATAAATATTTCTTTGGGCATCAACAATAAAATAGAGTTACTCACCCTCTTGGCTTCTTGTACTTGAGGGAAGATGAAGTCGTTAGGTGTCAAGATAATCTTACATGGCCCTTTTGACATCCTCGACTTGATGTATAGCCTCCTGAAACATCAAGAGAGTATTTAGTATGATGCAAATGTCACCAACAAGTTATTAAAGGTAATGCAATTTATGGTAGCTGTATTTTCTTTGAGTAAAGTTAATGTATAATTTTTTAGGTAGTAAGTATGATACAAAAATGTTTTTTAGAGATATTTTTTATGTAGAAAACTTAAAATATTTATTTTTTATTCCTTGACCTTTAACAATAAAAAACACTAAAATAAATAAATGAGGCCCAAAATATCCACCAAGGGTTTTGAAGGCAGAATATCTTATTGACGACCTTTCTATATTCTTGGGAACTACTTAATAATTTTTGTATTTGGAGGTTGGAGGAAACGTTTGCCGAATTACAGTTTCAAACCTGACATAAAACTATTTTAAACCTAAATTCTTATATCTTAAACAGGTTTATTAAATAAATGCTATGCATCATTCTCTGGACTAGCTCACTCCCAATACATTAGAGTAGGTATGTTCTTTTTTTTTTTTTAACATAAAATATGTTTTACCGGAGACCTAGTTGGTCAAAAGCGATACGTTTTTGGGGAAAGTGAGAGCGTTATGGGTGGTTTGATAGTTTGATAATAGGACAGTAGGAACAGTTAGGAGCTCAAATCTCATTACATTAAATAACACTAGCTCACTGATGAATGAGCTCCTTTTGACTTTGTGACTTTAATTCGAAATAAAAAATTTTAACCTGGATTTGAACGATCTTGCTTGATCCATCTCGGCTGTTGTGTATAAACAATTGATCCCGTTTGGAAATAAACGGAAATAAACAAAGCAATCATACAGTTAAGCGTAAAAAAATAAAGAACATAAGGGTGTTGACCGTCAGCAGGATTAAGCTTTTTTATTTGAAAATTTATCTCCTACAGAAAATTGAATCACAGGTATGCAAAAAAAATAAATTAAATAAAATAGAAAACGTATCTTCGGTGAGATTGCCAATTCCAATTGTCTGAAGTCAATTGTGTATTTTAATAACTTCCATGACATTAAATTCCGAATGGGCTTTGATGCACATGTTCAATTATTATTTAAACCTGATTCAAGCTGAATTTGCGTATTACGGTTTTTATATTAGACTTTCACTTTAAAACCTAGATCGCAAAAAAATGCACATAATGGAATTGGCAATCTCACTGATGATATGAGCGTTTATAGTCAGCGACCCGTAAAATATCTTTTATGTTATTCCTCCTTTAGCTGACTGGCTCATGGGGGCCAGTTTTTATCATTAACGTATGTATTCTAAAAAAAAATTATAAAAATCTTTTTTATTCTTAAGAATTAACATGTATAATTTATGCAATAAACGTATCCAGAGTATTTCATCTATTCTTCTATTTTTATTTAAATTTTAGGTAAAAATTAGATCTTGCAACTTTACGGCTTTGGTAGATTTCTTTTTAATTGCTTTTGTAATCATCATATTGGTAGATGAATTGTGAAAAAAGTTAAGCAGTGGGTTTAGGACGACTTTAGGTGAATGAGTGAAAAGTAGTGTAATTTTTTAACAGAAAATATGATTTTGTCGTTTTGACTATTTAGGACTGAACCTATAATCTTGTGGCAAAACTGATGTCTGTAACTTTTCCGAACACATATTCAACTATCCATCCTAATGTTAACAACTTATAGTTAAAATCTTCTGTTCTTGTAAATTTATAATAAGGTACCTAATTTAATTATTTAAATAGCTATTACATATAAAAAATAGTAACTAGATCGTAAATATATTTTTTTTAGTTGGTTAAATTAGTAATATTTTATTTTATATATTACATGGTTTTCACCCTAAGGTAAATTTTATTTATTATAAGTTTATTCATAGTATAATAAACAACCCATGATTTCTTTAGCAATAAAGTTGTACTTCTAGCTTAGAAAAGTTTTGTATACTGTTACAAAAAAGTCCCTTGTATTGTTATTAATTAGGAAAGTGAAGTGAAGTTCAGAAGTTTAGAAGGTAAAGATGGTATCATCTTGGCTGTTCTTTTTTTTTTTTTAACACTACCGCAACTTCATTTATACATGTTTCCACCACTATTTATTGGTAAAAAACAATAATGAGAGAGGAGTGGATATTGAAAAAACATTTATGTTATATTTTTTAATAAAAGCTGTAAAGTCAAAAAGCAAAGTAATGAATCTTACTGAAACCTCATCCAAATAGACCGAAAAGTGTCATTTGACCTGTCATTGTAGGTTTAGTGTTAATTTTAAATGCTTATTCCAGTTATCATTCATGTTTTTTTTTTCTTTCATTATTAAAAAAGTTTTCAGGATCAAATTTGTGATTTTAAAGGATGGTTGCTGAAAAGGTAGATAGGAAATATATATAAAACTTTTTTTCTTTTTTTTTCTTTATCGTATTCTTTTTTATTTTATTTTTCTAAGCCACTGTGGCTAAAAAAATGAAATATTTATTTATTCTACCTCTTTTACTGCACCTAAGTTGCATTTTAACAGCGTTCTGAGAGCAGTGGCTTAGAAAAAAATAATCGTTGTAAGTCGCTATCTAGTGATGAGGCTCACTAAAGTTTTGGGATTGAGGGGAAATAAAAGTTTTAACTTAGTTCAAACTAAGTTCGTTACCATATAGTTATTTTATTTGAACAGTATTTATTTCATATAGATTTACTTTTTCTTTCTTTTTTTTTTTTTTAAACTAATTATTAATATTTACAACTGTATACACATATGTACAATAAATAAATTTGACGAAATTATTACAATGACTTGTTAATAACATGTGTAGAACCACTTAATAGTAGCATTAAAATTCTTTTTTCAATAAGAATGTTGCAGCCATCTTCTTTTCAGACACTACGGTGGATTATCGAGAATAGAATGAGAAGTGGATTTGAGTAGTTATGGAGTTTACTATGAAAGGACAAGTATCTGGATTGGGCTAAATCAGCAACATAAGGAATATTAAGGTCTTTATGGATAAGGATATTTGTGACAAAGTAAGGAGTATTAAGTATCAAATAAAAAAATTGTAGTTGTAAGAAAAGTAGTCACTTTTATTATCGTGCAAATGAAGAAATGATAAACTTATATCTCAAGTAGAAAACATTTTGAGAAAAGGTTTTTTAAAAAAAAAGAAGTTAAAATACCTGTGAATAAAAGTTATTTGATTCTGACGTTCTTTTACAAGAGAAACATTCCATCGTTTACAGTTTACCCACCCACACCTGACTAGTCACTCGGAACGATCCATCAAGTGGAAATATCAACTTCCATCCAAGGGTAAGTTGGCTTCTAGGGATAACTTCATCAAGCCCTCAAGATTTTTTTTCTTCCGGGTAAGTGGTTTTCAGGAGATCCTTCTAAAAAGGTTCTTTCGCTCCAACTCAGAATATCAAACTGCTTACGGATTTCATTTAGTAAAAATCATACATATTATTGTCAAAGTTCAATTCTCGATAATTTGATGTTAAACATTAATTATTTATATACTAATCTATCAGACATTTCCATACAAGGGCCCTCGGTCAAGCCGAAGTAGCATGTCAAAAGAATGTTGACGGCTTAAGAAAACGTCATATTGACGTGAATGTTTATAAAACTAAATGTATAACATATTCATTTCAAAAAGGAAAGAAAGAACTTCCAGTTAGTTTTAAATTAAACGGACATACAAACAAAATTTGTAATAGATTATTATATTCATTTCTTTTAGTTTTAAATTAAACGACATTTACTTTGACAGACAGATGACATGATTTCGGCCCATTTTGAAAAGAAACTTAAAACTGTACGGACAAAATCATACAAACTTTATCACCTATTACTATCAAGGAGTCTTTCACTACGGCTCAAGCTAATAATTTATAAATGCGTTTTGAGGCCGGCATTACTCTATGGAGCACCGATGTTCCTTCGTCTGTCAAAGACTATGAAAAAACGGTTGGAATCATTCCAAAATGGAATTATTAGAAAAATAGTAAAGGAAGAGCTTCAACTACTGACAATAAAAGAAATAATAAACCTAAAACATTTAAATTTTCAATCAAAATTACCACTGTCTGGGAATAACTTGTTCAATAAAATTATAGAAAGTCCAGCTCCCCGACGTTGGCAGAAATATGTAACCATGCGTAAATAAATATAAGTTTTTAATTTTAGTTTACGTTGTTAGGTTAAGCCGGCTCAAAGAAATGATGAACCCCCATCATCTAATAATAAATAAATGAAATCAAAAAATCTCCAAATCTAAATTTATCACTTATAAATTCCTTAAAATAAAGTACAGGGAGAAAAAGTAAAATATTAAGCGTAACAAAACAAAAAAAATAAGGGGCTTTAAAAAAAAAAAAAATCATAATGAACTGATAAGTACCTAATTCGTTCAAGGAAAAATGTCAATTCGTTGCAAAAACCATAATTCATATGGGACCATAAACCTTCAGAGAATTTATTTTACTTCATACCAAATGTACGATGCAATGCTTATTTTGAAGATTTAGGGGTAGTTTTTCTTTAGATTATGCTGTCACGTTGCACTACTACAATCAACTGTAAAGAATATTAGTTTTGGTTTTTTTTTTTTTTTTTTTTATTATCCTTTTTTTTATTTTTATATATATATTTTTTAAAATGTTTAGTATCGCAAATGTAGGTGCGATAACTCAGTGGGTAAGGCACCAGATTTGAATTCTATCTCTCGGACCTGGATTCGAGCTTGGCTGTAGACAGAGAATTTATTTTATGTTATTTCAACTGCTAGATGTCGGGGTCGACAGAACCTTTTGAGGCAAACCTACATACATAGCTTATATAAAGTGAGTACACTTAATTGGGAGAAACACCTGGTGGTTGAGTGGGATTTAGGCCAAATCTCCCGTTCTTACAACCGTTAAGTGTTAACAGTACATTCTTACCTAAGAACTGAAGAACCTTAAGGGGTTGCAGTGGTACAGATTTTTTTTTTTGTCTGGAAAACATGTACGATCTGAATGATTGTTGGACTGAGAAATAACAAGTATTTTCTGTCTTTATCCTCTATTTCATTTTTCAATTTTTTTTTGTTTAGTTTTACTGGGTTTTAGATTCTCATATTCTCTAAGTTGGATTGTTAATGGGGCGTAACGTCCTTATGTACTCCAACTAGGGCAGGAAGGACAGGTTATCCTACAGGGTACTAAACTATTATAGCCATGGTAGAAGAGTCAAGCTTCATTTCGTGGGTCCATTATGATATAAATTTTAACCCAATCTGGCAGGATTTGAACCTACGAAATTCAGTACTAAGCGCACTGAGACCCGCGCCCTAAAGCTCGGCCATCGAGTCTCCTAAGAAATTCTAAAAGTTTCTCCTTATATCCTCAAAAATGGGTAGGGATATTGCCAATTTCGAGGACTTTGCCTAGCATTTTATTATTATTTTTATTATAAATTGCATTAATATTTATTAAAGATTATTATAATTTTTATTCGAGGAAAATTTAATAAAGGGATTTTGAAAAAAAAAAAAAGTATCAAATTCTATGTTTTTAATTGAACAGAATATCTTTTAGAAAACAATTAACCTCCCAACAGGCCCGCGTATCTATTAGATACGAAGCGAACATTTTGGCTTTAGGCATAATGCAATATAAAATTGTACATACAATGGTGCAATAATCTGAACATAGTAAAACTTGAATTACGCTCTTCTGGTTCTGAGGTGCAGTTATCATGATGCCAAAAATATATCTGTAGTACTTGTTATTAGTTGGTTAAGTTCAAAAATCACTCATCACAAATTAGTATTCATCTCTGTAATGTTCTCATGAATATGTCCATTAGTCGTAAATAAGGAGAAAACAAAATTAGCTTTCTAATGACACCCATAACCCAAAATTCACAAACACACGTAACATGCAAAATGTGATTAATCGACTAAACACAAGTGCCATAAATATTACTATATGTACAACAACTATTTATATAAATAGAAAAACACTAACCAGAAACTTATTCTAAGGAAAATAATTTCAGTACGATCAAAATAACTCTGTTTCACCTCAATCCTTTAAGAAATCTAGCAACGTTACTTGTTTATTATGAGAGTACTTACATCACTGTTTAACGTCGCTGTATAAATAGTGTTTATCTTTCACCTGAATAGTTCTCAAGGCTAGACTCTACTTCCATTTGCATCTTAATCGAATATTCTTCCGACTAATCCGTTCTGTCTGGGCGTGTTAATGTTTCAACAAGATCTCTAGCCCCCTCTAAATTGAGCTGGTGTCACTATCCATCTTGGAAACCGGTTTAACGAGAGAGTGACGGGAGTCTAATTGTCTGCTCATCAGTCTTCAGCCTGGCCACTGCTAAAGGCTGCTCTGCTGCCAGGTTTAGCAGGTATTTTGGACCTATACAGGTTCTTCAGAGGAAACTCGTAAAGTTGAAACTGCGAAATCATCATCCAATAAATGACTGATTATTAAGAAATGAACTGGGGCCCAAACGTGTGATAAAATCATTTCAATATATATATTTTAATAATTATTTGTTAATATTTACAACTGTATACAATATATAATACAAGTAAATAATAATAATAATAATAATAATAATAAAGTTCTTTATTTATTCTGGGACCTTAAGTCCCTTAAGAATAAAAAATAATGAACAATCAAGGGTCTTCAGAGCCTTAAAATAAAATAATATTTACATAACAAAGTAACAGATAATAATAATAATAATAATAAAAAAAAGAGCAGAAAGAAGATATTAATAAAAGTAACAGAAAATTTATATTAATTTTTTACAAAAAAAAAAAAAAGGAGATTTCCTAAATATAAACTGTTTATAATTATAGTTTATAGTTTATAACAACTAGAAAGTGGCTATTGTCAGTTTTTGGAGGAAAGGATCTGGGTGGATAGTAGATGGTTAAAGAAGTGGTATTTGAAAGTAGAAAGGTTAATTGAATGACGAATGTTGAGAGGGATGGAATTCCAAAGAGAAGAGGATCGGATTACGAAAGATCTGTCGAAAGTGGCTGAGCAATGAGCCATGAATATTGCGTTATGTGTAATATTATTACAGAAACTAAATATGAAGTAGAGAACTACTCAATAGTTACACTTTAATAAAAGCTCTACATTAGAAGGTCTCTTGGCCATCTTCGTTTCAGATGCTTTGGAAGTTTATCAAGAATCGATTGAGAAGCAAGTCGGAAGACTATTGAATTCGAGTGGACACGTAGCTTGTTATGGAAGGATAGGTATCTTGTTTGGGGCATATCTACAACATAGAGAATATTTAGATCGTGATGAATAACTTTATTTGTGACATAATACGGAGCATTGAGGATATTGGTAAGGATTGAATGCGAGAAGAATTGGAAGGTTTAGGGATGCCCAAAGCTCAACTCTCCGTGTTTAATTACTATCATACTGTAAATTAGTCTTTTTTAATTAATGAACACTAGTCCAGTCTATATTGGAGTAAAGGAAAATGAGCTGTTTCTTTTCGTTTGAAGTCTCGTATGTGGATTCCAAGACGTTGGTCCTGATAAGATGGATTGTCCAATTATGGCCTGTGTCCTAATATAGCCTATTGCCGAATAATAAAATAAAGGTGCTATTTAAAAATAAAAACAGGTTGCCAATTAATGTAATTCTCCATCCAGACTGGATGTCAGAGCAAGAGGAGGTCAGAGTCGGAAGGCTTTTGTTTGTCTGTAGTCGCTACATGAAGATGGCAAAACCTGGCTGCTCTTGTTTTTGAGCTTAGTTCAGAAGCTTGTACTGGGTGTGATACTTGAGTTATATTTAAAATATTTGACAATTTTGAAAACTAAGAAGCTGTAGAACATTGCTGAGATTTTATTCCATCTTTGTTCCTTGATATTGTTTTGTACGCGTTTATAAAAAAAACAGCTGGTACCCCAGTAAGGCTTATTATTTTTAGCTAATTATACTCATATTATTATTTCATTAATTTTTTTAGTCTATTAAAGTTGATAATTTATACTCAATTAAAGTTTTTTTTCCATAGAATCAGGTTTTAATTTCCAATTTCGCTTTTTTCTTGGTAACCAAAAATAAATTTAGTGCATAGGCCATATTTGGAACCTGGGGTCCAAATATGGCCTAAAGGCAATTTTTACAGTAATGTAAAAATATAGTACAAGACTTCTTTCTACAAAACTAATATCCGTATGATTATGATAGTATATAGATTGATCTAAGATATGGGCGAATTTGATAGCTTCCGAGCTACAGTCTTTAAAACTTAGGTAGGCCATATAATAGGGCTACCTTGGAGTATTTTCAATTTTTCACTAGGACTTTCAATTTAACTTTACTCTAAGACCCGATATCTTTAAGAAGCCTTTTCGCTTTACCTCCTTAGAAATAATGATAAATGTTTAATATACCAAAGTAGTCTTTGAATAAAAAAAAAAAAAAAAAAAAAAAAAAACTAATAGAAGTTGCAAATATTCATCAATTCTATCTGTAATGATCCTTCCATACCATCATTCGTCCCTTTAAGTTTGTACTAACTTCTTTAAAGGAGGTAACAACAAACTAAATACCAGAAGTTATTTGTAATTATCAACTAGATGGTACCCATGGTAACCGTATTCACTAGATGCCTTACTAACGAAGTGGTGACTGGTACATTTACCAATCACAACAAACTTAGTATCAATAGCCAACTTTATTGATAAAGCAAAATACACACACAAAACATGGCCGCGACTGACATATTCGGATATACTCAGCAGAAGCTTGATGATTTCCTCAAATGCTTTCTGCCCGCCCCTCTCGTGTTGTTTCCATTTTCATGCCAAGAATAGTTACTATCTATTAAGAAAAAAATTCTTTATTGTATTTATTTTTTCAATAAAAATAATAAAAATTATATTTAAAAAAAAAAAAAAAAAAAAAAAACACGCTTTTATAGTAAACCTAACTAAAAAGCTAAGTGTGGTCAAACATTTACAGCAGTTTGACTTTTAATTTTTTGAGTTCAACTTCCGAAGCTAATTTCCCTGTATTAATCATGATATGTTTGCATTTTCAACACAGTTTATCCAAAATCATCCAACAATTTTTTTTTTATATATCTCAGAGTAGAAATAGGCAAATGTTTACTTTAAAAATCGTATCTTGCACAAAATGTAATTATGAACAACTTTTATTATTTAATATTTTTTGATTGGATTAGCCATTTTTGCGTTATAGACTCATTAACATGACTAAAACTAAGTTTTTAAAGTTAGCAAAATTCTTCGATGTTTGATTATCGATTGTGACTAAAAACCTATATCAAATTCAACTTAAGGGATGTATTCAGACGCACAATTTAATAAACTTTAATGTTGTAAATAAAACTTTTTTTCCGATTGAAAGCATTTTTCTATATGTTTTTATCCAAAATCTTAAAAAAGTTAAAAAAGTTTGGGTTTTTTGGCTTCCCAAACATTTTCCCCTTAACAAATTTATTTTATTTTATCAGGAGCCATTTGGACCATATAAAAACGTAAAAACTACTATTTCACATTTAGACTCACAGTTTGGGGGTAATTTAACTAGACCAAGTGAGAATGTTATAACAAATTATTGTATTGTTATTGATTCTTGAAACGTGTGCAAATTTTCAAGCTAATCCGATAGCTGGAACATGGTGAAAATCACGATGAATGATTCCGTTACATACAGGTGAAGTTAAAAAATAATAATAAATTCAATGATTGCACAAAGTAAAAATTTATATTGTTTTATTGATCTCTAATGTTTTTATTAAAAAAATTGTACCTGTTTGTTCAGTACATTTTCTGCTTCAACTGAAACATAAAAGGAAATAACAACTCGACATTAGGAAAAATATGGTTAAGCAAAACTAAATATACTTTAAACTTATATTTCCCTCTCCACCTTTTAAGGGCAACTTTTAATGTGAAAACTTTTGCTTCGTTTGAGAAGTTTCCATGTTCCCGGGGGCTGTTGAAAAAGGAAAAGCGTTTTCATATTTTTCTCTACGGGGAGCTCCACGTGGGACTAATTGGAGTTGTTTTTCATGGATTGAAACGAAACACTACGTAAAAAAAGAAAGAAAAAAAGAGTCAAGAGAAAAAAAAAAAAAGTGAAAATGGAAAAAGATTATCGAAAATAGAAGTGTAATGGATCTGCTGTCGAAGCTGATATATTGAGCTCCCTTCGGGGTCGTTGAGGAAAGAAGGTACCAATCCTACTCCGAGTCAGTTCTCTTCAACGTATGTCATTTGAAAGTTATCTTCGAAATCTGAAAATAATCTTGATTTAATAATATCTTATCACTTTGAATATTTTTATCACGATAATCATTCAATACTTTTTTTTTTCATATATATTTTTTAAATCCACTCCTTTAACATAAAAATTGACAATCTTCAATAATATAAATATTAAACAAATGGCATAGCGCCCAGTGTCACCTCTTCCTTGTCTTTAATTTACTTCGAAGTTAGTAGGTTTCTCATCCAGTTTCTTTTCAGTCTCCTCCTTGTAATCTCCAGCGAGAGAGATGTGGTATTTTCATCGATGAGTTTATTTAGGATACACACGATGATATAAGAAGGATCAATAAAGTTTTTATTACGGTACTATAAGTAACCAATCTCACCTCAAAAATTCTGTTTTCAAAATATGCTTGAAAAATAAATATAAAATCGAGTTTTTTCTAATAACTTTTTATTTATTTATTTTTTCAATTTATTGAACTTAACAACTGTACAAATATATACATCAAGTAAATGTGTTAAAAACGACTACAACAACCTGTCAAAACGAGAAAAATGTTCATATTCCAAAACGCGATGTAGCGCCCTGGATATCTTCATTTTTATTAATCCATTTATAGAATTTTACAACTACATTAAAAAACAAAACATATATTCAGTAAATGTATTAATAAATATTACAACAAGTCAAAATTTGAAAAGAACTAATCATCAGTAGCAATTCAATAAAAATTCTACACTACAAGATCTCTAGGCCATCTTCTTTTTAGACGTCTCAGAGGATTATCGGGGATGGAGTGGGAATCAAGTTGAGGAACTTGTAGATTTCAGTAGTTAGAGCTTACTATAAAAGGATAGGTTTCTGGTTTGAGCTAAATCAGCAAGATATGGAATCTTAAAATCTTTATGGATAAGTTTATTGGTGACAAAGTAAGGAGCATTGAGGATTTTTTGAAGGATTTTGGATTATAAGGATTGGATACGAGATGAATTGGATGGTTTAGAGGAGCCCCAAAGCTCAACTCTAATAACTTAAGTTCTTTATTATGTTGGACCACTCAAGTTGAAGGAAAACAGCTTACATTTTTAGAACCTATTATATACGAAAAAATTGGTTTGGCTAAGGTGATACGGAACTAAAAAAAAGGGGGGGGGGTTCTCCTTACGAGTGATGGTTCGTCAAAAAGTTTTAATCTTAAATTCTCCTAAAAAATTCAATAAGCGTTTTTGTTTGTTCGTTTAACGTAACTTTTATGGTGCTATGGCTAATTGGACGATGCTACGGTGGGTGTCCTTAATTTTGCCTATCCAGGTATAATTAGCATAGGGATCTTTAACGAGTACCTGACATCGCACAGGCTCGGGACCCCCATTTTACGTCCCTTCCGAAGGACGGCATAGCTAAGGATTTGTTACTCCCTTTAAAAAGTCCTAAGGTCATCTGCCGGGCTGCGAACCCGCGATCTTGGGTTTAGTTGGTTGCTATGCTAACCACTACACCACAGGTGGCCCTGGAACAAGTTACCAATAAGGGTTTTTTTCGAGGCTCTTAGAATAAACATGACACCAATTTTGTGCTAAAAAAATTGTTGATGTTCTCCATTTGATAAAGAAAACTGCTTTATTTTTTATCAAATGCAATGGACCATCAACGTAGTGAACCACTCAAAAAAAGACTTTTTAGTTGTCTGTTATTAGTGATAAAATTACGAACAAGCACTTTAATATTTCTTGAAAATATTTAGATAAAAATCGGTTTCTGACAGTCCAGATGTCTGTTGGTAACTTCAATTTAATAATATATAATGATAATTATTATTATTATTATTTTTTTTTTAATGGTCGTTAATTTATTACTATAACTACCAAAGTAACCCCCGCCGCGGTTTCGCGCGCACTCATAAGTAAAAAACTTATAGTAATTTTAACTAATATTCGAAGTTTTATTCGTTTTTCGATGAAAATCTTGTGTTTTAGCATGCAATTAATAAGCATTATTTCCATAATCATATTTTCACGCATAGCAGTAATTTTTAACCTGCTTAAAACTGCACTGATAGGATGTTTGAAAATTATGTTTCATTTGTATGATTTGGCAATTCAGAAGGAGACTATTGAGAAACTCTCGCGGATTAATATGTTCGTCGCATTATTAGAGCTAACAACTTAAGGCCTTTGATTCATATTTTTACACACCATATATACAAGTGGTAATAATAATAAGCGGTAAAAGTATTATGTAATAATTTCTTTTTTAAAAGAGAGAAATAATTTTAGTGATATCATCTGTTTGGATTTTAATTTCTAACCATAAAAGTATTCGACAGTGTTGCAAACCTCGTTTCCGCCAACCAAAATTAAACATTTAATTTAATTGAAGATGATGTAGTTAAAATTTAGTACAGATGGATTCCATAGTTTTACCATTGCAAACTCTGTTGCAGAATAGGGCTATTACCGTTCGATTTTTAAACTTCACTGGGATTCATACATCACAGTATATATTTATCGCTTTATTTAATAACAATTTTTTTTAATTATGCAAATTTTATTATTGCTAAATCTTAATTGATCTACCAAGATTGTGTAGTTAAAATTTGGTACAGATTGGATCAGTAGTTTTTGCAGTTAGTGATCACAAATAATAGTATAGATGGTGAGTAATAAACTATATTGTTATCATGCACACATTCTTTCCTTATTTACTAAATAATTAAAGAAATGAAATAAAAAAGATGCCTATAAAAATTATAGAAAAAATTAATTCAAAATAAAAATATAAAAATTAAAATTAATGGTTATTATATAAAAATAAGAAACGATTTTAAAACGTATTTTTACTTATCTACAATATTTACAAACAGGTTGAGAGAAGGAGAGTTCGCTTTAGATAACATTGGTTATAATAATCGATGGGACAACAGAATAGAGTATTTATCTTCAACGAGCTCCCCTCCAGTTGACAAAACTGTCGCATTAATCAGGCAACCCTAATTGACAAATTTCAGTCTTCAATCTTGTCTGTCGCAGGGCTTGGGAATTCAGGAAATGATGATAGCTACAGTGTCGGTGTCTTTGTTTTGAAGCACGTAAACATGTTTACAAACACACACACACACACACACATATACATATGTATATATATATATATATATATATATATATATATATATATATATATATATATATATATATATATATATATATATATATATATTATCATTAAGGCTACAGGACATACAAGCAGTTAGGCAGTGGAGTTGTAACTACAGTTCATAAATCTATCACCGTCTCTCTTATATAGAGTTCCGTTCACCATCGGAGAGACTATGAGCTCTGTCAGTTAAATAAACAAAGCCTACACTACTATTAATGCGCATGCACCAACAAATGATTACTATTGGAAAAACTACAAGGTAATAGAAGATTTCTGGGATCTTCTTGAAGAAACCACTAAAAAAAATTCCTAAACACTGCATTCGTATTTTTCTGGGTGACTTCAATGGCCAGTTAGGCAAGATTAACAAATTAAGGAAAATTACAGAACCTCACACCGCTCATAAAAAGGCTAATAAAAATAGAGAACACCTCATTAATTTTTGCCAAAATTTTGACTAACGAAACTAACGACCTGGAAATCCATTAACAGCAACCTTTGAGAATTTCAAATTAAACTATGTAACCAGGGGAACCAAGATTCATGAGGTCAAAAGACAAAAAAGGTAAATAATAATAAACCTTTATTTATACAATAATTGTATATAATCATACATTAATATATATATATATATATATATATATATATTTTTTTTTTTTTTTTTTTTTTTTCCATTTCCATTTGTACAAAATCAGCTAATGGCAGAGATTTTTTTAATACATTCTTTTTCTTTCATTTACGAGTAAGAGTTTCACTGTATTTATACTTACGGTTTTTATTCTGGCCAAATACTGAGCTGCTCCTTGTTTTTTCCATTTTTTTCTTTCTTCAGCCACTCTTTGCCATGTTGCTCCTCCGCATGTAGTCCTCACTTCTTGATGCCATGGGGTATGTGGTCGTCCTCTGCTTCTTTTGTAATCTCGAGGGTACCAATTTCCTTACGAGGTGGCCTGCCATTTTCTTTTGTGAGTTATCTGCGCTATGTCTAGGAATTTCGTTTTAAGCCTTATGTTCTTGATTTTTTGTCCCTCCTTGTGATCTGTAAGGTATAACGTTCCATCACCCCCTACCGATACTCGGAGTTTCCTAATAATTTTTTGATTTAAGGGCCATATTTCGCAAGCATAAGTTAAAGTTGGCAGGACCGTACTTACCCATTATTTCTTCTTCATTCTTGGAGGGCTTTGGAATTGAAAAAAATATTGTATCTAAGAAGAGCTTTCCAGGCAGGAGAACATCTTTTGCTTGTTTCCATGTTTTTATCTTCAGTTGATACCAGTTGTCCTAGGTATTTAAAGCTACTCGCTTTTTCTGTTTTTATGTCTTTGAAGATAGGGAAATACTCAGAAAAATATATGGTCCAGTTTTGAGAATTGGGGTTTGGATTAAGCAACCGACAAAGGAACTGTATTAAACAGTGAAATGGGTCGGTAATACCTCTTCTTCTTAAACAGTCTGTGTCAGTCGGTTCCAGTGTTGAGCATGCCTTGTCAGGAGTGTCAGGGCGGCCAGATTGCCGCCGCGCGCCCCTGCGTGAGCTGTTTTTTCATGCCATCCAACCAAAATGTACGAGTAATAATATATTTTTCCAATCAAATCGCATATTCACTGTTATATTATGAATGGTCGTCTGATTATATATATATTTTTAGATTTGGATTAAGCAACCGACAAAGGAACTGTATTAAAACTCAGGCACCTTAAAAGACGCTTGAAATTATATGGACAACTGTACAGAACTTACAAAAAGAATTTTTAACATAATAACCTCAAATAAATTGAAAATTAATTAGCTAAAAGATACTCAAAATGACTTCGATCAATATAAATTCAGAGGAAGATATTAATAATAGACAACAATTCCGTAATAAAACATAAATTATAAAACGTAGAAAAAATTAAAACTGGAAAAAACTTGACAGAAGAAATAAGGGAGAAGCACAGTGAGTTGAATGGGTTTTGGGAAGTCAAAGAGGGAAAAAAATGTGAAAATTGTGTTTGGTTCAAGTCCTCACGCTATCCTTAAGGTGAATAATGGGAAACAAACATATATTTCACATTTATATAATATATTTTATTTCAAATACACATCTTGATTCACAGCTGTGAATACAAACAACAATCGTAAACGATGACATATTTGGCATGGTTGGGACCTCATCTTCACTTAATATTAAATTTATTTTTTATAAAATATTCTTTTTCTAATAAAGGTTTAATGTGATATTATTTTTTTACCGCAGCTTTATTTGGTTTTACCACACAGATTCAAGTAGTTCAAGTTTTCGATAGTTCCAAGTATCACAGCCCCATTATCAGATTAAGCATTAGTGATCTGCTTATCCCTCTCTAGCATAATACATTAACACATCAATGATCTGGAATCAGCAAATTAGTTAATTAAATATTGATCAATATCATAATTTTTTTTTTTGGGCGATGCAGTATTATGATGGTCTGTTGAACTTAACATATAGCAATGAATATTATTGGATAAATTAGGCCGATATAATGATTTTCTACAAAGCTGTTCTCAGAACTGTTTTTATATATTATTTAAGTCATGTTTTTAGTGTTAGTCAATTGTTAGTTAAGTGTTTTTTAGTTGTTTTTTTTAACTTTAGTATTTTTAACTGAAACATATTTGTGTATTAGTAAAAGTTGTTATTTCCACTTTTAATTAAAACTATGATCATTTGAAAATATCTATTATATAAAAATAGGTGCAAATCTATTTGGAAATATTTGTAGAATTTTAAAAATATTTATCAGTATGTGATCAATTTTTATCATTTAGGCTTATGTATTTTAAATTGAAACTGTTAAAGGCTTTTCCTGTATATTTTCTTTTATTAATAAAAAAAATAATTAAAAATTTAACTATGTATAATTATTTTATGTAATGGTATTAACTTTTATCTTTTGTTAAAACATATTGAATTACTCGATGAATCTAAAAATAAAATTTTTTCGAAAAAACAATTCAACCAAAGGGAAACCTTCAAATTGTTTTTGAAATTCAAACAATCACTCACTGCTCCATCACCACGTAACCGATTCAATTCAAATTGGAATAGTAGGTTGGGTTCTGGTGTAGTCGGTTTTGTTTGATTGGAGTTATTACTATTATCATAGTTATAACTTATTGTTTATAATAACTATTTATTTATGGAGATTATCCAAGAACAATGCAATTTTGATTTAATTTTCCTATCTTATTTTTTTACAAAAAGGCTATTTGTTTGAATGAAACAGGAAAATTCTCCAAACAAGATATAAAAACTTCAACAGATAACATTTATCCCAGCCCTCCTCGAAACAAAAAATAAAATGATAATTTTCACCATATTTTTTTTTGAGAAAAACTAAAATTATTTTATTCAAGAATTCAAATACGTTGACTAAATATTAATATTTTTTGAATATTAAAATTTTTAATTATACATTTACATCAAACTTTCTGATGAAAAAACATATGGATTCCATTTTTCGAATTCGATTCGTTTTATATATTTTTTCTCAGTCCAAGGTTTTAGTATACGCAATTGACGAAAGACAAACATACGAATTATTTTTTTTTCATGTATAATCAACAAGAAAAGTTTGAACATTGGAGGCAAATGGCTATTAAAGGCCCATTGGCTAGAAAGATACAATGTTTTGACGGTTTATATCAGTTTTACAGACACTGAATCATCTTTTAAACATGATTCTCTTTAATCAAATTTTATTGATTTTTTTTTTTTTTTTTAATTCTGAAAGAAATTAAAAATGTTTGGCAAATTGAATTGAAAAAAAAATAATCGAAGTTCAATGTAGTTATAAAATGAAAAACCCTTACAATATATATTGATTTCACATGGTTAATCAAAATTTAATTTGGTTTAATATTTGAATTTATTTTTTCTGTTGATTCTGCTAGAAATTGATTGGGGTGTGCATAGTTGCTCAAACTTTCCAACTTTTCAAAGAAGTAATTTTTAGAACATTTGAAAATTTTTAGGAAATCTGAGTTATGAACAAATTTATAACACCACGTGAAGAAATATGTTGTTTTGTACTACAACAGTGCTGGAAGAAAGGGTTTTCGTAGTTGTTACCGATCTATTCTAGCCAGAGTGGGTAGATGAATATTCATTCCCTGGGTCTATCACGAATCAAATTTCAACCGGTAAAGGTGGGATTCGAACCCACGACTTTCCATGTCCATAAAGGTACCCTACTAACATGTCTTCTCACCATTACTACAGTATGTAATGGTAACTATTTCTACAGTATGTAAACACTACCGATTAACAAACTTCTATTTTTTCTGGAATTGGAGTTAACCGGCCATTTACTGAGCTATAGATATAATTTGAAAATTTTAATCCCTAAAATATATTTTTTTATATTCTAGGAAAATGTCACATGATTTATTTTGATATAACAAGCGAGATTAATTGAAATATATCATTATTTTATTTCCTACGATTAATCACAGAACTGAAACAATTTCTGATGTGACCACCCGACGAATATAAGTTTCAAAGCATAATATATCAATAGTCTATTTAATAAATGCCGGGCGTGTGTGGTTTAATATATCAAACTGATAAATGATAAAACCAGTCCCCTTGTGCCACACCATCAATCCTCTGGAAATTCTGCCGAAGAAGTCCATATTTCGACTGCTGCGATTTTTTTTTTTTTTTCGTCATCAACTGATCCTTAAGGTTATTGGACTGTTTTAACTCAGTATCTTAGATTTTTATTTTTTTTCATAGATTATTTTTTTGTATGAATTTTTTTAAATATATAGCTTTAATTTTTTATTATTATATCTAACTCTACTTTTTTTTCTTATATTATTTTTTTTTTTATATTTATGGTATTATTTGACTTATTTATTTGATTTCCTTGTTCTTAAACCTAAACCTTTTTTTATTCCCAGTTGAACAGTTTCGCTACCTAGAATAGAATAGAAAAAAAAAATTTATTCTGGGACAAAGTCCCTCAGGAATTACTTTAAATAACACAAAATAAGATCATAATTGGCCGAGAGCTATTAAAAATAAAACAACATAGGTAAAATTGAATACAAATATGTATGAAAAAAAATACAGAGAAAAACTAGAAAAAGAAAAAACTATAAATAAAGAGAGAGTGAAAAAATAAATATACAAAATAGAGGATAATATTGTAAATAAAATTGTAGAAGAGAAAAAAACCAAACAGAAACTTAAAGAAAAATAAAAGATAGAAAATCAAAAATTATCATTACGAGAAATTAAAACATTATCATAATCAAACTATGATTTATGCTGATGTTTTATGTCTGACGGTCTTAGTAATTAAATTAGACGATTACATACATAGTACATTCATCCTTATAATTAGAGAGCGTCGAGTTGGAGGGAAAGAAGATGGTGAAAGAATAGTGTTTTGAATGTTCCAAGGGAAGAAGCATTGCGGGTACAGGGGAGGAGGGAATTCCAAAGAGTAGAGGATCGGACAAGGAAGGAACCTTGCAATGCAGTACTTCTGTGGGATGGAGTATAGAGATCGGAAAGACGAGATCTTGTATGCAGTGATTTGATAGCAGACTTGAATTTCAGGTTACTGTAAAAAAAGGGAGGGTGACGGGTGTTGATAACTTGGAATAGGTAGGTGCCTAGGAAGTATTTTCTGCGGAAGGAGGGGAAAAGCCAATTTAACTCAGTGTAGAAATGCGAAACATGGGAACGCCTCGATATTCCAAAGACAAACCTAATGAAGTAATTCATGATGCGTTTTAATCTGTCTTCAAGAACCGTCGAGAGCCTGCCATATATCACGAAACCATAGTCTAATTGGGGGAAGATAAGGGAGGATACTAGAAGTTTGCGTGTGGGTAGGGGAAGGAGGTGACGGGAGCGGTGAAATAGTTTTAGGATACTGATTGACCTTCGGGAAATTTGTGCAATATGGGATTACCAGGAGAGGGTTTGATCAATGGTTAAGCCTAAATTTTTAACATAGGAATTGAAAGTTATTGGATAACCATTAAGGAGTAATGTGGGAAAGTTGGCTTTTGAATGGAGAAGGGAATGTGATCCTACGGCAATTGCTTGAGTTTTAGCTGCGTTTAACGTTAATTTGTTCAGATTTGCCCAGACACAGAATGCTTGATTTAGACAAACCTCCTAAAATGAATCCATTTACAATACTAAAACGACAAGAATTTAATCCTCGTTTTTTGTCTAATTCAATTTTTACAATAAAAATAGTCTATGCCTCCAATTATAAATTATATAAGGACATACGGAATTGAGCTTTAAGGTTTAACTTAATCCTCTATTATTCTTGTACCCGTCTTTCGTGCCGTTCTCAGCAAAACGGAGATTTCTAGGCTGTAGGGTAGGGATGGGGATAACATGCTAAGAGTTTATTTACCCTACTTCTCACCGGTTTTAAACTTACGATCTTCGTTTTATCAGGTTGCTAGTGTAATGCATATTTTTACTAGAGCGTTTCTTATGTCAATGTCCACCCGGGCTGCAATTTCTACGCCCATCCAAGATCCTAACAATCCAAAATCCTCCATATATTCCACTTGCCTCATAACTTGCTTTCTGTTCGATCCCAAATGACCTCTCGAAGCATCTGAAAAGAAGATAGTCTAGGTCTCTTCTAATGTTCTCATAGTCCAGAATTTATACCAAACGCTAGTTTTTGTTTTACAAGTTTTTTAATCGTTTTTCCACAAATTTCCTTATTGTATATTTTCTACAGTTGTAAATATTAAGAGTGCTCAATTATGGCCTGCGTCCTAATATGGCCGATTGCCGAAAAAATCAAATAAAGGCGCTATTTAAAACCCAAATCCGGAGTGTGATACTTTCGATATGTTTAAATTTTTGATGATCTTGAAAGGTAAGACAATGTAGCTTTAGAATATTGTTGAGACTTTATTCCTATTTTGTTCCATGAGATTGTTTTGTGCGCGTTTACGAAAAACCAGCGGCTGTCCTACTATCAACTATTATTTTCTGGCTAGGCCATATAAGGACACTTGTGTTATTTCAATCATATTTTGCCAAACCAATAGTGTTATTAGGTACTATTTACTTGTTTTCTTTATTGTTTATGTTTTTCTATGCAAATTACTCCTCCTATAGAAAAAAAGAGAGGTCTATGGACACTGCAAGGATTTTTTCACTACAATAATTATATTAGTATTGCATTGATTATTTTTTTGTCATTGACATTTGATAATTTATACTTGAATAAAGTTTTTCTTTCACTAGAATTATTTTTTCAATTTAGCGTTATCCTTGGTAACCAAAAATAAATTTAGTGCATCTATAAATTAAGAACGCATTGTCCAATTATGGCCTGAAGGCAACCTTTTACAGGAGCTCAAACATATGGTACATGACTTCTTTATATAAAAAAATAAATAAATTCTGTGTGATTATAAAAGTAGATGGATCGATCTAAACTGTGGGCACATTTTATGCAAATTGATTCGATATATACCGAGCTGCAGTACTTCAAACATTACGTAGACCAAAATAGGGCACCCTAACTTAAATACATTATAAATAACTTATAAAATTTTGTTTAAACAATTATCGATTACACGAATTATCAGCTGTTATTGTTAATAATAAATGTTGGTATTACTAACCGTTATTAACAATTATCTGACAATTTTTAATAATGATTCATATTACTTCCTTATTCTTACTCAATTGTTCTGTTTCATATTTGGTTTTTCCTGCAGTAGAGCTCATTAGTTGTTATTGGTTTGTTTGTGCTTAATGTGATCTAACTAGACTACAGATTACCAACCTATTGTAACCAAAGTAAAAAAATCGAAATTCATTACAAACTTCAAGGGGTTATATTATTTATTATAAGGGTTGATGACTATTGAAATACGACAAAAATAAATATTCTTTTAAAAGTAATCATAGAAATCCACAATCCTTCGATTTCGATTTTAATTTATCCCTAAATCCTTGAAAAACTAATTTTAAAACGTTTGTATCCTATCCTAGATTCCCATCATGTAATCCCAGACCACCAGTTTGGATTCCGAACATCACAATCCACAATCCAGCAATGTCATCGTGTGGTGGACGTTGTTTCCTCTGCACTGGAGCGCGGAATGTACTGTACGGGAGCCTTTCTCGACGTGGAACAACCTTTAACCGAGTCTGGCACCCAGGACTACTTTACAAACTCCGTAGATTCCTTCCTTCAACATATTTCCTAATTATCCGTTCCTATCTTAGCGATAGGATTATCCGATTATTATGATTATCCTTCAAAGTTAATCATAACTTTTCCTATTTTTCTCTCTTTACCCAATCTGCCGGTGTTCCTCAAGGTAGTATCCTAGGTCCTATCCTCTACACAGCAACTTGCGTATACAGCTGACATCCCAACTCATCCTACCACTGTACTCACTACTTACGCTGATGACACATGTGTGTTATCAGTAAACAATGATCCCTTCATTGCCTTTTAAACACTCCAATCCCATATCCTAAACCTTCAAGAATGGTGTCAAAAATGGAGAATCAAAATAAATCCAAACAAATCCCACCAAATAACCTTTACCCTTCGTCGTAAACCTACTACCTCCTGTCCTACAGTATCCTTTCATGATATTCCACTAATCCCTGTTGAACAGATACGCTACCTAGGACTCCACTTGGACAAACGACTAACTTGGAATCCACATACAAGACTAAAACGACAAGAAACTGCCCGTCGTTTCAGACTACTTCAACATTTACTAGACAAACGTTCAAAGCTCCTAATTAATTACGAAATACTCATATACATGACTGTGATTAGACCTGTTTGGACGTACGCAGTTGAGCTTTGGGGCTCCACTAAACCATCCAATTCATCTCGTATTTAATCCTTACAATCCAAAATCCTTCGTAAAATCCTCAATGCTCCTTACTTTGTCACCAATAAACTTATTCATAAAGACCTTAATGTTCCTTATGTTGCTGATATAGCCCAGAGGAAATACCTACCTTCCATAGTAAGCTCTATAACCACTCCAATCCACTAGTATCCTAACTTGCTTCCCACTCCATTCCCGATAATCCTCCGGGGCGTCTGAAAAGAAGATGGCCTAGAGACCTTTTAGTGTCGAAGTTTTAATAAAGTGCTACTGATGAGTAGTTCTTTCCAAGTTTTAACATTTTATTATAATCGTTGTCAATACATTTTACTTGATGTATATATTCTGTACAATTGTAAATTTCAATAAATGCATATAAAGAAAAAAAAAATTATCCCTTCGTATTGTATTTTATAAAAATAAATTATTTAAATACTCTGTCTACTTATCTACCAATGAACATGTGCATTTATATTAATTTATCCCGCTCACTGGGCTCAGCACGTTTTAGTTGAAACGTTCAGTTCAATTTTAAAACTCTCGATTGTTACAAACGTAATTTTCATTAAAGAATCGTAAAGCGTTTGACACTACGCAAGAAATTAGCTGAAAGTTCCATTGCTGATTCATTTGAATTTTTTCTATAAATGTCCAAGATCATTTTTGAATGACAACAGCCATCTCAATTCATTATTTTCAATTTTTCTGCCTATATCTATGCTTAATAGCGTTATTCTCCAAAACTTATTACTTAAGTTTAAGTAAAAACTGCGTATTACTGAAGTTAAAACAACAATTGAAGTTAGCCACAGAATTTTGAAGTGGCGATTTTAAAGGTTTTAAAATGTATAATAGTACGTCATAAGTATGATATAGTGTTATAGTACTAAGTGTTTGTCGCTTAGAACGTTTTTCGGCGGATCCAGTCAATTATTAGTTATCGTAGAAAATATCGCGATTATTTTAAATTGAGAATATATTATTGAATCATAAACCAAAATATATGTATAATTGATGAAAGTTAATTCATCAATATTGCTTCAATGAACATCGATTGTGGCCCAATAATATGAAAGAAAAGCATTCCATTGTCTTTTTTTTCTTTTGTTGAACTTGAATGAAAGCAGTAATCACCGACACGATTATTAATATCTCGTATGAACACCTTTGGAAAAACGTATTCCATGTTTTGTTTCTCCGTCATATTTAATGCTATCAAATATTTATGGCTTTATTTATAGTTATTGGGATAGCTAGATCATTTTTTGTTTGATAGATTATATATGGTTTCTTGTAACTCCTTTATGAATGAAGTCTAAATTTATTGAAAGTCAACTCCTAAATTTGAGAAGTAAACTAGATAAATATAGCTCAATTTTCCTACTTAGCACGTACTATTACTTTTAATTTAACTGTTAATTTAACCAAAAAAAAAAAGTTGATGTTAGTTTTCTATGTAAGTAAGCATTTTTTTAGTTCAAAGTGAATAACTAAAAACACAAAACATCGTTTTTTGTATTTAGATGGTAATTTTAATATTCAGATTAAGCAACCAGAAATTTTAAAAATACTAATAAACTTATATTCTTTTCCCCATTCGAAGTAATTTTGAGGCACTGTATCTCTATAACTAATTAGTTATAGATCGTTGTAGACCTAAAAATAGGTTTAGCTAATCGATTGTGGGAAATGTAACATGCTATAAAAAATAAAGGAATAAATTTAAGTTTAAATGAAAAAAGTTATTCGGGAAAAGCTGAAGAAAAGTCGAAAATTATAGAAATCGTCCCCAACACTCCACAACAAATCCCGAGACAAGTTAATTTAAAAAAAAGTAATAATGAATGCAAAGTTCGTTTAAAATCAACAAAGCTATGTTTTTTTTATTTATTTTTTTGATTTTCCATATAGAATAAAATGATCCATTATTGAAACAATTGTAATAGCCTCTTCAATTAATTCCAAATATATCCATATCCAGTAGTAATTGATAGAACTGTTGTTGGAATAAATCTTCATAACATAAGTAGAGCACAAATTTTGACCTTCAAATGCAATATCCTGAATTTATTATTTAAAATTCAGAAATGATTGTTGGACCATTCTGATATAATTTAGAGAATTCCAATATGAGTTTGTAAATTTCGGAATCAGACTTGAATTTAAATGAATAATAATCTTAATTTAGGTAAATATTTTCTCATATGAATAATGAAATAGTAGAAATGAAGTGTTGCTGATGTCTGGCTTCATTAATTTTTAAGTCGAAGACATTAATCAATTTATTCGTATAATACAATTGAGGCGTGGAATTCCAGATCCGGCCATTTCCCATATTTTTTTTTTTTCTTGAATAGTTTTTCCTCTAGACTATTTCTGACTGAAATGTTTCTCAAAAAAGTATTTAAAATTCACATTGAAAACGTTCCTACAAAAAATAATTCACTTTCCTAATCCAGTCTGGCCTTCATCTTTATCAACCAGATGTGAATTTTTTTTTAAAAATGGACTTAGCTTGTTTTAGAATTCTACGCTTCGATTATAGGTATGAAAATATAATAAAAATTTTTAAAAAACACGAGGAAGAGAATCCAAATAATAAAAATGGCATAATATACCTATGAAAAGAAAAGAAAAATTACTACTTAAATTTTGAAAAAAAATAAAAAATTTAAATTGCTAAAAACCAGATAAAATAAATATGTTTAAAATACAGCTTATTTATGTATTATAATAAACAAATTAAAGAAAAAACAGAGACCATTCAAACACATGAGGACTCATTACACAATCGCTCTGGTACGTTAATATTATAACATTACACACAGACTTGGCATACCCATGGTACAAAATCACATCCTGACTTTATACAAAAATTTTTATGAAAATCTGTCCGGGCACGTCGATAATCTGATACAAATCATGACCGCAAGAAACATTTCAGAGGATATCCGAAGAACGCTAAAAAGGAGTTGGTTGAGGGATCTAATTGGTTAAAACTAATTAACTTATAAAATTAATTATCTGGATACTGACCTCTCTCATGGATTACATGCCAGTTGTTTTTTATATCATCACATCTGCTTTTCACAGTATAAATAACTAGTATGGATTTTAAAAAAAATAAGGAGAAAAAGAAATATAAACATTAATAAATTACCAATGTGCTTCAATGTTATCGAATAAACTAAACAACTGACAAATTATAGCACTGTAGTATTGCTAAATAGTTATGCTTTCAGCAGAAGTCTTCTTGGATTGTAAGAAGGTGTTAGAATAAGGTTTGAATGGTCCTTGAAAAGGAATCTGATTTTAAGGGTGAAGGAGTTTCAAAAGGTTGAGAAACGGACACGCAAGAAGTATTCATATGATATTATTCAATGGAAAGGATAATAAAAATGAAAAATATTATTAAGAACCATTGTCTGCGAAGAGAGAAGTAGATCCAGTCTCGAGCAATGTTAAAGAGTGAAAAAAAAAACTACTCAGGGTATCAAAAATAAATCTAATGAAACTGTTTATAATGAGTCCCAAATAAAAAAAAAAATTATATATAAAACATAAGGAAATTTCATTATTGTTTGACCTTTTGTAAATGTAGAAGTCTGGACTATAAAATGTCGGTGGTAAATGGAAATGTTTAGAAATTTGACTTCATATGAGCACACGAGTTATACCCTGAATTGGTTAATTAATACATTCACAACAAACAAGACCAACTATAGCATTTCACCTATGTTTGTGTTTAATTTCAATCAAATAAATTGTTTAGGAATCCAGACTTCATTACATCTATTCGCGTCAAACACTGAAGGGAACCAGTTTAATTAATTATCTAACAGAGCTTATTTACGAAGCAGCTCACAACCCTGGGATAACTTTGTAGTGTTCTAGTGTTCCAATTTAACGATTGACTGAGAGAACACAACCCAAGACACCACATTAGTTATTCTCAAAACGGAGGAACAGACTAATCAATGCAGCAAGCCTTTGTGATTAAGTCAATTAGGATCGCTTAACTATTCTCAGCATTTTGAACATTTAAAGAAGATATAATTATAATTAATTATACGAAATATACATAAGATAGTAGTTGTCGAAAGAGAAAATATTATGATCTAATAATTTCTATTTCCATTTTATATTATAACTAACATAGCATCACCCGCCGCGGCTTCCCCCGCTCTCATAAGATCAAGAAGTTAGAACATTTTAACTAATAATAGAAGTTTTATTTGTTTATCGATAAAAATGTTTTAAGTATGCAATTGAGCATTATTTCTTCAATGATATTTTCATGCATAGCTATAATTTTTAACCTGGTTAAAATTGCTCTGATTGGGTGACTAAAGATAACTAAAGCAAAATTGGATATATTATTTTTAATTTTAATGTATGATTTGATAATAGAGATGGACAGAGTCTATTAAGAAACTCTTACGGATAATAGACTACATCATCTGTGCCTAGGACTAAAGGCCCATGAATAATCTTTTACAAAAAATATCAAAAGGCAATGAATTAACATTTTGCTTTGGTTGTGATTTCTAATCGGCAGAAACAGTTTTATCAATTTCACCTGGATGTATTTTAATTCATAACTATAAATGTATAAACGTATAACACTGTTATAAGACAGTGTTACAAAGCTCAATTCTGCCACACAACGCTGTACATTTAAATTATTATTATAGTTAACTTGACTATTTTATACCTTCGTGGAACTATGAAAATGGTATGGTTAAAATTTGATAGTTCAATAGTATTACAATTGCAAATTCTGTTGTAGAATGACGGTAGCCACGTATCAACTATAAGGATGAGGTGGTTAAAATTTGGTGCAGATTGGTTCAGTAGCTTTCCCGGTCAGTGATAAAAAACTAAAAATGGCTTGTCCTTTTATATACTAGTATAGATTATTGAGTTATTCTACATGAAGTTTCCATTTTAGACAAAAAGAAGTAATTAAAAAAAGTAGCTAACATATCAATTATATTTTCAAATATATTTTATTTTATTGAAACAACTGGTTGTCTGTAGAGATAGGTCAAGAGAATACGGGAGATGAGGTAGGACCTCTTAACCCAAATACTTTAATTTATTTACTGAATTTATCGAAATATGAGGTTATTATGCAACAGGGTACGGTCCTTTCCTGATCAGGAGTGCAGGCAACATCATAAAACAACAGTTTTATCAAATTTTAGTGCATAATGATTGATTTTTAGGCAGTACTACTGATTAATAATGAGTAAATTAATTTCAATTTACCTGATTTCGGAGTCCATGGCCTCTGTGTGCGGAATGAGTGGTTTTGGAATAGGTGACAAAAAAAAAAAAAAAAAAAAAAAAAAAAAAAAAAAGGGTAAATACTAGCTATCAAACAATCAATCCCTTGATAGACTCAGTTTCGTTCAGGATCTCCGGTCCCAGGGGAAAATTGTTGACTTTTTTTTTCGATTTCATTCAATTAAAAAGAAAAAAAAAATTCTTTTCATTGTTCCACCAAATATGGTGTACAATACTGCACAAAAGACGTATACCAGGGTTTGAAATCGATAATTAAAAAAAAAAAATAAATAAAAATCAAATTCAATCAAGATTTTTATTTGGAATTTTTAAAATCATTTGATGATTTTTATTAAGATCGATTTTTATTTTTGATCAAAAGTGATAAGAACTAAATTCTGATCATTAGTTTTGAACAAAATTTTTACAATAAACAATAATTATAATTTTTGAGTAATTCCTTTCTAAATCAGAAAGTTAATTTTTTTGAATGATCTCCAAGATGTATTTTGTATACAAACATATTAATTACTATTGTTTAAGGCCGTAGAGATTCTTTTTCCAGCTCAACAGATAGCGTGGGGCGTAAAATTTTATAAAATAAATCTTATTTATTTATTATTTTATATTTTATCATTTTTTTTTTTCGCACCCAATAATTCTTCTTACTTTGTCACGAATGAATTGATCCGCAATGACCTTAATACTCCATATGTTGCTAATTTGGCGCGGACCAGATACCTTTCCTTCCATAATAAATTTACTATTTATCCAAATCCACTTGTTGCACATCTTGCTTCCTATTCCATTCCTGGCAATCCTCCGAGGCTTCTAAAATGAATGTGGCCTTGAGATCTTCTTCTTTTGTAAATATTTCATTAGAGCACTACTAATGGGTAGTCCCTCTACAAGTTTTAAGCATGTCATTATTTTTCATTTTAAACCTCTTATTTACTAGATGTATTTGTAATACAGTTGTAAATTTCGGTAAATGTTCGGATGGCCGACACCAACCCCTACACGCGCCCAGAATACCTTTTATCGATTCTAACCTTGTTCCGATTTATTTCGATGTTCTAGTCGCTACTTTTAGAGGGGAAAGGTTATTCTCCTACATTTACTGAGAAACTCTAAATCCCTGTTCAATGTAATATTAACTTCTGTTTATCCTCTAATATTAAAATGAGAAATAAGGAAATAATGAAATGGAAATAAGAAAATATCGAAATATAAGACACTAAATCAATTTTGAATTAATATTAATTTAATCAACAATTAATATACTACTGAACCACGAGTAAAGTTAATTCCTGATGAACTTTTTGTCAGAGAAGAGAAAATAACAAATTATAAATATAAAAAAGGCAAAATCCTTAAGTATTTATTTAGTATAACTCCTATTTATTTAACATTTGTAGCTACACGTTTCGGAGACAATGTTCCATCATCAGGCTTCTAATTTTTTTTTAAAAACACATTAATCTATAACATTATACCAATAGTTCTACAATTATATAGTAATGTGTCATTTACCTGTTAATTTGTGATTATTTTCACATTGTCAATTCTCCATGTTATAGGCCATTATATAATATAAGACAGAATCCTAGTAGAAAGTGATGATGTTAATTTCTGCTATATTTTCTCAAAGGAAGTAGAAATAAGAAGACATGAAACCTGTGATATACTTTCTCACATTTATTTATAAACTGATATGTTTTATTGAATTAATTATAGAACCTGTCTCACTTTAGGACAAAAAGTAATATGGATGACAAAGAATCCATTCACAAAATATGTATACTGAAACTTAATCACTGAAATTGAAACAACAAATAAAAATATATAAAACACCAAATCCATGTATAAATTAATCTTGTTAAGTTTTGCAACACTTTTACACATAAGATAAGATGAAATAAGAAAACATGAATTGATAAAACACTTAATCCTTGTGTTGTTAACTTCTGTTTCAACTATTTACATTGAAGAAGTCTGAATATCAATATAAAAAACTAAACAGCACAATCTAAATTGAAACTGTAAAGGTGATTGATTACATGTGAGGTTATAGGAATGAACTATCGAAAAATGTAAACATGAAGTGAAGCGTAAGGATTGAACTGGTCGGTGTAGCGCGGGTCAAGGCAATTTAGTGGTGTCGGCCTTCCGAACATTTACCTAAATTTCTATTATTAAAATAATAAAAAAAATAACTTAATTTGCAACATAATTTTTTTTTTTTTATTTTGAATTAGCTCAACCAGTAGGCATTCAGGTCTAACATATGCTTAATATTGCCGTATATCCGTTTTCGTTATACTGAAAGCACAAAATATTCATTATTACTTCATTATTATTAAAGCCTATAGTCCCTAAATGATATTGATCTATCACAATGATCCAAAGGAAGTCACAAGACCTTAGAAAGGTTCTAAAAGGATAAAGGAAGCATTAGGGAGAAGGAGCAAATACAATTTTTTTATATCCTATTCAGGAATAGGACAAAGGACCTGACAACAGGGGCTAAGTCCTTTATGTCGGAAAAATCCTATCATGGCCTTCCTCTGCTAGGGCATGCTTTGTCATTTTCTGTTTATCTTCTTCATAACTTTTTCATTAGAAACAGTAATTAAAATTTTTACCGAGAAATTGAGTGTGGACCAGGTGCACAGGGCAGTTTGTACCTTGTATGATTAATTGCAAAGCAATAAGTAAATCAATAAGACTAAACTTTCAGATACCTTAGTGCATGTACAAAGAGTATTTTATTTACTTAATGAATTTATGATATTGATTATTGTAGATATTTCTAATAAATTCTTGAATGTTAGAGTACGCAGTGTCCTAATAAAGGAGAAAATACGTTGAAAAATTAATGAATTGAAAAGTTTAATTTTGACAAATATAACCCACCATAATGAAGAGCGAGAATAATATTATGGTTTACACATATATCCCTTATATACTAAAAAAATGAAAGCATCTACAAACAAAGATATCTCTGTTAAATAAAAAATAAAAATATAGTATAATTCGAAGTGAATAAAAAAAACTATAACATATAAATAAAAGGAGTTTTACTTCTATTATTAATTTTTTTTTTATTCGGAGGCGCGTTAGGATACTCGTTTCAGGATCTATCCGATCTAATGATTTTTTTATGGCCGGAGGAAATTCGGATTCTTCTTCACGACAAACTAATTTTTAACCTTTTGAAAATTTATTAAATTGTTTTGTTTTTTATGAACATTCTCTACCCGTTTAATTCTTTTTACAGGAGATTCGTTCTTTTCCGGTTTACTATTTAGGATTTTGGGTCTTTCGGTCAGATATTAAGCTTGTTATTAAATAGAAAAGAATTTTCGTTAGTCATTTCATATGTATATTACATGTAGAACTAAATAAAAAAAATCAAATGGTATAAATAAAAACAATTAAACTCTGTTTTTTTTTTTTTTTTAATTTTGTTTCTTTATTCGGAGGCAGATTAGGCACTAGACTACCAAGCTCCTGCCCTGAGTTCGAATCTGGCTTAAGGCAGAAAATTTATTTTTCATAGCCACTGAAGACAATTTTCACTCATGAAGCTTCACTTGACTTTATCAAGTCACTCGTAAAGCCAATTTTCACTCTTTTCAAAATCCGCCCGATATAACGATTTTTTTTTTTTTTTTTTTTTTTTTATTTCCGAAAGATATTCGGCCTCTTCTTTACGATAAAACTAATTTTTAACCTTTCGGAAATCTAAAAATTGTTTCGTTTTTTAATGAACATTCTCTATCCGTTTCATACTGTTTACAGGACATTCGTTCTTTATCCGTTTACAATTTAGGATTTTGGGTCATTCGGCAAGTTATTAAGCTTGTTATTGAATAGATAAGAATTTTCGTTAGTCATTTCACACCTATCTTATATCTGAAGGGGGTACCCTTAAATTGGAGGAAAACCTGGCGGACGTAGGGATCTTAGTCAACTCTCCTCCCTTTCGCAACCGTAGGCTTCATAGCAGTATATCGATTAAGCACTGAACCCAAGACCCTTCATGGGTTGAATTAGAACAGGTTTGCTTATTTTTTAAGGTTATCTATCATTCTCAATTATTTACAATTATATTTCTTCACCTCATAAAGCTGGGTTACAAGTAACCGTTAATCACTTTCGTTTTAACACTTCACTTGTTCGGAAGCCTATGGAGGTAAAGTTAGGAGCTCTAAATACGTGAATCTCAAAACATATGTGGAAATTGGACAACAATAATTAATGAATTATTTATTGTAGAACCTACATCATTGTTATCGATCGGTTCCTTGGAATTAACTATGTATCATAGATCCTCGATAGATCTCTGTTATCAAGAATCGGTGGAATATACGTACAATCGATATTTGAAATCGATTCATTCCTAGTTTTTATCGACGAGTGATTGAACTGGGTCAAGAGATCAGTAAAACTAGATAAGGACTAAAATAGAGAGTTTGCATAATTAGAAAGATTCAGATGATATCTTTAAAAAATGCTACAATAAAATCAACGAGATTAAAATCATGAATCAAGGTTTTGTTGAATACGTAGTAAGTGATATTAATTTTGAACTTCAAGATTGTGGATATGTCTAGTGTTCAGATATTTCTCAGTTCCAAGTGAAAATATTTCTTGTTAATTTATGATAGTCTTATAAATTGTAATGAATAAAATTAAAATTATCTTCAGATTGTTAAGAAGATATATTTATATTTGAGCTACCAAAAAAAGGTTTGAGAAGAATAATTTTCGGCTCGTCATCTTTATCTTGATGGACCCTTTTTTTTCCCCAAAGAGATCGTAAAAACGGTTTTAGTGTCGGGTAAATACATTTATTCAGTGTCTGCTTTATCTTGAGGCCACAGAGCTCCAGTTATCGATCCCTTAAGGGCGAAGTACACGTGTTTTGTCTCTATATGTTAACAGAAAACATATGAGTAAATAGGACTGTAGTGTTTTTTGAAGAAAGGTAATGTATCATTATTAATATTAGCTACATTACAGTCAAATATAAACAATATTTCATTGTTCGAAATATATTTTTTATAATAAAGGAATATTAAAATATACATTTTTAGTTCAGTCAATGAGTGCTGAAATGATGGGTGTAGAGTGCATGAAATATGCGATGATTTTTGACCTCAGGGATTCGTTAGAAGTTAGAAGGTGAACATACTAAATGTCCCCACCCCTTGGGGGTGAGCTAACGGTGGGGGGAAGGGAAGAAGATCCCATTTTTGGGTTTTTCGATTATATCCCGCAAATAGTGGACTCTACAAAAATATGTTTCAAATAAAAATTAAAGCAAGTTAAATTTTCTATAAAAGTGTTTCTATACATATTTGTTGATTCCAACCGTTTTTGTGATATACGAGTATGTTATTAAAAATCGATGTTTACCTCACTTTTTGTCATAAATTTGCTTCTGCTGCCTTTCACGATTATTTCTCAGAAAAAATGCCAACATCAATTTTGTATAGCATTAAATTTACTTTATATTTATATATACATTATTGGCACTTGAAGCAAATGTTTGAAAAAAACTGGGGTAAACAATATTTATTTTACTTGAAAAAAATCGATTTTTAATAACGCATATCTCGGAAACCGTTGGAATTTCGACAAATATGTATATAGACAATTTTATAGTAAATTTAATTAGCTTTAATTTTGATGTGAAACATGTTTTTCTGAAGTCCACCGTTTTCGAGATATAATCGCAAAACCCCAAAATGGGACCATCTCTTCTCCCCTCGACCGTAAGCTCAACCTAGGGGTTTGAGTTTAGGTTGAGCGCGTAAATTTAGTATGTTTACCTTCTAACTACTCCTTACGATGCTCAGAAGTAAAAAAAAAAAAAAAATGGAATATTTCATGCACCCTACAATGTGTTTATTGTTTATTCACATTTTCAAAAAAAAAAAAATAGAAAGAATACAAAATCTATATAAGAGAATGATGAATGACTATCCCAGATACATTCAAATAAATGTCATATTTCTCGATTCAGATTTTCAAATAGTTAAACAGTTTATTCACACCCAGAACCGGAAGTTTTTCAACTCAAAAAATAATTCAGGAAACCCCTTATCCAAACAATAGGCTGCTCTAACAAGCAAGCCTTACGAAGATACATACCCCAACGTACAAGCCGTGTACTAATAAAATAATATTTAGTTAAGAAAACATTCATAAAATTATCAGTTTAGTTTTAATTTAATATAATAGAGCAAATTAATATATTAGTTTGTTATTCTTCAAATGTAAAAAATTTTACCGTTCCAAAATTTATTTATTTTACTTCAAAGGATGTATTTATTTAAATTTTTTATTTTGACTTACAATTAGTCATTTTTTTAATATCACAAATCTATTCATTCCACATTAAATTTACGAATGTCTTTTGCTTACTTATATTATATAAAAAAAAATAAAACATCAAGAAATTTTATGAACGTTATTCTGAAATCGTACTATATTTTGATATATATATGTTTGGGAAGAATATATGTAACATGATAAGGCCACCCTTATGTTTCATGAATCTTATAAAAAGAAAGGACAAAGGTTCTTCTCTGAACCGCTCGGACTTGTATCGAAAATTATTGGACCTTCTCAGAAGTTGTGATGAAAGACTGCGAGATCTCTGTAAAGGAGCTAAAGTAAAAGGATTCTTTAATATGTGAAAGAGTTGGAGCTCTTCTCGAGGTTCAATGGAGGATGAAAATATCAAGAAAACATGTAAATATTTATATAGAGTTTGTAATTTAAACAGAATATGAAGTTTCTATGTTTGAAAACCTTTACAACGAAACAGTGAAGATTGGGGGAGGTTAAATATCTTATGGACACTCAACATCGAGGATCATTAGTGTACATCTTCAATTTACATACTTTTTTTTCCGTTTAAGATCAGTTTAAAAAAGTGTAATGAAATAAAAAAGTGGAATTAAATAATTATTTCTACATTATTACTACTATCGCCAATAGTTGGTAGGTTTCTTTTCAATCTTGCTACCTGAAAATAAGTATGCCAGTTCCTAGGCAGTCTTCTAGGATGTGTCTAATCTTTAGTCGTATATTATTGCACGTTATGCAATTGCGGAGTGTCTTTCGTTATAAGATTAACATTAGTAAGTCGTATGGTCGATCCGAAGTCCTATTATAACAACTTCTTCTCTTCTGTTTTTGCGATTACAGTTCTCCAAAGACTATTTTGACTCAATATTTTACATACATACATCGGTGGCTCTACATCCCGTCACCGAGACTGGGCCTCCTCCAAAAGCTTTCGCCAGTCAATCCTGTCGCAGCAGCTCTCCAGTTTCGGACTCCCAGCAGAGTCCGTGCGTCCAGTGTCACTGAATCCTCACATCTCACATTTGGCCTGCCGACTTTTCTTCGCCCATGCAACTTTCCGGACAGTATCTTCCTGGGTATCGCCGAGTCATCCATGCGTGCGACGTGCCCGGCCCATCGAAGTCGTCCTATCTTGATAAACTTTACCAAGTCTGCATCCCCATACAGGCCAGCCAGTTCGACATTTCTTCTTCTTCTCCAAATTCCACCCTCTTTAACAGGACCAAAAATCTTCCTCAAAATTGATCTTTCCAAGATCAGAAGCCTATTTTCATCCTGTTTTTTAAAAGCCCATGCTTCTGATCCATAAGTTAAAACAGGACGGACCAAGGTTTTGTAGAGGGTGATCTTGGTCCTGTTAGACAGGAACCTGCTTCTAAAATGCTTCGCAAGGCCAAAGTAGCACCGTCTCGCTGTTGCTATCCTTCTGTTGACTTCTCTAGGGATGTCGTTCCCAGAGTTGATCTCAGCCCCGAGGTAGATAAAGCTACTTACATTTTCAAAATTATATGGTCCAGCCACAAATGGACCAATCCCTGGTCCATCTCCTCCGACTCTCATTTACTTGGTCTTAGATTCATTAATGTGTAGCCCAAGTTTCTTTGCTGCATCTTCTATGGCCAAGACCGCCTCTCTCAGTACACGTTCCGATCTAGCAACAATATCAAAGTCGTCAGCATATCCCAGAAGCTGAACTGTACCGTTATAAAGGGTTGCGTGGAGTTGGATTCCGGACATACGTACCGCTTTCTCTGCTGCAAAGTTAAAGAGAATACAGGCAAGAGCATCCCCCTGCCTCACTCCACAGTTTGTGTTAAAATCATCTGAGTAGTCATTTCCTACTCGTACTGCACACCTCGAGCCCGACATTGTCATTTTCACAAGCCGAACCAGCTTGGCTGGGACGTTCATATCTAACAGGGCCTGATAGAGTTCAGGCCGAGTTACACTATCGTGAGTGGCTTTAAAATCAAGAAAGAGGTGGTGGGTAACTATTCTGTACTCTTTGCATTTCTCTAGCATCAGCCTCAGTGAGAATAGTTGGTCCAACGTGGATCTCCCTCGTCTAAATCCCGCTTGATATTTCCCTATCTCCCTCTCGGCATGAGGGACTAGTCTCTCAAATAGGATATAAGAGAGAACTTTATATGCGCACGAGAGGATCACTATGCCTCTATAGTTGTCGCAGTCCGTAGATAGGTCCCCTTTCTTGTGCAGTGGGTAGATAATTCCCCTTTTCCACTCATCAGGCATCTTCTCCTCTTCCCATATCTTCAAAATGAGATTATGGAGCTCCTTTCTCACTTCTATTCCTCCATAGCGTATCAGCTCCGCTTGAATTCCATCCAGTCCCGGAGCCCTGTAGTTTTGTCTCCATGTCTTCATCATCCGGTGGCTCGGCATCGTTAGAGAAGTCGTCCTCCTCTCGGGCCATTTCTACTTCAAGGTTCTCCATTTGAAGTGCGCCGCTGAAGTGCCTTGCCCATCTCTTCAGGATTTCCCTTCCTCTGTCAGCAGGTTTCCGTCCTCATTCTTGCACATAATTACTTAAGGTTTGAAGGCTTTACGGCCCTCATTTACTTTCTGATAGAAGAGGCGAGTGTCGCGAGATGTCCTGCGGTCTTCTACGTCCTTCATCCTGCAATTCTCCCAAGCTCTCTTCTTTCTCCTGTGCAATCTCTTTTCCTCCCTTCTTTTATTTCGATATGTCTCCTGTGTTGAACGTGTATGGCGTTGGATGGCCTTCTTATAAGCTACATTTTTCTTATTTGTTGCCTCGATGCATTCACCATCAAACCAAGGGGACCTCCTGCTTCTTATCTGCAATCCAAGGATTTCCTCTGCAGTAGCTTTTAGCGCTTTAGCAATACCCGACCACTGGTCATCCACTGTGTCATTCCTATCCCTTAGTTCCTCCCCCAGCTTAATATGAAGATGTTGCTGATAGGTTTCACACATTTCTGGATCCTTTAGCTTATGAACATTGAATTTCTTCATCACAGCTTCTCCAATATCCGAGTTCCGTTTCGTTGGTAATCCGGGCGCGTATACGGGTAATACTGAGGTAGTGATCCGAATCCACGTTTGCTCCTCTGTATGTCCTTACTCCAATCAAATTGGACCTGTGACGGGCGCTGATTAAAATGTGGTCAATCTGGTTGGTAAAGGCTCCATTAGGTGATCTCCAGGTAGCTTTGTGAATATTTTTGCCTGGGAACATGGTACTTCCGACCACCAGGCCGTAAGTGTTCGCAAAATCAATCAGTCTTTGGCCATTGGCATTTGTGTTTTGATGAAGACTGAAGGTTCCAATTTTTGGTAGATGTATTCTTTCCGTGCCTATCTGGGCGTTCAAGTCTCCTAGAACTATTTTAACATCATAAGCTGGACAAATCTTGAAGGCTTTAGAGAGATCTTCGTAAAACGTGTCCTTCTCTTCTTCAGATGACACTTCAGTTGGTGCATGACAGTTAATTATCGAAATGTTGGAGAATTTTCCCTTAAGACGTAGGTAGCATAATCTAGGGGATATGGGGATAAACTTTGTTACCAATTGCCGGGCTCTTCCTCTGATGATAAATCCGGTTCCATATATATATGGTTGGTTTCATGGCCGCTGAAGTATATGGTATGGTACTTCTTTTCATGAGTGCCACTTCCAAGCCAGCGGACTTCCTGGACCGCTGCGATGTCGATGCGATAGTTGTCAATTTGCTCGAGAGCGTTCGTAGGGCTCCGAGTCTATATAATGATAAAATGTTCCAATAGGCGATTCTTAAATCCTTCAAACATTTCCTGGTTTTGTTCCGTAAAGACAATCCGGCTATTTCTGCTTGTAGAGGTTTCGTAATAAAGAGTGTTTAAGAGTGTTCTCAATATTTTAACATGCGGCAAATGTCTTCTAGGCTGTAGATATTTGTGATATCAATTGACTGCTGCTTTCTTGGCTGCCCGATCTGCTTTTTTGCCATTGTTTCATAAACTTGGGATTTCTTTATTAGGTGATCTTTAGTGTAGGGACTGTAATATAGACAGATATGGAATCTGTGCATATTACCAAGTCTTCTTAATCACACTGCATAATATAAATTATTGCCGTACAAATAGCGTAATATTCAACTGTAAAGTTACTGATTAGGGAAGGACATTTCTAATTGACAATGCTGTAGTTTATTACAAAGGATTAGTTACTGCATCTTTCCGTGAATTTTTATAATCCGCTAAATGCCTTATTAAAAACTGAGTTAATGTAAATAAATAAATACAATAATTTGTTTTGTTGTTTAAATAGCATTTTTATTGAGTAATTATTACAATCTGCCACAAATGAGGGCAATAAGTAATATAAATGGCTTAATAATTACATTCACACATTATGTACAGTAAAAAAAAAAGAGATAAAAGAACGAAAAGAGCTATGCTATACATAACTAATATAAAATATACAATATACATCTGAGTGAAATATATAAATTAAAATAAAAACATAAAATTAAATAACAGTAAGTCAAAAAAAAGACAAAATTAAATTAAAGGTTAAAAATACAATCATACTTTATTAACAATCTACATTACACTACCTGACCTGACCCATCTCTACACTTATGGACAAGCCAGGCACAGAGAGGTCCCAGATCTTCTCTCTCAGCTTGCTGACTGATAAAAAAAAACTTCTGGAGGCTGAATGAGAGAGCTATATACATTCACTCAGGGTATGAGCGGAGAAGCTGGCCATTGCCAAAACTACAACATAAATAAATGATCTCGGAGCCACTGCCGTTTTATTTTGCGAGTGAATATCAGGAGGTGAGGAACTGGATAATGAATGAACTAGAGAGTTATTTAAAATACCATTGAGGCGATAGAATTAAAAAAAAAAAAAAAATTTAAGATCTGTGAAATTGTATGAAGAATCAATAGAAGCTAATTATGACGGAGTGGCTTTTTCCTTTGCCTATTCTATTGTTATTTCCTGTTCCATTTTACCGTCACTTGATATTACTAAACGTAAATATGTAAACTGATTTAATTTCTTTAATGCAGTTCCTTCCAGTAACGAAGGTTCTGACAACCATTACTTCACTGTTTTTCTGCCTTATAATCAAACCTATTCTTCATTATTCGTGCCCAGTTATTCAAATGTTCTTTTAACACCTGACTGTTTTTACACCGCATTATTATGTCATCTACAAAAATCATAGCAATAATTATTTCCATTGGTGTTCTTCACGTCAATATAACTTCTATGACAGCATTAAATAATACCGGTGTCAGAATACTACCTTGGTTTAGTACTTTCTTCTCTTTAAAACACTCTTTATATCCCATTTTAGTGCTTATACGACATTCACTGTTTTTCTGCCTTATAATCAAACATATCCTTCATTATTCGTGCCCAGTTATTCAAATGTTCTTTTAACATCTGACTGTTTTTACACCACATTATTACGTCATCGTAATAAAATCATAGCATTAATTATTTTCATTGATGTTCTTCATGTCAATATAACTTCCATGACAGCATTAAATAATACCGGTGTCAGAATACCTACTACCTTGGTTTAGTACTTTCTTCTCTTTAAAACACTCTTTATATCCCATTTTAGTGCTTATACGACATTCAAATGTTCTTTACAACTCTTTAATCCATTCAACATATTTTTCCTCCAACCCTAACTGCCTTAAGCTTTCCCAGATCACACATCTCTTGACAGAGTCATTAACCTTCTCTATATCTATAAAAAGAAGGATAAGTTTCTGATTTATTCCCAGTTAATAGAGAAGATTGTAATATAATATTTATATATAAAAAAAAAAAATAAATAAATAGTCTGCACTACTTTATGGAAATGAAGTCATGTTTCGATCTGCGAAGAAAACATTACAAAAATAAAATAAATTTATATTATAAATCAATCTAATGTGGATTTAAGGAGAGAGGGAGAGAGAGAGATAGTTATTTTAGGAAAAATCCAGGAGACTGGAGAGAGAACCCTCCAGTATCCAGGGGGTTAGCAGGCACCGACTTACTACGTCGGGCCATAAATCTCCAAGTTAATTCGCAACGGGTTGTAAAATGCCTCAAGGTTGTATTAGGGTTATTTTTCACAGTTGAAGAAGAACTGGCATTTTGTCATAGCAATGTCAGTTCAAGTTGTTGGGAAACCCTAATATCAACCTGTGGTACACTCATGAATAATCAGCATACTTGAAAAATAATGCCTCAAAATGATTCATGATTTATTTGTTTCTGTGAAAATCGTGCCTCTGCTATTGTGTGCAGCTAATTTTTTGTTCTTTTTTATACATTTTTATTTGTTTGCAAATCTTTTCGGGACTGGTTTTATACATATTATTATTTATATATTATTTATTTATAGTGTAATGATATGTGCTAACTAAAGGTTTCATAATTTAAAAAAATAATTAAATAAATAAATTTAATTATATTGGAAGAAATATATAACTGATTTAAACATTTCCATGGTTGTTTAATTAAATAAAGAGGTATGATTTAAAGAGAAAATTATAATTACAAAACAAAAATCAATATATCCAATTCTTACGCTCAATATTTTATTATTTCAGTAATAATTTTATTTTTTTTAAGTAAAAAAATTAATTACATTTTATTTTGTTGAAGAAATGAAAATTGACATTTAATTGTATTTTTCAAACATTATTTGAAAATGCAGTGGCATAGTTAAAATATTTCAATACTATTGATAAACTGGTTCATTAACAAATGCTTTACACACTCTTGATATAATTATGAAAGATAAAACTAAATATTAAACGGTAACTCTTCAATATGTAATGTTTATATAGTTGAATAAAACAAGTGATTATACAAAAGGGAAAGTGCTGATTAAGAAGGCATCAAAGCGAAAAAGAAAGGAATTATGCCAGAGGAAGGTACTGTGAGTAGGGGATCCAGTCAAGAAGAATTTCTTGGGCCCAAGGCAACAAGAATAATGAATGATTGAAGTGAACTACAGCTCTGAATGTATGACAGAGCGTCTAATAGCTTATCATTTTAGAAATGTCCTCAGATATTTTATATACCAACATAACAATATTTTTTTGGTAGATACTTTATCTAATTCTTATTTACCAATATAAAAATTATATTAAAATGATTATTACAATATAATATTTATAACGTTATTCATATATTATTTTATTTATACATATTTATATACTAATTTTTAGTATGTATCTCTCAAATTTTATATTATTGTTAACTGGATGAGTGCCGATGTCAGGAAAGATATTTATGAATGGTAATATTTTTTCAGTTCTGAAGAGGATCCCATTTAAAAAAGGGGTCGAAACGTTAATAAAAATGAGAGAAAGAAAAAGAAAAAAAAAAATGTAATAAAGCATATAGTTTTTATAACAAAATATTGTTAAACCTAAAGGAGGACCTATAACTCGAGTATTGTAGAATAGTTATTTAAATAATTTCTAAGGGTCGACAAAATATAACTTTGATATATATATATATATATATATATATATATATATATATATATATATATATATATATATATATATATTTTTTTTTTTATTTTTTTAATATATGTCGAAAAAGACAAGAAGCAATATTTGTACGAGCATTGGACGGTTAACTAGGAAACAATCATCATTAACATTTGCTCATAAAGGATTTGCTGGGTTGTTGAAGTCACTTTGATTTCTCGAAGGCAGGACTTTTTCAACATTGTTTGATTGGATAATTTTTAGTAAATGGAGAGATCATATGAAGGCAGATAAAATGTTGGTTCTTAAAGAAATGAAAATTAGTGTTATTTTGGAACCAAAAACTTTTTGATTTACATTTGTAATGTTATTTATATTTTTTGCATACAGTTTTTGTTAATTAATATATACATATATGTAATACGCCGACTGTCCTCCGTTATTTATTCTTATGTTCCTTTACTTTTTGTGATCTCGATTAACCGAGGATTTGGCTATCCAGGCTATCTCGTCGGTTAATCGAGTCCCAAATGTATACTGTTTTTATCAGCTTTGTATAATTCAAAATTTTGGTTATAACTTTTCACAAATGAGCTCCTGAATGCTATTTTAAAATTCTTGTTTAGCCGTTTAACAATCACGCAGTGATAACATCGATCAAGTGGCATTTCGGTATTTTGTTCGAATAATTCATCATATGTCAGTATTGGATAAATGGGAGAAAGGAATTCTATTAGGTCACTGGTAAATATAATGTGGTATTCTCTAATTATTTGTATCCTCGAGGAAAAAAAAAGTATATAAATCAATTTTTCGTCAATATTTTGTTGAAATAAATAGGCACTTGCCTTAAAGAACAGATGTTTATCTAACCATCAATGTTGATAGATTTGAAAGAGAAATCACTCAACGAATAAACAAAAGCTTCTGTTTGGAAATCTGTGGCCGACAATGGCGCTGGAGCTCAATAGTTACACAAATAGCCGCAACAGAACACAAAAAATATCTTTTTTCATTTTCTTTTCTACACCGATTGAAACAATGTTTTGAATAAATACAAAAAAAGACGTAACATCTAAAAAATCGGAGATAACTAAGTTATGGTAGAATATTATACTGCATGCAAATATCACTTCTCAGAGAATCATTACAAAATATTATTAAAGATCAGTTTTTAACATTACATTGAAAATCCAGTGAATAATTTCATTCCAAAAATAATTGATTTTAATTTTTTGTTTCAAGTATGTGTTATTTTACATTTTTATGTTTTATGGAGATTACATTTTTCATATTTTCAGATCATTTATATGATTAAAACTTACAAATATACATGAATTTGATAAAACTTTATTTTATTCTTGTAAAAAATCAATGTTTCTTTTTTAAGGTACCGAAAGAGCATTTCTAAATGAAATATTTCTTTACAGCCTAATTACACTGGTCAAAAAAAAGAAAAGAAATTATTTGTTTCCTGACTATTTTGTTGTTTCTAACTCACTTTGATACGTATTTTGTAAATATGAAAACAATGTTTCTCTAACAGCTTTTGTTCTTGTGTTATAGCTTACCAAGATTTTAAATTTTTGTTGGACAGTAAAACATATTCTGTTGTTGTTTTCGATGTGCAAGCGTCTAGGCGGTGTTGTGTTTTTAATTCAGATTGTTTCCGCTATATTTGTGGTGAATATATATATTTAAACAATATCAAAAACCTATATCAGACTTTGTAAAAACTGCATATCGTCAATACTTCAAAATAGATTTGTACAATCAGGACAAACCATGGGTTCCTCATATTGTTTGCCAAAAATGTGTTGTGTGTCTACGGTTATGGTGCAGCTGGAAAAGAAATACAGTGAAGTTCGTAACTCCCATGATTTGAGAACCTCAAAACCATCTTGACGTCTGCTACTTCTGCAGATTAAAATGAACGGGATTAAACCTGGAATTCGAAGTAAGTGGTGATATCCTAACTTATCTTCTGCTCAACGACCTCAATTAAATTCACGAGAGGTACAAACCAGCACATCTAAATCCTCTGATAAACAAAATATATCAAGTGATAACTGCGATCTAGATTGCAAATAGAATAGAATAGAAAATAAACTTTATTCTATATTTAATATTTGCATGCTAAAATATTTTATAATCATTATTGTTGTAAAACTACTTACAAACTTCGACTTCTCTAATTCCATCACCATAATTCCACTACAAATCACTAACACTCACAATGATAACATTTTATTAAGGGTACACTATTTATTTCAAAATATGTATTTTTCTACCGCATACTTCCTTGAACTTCACCTTACGGATACTAAAGTGACATTGAACCATATCTCTAGCAAACCAAACAACTTAATATCCACGCTTACTATCAACATAACTACTGAATTAACTAATAAACATATACCCTCATATCTGTTATTGTTATCATTTTCTATTAATTATGTTTATATATGTATGTATGTGTGTATATATGTATATACATATTTTTTTTTACGCTCTAGTAATCTTAATTTCACATTGAAATTAAATGTTAACTAATAACGAGAAAATTAAATTCATGATGTGGAATGCACAAACAATTCGTCGAAACGATGTAGAATTTAAATTATTTCTAGAGCAAAATCAACCCCACATCATTTCTGTGTGTGAAACCCGGCTTTCACAGCAAGACAGGTTCACGGTTCCGGGATATAAGATTTACAGAAATGATCGCAACAGAGCGGGAGGGGGCGTCATGATTTTAGTTCGCTCCGATGTCCAACACCACTTTCAGCTTGTGCCCAACTTGAAATTCACTGAAGCAGTCGCTATTAATACAATCATTAACAATAAATCAACTACAGTAATTTCCGTTTACATTCCACCAAATAAAATAAATATCGTAGATATCAACAAACTATTTCATTTAAACAAACATGTTTTAATTTTTGGTGATCTAAACGCAAAGCACGTTCAATGGAATTGCCATAGCACAAACAAAAATGGAAAACTCATTTTAAACTACCTATTAAAAAATGAAATTCAATTACATAGTCCGTTTGAACCAACCCACATTCCTACTCAGGAAAAATACAAACCTAGTATCATTGACCTAGCCCTGACCAAAAATATTCAAAATTTATCTCCACTCATCGCTTTACCTTGTCTCAATTCGGACCACAACCCTGTGATTTTTCGTATTGGATCATCACTAACCATTTACCCTAATAAAAAGAAATTCGTATTCAAAGAAGCTGATTGGCCCAAATTTCGTAAAACGTTAGATTCACAAATTAGCATAAACCCTATAATTAAAAACCCTCACGACATTGATCGTAACATTAAAAAACTAAACCAGTACATCAAACTCTCGATGAGTGCTTCTATACCTCAAAAATCGTCAAAAACGATCCGTTGCAACAATTTACCGTTAGTTCTGTTAGTACTAATAAAAATTAAAAATAAACTTAGGAAAAAATATCAACAAAACAAATCCATTATACCAAAGACAGTTTTTTATAAATTCAACAATTATATCCGATCACGCATCAACAGTTGGAAAAATGAAAACTGGGCAAACTCTCTAAACTCATTCACTCCCGGTGACAAAAATATTTGGAAAATACATAGGATCTTTACTAAATGTTCTTCAAAAATTCCTCCATTAAAACAAAATAGTTGTTATGCCTATCTAGATGGTGATAAAGCCGACCTACTAGCCACCCATTTTCACTCGACTCATTTAATCACATCAAATTTTGGATCAAATCACCACCAACGGAAAATTCAAAAATCAGTCCGAGACTATTTAAATCTCCCTCTCAATCACAGTTTCCCTTCGATCTCACCCAGAGAGACTAGCAAAATAATCAGAAACCTGAAAACAAAAAAAGCTCCAGGTGACGATGGAATTCCATCTATAGTTATAAAACACCTCAGCAGAAAAGCCATTTTCAATGTAACCAAAATATATAACTCTATATTAAGGTACAATTATTTCCCTAAGACTTGGAAAACCTCAAAAACCATCGCGATTCCCAAACCAAACAAAGACCCCAAACATATTTCAAATTACAGACCTATAAGTTTATTAAACATAATTTCAAAAATATTTGAACGATTATTATTAATCCGTATCCACAATCACACCAGACAGAACAATCTAATTGCAGAAGAACAGTTCGGATTCAGGGCACACCACTCCACTGTTGACCAATTAGCTCGACTCACCGACTTCATAACGAAGGCATTTAACGAAAAAAAAAAAACATGTTGGGATGCTTATGCTAGATCTTGAAAAAGCATTTGACACCGTCTGGCACACCGGTCTCATTTATAAATTGATTACGTACAAATTACCTCCTTACCTTATTCACATTATCTATTCATTCCTATCCAACAGACAATTCTATACCCAAATAAACTCATCATCCTCCAAAATACATACCCTTCCCGCTGGTCTTCCACAAGGTTCCTGCTTATCCCCAACACTTTTTAACCTGTTCCTATCTGACTTACCAACGCACCCTAATGTAATAACATCCCTATACGCAGATGATACAGCATTATACACAACCTCTTACCGAATGGACACAATAGAAAATAGGTTACTACAAACTTTCAAAAAAATCAATAAATACTGCCAAAGATGGAAACTGAAGGTAAATACAAGTAAATCAGAAGCCATTATTTTCACTAAACGAAGGCCACTCATAGGCAAACATATTACTTTAAACGGTGAAAACATCCCTTGGTCCAAATCTGTAAAATACCTTGGTTTAACGTTAGACAGATCCTTAACTTACACTGCCCACATAAACGATAAAGTAGACAAAGTAAAAAAAATCATATACAAGATGTTCCCTTACTTTAACAAAAAATCTAAATTGAGTCCAAAAAATAAACTTATATTATACAAAACAGTTATTCGATCCCAAATCACATATGCTTCACCTGTGTGGAGCTCAACTTGCACAACCAACTACCGCAAACTCGAAAGAATACAAAACTTGTGTATGAGGATAATCAATGATTACCCTCGGTATACAAAAATATCAACAATGCTGCACGATCTCAATCTTATCCCTATCCAACTTCACATCCACGATCAAACAAAAAATTACTTTGGTAAAACAACAATCTTTCACTTATACGAGAAATCGGTAATTACATCAAATCATCGTTAAAAAGATATACACACAAAAGAACAAAACATATACTCCTCACTTAATCTAATTTATAGATTATTATTATTATTATTATATTATTATTATTTTATAGTGGTGTTCAACATTTGTTATAATACATTCTTTAGTTTTCTTGCTGTTTTTTTTTTTTTTTTTTACTATTATATGAAGTAAGACATATACTTATAAGCTCTATTAATTGATTTTATTTATTTATCAATATTATATTATTTTTTTGTTGTTGTGTAGGTTTTTTCTATTTTTCCTGCTGTTAAAAGATAAACTTTGAACTGTAAAGCCTATTCACAATTATAAAATTATATATTCATGGGACGACTGTCCCCTAATATGAATTGTAATATAAAATGTAAATAAAGTATTAATACAAAAACTTTATTCTGGGACGATGTCCCCTAGCTTAATGTACATAAATAAATACAATGAGTGAAGATGAAAAAAATAAATTAACAATCTGGTTAACTATTTACAATTTTACAAATAAAGAACAAAAACAGACACAGATGAAATAAAAATTACAAAAATCCAATAATTGTAGGAGAAAAAATAAAAACCTATTTACATCTACTAAAATGTAGCCATTCAGAACCTCAACCATTTAATCAAAAATAACTAAATGACTTTGTGAGGGAGCTGAACTTGCCGAAAGAATCTTCAGAATTTTTTGTATCTCGTTTAAAAGAAACAAATTGCTTAATCCCGAAACCAACATTATTTTTTATTGTACCCGAGAAAAGAATCTGTAACCTATTTTTTTCAAGAGAAGGATTTAGTCTTTTGTGACGATGTTGGTGGTATTTCGCAACAGATAGGTTTAATAAACTACAAGCATAAGGATTGGTGTAGTTTTATGGATTAGTGTAGTGAAAGGAGTTTAAAGTGTGTTTTGCTCCACAACAGTAACAAGTACGGATCCATACCTATTGCACATTGGATAATTTTAAAAGAAGGATACACAAATATTTTATCCAAAGAGATCTGCCTAAAGTCGTTTATTAAAAAAAATCCTATAAAAGATCATTTGATAACAATGTTCAATAAAATTTTGTTAACAGTATGTATTAATTTCTTTCCATTTTTTAATCAAAACAGTAAAACTATATATTTCACAAAATAAAGCTGTTAGCAATCTCCCAGTATTTTTTTCATAGTCAGGGCCTTTGAAATACCCAATAACAATAAAAAAATGAAGGAAACAAAAATTGTGTTGACCATTGTTTATTTATTTATTTATTTATTTCCCTTCCTTGCCTCTCGGCTACACGGGTTTTGGAGGGATGGCTTGTAGCCATCACTGCTGGTTTTAACAGTTTAAATAACATTTCAATTTTACTTTTAACATTGCAAGAATAAATTTTCTTGAACATTCAACAGAACATTTCAATATTACATTTAACATTTAATATTTCAAGATTACACTACGCGTTTAGGTAACATTTAATATTTAAAATACATTAAACGCTTTACATAACTACATACTTGTGTTTAATACAATATACCTTATATCTAATACAACAACTTATATTTAATACTACATACTATATTAAAATTAACTACATACTAACTATAACATACTATAATACATAATAATAACTACATAATAACTCTAACATACTAATTTAAAATAACAACATACCTATATCAATTTTTTTTTTTTTTTTTTTTTTTAATTTTACGTTTATATAGGCATTATTCGGTGATGGGGTTGTCGTCAGCATCATTCCTGTCCAGGATTCTTTCTGGGGCGTGGCCCCTTCTTCCTAGGTTGAAGTGCTCTACCCCCACTTCAGTTTTCCAACCATACACAAAACTTTTGTAATACGGGTAGTTGTCAGCTGATACTAGTTGAGGGAAATCACTCTCCGTTAGAACATACAGCCCTGTTTCTCTCTGTAGCTTGGCTCTCAATGCCTCAAAGGCAGTGCATGAAATTACCACATGTTCAGCGGTTTCCGGTACACCACAGCTGGGACAAAGCGGGTCAATATTTTTACCATGTTTCTGGAGCTTGGCTCGAAAGCCCCCGTGCCCTGTGAGAAACTGTGAGATCCAGTAATCCGGGAGTACCCAAGTTGCTTGAAGACGTGACCTAACAGTGGGGAAAAATTTTCTAAGAGTAGCCCCTTTCGGGGTTGTTACTCACCGCCTGTTCCATTCTTCTATCGTGTACTCTCGGATTATCTCCAACCATTTCCTTGGATTTGCGTCGATCAGAGACCGGAGATTATTTGGTAGTCCCACCGAGCCTTCCCTTTTCATTTTAAATTTAAAACCATCTTCTTGCAGTACAAGATCAAGAGGTACCCCTCCTGCTAAGACCTGGACCCCCTCATGAGACACTGATCGGTACGCCCTGGTGACTCGCAGCAGAGAATTACGCTGAATTGTGTTGACCAGTGTTATGGAAAAGTTTTTTTTACAATTATAATACCATATCTTTACTTCTTTAATCTGTAATTGAATTTGGTGACACTAAAGATTAATACTAAACATTAGAAAACATATAAGAGAATAGATTAATAACACAAAGAAATACAACTTCCCTATCCATTTAAATGCAAATAGCCAATAATTCAACAAAGACTGATGGAGGAAACTAATAGATCACGTAGAAAATAATCTGAAGTTATATATTCACGAATCAATAAAAATAATAGAATCGTTTAGAATCAACCATTATGACCTTGATGTTCCATATGTTGCTGTTATGCAGCAGATATCTATACTTTTTTTTTCCTCTTTGATTTGAAAATCCACCCCTGTCACATATCCCGTTACAAGAAGCAGATGTGTTCATGATAAGCAAGACACCTGGCACGAGACAAGTTAGCACCCAGCGGTACATACTCCTAACATCATTTTTAATTAATTTCATCCGAGTAGATTCCTCAACCTTAAATGCCTCCTTCGGGTATTATCGGGCCTGTTTCTCGAGGCCTACATAGTAAAACTTGAATAGAACTACTCATCAGTAGCACTTCAATAAAAATTCTACACTACAAGATCTCTAAGCCATCTTCTTTTTAGACGCCTCAGAGGATTATAAAAGGATAGACATCTGATTTTGGCTACCATATATCTACAACATATGGAACATTAAGATCTTTATGGACAAGTTTATTAGTGACAAAGTAAGGAGCGTTATGGATTTGTCGAAGTATCCCCGCTTGACACTAGTTACCTATACTTAACGATAAAGTTCATTGTCATCCATTATTAATTTCTGGCCTTTCTTCTTAAAATAATCTTTTGAGGCGCCTGAAATGACTTTTTAGTACTGTCTTTAGTCAAGTTCTACCAATAGGCAGTGGCTTTTAAAATCGATAGTGTGTCACATTATCCCATTTAATTGAAGTATTTCTCTACATTTACCAATCTCAATAAGTATAAAAAATAAAAAAAATAAAAAAATAACTGCTCCAAGAGATTTAAAATAAAATAATGACGAACAGAAGTGGATATTTCGCTCTTCAATGTTTTAATGATGAAAAAAAACAAGAAATTCCAGAAAACGTTTAAAGTGAACAACAATCCCTCTGATTAAAATCGTGTTTTTCTCCGAACTCATCGAAACAAATGACAATTTTCTTTTTAAATTACTCGAGGATGAGATTACCGAGGCTTTTCTATCAGTTCTTCGAAGATGTTTACTCAGTTATTCAATTGTTTTCTCAGAAATGTTATTTTGAATTCTTGTTGAAAACCTTTCTTTAATGGTTAGAATTTATTTTTTCAAAGGGAAAATTGTATTTCTGGAGGTTACTAGTAATCAAATTTCTTGGCATTATACTCTATTTTGACAATGTATTTTATTAACTTTTTCGAGAACTATTGTTTTAGTTTATTGGGATTTAACTTTTGTGGGAGTTTAATCCGGCGTTTGTCGCTAGCCGATCTGGTACACCGTTAGTCGCTAGGTGAGGCATTTCCCTCATTTATTTTATTCTCATAAAAAATGTTGTTTTATGTTGCCAAATAAAAATAAAAAATGTTTCAGTAATTGTAGTATGTAACATAAGGATTAAAAATATATTTTTACAAAGATATCTATTCTAAAAAAAAAAAAAAACCAAACAAAGATTAAATATTTTAATATTTACATAATAATGTGTTAATCATCAGCTAGATAATTTTCTACTATTCCTAGACAAGTATATGTAGTATGTTCATTGCAAATTGGAACACTTTTTACAATTTTTTGTTGTTTTTTTTTTTAATTTCTTGGGCACACTTATCCAGATCTATTTTGTATTGGCTCGAGAAGCCACGAACAAGAATCTGGAATATTAAAAATTTCAGATTCCTATTAAATGATTGAAAAATAATATAAATACAATTCACGACGATTTATCAACTAATAACTTACAATTTATCTTCTCAACTGGCTTTATATACAAAAATTCAAATTATCACAAGTCAATCGAAGAAATTCAAAAACTCGCTCAGTAAAATGTCACGAATAAAATGCACGAGAATAAGCTGATACTGAGGAGTGGTAACTTGGTTTATCACGCGTGAGGTAATTGCTCATTTCCCGCAATTTTTAGTAAACATCTCCCAATATCCAGGCCATCTGCCTCCGTTTTACTTAGAAACCAAATATTCTTATTCACAAATTTCCTAAACTCAGCTATACTGAGGGACAGTGATGAAAGTCCTGACGGACTTATAAAATATGTTTTAGAAGGGTGAGGGAAATGCTCACCTGGCGACCAACGTTTAACATACAATAATCCTCTCCTCTGTAACCTACAATAATTCATATTGTTTATTGATCCTGTAATATATAATTTTATTTTTATTTTCATTATCATTATATAATTTACACGAGAGGAAAAATCTTGAATCTACCCTAAATTCACGAGGAAAAACCCTTACCGAATTTATGGTACTAAATTCTTTTGTAATTTTGAATGGTCGTTCAATTGGTTATGTGAAGGGGGCTTTCACATTCGTAAGTGGTCAGGGTAAAAACACGACAGATCACGTTTGGTGTGATACAAAAGCCTTAGTAATTGTCAAAGTTTTTGAAGTAATGCAGGACGTTACTTTATCAGGCCATTTCCCTGCAATTGTTCAATTTGAAACGTTAATACCTAATAGAGAAAAAAAAAAAAAAAAAAAAAAATGTAATAACCAAAATCAAATGGGAACTGGAAAAATCTGATATTTTTAGAAATAGTTTGTCGCATTCACCATTAATTAAAATCAACTTTGAATACGAAAATATAGACAAAATAGCCGAAAATTTAAATCAAGCTAAAGTTTCTTTAGATATAATATATCAGTATCATGTATTTAACTATTTGCCTCAGATATGAAATATATGTTTTTAAAAGTAGGAATAGTCAAATATGTACTTTGATAAATTTTAAAGGTTTAAAAATGAAATCAATAAGAGTAAATTTTTTGATTAGGCATAATTTGTATTATTTATTATTTAGATTGAAAAAAAAAAAATTATTTACTTCTTATTCTTTGTATTCAATCATTAGTTATATTTATTTCATTGTTATATTATTGGTATTATTGTCTGTTTACTATGATATATGTACTGTAATATTTATAGTTGTATTAATATGTGTATAAAGTTCATTGAAAATATAATACCCACCTACTTAATAATAAAAAGAGTAGAATGAAGAAGATTTCAAAAAGTCCCCTTTCTTTATTCACTTACAAATTTAATAGGAAACGTTTAAAAATATTAAAAAATTGAGAGATGGTTCTCTTTTAGTACAAACGTTGAATGGAGAACATCTAACAAATTATTAACCTAAACGACTTTGGAGGACACAATCCATTGAGATAACGCCCCATAACACTTTAATTTTTAGTAAAGGAGTTATCCGACATTATGACCTTCAATATTTAGAGATAAATGAAATTAAAAAAGAATTAAGTCCAACTGTAAAAGACGTCGTCAGAATAAAATCGAGAAAAGATGGAAAGGAAATATTTACACACAACTATATATTAACCTTTCCAACTCCCAAACCTCCAGAAACCTTGCAAATAGGTTATGAAACTGTACGTGTACAGCCATATATACCCAACCCACTACGGTGTTTTAATTGTTTAGTTATTAACTGTAATGCTCACACAATGCTCTTGATCGCTCTTGCCCAGCGTTTAAAATACAAAAAAGAAATTAAAGCGATACAAATTAGTAATAAAATTTCATTATTTGAGGCAAAAAAAAATATACAGAGAAAAAAATCCTACCCACTTAAATAAGACATTTGCAGAGATAACCAGAAATCAAACAATTGAGAAAAAAGATGTCGCTATACAAGCAAATATTTTGTATTATTTTACAGATTTTTCTTAAAAAAACGATAATAATAATTTCAATCCAGCTGTAAAACCTCATAAAGAAAATAGTCAAACTAAAAGGCAGTCTAATGATACCCAGACCACATTCACTGCTTCTGATAAAATTATCCCTATAACAGGGGAAGCTAACCTTTCCACTGTTATTTCTACTCCTCTCTCCCCTTCTCCCTCCCCTTCTCCCTCCCCAACCCCACCACCTCTCCCCACTCCTCCGTCTCCTATTGCTTCTACTTCAACGGTAAATCCCGCTGAACTTCTTAACGATCCACCGATCGATAGCGAAATGGATATCGAAGATTTTGAGACCCAGAAAACAAGAAAAAGGTAAATCAAGAAAAAACAATCTAATAAAGCAAACAATAATTAAATTTAAACTCATAAATCACCTGTTTCTTTCCCACATGTATATCTTTCATAGCTACCTTATGGACCATGGAAACTATTTTCTTCTTCCCATAAATCATTCATACAACATGGCTCTCCTACAGTGGAATTGTAATGGCTTGAAAACTCATTTTAATGATCTAAAATTATTAATAAATGATGAAAGTCCATTCTGTATATGTCTACAAGAAACACACTTAAAGGCCACAGACAATATATCATTGAAAGATTTTGACATTTATCGAACCGACAGTCAAAAATAATAATCACGCGTGCAAAGGAGTACTCATTGCTGTAAATAAATCTGTATATTCGAAATGTATAGAAATAGATTCACCCCTTCAAATTATAGCCATCGAGATGCACTTCGGCATTACTTTCTCAATTTGTAATATCTATGCACCCCAAGACCATACAATACAAGTCGAAGATTTTCTTCACATATACAACCAACTGCCTAAACCTGTTCTCTTTACCGGAGACTTCAACGGACACAACCCTATGTGGGGCTCTGCTGATAGAAACTCAAGAGGAAAAATTATCGAACGATTTTTTAGAAATTTCAAACCTTCATATTGTATTATTGTCTGTTTACTATGATATATGTACTGTAATATTTATAGTTGTATTAATATGTGTATTGTATTTGTATTGTTATTACATAACAAATAACCGAACTCTTTTTTATATGGCTTGGCCCTGCTTACTAATAAATAAATAAATAAAATTTATCTACACTTTTTTCAGATCATTTCAAATTGGTCATTAACCTAATCATTTTTCATATATTTTTTTTTAATTTATATAATATAAATATATATATCATATATATATAATATATATATATATATATATATATATATATATAATTAAATACAGATATATTATTATTAAATACATCTTCCTGAGGGTTACTATTTAAGGAAAAACAATGAAATAAAAAATAAGGGTTTGAGGTACTTTATCTTGTTTTTTTCATTCTTCTTTTATTCCTTATTGTACATGTTTGTATTACTTTTTGCCCTCACTTAAGGTACTCTATTTAAAAACTTGTCTTGATATTTAGTCAATAATTTTTTTAAAATTAAAAACAAAAGAATGAAATAAATTAAAGTTTTTGTTTCTCGGAACGATATTTATATTCATTTATTATTAATTGAAAGTCACGATATTAGTAGATTGTCATTTCGTTCTCTAAACACTATGCTAAAGAAGATTGGATGAAAGGGGAGAAATAAACTGCGTAAAAATTCGCTAGTACTTTCAATAGCCGTCTTTATTACTCTTGCTTTCGAAAGAAGTGGAGCTGTCGAGAAATGAAGAACTTCTTACCACTTTCCTCCCACCACTTCCCACTTCTTTAAAACTTCGAACTGCCTTTACGGTAATTTAGCTCCGGTTGTTTTCAACTTTATTTTTGGCCAAGGGTTTCCTCTAAAACTTTATTAAACATCCATTTAGCTAAAATAATATTTAGAAAACTCTTTTCATTGGGGATAGATATCGCTTACTGGTGAGGATTTTCAAAATTCTCTCAGTTTTTCATAATAATTTAGCAGAGGAAGATGAATTATTAATTTAGAAATCATGAGGATTTTTTTTTTCAGTCGATTTTCCATTATCAGTAAATAAATAATTACATAAAAGAATTTTACGCAACCATATGAATATTTATAATGCAATTTTCGAATAACTAAACTGACATCCATGAGTTCGATAAAAATATCTGAATTTTTTTAATTATATACAGGGTGATAACCTCTTTGAGTAAAAAAACAAATTGAGTGAAACTAGATAAAAAATGTAGAAAAATGCCACAGACCTCACCTTTCAATTCCAATCCGTTGCAGATATAAGATAAATCAAAGACTTTTTTGAGGAAACCACGTTTTTTACAATAAAAGCTGTAATATCTCCATTTTGTTTAAATATTTTTTCATACTTTGACTACATTTTCGGATTTCGCATTAATTTTTCTATAAAAGCAGAGTACATGTATCCTTGAATTTTACAAACTTGGGATCTAAAGAACAGCTTGATCTTCACCTTACTTAGGAAAGTTACAATGTCTTATATTACTTCACGCAAAAGTAATGATTCTGTTTCGATTTCATGGAGAAATTTACTTTTAAAACCGAAAAAACATGGTGTTCTCATTTCGAATACAAATCAGTTACTTGTGTTAATAAAACGATATGATAATTCTTTAATGGAAATGTGCATTTTAAACATAACAAACTCTTCATTGGAATAAAAAGCAAAGAAAATAATATTGTTTAATAGAAAATAAAGTAAAACTGTCAATAAAGCGACAGGAGGTGTAACATCAGTGGATCTTATGTTATTACATTTATTTATTTGATTTATCGTATATTTGCAACGGATTGGAATAGAAAGGTGAGGTCTGCGCCATTATTCTACATTTTTGATCTAGTTTTACTCAATTTGTTTTGTTTTTTACACTAGGAGGTAATCACCCTGTATATGTTAAAATGAAATAATGATCCTAATAATTACCTCTGCCAAAACTTGTGTGAAATAGAAGGTATTTACAATAAATAGTTTTAAGCATCTGCTATTTTAGTGTCGTATCAATTATTATAGCAAGAAAAAAAGTTATATAAATAAATACATAATCCACTCAATTACATAGTGCGTTCTCTCTTATCCTGCTCTTTCACGTTCAATATTATTTGCGTTTATACCTAATCTGAACCTTAGTGTTTTTACAAACCTGACATCTACACGGAAATGGTCAGCCAATCATAGATTAAATTGATTAAACGGGAAGAAAGAGTGTTCCTTTTTAAGGATTTTAAATTTCCTTTTATAAACGAAAAAAAATTAATAGATTTCCAAAAGGGCAACAAAAGCGGTTGTTAAATTTAATTTTAAATTTCAATGGCACAGAAAATATTTAAAATTGTATAAATAATACATACTTTTGTTTTAAATCCACACTTGTCACTTATCCCGTGACACCAATCAGATGCGGTAATAAGATGAATGATAACTGTCATGTCAGAAAGGAAAGAGGTCTCCGCCCAGTAGTATATATTCTTAAAATTATATTTAATTAATTCAATCCGAGGAGATCTCTCAACCAACTCCTTTTTAGCCTTCTTCGGGTATTTCCTGGCAAGTTTATAGAGGCCATGGTTTGAATTAGATATTTGATTTGTCCTTAGAATAGCTCATGAAATCTTTTGTATGAAGTCTAAATCAGGAATGCCAGGAAATTTATTGGGATAAATTTCACCACTTTAGATGAAATTTCCCGAGTTCTCCATCACCCTTTTTTCCTGTATATCCCCAGTTAAAATTCATAGGGAAATAAGCATATACTATGTAAAAATATTATTATTGTTTAACAACTTTATTATTTTAACGTATCAGCTATAAAATTTATTTTTGTGCAAAATAAAAAAACAAAAAAATTAGAGATTTTTTAAATAAAAATTCATTTGTGAGAATAATATTATTAATGTAAGTCATACATCCAGAACATTTATCACAGAAATAATTATCCAGTCAAATAAAATATGAATTGCAGTAAAACCAATTAAATTAACTACTTTTGATTCAGATTTATTAAATATACAGTTCTGACACTTGCGAATGTGTGGGAGATGATATTTTTTCTATAAGTAAAATGTACGTCTGATTTAATAAAAATTATAAACTTTCAAACTTCACTGGGATCCACATTCAATTTAATATAATTTTTAATCTATTTCAAGCTCAATATAATACCGTGACATTAAACCTCTCATGTAGAATGGCGCTCGCCACCTATAGGTGAATTATCAAACTTCACTGCGAACCACATTTTGTCGTTTTTAAAATAATAAATTTATTTAAAATTAGTAGATTTTATTATTGCTAAAACTTCCTGTAACAATAAAGATAATGTGGTTAAATTTTGTTACGGATTGGTTCAGTACTTTTCGCGGTTAGTGATCACAAACGAAAAATAGCTTGTCCTTTTATATAAAGATGCAGATAGATTCGGAACGTTTATAAATTTTTGTTTGCAGTGCGATAGATATTGCCCTCTCAGTTTCTCAGCTTCCTCTGGTTTCTGCTTGTGACACAGCTGAGAGAGCAGCGATGGGATTTCTCGTTGCAGTGTGTAGGGAAGCTTGGGTTTGTTTTGTTTTTTTTTATCATAAAGTCTCGAGCAAGTTGAGGCGAACGTCTCAGCGCGCTCAGTGCTGAAGGTTGTGGGTTTGAATCCCACCTGGGGTGGTTAAAATTTATTTCGTGGCGGATCCACGGATATAATCTTGACATTCCATCCCTGGCTAAAATAATTTGGTAACCTGTAGTATAACCCTCCTTTCCTGATTATGTATAACCCTCTAGTTGGAATACGTAAGGACATTGAGCTTCAATAAAAAAGTCATACAAAAAAAAAGTAAATTAAAAGAAAAATATTTATTTGATATGTGTACATATGATTGGAATGAATAATTGAATCATTGTGTTTTCCCACAATTTATTATTTATTTTCTGGCGATCTCATTCCGGGCTGTAATTAATGAGCTGCCAAGCCCAGCTCCTCAGGGCCCGCCCGTAACGTCCTGAAATAAGAAGCCAGCCAGCAAGAGGTAGCTGAAGATGACAGATCATTAATAGAAGTCGAAAACTAATAAATGAAAATTGTGGCAGTTTTATTATTTTTTTCATGCGTTATCGCTAAAATAATCGATATGAAAAATAAAATAATCGATATGAAAAATAAAATAATCGATATGACAGCTAAAAGAGCACACCAAATCTTATTTGAAGAGAAATAGATAGAGAGAAAGAGAGGAAGAGGGAGAGGGAGAGAGATTGATTGTTTTATTGTCTTAGGGCCTGTGACCCTATCTTACAGACAAAAAATATGATTTAGCTATAAATGTTACAATCTTTGTTTTTTCTTTTTCTTTTTTCCTTTTATATATACAAAAACTAAACTATGTCTAAATGTACAAAAAGCTAAATATTTAGTTTTAAGCGTTTCGGTTTTAAATATAAAATTACAAAAAGAAAAATTGAATGCTGAGGAAATTATCAGATAGTAGGTGGATAAACAGTTTTACCTTCCACGCATTTCGTGATACATTATTCAAGGTGTCATGAATAATATTTCCTGATATTCCAGAAAGTATCTCAAACCACATGTTGAATTCTACAGAGAAATATATTGTTTTTTTGAGATTGTCCCTACAGTTTGTTTCCCTTTATTTCATACCACTGATTTAGTTTATTAATTATTTCGATTACAAAATATAGAAAGCAATTTTTTTTTTATTCTATGCTCCTTGGATTTTTGTTGATTGAAGAAAATCACAAAACTAATTAGTGTTCCACCCTTTTTTCTTCACTAGTTGCTTCGAAAGAGCACATTTTTACCTAATAATGAAGCTCGCTACGAGTTTGTGATAGAGAATATGTTAGTTAAGTATAAATATTTTAATAGTTTTACATAGTTCTGCCATCTCTTAAATAGTGGGTTAGTCGTGCTTTTGAAGCTATCAAAGAATCTCATATACCTTCTTATGATAAAATATATCATTCTTCGAATCATGTAACTTTGTATGTATAAAAATCTGTCACAATACCCCGAAAAAAAAAATGTGTCGGTTTATTTATATTAAACATGTTTTATGTACGGAATGGGCCAGATAGGAAGCTCCAATTGAACAATAAGGACAGCACTAAAATCCTTGCTGACTATTTCCAGGTGCTTTTCAACATAGAGGAGCCTAAAGAGAGACTGGTCTTCCATGAACCTTGCAACAGGAACCAACCACCCTAGCCAACCACCCACCAGGGAGGAATTAAAAAACATCATCAAGGAACTCAAGAACAACAAGGCTTCAGGTGAAGATGGAATAACAGCAGAGATGCGGAAACATGCAGATGAACAGTCCTTGCAGAGCATACATCAGATCATACAGGACTTATGAACAACAGAGACCTTGCCAGAAGGATGGACGTCAGCTTTGATTCACCCACTGCACAAGAAGGGTAGCAAGAAGGATCTCAACAATTACAGAGGCATCTCCATATTACAGACCGCCTACAAGATCTTCTCTGTGGCCTTGCTAACTAGGGTCGCAGACCAGTTGGACTCACAATTAGGTGAATACCAGGCCGGCTTCCGCAAATGTAGATCTTGCTCTGAGCAGATATACAATCTTAAGACAATCCTCACCTACAAGAACCGAGGCGGGCACCCCTGGGTGGTTATTCTTGTAGATTTTCAAAAGGCATACGACTCTGTGGATAGAGAAACTCTCTTCTCCACATTGCGAGAATTTGGCCTGGATGAGAAAACCGTGAGGTTGGTCCAAGCCACCATGAAGAACACGACAGCCAAAGTGAAGTTCAGAGGTAAGCTGTCCAAGAGCTTTCCTATCAGAGCGGGAGTCAGACAGGGCGATGGTCTCTCGTGCATTCTTTTTAACTGCGTCCTGGAGAAAATTATCAGGGAATGGACGGCACTGTTGCCACCGGGAGCTGGACTGAAGCTTGGATACAAGAAGGACAACCTTAATGTACCATGCCTAGCCTTTGCCGATGACCTCGCTTTACTAGCTAATGATATTAAGGAGGCTACACACATACTACAGAGCCTGCACAGTATAGCTGTTAAGACAGGCTTGAGGATAAATATTCAGAAGACAGAATTCATGACTAACATCAAGGAATCTCCCTCTAAAATTCCCATAGAAGACACCAGCATACGGAAAGCACCTGCAGTGAAGTATCTAGGAGAATGGATCTCTGCGAACCAGACCGAGAACCTAGCCATAGACACCAGATGCACCAAATTTGAAAGGGCATATCACTCCTGCCGAGATGTCTACTCATCTAAATGCCTCTCCAAAAATCTCAAAATAAGACATTATAACACTGTAGTAAAACCAGCTGTTCTGTATGCCTCCGAGTGCCTTGTAATGGCCAGGAAGGGTCCACTCAGGAAGCTACAGATCAAGGAGAGGAAAATCCTGAGGGGAATACTAGGACCAGTCAAGGAAGAGAATGGCACCAACAGGATACGGCACAATGATGAGCTGTATAAACATCAGGAGGATATCCTGACATGCATAAGGAAAAGGCGACTGACATTTTATGGACACCTGACCGGCATGAATCCCAAACGATTAACAAACAGGATATTTACTGTGGCAGGTAGTGGTAAGGCTTCCAAGAACAAGTGGATAATATCGGTGAAGTCAGATCTGGAACAACTAGGGATCCCACAGCATAAAACACAAGACCGACTGCAGTTCCGACAAGCTATCCCACAGGGAGTTTTCCCAGTGTCCCTTACCAGTAAGAAGACCACAGGGACCAAATGGACAGAGGAGAGAAAGCTGGCTCATAGCCAGAAAATGAAAGAATTATGGAAGAGAAAGAAGAAGATCCTCACTGAAAAATAGCGACGAGCCCGTGGTCCTTAGAAGGCCCAAAGAAAAAAAAAAAAAAAAAAAAAAAATTAAACATGTTTTATATTTTTCCGTTAATCGTAGTTGTGAAAACTAGAAAATCTGACGATAGATAATTTTAACTTACAGGTCATTTATAATTTATAATTTTAATGATTTTAGAAGACTGTCTAATAAATATAAGCACCCATTTTTAATATAACGTTTTAAACATTGAAATAAAAAAAAGTAAAAATACAAATATGTAGTAATAGTGACGTATATATTCATGTTGTTTTTTTGTAAAATTTTTATTCAAGGCCTCCAAATAATTACACTCATTTTAATTTTTCCTTGCATAATAATATTTAGGAAACAATTTAAATTGTTTACTCCAATAATTCTGATCATAATTTCTAATTCTGTTATTTCTATTTTTTTTTTTTTTTTATATCTCAGAATGGCATCAACTTGATATCTTTAAATGATGATAACTACTTCTCTAATTTTTATGTAAGCTGAGTCATTATCGTAAGGAGGCACAAAAACAAGCTAAATAGTTTAAAATTTTTTAGAGAAGTAGATTTTGAATAGAAAAATATGAAATCACTCTTTAGAAGCCATTTTAAATAATTTTTTTTAGCCCTTGTTATGTAGGCACGATTAATACTGACACTAACAGAGCATTCCAATTTAAAAATAAATAATGAAATAATTAATTAGTTGTTGATTAATATATTTTTTATTTTGAAGAGAAAAGATTTGCCCAGTCGGGATTCGAACCCGAGTCCCCACTTTTCTAGCGTGGTGCCTTATCCACTAGGCCACCGGGCTCGTATCCGAACCAGGGAAATCTTTTCTCTTCACTGATCCATACCCCGGGCACTCGCAGTTGCGATGTACAAATCGGGGATGAATGTTCTTTGAGCATTACAGTTAACTGGATCTTGTTGACATACGTCATATATATATTATAATTATGAAATAATTAATAGTTGTTGATTAACATATTTTTTATTTTGAAGAGAAAAGATTTGCCCAGTCGGGATTCGAACCCGAGTCCCCACTTTTCTAGCGTGGTGCCTTATCCACTAGGCCACCGGGCTCGTATCCGAACCAGGGAAATCTTTTCTCTTCACTGATCCATACCCCCGGGCACTCGCAGTTACGATGTACAAATCGGGGATGAATGTTCATTGAACATTACTGTTAACTGGATCTTGTTGACATACGTCATATATATATTATAATTATGAAATAATTAATTAGTTGTTGATTAATATATTTTTTATTTTGAAGAGAAAAAAGATTTGCCCAGTCGGGATTCGAACCCGAGTCCCCACTTTTCTAGCGTGGTGCCTTATCCACTAGGCCACCGGGCTCGTATCCGAACCAGGGAAATCTTTTCTCTTCACTGATCCATACCCCCGGGCACTCGCAGTTACGATGTACAAATCGGGGATGAATGTTCATTGAACATTACTGTTAACTGGATCTTGTTGACATACGTCATATATATATTATAATTATGAAATAATTAATTAGTTGTTGATTAATATATTTTTTATTTTGAAGAGAAAAGATTTGCCCAGTCGGGATTCGAACCCGAGTCCCCACTTTTCTAGCGTGGTGCCTTATCCACTAGGCCACCGGGCTCGTATCCGAACCAGGGAAATCTTTTCTCTTCACTGATCCATACCCCCGGGCACTCGCAGTTACGATGTACAAATCGGGGATGAATGTTCATTGAACATTACTGTTAACTGGATCTTGTTGACATACGTCATATATATATTATAATTATGAAATAATTAATTGTTGTTGATTAATATATTTTTTATTTTGAAGAGAAAAGATTTGCCCAGTCGGGATTCTCTTCAAAATAAAAAATATATTAATCAACAACAATTAATTATTTCATAATTATAATATATATATGACGTATGTCAACAAGATCTAGTTAACAGTAATGTTCAATGAACATTCATCCCCGATTTGTACATCGTAACTGCGAGTGCCCGGGGGTATGGATCAGTGAAGAGAAAAGATTTCCCTGGTTCGGATACGAGCCCGGTGGCCTAGTGGATAAGGCACCACGCTAGAAAAGTGGGGACTCGGGTTCGAATCCCGACTGGGCAAATCTTTTCTCTTCAAAATAAAAAATATATTAATCAACAACTAATTAATTATTTCATAATTATAATATATATATGACGTATGTCAACAAGATCCAGTTAACAGTAATGTTCAATGAACATTCATCCCCGATTTGTACATCGTAACTGCGAGTGCCCGGGGGTATGGATCAGTGAAGAGAAAAGATTTCCCTGGTTCGGATGCGAGCTCGGTGGCCTAGTGGATAAGGCACCACGCTAGAGAAGTGGAGAATTGGGTTCGAATCCGAACCGGGCAAATCATTACTCATAAAAATAAACAATATATTAATCAACAACTAATAAATATTTCATAATTTATAGTATATATGACGTATGTCAACTAGATCCATTCACAGTAATGTTCAAAGAACATTCATCCCCGATTTGTACATCGCAACTGCGAGTGCCCGATGGTATCGATTAGTGAAGAGAAAAGATTTCCCTGGTTCGGATACGAGCCCGGTGGCCTAGTGGATAAGGCACCACGCTAGAAAAGTGGGGACTCGGGTTCGAATCCCGACTGGGCAAATCTTTTCTCTTCAAAATAAAAAATATATTAATCAACAACTAATTAATTATTTCATAATTATAATATATATATGACGTATGTCAACAAGATCCAGTTAACAGTAATGTTCAATGAACATTCATCCCCGATTTGTACATCGTAACTGCGAGTGCCCGGGGGTATGGATCAGTGAAGAGAAAAGATTTCCCTGGTTCGGATACGAGCCCGGTGGCCTAGTGGATAAGGCACCACGCTAGAAAAGTGGGGACTCGGGTTCGAATCCCGACTGGGCAAATCTTTTCTCTTCAAAATAAAAAATTAATCAACAACTAATTAATTATTTCATAATTATAATATATATATGACGTATGTCAACAAGATCCAGTTAACAGTAATGTTCAATGAACATTCATCCCCGATTTGTACATCGTAACTGCGAGTGCCCGGGGGTATGGATCAGTGAAGAGAAAAGATTTCCCTGGTTCGGATACGAGCCCGGTGGCCTAGTGGATAAGGCACCACGCTAGAAAAGTGGGGACTCGGGTTCGAATCCCGACTGGGCAAATCTTTTCTCTTCAAAATCAAAAATAAATACTTTTTTACTTCTATACTGGTTACAGATTTAAAATAAAACATCATAATAATCTTTTAGAAGAATAATCTCTATTTAGCAGACCTCATATGTATTATTATGTAATATATAAAATAGAATTTAGTCTTGAATAGAAGTTTCAGTATGAATATGGATGAATAAAATTGGTCGGCTAGTCGGATATTTTTACTGACTAATCGCCAACTACAGAAGCAGCAGATTAGTCAGCCTATCTCTAGTGGTTATGTATTTATAAAGACAGTTTTTGTGTCATAATCTAAATTTAACATATTGTGACTTATAGTTAATTTTCAATTTCCATAGCTTACACCAGTTAAGTATTTTGTCCAGTTTGTGTTTTATTGTTAGAGTGGTTTGTGCATAGTCAGCGTAGGGTGCAGTTACTATGTATTTGTCTTTCGGTAAGTTGTTATAAACTATAATCGGTATTATAAAATTGTCCAACATTTTATCGATGTATCATATAGGATCCACATATCATGAAAAAACACCAAAAAAAAAAAAAAAAACCCTAAGCAAAAGGCTAAGAATTTTACATAAACTTTTCTTCGAACATTTAACTCTACAATCTAAGCAAAAATTAACAATTATACTTACTGAAACTAATTTGAACATCCGCTCCTCATCCAAAGAGTCTAGGCAAAATCATTCAGAACTAACAAGACAGAATCAACCTGATACGCAAGCAATATAACTCCACATACGGCTCTTTGCATGCCAACAGTTAATGGATAAATACGGACCCACTAAAAACTATCCCTCGGAAAATTAGACGGACATTAAAACGCACTCGTAAATGACATGGCCACTACGTAAATACCAAAAAAACATTAAAAGAAGGTATGAAAATGAGCTGGATGAGAGGCCTGCTAGACTAAAATAAAAAAAACAAAACAGTAGGACCCCCATTATCCGGGACTCTATTAATCGCGGTTCCAAAGTGCCATTTTTTTTTTTTTAACGAGGTGCTTTTATTTCTGGTCACATCTCAGGATAGGCAAAGGTGGAAAGAGGCTGTCGGAGGCGGCTAACGATCTCCTTGGTCAATAAAAGCCTACCGAAAAAAAAGAAGAAAAGTGCTCTCTATTTTTTGCATCATTATTTTATGTTATATTTTTTTATTTAAAAAAATTATTGTTCTTAAAAATTATGAAATAAAGTAATGAATAGAAAAACAAAGCAAGCTAGTATCGTATGAATGAGATGTACTCGGTAACTCTGTACTATTCCAATTTGTATTCTAGGAACGGTAATGTTTTTAAGTCTTACTATTAAACTCCTACTGACCTATTTGCCATATTAACTATGCTTTACTGCAGAAATTAAAAAAAAAAAAAAAAAAAAAAAAAGGTAACGGCAGTTTGATCCATCAAGGAGAGAATCCTAGGAGAGTGGTCTGAATAGTTTCCGATCTCAACGTGAAGGTGGCAGCACTCGTAAGTCAAAAGTCTATTGAATTCGTTGTTCATCTGTTGACAGTTACTCACCAAAGTTTCAGACTTTTGGATGCCCAGTTATGTAACAGCAATAAAAAAAAATCTTCAGAAAAAATTTCCTGTATCTGAGTAATGTTAATGTAGTAACCTGTATCGTAGAAGTGTTAATGTTTCTGCCACGTTATTTATTGAAAATTGCAACTGTTTTTCAACAAATTTAATTTAACTTCCGATCAATTTGTAATTTAGATTTGGAAAATGCATCTTTCTAAAACTTTAGCTGCTCGTACCGAAAAATATGTCCTTGGCCACAAAATTAACAAATAACGGCTTACATTATTCAATTTATACATATGTAGAAACTTGTCTACATACATTCATTCTTATGTATTCAGTATATTATAATTTAATGAATGTATAAATATATACATAAAAGTGATTTCCTGAAGGTTTTTTATTAAACTTCTTGTCTACCATAGTAAATAACAAACCATTAAGTTCTTACCATTAAGTAAATAATATGTTGTTATTCGATTAGGCGTTAATCTCCATACCCATCATTACTCCGGACGAGTGTTCTACGGTATATACATTCCTTTCATGCAATGTATATATTCATTTATTAGATTTACTGATTGACTGATGTCAATGAAGAAATAAAGTATAAAAATATTGGTATAGATAAATTTATAACTTTGTGGAGTTCGATAACACGCTGAAGACTTCATTAAAATATGTATCTCATAATGGAGTCAGTAAAACACACAAATATATTTAATGTTCGGCTGCTGGATAAAAACTGAATAACATAATGGAGAACTATGGTGAATATGTGTAATTTGTGAAAAAGTTGTAACCTGTGGAAATGGAAAAAAAAAATGTTTGCTCTGAGGCTAAAAATATATGAGAGAGGGAATCCGTTCCCTTATTTCCATGAAACCACCTCGGCACATGCTCGTATTTCAATTCGGCTCTAAATCGCTGGCCTGCCCTGACCACACACACTCGTCCACTAACATTGAATAGAGCTGGAAATGCAAACTACTCTCGTCTAGTAAATGTGTGTTCTAGTTGATAATATTGTTTTATAAATTATTTTTAAAATGTTGCAAAAAAACAAAAAAAAAACTTCATTTTATTACATGAGTTTGTTACGAAATTCCTGGTGTGTGAATACAAACCCTTATTCCAACTCACATAATTATCCTATAAAAATGATTTAATTACTACTTTTTCTTTCTATGTTCAGATTGACTAATCTTTTAATTTCTTGTGACAAGTTTGCTTTTTGGAGTCCATACATAGTACATTTTTAAAACACACATGCAATGTCAGAAAAAAAAAAAATCCATATGAAAATTGAGCCGACGAAGAAGGGAGTTCCATAGCTGGAGAGACAGTTTACATCGAAATACACAGGTATATATTTTTTATTTTGTCCGCTATAAATTTCATTTTTACGTCCCCATATATTTTAACCAAGCTATATAAAAATTACTACGGTTTTAAAAAAAATAATTAAATAAAAGCAAACAGTTTTAAAAAACAGATGCTGGAATGTCAGCCGTAAACACCGTGTAGAGACAAAGCCTAGGATAATACCTTGAGGTTAACCTTCAGACTGACAATGAGTAAATATGGATGAAAAAGGATTATTATAATTTACTTAGCACTTATACTATAAAGGAGTCGATAATGAGGTTAAGAATTCACGGACTTTGTAAAGAAGTTCCAGACGCCAAATTTGATCAAAAAGTTTATTAGTACCGAAACAAAAATAAATTTAAAAAAAAAGTACAGCCTTAAACATTCATGAAAAATACGTTTGTTTCCTCAAGCTGGAATATATTCCTAAAAATCTATTGTTGGTAGTGTTTTAAGCTAAATTAACAATGTATTTTTGAAGAAAGAAAATTACTTGGAAGTACTAATAACGCCAAAAATTTGTATTTTATACTTTATATTTGTATTTTATAATTTGTATTTTTTATATTTTCATTATTTTTTAGTGTTCTCCAAATGTCTTTTTCACATTAAAAAGTCTCTTAACGTGTTAGAACGGAGACCAAATTTTTTTTTTTTTCGTCTTAAAGCTGATTAAATTTATTATTAGACTCTATATATGAGGCACTAAGCCCCTTAAAATGCCAGAAAGCTAAAACACCAGTACTGTTTTGAAATTCAAGTAATGTGTTTTTGGCACATTTTTTGCTCTAACTCGGTAAATATTTGACCGACCCCTAATTTCTTTTTTACATCTAAAAGATGGTTAAATTTACTATTAGTTCCTATATATATGTGATTTGTAGTTAATTCCGTTTAAAACCCACGCCAGCCCACTGGACATTTCATACTTGCCATACTTCACCAAAATATACACAGTTAGCGTATACAATACTATAATATACCAGCGTGGGTATTTCAATATAAATATTAAAAAAAAATATTTATATTTATAAAATATAAATCCAGGAGATAATTGTAAATTTAACCAGCTTTCAGGTGAAAAAAAATGAAATATTGGTTCGGACAAATAGTTTCGGAGTTATAGCAAACTATGTGCCAAATGTGAATTTCACAAAAGTCCGGTATTTCTAGCACGTTGGAATATGTATTTTAAGGGACTTGATTGAAATATTCAAAGTCTAATTGAAAATTTAACCAGCTATAAGATGAAAAAAAGTAATTTCGGATCGGACTTATAGTTTCAGAGTTATATCCAAAAGTATACGATAAACGTGTTTTCGCGGAGAAGTACTGACCGCAAATTGGCCAATTTCTACAATTTCTTAACTTGACAAAAAATGGTCTGATTTCCAGTTTTTTTTTTTTAATTTGTAGGTACTGGCTATAGCTACAATTAATATACGAAGACATTCTTCGTAAATCACTTCGTTGTCGAAAATACCTGCTACTTTGTGCGTCCTTTTGCGATTTTGCGTATGAAGCCGACGGCTGATGTGGTAGCCGTACAAACCCTAAAACGCATAAAGATCCATTCAGAATAAAAGTTCGGCAGTTTTTCCTTCGCCAAACCCTTATTTTACTCCGCTATGATGTTCAAGAAATTGTGATGTGACAATGAACCTGAACAAATAATTGATAATTTATTCAAAGAAAAATGTGGTGACATGGAAGAAACAGAGTTATCCTAGGAGTAAACTCCTACCCTCTAACCACCCTGCCCACTACATCACAAACATACGGTAAACTTTTACACATAATCGGTAAAAGATAAAAGAAAAAAATGAACCTGATTTTACGAATCAGGATGTTAATCCTAAGACCAGTTGGTCTAAAGGGATTTCACTATAATTATATCTTACCTTAGGATTGAGATCGATGTGGCGAAGATTCCTGTCAACAGGACTGCGGCACCAGACACCAGGATGATGTTGATCGTGTTTGTAAAGAAACCTGAGAAAGGTAATAAAATAATTAAAACAATTCAATGATAAATTAGGTAAACAATTAAATTTCGGCTGGAGCTTAATGATTTTTTTTTTTTTTTTTAAATTAAAGATAACGATTCCTCAAAGCATTTGAACATTTTCATGTTGACACTTGATATCATTTTACTGGATATATAATATAAAACATATTTCATACTGAATAATTATGAATTATTTTAATAGGAAATATTGAATAGTAAGACCGAAATCATCAACAATTTTTTATATTAAAATTTTTTTTAACAGAAATTTACAACTGTATTAAAAAAAAATACATGTAGTGAATATGCGGTATACAATACAAAATAACAACATGATTAATACTTGTGGAGAAACTAACCATTGGCAGTACTCTAATGAAGTATCTACAAAAGAAGAAGATCCCGGGCCTATCTTCTTTTCAGACGCCTCGGAGGATTGCCAGGAATGGAATGGGAAGCAAGTTGTGCAACAAGTGAATTTGGATGAGCAGTAAGCTTATCATGAAAAGAAAGGTATCTGGTTCGTGCAAAATCAGCGACATATGGGAGATATTAAGGTCATTTTGGATCAGTTCATTTGCGACAAAGTCAGGAGCATTAAGAATTTTTCAAAGAATTCTGGATTGAAGTGATTGGAATCGGGAGGAATTCGATGATTTGGTAGATACCCATAGCTATATACCCCAAGCCCAAATAGGTCTGATAATCGTCATATAGATGAGTTTTTTGTTGTGAATCGGTAGATTTGAACGTTTGCCGAGTAAATATTTTAATTTATAAATTTTTAATAGGAATATAAAATTCTCATAGAAAACAAAATTAAAAAAAATAGAAACGTTACTGACATATTTGTGTGCATTTTGTAAGGCACATATTGTAAAAAACTTTGTACAAGCATTCTGATGGAGCCGTCCTAATCAAACAGAACTCTGCTTCGGTAAACAACACAATGAGGGTCAGTAAGACGTATCTGATGGCAATGATAGTTATTTTTAGAATATTATTTTCAATGGATCTGGGTCTATTTTCTATAGGTCTACGTTCTTGAAAATAATAAAAAACGAATAATATAATAGAGCTGTGAAATAAAACAGTTAGATAAGATATTTGGTTTTTATTATGTATTTAGAATTAATATGAATTTAGAAACAGATACATTGATTTAGGAATTTTTATTTTATTTTTAATATTTAAGTTACGATGAATATTTATTTCATACATAGATTAAGGCCATTCTAATATCCATGCTTTCCTTTACGATTACGGAAAATAACTTCTCTTTAGACTGAATTTGTTCTGCAATGAATTATCTTATCAAATTCCTATTTAAAGGCCTATCTACATAGAAAAAAAATAGATTTATGAAAATACGATTTATTACCTAAATGACGTTATTGGATAGGAATGAACTAAGATTGTAGAGACCGCTACGGCTGTGGCCACTTAAATAGTAAAATTGTTATAATAACGCATCTTAATTTATTGTTATTTATTTTTTTTTTATCTCCATCGTTGATCGTTTTTTTAATAATGATTAATTTGATATTGATTTTTTAGAATTAATATTAATTCTGCTATGAGCCGTGATAGAACTCGAGATCATCGGTTTATCACATAACTAAGTCAACCATTATGCAATGCTCTAGTTGTTTCTACATACTTTATGCAGCTGATTCAAAGTAATCTTTCATTTGAATCCGCTATGGTAAATATAGGTTCCATCTTCTAGGTAAAGATTTTGTGAATTTATCATCTTTGGGTTGTTGTTAAAAGCACGATTCATTAAAAAATATATACTTATACACTATAAACTTAACTATAAAAAAGAATCGTTTTTTTAAACAGCTGTTTTATAATTTAGTAGTCTAGGTGCCAATGAAATATTAATTCAACGACGAACGTATAGCCACTAATAATCTTAATTAGTCCTTGTCGGGTATAATTTGGATAGCTAAGTCTTGCGATAGTTTTTACTGCACTTATATATACACATATAATATGAACCGATATCTTTTCCGAAGATTTTTCCATTCCAAAATTCAAACTTTCAGAAGCGCAGTAATGACCACTACAGCTTGGTAATGACGATATCAGCTTGGTTCTATTTCATTTAAGATTTTTTATATTTAATGCATTAAAAATTAATACCACTACCGTATTTAATTTTTTAAAATATCCACCCTACAGATTTGTTTTTTCTTGGTCGTTACATCATAGTGACAAAATTTGAGGCTATATTAAACATGCTTTATTATTACCAAACATATAAAAATGGAAACTTTTTGAATGGTAAGCTATCTTTTTTGCTTGGAAATAAATTCCACTACATTTTAAGTTAAATATCGAAAGAAAAGTGCATGTTTATTAGAAAACTAAGAGTGGGGGACCACATGGTAATTACTTTTTACTAGCTTAAAGATTTACTAAATGTACCTAATGTTGTGGTTTCACCCAAACCATTTACGCATCCTTTCACAGTTAACTCCATAACCACATAAATTTACAAGTTTCTCAATTTCCTTTCCATTCTATTCCAGATAACTCTCCCAGACATTTGAAAATATGATAGAATTATAAGTCCTATAAGTAATTAGTTGCTCTACTAGCAATTTACATGTCATTATGAACACCATCTTCATATTTACTAGATGGATTTGTACTTTATTGTATGCAGTTGTAAATTTCAATGAATATATAAATTTTTTTTTTTTTTTTTTGTATTTTTCGCAATATATTATAAAGAAAAGTTTCTACGCCTGAAAAAGTCTAGATATACTTCAATATTAGATAATAAAATTATAATGGACTAAAATTTTCCAGTTAATTGAGAATAACTATTATATTAAATTTATAATTAATTTACAAACATTCAATTTCTATATTTGTTTACTTTAATCGTGTAAAAATTAAAACATAAAATGATATTCCACCAAGAAACAATATCAATTTATGAAAACAATTTAAAATCTTAAAATTCAATAAGCTGAGAAGCGGAAAGGTGATTTTCCAAATGATAAAGCGTTCCCAGGAGAATGGAAAGGGGTTGCGAGGCAGCCTTGTAGAACGACCCGCTCTCGCTCTCAGATCTGAATCTCTTTTTCATTTTATTTGCCATCTCGTCTCTGTACAATACATTTTCTCTTGACAAAATATATTGAAGTCTGTTAGGATTAGAAATTTATTTTTTGGTATCTTATTATTCGCAAATGAAGAGATAAAATTTTTGACCGTTGAACTATTTTGTGTGATCAGTAAAAGGAAAATAATAATTGTCAAAAATAACAAAAAAATATTTTATAATTTTTAAGTTTCTGTTATAATGTTTTTGCAGGATCCAAATGAGTTAAAAGTACTTTATTATGACCTGAGATCTAAAGGAAGGCCATCATATTATCTGCCGGATTCCCATCCAAGGTCCTTTCCCAGGGCAAAGGGTTTCATGTCCTTGAGAAGTCGTCTCTATTGTTCCGAGACCCCAGCAATAAAAGGAGGAAAACAAATGAGTTGAAAGTTCCCTTACTGCTCGTTTATATCTAACGCTGAAAGGCTTATCAACAATGGAGTTAAAGCACAAATTTGGTTATGAAAAAACCTTAGGATTTCTTTAACTTATTGCATACTTTTTAAAAACATCTACTCAAAATTACTACTGTAAATAACAAAGTACAAAAAACTATTATAATTCAAACTGCAAATCCATTGAAAGGTCGAGAGACCATCATTTAGACGGAGCGTTGTAAGGAAAAGCAAGTTCTTTTGGAAAACTAAAACCAAGAACATCTGGTTCTTCTATGCCCAAAATGATTTAGAAGAGCTTAATATAACAATGAAACAAATTGCAGAAACGAGAAGAGGATTCAAAGAAGTAGAGATACAAGACTAAAATTAAAAACAGTCAAACGAAAACAATACACCTCTACGGATGAGGAAAGGGCGGGCAGGTCAAAAAGAATGAAGAAGTTCTGGGAAGAGAAGATAAGGTTGAGAAAACATCATGACTAGTATTGTTAAGACTGTAGTGTATATGGGTGATTTAAGTGGTTCAATGTGGGCGTAAAAAAAAAAAGAAATAATAATAAAAAATAAAATATCGGTAGATGTTTGCTTATGGAGTATGCTATGGAGTATTAAAACCACAATTGCTTACAATTATATATATATATATACTGAAAAAAAAATTACCACTACAGGGTTGTTATTGGTATAAAGTGTCTTGGATTCAATACTTTGTAAGGAGGCATTGTTCTCTGACCAACGGTTATTCAAGGAGGTGATATGGTCATCAATCAGGCTCAACCGCCAGGTTTTCCTCCAATTAAGGGTACACACTTTATAGAGACTGGTGTGCTCCAGTAGGGTTTCCCGAACTCGAAGTCGATCCACTGCCATAGAAACAGAAATTAAATTTTCTGCCTTCAGCCGGGCTTGAACTCGGGCCCTGGAGCATAGCAGTTGAGTGCCTTACCCACTGAGCTACACCACTCCTTCATTTATATTAAAAAGGATTAGCAATATTTATTCTACATTTAACTTTTTCTCCTTAACATTATTTAATTAAATGTTAATTCAATATTTTTTTGGAATATCACCAGTTGAGAATCGTAGTGTCAAAACTTCAAAAAATAGATTTTCGAGCTTAGAAAACCCATCGACCCTAGGATGACTAATATTTTCGAGACACAAATATCGGGAAGTTGATTCAACACCTTGTCTATGGAGCGCGATATACGCCATGAGAGAGGAAAACAAAATAACCACATATTTAAGGTTGGAACGGCTTATTTCAGTACTGGTAAAACATCGGTGCTATGTCTAAGAAGCCGACTAAAATATAAAGAAAAGAGGGGAAAAAAAAATTAAAACGCTGGCTGTTTCACTATTGATTTAGTTTCAAGTTTTGTAAAAGTTTGGAGCGCTGTTTCATCCGGTTTTATGATTTCGGACTTATGCCACAATGATTCTCAACAGGCGATATATTTCCATCATTTAAAGCATCAACATCAGTTTAGATTGTTCGTTTAAAAGATCATAATTTTGATCTAAATACCTAGCGGTTCTCCATAATGCCGTCCACTTTGTTTAGCATTTGGCATTTTATCCTTAAAATAATTAATTCTATCAATTGATTTAATAAATATTTCAAATCAAAACAAAGTTTTTTTTTCACATTTAATAAATATTAATATTCTATAAGTTTATTTATAGAATGAATATGTCCTATTTAGCTTCCTAAACGGCAAAATTCACAACTGTTAGGAATAATCCCTAACCACCAGCGGATGTAATGAATGAGCTGAAGATGGATTTGAAACGTGAGGGGCATGTAGAAGGCAGCTGCTCGGAGATATCCCTTCCCTTAAATAATTAAAACTTTTCATTATTTCAATGGCTTTCCTCTAATTTCCTTTCAGCCTTATGCGGGCCGACATCTTTGTCGTAACCGTTTATTGCACAAGTCTCGTAATTTTTCACAACTATTTTGTCGTGATTCGGAATATGTTGATGATATGATTTGTCGTTCAGCTACTATTGCCTTAACCATGTTACTTAAATACTTTGAAATAAATATATTATGTTGATATATTCGTGTTTTAACCCGTTCCCAAACATACTTATGTATTAGCTATTTTTTTTTTTTGGATCGGACTTTTAGTATTTCAGATGAAGAAAATAACTGAAATACTTTTGTATGTGTGATTTACCAAAAAAAAAAAAATCTTACTCTTTCACAGACATTCGTCCGACATTCAATAAGAGTAACCGTTCAAAATTAAATATAATCCGAGGTTGTAGTTATGTTGGTGCCGTTAGTTTCTGTTGTGCAATGCTCTCACCGAATATTGGAGACATATATATATACCAAGATACCAGAGCGTTACACTTACGTGTTTTATGTTATCTTTCACTATAATTCTAGTGTTTTCCTGTAATTTGAAATTTACGAGTTACGAAAAAAATGTTTTATTATATATATTAAATACCAATTAATTAATTATGTATTATAAAAAATATATATAATGATTCCGAATCAGAAATATCAGAAATTACTTTTTACTTTTTATTTATTTTTTTAATACGAAATTTAAATTAAATATATATATTTTTAATGTTATACACGTATTTTACAGAAAAAAAAAATTACATATGAAATTGAAAATGAAGCATTTTTTTTTCACAAACTTACCGGTCGTTTCTTCACATTCTAATTCTTCGCAGTTTTCAGTCCTGTTTGGGGGTAGCAGTGGAGTGGCCCATCCATTGACCAAAGTTTTGGAGTACAACGTCTCTCTGAAAAGAAAGGATAAAGTTATTAATACATTTGAAGTAATTTGTTCTATAATTATTATATGTATGGTCTGCAACCGTATAATGTTAAATCGCTAGATAAGGAAATTGCTATGTTAAATACATATTTTTAAGCCGATAAAAAATTAATGAATTATTTGCCATTTCTATTGGAATTATTTGTTTTAACACTAGTTTTCAATGTTGAACATTAAAAACCATTTGTTTAAGTATACGCAAAATTTAATGCATGCATTTTGCTACACTGATTATAAATATAAAATATTCAAAATGTAAGACAAGAAATCAAGTATTCTGATACTCACTTAACGAGGCAAAATGACCTTCTAAAATATAACAGGTCATGGAATAGAACGAGTGTAAAGAAACTAAAGGGGAAGTTAGCTTGGTAGGCAAACAAATTTTGATCCCAATACAGATTATTCAGGTAAATGAGCAGCCCTTTAGATTTTCCCAATTTACTGGTCAGCGTTTCTGTTCCTACAAAGAAAAAAAATTAAGATGATACTATTGGAAATATTTAATCCGTCATTTAAACAGAAATCTCGATAGGTTTTGAACAATGTTATTATTTTTAATGATTCGCAAATATTGAATTTTAAACTGTTTCCTACGTAATATATATCTATCACTTCCGAGTCATTGTTGAATTTTTTGTTATTTTCATTTAAACGGATAGCGAAGTTGGAATTATGCTTCTTCTTATTCTATGCTCATATGTTTTATAATATTTGATTCACAGCTGTCCAATTTTTGCCGTGTATTCTGCCTCACAGTCATTACATCATTAAATTTAGTTCATATACACCGAAATAAGAAAACAATGGTTTATCTCTTTTTCTCTGTGGATGTGCAGGTGGATATAGGGCCGTAAGTAATATGGAATGAAAATGTATTTCTTTGGGGCAGAGTTGTTCTTTAAGGGTGTTAATTATTTATTCATTTTTTTCCGTTTTAGACATCAATGGACTACGATTACACTTCTATCATTATTTAAAGTTCTCTTCCCTCTTCCTCTTTCGCCATCCTTCGCCGTATTCCTTCATTCGTTGGCTTGTTCGCGGTCATTCCTCCTTCGAGATTACTCTCGTGATTTCCTCAGTCAGGTCCTTCACCTCCGAGACTTTTTCCCTGAAGATCTGCCTGTCCGAAATTTTATCCGCCGTGAACCCACATTTTTCTAGATCCTGATGCAGTTCTTTTACCCAAGGGACTTGTGTCTTCCGTTTCCTCTGGAAGGTGAGAATCTCTCTGATCCCATTCTTTTAATGTTCCCATAGAATAACAGCCCAAGTATATATTATTAATTTATCTTTTTTTTCACAGGTTGATTTTTGATTTTATTGTATTCGTTTATGTTGGCTATAGTGTACATGGTTTGAATTTCTTTATTATTTTGTTCATTTAACAGTGTTGTTTAAAAGCCCGTAAGTCATACAATTAAAGTTACATTACTACGAGTGGCATGTCTTATCTTTTAAAAATTCAATATATATATATATATATATATATATATATATATATATATATATATATATATATATAATCTGTGTAACAAAACATTCGCAGAAGGACGTTGTTGGTCTGAAAAATTGGGAATAGCAAATCGGAAGCAGAGTTCTCTTGATTGATAGCAGTGAAGGCTTATCGTCCAGCAATCCAAGGCCCACACAAGAATGTTGTGCTGAGGGAAAATAAGAAAAGAATCGTTTGTTTGGAATTTTATGTATGTTTCTATAACCACAAATGAATGCTCAACATTCGAACTATCTATTTAAAAAAAAAAAAAAACAGTAATAATAAGTTTCAATAAAAGTAGCAAATAATTTGTCAATTATTTTGAATTGAATCGTTTGAACCATTATGAGAATTTTAAGCGATAATGAATAGGGTCTTGAAATGAATAATGTTAAAACGAATATCTCGTTAGTAGTAGAAGCGGTTGTAATTTCAACGATGAGATAAAACAGGAAACACGTTTGAATACTTGGAGAAGTGTAAGTATGCCGGGCCTACAATAACATGGAACGGAATTCCAGAGGAAATTGAGCCCAGGTGAAAGGCCTAAAATGCTTTTACATCTTAATTGCCTAAATACCCAAATCGCTACTACTACCCAAAAATCTAAGGTAAGTATTTGAAATGCTTCATTATGTTTTTTTTTCATTGCAAAATATTAATCATTACGTTAAAGCAATAACGTAACTTAAGCGTATTAAAATATAATATCAGGCTGAATATTTGGATCGAAGAAAATCCATTTGAGAATGAAGAACTTATTACGGATTGGATGGGTTGCTCGTTACATTTGTAAATGAAGTAATACATTCAATCGATCACAGTCCAAAAATATTAGTGTAATGACCCTGGCATTACTAGTATAAAGGACTAGATCATTGTTGATACAATTTTTTTTTTTTTTATTCCGGGTGCCTAAACTAACTATTAATTGTTATTTACAACTGTATACATTATATATTGTAATTATTAGTAAACTTGAGAAAAATGTTTAAAATTAAAATTAACGATACTGTATACAGTTAAAGCCCTCGAACAATTAAGGGTTATGCCCTTTTAAAAAATAATTTCGAACAAACCGAATCTAATATCAAATCCTAGACTCGGAACGGGCACGTTTTTCTATCTAACGAATTCGTTTCGATCCAAAAATAGTGCGTATTAGCCGTAAGATATCATCCAATAAACCAAGGTAAATAATTGTTGTAATAAAGATAACTTCACAGAAGTTGTAACTACTTTTTTTTTTTTTTTAATCGTTAAGGAGAGGAATAGAAATATAATTTCTACATACTTAGGTGCCGCAAAACTATCGTGTATCATAAATACAAAAAAATTACAACATACCTCCATTATTATCGATCTGCCGAATCTAAACAGAATGTCAGCAGCACCGTTGAATAAAAAGTTCGACTATCGATTTAAAAAAAAAAACTGATCTGTGTTGTGGATCGATAAATTCATATAAAGGATAATAACTGTATTGCATTGAACTTTTCGATTGACAGAGATTGTTCTAAGACCATCCTTGTAGATCTAGATTTCCTTTCTCATTTTAACTCTTAGTGGGTCCCTTGCACTTATTTATTATGATTATAATAATTTTTTAAAGTATAGATATAACATATAAAATTTGAGCCAATAAACATTTGAATGTACAATATATATTCAAATTCTTCAATTTCAAAAATGAAGCAAACATAAACATAACATCTTTGAGCGGGAAGCTCTTGCTGGCAACTTATAGATCCGCTACTTATGCTAAGTACTAGAGGAGATGAAAGGAAGGCTTTATCAGCTGAATCTTATCGCAATAGCAGCCTTTCAGTTAGATTGCAACTCAAGGCTTTCAGCAATTTTCGTTCACTTTCTTTACAAGATCTTTACAAGAATAAACATTTTGATATTTATAGATTACATAATCCAAAATCTTCATTTTGATGAACTGTATGAGAATTTAGAAAATATAGAACCGTATTAGGGCATAGCGAAATTTTGTTTGTTATGAAAGAGACATTACTGATAGGTCAGAGGATTTTGACAACATTTTGGCTTATTTATGTTTTTTGGGTACAAGTTTATCAAATCGAAATTATTTATTTTTTTCTTTTTTATAATTATATTTAAACCTATACTATTATATAAAAGGACAAGCCATTTTTTGTTTGTGATACTCACTGCGAAAACTACAGACCAATCTGTACCAAATTTTAGCTATATCATCTTCATAGTTCAAGGAACGTTTAGCTATAATACAATTTTACAATTAAATTGTCATAAGAAAGCGATAAATATGTAGTTCGAAGTGAAGTTTGATGATGGACCGATCTGACGAACACCATTTGAGAGAGGTTACAAAAGTGCCGTGTTATATAGAGCTATTAATTTATAAAACAATTTACTTCCTAAATTTTGCAAGGTATAAAGGATTGTTATCGCAAAAAATAGCTAAGCTGTAAAAAATCCTAAGGTGGTGTGACTAGGGTGGATACCAGTGACCCCTATAGAGCTATTAATTTATAAAACAATTTACTTATTTTCAAATAAATTGTTATTAAAAAAGCTGTAAATATGTGGTGTGACTAGTGGATACCAGTGAAGTTTAAAAGTTAACTGATATGTGGTTTAGCATTGTTCCGCTAAACTATTGCACTCATCTGCACAGAATTTTAACTAACTCATTGTCCTAGTTTTAGGAAGGTTTAGGAATAATAAACGTACAATAATACAAATTTAAATTAACTCTATTTTGTGGCAGTTTGCCAAACTTTCATTTACTTTTATGGTAAGAATCAATAGAATTTTTTCTGCTGAATCAAAATCATTACCGATTCAAAATGTCGAACCTTTTATTTTTAATTTTGTTTGTCAAAATATGAATTATTGGCCTTTATTTGTAAGCACTGATATTGCAGTCCAAGTGTTTCTTAATTAAAAAAAAAATTTACAACGTGGTTTTTTTCATCCAACCAATATAGCTCATAAACAGTAGGTTCTACCGTCAAATGACAACAATTTTCTTCGTTAAATTTCTGACTAGGAAACCGTCGTCAAATTTTTGATCCGTGCAATACCTACAGAGCTAGAACGTGTCAAATTGGTTCCTTTTTTGATATGAAAAAAAAATTACACCAAAAAAGTCCAAAAGACATATCCATGTCAAAAAAAAAAAAAAAGTTTTAATTTTTAACAATACTTGAATTAAATTAATATTAAATAATGGATAAATTAAATAATTAAAATTAAATAAATAATATACTTAATGTACTTTCCTAACTCGACATTTGTAACTCCAAATTTTCGATATTCTATTTAATTCGTCCCAATCAGACTTTCCTATATTTTAATCACTCTATACATCAACATTTACTACCTCTCCTTCTAAAGTTATATATTACATCAGTTTTCGGCTCACATTGTTTTAATCACTTTACTCGCCATTGTTCTAAGTTCCTATTTTTGTTTTTTTTACTTTACTTCGTTAATATTATATAAAATTTTTAAACTTTATTTATATTCTATATATATTATAAACGCGAACCATTTAGAAATATCATCAGTTGTTGTCAAACCATCAGTTGTTGTCAAACTTAATATTGTAATATCTCCAGTGAATAGATCAAAAGTTTTATTATAAAGAAAAATACCTAAGCTCAATATTCGCTGAACAAGATATTTTATGCTGTCTCGTGATTATATTAAATTAAATCTTTCTTTTGAGTTCTTTAGGATATAAAGTTTAGAATTGATTTTATGTCTTAACAGAGAATATCTTCATAGCTCTTCTTGTCCTCCCTTTAACTTTTTAAATGATAAAAATATTGGAAAGAATTTTGAAATCTAATTTCACGTTCCAGTTGACCACAAAGGAATTTTTGAATTCATTGAAATCAATTACGTGGCGCTTGTAGCTTTATTCATACTAGTTATGAGATAAAGTTATTTTGATGTTTATTGCATTATATATTTATATATATTGATATATTTCTTGGCTGTTACTATTATGTTATTAACTGAACTTCAAGAACCTTATTAAACATATATATAATTTTCTTTTTTCCTAGTTTCTGTATTAAAATTAGATATCACTGTGAAATTGGATCCTATTTATATAAGCACTCCACCCAGTAGTCACTAATCCTCTGCAGCGTCTGAAAATGAAAAGTCCTCGAGACCTGATATAGAACTTTTATTGAAATACAAAATATATAATGGGTCGTTCTTTCAACAAGCAGTTGACATGTTATAAACATTACTTCCACATTTAGTGGATGTAGTTTTCATGTAGGGTTGTGGATTTTAATAGATAAGCTCGTACTATTTGGGAAAAAGTAGGCCAGTCCTTGGAGCGAAACAGTATAATTGATTATTTTATATATGACCGGCACATTAGACAATATTTCGCTGATGTCAAGATTGTGAGAGGAGCAGAGATAGGCAGTGACCACCTTCTGCTAGTGGCCGATACAAAGATAGTCATAGACTACAAAAGAAAACCGAAGGTATTTAAGACCCTGAATGTTAGGGCCTTGGATGATCCAGAAAAGAGGTTCCGCTACACGGAGAACCTAGAAGATAAATTAAGAACCATACCTTTCGATGGAGACGTAGAAAATATCTGGAGGACACTAAAGTCTTGCATTCTAGAGGTTGCAAAAGCAGTATGTGGGGTCAGGAAAACATCTGGTAAGGGGAGGCGGACCGACTGGTGGACCGAAGACCTTCAACGGATAGTTACTCGGAAGAAGCTTGCCTGGAAAGCATACCTCCAAGATAGAAACGAGGAAAAACTGCAAAACTACCGGAGAGCCAGGAATGAATGCAAGGTAGCCGTCAGCCAGGCCAAGAAGCGCTCCTGGGAGGAATTCGGTAAAAAAAAACTGAGTAAAGACCATCGTGAATCCATAAGAACGTTTTGGCGAAAAATTAAATGTTTAAGAGGAAACAAAAAACAAAAACAAGCCTGTCAGAAACGTAAAAGATATCGATGGATCCCTGCTTACCGACAAGAAAAAGATCTTGACCAGATGGAAACAACATTTTCAGGAACTATTCTCCGAGAATCCAGAAATTCGTCACTGCCAAGAACGTGAGCCCTCTACTCTGGAAAGCCTAGAGATAATAGAAGAAGAAGAGATAGAAGACGCTATCCAAACTCTAAAAACAGGAAAGGCACCGGGAAGGGATGGTATCCCCCCAGAATGTTTGAAATACGGTGGACAAGAACTCCTTAAAGCCCTTCAAAAGCTATTTCAGGAAGTATATGATCGAAAAAAAATTCCCAAGGACTGGGAATATAGCATAATCCTTCCAATCTATAAAAAAGGCAATACCACGGATTGTAATAATTATAGACCCATCAGTCTGCTTTCTGTGGTCTATAAATTATACACCTCCATCTTAGAAAAGAGGCTCCGGCGGATTGTGGAAGGGCAGCTAGAAGGTGAGCAAGCTGGTTTCCGTCCTGGCCGGCAGACCCAGGATCATGTCTTTGTTCTCAGGATCATCGCTGAAAAGGCCCGGGACAGAGACAAAAACCTGTACATTGCATTTCTCGATCTTAGGGCAGCATTTGACTCGGTTCCAAGAAAAGAAATTTGGAATGCTTTGGTTGCAAAGGGTGTGCCAGGAGATATGATTGCGGCAGTGAAGTCAACCTATGAGGGAGCCACTGGAGTGATAAGGATAAATGGCACAGAATCAGAACCTTTCCCAATTGCAAGAGGAGTTAGACAGGGAGATAGTTTAAGCCCCCTCCTGTTTATAAACTTTATGGACGAGATCCATAAAATCTGTAAGCGTCGGACTGCCTGGACTAAAATTGGATACTGGAATATGAGAACAGTCCTCGTACAAAGCTTTTTATATGCTGATGACATTGTCCTCATCTCCGATTCTAAGGAGAAACTACAGCAAGCACTGGTAGAATGGGAAGAAGAGCTGCTGAGGAAAGGTATGCGAATAAATGCCTCCAAGAGTAAAGTGCTGGTTATGGCGAGAGAGGAACAGGAAGACGTCCAATTGGTTTGCAGCGGAGAGGTTCTTCAAGTGGTGAAGGATTACGTCTACTTAGGTACCGTAATTACTGACTCTGGTAAGATTGATGCGGAGATTTCAAACAGAATATCGAAGGCGAATCAAGCATACTACCAGATCACTAGCACTATCCTCAGCTGCCGTGAAGTGGATAAAAAGACAAAGATGCATATCTATAAGTCAGTATACCTGCCTATTCTCACCTACGGCGGAGAAAGCTGGACCATGTTGGACAAACATTACAGTCGCATAACAGCAGCGGAAATGAGGTTCCTACGTAGATCGGTGGGGAAAACTAGGAGGGATCGCATTAGAAACGAAACTATAAGAGAGCAGCTGGAAGTATCCGAACTCAAAACCACTTTGGAAAACAGGCAACTGAAGTGGTTTGGACATGTCTGCCGCATGAACGAGGACATGGACCCTATAAAGGTATTAGAGGCTCGACCCACTGAGAAGAGACCACGAGGGCGTCCCAGAGTTTCGTATCAAGAATTTATACAGAGGATTGGAGTTAGAAGAGGCAAATCCTTCAACCAAATGAAGCGGTTAAGCGGAGACCGGGAGGAGTGGCTACGCTGGATAGAGGCTCCTCGACGCTAGAAATGGCACTATGAGGAAGACAAAGAAGAAGAAGAAGAATTTTTTTGTGTAAATCGAAATGTTATGAAGAATTTTTCCAACTGCTGTTATTCTACAAATCTTCTCAACTTTACCATATTATGAAATGCATGAGTACGCATATATATTGGAATACATACAGAAGATCCAATCATATTACGACTTGCCTACTTTTACACGTGTGTAGAGCAACAATATGGATTGTACAGAGTAATTAACTCATTTTTTGACAAATATCGACTTATCTAGTTTACCGATATAGTAAATAAATAAATACGAAATGTGGTCTTATTCGTTGGAGTGTCATTTATTTTTTCTCTATAATAATATCTCACTACATAACTTAACTAAAATAGATAAAAGGTATATAATTTTTTATCTCTTGTAATGTTTGTTTCGAATTTTTTATCTCTTTGTTTCGAAGTAATTAAATTATTATTGTTTAATTTTTAGTTAAAGTTGGTACATGCAGGTTTAATTTTGAAGTCGGTATTTGTTTTTGTTTTATAAAAATTGACTTTTTTTTCAAGTAAGTGAGTGTATTTTTGTTTATGTTCATAAATTATTTGGGTAAATAAATTAGATTTTGTCATGGACTAATATGTTTATAGTGGAAAGTTATATACGAGTAATTAAATGATTTTCGACTGTTGATTTGTTTTTTTTTCATTAATTGTTTTTGTTGGTTCTTCTTTAAAAGTTAATTATAATAAAAAATTTATGGAATCACCTTCGAAGTATGATCCACCGATCAAAAAAAGAATCATCAATATCGTTTCATAGTTGACGGAATAATCGTGTAACAAATATTTAAAAAAAAAATTAAAAAACTAAATTGAGAACCTCCTTAAAGTAATCTAAATGACATTAAAACGGAATAAAAAAATCATTAAAATAAAATTATACTGCTAATAATAATAATAATAATAATAATAATAATAATAATAGAAACAAGATCGTTCCACATAAGGAAGAGCAAGCCAGAATCCAAGAGACTCCAGTGCTTTTCTCTCAGCTGCCTCATTGGACTAAATAACAAATTTGGTGTTTGTTATTAACTCTGGTTGCTAACACAGGAAGAGTTTTTCTTCTTCTTTTTTTTTTTTTTTAAAGAGTTTTTGATAGTCTTTTAGATTTTTGGACGGCCGAACCAATGCTATATTCAGTTCCAGGGGGGGCGGGGGGAGTAGGTCTAAAAAAGTAAACAAGTGTGCAGGGGAAGGACGGGATATCAAGAGCTCTCCCGGAGGGGGGGGGGGGTTACCGTCTTTTCAAGGTTTAAGACTTCTCATACATACAACGGATTATGGGAAAGTTCACTTCTTATTCCAAGACCTAAAGTAGTTTAGAACAAGACTACTAAAAATAGAATTAGGATTTTTTTACTTCACATAAGATAATATTCCTTCCGTCATTGCTTGTATAATATATGAAATTAAGGTATGGTATATATGTGGAATACTTAAAAAAATAATTACCTTTCCCATTCAAAGTATTGATGAATATATTATATTATAATATGATATAATACAGTATTATTAATAAAGAAATAAAATAATTACTGAGATAGAAGATGAATAATATTTTATTCAACTGGTGTGATTACATTTAATGTATTGCATTCATAACGTAAAGCAATGTTTATAGTAGTTTTGTATATGTTCCTGAAACAGTTATCCTCCATCAAACAGCCTAAACTCTAAGAAAACAGGAACAGCTGAAACTAAGTTGTTTTGCTGCTCGACTTTGCACGGCTTCATTGAGGAGTTGGGGGGCAACCACATTCATTATTCCCACCCTAATTAATTATTCTCCATGAAGAAAGTTACACCCGCAGCGGCTCCAGCGGTTCCAGGCTAATGTTATCTAATTATTCTAGCTAGTTTGTCAAGAGTATTTCCTTGAATCTGGCTTCATACAACACATTCGTATATATATATTGGCTTGTCCGGGCATTGATGCAGATTTCTGCTTTTAGGACCAAACTATAAACTAAATTATTAGCAAACATTTTTTTTTTAATGAAAATAAGCTTCATTCCTCTCAATACATTTTTTCCAACGTGTTAGCTCCTCTAAATAGGATTTTGAAATGGATATGTCTATTGGCTAGGGGTCTATAGCTTCCTTGTGTTAACTACTTTCACGCTGAAAAATGTAACGATTTGACAAGCTCTAGCTCTGTTGGTGTTGCTCGGAATGAAAATTATAATAGAAAATATATTTTGTTATTTAAATATTTTTAGCTAGGACCTAACATTTAGGAGCTATATTGGTTTCAATGAAAAAAATCATGTTTGAAATCCATACTTCCTCTCAACTTTGTTTATTTTAAATAATCATTGATTTGTAATATAATTTAATAATTAATTTAGGTTATTTGATCCTTTTAATTCTAACATGTAAATTGGGATAAACAATAGATTTCAAATTGACATATTAATGATTCATTGTATTTTCCAGTCAAGCAGAATTTTTTTTAAATTTTATTTATTTATTTATTGTGGCTGATCATGTATGAAGGATATTTTTTTTTTTTTAATTTATGGGTGAAAATTAGATAGAAAATAAAATTACTATTTAAATACATCTTTAAGAGTAGGATACGTTTATGTGTGTTTACATAGATTATTTGGTTTTTTTTGGTTTAATGGGATAATTTGATTAGGTCACTCAAGTTTTTTGTTACAAAATAGGGATCTGGTACGCAACGATTGAATAAACGGCGGGGTATGATGATAGATTTTTATATAATTAGGATTGATGAATTAATTGCCACTTCTATTGGGATTATTTGATTAGAAAACTAATAAATCTTGTCGGTATCATCTTTACGCCGACGATCTCCAAATCTATTTATCCTTTCCCAACTCTGACTTATTACAAGCCACTAAAAGGATCCAAGAAGATCTGAATCGAATCTGTGACTGGGCATCGAAGAACAAGCTAAATCTAAATGCTGAAAAGACCAAATCGATTGTAATAGGTTCGAGTAACCTCTTAAAAACCATATCCTCTATCCCTACCCTTTTTCTGAACAGTGATCCTATCAAAAATCTCGGTCAAAAACCTTGGAGTCTTTTTGATGAAACCCTATCCTGGAAAAATCACGTATCCGAAATTTCCCGCCGCACCATCCCTATCCTAAAACGTCTCAATTACGTTCGCCACCTTCTTCCTTTCGAAACCCGTAGATTACTAGTTACCTCTCTTATCTTCCCCTACTTTGACTACTGCTGTGCTGTGTATGGGGATCTCGGGGTGTTTCTGGGGATCTCGAGGCCAGAATCAAAAGACTATTTAACTGCTTTATCCGTTTTATTTTCGGGATCCCGAGAAGCGCCCACATTTCGCAGTTTTATGCGGAGTTAAAGTGGTTTATTCCTTCCTACCGTCGCCAGTATTTCCTGGCATCCTTACTTTTTCAAACCGTTCAATCCCGTCATCCACCTTACATTTCCGAACGCCTTCAACTCAAATCCTCAATTCTTAAACGCCGAACCCGATCCCGTCAATCAGATTTGCATACTCCTGCTCATTGCTCAGCTACTTTCGACAGATCTTTTGTAATCCGATCCTCTTCTCTCTGGAACTCCATCACTCTCAACATTCGTCATTCCATTAGCCTTTCTACTTTCAAATACCACTTCTTTAACCACCTATTATCCACCCAGATCCTGTCCTCCAAAAACTGTCAATAGCCACTTTTCAGTTGTTATAAACTATAAACTATAATTATAAACAGTTTATATTTAATAAATCGTTTTCTTTTTGTATAGAATTATTCAAAATTTTCTATTACTTTTTGTTAATATCTTTTTTTTGGTTTTTTTTTTTATTATTATCTGTTACTTTGTTATGTACATATTATTTTATTTTAATGCTCTGAAGGCCCTTGATTGTACATTATATTTTATTCTTAAGGGACTTAAGGTACCAGAATAAATAAAGAACTTTAAAAAAAAAAAAAAAAAAAAAAAACTAGTTTCGAATGCTAAACATTCATCTTCTATAAACATGTTCTAAAACATACAAAATTTTATAAACAGCAGCACTTTGTTGAATGGATAATATACACTAAAGTTTTCAAAAGTGTAAGACAAGAAATCAAACATCAGTGCTCACCTCAGGAGGTCTAAGAGATAACTGAAATATACCCACCGTGAGAAGTGGAAGGGGGCAGGTAGATTAATTTTTTGTGATTTACTATAGGTTTTCCCTTATGACTCATTGGATTTTTCTGTACCTATGGGAAACAAATTTAAAATGGGGCTATCGGAGATGTTTATCTGGTCTTTTAAACAATAGATTTTTATATATACGAAGTTACTGGGTTAAATGCTGCCAAGGGTTACAGAGATTATGATAAAGAGTAATATACGATTCTTTGGTGACCTTAGACACAAAATTAACCTCATGTTTAAGACTTTAATGCCTGAAATGGAAAGCCACAGAGAAGGTAAAACTATTAAACACTTAGACATGACTAACTTACTATACTCTCTATTCTGAACGCCTAGTGGGCTCTATTATTAAATAACGATATCCTCTTATTGCAATAAATTCTTTAGAAGGGATGTAATCTTATAATAGGTTTGTGATTCTCTTTGATCAGGAAAAAGCAGAGGAGGTAGAAGAAAAAAAATAGCTAATTTTTTTAAGTGTTGGGGCTTTCTGACACGCTCTAGCTGTTTTAAGAAGCAGTAGATATAAAAGCAGTCGATTATATATAAATATATCCATGATCTATTGTTTTTTTTTTCACAGTTTTATACTCCAGCTCAATCAATCGCCTTGTGATTGTCAGCTTCAATTAATTTGCTAACTGCTTTTTTTACATGTCTTACAGGTTCAAGTCTCCCTCTCAAAAATTTTCAAACCAATATTGGACGAGCCACAAACTTGCTTTCGTCCCCCGTACTTAATTAATTTTTCTGACTGGATTCTGTTGCAATCGCCATTGAAATTACACGAAAATCACGTGTAAATTCTTGAATAAAGACTGAATTATTTCTAATTAGGGAAATATGAATAGTTAAAAAGACATATTTAGTTAGTTGAAGAATGATAATTATTGACATCAATACAAAAATATAATATATTGGGTTGGTGCAAAAATAATGGTTTTGAATATTCATTTAGTTTGCTTGCCAATGAATGCCTTAATGAAGATAATCATCAAGCATTATAAGCAATGGTAATAATTGTATTTCTCAAAGATTAGTTTAATTTGTGTTACATTTTCTATGAGTTTGAAATACCTCTGAAATTCACAATGACAAAACACGATTTTCGTCTGATTGATAATATATTAAATTTATAAGTTTATATAAATATATATATATATTATTATAACTCACTGGTGGTCGTGCCTGACGACGTGCTGGTAGAAGACCTGCCTCCACCTCACTGAAGAACTGTTGCCGTCCAAGGCCCAGAGCATGAAGCCTTCCACCTGGGATCGAAGCTTGTTCTGGGAGCTCTCCGTGTTATCTTCCAGAACTTGGAGTGAAGAGTTGAGGATACTGTCCAAGCTGTCTGCCTAGTTAGAATAGAATAAATGGAACGTTATAATTTTTTTTTTTTTTTTTTTTTCAGAATTATGAAAAACAATTATGAAGTGTAAAATAAATAAAGTATTTCTTTTTTTACCTACATTTTGGCCAAATATTTAGACTTCTTTTCTGGGCTATAATAAATGATTTTATTATTAAGTAATTATGTCTTAAGAATAAATAACTATAGTGAAAAAGAGGGGTATCTAACTTCATCAATAAAATTTGTAGGAAAATATACATGAATAAAAAACACAAAAACGAAAGTCTAATCAAAATTATCTACAAATAATATTCCATCAAATGGTATGATTTATAAAAAGGGAAAAAAATATGATTATTATCATGTATAATATAAACTGACTGGTGAAAAATTCCAGCCAATTGATGTCATTTTCTCGTATATAAGTTTTATTAGTTTTTGAGCGTTTACATTCCCCGCACTTAACTGAGCCGTACAAAACCTGTTAGAATTACCTATTTAAAAAATAATTGAATAAAAACAAGTAGTTTTTAAAAAATAAGCATTTATAAGTATAAGTATATACAAAGCAATTTTAAAGTTATGAATTTTGTAATTAATATTAAAATTATATAGTTTAAATATTCGCCCCTAGCGTTGATTACGTCTTGCTTTGGAAATTCGCCGATAGTTTCCTCATCAGAAACGTAAATGAGAATATTTTTTGCCTATAACATTTTTTGCTAGGACCTATCGGTTAGGAGCTATATGGATTTGAATGAATAAAAGTACGTTTATTAACTTTTTTCAACCTCAAAAATGTAACACTCTATGGTAGCTCTATTAGTGTTGCTTAAATCGAAAATTTGCCGAAAGTTTCTTAATCAGGAATTCAATGGAATTATTTATTGTCATATACAATTTATCGGTAAGAACTATATTTAGACGTTCAGGAGCTATATTGGTTTAAATAAATAAACCCCTATTTTCTATTACCGTTGGTGTTTATTTCGAATAATCATTAATTGTTAATTCAATTTGACTATTATATTAAGTAATTTTATCATTTTGATTCTCAAATGTTAGTTGATCAAATGATGGAAAAAGTTGGAAACGATTTTTAAATTTAATCGACAGTTGATTTGGATGTGTTCAAGACTGATGAGTTCAAAAGTCCAGCCAACGAAACTATTAATTATATATGGATAGATCCATCCATTGTCTATTGTTTTTCCCAGTCAGTGAGAAATTTACTTTTTATAGTTTTGTTTAAATTGGATCTTAACTGTATATTAAAAAACATATATGACGCTATGTTAATAAGCTCTACATAATTATAAATATTTTTTAAAAATTTTTATTTTATCAATTTATTATAATTTATAACTACTGTACAAATACAGTTGAAGTAAATGTTAAAAACGTTTACAATATGTTAAAACTTCAAAAGAGATGCTCGTCAGTAGCACTTCAATAAAACTTCTACAAAGGAAGATCTCAAGGCCATCTTATTTTCAGACGCCTCGGAGGGAATGAAGTTGGAAACAAATTGAGAAACTAATAGATTTGAGTGGTTATGGAGCTTAATATGAAAGGATTGGTATCTGGTTTGGGCTAAATCAGCAACATATGGAACATAAAGGTCTTTATGGATAAGTTTATTGGTGACAAAAAAAAGAGCATTGAGGATTTTGGATTGTAAGGATTGGAGAATGAATTGGATGGTTTAGTGGAGCCTCAAAGCTCAACTCCGTACGTCCAAGTCTATTCCCAGTCATGTAAATGAGTCTTTAGTAATTAATTGGGAGCTTTGAAAGATTGTCTAGTAAATGTTTAAGCAGTCTGTAACAAGGAGCAGTCTATTGTTTTAGTCTCGTATGTGGATTCCATAAATTATATATTAGTTTATAATGAGGCTTAAAGAATATATAAAGAAAAATTATTTATTTCACTATTATTTTTTTTTTATAAGGGTATAAGACTTGCCTGTAGAATTACTCAACCTTTGGTAATATGTAAAAAAAGAAAGAAAAAATATTACATGCTTTTCTTTTTTAAACGGCCCAGTGTGATCCAAAAACAGTGCTATTAAATCGAGGGAACAGTTGGATGAGGTAGGGCGCATTAAGAGCGGGATAAAAAAAAAAGTATTATACAAAGAGGGCAGTTTAAAGTTCCCTATCCTGGCCATTAATTCGCCTCAGCTCCCGCTAACTTGGCCCAATTACTATCGGCAACAGCTGCGGCCTAGGGGTCTCTTCCTCCAGATTTTTTTTTTCTTAAAGATCTATTTCATTGCTTTTATTGTTTATATATATTATTTTTAACCTATGAGCGGTTATTATTACCTCTTCATGCCGTCCTAAATCATTTACTTATGTAAAACCCTGGGATTTCTGCAGGCCAAGGAGGACTTACACCCGACAGAAGACTTACTTGAGGCCCTGTTATTATAATAAAAAAAAAAAAAACACTACAGTTTTTTTATTTCCAAATATTTATTGATATTTTGAACTGTATACATTATACACAACAAGTAATTTATAAAGAAATGCTCAATAGTAGCACTCAAAAAAAAAGTTCATTAGAAAGTCTCTTGGCAATCTTCTTTCCATAAGCCCCGGAGAATAATGGGAGTTGAGTGTGAGACAAGTTGGGAGATTAGTGGATTCGAGTGGGGATGGCGTTTACAATGAAAGGATTCATTGCTTCATTTTGTTGCTTGCAGGTACAAAATATAAATGATTACGTTAAAGGAAAAACACAGCTTAAGTGTATTAAAATATAATATTAGATTGAATATTTGGATCGAAGAAAATCCGTTTGAGAATAAAAAAATCTATTTATCACGGATTGGTTGCGTCGCTCGTTATATTTGTAATTGAAGTAATAAAATCAATAGATCACAGTCCAAAAATATGGCTAGTGTAATGACCGTGAACTAAGTAGTGCAAGAGACTAGATCATTGTTTATACAAAACATTTTCGATTCCGGAAACCTAAACGTAAATTAACTATTAACTGTTATTTACAACTGAATACATCATATACAATAAGTAAATTGGAGTAATGGTTACAATGGCATGTTAAGAACGACTCATTAGGAGCACTTCAATTAAAGTTTTACATTAGAAGGTCTCTGGGCCATCTTCTTTCCAGAAGCTCCAGAGAGTTATTAGGAAATTGAGTGTGAAGCAATTGGGAGACTGGTGGATTCGAGTGGGTATGGAGTTTACTATGAAAGGATAGGTATCTGGTTTGGGCTAAATTGGCAACATATCGAACATTAAGATCTTTATGGGAAATTTTATTGGTGACAAAGTAAGGAGTATTCTGGATTTTTCGAATGATTTTGGATTGTAAGGATTGGAAACAAGATGAATTGGATTGTTTAGTAGAGCCCAAAATCTCAACTCCGTACGTCCAAATTAGTCTAATTACTATCATTTAAATAAGTCTGAATTGTGTAAATTGTATTTAATTGGGAGCTTTGGACGCTTGTTTAGTAATTATTGGCGTAGTAAAAAAAAAGTAGAGCCCCAAAGCTCAGCTTTGCATGTCCAAATGGGTCTAACATTACAGCAAAGATTACAACTGTTATATTATTTACTTCAATGACAATAATAAAACCTCTCAAACAGGAAAATGAACATTTCCCGTTACACACCGAAACACATTTATGCAACCCTAATTGAAGGACTAGTCAAAAAAAAGTACAATTAAAAAATTCATACATTCCAAACTAATTTAATATTGATAACAGACTTGGCTCCCTATGTGTTAAACGAAACACTATACAAACTGGCGTATTGCAACAGTTATGAAACACATTTTTAAATTTTTTAATGAGAAACTATGTGGACACACATACAACCAGGTACACAATATGACATCATTACAAATCCCTATTAAATCTAAATATTTTGTTAACCGGCAAACTTCTGTTAACCGTTGAAAAATAACCTTAATCCATATTATTTAAGAATATGTAGAGGTTGAAAGGTTTAAGTTTTGATGTCTAGGCTGAATAATGAAAACCGCAACGCTACGTAAAAACATTATCCAGCATCAAAACACATGCTACGATTAAAGTGAATATGGTGTTCACTACAATAATGATTCATAGATACCTACGACCAGAGTTGGGAAAAATTTAATCATCGCTTAAGTTAATTTAAAATTCAGACTAGTTTCCTGAAATCAATCACTAATTTAAGTAATGATTAAATCATTCAGCCAAATAATCATTAGTATATATCACTGGGAGATTAAATCATGGTTAAATTAGGTGATTGATTCCAGGAGATTAGTTGTCAAATATCTATGACTGAGTTTTGATTAAATTTTACCATTTTATCAATTGTTTATATTCGTCATTAAAAAAATGATCTGGAGATCGTTTGGTGCGCTTTAGCTGGATAACTTTCAATTTGCTATAACTTCGACAACTATCCTGTTTGAAAAATACTTACTATACCAAGTGAAATTTTAAATATCTTTTCCTATCCAATTAAAATGACACAATATCATGCGATCTTTTGACGCATCAGGCCATAGGTGTTTCCTATTATTTTATACACGTCAATAAAATATAATATTATTGTGGTGTTTGAATTAACATTATAATTAATAATAATAATTTAAACATTACCTATAAAAGTTTAAAAGATAAATCTTTAGTTGATTCCCCAGGTAAATACGTTGGTTCTTTTCACCGTGTATTTGCCGGCTAGTACAACCCCGACTGAATTTTTTAACGAGTCATATTCAAAGGGCATCGTTAAATATTGACAGTACGTGACCTAAGCTGGTCAAAGGGAACGAACAACCTTACCAAGTCTTATTCGGAACATGTTTGCATAAATTGAGGAACATTGAACTATTTTAAATAAGGGTTATTCTTGTTTATAATATAATATAAATAAGTTTAAAATAAGTAGAAACCTGAACTCTAATTAAAATAAATAATAATGATGGGATAATGGGTAGTATTTTTAAAAAAGTGGATAGTCTTATATTTGTAAAATTGGAAGTAAATCCTTCCACTTGTATTCACAATAAATTGAAGTAAAACCCTATAATATTTTAGTATAGGGTTATGCTCATACTGTTTTGATTCATTTACTTCATATTGAAGTAAATTGTAATTTATAACCTTAACTTTTTACTTGAAGTATAAAGCATATCCTTAAAAAAATTCGGAGAGTGGTCATTAGCAGACTCACCTCTCTAGTTTAGTTCTTTTACGCGATTTCTAGCGCAATGGCAGATGTGGATGTGAAATATAAGCCCAGTATACCTACGGTTGTTCGAGTTATTAAAACGATATACCGTCTTTATGTACAGTATTTTGTGCACTTTACTTACACCTAATAATTTCTAACTTATTTTTGTAACATTATCTTCCTTTTTTATTAGTTAGACGTATAGTTTCATCCATTTTATTTTTCTCTGTTTCTTTTTTTTTTCTTCTCTGTTTGTGATGCTACTCTCAAATTTCCGGCTCCCAGTATTGTCAGCGCATCTGCAGCCCCTCTATTCACCCACCGCAAGCGATGTCTAACTACTTTTCTGCGTCCAAATTTTTTTTCATTAAGGGGCCTTTTTGGATTTCAATATTACTTCCTCTTCAGAAGACCTGTATGTATCAAATCTGATCTGCAGGTACCCTCTTATTCTTCCAATTGTCGTATTGGAAACTTATAGGAATAGTTTTTTCCAATCTAACAATTTTTAATTTTCATTTCCAATTTTTTCTTTAACACTGATTTAAACTATTAATATATATACTTCTTTTTTTTTTTTGGGGGGGGGGTTAAAGTTCTTATGAGCTTTGAAAAGAACGGATTATTTTATAGAATACCAACCTATTCTATCCATGCTGAGGAGGTCAATATTCATTCTGTGGGTCCGCCTCGAAATGGATTTTAACCCGCCTAGGTAGGATTCAAACCCAGCTTCTGTTTCGAGCGACCAAGTCCAACGCCTTGACTCGTTAGAACACATTCCAGCATGCTACTCAGGTTTTAGATAAGCAAACCTTTTTCTTTTGCTAGGTGGATATCCTCCTTCTTTTTAAACCTGCTTTATACTGTTGAGACAATTATGCAGAGACCGAAACAAATGGTAGGAGAGAGAAGGTCCGGGTTATTTGGTGGATGCATCAAAATTCAACAGCAAAGCACTCTCAATTTTTTCAATTCTCGTTCAGATAAATTATATTAGGAATTAGTAAATTGCTCCCATCCCACACTCACGGGTTTCCAAGCACATATCAGTACTGAACACAACCTGATGAAGCTGCAAACTGAGGCATCCATAAACTTCAATAGGAACACTGCACAGCGCTGATATCCATAGACTGCACGAAGGCGTTTGATTCCGTACCTCACGGGATCCTATGCAGAAAACTGGAAGATCTTGAATGCCCTTAGCAGCTATATGGAGCCATTGTCTCCTTTCTCAGTGAGAGAAGTCTTCCTGTGCGGGTTCGTGACGTCCATTCAAAGTCAGTACCCCTCGCTTGCGGTGTGCCACAAGGAGCAGTATTACCTCCGGTGCTATTCAACATCTACACTGCTGAAGTAGTTGGCTAAAACTACAGTAGGGCGACACTAGCGGCCGACGATATTGCCATTACCAGCAGCAGCATGAACCCCACAAGAGCAATACGCCAGGCTGAAACTGTCTGCTCAGAGATTGCTCAACGGCTGAACTCACTTAACATCCAAGTGAATCCAGCTTAAACGGACTGCGTAGTTTTCTCACAAAAGTGTGGGAAAAATACAACAATGTCGAAGACCCTGCGAGTGGCAGAAACCACCATTGCCCCCTCAAACTCTATCGTCTACTTTGGTGTCACTTTGGATAGAGGGCTGAAATCCTCAGCTCACTGTTACAGGGCACACCGCAAGGTGAGGAAAAGATCTTACCGTCTCCACCATCTCCTTTTCTCTTCACCACTTTTCCTGCGATTGAAGTTGTGCATCTACATTAGCATGCTTCGGCAATCAATCAATATATGTTTTATAATTTACCGCTCGATCTACTTGTGTTTGTTAAAAAAAAAAAAAAAAAAAACTTTTATATGAATAAATTCTAAAGGGTTAATAAAATCGTAATGATTATTACATTTCAAACTAATGTAACCATTTTTCAATATATTGTGTTCACGGATATTTTACCGATGAAGTTTTTATTTTAATTCATTAATTTTAATTGCGGTATGATTAAGAAATGATTTTTTAAAAAAAGGAATAAAAAATAAATAAATAAAATAAAATTATTTTACAAACAGTACAGTTCTTGAGTTCCTAATGTCAGATGGTGTATCAGTTTATAATATCAGTATAGAAATACTGAATCGATAAGAGAATGGTTGCTCAGGGATAGATTTAACAAACATCCCTTCAATATCAAGGAGTTCAATTTATCACTTTAATAACATTATCATCTAAATAAATTAGAAATTTATTGTTATAATTGGTTTCACTCTGCAATTCCAGACCAAAGATTCCTAATGTATCGACACGAGAGTTTTTTGCTCCAATCATAACAAGGCTCGTTCCAGCCGAATAGATGGAGGAATCGATGGCAAAGGTCAGCGCTCTGGAGTCCGCTGGATATTAATTACAAAGTGTGATCCACAGGATTTGTGACAGGCAATTACCATGTACCATGTTGCCCACTAACTAATATTCGCATTTACGACCCTCATATATTTGAATGAGTATTTATTTAAATATTGCAGTCCTTTTTGGATAATTAAATACAATTGTTTGTTTTTTCACTACCTTAAACTCACTCGATTTTTTTTTCTTTAATTTTTTTAAATGTTTTAATTTAAATGTTTTATTGAATAAATATTACAAGCCGTTTTACTCAAAGACAATGAGTAGTATGGATAACAATGAATCCTTTCCTATCATATATACTATGAAAAAAAAAAAAAAAAAAAAAAAATGATAATTATTTTATCATTATACAGCAACTCTTAAAAATCAGCAGAAGAAAGATTGAAGTATCATGGCTTGCATTTTTAGATGACCTCGTGATTCTCGGAGAAACAAAACATCAGACAATCGTCAAAATTGAAACCCTGAAGGAATGTGCCGCGAAATTCGGACTACAAATATCATTTCCAAAAACAAAAGACATGAGCAATTTCTGTGATTTACAAAACCTAAAGACAAATTATAGGACAGTTAAAAAAGTGAGTGAGTTCAGATACTTAGGAGAAATTCTTGAACAGTAAGGAAAGCACAAGATGCAAAAAATGTAACTCGTTCCATAGTAAACTTTGCCATGATAACGCCGTGAAACACTTGACCTCAACAAAAAGGGTGCTTTAGAAAAAATTTTAAAGGACGAAAGAAGAATTATCAGGAAAATTCTTGGGCCAAAACTGACCGGCAATGGGCACCACCTATAATCCCGCAAGAAAACAGAGGAACTATCAAATCTCGCAGCTGACATCAGAAAACGCCGTTAGAAATTCTATGGCCATATTCGCAGATACCCGAACACAGACGCGCTAAGAAATTGCTGGAAGCAACAGAAGATCTCAAATCAGGCATTAGAAGTCTAACAGGACCTCAAAAACGCAGGAATCAAAGAAACAGACATCACAGATTAAAATATCTACAGAGACAAGGTGAAAAAGTGGAAAGTTTAATCGGAGAGAGATTACAAGAAAAAAACAGGGGCTAAGTGGACTGAAGAATGATGAGTCTTAATGAGAGAAGAATTAAAGGCGGCCTGGGAGAAGCGCGAACCAAAACTAAAGTTTTGCGTGATCATGTTTGGTCTTTTTCGCATTAAAAAAAAAAAATAAATAATGATAATAAAAAAAAAACAACCCTCTAACAATACTTACAAATACAAGATATAAAATATAGTAAATATTACTAATAAATTAATTAATTACTAAATTAAAAATTAATAGTATAAGGTAATAAAAAACCATTAAAGGAAAATTAATTTGAATTCAATCAAAATATTTTTATTTATAACTTGGTGACGAATCGTCCTCCACTAATTTTCTTCCATTTTTTTCTGTTTTGTGCAGCCGCCATTCTTACTCTTCTCTAAGCTTCTTACTTCCTCCCAGGATATCCTCCACGTCTTAGGCCATACCATTTGACTACCTCAGCTTAGGTATTTCCCTTTTTCTCATTCATTCATCTCAATCTTCCTCAAGAAATGAACATGTGCTTCATTGTATCGGACCTCGTTCTAATTCGCCAGTTTCTATCAATATTAACTCCAACAAAGATTCTTGGAAGGATTCTTCTCTCGAAGACTAGGGGGTCGGTCATGCTCAATCTTTATATATTCCATGCTTCCGATCCATACAACATAACTAGGCGGATCAATGCCTTGTACAGATGGAGCTTGGACTGCCGGGATAGAAAGCGAAAGAAGAGTTCCGTGCGTAGTCTAAAGCTGCGCCTTTTAGCCATCCATATTTTGTTTTTTACTTCCACCTCAGGTGCATTATCATCAGTCCACATTGAACCGAAATAGGTAAATTAGGCCACTTTCTCGAAGTTAAAGGGGCCAATACCGGTGGTCCCATCAGGTCTGGATAACAATCACACTATACAGGTTGAGTATCTCTCAGTGTATACATGTAGCAAAATGCCACAGACCTCACCTTTCTATTCCAATCCGTTGCAGATGTACAATAAATCTAAGACTTTTTTGAGGAAACCACTTTTTTTCCATAAAAGCTGTAATATCTCCACTTTGTTTGAATATTTTTCAAGTTTTGACCACATTTTCGGATTAAGCATTAAATTTTCTATAATAGCTGAGTACCTGTAACCTTGAATTTTACAAACTTGGTATCTAAAGAGCAGCTTGATCTTCACCTTATTTGGGGAAGTCACAATGTCGTATTTACTTCAACGCTAAATACGATCAATACGTTTAACATATCATTCGAAAGCTAATTAAATTTGCAAGTTTTTGAAAAATTTGACGTTTTGTGGATAGTTTTTTGGAAAATCGGTGAGCGTTGAAGTAAATACGACATTGTGACTTCCCCAAATAAGGTGAAGATCAAGCTGCTCTTTGGATACCAAGTTTGTAAAATTCAAGGTTACAGGTACTCAGATATAGAAAATTTAATACTAAATCCGAAAATGTGGTCAAAATTTGAAAAATATTTAAACAAAGTGGAGATACTACAGCTTTTATGGAAAAAAAACGGGGTTTCCTCAAAAAAGTTTTTGATTTATCGTACATCTGCAACGGATTGGAATAGAAAGGTGAGGTCTATGTTTGATCTAGTTTCACCCAAATTTTTTTTTCAACACTAAGAGATACTCACCCTGTATAAAAGCAATATATGCAAGCATTCCAGGTAAACCTCGAAACTAGATTGTTCTGGGCCAAAGTAATCCCAATGCTCTCTCAGCCGCGTCGCAAGTGGCAAAATCCAGTGAAAAGAGAGCGCTCAGTCACAGTCGCTCTGTGTTTAAATATTTACAATATGTCTCTGCGCCCTACTGGAAGTGTGGAACTTGATGATGACTAAGCAAGAGGATTAGGATAGATGAAAAGGTTTTCATATAATTTTAATTATTTAAGGAGTATAAGGTCAAGGAAATAAGGTATATTGAGGTAATTATGTAGGGTTTCGTTGGAAATATAATATGGAGCAATTCTAAAAATTAAAAAAAAAAAAAAAAATCAGTATGTTTTATTCCCCTCCATGATTAGTTGCTACGTATCTCGCTTTTTAAGATTCTGTAATTTGAATTTAAGACTCTTTAACTACATATTTTAAGTTCCTTAACTCATTTGATTAGTTTTACATTCCTTGAAATGCCCAAACTGTTTGTTTAATAAATTCCTTGATTTGAGAGAGATTGAACCAATCCTGATAATGAGACTCAGTTTGGCGGCTTCTATCAAACTGTGGTGAGTTGAGCCTTGATAATTCCATTCTTCTGATTATAAAATTAGTGTCCACGGTTTCTCCACTAATGCTGAACTATTGTTCTGTTTCGATGAAAATTAGGAAATAATGAAAAAAAAATATATAACATTTTAAAAAAGAGTTCAGAATGTTAACATTTTTCTGGACCCATGGTTTTCTAACAATAGCGAGTTTATTTGAAAATGACAAGTTTGGTGAAAGGTAGATAGCAATAAAAATTTAACGAATGGTCTCACTTTTTTCAAATGTACTATTATAATCAATTGTATGTTAATAATTAATTTATAGCATAGTATGATAAAATTATATGTTACAATATCCGGATTTAGGGATAGCATACACAGAGTTCAATCGATAATGTCAGCTGTGATCTCTGTTATAGTTAGTGTCGTCAACCATTTGATATATCGTTCTCTTTCTACAGTGGCAGTATGCTGTATGTATATTGTACGCTTTAAAGTGAACATCACATTGTACATGACTATATTTAATCCATTAATTTAAACTCTAGGTAATTTCAAATTTTAATCTAGTGTCTTCAGTTTTAAATTATCGAGAGTCGGCTGTTTTTAAAATAATACCGTTCCATAAAGAGAGAAAAATAATTTGCAAGATTGCTTATGTCTTGCCACATTTTAATGAGATTCTTGTTTCAGCCTATACAAAGTTTATTATTTAAATATATTAAACTTAACTAAATACATATTTTTAGATGTTTCGAGAAGGGTCAAAATTTTGTAGTCATTAATTTGCCTTTAATTTTGGAGCTGCACTTATGCGATTTTACTTTCTTAAATAGATGAAGAAAGAAGGAGATTTTTCTATTTTCTTAAATATTATTATCTTTTGAGAGGCCTTTAAATCTCTGGAGAAAAAATAAAAACGAATGATTTTTAAAATACATTTACGTATCCATACTAGTCAAAGATACAAATTGACAGTGGAATGTCTTGGAGAAAATGTGTAAAAAATGAAATGTCAGGCATGAGAAATGAGAGTGATACTCAGAAGTAACTCTTCCATGGCGTTTATTTACTTAAAGATATTACGAAAGTAGATATCTTATTCAATTTCTTTTCAGCCCGATATTTGTTGTTTTGTTTTTTTTGGGAACATAAATAACAGCCATTCTGTGGCTTGTAAATTTTGTTGGAATCGTTGGAAGCATGCATATTCTGCATGCATTCGCTAACTTCAGTAAACTTGAACCAATATGTATTATTGTGTCAGAAGCATACTAAGCAGCTTGTATGATAATTCCAAGTTTTTAAATTAAAAGTCTGCTTTGCATAAGCGTCTTTTTTGCACTAACAAAACTCTAAGAAGCATTAGTACATAATAGTAAATAATAAGTATTTCTGTTCAAGTTCTATTTTGGGTTGTCGTCTGAGTGATGGTTACAATGGAAAAATTGAGATTTTGCAAAATTAGTTATAATCACAATTACCCACACCAAGTTATATGAATGACGCATTAAGAACAAATCCTATAATATAAAATATTTTTTTTAATCAGTTTACAAATTTCTAAATTGCTGAATACATTGATGATTGATGAGTATGGGTTTACGTTAATTTGAATTATAAAGAAAACATTTCTTTTTTTTTTGATTTTATGTAAAACAATTTTGTATTTTTAGGTTCATCTGAAAATTTAATCCTAGATCGCTGTAAAATATAATAGTTTCATTTAAAGGACCGGTCCTTTCTTGTAATTAATTTGCATTTTTTTTTTTTAGTTATTAAATATTTATATGTTTAATTCGGTATAAATTAGTAAAATATATTTGAGGAGGTAACTTTCAAAACGTATTTTGTCACAGTAATCCCACTTTTCAGCAATAACAAAAAACATATATTATAAGATGTAATTATCCTTCAGAAACAAAAAATTCCAAATTAAACTAACATCTAAAGTACACATTATAACAAGGATCAGAATCAAAATATTCTTTTCTCCTAAAATTAGCATTTAGTTTTAAATATGGACAAAACACGGTTTGATGAAATAACAAAGGAACAAAAAACAGTTTGAAGTGGCTATGTTTTATTTTACAGAAGTCACTGTTTGCTCAAAACCACCCAAAAAAACAACAAAAAAAACTACATAATAGATGATGTATGTTAATGACTCTCATAATTTTCGGGGAATGTTTTCATTTTCTTAACAGTCACTAGTTTTTAAATATGCAGTTGACATCTTTCATTTTCTAAACAGTCACAAGTTTCGTCCTCTTTCACATTTTCAACACTTGGGGAGTCAAAAAGTATAACCTTGTACCAGTGTAAGCGATTATTGTCAATGTTTTAATTATTGTCAATAATGCAGCGTTCCCATTGGCTTAGTGGACAAAGCATGGTTTGAACTAAAAAGAGCCTATGGACATAACACTCTTTGCTTAAAACCCTGATTTTGTTTACTAATTTTGGATGGGACAAAGCTTGTTTTGGTGGCTATACTCATCACATATTGTAGGGTTCTAGAAAATAAATCTAGTGATACCAAAAACTAAAAATAATATTGTTTGTGACAAAAACCGTTTTGAAAGTTACCTCCTCTCTGTGTTTAAAGATCAGTGACGTGTAGTCCGGAATATTTCTTGTTAGGATATGAATTTAAAACAAAAGAAATGCCAACAATACCTTGAGTATTATTAACTGTTCATTATAGGTATTTTGGTAGTAAATAACACGAATTCTCAAAATCTTCTATAAACCCCAGATGAAATAAAAAATATGATTTTGAAGCGAAACAGCTCACAATAAAGAAATGATATTTGAAGCATGCTTGATTTCTCGTATTACATTTTTAAAATTTATTGGATATAATATGTGTGATGAAGTTTTGGTTTTTTTTGTATGTTTTTAGAACTGATGAATTTTTAACATTCGAAGCTAGTCTTTGAATAAAATATTCCAATAGAAGTTGTAAATAATTTATCATTCCTAGCCCTTGTTTTGAATTTAAACTAACTTATTTCCCTTCCTTTATTAATAAACGCCTTGAGACTAATTAATAATTTATAGCCTTTAGACTATTGTCTGCAAGAATGAGCAAATAAATTGAAAATGGCAGGGGAATGTTTTTTAAAGCGGCTGGGCGCTAAGAAAGATGGCACCCTTAATAGGGCCTCTTATTAGCTTCATAAATCTTAAAAATCCTCGAAAAAATGACTTCCATTCCAATGAATATTTCCAAATAAAGAGGCTCATACATTTCTAGGTTTTGTCTGGAAACATTTTTACTGATTATTCCTTGATGCTCTCTTTGTAACGAAGTTTTGGATATGATATTTTTATCCAATGGATAGTTATAATTTGTTAGACGACAGAACCAACTTATAAAAATAAATACCTTGGCAATATATCATATATTTATATAATATAAAATTATCAACAATTGAAGGTTTTGCTACAAAAATGAGGTAGCACCACTTATCAATTAATTAAACTGAATCAAACCAGTTTGAAATTTTAACAAACTTGCTATAAACAAACAAAAGAGACAGTCCCATGATTTAGATGAAAACTAACCATGAAGCTAAGTCATCTAACAAAACGAATATATACATATATATTTTTTTATATCACAAGATTGTACATAAAGTTCAATCTCCGACTAGAACTACCTTATTTTTACAGCAAACTTTTCAATTGCTCATAGACATAATGTGTTGACATTTATTTCTTGACTACCCACGAAATAAATCTTACACAGGCTAGAATAGATTGTTACGTTACAGGATAACCCGTCTTTCCTGCCCCAAGAGTACTTAAGAACATTCCTTAATGAAGAAAAAGTCAACAATAATTAATATATTAATATAATAACCTATAAGAAAAATATTATCAGGGATACAGTCTGGAGAAGAAGAAAGAACATGTCCAAGTAACCAAGTTTATATGAAGTGCCGACGTTTAGACCTATCTAGCAGATCTTCCTCGAGGTTAAAAACGTTTTTTACTTAAAACTTTTATTGAAATAGATGTACAATCTTCCTCAATGAAGGGCAATAGGTAACATTACTAATGATGTATTCATTCATACAATATATACAAGTACACATACACACTAAATTAATAATAAATAAAATATAAAAAAAAAAAAATAATCATTATGAAAATAAAACTTATAATTACTTATATTCATTAAAAATAAATTGAAATAATAAAATTAGGTGAAAAAATAAAGTAAAATAAAGTTCCATTTATTCTATATATATAATACAGACACAGTCAGCCTGGGGAACCCCGAATCAAGCCTATTCCCTCTCCTCCAATAATATCCACTGGAGGCTAAGTGGGATCGCTATGGCTACAGAGCTGAGACCCTGAGTGGAGAGGCTGGTCATTGCCAGGACTCCATCATAACTTTATATTACGAACTTTTATGTTACTAATAAAGCCCTACACGATGACCTAAAAATACCTTTTGTCCCTCATCTCATTCCCTAAAAATTCTCGAAATTTCATCCAAATCTATCCATTCATCCCAATCCTCTCGCTCAATTCCTATCCAGTCCTAACCATCCCTATAACTCTCCCAGAAGGTTGAAACGGCAAATAGTCAACTATATATTTTTTAAATATATTAACCATTCGTTTCCTTGTTAATTTACTTTATGTACATAGTTTTATATTTGTTTTGTAAAGTTATATTTAGTATGATTATCTATACGATTGTATGTTATCTTTCTAATATTTTAAATAAAATTTTATAATTAGCCTGCGATCGATCAACACGTTAAGATTTTTATATGAAAAAAAATGACTATTATTTTTTTTTTTTTGGTGATATATTTATGTATAAAGAGAATAATATCAGATGTCTAAATTAGATTGATAAAATATTCTGTGTATTTAGCAGTCCATTTGAAATGGGCAGCACCGCCTAATAAAGTGTTGCTCTCCCTCGGATCTTGAGAGATTCCCAGGTTTCACAATTTTATGCGGAGTTGAAGGAAAAAAAAAAGGCTCTTTCCTTCCTATCGTCGATAGTATTTTTTGGCATCCTTTCTCTTCCAAGCCATTCAATCCCGACGTCCACCTTACATTTCTGAACTTTTCAGCTCAAATTTATGTTCTTGCCCTCCAAACCTGTTATCTATCAGCTTTATACACTCTCATTTATTGTCCTTTCAAAACATCTTTCTTTATCCGATCCCATCTATGGAACTTCATACCTTTCACATTTCATACATTCATTTACATGTTAGCAGCGGTAATTAACGCATTTCAAAAATAACTGAAAAAGATTACGGATGCACAGACATTTTACTGCAAGCTGTTTGTAAAATTAGTGCATAAGGGATATAATTCCAATATGAGAGTGATATAACATAGTAAACTCATGATAAGGTACCACAAAACTATAGCAGTAAAGAAACAAAATTATTTTATGAACTGCAACCCATATTGATCGATACTTAAGAATCGTTTTTGGACCATCGGTTCTCGATACTTATACTTTTACAAAGAATCGATGGTACAGAGGATTGACTTTTACAATTGAAATATTAATTACCTTAATAGTTTTGGACGGTGTTTTTTTTTTTTTTAATCAGTACCTTCTAGTTTATTGGAGCGTAGCTCATGATAGTTTACATATGATGGTGGCGTATTTAAAACTATACTTCTACAACGATCCCTTCTTATTTACAAAGGTAAAAGCTTAGTTGATTGTTAAGATGAATGGAGAAGAAGGTAATCAGGGATGCAGTCAAAGAGACATCGTTAGTCTCCTCTCTATCGAGGTTCGGTGGCTCTCAAGAAGACCTGCAAGGCAGGTCGAAACGTTGGCACGCATTAAAGTATTGGTGTTTTTTTTTGGTCTGCATCTCTGATTATCTTCTTCTCCATCCTATTTATTTACTCTGGTGCTTAATGTGTTCAATTAGCTGCTTTTAAAAACTTACACTTACCTTTATCGGGTACACAGCCAGAACGAAGCCAAACGACTTGGACAGGGGAAGAACATAAGACTTGAGGGGGAGGAATATGTGCGAGTGGAAGAAAAGAAGGGCTTTGGAGTTCGCAGCCAGGGCGTCCATCAGCTGTTCCGAGTACCTCCAGCTCTGGGGAACCAGAATCACAGCAACTGTAACATAGATAAAATATTATAGTATTAAATATAACATGTTTCATATAACTAATCGTAAATGTTACATTTACTAACATTACACGTTACATTTAACTTTAATGCTCCAAGGAATTTCCCATACTAAATTATTACAAAGTCTATTTCTTCGAGTAACTGATAAATGAAAAGTCTTTCAAACATAGAAATGAATACATTTACAAGACTACAGAAGTATTGTTTACACCAGTCAGCATCCGGTTATCGTTTTATGATAAATTTGAACATTATTTTGACCAGTCATTTGAGTTCGAATATCTAAACGAAAGATTTAAAATATTTTAAAAATAAATTGCACAAACAGTGGTCCATATTGCCTGTCATATCTGTTGACAAATGTTGAAATATACGCTGACTACTACTAGGAGTTGCCCGCAATCTTTGTTCAGGTGGCTACGTGCTATGGAACGTATGTGAACTAAATTTCCAATTAAAAAATGTATTTTGGTTTGTCAATACATAATTTTAACCCATTGATTAAATATCAATTTATTGAAATTTACAACTTTACAACAGGTTCGAATCCCACCTGGGCGGGTTAAAGTTTTTTTCATGACGGACCCACATAATGAATCTTGCACTTCCCACCCAGGCCAGTATAGGACTTCAATGGAAGTCTTGGGCCAAAAAAAAAAAAAAAAAAAAAAAAAAAATACTGTACAAACATATACATCAAGTAAATGTGTTGATATCTATTGCAATATGTAAAAACTTGAAAAGAACTACTCATCAGTAGCACTTCAATAAAATTTCTATATTAGAAGATCTCTAGGCCATCTTCTTTTCAGATGCTTCGGAGGATTATGGGAATGGAGTGGGAAGCAAGTTTTAAGAAAAAAAAAAAAAAAAATTTGTTTGTTCAGTCTTAATGCCTGCAGAAAATGTTGCGCTCAAAAGTTTTTAATATGGTATACATTTGCACCCAAAACGGTCTAAATATGGAGCTGCACTCTTCTTGCAGCAAACTCCTCAGTTATAAATTCTACAATAATACCGCCTAATGAAATTTTTTATTGAAATTGTTTGAATCATACTTTTAAAAAAATAAAAAATTACAATTTTTCACACAAAAATCACGATTAGTTTTTATTTGTTTTATGATTTAAAACGATCTGGGTGTAACTAAACATAACATCGCTCACACCATTTAATTGTAGTGATCCATATTTGGCTGATATTAATATTTAAATCGTAGATTAGAGTTTTGTAGGGTTAATTAAAAAATAACCAATTGTACCAATTGCTTTTTTAATGGATAAAAAAAAAAAATTAAAAAGTGTTTTTATTTATTACAAACCGTAAATAATAAAATTATGTTCTATTGGGTTGTTTTACATGAAATGTCCGTTTTCAAGGTAAAGGGATTTTAGTAAAAATACAATATGAAAACAATATATTTTTATTCGAAGTATTTACCTTCTTTTTCTACACATTTTTCCCAACGTGACAACAACTTTTTTATCCGGATTTGAAAAACTCTGAGCTTTGAAGTGAAACAAAATATGAAAACGCACTTTTGATTTCAGCATCATTTGCAAAAATGTTTCCTCTGCAGAAGTTGTCTAAATTCCTGAAAAGGTGATAATCTGTTGGAGACAAGTCGGGAGAATATGGTGGGTGCGGAAGAACTTCGTACCCCAGCTCTTTCAATTTATGCATGGTAAGTTTTGAAACGTGGGGTCTAGCGTTGTCGTGTAGGAGTATAGGGCCCTTCCGATTTACCAATCCAGGTTGTTTTTTCAATAATTTTTCGTGAATTTGGCCAATTTCATTGCAGTAGGTTGTAGAGGTAATGGTCTCACCTCTAGGCAAAAAGGAATAATGTATGATTCCAGCCATGGACCACCATACTGTAACCATCAATTTTTTCGGGTGCAAATTTGGTTTTGGCATTTGTCCTGGGCTTTCGTCGATGTCTAACGCCTTACAGATGTTTCTAGCAGCCTCAGCTGCCGAACGACCTAGTTTAAACTCATAAAAAAATATTATACGAAAATCGCGTGTTTCCATGTTCATATTTGAAGGTATACTAAACAGTGTGTAATTGATTGGGAAGCTAATGTTTATAAAAGAAAAGTAGAGGATTAGTAACTGCTTGATTATGATATGTGAACTTTGGGAGTAAACAACAGAGACTCGCAAAATCCTCTATGTATTTCAAATATTATAAAATCAGACATTTTATGTGAAACAACCCAATATAATAAAAAAAAACTTAAATTAAAAAAAAATAAAATAAATTGTTAAATTAATTGTACATATATTGGCAACAGTGGATGTAAATGGCTTAAGTAAAATAACAGTTCCACCCATTATACTGAAAAAATAAGCCTGGTAATAGGAAAAAACATTCCGTTCTTGCTAAGATTACACAAAATACTATACATCTGATAGAGAAGTTAAGACACTGAATGAGTAAAAAAAAATATAAAAAATAAAAATTAAAAATAACAAATCATGAATACGAAAATAACTCTGTGCATGCTGTGCTTTCTATACGAATTGTATTGGAGTTATGGTCATAAATATTTTTATAAACTATATTCAAAGAAATTTTTCGCATTGAATTACGAAGCTATATTCTTACCAAAGATGCTGAAGACCACTGAAAATCCACCAAATTTTAGCATATTAGAGTATGCTTAGATAATTTAACAATAAAGAAGAGCCACATATAAAAATTTATAGGAACTTTTCTTCACAATCGATCGTAATGTGCTTGCAGATCTATTTATCCATTCATCCTTCATACATGCTACAGGCGACTCATAAGCTTCAGAAAGACATCGACAGCATTAACCTATGGGCAGTTGAGAATAGGTTGAGTCTGAATCCAGAGAAAACAAAGGCAATCCTCATTGGGTCAAAACCTCACCTTAAAGTCCTTCCCTATTATCCACTGCTTTACCTCAAAAACCGTCCAATTAATTTCCAATATTCGATTAAAAATCTGGGAGTAACGTATGATCAAAATCTTTCTTGGAATAATCATATGTATCAAATCTCGAGGAAATCTATTTTTATACTTAAACTACTTTTTCATCACCGCAATTCATTACCACTAAGTACTCGTCAACTTTTAGTATCATCTCTAGCTTTTCCTAACGTTGACTACGGAGGCCTAGTATATGGAGGACTGTCTAGTGAGCTTGAAATGAGATGTAAAAGATTAATGAACTGTTTTATTAGATTTATTATTGGGATTTCTAGACGTTCTCACATATCTCTCAGATATTCGGAAATTGGTTGGCTTTACCCCAGTTTCCTTCGCCAATACTTCCTAGGTGGGCTCATATTTCAATCCTTGAAAACCAAAAAACCTACCTATATCCATGACCTCCTTACCCTGCGCTCCTCCATCCACCTCTTAAAAACTAGAACCCAACCCATCAACCTGTACACTCCTACACATCGAACTGCATCCTAAACATCATCTATTTCTTTACCTTCTACATCTTCAATTTTCCGAGCAAATGTAAAACATAATTTATGTTATATACATTATAATAGTATACATAAGATGTATCCTTTTACAAGATTTCTTAATTTATTTTGCAACTCATAATTTAATTATTAATTATTTTTATTATTATTTATTATAATTAATTATCATAGCCAGACAATTGTTTTATGTATTGTACTCAATTGTTATTCTTTGGGGACAAGTTTTCCCAAAATAAAGTTCATTTCTATTTATTTTTCTTCTTCTTCTTAATGTCGTTGCAGATATTGAAACCAATCAGATTCTTGGAATACTTCCAAATCCCATTAAAATTGTAAAATGTTCGTGGACTTTTTATTTTAATTTATTATTTTTTTTTTTTTTAACAAAACTACAGCTATCGAATATTTGGCTAAATTCAGAAATGTAAAATTCATAGCGAATCATTGGTTTAATAAATCTCCTTTAAAAATAGTCACAGAAAGCCAAAACCATTTTACATAGCTTTTCCTCGACTATACTGAATGCTAAAAAGAATTATTTTATTTTTCAAGAGGTATTAAGGAATAATGATGTTAGGTTAAATAAATGTGAAAAAATATTGAATATAGTCTAATCTATTTTTTTTTTAATATAAAAAATTGAAAATTGTTCAAAAATCCAGTAGAATACATACCAAACACCTGACAATGTTAAAGGTCTTTTTATTATTTTCAAAAAATTATCTTGCCCAAAGAGGGAATTTGATAACTCTGATAATAAAGACCCCTTTTTATATATTATCTTTTTCTTTTCTTTTTTAACATGAAACAACCATTGTACTAGTTGCGAGATCGAAACCACTTAGGACCGTTGTTGGGGGGGGGGGGGGGGGGGAGGGAGGAAAGTAAATGGAATGCTTTGATCTTATCATTTGTCTCATTCTACTACTTTATCTTCATGCTCTGTATTCTTGGAGTGTGAGAGAACCCATTTAAGATTTTACTATTATGTTTTCCAATCTCAAGTCACAGATCTTAAAGAAAGATGTCAAAATTGAAGAATTAAAATAAATTCAAAAAAATCTCATTCAATTGAGTTTTACCTTTCTTCGAAAACTTATAACTTCCTACAGTTCCTACAGTAGCCTTTGATAATATTTCACAGATCTCTGTTGAATAGATCAGCAAACTAGGACTTAATCTGAACAAACACTTCAATAGGAAATCATATTATAGACTTCTATAACAAGAAGGTGCTCCAACATTCACCAGACAAACGTTCAAAGTTAATTAATTAATTATAAAAAACTCAATTACATTAGACGAATTGGAACATATCGTAAATCAGAGAACACTGCCTCATCTCGAAATGTATTAACTTTTAGTTAAACTCACTATTCTATTAAGGAAGCAACCCCATTCGCATAAGAAAGGTGTATTATATTAGGTGTAGCACATTTTATATGTTTATTTTAAATGTTCATTTTAAACTTTTCTATATTTATTTTAAGATGCAGAAACTTAAAAGTGCTTTTCCCAAATGATAAGAAATTTGAGTTATGGCACTCTTCTTGCCTACGTGCTATACGGAGTTAAGACTTGGAGCTCCACTAAACCTTCCAATTCTCGTATCCAATCCTTTCGAGTAACATTGAGGATTAGAAGCACCTGCAAATTAAAAAACTTTCAATTTTGATGTTCTGATCCGCTACGGAGGTGTTCCCCAGAGCCCAAAATAACAGACTGTATTGGTTTAAATATATCTTGAAGATTGGAGTTGTAAGCATAACAATAACCTCTCTCTTAGCCTTATTAACCTTCCGATAGACGCAATTAATCTGTGACAAGATAGGACGCATTTATCTTACAAATTAATTATGCAATTTTTTGTGGGCTTGGGGGAAAACAAATTAAACTGAACTTTTTTACTTAGGAAATGTAGATAGTTAGGGTAGGCAGTCATAGATACTCAGCAGATCAAAATAAAATGTTTATTTTATTTTAATTCTTAAAGCCAACGTTTCGACTTGCATTGCAAATCAGGGCTAGAAGAAAAGAAAACAAGCAAAAAGGTATGACTACATTGTAAAAATATATGAATAAACACAAACCACAAAACATAGGAATGAGTGAGAAAAATGAATATTGAATATATTGTAATCTATTTATTTCATTTTTCTCACTCATTCCTATGTTTTGTGGTGTGTGTTTATTCATATATTTTTACAATGTAGTCATACCTTTTTGCTTGTTTTCTTTTCTTCTAGCCCTGATGAAGACCTGCAATGCAAGTCGAAACGTTGGCTTTAAGAATTAAAATAAAATAAACATTTTATTTTGATCTGATGAGTATCTATGGCTGCCTAACCTAACTATCTACATCTCCAATATATCACAGTTAACTATACCTTATGATTTTTTACTTATACTATTTTATTTTTGTGTTAAAGGTATTATTCCATATTACATTGAACTTTTGAATATTTTATTACATTTTTTTAAAATACTAACTTCTTAAAAAAACATTCTTAGTTTTCTGAATCGAAAAATAAATTGGTCATTTCTCTGTCCGGCGTGGCATATGTAGGTGCAGGTTCCTCCCGATATTATGAGGGAGGTTAAAACTGGTGTTGTTGGATTTGTAGTTCTGTTGACATTCCCCCTTTTTCACTGCTCCTTCTTGATGATAAAAGTAAGAAAAACTACACGATTGGTCATAACTCATCTAACAGACTAAAGTGTATCTCATATAGACCAGTGATGTACCGTGAAAATATCCTAGGCATCCTTTGGTGAGTGGTGAGAAGTCATGAAGCTACTAGGGGTCCACTAATAAATCCGCTCCATTGGCAAAATGTAAACATGTCACATCACCTCACAGATTTATTGATTATTTTTAGATTCGAAAGAAGAGCTAAAAGTTATCAGATATCGATGATTCCTTTAATTGTAATTCTTATTCAGTAGAGTGGGGATAAAAGAGTAGCAGATTGAAGGACAAACAAAGGACTACTTCGGGAGAAAATCTGAGGCGTTTTACTTCTACTCCAGAACAAATGCTCTTTCCAGGATGATGTCTTTAACTATTGAGATAAACGATTTAAAACGATTCTCTTTCTTAAAGCCCTCTTCTTTTAATTCTTAGGGTACATGGCTTAGTTTATGGGACTTGATAAACATTTCCAAAAGCAAAAAATCACATCAGCCGTAGGGGAAAGCCCAAGTTATAAAATTCAAATATTTAACCCACCTGACCGTTCCCTCTTTCACGATTGATATATTTCAGATATCAGTTAGATCCACATAATACAGAATATAGATCTGAAGATGAATGTTTAGCAACCGAAACTAGTATTCTAATAAAATAATTCCAATAGAAGTTTCAATTAATTCATTAATCCTGACTGTACTGATCATTCTATACCATCATGCGTACCTCACTAACATATATTTACATCCTCTAAAACGATTTATCTCGATCCTCCCACTCTTGGTGAAACTCTTCCTTCTGCTTTAGTTGGAGTACGTGAGGTCGTTAATAAATGATAAATAATTAATTACAATTATTGGACATAATATATTCAATATAAAATTACCATTTATAAGTGAAATGCTTGTTTGTAAATAAATGTTGATAAGTATATACATGGAAAAAAAAAGACAAAAAATTCAAAATGATACTAACCCTTTGACTGTATCTGTATCCTATCAGGTGGTGGTCCAAATAGAGTGAAGTGTTGTCGAACACTGACGTTGGATCTCAAGAGGCTGCTCTCTAGAGCTAGGCCCAAGTAGCCCCATGCACCCCATCCTGTAAACAGTAATAAATACCTTATATATATATATATACATAAATTTGTTTTTTTATTATTAAAATCTTCTAAACATTTTCCACCATAATATGTAGGCTTAATTTGTACTATAATCATTCATTAAAGTACCAAATATCCTTACTGAGTTCAAGTTGATAAACTTCTCATCTTCGACTTATACTATAATTTTTTCTCTACCATAGCCAAATTCTAAAATCCTTTTAGACTTCAATTTTTACCACACAATTTTTTTTTTTTTTTTTTCGAACCGAATACCTTATATTGATTAAATGCACGTCGAACACATTAAATTATATTGATGAAATTTATTTTCTATCATTAAATTTATATGAAGTGTGTTATGCTAGAAGGGGAAACGTCCGTAAACTCTAGTTCTGAAAAAAAATCAAAAATATAAGTTTCTAAGCCTGGATTTTTATAATTAGGAACGGTTGAAGAACCCAAAGTTAAAAATTCAAACTTCAAAACATAAGGAAATCCACTTTCAAGCCCCAATGAGCCACTATCAAATGTGCGATGAGCTTACAGGTGTGATGAAATCTGTTTCGATTTTTTTAAGAATTTCTCCTTCTAGCCTTACACTCAGTACACTCTTCATGTATGTATACAATTACCATAAACAGTAATATTTCTTTATTCACTATGGATGAATATAACATGGAATAAAGATGTATGAAATGGCAAACCGAAAAATAGTCGTGTTATTTTTTTCTTTATTAATATATTCCTACAATTCTACTATTTCTTTGAATTTATAGTGATGAAGATAAAGCAGAAAATTATATATAGGTAATATAAGAAATAAAACGAAGTTATGACCCTATTTTGTAATCAAAGTACCCATTAATTCAGAATGGCTTTTCCGCTCTATTTTATATTCATAACTACATCAATTATAGTCACAAAAAATATTATAATTTATTCGGTAGTAAATGTTTACTCACTTAATGATACGATGGAAGCAGAACGATACCTCAAATGCTTGACAACATTAACTATTGCAGAGATCACAGTTGACATTTTCGGTTGAACTCTGTGTACGCTGTCGCTGAATTCGGGTACTATCTGGAACAGATAATTTCATTAGCATAAAAATATCAATAAATATGAATATATATTGTCATTACAACTATTTTTTTTTTGTTGGTTACTGTAATACCATGGTTCAGCGGCAGATTACCATTGAGATTAATTCTTTAGTAGCCTTCTTCTCGACTTAAGTTCGAACACTCGGATTTAAGGACAGTGAAAGATCGGTCTAGATCCACCGATTATTATTGTTATAGGCCGTCTTGGACTTTAATATTTTTCCCGAAAACGGACCGTCTATGGACCCAACCTCCAGAGGACTGTCTTAGGTAAAGGCTGAAAACCATTTCACGATACCTGATCTAGATTCAGAGGCACTTTTATCACTCTTGTAATACAAGCTATAATATTAAAAAAAGATTTTATTTTTTTAAATTTTATTTTATAATATGAATATTCATATCTCATTTTATATATTTTCTTTGAGTCCTTTAGAATGAATATCTAATAGGTGGGATACTAAAATTTTGAATAGTATACCTTGGGGTATCGGAAATTTGATGCTCAGGCAAAAAAGGAGGTTTAAATGATGCTCTGTTAAAAATATAGAAGGACGGGTTCTGGTTATACGGGAACTCACTGATGACTTTAAATGTAATACCTGATTAATGTAGGAAGATGGCAGTGAGGAAAGAGATTTTTAAAAGAACTTTCTATTGATGTATTGTCATCAGTAGGAGAGGAATAACCATTTTAGCTTTATGCAGTGGTGAGAGACATGGTTGTGACAGGGGATATCTAGAACGAATCTCAAACAACAGTTCAAGAGGTCTTTATTTAAAAATATTCACATACAGTATGGTCCAAGCTCATATAGTATAACAATAAAGTTTTATGGAACTTAATTCTGAAGAAAAAAAAATCAATGGGAAAAGGCGTTTTTGAACTGACAATAATTTTCAATTAGGGAAGTTGTCCAAATTTCAATAAAAGAAAACCTGACTAATAGATTTAGTGCAACGTAACTTAACATTCACAAGGGAAGGACACAGTCAGTCCCGTATCTTTTAGGCAATTGTTTCGGAGGTTCCTACACCCACTAAGGGGCTATAGAAGCCAAGAAGAAAAATTAAATAGAATTAAAATAATTTATTTTATATCTTGAGGTTGAAAAAAATGATTCATGTACCAAAGTTTTATTTCTGAGTACAAATGTAAGCAAAAACACAGTCGCTTTATAGATTTTTAATACGTTAATTAAATTTTTAAAAAATGATTGGATCATCTAGCACACTAACTTTATAGGTTTTTAAACACAAAATATGACAACAGATTCTAATTTAATCATTCAAAACTGTTAATTACAAAAATTCATCCAAAAATAAAATTAAGAAATCGTAACCTCCAAAATTTGCCTGACGGTAAACATTTTTTTTTTTTTTTTAAATTGACAAAAACTTGAATGACGATTAGACGGTTAAATCTATCATTTTCATATTTTAACCCTATTAGGATTTTAATACGCTTGGGATGTCTTTGATTTAATCTTTCTATCTGGTTTGAAACTCAAGTTAAAAATCTATTTGTGTTTCGAAGTTTCCAACTTTTAAAATAACTTATTGTTTATCAAATTTAGCATTTATATACATAAAAAGAATGGTGAATTGCGTGATGACGGTTCTTAAGTAATGGTAATTCAAAGAAAAGTTACCATTAATCGGCTTAAAATTTCATCTTTAAAGAGGGTGAAAAAGTGAAATTTGGTTTGTTATTGAATAAACATTTTTCAATGCATTTGAGATTGCTGAATTAGAATCTGACATCATTTTTTGTGTAAAAAAAATCTATAAAGATAGTTAACTTGAATATTTAATCATTTTTTTTTTTAGAATTTAATTAACCAAAAACTAAGTCTATGAAGCTACTGTATTTTACCTTAAATTTGCACTCAAAAATAAAAACGTTGGTAGAAGAATGCCAATTTTATTTTTAAACTTGATATATAAAATAAATTAGTTTAATGCTATTTATAGGTACGACACAATACATGTATATTATTTTTTGACCTGAAAACTCTAAAAAAATTTCCAGCAAGAGAGGGACTGAGTGTGTCTTCCCCATGTCAGTTTGCTGCAGGTGCTGATTTTAGAAGCCCGTGCACCTTCCTTCCCCAGATGAGTATCAACATGTTTGATTTATTTTAAAAATTTAGCAAACATAATCTTTCCGCCAATATGCTGAAGTTTTGAAATTTTGTATATATTTTTAGAACTGATGATGAATTTTTAACATTAGGAAATATTCTTCGACTACAATAATTCCAATCAAAGATGCAAATGATTTATTAATCCTAATTGTAATGATCCATATATACTATCATTTGTGCCTCAAGTATCTTCCTATATGTCTCTACAGAGTTGAAACTGAGGGATGTATGTTAAAATAATTTACAAGATACAGAGATATTCTGAAAAAATCTGCTAAATTCAAACGCCACTTTGATAAAGAGTTGCAACAAGTGTTTTCCGCGAGGAAGGAAAAGATTTTATAATCAACTTATCCTGAATTTTCTCACTTTTTTTTTTTTTTTTTTTTTTTTTTTTTTTTAGTTCTTCGCTTGTTTCTGAAAATAATGGTATCTAAGTTTCTGATAAATAGGCGCGTTTTTTGAGTGTAATGTGTATATTTACTCTCCACAGGCAGCTTAAGTGGTTTAGTTGAATTTATTATAGTTTTTTTTTTTTTTTTTTTTTTTTTAAAACTGCTTTGCTTTTACTTCCACAAAAAATATATATATATATATATATATTTATAAAAAACAAAAAAAAATATATATATAAAATATATATATATATAATTTGCCTATATTAAAACGTAATAGAAAAGCTAGGGAATCCATTTGCCCAATATATACAACAAAAATAATCTACACTTCATATAATATAAATAATAGATTTTTTTCCTTTTTCTTATTCAATCTATACCTGTACTAATAGGCACAATAAGATGGCGTAGATAAATTTAGCTTGAAAGCCACATTTGATAAAAGTTAAACAAATTTATATCAATACGCTCGACTGTTTTTTAATGAAGCTGTTTATTTTAGTTTAGCCAGGCAATAGCTAACCGGCCATCTCCATGTCACAATTTATATTATCTGCTCAATGTTTTACAATTTGTTATATGAATTTTAAGCTATGTTAGTAACATATATATACTAAGTTTCAAATCAAAATTCTCAAAATCAGAACCACCTGTTTACATAAACTTAAAGATCAACTATAAAAGATTTCTAAGGAATAAAATAGTTAAAAATAAAATGCTAAGATCAATCCTGATTTAAAGGATTAAATATATTTGACGTGTGGAAAAGTATTTTTGTGGAATGGGATAAAAAATAATCAACTGAAAAATCTTGACACAATCCCTCAACGAAACATTCTAAACTAAATCAAGCTCAATGTTATTTTTACATTCAGACAATAATGAAATTGTTATAAAACTAAAACAAAAAAAAAATGGTTTTGTGAGGAAAGAAAACAATCCCAACTAATTGAAAAAATATTTAAGACAGAATAACCTGACCACATACGAAATTATATTTTTTTTTAAGGAACTATGTTAACTGAAAGCGTTTGAGTGAGGTTCTCTGAGCGCTTCCGGGCGGTCTTGGGTTCGATTTCTATCTGGGACAGTTGATATTTATTTTGTTCTGGTCCCGTTTGAAACTTAGCAATCCCACTGTGGCTAGAATAAGTTGACCTAGCTGGAATTCACAAGGATGCTAAGCCCCAATAAACAAACAATCAAAACAATTTTTTCTTTTAGTTTATTATATGCCGATATTGTCTTCCTCTTTATTTTTCCACTCTTGTCCTTTATTCTCTTGTCTTTATCTTTACCGTACTACTTTTTATCATAAAAGATTTTTCTATTGTTGTTCATACACACTTTTAAATTTATCATGTTCAGATCATTCCTCCATCTCAAGTACCAATACAAGTTGAATCTGCGCCTCATATCTCAAGAAAAGTGCAGCCCCCAACAAACAATCCTTTTGAAACTAATAATCCATCCAAGCCTATGATTCAGTTCCTCTTCCCTACCAAAATCCTACAGATATCTCCTCCATCCTTTCCTCATTCCTTCGAGAACTTCAGGACACCATCAGACCGCTCATTACCCTACTTACCAGAGCACTTACAGAAATTCCGTTTAATGTTGCAAAATGAGCGCTAAGCCTCTAGCTATCATTTTATGGAATGCCAACGGACTACAAAATCACCGAGACGAACTAGACATTTTTCTCCATGACAATAAAATAGACATTGCCCTATTGACTGAAACACACTTTACTCAACGTTCATATTTCTACATACGAGACTTCACTACTTACAGATCAGATCACCCAGACAACACCTCTCATGGCGGATCTTGCATCCTTATTTAAAGTTAATCATAACTTTTCCTATTCTTCCCTCTTCGTTGCAGGTGTTCCTCAAGGTAGCATCCTAGGTCCCATCCTCTACACGGTGTATACAGCTGATATCCCGACCCATCCTAGCACCGTCCTCACCACGTATGCTGATGACACATGTGTGTTATCAGTAAATAATGATCCCTTCATTGCCTCACAAAAACTCCAATCTCATGTCCTCAACCTTCAAGAATGGTGTCGAAATTGGAGAATTAAAATAAATCCAAGCAAATCCCACCAAATAACCTTTACCCTTCGTCGTAAACCTACGTCTTCTTGTCCTACAATATCCTTTAATAATATCCCACTGATCCCTGTTGAACAGATCCGCTATCTTGGACTCCAACTAGACAAACGTTTAACCTGGAATCCACATACGAGACTAAAAAGGCAGGAAACTGCTCGTCGTTTTCGACTTCTTCAACATTTACTAGAATAACGTTCAAACCTTCTGATTTACTACAAAAGGCTCATTTACATGACAGTTATCAGACCTATATGGACATATGGAGTTGAGCTTTGGGGCTCAACTAAACCTTCTAATTCTTCCCGTATCCAATCCTTACAATCCAAAATCCTTCGAAAAATACTTAATGCTCCTTACTTTGTCACAAACAAACTTATCCATAAAGATCTTAATGTCCCATATGTTTCTGATTTAGCCCAAACCAGATACCTATCCTTTCATAGTAAACTCCATAACCACACAAATCCACTAGTCCTTCAACTTGCTTCCCATTCTATTCCCGATAACCCTCCGAGGCGTCTGAAAAGAAGATGGCCTAGAGACCTTCTAGTGTAAAGTTTTTTTTTTGAGGGCTACTGATGAGTAGTTCAACTCATTTACTAGATGTATATATTTATACAGTTGTAAATTTCAATAAATGGATATAAAAAAAAAAAAAATAATATTTGATTAAAACAATGAATAATAGTATTATTCTGTTCTGTTGTAAGAATTACGCAAATCTTAATTATTATTCATTTTAAATAATTGATGACCATTTAATATTTTTTTTTAAGAATAGAAACGTCAATTGTAAGAAATGTAAGAAGTTCCTCTGGGATGCAATTAGGAGAAAGAAAAAAAAACCGTCCATGGTAAACTACTTTCAATCGAAAACCGAAGTTTCGACCTGCTTTGTAGGACTAAAGTTGACAAAAAAACTAAATTACAAATGGATATCAAAAAATATAATAACATAATTAAGTATGATAGTTAGATACAATGATAGAGCTCAAGTTTACAATAATCATGTAATAATGCTTATCGAATAAATATGTCTATAACAATAATGTACCCCATTTAACTTCGTTATTATAATGCCGTGATCCAACCCGAAGTTCTCTATGCCAGTTAAACATTTGATCTTAACAAAAAGGGTGATTTAGAAAATACTTCAAAGGCGGTAAGACGAATTATAAGGAAAATTTTTGGCCAAAAACTGATCGACAAGGGTTACCGCTTACAATCCCATACGAAAACAGAGGAACTATCAAATCTCGTAGCTGACATCAGAAAACGCCGTTTAAAATTTTAAGACCATATTCACTGACTCACCAAGAAATTGCTGGAAGCAACAAGAGATCTCAAATCAAACAAGTGGGCATCAGAAGTCAAACAGGACCTCAAAAACGCAGGAATCCAAGAAACGGACATCGCAGATAAAAACGTCTACAAGTGGGAAGTCTCATCAGAGAGAGACCACAAGAAAAAAGCAGGGACTAAGTGATCTGAAGAACGTAGAGTCCTAATTAGAGAAAAATTAAAGGCTGCCTGGGAGAAGCGCAAACGCGGAAACCAAAAGTAAAGCTTTGCGTAATCTTGTTTGGTCTTTTTCGCATTAAAAAAAATGCCTATTAAAATAAATAGTTACATAAAATAGATTATGATATAGAAAAGTACGGTAAGGACTACAAAAACGTGTTACAGTCCTTCCAGAACCTTGGACTCATCTACGAATCCCTCCATTTATTCCGGTCGCCAACTGCTTTCTTTCAGTACACCATGTTCATTTTCTGCCCAGCTTTTTATACATTTTTTTAGAGTCATTGTTCTTCTCCTCTCCTGAATGGTTTGGTCGGTATGTTGATTTATTATCGATTCATATGCCTCAAACTTACCTCATTTTAGTTGTTGGACCTATCATTATTTTCTCTCTTGTTTTATTATTATTCTATTATTCGTTACTGTATATTTCCCTCTATTGTTCCCTGATATTAATCTTATCATAACTATTCTAACCTGCCCTCTTTCATTTTTCATTTATCATTTTTTTTTTTCAATTTATATATTTATTTTAATCTATTGATATTATTACTCTCAATTTTTTTTTCTCACATATTTCCTTTCTTGACCCTGTCCTTACCGCACTTTTGTGTATCAGTTTAATTTTAATGTAATTGTTTATTTCAATAGGTATTATTACACTGTTCCTATTTTTTTCTGATACATAGTGATGTTAGTACTTGATTCCTCATCTTAACACCCGACCTGGGCATCTAAGGGAAGATCGCAGAAGAAGAAGAAGAAGTACTTAATTATTTGATTAGCTATTTGATATAAATTTGTAATTTAATTAATTTGTCAATTTTTTGTTATCCACATCTAATTTTAGTCCTGAAGCAGTACCTGCATGACATATCGAAACGTTGATACTCTGAATACTTTTTTTGTAGCTTTACGTGTTTATTCTCTCTTCTAATTACATCCCAGACCATCTTCTTCTATAGTTTTTTTTTCGTAATTTTTTATTTAAAAATAAAATATAGCTTATAGGTAAATTTGTTCTTTAGATAACCTGAAGTGCAACTTAAAACGTCGCACATAGGGGGGGGGGGCATTTAGCTAATCTAGGCGGTCAAAAGTCGATTTAATGAAATCCACAGAAGGAAAAAAAAAACAAGCTATTTATAAAGTTAGATAAACATAGGACTTTATGTGACCCTTGTCCCTTTCTTTCCTGCAATACGAAAGGCGTACGATTAGTCAAAATTGCCCCATCTTTTCAGACCAACGGATCTCTCTCTGCTTTCTAAGTGTGATCGCTTCAGTTAAAATGGGTTTTCTTATGTTTAGTGATATTCTTCATAAATAGTTTTACTGATCTGAAAACTGCAGGTGAGGATACACACTTTTGAAGTGGTTATTATTTTATCAATTAATGTATCAGTACCATTTCGGCTGTTTGAAAAATATCCTATTTTTCGTTTATTTTCAACCACATTTTAGCATATTTTAGTGTTTATGTTGTACTTCACGGTGCGTCCCGGCTGTTATTTTTGATTTCCCTAAAAGATTAGACTTTTTGTAAAATAGTAATGACCAAATCAGCCGCTGCTTTTCGATTTAAGTGGCACCGAACATGACAATGAAAAAATTACAAAATATTAAAATTATTTTAACGAGATCTTCAGTTTTTTTGATATTTGTCCATTTGTTCAGGAGTAAGAGGAGTGACTCGAAAATAACTAAACGATTAAATGCTGGAGAAAATATTTCTAATTTTGACGTAAAATTAAAATATTTGAAGAAATATTTTGACTAGTGAGCTATTCTAGTGACCAATAAAAACGACAAGAAGTACCAATATTCCTGTCTAAAATATAAATTTAAACAGAGCTTAAAAGAAGTTAGTAAACTGGAAAAAAAATCCTTTAAATAAAGACGATTGGCTGCTGAAAACATTTGGAATACTTATTTTCATTAATTAAACTCATTAAAAAGCACCATATACACACTGGAAAACAGTTATTATACTATGAAACATTTCTTGCTACTTACTCTGATTGACGCAAATGTAGTAATGCTGTCTTATTAACATTAACTATGAGGTCCGACATTTATGGCGTAACTTTTAAAGAATTCAATCATTTGATAAAAAAATAACAATCATGTTAATGCCGATGCTCTTTCTTTTGGTTTATCTATATATATTGCACGCTAGGATTTGTCTGTTCGAAGGCATATTGCATCTTTCATATTAGCTCCATGTATAAAAAGCACAGATACTGGCAAAGCAACCGTTATACAAAGGAAAAATGAAATTCAAGAATAATGCATACAAAAAACATAATTGATTGTGGATGACCCTAAAGCTGGATTTGGCAACACTAACAATGGTAATGTCTGCATATTTTTTAGATGCAGATATCCCTGCTGTTGATTTAAATTTGTTATACCAGTTTAAAGTCATCATTGAAGGGAAATTAAGTGGCCACAAAGTTGATTTACAAATGTTTGAAGACTGACATTAGGTATCAAAATTATATATAAGTCATTACATATCTACCTAAGATGCGTAAAATTCTTATTCACGATGCAAGTTTGATAGAAAAAAAACTGTTCCTAAAGCGTTGTTCTCCGAAGAAGCCACTGAGGAACACAACAAACATTTCAAGCTTTTTTTTTTCTTTCTTTCCTTTTTATTAATAGAAAGACTAAAAATAACTTTTTTAAGCTTAAGATAACTTGTAAATATATTTTTGACAGTCAACTAGGATTAAATAATTTTGGCCTCCTAGAATCGTAAAATATCCCTATGTGCGTCGTTAAACTGTTACAGGCATTTTTGCATTATAACCTAATTGTGTTTTATCACATATCAGACTGCACGCCTCATCTAATTTTTTACAATTCATATATGTAGTTTTATTATCTCAACCAAAGAATTTATCACTATCTGTGTAGAACTTATTTTATTAGATACAAACACTCCATCTACTTTATGGTAGATGTTCATATGAAGATAAGAAAAAAAAGTGGTAATGTGGTTTTTGCAAAAATATGGCCCCGACTAAAAGGATCCAGTCCAAATGAGAGAGGATTAGCTGAAAGAGGGGAGGCAGGTGTACAATTACCTCATCCCATTTGTGACGAGTGCTCCCTTCCAACAGATTAGGACAGATTATCTCTTCTACATTAGCTACCTTTTCATTTTATTTTTAAATTTTTTTGAACAATATTCGTATGATTTTGAATCGTTTTATGGAATCATTTTAATATCGCTAAACAAACATATCACGTTGGCTATTTTTATTTTTTTCTTATGACTATTAACTATATATTTTATGACTATTTTATTAGGGTGGCTATTGACCAATATTACAATCTGGGAAGCTTAAGGGTAATAGGGATGACAAATGTATTAGTCCATGTATCGGTAAGAAATTGCCTATAAAAAAAAAAAAAAAAAAAAAAAAAAAAAAAAAAAAAAAAAAAAAAAAAAAAAAAAAAAAAAAAAAAAAAAAAAAAAAAAAAAAAAAAAAAAAAAAAAAAAAAACAGTTTTTTTTATTTTCATTCATTTCCAAGACAAGGAGGCGATAGGATAAGAGAGATCAGTTTGAATGTTACATGGAAGACGAAGAAGAAAAAGAAAATTAACTTTATTCTTCTCACCTAAGAATAACATAAGAATGCAATACATAGGACAATCGACTGGAAATATAAAAATAAAATCTAAGTTTGCAAAAGGTAAACAGAAAATATTTACAGAAATTTAAATGTCTACTATATCGTCAATATGTGACTATATATTTCATCATTACTTTTTATTTATTTGTATTTTCAACTGTATAGAATATACGCATCTAGTTATTTTAGTGGAAAAATGATTACGATAACATATTAATAACTTTAAAAGTAACTACTTTTTGGTAACGATAAATGTTCTATACTAGAAGGTCTGGAGGCCATCTTCTTTTCAGTATTTTTGGAGGGATAAGGGAAATAGAATGGAAAACAAGTTGAGATACTAATGTATTTGTGCGGTTATGGAGTTTACAATGAAAAGATAGATATCTGATTCGGACTAAACCGACAGCATATGGAAAATTAAAATTTTTACGAAAAAAGGAGCTGTAAGGATTGAAGGATTTCGGATTATGAATGAAATACATGATTTTTTAAATAAATAATCCGTGTTTCTCCCCAATATTTAACACGCAGATCCGAAAACTTAAGCAGAAAATATTAGTCAATTATCTAAGTGGATGCTATACTTAACCATTCTAATATTGTTGGAAATTATATGCTATAATAAATTTAATATTTTTGAAAAACAAAATAATAATATACTCGAACTTATAAAGGGCGATTCCCTCATACTGAAAAAAAAATAAAGAAAAAAAAAAGAGTGAAACTAGAAGAAAAACGAATAAAAATGCCTCTGACTGTACCTTTCTTTTCAATCCGTTGCAGATATACAATAATTCAAAGATTTTTTTGAGGAAACCACGTTTTTATAAAAGCTGTCATATTTCAAATTTTGATCACATTTTCGGATCCAGTATTAAATTTCCTATAAGACCAGAGTACAAATTGAATTTTACAAGTTTACAAACTTGGGACCTAAAGAACAGCTTGATCTTTACCGTATTTAGGAAAGTTACAATTTCTTATCATAGTTTACAGCTCACAGTTGAAAAATTTGCAAAAGACATTATCATAATTGAATAATGAAAATCGGTATTTTGAACAAAATAAACTCTTTAAAAAACGTAGTTTTCTCAAAAAAATCTTTGAGTTATCATATATCTGCAACGGATTTGAATAGAAAGGTACGGTCAACGGCTTTTTTTATTCATTTCTGGTCTAGTATCACACAATTTTATTTTATTTTTTTCACACAAAGAGAAAATTATCCTGTATAAAAAATATATAGCATAATCCATTGCATATATAATAAAATATAATATATTAGATATAACTTACAGTCGGACAGTCCCAGACTACCAAAGGCATGCTGACGATAGCAGCGAGACGCTCCGTTGTCTGACAGATCTCTGGAGGGAAGGACCCAATTAAAGCCGAAGTCTTGTTGAGGAGGATCGTCTCCATAATGCCCAGTTCGGACCAATCTGCAACAAAGTTATAAATATTTACTATAGACATGTTAATACTTTTTATATATCGACATTTTTAAATAGGTAGGGTTTACCCTTCCAATTTCGACATGTCTCGGTTAAAAAAAAAAAAAAAAAAAAAAAAAAAAAAAAAAAAAAAAAAGGACATTGCTTGAGAAGTTATTTATGAAAATATACAAATGCCATTTTAATTGATCTTTTATTATTCAAACAAATTTAATCAATCTGGAGGAGTGGTAGCTCAGCGGAAAACTACCGAGATTCCGGAGGCTGATTTCGAGTCCGGCTGATTGTAGAAAATTTATATTCTGATATTTCAGCTCTAAAACGACCTCGAGCTTGGAAAACCCTCCTGGAGATAACCGAAGCTGTATAAAGTGGGTACCCTGAATAAACGCTTCATGGGTTGGTAATAGTACAGATCTTTTTATACGATGAGGTAGAGAATTGTGAAACCTTTCAAGAGCATACTTTCGATTAAAAAAAAAATAAAAAATAATCATACATTGGAAAATTGAAACAAAGTTAACAATTGTGTAACTTAATGGGACATCATTTCGTTTTTAGTGTTTGACAAGAGTGCTTACTATGCAATAGTCGCATATGCATTTTTTAAAAATGAAATATTATTTACCATTTTTTAGGAAAATTCTAAATTCAAAGTCAACATTATGGTGCACCTCCGCAGACCGAGCTGTTCAATAGATCCCACGTTTGTAAAATTCAAGGTTACTTATACTCTGCTCTTATAGGAAATTTAATGCTATATACGAAAATGTGGTCAAAATTTGAAAAAAATGTTTAGGCAAAGTGGAGATATTACAGCTTTTATAGCAAAAAAAAACATTGTTTCCTCAAAATAATGTTTATATCAGCAACGGATTAGAATAGAAAGGTAAGGTCTGTGGCATTTCTCTTAATTTTTGGTCTAGTTTCACCCATTTTTTTCACACTAAGAGGGACTCACTCTGTATTAATGATAATTTGTTTTAATAAATTGAAAAAAATCTAGAAATAAAGTTGGACTTTTTTTTTTTTTTTGAGTTTATAAACTGATCTAGAATAGCTTGAGTCGAGAGTTGGTAATTTATGTTTATTTGAAAACTCAGGAGAAAGCATTACAGACTGTTTTATTGTATGAAATAATTTATTACTTTTTTATAATTATACATCGATGAAATAATCTTAATATATATAAATTACGTGTCGCCAATCTTAATATTATAGTCACAATATTATTTCGCAATATTATTTGTAGTCGCAATATTATTTGTATATTATCTGTAAGTCACAATTAGTCGCAATATTATTTGTATATTATCTGTAAGTCACAATTATTTGTTAGCTCTATACGATTCTAACATATGGCGGTATAAGGTTATACAATTATATAAAAGGACAAGCAATGTTTCGTTTGTGTTCACTAACCGCCAAAAACTACTGAACCAATCTCTACCAAATTTTGACTACATCATCTTTATAGTTCAAGGATGGTTTAGCAATAGTAAAATCTAATGATTTTCAACTAATTCTTTATTGAAAAATGAATAATAAGTGGATAACAGTAAAGTTCAAAAATGGCGGCAATTGCCATCTACATGAAAGGTTAAAAGGTACAGTGTTACATAGAGCTGAACATTGATAATAAAGTTTACTTATTTTCAATTAAATTGTTATAAAAACAGCTATATGGAGTGAAATATACCAAATTTTAACTACATCATGTTCATGGTTCTAGGTTTAGCAACAATGAAAATTTAAATGTACAATGTTGAGTGTTAGAAACGGGTTTTGCCACACTACCACATACTTTTATGGTTAGAAATTAAAATCCAACCAGATCAAATCAAATAAAATTATTTCTGTCGAATGAAAATTATTAAAAATCAAAATGCCGATCCTCAGCTGTTTAATATTGTGTGTAAAAATATGAATTTTGAACCTTTAGTTGTAAGCACTGATAATGCAGTTTCTTAATAGTCTCTTTCCATCTGGATTACCAACTCATATATTAAAATTGAAAATTGGATGTCTAATTATGCTTTATGTTATCTTCAAATACCTAATCAATCTAAATTTAACCAAGTTAATAATGGCTGCTATGCATGAAAATATTATCAAAAATATAATTTTCAATTGTTCACTTTAATACAAGATTTTTATCGATAAATATATATATTAAAAAAAAAAAAATCAATTATTAGTTAAAATTCCTCGACGGGGGATGATGAAGTTATATATAAAAGGACAAGCCATTTCCGTTCTTGATCACTAACCGCGAAAACTATAGAACTTTTCTGTACCAAATATAACTACATCATCTTCATAGTTCAAGGAAGGTTTAGCAATAATAAAATTTACATATTTTCTCTTAAATTACTGTTTATAAAGGGATAAATATGTAGTGGGTAGTAAAGCGAGCGCCATTCAAGAGAGGTTACAATGATCCAGTGTTAAATATAGCTAGAAATTGATAATAAAATTTAAATTAATTTGTTATCCAAAAAGCTATAAATATGTGGTGTGACGTGTGGATTCCAGTGAAATTTAAAAATCGAATATGTGGCAAGCGACAATAGCATTTTAGTAAAACTAATGAACCTATCTGAACCAAATTTTAACTACATCATCTTCATAGTTCTTGAAAGATTTACAATTAGAAAATTTACTATAATAATAATTTATACTATTCTATAAAAAGGACAAGCCATTTTTTGTTTTTGATCACTAACCGCGAATATTACTGAACCAATCAGTACTAAATATTAACTACATCATCTTCATAGTTCCAACAAGGTTTAGCAATAAAAAAATCTACTGATTTTTAATTTATATTTTATTAAAAAAGGTTAATATGTGGACAACAGTGCAGTATGAAAATTGACCGATAGGTGGGGAGTGCCATTCTACACGAGAGGTTACAAAAACAGCTTGAAATTGATGATAAAATTTACTTATTAAATTATCAAGAAAATTATTAAAAAGATTTAAATATGGTGTGCGAGATGTGGATCCCAGTGAAGCTTGAAAATCGACCGATTGTGTATAGCGCCATTCCACAATACAGTTAACAATGGTACACTGAACCTATCTGTACCGACATCTAAATAAATAATTTTTATAATTCTAGGAAGGTTTTGCAATGGTAAAATTTATAATAACTAAAATTTAAATGTACAATTTTGAGAGGCAGGACCGAGGTTTGCCACACTGTCATATACTTTTATAGTTCGAAATCAACATCCAACCAGATCAAATCAATAAAGTTTTTTCTGTCGAATACAAATTATTACTAAATCAAAATGTCGATCCTTTGCTTTTTTATATCGTGTGTAAAAATATGATCCACGGGCCTTTTGTCGTAAGCACTGATAATGCAGTTTATTTTCGCAAGAGTTTCTTAATAGTCTTTATCCATCTTGATTACCAATTCATACATTAAAGTTAAAAATTTTATGCCTAATGGTGCTTATATGTAATCTTCAACCACCTAATCAGTGCAATTATAACTAGATTAATAATTACTGCTAAAAAAATCATTGAAGAAATAATGCTCAACCACATGCTAAAATACAAGAATTTTATCGATAAACAAATAAAACTTTAATTATCTTTAGTTATGAGGGCGGGCGAAGCCGCGACGGGAATGCTAATAAAATAATATAAAATAATCAACAAAAAGAATAAAACGTATTGACCCTTGTATTTTATAACCTATTTTATATCAAACTTTTCAAAGTAAACTAAAGGACACATTAGAAATTAAATAATCATTAGTTTTGGGTAATTCATGTTATAAAAAAATGTTTAAATCATTGAGTACCTAATATAAGTAACCCCATTGGCTTTTTTAATATAAATTATAATAATGGATTTTGGTATTGCACACGAACTTGGTATTGACCCCACCAAAACTACTCGAGAATAGAGGAAGAACTCAATGTGGATCAGTCAACAATCGTGCGCCGTCTCAAGGCAATTAGAAAAACAAAGAATCTTTTACTGAATACCAAAAACCTGCATTATTATTGCATCAACCTAATATTAATGTATTGATTTGTTTGCAACAGAGTATGTTTCTTTCATTTTAATTTTGAAGTATTGTAAATGAACTGGAATCTTCATTTCATGTTATTTTTTGTTAATATATTGTATTATAGTTATCTATCCTCAAAATATAGAAAATAGCGAATTACGTATGACTTTCTCAACAACTATAAGCAATGACTTAGTTATTTAAACATTGTGCACATGGCTCCAATTTATATGCTTACAAGCAGAAATAACAAACGTCATTTTCAGTGTTATTGTATAATCAGCAATTCAAGTAGCGTTCTAGTTTAAACCCGCTCTTGTATGTTGCATCTTGGCAACTAATATTCTCGTATATTTTTTAGGATATTTAAATATATATACATATATTTGCGTTGTAGCACTTATATACAATTTAAATGTTGTAAATATGTTGTATGAAGAATTTGTGAATTTATAATAATTGCAACTTAGTAAGTATGATGCGATGTATTTTTACGTAGTTTCCTAACTACTCCAACATTTGCTGTACAAGCGTTTTAATTTTACCAATAAATTTTAAAAATGTTATTTACATGACGGTAAATAGAACTATTTGGACATACGGAGTTGTGGTTCAGGGCTCCACTATACCTTCCAATTCTTCTTGTCGAAATTGTTAGGGGTTATTAAATATTTTATATTGTAGATGCTTCTTCAATTTTTTCAAATAAATCATTTTTCTAATATTTATAGCTGCAATATATTATTTATAACAGATTAATAAATAATAATAATAATTATTATAATTACAAAGCTTAAAGGGAACGGCACCTTATGATGTATTCATCTCTATTATGAACATTAAAAGCTTAAGGGTGAGTGGCACCTGATGAGGCTGACTTCTGTAGGACACCCTTAGAACCCTTACCGCTAATACCTTGGGAAAAAGTTTCCAAACAAGGGAGTAAAATATTCAAAGGAAGGAATGCCAGGGATAGGTGGTGGGGTTTATTTAAAAAGTGGCTTGGAAAATAAATCAGTGGATTCTGTTTCAGATAAAAATCTGTAAAGTTCAAGTCTTACGTTTTTATTAGTTAATTACAATAGTTTGGGGAAAAAAACAACAAAAAAAAAAAAAAAAAAAAAAAAAAAAAAAAAAAAAACGAAATATTCTTTATACTTGAACGATATATTAATTTATAAATAAAGTCTATGAGGAGTTATTATTTATACACGGACTGGAAAATAATTTATTCCTATTGATTTTTTTTTTTTTTTTTTTGGCTCCAAGTTTCATTCTTTTTGAGGGGTTCAAGTCTCCTTATACTTAATCCAAGAGCATAGGAAATGTAATATAAAATTCATTACATAAATTTTAAATATTGCAATCTAACTTAATTTTTTTTTTGTTTTAACAATGCTAATACTGTTCATATGCTCTTGCTAAAGAATATGGCTAGTTAATTAAAAACAAAAAAATTTAAATTTAAAAACATTAGGAGTAATTTTTCGCCTGTCAGTATTCTTATAACTATCCCTTAGGTGTAAATGCTGGCAGAAGCATATAGAGGATTCTCATATCTGTTCATGATTTAGTAAATATGTAGTTATTTAATTTGTGTCTGTAATTGCTAAAAAAAGTATTATTAAACATTTTACGAACTCAAAACTTCCATAATATCCTCTGACATTCCCTGGGAGACCCATTTTCAATAGACCCTTCATAATAACTTTTCAAGGGGAGAGCCAGCAACAACTAACTTTTGAAAATTCCATCAGGGCTGTTCCTTAAGGGCACTTCAGGATCGAATTTCAATTCTGAAATTCTACTTAGATTAAATAGCAGTCGACAAAAATAATCCAAATATTCTTAATATTACTATATTGTCCAAACTTTATATATTATTCAGATTGCAAGTCAATTTTGGAATGTGTTGTCTAAAACCTATTATTTAGAAATTCTATCATTATAACCTATTATTCATATCACCTTATAACTCTAAATATAAAGCATTAAAGCATCGTATATAATTTATCCAAAAAAAACTCTTTATAAACCTATAATGTATGCGTGAGAAACATGGTCCATGACAAAAGGATTCTTAGTTATGGGAGAAAAAAGTACCTCGTGAAAGGAGGAATCGGAACTCACCTGGAGTTAAACGATATGTTCCATCAAATAGACACTGTAAGAGCCATCCAGACAAATATAATATTGCAGCTCTAATGCGGATTGTATGTACCTGCCAATAATACTTTTAGACCAAAAGGTTAAAGAAGGATGGGAAAGTCGCGTCTGAGGTAAATGTTCGACAAGGGACACCTGAAGGCTATGGGTATAAACCATTAGAGAAGTTTTGCGGAAGACATTGAGGAATGGAAGACAGCAGCAGGTGCCTTTGTTCTTCGTGGACTATAGAACCCTATAACGAATGAATGAACATATTCACACGACAAAAAAATCATTTTTGTAGAACAATATTCCACTGATCCCTGTTGGACAGATCTCCTACCAATGACTCCATCTGGACAACTGTCTTACTAAAAACAGCACGTCATTTACTAGACAAGCGCTTAAATCGTTCAAAACTCCTAATTATTATATATAAAAAAAGAATAATTTAAAGGCAGTAATTAGACTTATTTGGAAATAAAGAGTTGTGCTTTGGGGTTTTACTAAAACTTCTATTCTTATCTAATTCTTTCAATCCAAAATCCTTTGTTAAATTTTCAATGCTCCTTATCATGTCACAAAAACTTATCTATAACGATCTAAATAGGCTGCCGAATTGGTCCATAAAAAGCCATGATAAGCAATACATGATAAGCTCCATACCAGCTAGAATCCACTAGCTTGCTTCCCACTCGTTTCCAGATAATCCTCTAAGTTATTTCGAATTTCTTAGTAAACCTGTGATTAATAGAGTTGGTGTGATAATAAAGACACCTGACAGAGGGATTTATCTATGACAAAAATGTGATAAATTAAGACAATATTGTGAAACATTTAAAATAAATTCGTTACTTAAGAATTTCTTATGCTTCATAGTTAAAAAAAAAAAAGGTAATTATAGTTTAAATTAAGTACGTACAGTCATTGGATTTGGATTAAGATAAACCTCCAAGGGTTAGAGACTAGAGCTCAATCAATTTGAGGTTTTCTGTGTTATGAAGGGAGGTGTGAGGTCAGAGTTAAATTGGGGTCTCTTATTTTTTCCGGGTTCCCTAAGCCTTTTGGTATATATTCTGGAATGCTAGCATGGGATTATCGGGATGAGGAATCACTGTTGAGGAACAACTCAGTCTCTATAAAGAGTATATGTAGCCTTTCAGTTAGTGGGAGGAAAATTCCGGTGGTTGAGCGTGGGTGTTGACCGCAGGAGGTGTCCTTCTATAACAGTTAGCGAAACTTAATAAGCTAGTTTTATGCTCTTAACCCTTTATTGGTTTCTAGAACAGGTTTCTTTCCTGTAATTTATTATATAAATATTCCTATTTCAAAACACATGTAGATTTATTAATTACTGTGTAAAATCATTCACGAAAAAATAACTTAAGAATAATAACACCAATACAAGTAAATAATTTATGATACCAAGTATTATTACCAAATAAGTATTATTGTTTATTAATAAAAATAATATGAAATCCTAAGCTGCGAATAAATAACCGAAATCAAGAGCAAAGAGGAAAACTCTTCATAAACTCTTCTCCTTCAAAAACTTATTATTCTAAAATATTCCATGAAATTTCAATTTTTTTGGCGGAAACGAACCCAGGTTGATGTGCAATGCAAACTGGATAACCGAATTTGCATATCAAAGCAGCATTATCCTAAAAAAAAAGGAGAGGAAAAGAAATCCTAAACAAAAGAGGTATTATTTTTAATAATTAATTTGATGGCATGTATTTATAAAATTTAAACGAAAGTTTATAGAGACGTTACTTTCGTTAAGCGGTGCTTTCAACAGATCTATTAATTGTAGACCAGAGAAATAAGAAAAAAAATAGATGAATATTTTTTAAAAAAACTACATTAACGAATATTTATTTGTTAATTAATGGTTATTTAGATCGGTGCGTATTTAATCGATTGCTTAATCCTGTGTTAACTAAGCGCATAAAGAAAGAAATGTATGTAGTAAATTTAACTCTATTTATCTTGGACTATTATTAGTTTAAAGAAGCTCGGTATCATTCCTATTTTTCAAGCTATAAGATATACCCCACAGATAATTTTTTTATTTATTCAAATATAGGACTGTATGTATGTATAAGTAAATCTATCTAGTAAATGTGAGAGATAACGTAATAGCATATCAATGAATTAATAAGCAAGTATGTATTGGTAGCACTTCTATTAAAAATTGTTTTATATTATAAGGTCCCGAACCCGTCATCTTTACATAAACCTCTAACTGTTATCGGAAATTGAATTGGGAGACTAGTGGATTAAAGTGGTTATGGAGTATTTTAATGAAAAAAAAATAGGTATTTTATTAAATGCAAATTGCGGGGATGTTTAAAATAGACTTTAAGTATTGATTAATAATAAATATAATTATGAATCTATTTATACGATATATATAACGAAAAAAAAAAGATAAATAATTTAACTATGCAATATATAAAATTAATAATAATAATAACTTTGAAACAATAATATTCTAGAATTATTTAATAATATGTAAAATTTAGTATAAGGACCCCCAAACCAAGCCTGCCCCAATTAGGAAGGGATAAGCCAAACCAAAACAGATCCCAACCAGCTCTCCTCTCTTATGTCAAAAAACTATTGGAGGCTGAATGAGAGCTTTTTAGCAGTCACGTAGGGAATGGGTGGGCAAACTGGTCATTGAAAGAACTCCAACAATAATACATAACTAAAAAAAAAAATCTCAGGGGCATTGCCGTTTTAATCTGCGAAGGGGGTTATCAGGATAAGTGGATCCGGATAATGATTGATTCTGAGTGTTGTAATGGCGGGAAAGGATGTAATGAAATGTATTAAATGTAGGGGTATGAGGTAGATAACGTAAGATATATTGAGATCATTATGAAGGGTTTTGTTGGAGACATAGTAAGGAGAGTTCACTACATTTCAGAGGATTTTAGATTGGACGAATTTTTTTGCTGATTGAGTCCATGATACAAAGTTGATTTATTGATGTTTTTGTTTATAAGTTTGTTTTCAATGGAAAGATGAGATGCTCTATTCAGTTGTCTGTACAATGGGTTGAAGCGTCTCTTAAACCATTTACGATATTGAATGATAATGCTGCTATGTTTTATTTAAATAACCTATAAAAGGTAAGATTAAGGGACCACTACTGGTTCAACCCTCGAGGACGATTTTAGGGATAGTTATTACTAGATAGTGACAAAGAAAAATAATTAGGAAGATTAGATAGTTCCTGATGAATTTGGAGTTTAAGGAAAAAAATATATTGTTTATATTACATACCAAAATACACTGCGACAAAATGTTATACACACCCTTGTACATTAAAAAAACTTTTAATGATTTCTTTGTTTTCCATTGATCTTAGTTTTTTAACGCTGCTTGATGTATAAGTTAAGATATTTTAAAATGAGACAGAATTATCAGACGATGCTGAATATTTAAATCTAATATTTGTAAATATTCACACTTTATTTGCGACAAAATGATATACACACTTTAGTTTTTTATTATTTTCTTAATTTTCTTGAGGTTGAGGCCAATAAATATCAGTTATACATTAAAGCTGTTAAATTTGAATGAAAGTAGACACAACTAAACACGTCAATTATGGTTAAAGATTACTTTTGTTTAAAAGAAGAGATTTCTTCACTAATGAGGATGGGATGTTCTAGGGAAATTTGCAAACCACCTCAAACGAAGTTTTTCATCAGTTGCGAACTTTATGAGGCATTAGAGACATGTGGAACCCACCGCTCAACTGAGAGCCCCCTGGTTCGTCGTTACAAGAAAATGAATGAGAAAAATGCGTCTAACTCTTGTAAAAGGGAAAGACAATCGCAGAGAAAGCCTGGAGTTCAAACGCATCTTAAAAATGTACATAAATTAATAATAAAATCAAAAACACTAGTTAGAAAAAAATAAAGCCAGTGTTTTAGCCATCACAAATTAGTAACTTTCCTTTCAGATGCCGCTTTGATAAAACCTTTTCTTCTTTTCTTGGTTCATGAAAATTAATAAAAATTCAACAGATTAAATATATTTAATCAATACAGACAAATTTTGTTCCGCTGCTCAGCCCATAATGTTAAATTCCGAGCAAAAGCCACACTAGCTAATTTTTGACTTATTTTTTAACTAGTGTTTATGATTTTTCATTAATCTTTGGACTTTCTTAAAAGTCGTTTGAACTCCAGGCTTCATCAGCGATTGCCATGCCTTTTATAAAGTTCGGAACTGATGAAAAACTCCGTTTGAGGTGGTTTGCAAATTTTCCTAGGACATATTACATCTTCAATAATGAAGAAATCAAACGGCGCTCTTCTTTTGAAAAACATTAATTTTAACCATAATTGACGTGTTTAGTTGTTTCTACTTTCGATAAAATTTAACACAGTTTTTTTATACCATTATAAATGGTATTTTTTGGTTTCAACCTCAAGAAAATTAGGAAAATCGTAAAAAAACAAAATTGTGTCTATCATTATGTCACAAATAAAATGTGAATATTTACTAAGATTGGATTAAAATATTCAGCAAGGTCTGATAATTCTCTCTCCTTTTCAGATATCTTGACTTATACTTCAAGCATTTTAAAAAAACTAAGATCAATCGAAAATAAAGAAGTCTTAAAAAGTTTTTCTTATTTACAGAGGTGTCTCTAACATTTTGTCACAGAGTGTATGTATATCTGAATATAATTTACTAATAGTCAGACGAAATTAATTATAGTCATAATATTATCCATGGTTTTTGAAGGGAAGAATTTTCAGGTGAGTGAAATATTAAACACACAATTGACTTCCAGTGTTATAAATTATTGATTAATTTTTAATTCCTTTTGATTAATATTATTACAGTAAGAAAAATTATAACTCCTTTGTTTATCTATAAAATACTTATGTAATAGTAACTAAAAAGAAAATCAGTAAATCCTGTCAGGTAAAAGTACGAGGACAACTTCTTAAGGTGTTGTCAAGGATAAATTTTCTGTCATTTTTTCCCAAGGCGTGAACTGTGTCCGTAACTACTGCCGATTGTCCGCTGCTGATTTTTCATCGTTAGCTTCTGCGTCCTGAATTCAAACCAGGTCCTATTTTTCTTTAAAGAGCTCGTTGTTAATGTTCAAAGATTTACCTAATCTGGAAAAATATGAGGATAATTTTAAATTTAATAATATAAGCAATTAAAGATATTTTTTTTTAGTCAACAGAAAGTTTCATCTTGGAATTCAATAAAAATGTAGACGTTGAACTAGTGGACAAAATGTATGTATATGTTGCGATTTTCTTACTTTCTCTGAATCGAGTACCTTAATTATAGAATAGAATAGAAAGAAAACATTATTCTGGGACAAAGTGCCTTAGAACAGAGGGAGAATCATAACGGAGGTACCTTTGTTATCGCTGACAAATGTACCTGTACCAACACACTTAACCTTCGTTGTGAACTTAAGTACTTGTACTTTTCGCACACATGGGATATATTACGATTAATAACTAAAAGTGTTTAAAAAAAACTGATAACCGTTTTATCAAATTTAAGAATTTAAAGGACAGTAAATATTTTAATTCTCTATAATTATAACAAATAATTATTAATATCTTCAGTAAATAATAGAAACTTTTATTTATTTTTTGTTTCAAAGAAGAAATGAAACAGTGTTCAACGACGTAAACTTAGTGACATAACTGGTAAAAAAAACAAAAAAAAAACAGCTTTTTTTTTTGTACATCGTCTTAATTATGATTGCAGTTAAATTTTCTGTATATAGGTAATAAATACTCTTTGTTATTTTCAACTTTTTTATTTGTTTAAGTTCATTTTTTGGGTATCAGAATTATTAACGAAGTATCAATATTAAATATGTGTCGGTCCTGGAATCAAGAATCGAAACATGTTGGTTATCTAAACATCACTCCGATAATCCATTCAGCTCTAAAAATAAGTTATTTCATATTAAGAGTTTGATCACTCACAAATTTTCTGTTCCTTTACATTAATAGAAATTTCATTACATTTTTGTTAATTTATAATTAAATAATATATGGTTCACTACAAAAAACTCATCTATATGACGAATATCAGACCTATTTGGACTTCCTGTATAAAGCTATGGGGATCCACCAAACCATCGAATTCTTCCCGCATCCAATCATTCCAATCCAAAATCCTTCGAAAAACCCTTGATGCTCCTTATTTTGTCAGAAATAAACTGATCCACAATGACCTTAATATCCCATATGTTACTGATTTGGCACGAACCAGATAAAAAGAAGATGGTCACGGGATCTTCTTCTTTTGTAAATATTCTATTAGAGTACTGCCAAAGTTTAGTTCCTCTATAAGTTTTAAGCGTCATTATTTTTATTGTAAACCGCTTATTTACTAGATGTGTTTGTAATACAGTTGTAAATTTTTATTAACCCTTTTACATTCAAGCCGGGAATTTTCGAATACATTTCTTCCTTTTTTTTTCCTTTGAATCGCTATAGCCATGCTAACTCCCACACATGTATCATGAAATTCAAGGTTGAATAAAGGAAATTAGATGATAATGTGTAGGATAATGCATCGGACATAACTTAATTTATTGAGCAAAAGGCATTAAATATAAGTATTCTCCAGGGTACATTGCCTGTCAAAGGGTTAATAAAAGAATAAAAGAAAATAATATATAGCAGACTTCGGAGTGGATACTCAAGAAAGGAGTGCATTGAAGATGGCAGGAATTAAAGTTTTGAATTATTTTTTGGATTAGCTTAAAATCTTCCTTTAGAATAGGTATTTTACTAAAATGGACGAATATATTTATTTTTAAAATAATTTATGGCTTTATGTTATAGACTTATATATATATTGGAAATGATATTTTAATTTTCCATTACTTCCTTTGAATATTTAATGAAACTACAAAACTGTCATTCGTCTAGAGGTACTTTCCCGTCATAGAAGTACAGCTCTACTAGACTCAACTAAGTTTAGTGAGTGATCTAATACTGTGTCCTGTTGCTTTAGTCCTCTCTTGCGAGGGAGGACAAACAGAATACATTACGGTTTCTGTTGGAAGTTGTGGTGCAAGTCCCAAATGGTCCAAAGTTCCCGCAAGCTAAGTTAGGTTTAAATATCAATAAAGTTCATTTAAGCACGAACCTAAAAATGAAAATATTTTCGACTTAAATGTTACCGAAGATTGCTTAATTTCATTAATTATTCCATTTTCCTTAATGTTCTTTTTAAAAAATTAAAATATATAAAGTTGTTTTAGTAATTTTATGTTAAACGACAACGATACTGAAACAGTTGTGAATTGTGACTTCAGTTGTGAATTATAGGTCTCAATACTTTATTTAAAACCAGGAGATAATTTCCATAACTTTGAGTGACTTTATAAAGCTTTTTGAATATAAATGTATGCAAATCAGTTAATAAAAAGAAACATGAATAACTGATACATTAATATAATCTTCTAAGCACGGTATATTTCAACAAACGACATATACCTATAGTTCCATATTTCCCTGGCTGGCATGAAAAGTAAATAATTCAAAACTGTGCAATTTTCAGTAGGTCATATTTGATCATCTTCTGAAATCCTGTTGTCACTCTAAAGAAGAACATCATCTGATTATTCAGAACGCAGACATTAGAAACCCTGCTTTGAAGTTTAATAGTTAACTTATTTTCAAGGTAATTAGACTTATCAACTTCTTTACCACAACTTTATCACTGGATATTACTTGAATAATAATCACCGCATAACATAAAAAGGAATAACTTTTTACAAAGAAATAACATTAGGAACAAAATGAAATTGTGAGAATAAATATTCTTTTACATATTGTAAGATTGTAGCATTGGTTTTTTTTATTTTTTTAAATAAAAATTACTATGATATCAGATTCCATTAAATTTTTTTTTTTTTTTTTTTTATTTTTTTTTTTTTTTTTTTTTTTACATAAGGACATCTATTTTTTCTCAGCTTTAAAAAATTATAATTTTTTTGTTATTAAAAATAATACTCTATTGACCAAATTCAGTTGACAACTTTTCGATCCATTAATTTAAAAATTAGAGGTGAGATAAGTCCTTCAGGGATCTGCAGTTTTATAGACAATAAACAATAATTTTAAGAAGAACAATGTATATATATATATATATATATATATATATATATGAGTTGAAGAAAAAGTAACTTTAATTAATGATATATATGTCCTTTTCATAGATGTTTCTATTATGCTATAAGTAATAATCATAACTCTTCCACTGATAATGTTCAGTAATTCTGGACAAAAACTTAACCATGTGATTTGCACAAGACTTTTTCTAATGCCAAACTTTATACTTTTTCAAGTACTTCAGAGACGTAAGCGAATAATAATCAGGCAAGGTCCGGATTATATAGTGGATGCACAATAACTTTCCAGCCAAACTCTTTAACTGTTTTGTTGAGTCAATAAAGATATGAGTAATGGTACTCACCGTTTGAAAGTTACGTTGATGAGTGGGTGATGCACTTGACTGTAAAGCTCCCGGGCCTAAGTTTGAACCCCACTAAAGATAGAATTTCGGCTGTTGCTCGATTTCGAGTTCGGAAAACACCCAACCTCGATAAAGTGGGTACTCTGAATTGGGGGAAGCCTGGCTGTTTAGCGTGATTTTTGTCAAATCTCCCCATTCACAACCGTTGGCCCAGTAACAGTTACATCCCTACCCAAGTCCTGAACCTAAGATCTTTCATGGGTTCATGGGTTGTATAGAGTTGGGTGGTATAGATTTTTAGACTTTTCATTGTAAAAAAGAACGCCTTTCCTACTTAATAATACAGGACGTTTTCCTTGAATCGGATGCTTTAATCGCATTAAAAGAAGAGTTTTGAATTAATGGTTTGGCCAAGTTCTAGCAGCTCATTATAAATAATTGCTCGGCCTCATTCTATGTCCACGATCTTTTTCGCTCATTACTGTTGTATGTGATCAATTTTTCTTTACCGTCCCGTAAACCGATATCGCTTCGTTTAAGCAGCGATTCACAAATGGAAACTGTCTATTAAATTAAAAATATGTTTCGCTGATAATTCCTATGGAATCCTGTTTTATGGTCTATTTTTAGATCCATAATTATGTATCTATTACATTTCAACATTATGGAAATACATCGATACAAATATACATCTATTCGATTAGATATATGATTTATGTTTTACGAACATGCCTGGACATCAAATCGAATCCAATTAAACATCTTTAAAATATCTGGAGGTGATATAAACAGATCAATATGGCTGAAGATATCTGTTTGTTTTCAATGCCAAAGCTTTCTGCCAGTCTCAACAGTGATATGATTCATTCATGTTTTCGTTGAGCGACCCACTTTGATGCAATAGAAAACTTACAAACAAAATCATAAAAGATGTATTTAGATTTCATTATACTGTAATGGACATAATATTATAGTAAATAAAAGTTTATTTATAATAGGAAACAAATTTCTTTTAAGGAATATTATATCACCAAGATCAATTAATTGCGAATTGGCTGTTATATATTATAGTTCTTTGCATAATCCATGGAATATAAAAAATGAAACGATTATTACACGACAGATCCAGACCAAAATATAGAAAGAAAAAATATAGCAGATTTAGGTGGGATCGAACTTCTCCTTCACCCAGCATATTTTGTAGACAACCCCTTTTTATATTAATGGCACATGTTTTTCATATAAAAGCATTTACCAACTTGGAGATGGTTGAAAATGGAGTTCTCGAGTTCTTTGATTTAAAAATACAAAGGCTGGTTCCATCAAGGAATTCCAGAGTTAGCTTCCATACAGCATCAAACAATGGAGCAATATGTCTTGTATTGTTAAATATCACGTATGTATTTGAAAAGAAAATATTAATTTTAACTTTTTAAACGTTAATTTTTTCTGACTTATCCTATTTTAAAAAAAAAAATATTATTTATATTAATGTGGTCTATTTGACTGTAGAGTTTACGAGGATGGAGATCATTGAGGTCAGCGGACATAAAAACACAATTAAAAGTATTAATTTACTTTGTCAAGTTTTGGCTGACAATGAAGGCCTTTATTAGGATTAGAAGAAAACGCCTCAAGAAAATTAAAAAAATAAGTTTAAAAGAGAGAATAATTTTATTTTTTTGTTTTTATTAAGACTTAAAAAGAATACTTTTTTTTTTCTCATTTTTATACTTTTATTTTAATTTGCATATTGGTTTTCTTTTCTAATATTTTACACTTAATAATCTAAATATATGGCATTGTGCTCTATGGTTTGATTCTAGATGAAAAACTTTGGAATCCCTATATGATACCAGTTATTGAATTTCAAATAAAAAACTAACGAATACAATTTTTAACCTCATACAAGTTGGTGAATATTTTACATGCACACCCCATTATCATTTTATTATTGTTTACTAGTTTTCTGTAACATTGCAAATACTATAAGTTAATATAAAGTCCGGATCATGATCACAGTTAATTTTTTTATCTAATTAATTAATTAAATATTAATGTTAATTTTTCTTTTTGTTTTTTTTTTAAAGATATACCTATAAATTTTTTTTGAACTAAAAAAACAACGTATAATTAATTATGGGTTGACATATATTTCTTGAAAAAACTAATATTTTTTCATCTTAAGGGCAATGCTATGTTGTGCGAGATTACATGGCGGATATATGCAACAATTTCGAATCAAGCTTTTAAATTTAACAAACACCTGAATGATAGGGAGGTAAAATATGGCACTCACACCACTAACTGCTGGATTTTGCATGAGGCTGTAAACACAACACGCGATTATTTTGCTAAGTATTTTCATTATCTCAACTGCATTGAATTTTTAATACATCGTCTTTCACTGGTATCTTTATTATTCATAAAATTCACCATTGGACCAAACCTTTCAACGTTAATGGTATTCAAACACCTGCTGTTCTACTGCGTGGATAGGATAAAGAATTCCTGGAATTTCGCATAACTATTTCAATGTATTAAACAGGATGGTTTCTATAAATATTATTTAGGCCATGTTGATATTTCCTCAAACATGAACTGTATGAATTTATTATTCAATTCCAATATAAAGCCAACTCGGAGCAATTTACTCGTAAAGGGTTCAAAGCCGTCTTAAGTTTACAACCCAATACAAATGGTAAAGCAGCAATGCAATTTACGAGCATGGTCTAATAACCGATGATGGGCGGTCAAAAGAACCTAGGATATATTTTCTTTCAGTAAATATAAAATAGCATGGGTATTGTTAATTAATAATATTGTAAATTGTAATTATTAAATTAAGATATGCCAGTTTATTAATTAAACTTTTTTTTAATAAATTTTATTATTTATATATTTTTTTTAAGTACAGAATATTACTTGGTGTTTCAGATCAACATTTTCTTAAAATCTGTAATCTTTTCTAGATATTATTAGGTGTAATTAAGTAAATTACAAAATAAATGTTTCTCTCTAGTGGAAAATCAATCCTCCTTAATTATCCTGTTGAGTACAATAATTATTATTATTATTATTATTAAACAAAATATAATTGTAGTAAATGTTTATATATTTTTTTCCTCATATCTTTATATTTCTTTATTATATTATAATACAAAGTTTTCCACATTAACCTCATTCTGCTTTTTAAAGTTTTAAGGAGTCATATTTTATCTATCATAATTTTATTTATCTACTAAAAGGATTTTAAAAATAATTAAATCCTATTTTTTTCTGCATATAATCATGCATGCTATCTAAAATAAACCTACTACTTTAATTTATGCCACTGTCTGGTTTGGTGTTCTATTGTCTAAAAACTTCTTAATTCTTGTAATTTTTAATACCTCATATAACTCAACATTTTAATCGTTACATTATGGTATATTTTATGTTTCTTCTTATAATTTTATTTTGGAATGATTGCACTAGGTTTTGTGTTATCACTTTTTTTCAATACAATGGTGCCCTATCCATGGGGGTTGGATGGATATTGATATATAATTAATTCATAGGTTAAGGTGAAGCATGAAACTTCATTTATTTACATAAAAAATAAATAGTTTTTATTCAGACAAAATATTTTTTTAATTTGTTTTATTACTTTGAGCCTGGCTAGTCTTACCCAAGTAAGAATACAAGTTTGGTTCGGGGTGTTTCTGGTATGTTTGTGCTATTGTATTTATTTTAAATTTTCGTTATTTATTATTATTGTTTTTATTTTTATTTTATTTATTTTTTTAAATTTTCTTTATACTACTGTTTTCTGATATATTTTAAATTAATATTTACTATATTTTGTATCGTTTATATTTAGAGGGTATTTATTTTTGTTTTTGGTTATTTCTATTCATTATCATCCATACTACACATTGCCCTTTAGAGAAGCAGCTTGTAAAACAATTAAACTAACAAAAATATATATACGTTTAAATCCAAATAATTGATTCAAAATGAGATATAATTGAAATATATTATAAGTTTTTAATCAGTAAATCAAATACTGGAATAACTTAATTTAATTTAAAAAAAAGGATATATTTTATTTTACTTTAATATTAAAATTTATGTGAAAGCTTAAAAAACTTAATCTAGCCCACTATGTAGTTCATGAATATATAAGCTGCAAACAGACTAAAAGGAAAATATTCTGGATACATAATAAACAGGAATAATAAGGAAGGCTGTAGAGTCGAGAGAGGAAAAGAAAATTTCAAAAATCCACTTCATTTAGAATAGCTAGTTGCGAAACTAGTTCAGGATGGTTTCATATATTCATAAAACATAATATATAACACAATTTACTATATATATATAAATTTTAAAAAATAATAATAAATACTGATGATGCAAGAAGAAAATCATCGCATTTAGAATGTTAGGACGAAATTCTAGGGTGAAAAATGATAATATGCAATTACCGAAATCTAGATTTTTTTTTAAAAATATTTGTATAAAATGGATTTAGAAAAATTTTGGATCTACATTAATATAATACAGAATGTGGGTTAATAATCTAAAAATGGTAAGAGAAAAAATCATCAGAAAAATGTGAGACCAGTTTTTATTGCGATTGATAATTTAATCCTAAAAGAATCAGTCAATTGCTTTATAATGGAAGTAATTTATAATGAAAGTAAGCTACAACAACTAAATTTATATATATATATATATATATATATATATATATATATATATATATATATATAGGCATTCGTTTCCTGATTTTACTGCCTAAATATTATTAATATTTTATTTTTTCCACCCTTATTCTTGTGGGAATCTATAGCTGCAGAAATATTTGGTTTGCACAATCGTTATTTAAAAACAGAATAATCATGGAACAAAACAATGATATAAATGAGAGCCTTCAATGATATAAATGATACAGTTTCTGAATATTTTTAACTTTCATTTTTCATGCATTTATTTTTTTTACTGTTCAATTTTTACACACTCCTACAAATCCTTAACTCGGTTTTTTTTTTTTTTTTTTCTACAAGAATGATATAAGTGTGATTTATAAGCAAAAACATCAACCCAGTTGAGATGTCATATTTAAAATTTAATAATTAAATACATTTAAAATTATTTTTTTTTAAAGAATGCTTTTATTGCGTAAATATTGCCATCTGTCTCACTAAGCGACAATAAATACTACTTATTATTGGGAATGTATTTATACAATATGAACAATGAACAAAAAATGAAAATGAAATAAAATAAACTTCAATCTATAAAATAAATAAAGTTAAAACAAAATAAATCAACTGAGTATTAATAAGTTCAAATAAGTAGAATGATGGTTTCCTATCAAAATTAGAAACTTGGTATAAATAATTCATTATCTTACAGTTGTAAATTTCAATTAATAAAAGAGTATATAGTCGAATACATCATTATTTTTTTATTTATTTATTAACTCGGATAATTTAATATTCGGATATTTTGAGGTAATTTCAAAATATTTTTATCCGATACTTAATTCAAATATATATATATATATATATATATATATATATATATATATATATATATATATATATATATATATATATATATTTAAATTCAATGAACTTAAGGGTTAGGTAATTTTTAGTAATTAACTAAATAATGAATTTTTTTTTTGTCGATTAAAATCTTGTAATAGTATGATATTAAAAAGTATTTCTTCAATGATATTTTTAAGCATAGCTTTAATTATTAACCTGGAATGATTGTACTGGTTAGGTGGTTGAAAATCTTTTTTTAATTATTTTAACTAGCTATCAAAACCAAGGGGCCAATATTTTAATTAGACAATATTTTTTAAGTTGGATTTTAATTTCTAGCTATAAAAACGTATGTCAATATGGCATTCCTCGTTTCTATCACTCAACATTATGCATTTAAATTACTCTTATAATGAACTGTAAACCTTCCTATAACAATGAAGATGATGTAGTTAAAATTTGGTACAGATGGGTTTAGTAGGTTTATCATTGGAAACCACATATTGCTCGATTTGTAAAGTTCACTAGGATCTATATATCGCATTAGGTATTGGTAGCTTTTAACAACAATTCAATCGAAAATTAGTAATCTTCATTTATTTTATCGATTGTCAAACGCACCACATAATTATTGTTTTATTAATAGCAAATTAATTGAAAATCATTAAATTTTATTATTGCTAAACCTTCCATGAATTATGATGTGCTTAAAATTTGGTACAATTTTGTTCAGTAGTTTTCGTAGTTAGTGATCACAAACGAAAAATGGCTTATCCTTTTATATAGTAGTATAAATTAACAATTGGTTGACTTATTACCTACGAAATTGATTTTTTTTATTACTAATAATTTTTGTAATCAAATGGCTTCATTATTTATATTTATTATGAAATTTTGTCAAAAGAAGTTTTTACATAAAAACTAACAAATTTTTTTTAATTTCTCATTTTTATCTTATGATGTATTGATGTGATGAAATTGGAAGGAATTAAATACTTTATAAGGTCTCTCCTCCTCCTTCAACACCATCCTTAAAGGAAAGAACTATAATTGGTCATTGGATGTTTGATCTATTAACTGCTCTCTAATTGGAGAGGGTTGAATATCAAATATTTATGTAAACTGATGTCCTCTCTAAATGGCCAATACATGAAAGCGAATATTCCGAATTCCATTGGCTAATTAATGAAGGCAATTTAGCCGACCACACCACTCGGTCAGCCGCCCTCTTCGCGGTAAGTAATCCAATTTATGTGTGTGAGAGTATATTACGAATAAGTAAACTGGAAAACGTGATTTTTATTTGAGTTGAAAAATAAACGAAGCAATAAAAAACTTATTATAAATTTAAGAAACATAATTACATATTATCATGTACAATTTTACTTTTTAAGTTTATACAGCTTGGCGTTACAACAAAATTATATAAGTTATACAGGTTATTCCTAAAAATAAAGTTAGCTACAATATAAATATATAAAAACATATGTAGAAATAATTAACTACATATAATTACAAAACGTGGAGGAGTATGAAACTACTTACAATGTTCCTGGTGGATATGCTATTTGTATCTACAACTAAATTATAAAATTCCAGTACATAACCGACCTGTGAAATTTCTAAAAAAGTTAAGGGTTGGTAATTTCCAAAAATTTTGGAAATTTTCCAGATACAGGTACGAAAAGGATTTCCTTATTTCTGTGTAATATATAAATGGATAAATGATTTGAAAACCAAAGATAACGATAAATTGGAATTAAAGTCTAATATTGTTTACGAAATACCGTGCGAAGATAGTTGTTGCAAGTCTTGTTTCGGTACATTAAAACAATATCTCATACGACATGATTATCAATATAAATACAGTTGCACGTCTATAAATAAAAACTCGAATAAACCTGACCAAACAGCTCTCACTACACACTGCAGGCAAAGAAAACATTCTTTTAAATTTGATTCACTCAAAATTATTCATCATGAGCAAAATAATAAAAGAAATATTAAAGAAATAATAACCATAGAAAAATAAAAAAATTGCGCTCTAAACAAAAAAATCAAACGTTCTGAATATCAACACTGTTAATCCCAATTTAATACATTCAGACCAATAATATACATTTACATTAATATACATCGTACAAAGCATTTATAACCATCATCAGAGCTAAATAAAGGTATTTCAGATGTATTAGGAGGAATGTTTTCTATGAAGTTTTAATTATTATTATTTTTTTCACATGTGACGCTATTATATCTTTTGTTTTTGTTATTATAATATTACTACATGTTTTATTCTTATATATGCTGTATAACATTTTATTAGACTTCTTTACATTTTTTATCTAATTTTATGTTATTTTTATGCCTATTGCAGAACCAATTTTTACACTCATTATTCTACATTTTTTACACTTAATATTCTTAATTTTTTTTTTTATTCAACTCATTCAATAGTCAATATATTACCTTATTTTCAATTTTGATTGTTCTAATCTCAGAATAATTGCGATGTTTTTATTAATAATCGATTCGCCCGATCTTGTTTTCACTTAGCTTATATTTCGTGTACTATTTACTTGTATTCTATTCAAATCTTCTCTGTTTTTATTTTTAAAATTTTTATTATTATGTTTTAGACATAATTTTTGAACCTTGATGATGTTCAACAATGTTGTGATCAAATCGTAGCCATAATAAAATAATAATTTGTTAATCTAACATTCCTTTTTTTTTTTTTTTTTTTTTTTTTTTTTTTTTTTTGGCTGATCCCGCATACATTTACAAGAGATCACTTTATTTTCGATTTTACTTTAACTATTATCAATTACATATCTATATGACTTTTATATTTTTAAATTGAACTCTGGGCCGAGTAGGACATAAGATATAGTGGAAGAAGGAGGAGAAATATTATACAGAGTGAGAGAGAGAAATTAGAGTTATTTACAACTAAATGATTACTGTAAAGAAAAATTATTGTCTCTGAACTTAAACGTACAAATAAACAATGTTTAGATATTTGTGAAATATAATACTTCGAGTTGAGCAAAATTTATTCATAGCTATTTGACAGCTAATGTCCTGGAATCAATCACCTAATTTCAGTCATATAACAATTAGTTCTCTAAAAAAAAATCGATCTGACCATGATAAATTAGATGAGTGATTACTGGAAATTAGTTTTCAAATAGTTATGATTAAATTTTGATTAGTTGTTAGCTTTGATTAGATTTTGCCCAACTCTGATTGTACTTTGGTGTTCAATTTACTTCAGCTGTGCCTCTCTCACCAAAAAAAAACAAAAGAAAAAAAACAGTGACTGATTGAAAATATGATATTCGCAAATATTTGAAGGCATGGAAACACGATCGGTACTGACAAATCAGAGGGACATAACAATCATCTGACAAAGAATCGCCAACAAAAGCGAGGGATGCCTGGACTAGACTGAATTGTGGCGGTCCATTGTCGCTGGCATATTGATGGCCTGATTAAGTCCGTCAGACTTTCGCTTCCGGTCATCATCTATGCTTCGCCTAAGGCCACATTGCTGTTCAAAATTCCACCGCATCTATGGTTGAAGATGATTTGTATTTCTGATTATTGGATGAGGCACTACCTAATTGGAATGAATGATATCAAGAAGGTAAAAATGTATGTTTCCATATGATATTAGATGGATACAAACTAGAAAGTAAGTCATCAGAAAAACTTACTTAAAAGGAGATTAGTAGCTTAGCAAAATATAATGTTCTAAGATGCTTTGGCATTTAGGCCTACTTCGCAGGTAATAGTGTTTATGTTTCTTAATTTTTCTTGTATTATCACTATTAAATTTCTTATTGATTAATATATTTTTTCTTTTTTAAATTCTTCCACAGACCATTCATTACTTTTCCCTGGCATTCTTCAACAACTTCCGCCAGTCTATAAGTTGTTGGACAGTCTCCTCAAATCCTCGACTCTCAGGATCTTCCTTGTATCCTCTGCTACGCCGCACAGTGGGGCAAACGTGGAAAAAACCCAAAAATCTAATGATTTTTGTTTTTTTCATTATTTTTGTATACCTAAATAAATGTAGCATAAGGTCGTGGAACTGATTTTTCGATTATTTCATTACCAGTGTCTGTACACATCCTTGAGTTGCCCTTTTCTGGAGTTGAGAAAATAACACGGTTTTGAAGTTTTGTTAAAATAATTTTTTATGAGACTGAATTTTTAGCAATAAATTTTGTATAACCCTTTGAACTTCACTAATGATGTTTACTGGTTTATGGACGATTTTTATTTTGTAAATGTAGCCACAACCTTGACTACCAGGAATTTTGAAAGTTAGCTGTCTCGTAAATCTAACTTATCTTCATTTCACTTGGTCTTTCAAAAATAGCTACACCGAACTAGGCCCTCTTTAGGGGTTCAAATTGAAGTAATGATATCTGAGAAACCGTGTTATAAATATAAATCCTGGCTTCTGCCATATTTGTTCAGGGGATGAATTTTTGTGTTAATTTTCATTAAACAGAAACTAATTTTTAGAATTTTTTTTTTTTATACTAGGATGTGAAAATTGGTTTACTATATATGTAAATTTGTTTTTATTAGTCAGTCTTATTTAATATATATAAATATATATATATATATATATATATATATATATATATATATAATATATTTTTTTTTTTGTCTTCTTTTCTTTATCCATTGTAAAATGATCTGATATGATTTCTGGTTTTCTATACAAAAATAACTAACACATAACTCTTCTTGAGAGAATTAGTACTGGAATATTGCAGAAAGATTAATTTTCAAAAATAGCTCTTCAAATAAAAAAAAAAGAGCTATTACGCTGGTGTTCCTACCAGCGTCTTATATAGTTGTTAATATATATACTTTTTTGTATGATATTATTTTTTTCTTTAATTGAAATTATTCATTGATTTATCATTAGCCCTATAGAATTTGGTAAATGAGGGTTGTTTGTTAAGCTTGAGATGTGAAAGATGGGACTAACAATATGTTTCTTAAATCTTGGGTTGAAAGATGTGACATGTTTCTTTCCGGTATTCGGAACTTTGATTTTTCCTGATTTCCGATGGAAATAATTCCTATGTACTTTTCTATTCCAATTATTAAATTAAAAAAGATCTTGTTGTATCCTTGACCTTCTTATTTTGCATTCCTCTATCGATCTTCTGAATACAATAATAAGTTTTAACTTTCAACCTCTATATCCCTTCATATAGAACACCTTGCTTTGAATAACCTGTATCATTCGTGTTACCCTCTTTTTGAATTCGCCTTTCTTTAGTATTTCTAAAGTTGCTTCCTAAAATTCTTTAAGGAATCAAATTTATTTTCCATTTAAACGAAAAAGATGTTACCAAGCTGTTCTAGCAAGTATGGAAAGCTAAGATTTTTTGCTAGAATTTGTCACTGAATAAAATTTAACCCGCTCAAAATTTTAACTTGCATTACTTTTGTCATGAAAATGCAGCCTTTTTATATTTATTTTACGCTAGGGATATTCACAACTTACAAAATAGATTTTTTAAAATTTTATTTTGTGAACACGTAAGAATAAAGTTTGTAGAGATTTCGAACTTACTTTATTGCAGTACAAATTCGTGGCAATGTTAAATGCATTATCGTTGGATTGACCAATGAGTGAATAAAGTGTTATAATAACAAGAACGTTGCTACATTTATTGAATTGTTAAAATCATATAATATCTATAACGGTTAGAAATTGCAGCTTAAGAAATATAAAAATACCTTATTCGAGACAGAATATTCTAAAAGACACCATAAAAGATAAAAATGCTTCAGGAGAAATGGCTGGTTCTTGGATCTGTGTCACGGGATAAGGCAAGTAATAAACGTTCATGTCCTATTTTCGATTCTGGCAGGAAATATTTTGCTGTACAATAGCGATAAAGGGGAAGTGAAAATAAAATGCAGCTAAAGATACAACTAGATATGACATTCAGGTAATGTCATATCGTTTTGAGAGGGATATTCTAGGAAACTAGCGTTGGTGTGTTTCTTGTTCTTATCATTATATTATATGGCTTAGAAATATATATTTACCTTAATAATTATATTTTTCTTTGACTTCAAATGTCTGAGTTAAAAAAAAAAAAAATATAATTATTGTATTATAAATATTAACCTAATTTTTTCTACACTGTTTTTACAAAAGTTAAGAATAAGCAGACCAATTTTTCGTGCAATAGCGTATTTTGGTGCGAACAACAGAGCATGTGAAATATTTTACATAAATTCGAATTATGAAAAACACCATCTATTTGTGCTAGGTAGTTTAGTATTGTTGGAAATTGCACGTTTTGATACTACTGGAAGATTTACGTTGTACGTTTTAGTACAAGAAATTATTTCCGTGTGTTTAAAGGAATGATTTGAAAGAAATTTCACACCTTTAAAGTCATGTTTTAATAAACTAAACTATATTTATTGATTAATACATTTGTGGTATGTTTGAAAAAAAAAACTGTTTTATTAAATAATTACTACAATTTGCTTCACCATATGGCAATAATCAACATGAATAGTTGTGAATCCATCCATATAATGTATGAATTCATGATATTATATAAAAAGTACTTACTGATTATTTGGTGTATCATTTCGTTTTCGTTTAATATGTTAGTACTATGGACAAATCATATCTACAGAACTCGATTTAAAACAATTATAGATGATATTATGTTAAACAATTGTCGATACCGTATTTAACCTTAGGTTATATTTTTAATAACGTATTTAACCTTTTAACCTGTATTGAATCCAGCTAGAAAAGCTTTTTTGTTTGATTTTTCGTTACATTGTTTGTGTTATATCCTCGGCGATTCCATACATATATAATATAACGTCAGTATAGAAGCTTCTCTTAAAAAAATAAAAATAAATAATTTTTGTTCAAATTTGATCAAAAATAACTAAAAGTTCAAAATATTCAATATTTTTTGCTGAGACTCTGTTTTAAAATCATTGGTGAAAAGTTACTGAATTCAAAACTTTAAATAAACTAAATAAGACAAGACTTCATGGAGAAAACCGTTTCACAATCCCCTTGTTTTAGCAGCTTAATTAATTGAGGCCACGTGTTCTGAACGAGAATATTTATCTTTATGGTAAATATTAAGGAAACCCATCTCAGTTTGCTTCGTTTTATTCAACTATGAATTATGATTATGACTATTTCCAACAAGCGCTCCTAACTATACATATAACTTTAGCGTTTTATTATACATAAATGAAAAATAAATTCCAATCTGAGACTGCCATCTAAGAATAGAAGAATAGCGTAATAATGTGATTATTGTCCGGCTGCATTAATTTCAGGCAAAAAGATACTATATATAGTACAATAGACTTAAATTTTGAAAACTTAAATTAAAATTAAAACAGATTCTCAATTATACATTACAAAAAATAAAACATACAAAACAAAATCGTATAGGGTACGATGAAAAAGTTTAAAAGACGACGAAAGAAAATGAAATAAGCATTGATAAAGATATTTATCTCAATTTACAGCTGAATAAAATGTTGATATAAGTAAAACTAACACAAATATTTATAAACTAATTTTGAGCTGATTCACTCATATCGAATTTACTGAATCACAGCGTATTTTCAAAAGAATTATAAAGCTTTAAAAATCCGAATCTTATTTCTAGAAAGCTAGAGATGGCACGTGTCTCGTCTCTAGATACCGAGTGACTTCCACACTATTAAAATGTTGCGCAACTGTCGAAAGTTAAAAGTTGTCTCTCATTCCGATCGGGAGATTTTTGGTCACGTAACAGGCCCATAGAAGGGTTTTGATCTATAGATATGTCTATAGGCATCTTTAGACACGTATATAGATCAAACTCAATGTCTAATACGCAAAATGTCAACTAGTGTCACAAGACTTTAGGAACACCCAGTCTCTATAAAATAGGGTACTATTAATTGAGGGAACACAGTTAAGCGTAATTCGGTCTAATATTCTCCATTTATAACCGATGGCTCAGTAATTTGCAACCCAAGACTTTTTTATAGGTTATAGTGGCATAGGGTTTTTATTTTTTTAAATTTTATTATTTATTTATTTTTATTTTTATTATTTTATTTTTTAACATATAAATAAAGTTACAAACAAAAATTATATAGAAATAAAAATAGAAAAATAATTTTATTCTGGAACCAAGTCCATTAAGAATAACATCTTAGTACAGTATAAATAAAATTAGTTACATCTGGTCAGAGACATAATGAATAAATAAAATTTAAAAAAAAATAAAGAAGTAATAATTATATAACAATGATAATGCATACGTAGATACTAATTAAATATATAAACAGGAAAATAAGAAAACATTCTACAAATGAAATAATAAATAGATTTTTTTGATATAATTTTTATTATATACAATATAAGAACCTAAATGTTATATTCAGAGTGAGAAAAAATTATTTTGATTGGTATCTAATATGGGCAGATAGTTATTGAAAGTGTTCCAGAAAGAGCTTGATATCATTTAATTGAGAAAGTAGATGGTTAGCAAGCGTCACCTTGGATAAGAATGAGGTACTGGAAATAAAGGAATTTAAATGTTTTCAGGGATTTCGCTTGTCTAATATGAGAAGAAATGGAATTCCATAGGATGGTTGAGCGGAATAGGAAAGAGCGCTCGAATGCAGTAGTTGTGTGGGACGGGGTATATAGATCAGAAAGATAAGTATAAGTTTTTATAATGAATTCTAAATTTTAAGTTGAGGTGTTAATGTTTTGTGTCATATTTCGAAATAATGAGTAACACCTGTTGTTTAATTTTAATCGAGTGTATAAAAATCCTGATTATTTTGCAGTCTTAAAAAACTTGAGATTATTACATAATATCCATTTGGATTTCCTGACAGTCCCTAAGATAATCTACAACGTGTGATTTATTGCACTAAAAGTAAAAATTATAACCCAATTTGGAAAGACGAATTCCCTTCTAACAAGAAGGCCCTCGGTGGGAGACCCAATGGAACAGAAGAATAATGTCTTTACCGCCCTAAGGACTTTTACCGTACCTCAGCCCTTTAATTTAGCCACCCTTCAATTTATAGCTTCTCGGCTCAACGAAGGGAAACTTCCGCCCAAGAAAAACCTTTTGCAATTCCGGGGACCGAATCAGTTAGAAGTGAGAACTTCTTCCCAAGTCCCAAATTTAGGTCAGTGGATCTGAGGCGAAGTACGAATATGGAAATATGAGGGCAGTTTTTATTTCTTTATAAATTCTGTTGATCGAGGAATCACTAAAATAATGTTGTAAATTCCTTTAGTAATTCCAAAATATTATATAATTTGAACAATAATGTAATATTAAATTTACATATTTTTTTTTTACTGACAAATATGGTATAATTCCTCACTACATATTGATTCTCGAATAAGAAGATAATAATAAGTGCCGATAACGATTTCTTTAATGAGATGGTGAAGTTAAACAGCTTACAAGAACTTACATAGATTTTTTTCTTCATTTTTTGTAAGGATTTTGTTCAATATACGAAAGTCTCCTTAATCAAACTCCCTAGGCACACACTGATTAGTTGGTGTATCATCTCGTTTTCGTTTATTATGTTCGCACCTCGGGCAATCCATATACACTTAACTCTATTTAAAACAATCATAATATGACGATTGTTTTAAATAATATCATTTTATATATGTAGTATTTAGCCTTGACATTCCAACTCAACCTACCACTGTCCTCACCACTTACGCTGATGACACATGTGTGTTATCAGTAAACAATGATCCCTTCTGCCTTCCAAACACTCCAATCTCATATCCTAACCCTTCAAGAATGGTGTCAAAAATGGATAATCAAAATAAATCCAAAAAAAAACTCACCAAATAACCTGTATCCTTCGTCATAAACCCACGACTTCCTGTCCTACAGTATCCTTTAATGATATTCCACTAATCCCTGCTGAACAGATCCGCTACCTTGGACTCTACTTGGACAAACGTCTTACTTGGAATCCACATACAAGACTAAAAAGACAAGAAACTGCCCGTCCTTACAGACTACTTCAACATTTACTAGACAAACGTTTAAATCTCCAAATTAATTACAAAAGACTAATATATATGACTGTGATTAGTCCTATCTTGACGTACGGAGTTGAGCTTTGGGGCTCTACTAAACCATCCAATTCATCTTGTATCCAATCCTTACAATCCAAAATCCTTCGAAAAATTCTCAGACCCTCAGGCCCAGAGGCCTTCTAGTACAGAATTTTTATTAAAGTGCTACTGATGGGTAGTACTTTTCATGCTTTGTCACGTTATTGTAATAGTTAACAGCACATTTACTTGATGTATAAATTTTGTACAGTTGTAAATTTCAATAAATTGTTATTAAAGAAAAAAAGTATTTAACCTTACGTTAAATTTTTAATAACGTATTTAACCTGTATTTAATCCGGCGTTGATCGCTAGCCAATCTGTTACAACATTAGTCGCAAGGTTAGCATTTCCCTCACTTCTTTGATTTTTATAAAAAATGCAGTTTTACGCTGCCAAATATGTAGTCATAAATGGTGAATAAATGTCGTCATAATGTACCAATGATTGTAATTAGTATACATACTATGCTACTGCATAAGAATTAAAAATATATTGTTACAAAATTTACAATGATATTTTGTCAAAAAAAAAAAAAAAAAAAAAAAAAAACGAACAAAAATGAAAATTTTACTATTTACAAATATTGTGTTTTTCATTAGCTAGATCATTTCCTTCTATTTATATACACTTATTGCAAGTATATGTAGTAGGTTCATTGCGAATTGGAACATTACACTTTTTATAATATTTTTTTTTCGTTTTTCTTTTTTTATTGCTTGGGCACGCCTACGTATACCAGATATATTTTGTATTGCATCGAGCAGCCACGAACAAAAATCCGGAATAGTAAAAATTTCAGATTCCTACTAAATTATTAAAAAACAATATAAATACAATTCACGACGATTTATAGACTGATTACTTACAATTTTTCTTCTCAACTGGCTTTCTATCCAACAATTCAATCATGTTTGATCCACGGCTCATTTTGAACCCAAATAATCACTAATAAATCGAAAGAAATTAGAAAAATCGCGTTAGTAACATGTGAGTTTCGCTTTAAAACAACGCAGAAAGAACAACTTATAATTCATACAACCAACTATTTGGAAGGTCGAGATTTAACATGTGGGTCGTAATAAATTTCAAATTATACAGGAAATGGGTAAGTTGACTACGCAGAAGAGGCTACAAGGATCTAAAGTACATACAAAAATGTAAAACAATTCTAAAATAAGTAGAAGAACAAGACAAAAAAAAAGGTTCATTCATTCATTCATTTATCATCTAGACTGTTTTAAAGTGATTATATAACTTCTTAAGGGAAGATATATTTTCATTTTTTTTCCCTGAAATTTAAAACATTGGTTTCATTATCATAAGCCTCCAAACATTGCTCTCATACTAAATGCTCGAGACACTTAAGCAGTTTCACCGAAATGTTCAGTCCCGCACGCTAGGCCCAAGTAAGCGACCCTAAAGTGCGCACACTTCACCCAGCACTTAGAGCTTAACCGGATCGTAAAAGGGTTTCTGTTTGAAGCGTTATGTCGTGGAAAATATCAGCTGTGGTGATTCTGTCCTCTTTTATTCTTGGAGGGTTCAGGCACGATTTCGGAAGATGGCCCCTTCGCGAAAATACGCTAATTCAAATGTTTCCGAAGTCCCGATGATCAGGTGCTCTCGGAAAGTTTATGAATCGCGGAAGACAGTTGCGGAAATTAAAAGCAATAAATTTGAAGACTGCCCCCGGTATTAGCTATCGATTCGCTGTCAGCAAAACTCTGCTTCAACTTTGATGAAGTGGCTCCGTTAATAATATGTCTTTAAAATCCAATCCTCGTGAATTTATTTTTTTGGTTTCATTGATTTCTGTTTACTTTCTGAAAATCTTAGTACGATGCATAATGAACACTTCATATTACATAACTAATATCAATTCATAAATAATACTGGATTATCATTTAAATTAATATAAATAAAATCGAAGACGGCAAAATTACTCTTTCTTTCTACTTATTTATATATGCATTTTATTATTTTATTAATATACACAGAGTTAATAACTTTCGCCTAAAAAAATTTTTATTTTATATACTATATACTTTGATCTGGCAATATGAAACTTAGTAGGATTGTTAAACAATCTATACTATTATACAAAAGGACAAGCCATTTTTCGTTTTTAATCACTAGCCGTGAAAACTATGAAACTAATCTCGACCGAATTTTGACCGCATTATCTTTATAGTTCGAGGATGGTTTAGCAATAATAAAATCTATTGATTTTTTACAGGTTCGGTATTTAAAAAAACGTAGATAACATTGAAGTTGGAAAATGTGGCGATCGCCCTTCTTCATGGGAGGCTATAAGTTTTATATTAAGCTTGACATTGATAATAAAATTTGCTTATTTTTAGTTAAACTGTTATAAAAAAAAGCTATCAATATTTGTTGTGACATGATGTGATCCAAATTAAGTTTAAAAATCAACCAATATATGGCTAACACTATTCTGCAACTATAAGCAATGGTAAAACTACAGAACTCATCTTTACCCAATTTCAACTACATCATCTTTACAGTTCTAGAAAGGTTTACAATAATAAAGATTACAACAATATTACTTTAAATTTACTGTGTTAACTGCCAAAAACGAGGTTTACTACACTTTCATATTATTTTATGGATAGAAATTAAAATCCAACCCGATAAAATAAATAGAATTATTTCTGCCGAATAAACATTATTACCAAATAGATATGTGGATCCTTTGTTTTTTGATACTGTGTGTAAAATACAATTCATTTGCCTCTAGTTTCAAGCACTGATAATGTAGTCCATTAGCCACACAAGTTTCTTGATTGTATCTGCCCGTCTTGATCACAACTTCATACATTAAGATTAAAAATTAGAAGTCCAATTATGCTTTTACGGATTCCTTAAAAACCTAATCAGTGAAATTCTAACTAGGTTAAAAATTAATTTAAAAATGCGAGAAAATATCATTGAAGTAGTGCTTAATTCAGTACAAGTGTTTTATTGATAAAAAAAATAAACTTCAATGATTAGTTACAATTCTCTAAGTTCCTGACTTACGAAATCGGGCTAATCCGCGAAAGGGGAAACTGTTTAGTTATATAAATAAAATATAAAAACTATAATAGTATTCTAAAAAATGAACAGAAACAAAATTGTAATATGTCAATAAAACTAAATTAATACAAAAGAAAATTATGGCCTAATAAAAAAAAAATTTATATTACATAAGGCAAAGATATCTCCCAAAATTTTTTTTAAAAAATCATTGTGCTTTGCCCCTATTTTCAAGTCCTAAAAAAACGTAGATAACAATTTAATGAAACTGTGTTATGACAATAAAAATGATTATTTTCTCTTTCCTGTTTTACCTCTACATCATATATAAATAGGAAAGAAAAAATGTTCATTATGATTGTTACGACACACTTTTATTAAATTGTTATATATGCTTATATTTTATGTATTTTTTAAAGTTTTTTTTTGGGATTGAAAATACAGCGAAGCCTAGAAACGTCACCCATATGCACAGTGGAACAAATAACGTATTCTAAGTGGAAAAAAGTCATATCAACAAATCATCAATTCCAGTTCACTGTTAATAAGAACGATGTTCAATTAAAGGATTCCATTAATATTATTAGCTTAATCGCTCTGCAGCTCCAGAGAAAAATAAATGAAGACAGAATATTGTCTAGATTCAAGTTGCCTAAAATAATTTTTTTTGGAAATCCAACGAAATAATCCAGTATTATGAATGAATGACATTATTGCACATAAGTAGTGGTTTTCATTTGTAGTAGTTAACTGTATTAACAAATGTTACAGTTTTAAATGAGCAAATTTAACGTTTAATTTTAACTCCATTAATATATTTTTGAAATGCCACCGCGTGACACCGTGTTCAAACTTTTTTGATTACAGACACTAGTATCTATATTATTTTTTCCAGCAAAATTTAGCTGCTAATAACTGCCAATTTATTAATTATATCGATTTTTCTTCGTGATTCGACAAGATCGTTAACCTCAACAATATAACGAAAAATGAATTTTAAATGGAAATCAATCATAGCAAAAAAATACATATCACCAAATTTCTTTCACAACTGAAAAGAACAATATCTAGTTAGAGGATTTTATAAATATCATTGCCTTAATCCCTTATCAGAAGCTCTAAACAAAAGAAAATGCATCTATGTACTAACAATTGCGTTACTGTTTTCTGTGTCAATCCTGGTTTTGTTTAAGCCTAGGGACTGAAATAGTTTAATTTTTTAAACATGGACGATATCACTATTTTTTTAGTGTTTGATTTTATTTACCAATTTTGTTGTTCTAAATAAATCAATTTAATGTGTAATTTTAATGTCATTACAATATTTTTAACATGCCGCCGCATGACACCGGTTCGATAATTGCTGTTAACTAACACTTGTAATGTATGCTAACTTTACCAGCACATATCAGCTGCAATGGTCTGCTATTTTAATAATTTGACGGATTTTCCTTTTTAGGTACAACCCTTACAGTTCCTCAATTGGGATTTTTTTTCTTATGGAAGAAATCTAATGAAAATAAAAACGTATTTGTTTTTAACAGATAACGGAAAAATTAAATAGATTTAAATAAAAAATAAAAAATATTAGGACAATGAAAAATACATTGCAGTGTTTACGGACAAATGGCAAAAGTTCCGAAGAAATGAGGAGTTGCTTTTAAAGAAATTTCAAGAATGTTTCTCCAAATCCGATATTATATTTTCATTTAAACATCATCAAGATTCACCAAGACCATGGCACAATTTGGCGCCTCCAGGTCGACCTTCAAAAAGTTTTGAAGAATGTGGTGGCAAAGGAAAAAAAAGAAGAAGATCCAAGATTTGCTAGAAACCAGAAACTACTCAGAAATCACATTTGCTGCTGAAGTTGTCGTGCAATCATCTGGAAAGCAAGACACTGCAGTTATTAAAAATAACTAAATACTGGCCAGACCGCCAGACAATTAGGACTTTCGAATGCTTTTAGCTCATAATTTATCGGCTTCATATTAAAGAATGGGCACTAAGAATTGAATCTGAGAAAACCGAATTGAAAAATAGAAAAGAATAAATTCAATTATATTTTAAAATATAAATAGTGTTAATTTTAGATAAGCCAAAACCTGGTTTTGGGACCTCCATGACGGAAACACGGCAAGAAGATTTTTTAAAAATTACCGACTAAGTGCAATAATAACAGGATTAAATGAGGAAAAAGCCGCAGAGGTTTTATTATATTCTTAGTCTGATTAATTCTAGATTTGAGGTAGATTTTGACGAATTCTAATAATATCTGGAAGTAACAATAGATTTATTCCTCAACCTATATCCTTGGTTTTATATGGTAGTAACAGTGCATAAGTTACTATCCCATGGCACAGAGATTGTTAATAGAATATAATTAATAGAACTTTCTCACTCTGATTCTTTTAATTAATATAAAAAATCATTTTACTACAAAACTGCAAATTTTTGTGAACACATCCCTATGAAAAAAAAAATGAATTCCGAAGTAACAAGGTATCATTCCTAGCCTTCATCCCAGATTGATCCAAATATTTATGCAAATAATAAAATTTGATAATTTTTTGACAAAGATAGTTCGAGATTATTTGTACGGATTAATAAATCGTGGCTTATTTTATTGATAGTAATAAGTAGAAGTTCAAAGGAGATCGTTTTAAAAATTTAATTTATTTATTTTTTACAAAAATAATCATTGTTTTTCAAAAATATCATTGTTTTTCCAAAATATCGTAAATTCGTTGTCTTAAAATGTTTTAAACATTTTTCCCAAACACTATGACTAAAAAAAAATACAAATTAGGAAAAACATAATTTTTTTCAGTTAGAAGTGCTATTCGGCCCACTGTGATATGATTGTACAATTTATAATTTTTGAAATATGAAATTAATGTTGGGAGATATCTTTGCTTTAATTTCCTTATATAATACTTAATAATATCTTTATATAATATAATATAAAAAATAATAAATAATTTAACTTTAATATAAATTGAATAATCATTAGATAGAATTGTATTTAGAAGACGAATCATCATCATGAAATGTACTTGTTTAACTTTGGCGTTATGGTATTTATATTATCAATTAAACATCCACGAATGCAATTACTAAGGTTGATTAGCTGAATGTCAATTCGAATTGCCAATTAGTTACATTAAATTCAAACGCTCTACACGAATTAACATCCGCCGACAAATATAATTAGAATAGTTGTATTATTATTGACCGCTGGGTTGATGGAGTGGACCGTTGTCCAATAGCAGCCGGCCTACCTCGGAACAAGTAAATATACAACCAATGGGGAAAGGATCGAGTGAACCTTCAGCGGCAGGCAAGGCACTGATGTGATGATAGTGGAGGGCATTCCATTCCGCTGTCCTGTAGGACCAGAGGGTACTGCCTGTGATTTATGCAGCAATTATAGCCCTCAGTTCTGGCTCGGGTCAGTGTGGACCCTGCCACGATTACAGGGGTGGATAGAGTCCCTATGTAATTTAATAAAGCCTTTTATTTTTTTCGTGCACTATATAGTATATAATAATAAATATTCTCTGTGTAACATAAAAAATTAAATGTAAAGATATTTTTTTTATTCTTAACAGCAATGAAAAATTTGGAATCTGCGAGTTGAACCTACCAAATTCTTGGGTTTGCTGATGATATTGTGGTCCTGGCAAGAAATGAGAAAAATTTAAAAGGCATTCCGGACAAGATGGTTTAATATTGCAAAATAGCAAGTTTTGAAATAAATGTGGTGAAATGTAAGTATATGGTATCTTCGTATTATGGAATTAGAAGAAAGCCATGTAACTTATCTCTTGACAACCACTCTTTTGAAGCTGTTAACCACTCCGCGTATCTTTGCACGGAAATGACCTCCAAAAATATAGTGGACGATGAGGTTAAAAAAAAAAAAATAATGAGTGGAAATAGAGCTTAGATTATTGTGCTATGGCGCAGAGACCTGGACACTAAAAGCAGCTGACCTGGAAGCCCCGAGGTTCTTGAAGATGGCGAATTAGGAATAACCAAGAAATAGACGAACTTATACAGCATGAAAAGATAGTAAGACATTAAATCTAGACTGATCAGCTGGTTAGGTCATCTAGAAAGGATGCCAGATACAAGAATGGCCAAAAAAGTTTTCCAGGCGACCTTCCCTGGTAAAAAAGAAGAAGAGGACGCCCTCGTAAGAGCTGGATTGTTGACGAAGAAGGGGACTTGGAAAATATGGGCGTGACTAACTGGGAAGGAAAAGTGGATAGACATTGCTGGGGACTAATTGTCAGGGAGACCAAGGTTCACCATGGACTGGAGAGCCGAAGAAGAAGAATCAGCAGTTAACAAGAAATGGTAATTAATAAACAAGCTGAAAAATTTGATGGATAAACGTTTTAGACATGGTACATTAATGCAACATTCATATAATATTAACCCTCCAAGGACTTGTCCATATGATCACACTAAACGTACCCCCTCTCAAAAGGACACCCTACTCTTACACCTTAATTTTATTCGCATTTATCTCTGCAGTCCTTCTCCAATAGGAGCAAGTGTTGATTTGTGGCCAAAACTGTGAGAGTTGAAGCATTCATTTAATCAAAAAGTCTTTTTTATATTTGTCAAATTCGAAAAATAAATTTTAACCAACCATAAGTGTTGTAATTTGTTGATTATTTTTAACTGACAGGATTAAAGAGTTAGACTCTATATAGTCGTATCATACTCTAGTAAGTTCTTTATTAAAAGATAATAATGATAGTTTTAAAATGGCCGTTACGATGATCGTGGTAGTATGATCATGCCCGTTATTTCTCAAGACAAAAGTTTTTAAATATTGATCTATAAAAAAACGTATTGTTTATTGAAAATAGGAAATCTCCACCGATTTGCCATAGATTAATGGAAAGGGTGCCCACTAAGTATGAAAAGTGATATGTAGGTTTGTGTTTCTCATGTTTTGCGGAATTTCTTAGAAAAATATGAATTATGTTTATACATAAGTAATTATTTTTCTTAAAAAACATTTACTGGAAAGAGAGAGAGAGAGAGAGAGAGAGGGAGAGAGAGAGAGAGAGAGAGAGAGAGAGAGAGAGGAGAGAGAGAGAGAGAGAGAGAGAGAGAGAGAGAGAGAGAGAGAGAGAGAGAGAGAGAGAGAGAGAGAGAGAGAGAGAGAGAGAGAGAGAGAGAGAGAGAGAGAGAGAGAGAGAGAGAGATGAGGGAGGAGCGGGGAGGGAGGAGAGAGGAGGGAGGGAGGGAGGGAGGGAGGAGGAGGAGGGAGAGAGGGAGGGAGGGAGGGAGGAGAGGAGAGGGAGGGAGGGAGGAGAGGGAGGGGGAGAGAGAGAGAGAGAGAGAGAGAGAGAGGGAGAGAGAGAGAGAGAGAGAGAGAGAGAGAGAGAGAGAGAGAGAGAGAGAGAGAGAGAGAGAGAGAGAGAGAGAGAGAGAGAGAGAGAGAGAGAGAGAGAGAGAGAGAGAGAGAGAGAGAGAGAGAGAGAGAGAGAGAGAGAGAGAGAGAGAGAGAGAGAGAGAGAGAGAGAGAGAGAGAGAGAGAGAGAGAGAGAGAGAGAGAGAGAGAGAGAGAGAGAGAGAGAGAGAGAGAGAGAGAGAGAGAGAGAGAGAGAGAGAGAGAGAGAGAGAGAGAGAGAGAGAGAGAGAGAGAGAGAGAGAGAGACTTTCATTATGATTAACTTCATATGGAAATTTTAATGATTGTATCAGTCTAACAGTAAGCCCGTTTATACAGTTGTAATTACGAATAAATAAATACATTTATACGTATTACAACTAAAAATATTTATTTAAATTTCATCTGTTATTGAATAATATATGTAACAAATTGTTAAAGTTGGTATTGAATTATAATGCATTACACATGAACATAGAAAAAGAGAGGGAGAGAGAGCACGAGAGAAAAAGCCTTATATAGTCTTAAGGACTAAAGCCCTTTCTTACTTAAATAATTTAAACATCCTATGATCTAAAGGTATTACAATTAATAATGCTTAATGAATTATTAAAAGAAGTTTTTAATACAACCTTTTTAAAAAAATACATGAAGAAACCTAGTACTGAAAATAATGTTTTTCATGAAACGGTAATATATCAAAATGTTGTTTAAAAGAATATTTTAAGCGGACAAAAGATTTTATTGTTCATTCAAAATTTTAAAGTCCTCCAATAACAGGTTAATAACCTAGCTTGATCATTCTCTATTACCTATTGGACCAATAGTTATGCCAAAAAACTGTTGATAGATTGTTAACAAAAATAAATGATCGTATTATCATTGAATGTGATTTTTAATCAAAGAATTTCTTAGCTGATGTTACCAAGTTTAATCCAAGTTCTGCTGCTCAAATGGAGTCAGTTTACGTTAAATGAACAGTCTATGATACATGAACTGGCCCATTCTAACAGTTTCTTACAAAGTTGTATTTTCTTTTTTAATTGTATTGATTAGTATATTGTTAACTACTTAAAGTAAAAATATACAAATATAAAATTTAATTTTTTGAACAAATAATGTTTTTATTGTTCAAATAACAGTTTAGAGTTTTATACTTCAAGAATTGGCTATCGTACGTTTTACCAACCTATTTTAGCCTTAATGATAAGTCGAGATTCGTCGTAAGAAAAGTCAACCCTCTCACACCTGATTGGAACCAGCGCACATGACACCACTGCCTCATATTCTTCAGCTATTTCAACATATTAGTCTTTATCGCTTTATTGGGAACTAATTAAAAAAAAAAAAAAAAAAAAAAAAAAAATTCTAAATATTATATGTTGAGTTATTCTCATCTCAAAAAGTTATTTTTGAGTTTTAATAGGATGTTTGTCAAGATGTTAGCCACTCCCGGAATAAGTCTGCTTGTTGTTGAACTAACTTCTTCAACAAACTTATAAAGTTCTTGAGAAAAATCGAGCCCGAATGTGGGCCGCTGTAAACAATCTTAGTGGCTCTAAACTCCGCAAGAGCAGAAATAATAATTCCACTTCCGAGTAACATCAATAAGGAAAGGAGTCATTTCTTGCAACGATAATTTCTTAAAGAGTTGTTTCATGATAAGAATAATTATCTGCTGAAGTAATCTGTATTGGTGATGGGAGGCTACTATCACTATATTCAGCATGTTTATTAATATTTTAGGATGCTAATTAAAAGTTCACCTTTATAAAATTTTATTATTATATGTATTATTATTATTTTATAGTAATACATGCCATGAAATGACTAATAGTTCAGTCAATGAAGGATTATAGAGTGCGTTTACTGTGATCCAAGGTTTCTGTTTGGAAACATGTTCAGGGTAGCTAAAAAGTAAACATATTAAATGTCCTGGAGTTTTCTGGCCTGGAAACAGGGTAGGACGCGGAATGTCCCTTTTTTTGGTTTGGAGCTCATATCTCGAAAACGGTGTGTCGTATGTAAAACATGGCAATTTACTAAATTAATGTTAATTAAATTCTCTACAACGTTTATTCTATACACATTCTTCATATCCTGTACCTTTTTCGAGATATACGCTTGCCAAATGTGAACTTTTTTTGGAAAAAAAAGTGTTAACCTCACGTTTTCTATTAAACTTCCCTCCATATCTTCTAAAATAAATAAATAAATAAATCATCCTACGACAAAAGTTTCATATTGTAGTTAATATGAAGTTAATATTTTAGAACGTTAAATTTCCTTCAAAACACACACACACACACACACACACACACACACACACACACACACACACACACACACACACACACATATATATATATATATATATATATATATATATATTATCTTTTTTTTGCCGAAAGTTGCATAAAATTTAACTTTTCATAGTAAGACAAATGTATTAAAAGTCAATCACATTTGCCTTGCGTATATCTCGGAAGCGATTTAACATTAATCTAGTAAATAGTCATTTTTTTCACATGACGCACTGTGCCAAAAAATAGGACCTTCCACGCCTCTCCCCGTTTCTGTTCCTAGGCCCGAAAACTCCAGGACATCAAGTATGTTTACTTTCTAACTACCCTGAACATGTTTCCGAAGAAAAACCTTGGATTATAGAAAACGCACTCTACGCACCATTTCAGGCGTTCATTAACTGGACTATACGCCTATAATCATTTATTGTTTTCGTCATTTTGCTCCTTTCCGGCCATATCCTTTTTTTCTTCTGTCCCATCTCCATCCTCCGTTCCTCCGCCCATCTGTAGTGTTGCTACATAGGTGTAGAAGGGATTAATTTGGTTATGCATATTTCACAATTGAAGTAAATTTAATCTAATATTAAATGAATTCGAATGCTAAGGGTAGATTGTGCTTTGTACTTTATGCTTCTTTTATTTTTATTTTTTACAAATGACTATGCAATGTATTCAGTAACGTAAGGAAATATTTGTTATTTCATACCTTTTTTGGCTGTAACATAAACTAATAGTGGCAAATATACCATAGATTAGTCAGGGATCAACGTAAAATTTGTAGCTTTTTATAAACTATACCTTAGTTATCTCGGGTATTAAAAAATATTCGCATGGAGGGAAAAACAAAATTGATTGCCATGTTTCGAATAAAAAAAAAAAAAAAAAAAAACACGAAAATTTAACAACGATGTTGACATCGTTCACCTGATGAATCCATTGATATTTATTTATCCGCTCGGAGGGTGCACAGGTGCTTGTCGATCCCCGAAAATACAGAACTGGTAAAAACCAACGTGCCAATTTTAGGTGGGACTGGTTACGCATGCTGGTTGTTGTGCCATATTTTTTTCAAGTCACCGAAAAAGAAATGGATAGCTTTTTCCTTACTCGATTTTTGTATTTTTGTTTTAATTGATGAACATTTTATTTTATTTTTTATTTTCATTTCATAAGAAATTTTTAAATCGAAGTAATTAGCATATTAAAAAATATATTTGTTTTGTTTTTTCGGAACGATGCACTTTTACGAGGTGAAAAATTAGTATTTGGATTGGATAGCAACCAAATTAAAATTGGAGTAGTTTGTGCTGGATGAATAAGTAGTTGGTCTAATTGAAAAACTTGTAAGGAATAACATTTAGTTAATTAGGAATTTAATGTAGATAATTTTTTATTGCTATTTTTTATATTCGGAATAAAAAAAACTAAGAAACACCCTTTTTTTATTTTTTAAATTGCATTGTTGGAATTTGGGTTTTATATATCAAAATCTCAGCAGTTAATTAAGGAGAAACATCTATATCCATATATTGCTAATTCAAGCAATGAAAAGAAGTGGGCTTTAAATTTAAATATAGCTTCAATATTGAGTTGGAATATTTCAGAATCTACAGAGGATGGAAAACTGTTTTGCTGCGCATCAGTAACTTCTAATTAAGGAAATGTAATTTCCTTAAAAAAAAAAAAAAAAAAAAAAAAAAGAGTGAGAAAAGTCTTAGGTTTTCCTCAAAGTATGCGCCTCCTGTTCCCTGAATTATTAGTGGCTGTACGGAAAGGCTCCCCTTCATTTCTAATAAAGGCGGAAGAAATCAGGCAGTTTAAGCAAGATGTTTCAACTTTTATTACTTAAATGATATCAATAAAGCATAAAAATTGAATAGATACAGGAAATATTTATCGATTGTTTTTAAATTGTATCGGGTGTTTTGATGTACACACACACTTGCACACGGTAGATTTTTGTAATTTTAATCTTTCGAAAATAAATAAGTAAAACAATACTCCCGAAAGATTTTAAAATTCAAAGTGAGTATATATAAATATATTTTACAATATAGTTGTGTTTATTTGGTAATAAGAAGTAAAACCCTGATGCTAGTTTTTCTTGTTCCAAACAGGTAATAAGTTTTCTCTATCAATTTTTGGCAATCCGAAATTCATAACTATTACTTCCCATTTTGAGCTTGCCACGTTTATCCTCCTCAGCACCCCTTTATTAATTTATGAGCTGTCTTATCCCTCGTTAAATAGTTTGGGTGGTGGGTGCGAAGAAAAAATATTGTGATCGAAAGGGATAAATGAGATGACAGAAAAAACGATTTTGATAACTCGCTCAGCTTTATCCGTTATTCTTTTAGAACTGGAAAGAGATTGTCGTATTGTATTCCAGTGGCATAAGCTAACGATTTCCACCACAAAAAGTGGTATTCTTTAATATCATCTGCATTCAGAAGCTAATAGCAAAATTGAGGTTTATGCTCATTATCATTGAGTTTTAAACCTGACATTGAAAATATGATAAAATAAATCCTAAATTGTAGTAATAAACAAATAAATGTAATAACATAAGTTCCTCTGATCTGGTGTCGCTTTATCGACAGTTTTCCTTTATTTTCTATTAAACAATAAATTTTTTCTTTGCTTTTTATTCCAATGAAGAGTTAAGTATATTTAAAATGGACCTTTTCATTAAGAGATTGTCATAATGTTTTATTTAAACAAGTAACTGTTTTGTATGCCAAATGAGGACACCATGTTTTTTCGGTTTCAAAAGTAAATTTCTCCATTAAATTGTAACAGAATCATTACGTTTAACATATCATTCGAAAGCTGATTAAAGTTGCAAGTTTTTGTTAGTTTTGACGTTTTGTGGATAGTTTTTTCGAAAAACGGTGAGCGTTGAAGTAAATACGACATTGTGACTTCCCCAAATAAGGTGAAGATCAAGCTGTTCTTTAGATACCAAGTTTGTAAAATTCAAGGTTACAGGTACTCAGCTATTATAGAAAATTTAATGCTAAATTCGAAAATGTGGTCAAAATTTGAAAAATATTTAAACGAAATGTAAATATTACAGATTTTATGGGGAAAAAAACGTGGTTTCCTCAAAAAAGTCATTTATTTATCGTATATCTGCAACGGATTGGAATAGAAAGGTGAGGTTTGCGGCATTTTGCTACATTTTTGATCTAGTTTCACCCATTTTTACACTAAGAGATACTCACCCTGTAGAAAGCAAAAATGAGCAAAAGCGAGTATTTTTGGGTTTCATTTTAAGGTAACTGAGTGTTAGCTTCCAGATTTTAAGAGGAGAAATGGCATTGGTTTCCAGCATATGTGTAGGAGCTTTTAACTATGGACGGTGAGGTGTTTAGTGAGTGGCAGAGAAGGCTTGCTTAATGTCTATAAATAATGATTAACATTGACAGTACTACCAGTTTTATTATATTTTATGGAAAACTTATTATATCTAAGTCTCCTAGTAATATGAAAGACGGATGTATTAATGGTGTCAAGTTCTTACCGATCCCCTACTGCTTCAACTTTTCGTTATTTTTACTATAGCAAACATTTTTTCACAATCATTATAACTCCCTACTGCTTTTAATTATCATTAGGAGTAGTTCCATCGCACTACTAACCGATCCAAGTTCGATTGATTAATAGTCTGAATTGTTTTCAAATAGCTTTGCTTATTCCAGCCTTTTCTGAAAACAATATTAACTATTATGAATCTTTTAAATATATTTACAATAATGATCAAATTAGTTTTGTTTACAACAGCGTTTTGAACATGCCAGAGTGCATCACAGCATATTTTGACTTTTTTATATTTTAAAAATTCGTGGAAGCCCACAGAAATATATGTGGAGTATACGGAGACGACGTATTAACATAATGTGATACACACCTCACAGTTGTTGGCTTACCATGGTTAATTTTAGTGATATTAAGGAACAAATCAAACAGAACAGGTTGCTATAGATCCAAAAGTTGTGGAGACATAGGAAATAGATTTTGGAACTATTCGGGGACTTTAAGATAACTTTGATAGGTATACGTAACCAAAATTTGAACATCGTCGGCAATGTAGTACGCAGAACATCGTGAAAAACTGCTGGTGAGACGTGGAATGCCATGCAAAAGGGCGGTCTACGTCCGAATAATATTTTACTTTCCATATTGTAATAGCATTGCAGTATACAGTTTTTTAGAGGGAAATGATGGAAAGAGGATTGTTTCGAAGGTCTACTGTAGTCATCCTACGAAATTAGACCGAGCGTTGCCTCAGAAGACCTAGACATAGCAAAAGTTAGTGTAAGTTGAATAGTTTTTTTTTTTTTTTTTTTTTTTTTTTTTTTTTTTTTACAAAACACATTGTTCTATGGACATTGCAGCGTCCAACTACCATTTATTGTGGTCCCTCCAAAATTCCCTCGGAAAATCGTTCATCAGAAGTAGAGATGTGAAAACGTTTCTCGAGCATTTTTCCGCTTCTGAATCCTCTGATGTTTACAAGAGCGGAATAATATAATTCCAGCAAGAGGCCATCTTCAAAAATGGTGAATACGTTATCGAATAACATTTATTCTTCCAAGCTTATTTGATTTCACCCTTCAATAACCGAACGAACTTATGGTTCTGCCTTCTGTATTTACATACAGAGTTGCTTCATTTTTCCATTGTTGCTAAAGTGAATTAATTACAACACGAGTATTAGTGATACAAATGAAGTAATTAATGCATTATCAGTGGAGATCTAAATAATGCCCATCGATCGCTTCCGTTGGAGATAATTAATGCTGTCCCTCGCGAGTATATTATAACGTTTATCATTATTTATTATTCCCAATAATAAATAAATAATAAATAAGCCAATGTATAAATGGCTGTTAAAACATAATTAAAACTAACACAAATTATGTTTGTCAACCATGTTTTTTATCCATGAATTCAATTCCAAGAATATAGAATACTATAACACACACATACACACACACACACACACACACACACAAACACATACACACACACACACACACACACACACACACACACACACACACACACACACACACACACACACACACACACACACATCATACATTTTATATATTTTTAAATAATGATTCTTTCATTGCATCCCAATCTCATATCACAAATTGTGCCAAAAATAGAGAATTAAAATAAATCCAAACAAATCTCATTTCAACATATGTCTAATTATCTTTAACCTTCGTGGTAAACCGACTACTTTTTGTCCTGAAGTATCCTTATATAATATCTCACTGATACCCGTTGAACAGATGCGCTACCTTGGACTAATATTCCAACATTGACAAAAAATGCTCTCAGTAAAAATTTCAAAATACCTATTTAGATGACAGCAAATCAGGTCAGTGATGTGACCATAGACATCATTTTCAGTTTTTATCCTAGTTTTTAGTTGTTTTATTTTCATTTTTAAAAACTCAAGTATTGAGTGCGCCCCAACACCCATATTAAAGGCTATTCAGATTTTTTTAAAGACTTTCAGGACAAAACGTCTTCAGTTGGTCTTAGAATGTATTTTTCAATACAGTAAAAGGCAAACTATTAATCTTTATGCCCCCTACCCACACATCCTTGCATATTAATTTTCAAGAGGCTTGGAAACAAAAAAAAAAAAAAAAAAAAATATATATATATATATATATATATATATATATATAGACACTAATTAGACCTATTTGGATATACGTATTTGAGGTTTAGGGTTCCACTAAACCTGATGCTCCTTAATATGCCACAAATAAAACTATCCATAAAGATCTTAATATTGCCTAAGTTCCTGATTTGGCAATTAGATACCTTTTCTTTTATTGTGAACTCCATGCCTCCTCGAATCCACTAGTTTTTCAACTTGCTTCACACTCAATTCTTGATAATCCTCCGATGCGTCCTAAAAGAAGATGGCCAAGAGACCTTCTAATGTAGACTTTTATTTTGGAAGTGCTTTACATGTTATTGACGTCATTATAATAATTTCCTCAAACTTACTTATTGTATTCTATTTCCTAATATTTAAAAAAAAAAATGTTTCACCTGAATGATTTATTAGATAAAATGCGTAAATAATGAAATAAAACCTGTGTTTAACAATCCTGTTAACATTAAATAATAACGTCGATAATTCTCGATAAATTTTGTCTTGAAAGGCTTGAAACGGAATAACGTGTTCAGGAGGTATTCAGCTGTAATATCGGTGGCAGCTTCCAACAAAGGGAACCGTTCTGTTGATGTTACACGTGCGCTAAATTTTATTAGCTGTGGCCGTTTCAATAGATCTGCTCGTTATTTCCTTTGTGACACATTTTCACAAAGTCACCACACACACAGTCAACATATTTGTGGCTATAATTTTTATATTGCAATAGATGAATATACAATCAGTTCTCCATAGCTTGAATCATTAGATAATTAATTTTTTTCTTTGCTCAGTTCTTTAAAAATCACGCAATTAGGTGTTTCGGGAACTTTGATAATTTGTAACTATGGCCTTCTGCTCGCTACCAGATCAATATAATATAGAACCATTATATAATTATGCATTGTTACATTTCATTCTTAATAATTTGAAGTCCTTCGCTTTTGTGATTGGAATGAACATTCATAGAACTGTTTTTTGATTCTTATTCCCTAATTTAAGAGGTTTTTAGCATTTCGGCGGAACCAGGGTAGAAAAATCTACTTAATTGTGAGTTAGTCTTTGAATATTTTGTATGTTGATGAGAGTATCGAGACTCAAGATTCTTCAACAAATGCTGATTTTACAAAATCATTATAAAATTTGTTGTTATGAGAATAAAAACAAAAAAAAATTATATATATTTTTTTTTTTAGCTATTTATTGAAATTTACAAATCTACACAAATATCATGCAAATAAATAAATAAACTCCTCATTGGTAGTAGTTATAAAAGTTCTATATTAGAAGGCCCGGAGGCCGTCTTCTTTTCAGAGGCCTGGGAAAGTTGTCATGGATATAGTCCAGTCAATCTATACCAAACATGGGCAATCATAGGAACTAAAAAAGCTAATTCTAATTTTTTCAGGAATACGTTGGGGAGGTTCCCCTGAATTGAGGGAAAATTAAGTCCCTCCATATCCCTGGGCCATTGGGGGAGGGGGTGAGAGGGGGCTTCAAATGTACCATTTTTTCGCTTATAACTCAAAAACGGTTGCATTGAAAAAGTTTTTTGGTACGAAACAAAAGCTTATTAAATTTGCTTCAAGTTTTTTTAAATTGTTTTGATTTAAAAAAAAAGAAGTTTTTTAGTCATGGTATTAGTATATTTTTGTCTTCTAGATCCTCACTCGTTCTTTTTAGGAAAATATCGTCTTAATAAAACTTCTACAATTTTAAGTTCTCTACAAGAATATATATCAAATGTTAATTAATATTGAAAACATCACAACTTACAACACTTTTAAGATTTCAACGAAAAATTTTAGTTTCCCAATTAAATTTTAATGTTTCATTCAACGGAAATATAAGCAACTGAAATTTATACGCCAGCTGAATTATACATAGTAGGTCAAAAGCCTGAGCGGAAAATGACGCAATTGAGTGCGTTTTCAAAACTGAAGCGCTCGAACACTTCTAGCATTTCTCCGTCAAAACTTAACTCCTCCTACATGCCTAATTTCAATATCAATACACGCAATGCCCTCGCGTTCCCCCAAACATGTTCTATAGAAAAACAAAAAACAAAAAAAAAATGTATAACATCATTATAAAACTACACATGTGACGATATAAAATTAATAAATTAGATGATTATAACAGTTTTAAAGCATTCAGTGTTACCAAGTTCCTACAAGCGAAACATAGTAATGCATATAACTCAGCTCATATTAATGCATTTTATTTTTAACACAATATTTAGGCGAAATACTTTAGTTCCTATGGATCTTCTACGCATATCCGCCTTATATGTGTGTTTTGTTGAGCACCTGCTTTAATATTTTAATTTTCGAGTTTTTCAAAATAAATTCAAATATATAATTATATATTCGATAGTTCTTTGTCTGAATTTGGGTCAGGTACACCTGAATTTTCCCAACATTTGGTGCCTGAAACATTACTTTAAAAACACAAGGACATGCATAAAGTCTCAGCTCTGTATCTGCAGAATCTCATTCGAAGCACTAACTATTTCTCAGAAGCCCCATCAAATTAAGCCAGCCGCAGTTTGCTGCCTTGGAAGCACAATTTCTAAAGTCAAACAATACATTCAGGTTTCAAGTAAATGAAAAAGTTGAATTCTCTTCGCAGGTAGTGAAATAATTGAGAATATAAGATTTGTTTACTGTTATTCCTAAAAACACATATAATTGAAAATGTGACACGGAAAAAAAAATAAAAAACTTGTTAAGATGGTAGTTATGTAATTTTAAAATAGACTTTAACCCTTAATGGATTTGGAGTAAAAAAGTTACTATTGAGATTTCTAATAATTTCGGAAAGTTGCAATTTTGTTAGCTTATCGGTTAGGGCTATTACAGAGACAAGGTCCATATCGTATGAGGTAAAATGTTTAAAAACCTTCAAGCTATATAAGTACATAGCAAGGCATATGTATAAATATGTGTGGGTGCGAGTATGTGTGAGTGAAACTGTGTAGAATGGTAGAACATTAAACCTACTGACCTTGTAATGATCACGGCCAGATCCAAAATTTTAGGGATGTTCTTTAAAAAAGACTTTTTGAAAGACAGAGGTATAAATTAGAGCAGAGTGTACTATTAAAGAATCTTAACTGGTCCGAATAAAAAAACAAAAACATGTGTCCATTTAGAAAGAAAAGGATTTTCTTTTTACCAAATTTAGGAGTGATTTTATTAAGTAAATTATTTATGTTGTATTACTTTATGTGTTCTTCTATAAAATTTAAAGATACTATATACACAAATACTTACAAAAGATATATAGGATTGTCCGTAAATTAATGCAGGATATCATGTTTAAACCAAAACCTGATACATTACTTTTATTCTACGTTGTAGTTTCGGCCCAAAAGTCCTATTAAATAAGATCCCATTACCTAGATCTAATACAGTGTGATATCTTGGTTTCACCTTACATGGAGACGTTTTGACTTATAACTCACAGATTTGAATGCCGATATTTGTATGTGTAGTAGGAACCTAAACAGTGCAAAACTAGAGTTACAGCCGCCAATGAGCATTATGAGCCGAGGAAAAAAATATATGAATATCACTTTTTATTTTTTTCCTTAGCTTTCAGTTAAAATGGTTGTAGTATAAAGATAAATAGTCTCTTTAATAATAATAACATGTTTTGGTTTAAACATGAAATACTGCATCAATTTCCGGACAACCCTATAGAAGGGAAAATGAAATAATACTTTTCATAAAAAAAAAAAACAAAAAAAAACTCTATTTCTCCCTGACTGGGAAAACAATAGATCATAGATATGTCCAACTATAATATACTGTTTTTATATCTACAGCTTCTGATAAGAAACTGTCGGCAAATTTTCGATATGAGCAACACTAATAGAGCTTTAGCGTGCCAAAAAATCCCTCCCCAAAAAAATGTTTGCGAAACGTGACTTCTTTTATTAAAACCAGTATATCTTCTAAGAGCTAGATATTTTATCTAGCGACAAATTTTACATAACAAATAATATTTTCCATTAATTTTTTGACTTAAAAACAATCGTTGAATTTTAGATCTGAGCAACACCAACCGAGCTAGAGCGTGTCAAAATGTTACATTTCTCAGTGTGAAAAAAACGTTACTCAAGAGGACTATAGAGACCCTCCTAAAAGAGATATCTATAGGAAGAAAACATATTTCTACATTACAATGCTTATTATAATACAAACATAATGTATCTAAACGTCATATTTAAAGTAAAAAAAAATTTTTGAAGCAGATTATAAATTTTAAAAAAATTTATAGGACTCCGAAAATGCAGGAAAATAATTTAATTTAATTTTGTATGTAGAAAGTTACCAAGCCTGGATAGGAAACGTTTTTTACACATACAGATATGTTTCAGCCATATAGTTTATAAAATACTACTTCATTATGTTATTGTGTGTATAATATACACTGTCTTGTATCATATGATCATTCATATTCATTTATAAAATATAAGTAACATATAACATAAATGTATAATGCCTAAGGCATAGAACATATATTACTTTTAAAATATAGCGGTGTGAATAGGTACAAAAAATCAAACATAAATAGCGTAACCTTTAACGGGAACCATAATAATATGTATATATATATACACAGGGTGTTCGGAAGATCGTTGGCCAAAAAATTATCTCGGGTAGGGAGGTTCATTTTGAACCTATTTAAGGTCACTTACCTATATAAAAAGTCTTACGGTTTTTTTTTTTTTATGAATTTTTTTGTGTAAATGGCCAAATCCAAACATTTATGCCTTATAACTCCGTTGTTTACTGATATATCAACGCCATTTTTTCCCCCTGTAATTACTAATACATTGTCCATGTAAAATAAAAAATATATGGTGTAAAAAACAAATACCAAAAAAGCGGGAGATCGTTAAATCTTGTCAAAGGCAAAAATAAAAATTATGAACTTCAAGTTTAGGTTCAATAAAAAAAAAAGTAAGCGCAACAGCCAAATCCAAATTGTTTTAAAAAACTACTCTATTTAATACTCTTTAAAAAAATACCATTTGCAGGCACGCAGCACATCTAGTTTTTTTTTATTTTTTATAAAGTAACAAAAGGGTGCCACCAGCGCACATTGACAATAATAATGAATCGAATCATATTTTTTATGCAAAACGTAACAAATAGTTGTGCTTCTTTATAGCATAGGTTAAACTGCATATTTTCTTTTTTCTTTCTCGGAATTTCGATTTTATCAGAGTAAACTTTATCTACATTTTTGTAAACAATAATCAGGGAACAAAATTAAACCAATCTTAAATTATTCATAAATTTAATTTGTTGAGTGTCACAGGTATTGCTCAAAATGATATCCACTATTTCTAATACAAGCACGATATCTTTTTCTTATTTCTGTGGTGGTTGTTCTAAAAATGAATTCTTCCTTCATTATGGTAAACGCGGCAATGATTTTTTAAATAAGTTCTTGTTTTGAAAAAGCCCACTACAACTTACCTGTAAGAGAATGTTTCCAATCAGAGAAAGCTTTCTCCATAATCCATGGATTAGAAAAGGATTAGCCAAAAATGTGGAAGCGGCGGTTTCCACTGTGGTGGTGTGACCCACTTTATTGGGAACCGGTTATTTATGGTTGATCGGGGTCCCAGAGTTGTTCGGACACATTATATCTAACCATTACTCTCTCTTAACCGTGCCATGTTGTTTTATCGTTACAATCAAACGCTTAAATATCTTATGCAGGTAGGTGATAGTTTCGCTGATGATATAATTGTATTGTCCAAAATATTTGCCTTATGAATGTGTAAATAAAAAAAAATGAAAGTAGTTTTAAACAAAATTTTATATTAATAAAGTTGATTTTTTTTTTAAAAAACAAAAACCCACTTCAAGATGAAACATAGATGATTATACAAACTTGAACTACAAAATAAAAAAATTATATTTTAATTACTTCAAAACAAAGATCGTTAAAAGGCATTTAACGAACTTATTGATACTTATATACCTATTCACAATTTATGCTCAGCTATTATAAAGAAATCAAAGCAAATATATCTCCCAGTATTAACTTTATATTTCAAAAATTATATTTATAAAACCATGCGAGGGACGTTTCATGGCTTACGCCATATTTTCAAGCCCTAAAAACATGGATAACAATTAATGAAACTGTGTAATAACAATGATAATGATAATTTTTCTTTCCTATTATCATATATATTATCATACTGTATTACCTTAACATTATTTCATTGTTAACAAAAATTTATTTTGACTGAAAGTCTCATCAATCATTACCATCCAACAAAAACATATATCTGCAATAATATTTAAATTATCTATTGTACATATCATTATTACTGAGTTGTAAAATTTATTATTATATGTGTTTAGTAATTTAAAAGTATTATATTTACCTTATTTGATAAAATATCTGAAGTATTACTCAAAAACACATTATAATGTAATGCCTTACTTGTCTATATTGAAACTGATTTATATATTAGGTGCAAAGGTCGGTTGTATGTTTAGTTTATTTATCAATTTTAAAATATAATAAAAAAGTGATCAACTATTTTTGAAGTCGGTGACAGCCAAGAAGGGCAGTTTAATCCTGCCTTTGCCATAAACTTTCTGCACTTATTTACAATTATCAGCTTTGTTTTTGTTTTAGTTGGCACCAACTCAAAAAATAACTGATCATAAATTGTAAATAGCAATATAAGTATAGTTACTTTCGTTGATTTTCCTTTAATGATATTTGTTTTGGAGTAATTAAAATTGTAGTTTTTACCTTTTAGTTTACGTTTGTAAACATAGGTTTAATTTTGAAGTTGTTTTTATAAAAATTTAACTTTATTTGTCCATTTTTAGGTGTTAGTGTATTTTCAACCGACTTCAAAAAAGAGGAGGTTCTCAACTCGTCTGTATTTTTTTTTTTGTGTATGTTACGCGAATACTCCGTCAATTATGAATCAATTTTGATGATTCTTTTTTAGATCGGTAGGGCATACTTCAGAGGTGGTCCCATTAAAATTATTTTGAAATAAACGCAGCACTTTTTAAGAAAAATAAAAAAAAAGTTTAAAAAATCACTTATTAAAAAGTTTTGATTTTATTTTTTATGGGAAAAGTATGCCCTACCGATCTAAAAAAAAAATCATAAAATTGATTCAGAATTGACAGAGTAATCGTGTAACATACACACAAAAAAAAAAAAATACAGATGAGTTGAGAACCTCCGTCAATTCTTAATCAATTTTGATGATTCTTTTTTAGACCGGTAGGGCATACTTCAGAGGTAGTCCCATAATATATATATTTGAAATCAATCAATTAAGAAAAACCAGTTAATAAAAATCACTGTTATATAACCTTACATTTTAAACATATTTATGATTATGATTATTTAAAATCTCGATAGTAACTAAATCTCCGTCCTAAAGAATAAATATAGAATAAGAATAAAGAAATATCGCCACTGGTGAAAGGCGGTGTCTACTTTTAGGCACCCTCAGAAAAAAGCTCAATTCAGTTGAAAGTTATATGATAAATTGGTACCAGGTATTTAATCTTCTTTATCAATGATTTTATATGTATGTACAAACAACATACACATACCCATTAATGAAAAATATACGTAATGATTTCCACTCCCATCTTGTGTTCAATTTTCCCAGTTACATAAAGGTAAGTGGAATGATAACCCCCATAAGTCTTTGTTCAGTAACTCGAACTATTTTTCAGGGTAGCTTGAAGATCGAGAATTGACTATATAAACAAAAATACACTCACCACTAAAAAGTGAAAAATAAAAATAATTTTTAGAGAGAAAAAAAAAAAACCGACTTCAAGATTAAACCTACTTACACGAACTTAACTAAAAAATAAAAAATAATATTTTAATTGCTTCAAAACAAAAACCGTTAAATGAAAATCAATGAAATTATCGATACTTATGTACCTATTTACAATTTATGATCAATTATTTTTGGAGTCGGTGCCAACCAAAACTAACAGAATTTGAAAAGAAATGGTAATTGTAAAGATCCTCCCACTGTTTCATCACCACCATATGCAAACTGCCATTCTTGGCTGGCACCGACTCCAAAAATAACTGATCATAAATTGTGAATAGGTATATAAGTATCGATAATTTCATTGATTTTCATTTAACGGTTTTTGTTTTGAAGCAATTAAAATATTTTTTGATCTTTGTTAATTTTTAATTCTAATTGTATATAGCTAGGTTAAATCTTGAAGTCTGTCATTTATTTATTTTTTCTTAAAACGGCTGAGTTGACTTTAATTTTCTAGGGCCGCCTCTTATGTATGACCTACCTATCAAAAACTAATCTTTAAAATCGATTTATAATTGACCGAATCATCGCGTAGCAAACACACAAAAAAAACATTAGAATTGAAATCCTCCTTCTTTTTGAAGTCGTTTAAAACAGCGGTATAGATTATTTCTATTTGAAAAGTGGCAAATATGCTATCCAAAATAATTAATTAATTTGATTGAAAGTAATTGAATTTAAATTATATCGAAAAAATGACCAAACTATGGATAAGTAATATCAGAAGAAAACATAAGATGATTTCAGATGACTAATATAAATCAACTAGATTAAATTACTTTAATAACATTTGAATTTAAATAAATTAAAACCACACAAAATTAATTAAATTCCAATTTCGTTAATTAAAATTAAACTAATTAAAAAGTCTAGACGAAAGATATTACCGTAATTTACGTCAAGATGTTTTTTATTTATTTATTTTAATGATATTCCACTAATCCCTGTTGAACAGATCCACTACCTTGGAATCCATATACGAGACTGAAACGACAAGAAACTGCTCATCGTTACAGACTACTTCAACATTTACTAGACAAACGTTTAAAGCTACTAATTCATTACAAAAGACTTATTTATATGGCTATGATTTGGCCTATTTGGACGTACAGAATTGAGCTCTGGGCCATTTCATCTCGTATCCAATCCTTGTAATCTAAAACCCTTCGAAAAAACCCAACTGCTCCTCACTGAGTTACAAATAAACTTATCCTTAAAGATCTTAATGTTTCATATGTTGCTGAGTTAGCTCAAACCAGATACCTATCCTTTTATAGTAAGCTCCATAACAACTCAAATCCACTAGATTCTCAACTTGCTTCCCACCCAGGTAATCCTCCCAGGCGTTTGAAAGATGGTTTAGATATATTCTAGTGTAGAATTGTTATTGAAGTGCTTCTGATGAGTAGTTCTTATCAAGTTTTAAATTAAATATTAAAATAATATCATTTTTAACTGAATTTCTTCTCTTTAGTTTTGAGAGCAAATTTATTTAAGAAGTTTCTATTATCCAAATCGATAGATTAGTAGCTAACTGTGTGTCTAGCTTGAGTAATGTAGTTACAACTGTAAGTATGACTAGAGTCATAGTTATCGAAACCACACCACTTTTTTATTTATTTTTTTTTATCATTGATTAACTCTATCGATCTCGATTTTTTGGTATTTATATTTTTGTTTTCTTAATAAGATTTTAACAGTATAACAGTAGCAATTTTTTTCATTTTTCGATTACTTTGAAATTTACTAGAGTAAATAAAGTTCAAAGTTTTTAATTTATAATGAATGAACCGTCTACATGATTGTAATTAGACATATTTGAACATACGGATTTGAGCTTTGAAGCTGCACAAAACCATACATCTCCTATCGCATCTAATCCACACAATCCAAAACTCTTAAAAAAACTATACATAATAATGCTAATGACACATATGGTGATCATTCGGCCAAACACCAGATACCTAACTTTTTTTAAGTTCCATACCCATTGGAATCGACTTGTATCTCAACTTGTTTTCCATTAGATTTCCGATAACCCTCCTGCGCGTCTCAAAAGAAGATGCCCTTGGGACTTACTAATTTTTAATTTTTAATTGAAGTGGTTTCGATAGATATAATAGTATTCGATAGATAGTTGCTTAACATCTCATTGTCAAGTCAATTCATTCGAAATTCCTCTAATTTACTTACTGTATATACCAATTAATAAAAAATAAAACAAACTAAGTAACGTTATTTCAGATTAGTTTCAACTACTGTCAGAATAAAAGCTACAAAGAGCTGTTTCATAAAAAATTGAACAAAGAATGTGTGAACGAAAGATGTGAAATTTTTAAATAATTAATTTTTTTTTTCTCTTTGAGAATTTATTTCATTGTTTACCATAAGGTTTATATTTTTACATATATTTATTTTTTTTTAGAGATTGCTACAATTTATGTAGCATTAGTTAAAGGCATTGGTTCATGTTAACTTAGGAATTTTTACGAAAGAAGAACTATCACATAGTTTACGCATAATTAGTCGCGGTTTCTCACTTACTAATATACAGTAATGAATTTATTTAGTTTTATATATGTAATGAAAATGAAATTATAGACATAAATATGTCCATTAGTATTCCCATTTATGTTTACGAATATACTACATGAATAAGAAATAAAGAAAAGAAAGAAAAAAAAAAAATCATAAGAATAGAAATCAAATCAAGTCTTTGAAGTTTTATTTATAGACCATAGGATTGACAATTTTTAAGGATAATAGTAATCATTAAATTATGTAATGTATTATTGCTAAAAATATCAGAAGAAGGCATTGTTAAACAAAATTCGCTTAGTTAATCGTTACTACGAGTCTGAATGTTGGATACACTGATTCACAACTTAATCAATAATTAATAATTACAAATTATAATTATATCTAACATCCATTGATAACCTAATCATCTAGTTATAACCAGTTATGATTCTTGATAATTTTATACACAAAATAATAACATTATACATTATCTAGCTACCTGTGCATTACTGAAAATTGTTTTTCAATAGTTGAAAAATTACACAATGTTATGAATAGTTTGTCAACTGGCTAGTTCTTTGTTCACAAAAAAGTGTAGGTTTGACATGTGAAGTTTAGTAGTGCTGTCGAGAATTTCAAAAGATAAAAAGAAGAAACTTGGACAAAGTGCTTAGACCAGAGAGCCTTGGGGAACCGAAAACTATCTTCTATTGTTCGTAGACAATTTAGCTCTAGCGCTTCTCTAACTGCAGGTGTAATTTTCTATTGTTCACTTGTCAGGCCAAGTTCATATATCTGGAAACTATAATGATATCTAAGGAAGAGGTATGTACATATGTATATACATTTGTTTAATAAGGTTCTTGAGGTTTAGTAAATAAATAAAAACAACTATTTTGGCGGCGTTTCGAGACTATATTGTTCTCATATTCATGCCTTACAGGGAAAAAACAGGTTACAATAAAATAAGTTGGGTACAGAGATATTTCAAAACATGATGTAAGCTACGATATACATATATAATAACATGCGTTCGAGTATATTACTAGCGGATTTGCTATATGTATCTACTACTAAATATAACAATGCTAGTATACAACTGAACTAGGGAATTTCCGAAAAAAAAACGTTAGGGATGGGGATTTCCAAAAGGTTTTTCCAGGTGAAGGTAGACGTAATTTCCTTATATCCGTGTAAGAAATGGAAGAGCTATTGCTTTATGTTGTATAAACAAAAAAATACTTAATATAAACAACATCAAACTCAGAAAACACTAAAAATAACCATACAACTGACTACACTGTGACATTCAAAAACATGTCCACCATTGAAAAATTATTCACCGAAACCTACAGTACAAATATACAGAAAAAATGGAATTACAGTCTAATATTATTTACGAAATTCCGTGCGAAGATAGTCGTGGCAAATCTTATTTCGGTACATCGGAACAATATCTCCAGTCTGTTCACCATAAACAGAATAATTTTAAACGAAATTATAAAGAGATGATAAGTATAGGAAAAAAAAAAATCTTAACACATGTTATTCCAATTCAATACATTCAGATAAATAATATAAATTTATAATAATATACTACATAATCCAATAGCGATTTATCCATTTATTTCACAGCAATACCGAAATTGAGTGTATCTGTAACGAATGTTTTTATATGTAATCATTTTGTAGCTAACTTTATGTTTTAACATAACCTGTGTAACTTACATACTTTTATTCAAACTTGTTTTTTCACTGTAGGGCATGATTATGAGAACAATAGATTTTCGAAACGTCGCACAGTGCTTCGACAATGGTCAAAAATAAAAAATCGAAGTATTATTTATCGAGCTGTTTACCTTTTGATATTCTTAAATACACCTTAGACAACTGTTTAGTATGATTATCTCATTGTTTACACATTCGTTTAAGTCTATACAATCAAAAAACTTCTGGGGTATTTTCGTTTTGCGATTTATATCATATTAGCAGCAAGTTATATAATGAATTAAATTATTTAAACTTTGAAGAGGCTTTCAAAAAAATGCTCAAATATCCTTTTGTAGTTTTTGCATATTTTTGTTGCTTGGTATATAGGTTTTGATTTGCAATAAACTTTAACTGCGCCTGCCTGCCCCAGGACTGTTTTATTTTATTTTTTTTTTGTTAAGAAAGTAAAAATTAGGCCAATGGCCAGTTTGCTGAAATATGTTTTTCCCACGAAAAATCACATCAAATAACTGCAGTCACTTATAAACTACATTCTTTTAAGGACGTGGAAGAGTCTAACCACCAATTGGAAATAGAAATATCAACAATTAGTCAAGTCGGTTATTTTGCTTCAAATCCCATTAAAAACTGAATGAGGTCGACAGGAGTTGTGATATATTTCGTCAGGAATATGACTCTTGACTTTAGCAGGAACTTTGAATAGCCAACTATTCCCGAAATAAGTGCAGTCAAACCAGGCCCAAGGCGAACACGCGGAAGAACGGAAATCCGAAGAATCTTTCAATAAAACCAGGAAAAAAAAAAAAAAAAAAAAAAAAAAAAAAAAAAAAAAAAAAAAAAAAAAAAAAAAAAAAAAAAAAAAAAAAAAAAAAAACGAGTAAAGGATCCTATTTTGAACGCTTCATATTTTGAATTACGTTTCGCTGCAGAGATGTCTGGGCAATCTTTGGTTGAAGAACGAAATCGATAAGTCATTTTCAAGCTCCTGCTTTATGCATGGATTTATGGATTTCCGATAGGAAATACGGAATGGTCATAAGGACTGCTTTATTAGCTTCTATTCATTAACTTTTACGAAAAATTCCCTACTTTCTAATAATATTATCGCTGGTGAAGTTAGCGCTTGGATAAATTTACAAGAACTCCTGCAACTTACAGTAAAGAGCGTATTAAAAATTGCAAGTTTGGAGAAGGGTAATGAGTTCAAACTTAAATGTAAATGGGGATTCGATATCATTTTCGGTCATAACCATTATAAACAAATGTTTAAAAATGCATCAATCACTGATGAATATTTTGTTTAATAGCTATGGTGGCTCTGAAATTGTTCGAATCTGCGTTCATCTTTGACCATATATTGCTAACCCATAAAATTAATTTTCAAGAAAGGAACTGCAGATCTAATGCGTGACGAGAAAACGGCAATGAAAGATAAAATTTGCCACCTCTAAACCTTTGAAATTAAATTTGAAAGCAATCAAATTTACATGGTTAGTTTTAAAATGTTCACAATGCTGGATGGTAGTGTTAATAAAAGCTATAAAAATAATACCAACATTTTATCTGAAACAAACACCATGCATATGTGTTTCATTTGCGGGGCTACCTACCCCAAAGGAGAAGAACATTGAAAACCGTCCATCTGATGATGGGCAATATCGCCTCTAATCTGAGCAATAATATAAAATAGTATGGGCTGATCTGGGTAGGTGCCAACTGTTAAAATAAAAAAATATTAGAACAAATGAGCGTTTTACTTTAATTAAAAAAAATTACTACTTATCTTCTTTATTAACTCAAACACATCCTAATGAAGCTCGAAACGCAACATTTACGCTAGTATTAAAAACTTGCATTAAGAATTTCATTTTGCCACCACAGGAAAAAAAAAAAAATGCTTTTTTAGAATTATCTTGCCATAACTTTTTATAGGTGCATTTGCGGACCAATGTTCATAGGAAAATTTTTTGTTTAGCTTGTAATTTACTATAAGATTTTGAAGGTTTGCGAATTTTGTCCACCCTCACTCTATGTTCGAAGCACTGTGCGTCGCCAAAATAAGATTTATATTTATTGACTAAACATCTAGAACCTTATTAAACATCTAATAGTAACAGTAAAAAAATTTCTATCTATCTATCTCTCTCTCTATCTGATTGGTTTGTTTCATAAAAAGTTAAATACATAACCTATTAATGATTCTTGTACAGATCATATACATAATCATAAATAAAATAATTTAATCTACGATTATTTATTAACTTTCCTAATAAGTATTTTATTTCAAGAGCAATCTATGATTAATTTCACAACATAAGGTTTATAATTTTTAAGAGAGGTATGACGTCCATGTCTTTGGCCAGTTTGTTAAAGTCTTTATTATTGATAAATTTTCCAAAATCATGTTCGCATTTGAAGTACAAACATCAAATCTGACCCTCAACGTTAAAGGTCTATCAACGTCTTCCAACCATCTCATTCTGGGAGGACTACGTTTTCTATCAACTCCTGGTTTTTCGCACAACTCCCTCGTGAGACACCGATTGCTTCTCATGACTGAACCACCTCAATCTTCTTTCTTTATAAGAGTAACAATATCTGCTTGATCATATAAAACTCGCAGTTTATAGGTTCTCCTTTTGTAGCTTTGTAAATTAAAAAACAACAATTTCGTGATGATATTGTAGTCGCATTTTTTTCTTCTTATGATTGAATTAATTTCTCCTAGGTACTTAGAATCTTTACAAATGGAAAATTATTACTATCAGTACTTAGTAGCTACTTTATGGCTTAATTAAAGCAGGCGAAATTAAGTTTTATATATATATATATATATATATATATATATATATATATATATATATATATATATATATATATATATATATATATATACTGGAAATTGAAGGTAAACTTTATTAAATTGTAGCTCATCGTCTTTACTTCATTAACATTCCCTTCTGTATTCATTAATAGTGTATAGATGAATATTGTGGAACAGGTGCGTAGGATTAGGATATTAAGTCGACAAGAGGCCCACAACCATCATACATGATTGAAAAGTCAATTATGATTGCTCTAAAACTTGGCTGAACGTTCTAATCTCCCAATTAATAACTAAAGGCTAATCTACATGGCCATTATCAGACATATTGTAGTTAGGGCACAGAACTGTAAAGTACTAAACTGCCGAAATCTACTCTTATCCAAGCCACCATTTTTAAAATTTAGTTTAGTTTATTGTTAGTTTTAGTCGAGATCTTTAAGGAGTGTAATAAGGAATTATAATGGAAGAAAAATTGCATTTTAGACAATTAATTGTTTTTAGTCCCGTAAAGAAAAATCTACTGTGCAAACCGCTAGAAAAATTTGTAGTCTGTACAGCAATGAAGGAGAGTAAATCCGTAAGTTGTTTGCTCGTTTCTGAAGCGACTATTTTGATCTAGAAGCTCGTCCATCATTCATTGTAAAAAGCGAAAGCATTTGTTGAGGTCAACATGTTCTCCCCCTTTTTGTTTTTTATGTACATGGGGTCACTTGTTATTTAGGTTCAAATCACGATTATATAATGGTATAATAACACATTACAGTTATTACAAGGATTTTATTTTTTTTAAATTGTAAAAACAAAGTCGAACAGTCATATGTTTTTTATAGAAGCAACGCTTCATTTTAGTTACTAGACACCATGACGAATGGCCATTTCGCATTTTTCGTAACCATACTCATTGAAAGGAAGATTACTCATGGGCTGAGGGCCTCATTATGAGCTTCCAGAAGCCTCCAAGAGCTATTTCTTGCTTTAAGTTTTATTTCACCAAGAACTCCCGAAGACCCAGTCTGGACTGTGGTTCATAATCTACAAACGGCTTAGGTGCTTTATTCATTTGCTTCTGTCACCATTGCAGCCATAGACCATCGTATGGTGTCAAGATTATATAGTAAAGTTGAAGGTTTATCTGTTTAATAACTACTTTGTATATAATTAATCCTTTAATAAATTCTGTTCATATTCCTTTTTAATTTAGTACAATTGTTCATTCTTATTTCTAAAATTATAGGTACTATATTTATTTGTCTGAATTAATCTTATGAAAATGTTACAATTAACATTTTTAAAATACGTATCCCAGATAATCTCATAAATTACGAAAGACCTCGGCCGCCGCAAATGGAACACAGACGACATAGTCACTTAAACTATCCCTTACAAGCAGCTCTAAATGTTGAAGTAACCAGTAAAAAGCGCTGTAAACGTATATACTAGACCAACTATAGAACTACAAAACTATTATGCGATATATATCGATAGATAGTTCTTTTATACGTCATTTTTGTGTCATTAGAATCTTAAATCACTTTTTTTTCATTTAGTTTATTTGTAAAGTAGATAATTTTAATAAATACATTTAAAATTTTCTTTTTGTTTCTGTTATACAAATGTAAAATATTTCCAGTTAACTGTAAGCACTTCTGAAAGTAGAGAAAGGATTGGACAGAGTTTGGCACGATAGATTTCTAAATTAAAAATTCTTCTCCCTCTCACCTCTCTCATCTTCCTCTACTTTGACTACTGCTGTGCTGTGTATGAGGGTGTTTCTGGGGATCTCGTGGTCAGAATCAAAAGACTATTTAACTTCTTTATTCGTTTTATTTTCGGGGTCCCAAGAAGCACCCACATTTCGCAGTTTTATACTAAAGTGGCTTATTCCTTTCTACCGTCGCCAGTATTTCCTGGTATACTTTATTTCTCAAACCGTTTAATCCCATCATCCACCTTACATTTCTTCCTTCAACTCAAATCCTCAATCCTTACCCGTTAAACCTGATCCCGTCAATCAGATTTGCATACTCCTGCTCATTGCTTAGCCACTTTCGACAGATCTTTCGTAATCCGATCCTCTTCTCTCTGGAACTCCATCCCTCTCAACATTCGTCATTCAATTAACCTTTCTACTTTCAAATACCACTTCATTAACCACCTACTATCCACCCAGATCCTGTCCTCCAAAAACTGTCAATATCCACTTTTTAGTTATTATAAACTATGAACTATAATTATAAACAGTTTATATTTAAGAAATCTTTTTTTTTTTTTAAAAAAATTATTATAAATGTTCTGTTACTTTTTATTATATCTTTTTTTTCTGCTCTTTTTATTATTATTTTTATCTGTTACTTTGTTATGAAAATTTTATTTTATTTTAAGGCTCTGAAGGCCCTTGATTTGTACATATTTTTTATTCTTAAGGGACTTAAAGTCCCAGAATAAATAAAGAACTTAATTATTTATTATTTTATTTATTTAATGGAGGCTTTCTGATTTAAAGATTTTTTTTTTTCTGGAAAGGCTTTATTATTAGACATTACTCATCTTACTAATTTAGTAATTGATAGTAGCCAAACGTGATTAAAATATAATTCGATCTAATATAAATAAAATAAATCTAAATTTTAATGCCTTTCTTATTTACGAAGGTTCATACATTCATTATTGTAGCGGGTTTCATTTTAATCAGACATTGTTCAAGGTAGCATCCTAGGTCCCATCCTCTACACGGTGTATACAGCTAATATTCCAACCCATCATAGCGCCGTCCTCACCACGTATGCTGATGACACACGTGTGTCATCACTAAATAATGATCACTTCATTGTCTCACAAAAACTCCAATCTCATGTCCTCAACCTTCAAGATGGTGTCGAAATTGGAGAATTAAAATAAATCCAAGCAAATCTCACCAAATAACCTTTACCTTCACCATAAACCAACAACTTCTTGTCCTACGGTATTCTTTATTAATGTCCCACTGATCCCTGTCGAACAGATCCGCTATCTTGGACTCCAACTGGACATACCTTGAATCCACATACGAGACTAAAACGGCAGGAAACTGCTCGTCGTTTTTGACTTCTTCAACATTTACAACGTTCAAACCTTCTAATTTACGAATTATTACAAAAGACTCATTTACATGACAATTATCGACCTATTTGGACATATGGAGTTGAGCTTTGGGGCTCAACTAAACCTTCTAATTCTTCCCGTATCCAATCCTTACAATCCAAAATCCTTCGATAAATCCTCAATGCTCCTTACTTTGTTACAAATAAACTTATCTACAAAGATCTTAATGTCCCATATGTTGCTGATTTAGCCCAAGCCAGATACCTATCCTTTCATAGTAAACTCTATAACCATACAAAAATCCACTAGTCCTTCAACTTGCTTCCCATTCTATTCCCGATAACTCTCCGAGGCGTCTGAAAAGAAGATGGCCTAGAGTCCTTTTTAGTTCTTTTCACGTTTCGCATGTTATTGTAATCATAATCAACTCATTTACTAGATGTGTATATTTTGTATAGTTGTAAATTTCAATAAATGGGTATAAAAAAAAACAAAACAGATATACTCCTGATATATCGTGATTGGTCCGAAGTCTACACAAACTTCTAATCCACGACCGTGGGGCGTTTACTCTTTGAAACCAACTATACCTTTGGAAAATGTGGTTTATAGAACCCTCTTGTGACGCAGCGGTGCACAGTTGCCAGTTCTCTAACAGCTTGACGTTTATCAAAGAGTACAGATCCGAATAAGGGATTTTAAAAATTACTTGCTGAGCGCCCGAAAGCTTCCTTAGCCATTCAATCAACAATCTCATTTCCGGCTATATCTGAAGGGCCCCTGATCCATGGCAATCTAACCTTTTTATTAAATGCCGAGAGGTCAAACAATGCTTTAACAATGTTGATAATAAGGAAGCTTGAACTTTTTTAAGAAACTACTTTTTTTACAATAAAAGCGTAATCTCCATTTTGTTTAAATATTTTTCAAACTTTGACCACATTTTCGGATTTCGCATTACATTTTCTTTAAGAGCAGAGTACATGTAACCTTGAATTTTACTAACTTGTGATCTAAAGAACCGCTTGATCTTCACCTTATTTAGGAAGTTACAATGTCTTATAATACTTCAATGCTCACTATTTTTCGAGAAAAAAAAAAAAAAAAAAAAACTATCCACAAAACTGCAATCTTACAAAAAAACTTGCAAATTTAATCAGCTTTCGAATGATATGTTAAACGTAATGATTATGTTTCGATTTTATGGAGAAATGCACTTTTAAAACCGAAAAAAAACATGGAGTTCTCATTTGGCATACAAATCAGTTACTTGTGTAAATAAACCATTATGACAGTCCCTTAATGGAAATGTGCATTTTAAACATAATTTTATTGGAAAAAAAAGCAAAGAAAAAAAAAAATTATTGTTTAATAGAAAATAAAGGAAAACTGTCAAAAAAGCGAGACACCAGATCAAAGGATTTTATGTTATTACATTTATTTAAGATTTATTTTATTAGATTTTCAATGTAGGGTTTAAAACCATTAATAATGAACATAGGCCCCAACTTTTCCTTAACTTATGAATGTAGATTGTGTTGAAGAATACCACTTTTTGAAATGAATCTTATGGGAAGATGAGTCTGTTTTTACAGGGAAATGCATTTCTATCTTTCCATGAGGGGTATCGTTGGTTTAATCATCTTCGTACTACTGTCGAATAGTATTGAAAAAACATAGATTGCCCAACAGATTGAATATGAGAATTACTAAGATTTGTTACAAAATATCCTACCACAACTTTATCACGATATTCCGCCTGAAGTTTTGCAAAAAAATTACCATTATACTGATTCAATATGTTTTATTGCGAGATGGAATTTTTAATTGCACTTTTATTGTATTTTTAAAGGGCAGGTTTAAATTATGCACAATTGAAGGTGTAAAATTCTACATTTCTTCCTATATTAACCTATTCCTCCGTATCTTGGTCCGTATGGACGAAAGAAAATTGCAGGCAGCAGACAATATAAAGGACAAGATCAGATAGATATATAGACTTACCGTTGAGGAGGTGTACCCCCTGTCGACTGAGGTTGGTGAAGGGGGGCAGGACTAGGAGAGGCGGCCCCCTGCCCTCAGAGGCCCGGGGCACGGCCAGGAGGGCGGCCGCCAGGACTAGAGCAGTCATCACCACCGCCACCGCCCCCCGCCCCTCCCACCTCCGCTCATCTCTCCTCCCCACCTGCAAAAATAAAATAAGGCATACATTACTAAAATAGTATATTATTTTAATTACTATGTTTGCACTATTACTGAATCTGAACTAATTTTCTAAGTTAAGTTTATCTATTCTTTCTTATATTTCATAAAAAATGTTAATTTAACCTCATTAAATGTTCTAAAATAAGTTATTTAAATAAAACTTAGATAAACTACAGGGTGTCCAAAAAGAGTATCGGGTGTTTGTAACTTCGATAAAACAAAAACTACTTAAAAAAAAAAAAAAAAAATGAAGAAGTTTATTGTAATTATTGCAATATAAAGTGGAAAATTATTTGGAAAAGATGATGTTATCTAAGTGGTGACCGTTATGCTGCTGGCACTCTTTTAATCGGGAACGACGATTGGCGATCACATGCTGATAGGTAGCTCTCGATATTGCTGCCATTTCTGACCTAATGTTTTGTTTCAATTACGTCAGGTTCGTCAGATTATTCTCATAGATCTTACTTTTAAGGTACCCCCTTATTCTTCTAGGTGGCCAGTTGATGTTACCCCTTCGCGAAATGACCTTATTAGGGAATAATTCGTTGACAGCTTCCAATGCTCGATTTGATGTATGGCAAGTGGCCCCATCTTGTTGAAACCACGTTCTTGAGTTGAAACCTTGAAATTCCTGTAACTCTGGACCCAAAACGTTCCACAGCATATCATAATAACGGTCACTATTCACATTGAGTGGTCGGCCTCATGATAACATACTCTTCAGTGATGAATCAAACTTTCATCTGAATGGTTATGTCAAATGGTAGCAATATCGAGAGCTATGTGTCAGCAAGTAATCGCCAATCTTCGTTCCCGATTAAAAGAGTGCCAGCAGCATAACGGTTTTAGATAACATCTTTTCCAAATAATTTTCCACTTTATATTGTAATGATTAACAATACAATTTTTTTGTTTAAGTAGTTTTTGTTTTATCGTAGTAACAAATAGCCGATACTCTTTTTGGACACCCTGTATATTACTTTTTTTATTTTTAATAAATCATCCCAACCCTATGGGTAAATCATTATCCAGTTTCACAAATCCTGCCAACCCCCTCGCAGATTAAAACGGCAGTGGCCCCGAGACCTTTTGTGAAAATTTATATATACTGGAGGCCTTGAAACTACAAGAGTTGTAGCGCCATGGATGATGATGATGGAGTTCTGGTAATGACCAGTTTCTCTCTACTCATGCCCTGAGTGACTCTACTCAAGCGCTTTCACTCATACTCGACTGGGTTCTTTTGTACTAATGATGCAGCGGAGAGAGATAAGCTGGGATCTCTCTGCACCTGATTAGTCCCTCCGTATGTGAAGGGACAGGTCTGGTTGGAAGATCCCTAGGATGAGTGTATATTGTAAAGAAAGTATGATTTTTTAAACTTTTAATTTTATTATTGCTATTAATTAGTTTGAAAATATAATCTTGAACTCCATGGTCATTATCCACCACCACATACATGGTATAAAGGACGGACTAATGCAATTTATGGTTATGGCATATATGTGTATTTTAAATTTATTTTCTGTGTATCTGTTAAGAAGTCGTAATATCAATTGTTAAAAGAGGTAAAGAGAAGGAAAAAAAATTAAATAAAAATAAAAAAAATGAAAAGGTTAAAAAAGAAATTTATGCCTTAGAATTATATCCAAATTATGAATATCATGAATTATTGTTATATAGAATACTGCTATCTTTAATTAAGACATATGCTGTGTATGTAGCGATCCAATAAAGTTTGGCAGCAATATGTTTTTTATATTAATAAAGCATATCTCTCTATCTTACTTTTTCTATTTATATATTGTTTAATTAAATAAATAAATAAATAAGTAAATAAATAACATATTTATATACAGCACAGTTCTTTTCTGTTATTTTTTTTCATTTATTTCTTATTGTACCTGATGTGTTAATGTAATTATAAAGTCATCCATATGACTTATTGCCAACATTTGAGGCATATTTATATAATTACTCAATAAAAGTTTCTAAAAAAGTTGTTAATATTTTTTTAAAAATGTATTTTTTTTTTTTTTCTCTACTGCTCTATACATATATTTTTATTTTTATACTGTTAACAGAACAATTACGTTCAAAGATGGGGCCAATGAATAATAGCATTATTTTTCTCTCTAAGCCCGAACAACAAAAATAAAATAAAAATAATATTATTTCGGTAAGCATCGATTTGTTATTTTGTGTATGGCTCAAAAAAGCCAAACTGAAAAACACATCTATCAAAAGAGTGGCTTTATCATATTCTGAGTATTTCTTTTCAAAGCCAAGATAATTTCAAATTTAAATAAGGGGGCAGAATCATCAAGCAGACTTACTTCTGGACTTATCTTTTTTTTTTTTTTTTTTTTTTTTTTTGATCCTACACTTACTAAGTATCATTCAATGCCAACGTCCATCTTACATCTACGATCTTCTTTGATTTAAATATACTGTCCATTCCGGTCAGCTTGTTAGAGTTATATACAGACAGCATCATAGTTTTTGAATAATGGTTGCATATAAAATCCCTTCTCCTACTCTATTCCTCTCACTGTCAAAGAAATACCCCTCCGAATTTTAAATATTAACTCCTGAACCCCATTTAGTTCCATATTAATGAAAAAATATCCCTTAATCCTTTAATGCTAATTTGTAGTATGTACTTTCAGAGCTTGTTTTCAGAAGTTTTCGTCTGTTTTAGTCAGTGGCACTTGACTACCAAACACCTGGGCCCGAGTTTGAGACCGTTCGAAGACAAAAAAAATTATTTTCTGTTATTTCGGCCGTGGTCCGACTTCGATCTCGAGAGACCCTCCTGGGACACACCGAGCCTTAATAAAAAGGGAATATTCAATTGAGGAAAAATCTGGCGGTTATACATCTCCTACTTTTACAACCGCTGGCCCAGTACATTCTCACCAAAGTACAGTTGTTGTACAGAATTTTTTTTTTTACTTTTTTTGTATTTTTTTTTAATCCTTATTTTAGATATGGTCTTTTCTTTTTACTCTAGACATATTTTAGGCTAGAATATTATAATTATTATTTAAATGTTTTAAGTAAATGATGATTTAATAAATTTAAATAATGATTTATTTTATTAAGATTATTTTGGAATGATATTACTTAAGGTACGAATGTTAGTACAAAAGGATCAATCCTAATCAGAATGATTTTGTTATAGATTAGGGCCTTTCACTTTGATTGACTAGAGTGAGCAGATATTCAAAGTAATTTGTATAAATTAATTAATTATTTTTTATTTCAAGAAAGTATTACAATCTGTCTTAATCTTAAAAATGTGTCGTCTAGTTGTAAAATCGGCCAACTCCTCAATTTTGAGAAATACGTTTTTTCTGTTTTCTGAGTCCTAGAAAACTCGCCAAAACCCGGCAAATCCTTGTTAAATCTGCGTTAAAAAATCACTGTGTGTTGCAAAATCGGCCAAATCCTTCCGTTAGTGAGTTTCAAAACCGATAGACTAAAAAACAGTTTTTAATTTCTTTCTTTAATTGACTACTCGACTATGACACCAAGTGACTTTTCATCAGGATTTTCAGGCTGAACAGGGTAAAAATTTTATGGATTTATTTTATATTTCATTATGTCTTTTATAGATTCAAATAATATTAATTTTAGAAATGTTTACAATGATATTCCACGGTATATCACTTTGTCTCATAGCTTCGTTGGATTGTACCCTGAAAAATTACCCCTCACTCCAGCGTAACTCTCATCTCATTGTTCTTGTTCACCCGAGCTGTAAACAAAAGAAGTACTTGAGAATCTATTCTTTCTAGAATCGAGAACACCCGGTTCACCTGTTGCGTACGTAATCCTCAGACGCTTCTAGTCGACAAACATCTGAAAGTTTCACTCTTTTAAACAGAAAATGAATTGCCTTCATAAAACATTTATTATACTTTTCAGGAACAATTATTGAAATTTTATTTAAAAATTATGAATATGTCCTAATCTAGTTTTATTTATTTATTATTTTTATTTTATTAATTCTTCTTTGCTTTCTTGGGACCTGGCTTGTCCCTCCATAAGGACATGTCTGGTTGGGGGATCCTTGAGATGTTTATATATTGTAAATAAAGTATGAATGTATTTGTGTCTTCTAATTCCAAAACCGGCAATCTCCAAAAAACAAAATTTTTCAGGAAAGCTGATTTTCTGTTACGAAGTAGGAACAAAATCTCTTCGGTTTTTAGTGGCACAAGAGTAGTGTGTTTTGAAAGCACTTTTTAAAATGGAAGGGGCTAGTATGGTATAGAAGGATCAATATAATTAGGATTGATGAATTAATTGCCACTTCTATAGGAATTTTTCTATTGCATAAATAGTTTTATATGCTAAACGTTTATCTTTAATTCTAAATAATAAGACCAAAAATTCCAACTTCGCTATCCACCTAAATAAAAATAACTATAAATTAAATAAAGACTCAGAAGTAAAAATAGTACATCAACTAGAAAATATTTTAAAATTAGATATTTATGAATCATTGAAAATAATTAAATCGTTTAAAACCGATCCAGATTTTTGTTTAAAACACCCGATAAAATTTCTAATAGCCTCATTTTAAATTTGTTTCTAGTAGGAACGGAAAAACGAACCAGTCATGGGAAAGTTTTTTTTAACCTATCTGGCCCTTTCCACTCATGATATCTGTCAGAAGACCGTTTTTCTTTTTTTAGGTGAGAGTCCAATTAGTCATAGGAAAAACATCAAAAAATTTAACCTACCTAGTTAAATCTGGCCCTGGCCAGGTATCTGTTAGATCTCCTCAGGTGAGTACCGATATATTTGATTTCTTGCCTTACATTTTTAAAAACTTAAGTATATATAATCCATGAAATAAAGTGCTGTTTTGAAAAAAAATAATTATATATTTTAGAACTGAAGAAGAATTTAGTTAGCATTCGAAACTAGTTTTCTAATAACATAATTCCAATAGAAGTGGCTAGTACTTCACCAATCCCAATTGTATTGACATAAGTACTACAATCAAAAAGATGATTAAGAATAAAGGGATGTATTCATGCACAGGGAATTTTGTAACATTCTAATATGGTTTAACGCCGGTTAGATACTAATATTATAGATCAATACAAAAAATAGATAGCGGCTACAAGATGAATTTGATAAAAATAGATAAAAGATGAGGCTATTAGAAATTTTATCGGGTCTTTTAAACAAAAATCTGGATCGGTTTTAAACGATTTTATTATTTTTAATGATTCATAAATATTTAATTTTAGAATATTTTCTAGTTCATGTACTATTTTTACTCCTGAGTCTTTATTTAATTTATAGTTTTTTTTTTTTTTGTGGATAGCGAAGTTTGAAGTGGCAATTTTCGGTCTTATTATTTAGAATTGAAGATGAATGTTTAGTATTTAAAACTTGTCATGTAATAGAAAAATTCCAATAGAATTGGCAATTGATTCATCAATCCTAATTATATTGATCCTTCTATACCATCATGCGTACTTCAAGTGACTTATGTCAATGTCCACTTTGACTAAACCTTAAAAGGGTTATTAACACTTTTAAAACGCGCATATAAACTATACAATATGAAAAAACAAAATAGTGATTGATGTTAGAAATTGTGCTATAGAAGGGGAGATATGTAGGTCTCAGGTAAGCATCATCCGAAAATGAATTGAGATTAGTGGATTTGTGTGTTTATGGGGCTTATTATGAAAGCACAGGAACCTAGTTTCAGTAATATTTGTGACATTAATGCTACTATAGATAAGTTTATTAGAGACTTAATAATGGTTATTGAGGATTTTACGAATGATTGCAGATCGTAAGGATAAGAAAAGAACTGAATAGTTTAGTGCATTCTCTAAAAATAAATAAATAAAGGGATTATCTCATCTTTTTTTAATTAATTTAGTAATTTTATATTAAAGGAATTCCGAAACACATAGTCATTTTTTACAAAAGTCATTGTTTTTAAGTCGTTTACGTGGACGTATCATATTTTTTGGTGTGTAAAAATGTCTAATTTAAGCCAAATAGACTTATGGCGATATGTGAACGTTGGTTTCAAAGTTTCAAACGTGGTGATATATCAAAAACGAGAAAAATCGACCAAAAAAGTTTGAGGACTTCGAATAGCAATCTTTATTAAAAAACAAATGATGGCAAACAGGGAATTTCCGATAAATGGGAAAGATTCAAAAGGTTGGAAAATGGGTTCTTTGCAAACGCCTTCAGAATAATATGTTTCCAGTTATATATAAATAGAAGAATTGGCAGTTCCAGGTTTGTAGTAAAATTAATGACCTTTAAAATCGTTCGTAATGAAGTATGAACCCGTATTTTTTTAAGACGTATACAGGGTGAGTACAGATTGAAAGGTAGAAATTCCTTCCCCTGTAAAAACAGATTATCTGTCCCTAAAGTTCTCTTCAAAAAGTGTTATTCTTTAACATCATCTGCATTCAGAAGCTAATGGAAGAAATAGAGGTTCATGTTCATTATGATTGGATTTTAAACCTTATATGGAAAATGCTATAAAATAAATTCTAAAAAATAATAATAAATAAATAAATGCAATAGCATAAAATCCTTTGATCTGGTGTCGCTTTATTGACAGTTTTCCTTTATTTTCTATTAAACAATAATTTTTTTCTTTGCTTTTTTTTCCAATAAAATCATGTTTAAAATGCACATTTCCATTAGGGGACTGTCATAATGGTTTATTTACACAAGTAACTGATTTGTTTGCCAAATGAAAACTGCATGTTTTTTCGGTTTTAAAAGTGAATTTCTCCATAAAATCGAAACATAATCATTACTTTTAACATATCATTCGAAAGCCAATTAAGTTTTTGTAAGATTTTCAGTTTTGTAGATAGTTTTTTTTTTTTTTTTTTTTTTTTTTTTTTTTTAAATGGTGAGCGTTAAAGTATCTTCCCTAAATAAGGTGAAGATCAAGCTGTTCTTAGGTCCAAAGTTTGTACAATTAAAGGTTACATGTACTCTGCTCTTCTAGGAAATTTAATTTTTGATCCTAAAATATGGTCAAAATTTAAAAAAATATTTAAACAAAATGTATTTCTATTTTCCTTTTATTTTAGAAAAAATATTTTTGTACGCTTCTAAAAAATTTCTTTTTTAAAGGCATCACATTCCATTATCTACAAGATAAATTATATCACAAGAATCCATTTAACAAATCAGGTTAATTGAGACTGAAAGAAGCTGTGAACTGTTAGAGATTTCGCAATGTGATTAATTAAGCCAGGAATTTAAAGTTTTGCGATACTGGAACGAGCTAAATACTGGTGTCGCTCGGATGGAGTAGGTGCAACTTCAAAACTAAGTTGCCCTAATTCGCTAGGATATAAGCGAGGTTCCATTCAAAGGTTCCGCTGCCTCGGTGCTACCAGTTGCTGCGAACTTGTTGCCTCTGATGGATTCCAGACATGTTCAATTATTACTGAGTTGTCAACAAGGTCCGTTTTTAACTAAACTTTTGGTCCTGTATTTGGTAGTATTAAAAATCTATGTGATACATAATGTATACTTAAGTTACTTTTGATATATTTTATTAATTGTATATTTTTAATTTTATATTTAATTCAGAGAAATATGCCAGACTTAAAAGGCAAGAAGCGGCTCATCATTTCCGACTACATTTACTAGACAAGCATTCAAAGCTCTCAATAAAAAGAAAAAAAAGACTTATTTACATAACAGTAATTAGGCCCATTTGGAGATAAGAAGTTGAGCTTTGAGGCTCCACTAAACCTTTCAATTCCTCTCTTATCCAATCCTTTCAATCCAAAATCTTTCGAAAAATCCTTAATGCTCCTTATTATATCACAAACAAATTTTTCAATAAAGATCTTAATGTTCTATATATTACTGGTTTGACCCAAACCAAATACCTATCTTTTCATAGTAATCTCCACACCCACTCAAATCCTAACCTCTCCTAACCTGTCTCACACTCTATTCCCGAGGCGTCTAAAAAGAAGATGGTCAAGAAACCTTCTAATGTAGAACTATTTAATAGTTCTAGTGAGTAGTTCTTTACATTCTATTGACATGCCATTGTAATCATGGTCCTCAATTTTCTAGCTATATGTAATCTATACAGTTGTAAATATAAATAAATAGTTTTAACAAAAATTTAAACTGGAGACAGACAAAATATTGATGGGAAATAAGCCGGTGTACTGAAGTTATAAGGTTAAGATTACTCCTTAAGCACTTTTAATTTTTTTTATAATCGTTTATAGTATATTCAACATCAATACATTTTTTGCTTGGTATATAAATGCTTCAAACACTACCAAAAAGTATTACAACATGTAGCGTAAAAATAAATTATCTTTTTTAAGAACTGCCAATTCTCTATGCTTATTTTTTTAATACTTAGAAATCGGAATCTTAATGAAGCCTATTAGACAATAATATTCACGAATATTTTATAAAATGTTTTACATTTAAACCGGATAATATTGATATAATTCCAGGTTTTATCAAATTAAAAACATATAAAAATAAAAAGTATTAAAAAATATTTTTTATTCATGTTAATTATTATAAATCATTCAAAGAATTGTTAAAACACCATTTAAATATATATAGACTGACTGATATGAGTAGACCAGTATATATATATATATATATATATATATATATGCTGGTCTATTCATATCCACTAGTGACATTGGCATGATGTCACATTGGCTTAAATAGTAACAGAAATTATATATATATATATATATATATATATATATATATATATATATATATATATATATATTTTTTTTTTTTTTTTTTTTTTTTTTGTGGAGCACAACAGGCATAACAGTTGGACTATAGTATATTATAATTATTGGATTCAGATAAAGTTATGGCTTAAAAATTTAGGATTTGTTAAAAGAAAATTTGAAAAAGGATTTTTGTTAAGTCAAAAGCAATCGAACACAAGCGAAACATATAACGTGAACCACAAATGTAAGTATACATAAAAACAACAACTTATTTCAATGATAAATATAATTAGTGGTTCTCAAATTAATAATTTTTATTAAAATGGGAAAAAAAATTTTATATCAACGAAAATATATTTTTCATTTTATGTTAGGTGATTTATAAACCAAATTTTTAGACAACGTTTGGGATAGAGATAGAAAAAGTAATTAACAGGAATTTATAACTATTTATATATGAGACATTGAAGATTGATGACCTAGTTCCAGTGGTTCGAATTTATTTCCATTGAATGGCATAGTTTTTTAAAAAGTAACATGGAGACAAGCAGAAATTGGTAGAACATTTAAATCTAAAACATTATTAGTTCTTATAATCTTAGGGTATTTTTTAAAAGAAGGTTCACTAGAAACTTTATTATTATTATTGTTATTATTTTGGATTCATAATTACACATGTTATCATTTACATATATATTTTTTTTTTTTTAGAACTACTACAAATTATAACAATTAACAATGTGTTCTGTCAATTTGTCCAAATCAAACCTTAACATGTTATTTTTGGTGATAATGTTAGCATCAGATGGCCAACAGGAAAACGCATAAGAAATTGTTTAAAAAAAAAAAAAAATCTAAATTTCATCTAAAAACAGAACTAAACTTTCAAGACTCTTTAATATATTTTACTTAAATTATTTTTAAAAAATACATATCCGTTTACCACTGTTATTTAAATATCATAATAACTAAAATGCAAGTAGTTCTATGCTTAAGATAAATAATTATTTAAAAAAAACAGACTACTTCTGATCAATCATGTAATGTTATGTAATAATAAATTATCTTAGGAACCTCCTTTGCACTATCTTTTACTTCAGGGCCCTTTCAAAGTGATGGATGGGCTTGCTTTAGCTTGAATAAAACTTGTTTATAAATAAAACAAAATGTTTTCAGGTAATGTAAATACCGTAGTTACAATACCAATAATACGTTTGTATTTATTTATCTTTTGTTAAACATTTTTACCTAATGTTTCAATATAAAAATAAAATATTAATGTGTGGTTGAAGTATGGGTCATTCGCAAATTTAACTAAAAAATATCAAAGAAAACAAATTTTTAAAGTTAATGACATGTTTCGGAAACAGATCTCATATTCAGGTGATTTTGATTCTCATAATTTTTGCGATTAGAAAATATTAATTCAATTTAATACTAAAATTTTATTAAAAAAAAAAAATTAAATATAAATAATGTGAAGTTACCCATTTTTAAAATATATAGTTATTAAAAAAAATGATTGTTCATGTGTAATCGCATAACTTTTACTTAAAATTATTTTCTACTTATAGTTAATATATATATATATATATATATATATATATATATATATATTATATTTTTTTTTTTTTTTTTTTTTTTTAGCAACTGCTTTATATTGAAAACTGTTGGTGAAGTACTTCAGTAATGTCTTGATGAAATTAGGAGACTGGTGTGTAATATCTGATGTTTCGTATGAAGCAAATCAAGAATAAGTTTATTAATAAATCCCCGTTTATTAATATTTTTTGGGCCATATTTAAGCACCGCGGATTTGACATATAGGAAGAGATTCGGTTTGTTATTGGGACTATATTTGGCAGAGTAGCACGGCTTCTTCTGAGTGACTGGCTACCTATTGGAGTGGCATATTGAGCGACCAATCAGCAGCTGAGATCTAATAGCTCCCTTCTGATTGGTTGAGTTCACTTCCAGCCCTTTTCCTCTTCTGGACTTATTGCCTTTTGCTCGTATTTTTATTTTCCGTATTACGCAAGGTATAGGAAATTAAATAAGATGTTTTTACTCCTTTAGAGCAGTAATATTGAATAATTTTTTTCAAGTAAGAGGGGATCAAAAGCTTTATTCAAAATGATGTTATCAATATTTCATCCTAAATAAAAATCCACTTAACAATGATAATTGATTATGATCCTGTCTGTATATGTAAATATTGTATGAAGTATTTTAGAGTAGTTCAGAGCTGTTGAATATTCAAGGGTCTAATTTGTTTAGAATTATTTTCTGTTTTTTCTAAAGGTAATTTATCTAACTACAATATGTTTTATTTATTTTTATTGTTTCGAGTGTCCGTCATTATAATATTTTAATTCAAAAATCATTCAACGGAGTCTGACTTATTCAATGACTTCAATCATGAGTAGCATTTTATTAGTCCACTTGAGAGTTTTGTAAAAGCTATGTAGAAAATAAAATAGTCTCAGCACTCAATAAAATATATTAAATTATATAAAATGTATATAGAATTATACTTCTCGATGATAATGTTGGGAGCCAAGACAGAACAGTTGAGATTGGAAATTTAAATTTTGAGTTGGTAGATGAATTTGTATATTTCGGTAAGCTGCAGGAATCCTATACCATAATATAGTACAAGATGAAATAAAAAGGAGAATAATGTGAGCCAACAGATGTTATTTCGGTCTTAATAGCGATACAAAAGGTAGAAACCTCTACAAGAATTAAAAATAAGAAAATAAAAATAATTTTTAGCCTGATAAAGGTTTTAAAAATAAAATAAATAAAATTATTGATTATTTAATCGCAGAATATACCTTTAAAATTTTATTCAATGAATGTTTTATTTTCTTAAAAAAAACTTTTCTGCATGTTTCTGGAAGAAAAAAAAAGATTTTTTTCTTTAAAAAAGATAATAGAATAGATAGCTTATAGTTAATTTCCAATGATATAGAGTCTTTACTGTGTGTAACAATTAACAACAACCGAATTCCTGAATTAGATCTCTTGCGTGTCAGAGTCTGGCATGCGTGGAAATAACATAGCACACTTAAAGTCCTTCTAAAGTACCTCTATTAAGGGTAAGTTGTTTTTGATTCGATGTAAGCATGTAAGTAAAATGTAATAATGCTAGAACAAGATAAAAAATCTGAGGTTAGTGACCCCCACAAAAACAGTCTAACCCGTCCATTCATCTCACCACCAAACCCTTCTTTACATCATGCTTTTAAATAAACAGAACAAAAAAAGACTGTTATAAATGTCATGTAATATATATTATTCACGTACGTTTATAAATTATTTTTTTAATTAAATATTTATTAAAATAAGTACAATATACTGACAGGCTTAAAATTACACTCAATTCATTTTTTTCATTTTATCGGTTTAATTTTTGTTTAAATGTTTACGTCCTTATATACTTTAGACGGATAATATAAAATATATTATGATTATTAAAAATATTAATTAAAAACTAACACTCAATTTCCCCTTGACTGGAAAAAAAACAATAAATCATGGATATGTCTGTAAAGTTCTCCTTTTTCCAATTTTGATTTTAGAATTAAAAGGATCAAATCACTTGTATCATGAATAAAATTAATTGACATTAATGATTAAAATAGCTCCTAGTGACAAATGTTATAACAACAAAAAATATTCACCATTAAATTTCAGATCTTCGATCTGAGCAACTGATTGTGAAAACAAATTGATTTTTGATCGTAAAAAAAACATTAAACGTTTGAGGGTGAAAAAAAGTTATAACGTGATATTTTTCATTAAAACCAATATGGCTTCTTAACACTAGGTCCTAGCAGCAACTGTAATATAACAAAACATATTTTCTATTAAATATCTTTTAAATTTTATTCCGGTCAACGCTAACAGGATTAGAGCGCATCAAAATGTTTTAAGTGTTAATAAATATTTTAATTAAAATCACATCAGATATATGCCTCATCGAATGCAATGTAATTAACGCAAGGAGCGGATATAAACCCTACTAATGTCAAAAAACTTGCCAATTTTTTTTTTTTTTTTTTTTTTTTTTTTTTTTTTTTTTTTTTTTTTTTTTTTTTTTAATATTGTTTGCTTTTATTGAATTAATAATTTTAATAATCCTAATCCTTTTATATGCCCTGATTAAAGTTGTTTTTTGTTTGGGTTTCAATTGTTTGGGTAAAACTGCCACGGTCATTAACGCCTGAATTTATTTCGTTTTTATTATCATTGTAAAAAAAACCCAAAAAAAACCAAAAAAAAAAACCTCTTATATAATATATTATATACAATATATACACTCCTGTATAAACATTGTTCAGCTCAGTATTTTATTTAACAGACTGTGAGTTTTAAGGTAATTAAATAAGGAATTTTAAATTTGATTCGTCATTATTTAATAAAACGGTAATTTCTGGTTGGAGTCCTTATCTATTCAAATTTGATAAGTAAAATGGACAGTCTTATAAGATGTGACTGACTGTAAGACAATTTTCACAGTGTTGGCATTTTGGTGGTAGTTCTTTCCTTATCAGGTATGAGTGAGTCATATTTGTATGTACTGGACAGTAGAACTTCTTCACTGCGACTAAAGCGGTCTGATGTGATCCATAGTTTGACTCTTCTTTTAATTTTTCATAATTTGCTTGGTGGACTTTCATCCCTGCTTAAAGTATATCGGGACGTAAACACTAAAAACACAAAGATAATAAAATGTTTAGCCATAATAATTAAAAAATCAGGTGGGCAACTTTTTTGGCATTTCAGTGTATTTTAATATGATATACGATGATATTCATTAAAACTGTAACATGCAAAGGGAAAACTTTATGACAAATAAATTATAAAGACACATATAAAAAATCAATTGGTATAAGACGAATCAACATATAGTAAAAATTTATGACACACGAAAAAAAAATGATAAAAAGACACCAATAAATATATTAAAAACATACAAAAGTATTTTAATAACAAAAGATTTTTTATAACACCAAAAAATAATAAAATATATAAAAAAATTGTTATAACGGATATAAATCAATAAACAAATATCATAAATATAATAAAAGACATCTAAAGATGAAATGGATAATATTTTAAAAACATATATAAATAATATAATACAAATTATTTAAAAAAAAAATAAATCAATAAATTCATAAAACACATATTAAAAGTACTGAAATTAGAAACAATAATAATTTATAGTAAGGATCATAATTTCTGCTAGGAAGGATTTTTCTTTCCGTAGAAACAACAAATAAATGTTATGAACTTCTCATTCCTGTTACAAGACGTTTATTTAAACATCTCATCATCTGGAGTGCTTCAGGGAATCAAAATATATAAACTTCCTATATTTTAATTGTTATTAAAGGCAATAAAAAAATTGTTCAACAAAAAGGAATAATGAATTTAAAAAGACCAAATAGACTGATATAAAATAATAATAATAAAATTACAAAAGCTAAAAACAACAAGAACTTAGAATTTTTTTTTTACTATGTGTTCTAAAAAATTACTGCCTTTAATGATACTTTATTAAAGGTTATCATTTTTCTTTTCTTAATTACTTCTTTCATATATATATATATATATATATATATATATATATATATATATATATATATATATATATATATATATATATATATATATAATGAATTAAAAAAATAAAATAAAATAAATCGATTATGGATCGGATATGAGTGTTTTGGGCATTACACTGTGCGCTCTGCTTTTCTTTCAAAAGCCATCACTCACTAGTCATGCAGGAAAAACATTTTCCAATAATGACGGTGGGGGGTGGAGGGTGGAAAACAGAATATAAAACGGAATAAGCTCCAACTTTTTTTTATTTTATTCTAAGCCTTTTGAGGGAATGCTTTTATACACATCTGTAAAATTAAAAAAAAAAAAGAAAAAAAAAGAGAGATAAAAGAAGCTCAATAATATGAAAACATTCTCATGCCGAATAAAAAGATGTGAAACCATTGAAACCAAAAGTATTGGTAATATTTAAATAATGTCAAACCATTTCGTCGCTAATGTCCCTGTTTAGTGTCGACATGAATTATACTTCTGTCCTTCGCTCCGTGTCCTGCTAAAATATTAAATAATGAATCTTAGTTAAATGTTGATGTATAAACATATGGTAAACCAATGATAAATATACATAAACCAGTAAAATGTCCAAGCTTGTAAAATTGTAAAAATAAAATCTCTCTTGAAATCGTTTTGTTGAGGCTGAATAAAAAAAATATATTTATAAACTTACATGACATTTGTGCTACGAGCAACATCAACAAAGATAGAGTGTCAAAAAAGTCCCAACACTTAAAAAATGTAGACGAAACGTGAATGTTTTCATCCAAATCAATAGAGCTTCTAAATGGCAGATTCTAGCGACAAATGTTTCCCGACAAAAAATATTTACAATTAAATTTGTAATGAGAAAACGTCGTCAAATTTTTGATCCATGCAACACCGAACGTGTTAGAGCGTGTCAAAATGTTACATTTTTGAGTGTGAAAAATAACGTTACATAAGAAAACTATCCTGTCGTGCTATTAAAGAAGGCTGTAACATACAAACTGGTTATAAAGAGAAAAATAGTAAAGACTAAATGAGAAAATGGCTAATGGCTAACGCTAAGGCCTTTATTTAAAAAAAAAAAAAAAAAAAAAAAAAAAAAAAAAAAAAAAAAAAAAAAAAAAAAAAAGAGAGAGAGAAAATAGCCTCATAAATTTGATTTCGTTTTTTACAATTGCTGTCAAATTTTGTTAAAGTAGAATCGCAAATCGATAAGTTTTCCAAAAAAAAAAAAAATATATATATATATATATTATATGATTATATATATATTAAACCTTCAGTTTTTTTAAATCTGAAAATTATGACTGGGGGACCTTTTAATTTGCCGTATGTTTTTTTCTGGATTCTAATTGAAATTAAGGAGTTTATTAAAAATTTTAATGTTTTAAATCAATTTCATAATGTATTTGAATCAATTAAAATAAAAACTCAATTTTGACCATTTTGGTCGATAAGGCGTTATTTATTAAAAGAGCAGAATTGACATTTAGCCACAAGACCAATGAAATCACCTTGCAAAAATCTAAACTTGAAATAAAGTACCTTGAAATCACTTCTGTTGTTTTCTTTTGTTATTTTGTCCTTTATCCCGTTGTAAGATTAGAAATAAATGAAATTTAAAAAATAACTTACACAGAACCTTTAATCATCCCTCTAACCTTTTGTAAATCCTAGACCTTTTGAAATAGAATGTTGGAGTACTGGTAATGGCCAGCTTTTCTACTCAGGTTCTGAAGAACTGTGGCTATAGTGTTCCCACTCAGCCTCCACTGGATATTACCAGTGATACAGCTGAGATAGCAGCCGTGGGATCTCTTCTGGTCTGAATGGGGACTCCCAATAAGAGAGGGAATAGTTTCGATCCGGGGCTCCCCAAGCTAAGTGTATCTAAATTTCACATATAGTATGAATGAATTTCTTGTATTTTAATTTTTGTCACTTAATTTTATTATTATTTCATTTTGTTTCTTATGATTACATATAATTATTACTTTTATTTTTATGATGATTATTTGTTTTATTTTAACTTTTATTATTATTAACCCTTTAACAGGCAATGTATCCTCTAGGATACACTCATATTTAATGTCTTTTGCCTCAATAAATGACCTAATGTCCGACGCATTATCCTACTCATCATCGTCTAATATCCTTCATTTAACCTTGAATTTAATGATACATATGTGGGGGTTAGTGTGACTTTAGCCCTTCAAAGAAAAAAAAAAAGCAGAAATGTATTAAAAAATTCCAGGCTTGCCCATTAAATGGTTAATTGTGTGTGTATGAGAACTTGTATAAATGGTACGAATGAATACATCATTAGCATTGTTACTTATTGCCCTTAACTGTGGCAGATTGTACATCTGTTTTAATACAAGTTTTAAATAATAATTATAATAATTTAAAAAATAAACAATAGACAGATTCAACCGAAGATTGTTATTACAACGAATGACGTAAGGATCACTTAAAATGCGATTGCGTCTAAGAGCGTCACTCGTTATATAAACGTACGTAATTAACAAACTGTGGCAAAATTTCATCAGGCAACGCTGTCAAGCCGCCCGGGAGTATTCTATCCTGACCGCGGCCCCCAAGCCATAGACAATGTAAATAAGAGCTAACGAAGTTTATGAAAGGTTACGCAGCCTGCATCGAGATGAGTCCATGTCGATAGCAGCCACTTCTTCCAGTCCTTCCCCTCCCGGGACTGTCACTCCCAGCTCCCTCCCCCCTAGCAATGGCACAAAGGGAACTCTTCGTTCCTCTTGCCGCGGTTTGGTCTTGTTTGCTGATGATGGTCTCAAAATATGTAGTGGAGTGATTTATAAATACCTGAGTAAATATGTAGTAATACGAATAAATCTGCGGATATAAATAACTATCTCTGTATTACCACTGAATATGTTTATAGCTGGTTTGAAATATTACAGCACTAATTTTAGTAGTAGGAGAAACTAATTTTTAAAACATGATTTCATACCAAAATAAATAATTATGGTAAAAGATAGATAAAAAGAATCGTGGACTCAGACCACAAAACAGAATCGAACCATACGCTATCTTCGCAAAGAAGTAGGATCAGGAAAGACAACAAATGGTTAATCACACACACATGATAATATAGAAGAATCAATAAATTTAGGATTGATAAATTAATAACCACTTCTATTAGAATCATATTATTTGAAAACTAGTTTCAAATGTTAATCATACATCATCAGTTTCAAAGAATACAAAATTGTGTGTGAACCTAAATAGGCAGGAAAAATGTGGACAATAAGTAATATAGATAACTTAATCGAACCATTCACACAATATTTACTGTATGTAAATAAACACACACAAAAAAAAAATTAAAATAAGTAAAGAATCTCGTATAACATAATAAAATAAATGATATGAGAAAAAAAAATTAAATAAATAAAGTACCTTCATAATAAAAATTTATATATGTATACAAAATATACAATATATAAAGTAAAAGAAAAAAAATAATGAAATAAATAATATAGATATAAAAAACAATAATAATAGTAAAATTAAAAAAAAAATTATATTAATTTAAAAAAAATTCATTCAAATATGTAAACATCCGAGGGATCCCCAACCAGACTAGGGATCCTAAACCAGGTCCTTAATCAAGAATTAAAAGAACATATAAGAGCATACGATAATAAGAACCAGTTCCAACTTCGGTATGTATCTAAATGAATATTACCATAAATTTAATAAAAACTCGGGATTGAAACAAATACTTCGAGTAGAAAATAGCCCAAAATTAAATATTTATGAATCATTTGAAATATTAAAATCGTTCAAAATCAATTCAGATGTTCAAATGACCAGATATATATTTACAATAGTCCCATTTTACATTTGTTTCCAATAGAAATGCAAAAATCAACCAATAATAGGAAAAAACCAAGGACTTGACCTCTCTGCCTCTTTCCACATTATGTTTAGAATACATATTTCCATTAAGTGATTCTCATAATTTCTTATTCCCCAAGTAACTGATTTGTATGCCAAAAGAATACACGATATCTTTCCGGTTTTAAAAGTACATTTCTCCACGAAATCGATACGAATCATTCATTTATGCTATATGAAAGCTGGTTAAATGTTCAAGCTTTTGTGAGATTTTCAGTTTTGTGGATATTTTTTTTTTTTATAAAATGGTGAGCTTTGAATTATTACAAAACATTGTAACTTCCTAAATAAGGTGAAGATCAAGTTGTTCTTAAAGTCCCACATATGTAAAATTTAAATAAACCTACATTTAAAGTTTTATGTACGCTGGTCTAATAGGAAATTTAATGCCCAATCCGAAAATGTGGTCAAAATTCAAAAATGTTTCAACAAAGTAGAGATATTACAGATTTTATGGAAAACAACTTGATTTCCTCAAAACATTCTTTGAATTATCGTATATCTGCAACGAATTGGAATATAAAGGTAATGTCTGCGGCATTTTTATTCTTTTTTGATCTAGTTTCACCCATTTTTTTTCTACACTCACCCTGTATAATTTGTGTAACAAAGTGCTGATGTTTTTTTGTTTTAGAACTGATAGTGAATGTTTAAATATCCGACACTAGTTTTAAATAAAATAATTCCAATTGAGGTGGTAATTAATTAATCAATCCTATTAAGGGTTAATCTCGAAGCCAAAATGGCTGGGACTATCCTATAGGAGAATAAACTAAGTTGGTTCAGGCAGCTTTCTATGGCGTATCTAGAACAAACTGCAAGAAAGACATTCGAGACGGATGCATTAGGAAGGAGGACTTACAAGGAACAGGTTACATTTAAGAACAGTGCCGGGAACAAAACAAGACAGGTGGATGTTACCACTCACTGCTTTGCGGTATATGGGGATTTTAATTATTATGATCATAAATAATGGTTTGTAATTCTTAAAAACTATAAAATTTTGATATTAGCTTGATTGACTGTTTTCTTGGTTTCGGTAATTTAGGGAAATATTATTAAGGATAAAATATAAACCATGGATATATTTTTCGATAATCTACTGATTTTTTCAACTTGCTTTTCAGATTTAGGAGGAGTGAATTACTTAAATTAGTACATAAAAATAAAATTAATGATTATTTAAATAAACTAAAGAAATAAAGAAAATAGCGGTCTCAAACGTGACTTTTTCTTCAACAAGCCAAAATAGCTCCTGTACGGTAGGTCCTAGAGAAAAAGATTATATAAAAAAATATTTTCCATTAAATTTCTTATCAGGATATTTTCGACAAATTTTCGATTTAAATAACACCAAAAGAGTTTAAGCGCGTCAAAATGTAACATTTTTTTCTCGAGGCTGAAAAAAACGTTACTAACCAATTCAGGATTAAAAAGAACCGACTTTTTCATTTAAATCAATATAGCTCCTAAACTGTATGTTCTAGTCACAATTATATTTTTATATATATATATATATATATATATATATATATATATATATATATATATATATATATATATATTCCATTCAATTTCTAATGAAAATACTGTAGGGATATTTTCGATCCGTGGAACACAAACAGAGATAAAGGGTGTAAAAAACTTACATTTTCGTTGATAGTGAATACCTCGATATTAAATAGACAACTCTTAATAAAGGCAAGATTAAGAATCAGAATTCTTGTCATTTGTTCACTTAATTTAACCCTCCAGTAGTCGCAACCGATCTGAGAAATTACCCAAGGTATTTTTTGCGCAATATTCCGAGTAGGATTTTAAATAAGCGACTCAGTACCTTCCAACTAACATTCCTCGAATGCATTAGTGACGTCAAATTCTCAATTTTCTCTCTAGATTTTTAGTTATTTAGTTCCTATTCCGCTGTTACCGGGACAAGATCTATTAGGCTCATTGCGACTACTGACGCGACAGATTTTATTCTATCATTATTACATTATGAATCGTAAGCACACCTACGATTTAGAAAACCCAGACGAGAAATGATACGTAAAATCATTCTATGTAATACGGAGAATAATAGTGATGTAGAAAATTTTGATAAAAGTGAGACAGATTCTGAATCTGAAACAGACGTTGTTGAAGAAAGAATTGAGCATTCAGAAACTGAACACAAAGATAATGTATCTAGTGATAAGGAATGCATCACCAATAATTCATTTATACGTAAGAATTTATGTTTCATATATGATAGAAAAGAGGATGCTCCACCTGAAGCAAGTCATGAATGACACGGCTCTATAAGACGAAGTTGTGAATTATGTGAAAAACGAAGGCAGACTGAATACTTTTATGAACAATGTAAAATGAATTTATGTTTAGAACATTCAAAAATTGCCTATCAATCAAAACTATATAAATAAATTTAGTGTAGTAAATAATAGTTAAAAAGTTGTGATAACAGAAAAATAGTTGAAAGTTGTTATAATAGGTAAATAATATTTGTATTACTTATTTTATTAATGTGTATTATTATGTGCATTCCTTTAAAAATCAAATAAAGTAAATGAGAAAAATAAAAGTGATGAAATTATCAGTAAAATGATTGAATTTCATGAGGTGATCTGTCAGATCGTTGCGATTATTGGTGTTAGTCTTAGGGTTGCGACTACTAGAGGGTTAAACAGACTGCTTTGTTCATAACTACTGCCATTAACGAAGGTACAATACCTTAAAATTGTCGAAAATAAAGTATTGTGTAATCAATACTCTACGGTAAACATAGTTCAGGTAATGAAAAGCCATATAATTTAATAACTGAACCCCTTGGAAGATTATTAATAATGAACCGTACGGTAAATATACCAGCAGTAAGCCAAGGCGTAGTTGTTAGGCTGGTTTTAGATCATGGATGGAGGGAGATTAAGTTGGCATAGAGCCATAGAGTTTTCTAGGCCTTTTTATTCATTTATTTCACAAGGCTCGAGTATCGATTACTTTATACATATAAGCCCATACTTGTCATATATTTGGGGCCCGGTTACTCTCTTAACGAAGCCAAATGATTTTGTATGAAATGAGGGCAAAATAAACAGGGTATATAAGTTGCCAACAGCCCTCTCTATCAGCTAAAATATAGTCTCTGGTTTTATTATTGGTAAAAAAAAAAAAAAACAATTTTTTTAATCAAACTGTTATCCATATATTATAGTTTTTTAAATAACATATTGTTTGAAAATTGGTAGATTTTATTTATGCGAAACCTCCCTGGAACTATATAGACAATGAGGTTAAAATTTGGTACACTTTGGTTCAATAGTTTTCATTATTTTTATTTTTTTCATTATTCAGTATTTTTAAACATATTTAAATTAAAACAAAAAAAAATGTATGTGCCATCCGATCATATATAACAAATTGTGCTTACATTGGATGACTTCTAAGTTATTATTGTGAGGTGAGATACTTGATTTAAATTGCTTGAAAATACATTAATAATTGTATTTTTTTAAAAAAATATATTTAAAAATGTGATGAATGACCAGATAATTACTAACAAACATTTACTGATAAAGCCGTCCCTTATCTCGGTTCCATCAACAAATGGTGATGAAGACCGAAGGGCCGGGTATAAACTCGTATACCATATCCCATCAGATCGTTGGGAATCAGCCAACTTCAGCAGGGGACTAGAGATCACGTTATTATGGGGACCGCACGAGGGGACTGTCCTCCCAAGATAGGGTCCAGGGATGGGACTGCCCTCCAGGAGTATGAATGAATAATTAAACAGGGCACTCCAGTTGTCTCTCTGGAGTCTCCAGGGATCGGCGGCTGGTTTTAGTAGATGTTCCAATACGTCGGTTAATAATGCCAAATTTCAGCCAGCATAATTTCAACCTAGAAATAATGTAAACGAAAGAATCTATGTTATATGTTTTTATATTTATAAACATATGTTAAAATATTATTTTATATGTTTAAACAATATATGAACCGGTAAATTAGTCTGAATTAGTTTTAAATTTAACTATTATATTTAATTACACTATTAAATTATTAGGTTATTTAAATTTAAATTTTAAGCAATATCGTCACTTTTAATTTATCTTTATTATTTTATTTCGTATACGGATTAAAAAATAATTAGTTAAAAAGAAAAAAATGTATATCGAAAATTCGTTCATAGTTCCATCACCCTCGGGTTTGGGATGTTCGGTAATCGTTCCTAATGTATTTGATTTCGCTATGTTATCACAGAAGATCCACGATTGTTGTTTATTTTTTATTTATAAAAAATATTTTTACTTAAAACGCTAAAGCGATAATACAATCGTTCTTAAATGATATTAAATGAAAACACAAAAATCTTCTTTTACCCATCCAAGCATCCTATTAAAATGAGGAATAAAATATAAAATGGAATGAAATAAAACACAATTTCATTATTTGGACTTTCAAAGTTAACTTCAAAATATATATACAGGGTGTCCGGAAGATCGTTGGCCAAAAAGGTATCTCGGGTAGGGAGGTTCATTTTGAACCTATTTAAGGTCACTTACCTATTTACAAAGTCTCACGGTTTTTTTTTTCAAATTTGTTTGTAAAAATGGCCAAATCCAAACATCCACAGAAATAAGAAAAAGATATCGTTCCTGTATTAGAAATAATAGAGATCAATTTGAGCAATATCTGTGATACTCTACAAATTAAATTTATGAATAATTTAAAATTTGTTTAATTTTGTTCCCTTATTTTTGTTTACAAAAATGTAGATAAAGTTTACTCTAATAAAATCCACATTCCGAGAAATAAAGATATGCCCAGGTTAAACATATATAGTAGGTTAAACATATACAGTTTAACCTATGCTATAAAGAAACATAACTATTTGTTACGTTTTGCAAAAAAAAATATGATTCGATTCATTATTATTGTCAGTGTGCTGGTGGCGCACTTTTGTTACTTTATAAAAAAAAAAAAAAAAAAAAAAAAAAAAAAAAAATAGAAAAAAAAACTATATGTGCTGCGTGCCAGCAAATGGTATTTTTTTAAAGAGTATTAACTAGAAAAGTTTTTAAAATAATTTGGATTCGTCTGTTGAGCTTACTTTTTTTTTTTATTGAACTTGAAGTTCATAATTTTTTTTTTTGCCTTTAACAAGATTTAACGATCTCTCGTTTTGTTGGTATTTGTTTTTGCACCATATCTTTTTTATTTTACATGGAAAATGTATTAGTAATTAGAGCAAAAAAAAAATGGCGTTGATATATCACTAAACAACAGAGTTATAAGGTATAAATGTTTGGTTTTGGTTATTTTTTAAAAAAAAATCATTAAAAAAAAACCGTAAAACTTTGTATATTGGTAAGTGACTTTAAATATGTTCAAAATGAACCTCCCTACCCGAGGTACCTTTTTAGCTAAGGATCTTCCGAACAACCTGTATATATATATATATATATATATATATATATATATATATATATATATATATATATATATATATATATTATATTCACTATATATATACATATATATAGTGAATAATAAATATAATACATAGTAAATTTAAACGATCAGTAGAAAACAAGTGGTTACTAATAAAATCATTAGAACTATATTGTTAAAAAGTTTATTATTGTTATATGAAGAATAATAGCTACCTATCTGTCTTAATAATATCCGCTTAGAAGTACCGTAAATATTTAAAAGCGCCTAAGCGACTGCAGGAGAGATAAATCAATAAACTAAGAACACTTCCACTGAAATTTCAATGTAAAAAAATCGTAATAATTTATAAATTTATTATAATTTAATTTATAAATTATTTCTGTTTTTCATTAAAAGTTTAATGAACAGTATTTATTTAATAAATGGCTAATGGCCCTTATTCGATTACTTCCTGGCTGTTGTTCCATTCCCTCTCTGCTAACAAAGGCTTATTGTTATAGGACCTTGCAGGGCGGGCACCTGTTGCAGCTACAGGTGACCTAATAAAAAATTAATGTGCCAGGTGCTGAGTCGAGGGCTTTGAATCATTACTGAGCCTTTTAAAATCCCTAAATGGTCACTGCGCAGTTCTGGATCAAGTTGAATCTTAGATTATACAGTCGAGGCACATAAGAATGTTTATTATTTTTTTCCTTAGAACTGCTTCGCAACTTAAATTTTTGCCTCTATGTGCTTCCGAAGCTTTATTTTTTTCTTTTACCCAAATAAAGTATGTGAGTTTCAAATTATTTACAATTTATCACTCATCCGTCGCAGAGTGAATCTAGCGGGACAAAAGTCTGAAAGCGATCGTATGGATAATTTAATATTTTTTCTCATCCAGAACAACTTGAAGTGATTAAAACAAGGTTGTTGAAAGGTTGATAAAACATTTAAAATTTTATTTTTGACTTGTTGTTTTATTAAGAAAAAAAAAACTTCACAAAACCATTTATTGATTTATCGGTGATTATATAAATTTAATTTTTTAAAAATGAATGATAATAATGTCAATATTATGACTGGAAAAACACCTCTGTAACAACTAAAAATTTCTCTTCAGTAATAAATAAATAGAATTTATAATATATATAAACCAGGACAATGTGTTATCAAACTATAAGCTTTAACACTTTAATACTTAATTTCTATCTTAAAACGAGCAGAACTCAAACGCATTATATTGTTTTAAACTTAAAAGAAAATTATAGTCTATAATCATATGATGTCATCTTAGATCGAGATTATCACTATCACCACTATCTTGTTCACTAAGTAAGGGTGCCATACTCGTATCTGTCTGATATTGCAAGCAAGTTGAGAAGATTATTACCGAAAGTCGTATTTTCCTCAGGTAGTGGTCTGTATGAGTAAATTAAAGGATCAGACGAAATAAACAAATTATTCATAATGTCAGTGTTGGTTCCGAGGAAAATGTTCCCTGTATCTTTTTATCGCTTTGTGTTCGCTTTTTTGACATCCTCTGTGAGTTCCCCAATTGCAAATTTTTAAATTACATAATTGACCAGATATATTTTTCTTCCTGGGAATTATTAAAACTGAAACCTCCAGCTCGTAACGCTTCAGCCAATTCCAATAGCGCAACTGAGAGTTCTCCGCCTAAAAGACAATTTTTGGTGCTACTGATAAACGGGCAAAAACAGGCAGCCAAATGCAATAAATTAAATAAAATTAAATGTCCCCAGACATACAAAAACATAATTTAAGATCTACGTTCACCTACGTAAAACGTTTCCGATTAAAACATGAATATGTTTTTTTACTTGGGGACTATTTAATTGGCGTACCGTCTGAGTATCTAAAATGCCGTAAAATTAAAAATAAAATATACTAATACATACTATTTTAAATGCATGCAAAATTCATCGTAAAAAAGAATGTAAAAAAAGAAGAAATAAAAAAATAAGAAAACGTATTACGATGTTCACTGTCGAGAGCTTGAAAGAATACTAACTTAATTCTCAAATCGTACAGGATTAAAGTGGTATTAGTTCGTTATTTATTAAAATACTTTATTGACATTTCCTCAGCTTCGTTTTATGTCTTCCAGCATTTAGCTAGTTAGATCAACCACTTTCTGCATCAAAAATTATAGTGTATGATATATGCGATGATTTTTGAGTTATTAGCTTCGTTAGGAGTAGTTAGAAGGTAAAATTCTCCGCCCCTGGATGTGAGCTAACGGTGGGGGAAGGGGAGAAGTTCCATGATTTTTCGATTATATCTCTATAGTGGTTGACTCTAGAAAAATATGTTACAGATAAAAATTAAAGCTAATTAAATTTCCTATAAAATTACTTATATATATATATATATATATATATATATATTTATATATATATATATATATTGTCGAAATTCCGACGGTTTTCGAGTTGTACGTTATTGAATACTGGTTATTCTCGGGGAAACAAATTTTACTTTACATTTTGTCAAACATTTACTTCTTGTGCCTTCCACGATGGTTTCTCAGAAAAAAATGTCAGAATCAATATTGGAGAACCTTAAAACTAATTTAATTTTATATATGGTATTTGAAGCAAATATTAAAAAAAAAAGCTGAAATTTTGTTTGTTTTTTCTAAAATTATCGATTTTCAATAACGTATATCTCGAAAACCGTTGGAATTTCGACAAGAATATATAGAAACAATTTTATAGAAAATGTGATTATCTTTTATTTTGACATGTTTCATATTTCTCTAGAGTCCACTGTTTTCGAGATATAATCGAAAAACACAAAATTACCTTCTAACAACTCCTAACGAAGCTGTGAAGTCAAAATTTATCGCATATTTTAGGCTCTCTACACCCCTCATTTCAGCAATCATTGACTGGACTCTAAAAAATTGGTAGAAACATCGACAGAATGGTAGTCTGGCCAATCCACAAGTTTATAGGAATATTATTTATCTATATAATGATAGTTGAAAGTATTTCAGTCTAGTTTATTGCTTCTTCTGTATTTTTTATTTTATTTTTTTAATCCACCGGATGAGCAATATTATTTTAGATATATGGTCTGATTTCTACCATCAAACATTGAGTGCTTAATATCTAGTTAGATCTCTTATTTGTCTTCGATATTGGAAGAAATACCAAAATTTTTTTGGTGATATTCATCCAAAAAAAATCTGGAATTATTTCTGTGTTTCTTTCTTTGCCATAAATGCTAAAAAATTGATATCTGTTTGGCTCTTAAAAGAAACGTATTTATTTTAGGATAGATAAAGTGAAAAATTTAAATTAAGAAAAAATAAATTACTTTTTATTGTTTTGTTTTTTTAATTTTAATTTACCTATATATTGATTTCCATATTTATTAAAATTTTCTGTAGTATAAAAAAAAACCCGAATAAAAAATCCGATATCGTGCTCAGTAAAAAGGTATCATAATAGTACTTCTGCTATGACTTTTCTTGTGGACAAAAAGAGATAATCTCATTTTTCCCACTATTAAATGATGAGCTAGCAAATTAAAAGTTAATTTTTTTCCTCAAAATTTTCATCTAGTTAAAAAAAAGGAAAAGTTATGAAATTTTTGGAATTAAAAATCTGCGAGACTGGTTTATAAATAAATTAAAAAGTTTTTAATATCTTATCAACCTAAATGGAATACTTTTTGAATTTACATTAAAATATAAATGCTTAAGTGGAAGATCCATTTGGTTATTATTTTTTTCAACTCAAGATACTATATTTTATTTTTAAGCTCCCATGAAACGCTAAAATACCTGCCGATTGTTTTTTTGTTTTTGTATTTTTAGAAATAAAATAAACAAAAATCTGGATCGAATTCAGATACACACAGTTCCGAAAGTTCCCTGGTAAACCCAATTAAATAAAAAAAAAAATTAAATAAAAATATTACATTATCAAATAAAACTTTAAACTTGTGCTTAATAAATTATGGATAAATTTATGTTTAGGTAAATTACTTCACTAAGGCCATTTATATTAAATTAATTAATGTTTTAATATATATTTAATTTTGTAAATGCATAACATCTTTTAATATTTTATTATTTAAAAATTAAGTATTTGACAAGGACTTTAAATCGTAATCTCTCTTTTCTCCCAACTCATTATCTCATTCTTTATTCTCTCCATTCCGACAGATTTTTCCAAGCCAAGCGAAGTTCAGGAATTTCTTCAATGTCCCCAATTAGCCCAACGTTAGTCTGGAGGTCCCGGGAGAATCACCAAGACCCAACAATCGTCTCTAGAGGCGATATTTCTTTCAGCACCGACCAGCTTACAATCCTCTAGTTTTTCTCATTTCCAACTGCTCCAACATTTACAAGGGTTCAAATCTCCCAATAAATTATAAAAGATTTATTTGCAGGACAGTAATTAGACAAATTTGGATATACGGAACTGTGCTTTAGGGATTTACTAAACCTTATAATTCTTCTTGTATCCAATCCTTCCAATCCAAAATATTTCACTTAAGGTACGCATGATTGTATAGAAGGATCAATACAATTAGGATTGATGAATTAATTGCCACTTCTATTGAAATTATTTTATTTTGAAAACTAGTTTCGAATGGTAAACATTCATCTTAAGCTCTAAAACAAACAAAATTTTTTCAACACATCAGTACTATGTTACATAGATTATATATAATAAAGTTTCTTGTGATGTAAAGGCACTCACCTTCGAGGTAACTAAAACACTGAATTCGTGAGAAGTAAAAAGGGAGGGGCAGGTAGGTTAAGTTTTAGATTTACAATGGGGTTTCCCTTATGACTCATTGGGTTTTTCCGTTCCTATGGGAAACAAATTTAAAATGGGGCTATTGGATATGTTAATCTGATCACTTAAACAAAAATCTGGATCGGTTTTAAACGATTTTATTATTTCTAGTGATTCAAAAGTATTTAATTTTAGGCTGTTTTCTACTTGATGTAATATTTTTACTCCCGAATCTTTATTAAAATTATGGTTATTTTTATTTAGATGGAAAGCGAAATTGGAATTTTGGGTCTTATTAGTGTATGCTCTTATATGTTCATTTACTCTTTGATTTACCGATCGTCCGGTTTTTCCCGTGTATTTTGCTTCACAGTCATTACATTTATTTCGTATACGCCGCTTTTTGGAAAGGGTCTATTTTGTCTTTCGGTGAAGGGAAGTATGATGACAATGGTTTATCTATTTTAAATGCAGGGTTTTAACCTAATTTTTTTAATTCTTTCCCGACTTTAGCGGTTATTGGGCCGTAGTATGGTATCAAAATATATTTTTTAGGGGTAGCTTTATCCTCTGGGGGTGTTTTGTATATATTATTCATATTATTATTATTTGTATTTATTTTCTTAAAATATTATTGTTGTTTTACTGTCTCCGTTGTTGTTAGGTATAGTGTGAATTGTTTGTATTTTTTTTTGTTATAATTTCGTTCATTTAGCGGTATATTTAAAAGGCGGAATATCATGCTATGAAATGAAAGTTTGTGTGTTGTTGGTTAGTGGTCTTCTGGCATTGTTGTTGTCTATAACTACATCTGTGTGTGTGGGTTTCCTGTAACGTGTATATATATATATATATATATATATATATATATATATATATATATATATATATATATATATATATATATATATATATATATAATGTTAATAAAGACTCGGGAGTAAAAATATTACATCAAGTAGAAAATAGCCTAAAATTAAATACTTTTGAATCACTAGAAATAATAAAATCGTTTAAAACCGATCCAGATTTTTGTTTAAATGATCAGATTAACATATCCAATATCCCCATTTTAAATTTGTTTCCCATAGGAACGGAAAAACCCAATGAGTCATAAGGGAAACCCCATTGTAAATCTAAAACTTAAACTACCTGCCCCCCCCCCTTTTACTTCTCACAAATTCAGTGTTTTAGTTACCTCGAAGGTGAGTGCCTATGCTTGATTTCTTGTCTTATCTTTTTACAAAAATCTTTAGTATATATAATCTATGTAACATAGTACTGATGTGTTGAAAAATTTTTTTATGTTATAGAACTGAAGATCAATGTTTAGCATTCGAAACTAGTTTTCAAATAAAATAATCTCAATAGAAGTGGCAATTAATTCATCAATCCTAACCAAAATATTTCGTAAAATCCTCAATGCTATTTATTATGTCAGAAACAAATGTATCCATATAGACCTTAATGTTCCTTACATTGCTGAGTAGGCCCAAACCAGAAACATATTACATTGACATGTTATTGTAATCATTTTCCTCAAATTTACTTGTTTAATATAATTTATATATATATCTAAAGGAACTAAGAATTATAAATTCTTACTATTTTATAGTTTTGAACTATGCATACTAACATTAAATTCCAACTAAAAAATTAGATTCGTATGTGCATTTGATTTCAATGGTTGGAATGAAACGAGTGTACCCGGTGTCCGTCTATTCCTAAACTGAATTTTCGAAATATTTTTTATATTACGTAGCTGCATTTTACATTTTACATAAAATATCTAGCCAAACATGAAAGCACTCGATTGGTATGAATTTCATAACGAAGCGGAAAATGTAAGAACTTAATCCAATTTAATTCATGGATACTAAAAACAAAAATTATTTTGCAATTACGGATTAAAAAAAAAAAAAATTGACTGAGTTTTAATGAATTTTCTGCCTTTTAAAAAAATATATAGTTACATAACACTAGAACTACTTTTTTTTTACTCATTAATTATGGTCTCTAAAGCTAAAGAAGATAGATAAAATATCATTCCCTAAGAATATAAAAAGCAGAAAGAAGGGAATATGCACAAATTTCTATTAAATAGAGGATTGAAGAAACCGGGGGTTATGAAAACAAAAAATAAAACCGATCTTACGAAAACATACGATTGTTGTGTTGTTAATCAATATATTCTATAAATATAACTTCCGTTTGAAAAAAAAAAAAGTAGTATTTAATAGTTCAATAATTAACTATTATGATTAATGTAAGATATTTTAGTGAACTATTAACGCCAATCCATTATCATACTTTGTTTCGAATCTAATAAAGTAATAAATTAAGTGTTTTACTGAGTAAAAGCATCCAATTAAGTTTGAAAAACTCACATATAAGTGTTTCCAATACTATCCTTCAAGTTTATATCGTTTAAAACTGAAATTTCCTAAAAACGAATTATTGAATTGTTAATAAAAAAGTAAATGGATTTCAAAAACAAAACAAGACTTAAGTTCCTTAAAAGCAGATATCCGCCAGGACTAAACTTCCCGCAAGTCGGACTTAGTGAAGTTCCAGAACTTAGAAGTTTGGTTTTAAGAGAAAACAACTCCCACTTTGGTAACAAGGCTTTCTGTAATCCATTTTAATATTCTTGTCCGTAATCTCTGCTCCCAGTTATCTTGTTCTTTTCTTCATTTTGTTAATAGTAAATCAGAAAATAAATGGCTTAGTTTAAAGCATGTCAAGAAATTGAAAATAAAATAAAATAAACCTACGTTTACCTAGAATAAAACAAATTTTACAGATAATTAATGAATGATTCATTTTTTATAAGGTTCTTTTGTTTAATTGTGAATTTGTACCATTCTTTTTCTCAAATAAAAACACGATTACACCCAAGAATATTATATTGATGTGATATATTTATTTGTAAATGTTTACGATAAAGCAGATAATTGGGATGTAAAGTCTAAAAAACATTATTGAATTGTTTTAATTTATTGCGCCAACGCACAGTGGGGCGAGCCTACGTAATTTGTTGGATATTGGTTAAAAACAAAAATTTATATTTATGACTTGAATTGTTTATAAAATGTTTGCTATGGTCATTGTCGATAAACAACAGTATATTAAACATATTTTTATTACGCACTAACAGGAAAAAAGATAGATATAAGTACTATGTTTGTTTGAAAGGTTCTCGCAAATTTCCCGTTTTGTTAAATTGCATTAGAAGTTGTGTACACGTCCGATGTAAATTTTTTGCTGTTCACAGCTTTAAGCATGATAAAACAATCGGAAATAAAACATTTTCCTGTGAAAATAATAGTTACAAAAGATATTATGTATTTAAATTTTAAAATTTAAAAAAAAAAAGGAAAGATTTTTGAAAAATGTTTAAACTTGTTTAAGTCGAAACTCATTTTAATTCAAAATATCGATTATAAAAAGTAACTCAAGATCGAAATGGTCTGCGACCACTTGCGACCTTGGAGAATATTTGGAATTAAAGATATTGTTAACGTATTAATTGGATTTGTTGAACTCCTTCCTCTAACATTAATAATCTTCGCTTTAACCATTCTGTTTTGACTGTTTATATCTGTAAAAAAGTATAGTTTCAACTGCGTTTTTTAAGTGCGTGAGTTGTATTTGGTTTTCATTTTTTATTGATTTGGCTTGGATTTTGGCTGTGGGCTTGGATTATTAGAAGATAGTTTCCCGAAGCTGTGGAGTAGCGAGAAATGGACTTCAAAAATGTTATCCTCAGGTATTCACCAGTAAAAATGCTTAAAATTGATGTCCGAATAGGACTGAATGCGTTTACACGACGACTTTGAAGGAATGGATCCAACGATAAAATTTCGATAACCATAGTATAGGAGCCTGAGGGTCTTAATTTATTACTTCAATTTTATAACTGTTAATATTTCATTCTATTCAGTTTCATTCCGTTTTTGGTTGGGGGACAATAATTAAAATAAATATTACCTATCAGGTTTCTGACAAACCGCAAATTGTTTTATTTTTTAGAAAATCTAATCGACGAAAAAGGCAGAAAACACGTATAACGGTAAACTGATTGATTTGCAGATTTTTTAAATTCGATAGAGCGCATCAAAAATCATAGAATATAATATCCCTCGAATCAAAACACAAACAAACGAAAATTGGATTTTTTGTACACATTATTGGTTAACAGAGCAAAATCCTGAAATAATGGGGGAAAAACTTCAGATTCGAATTCTACACCATTAGAAACATACACATATGAAATTTGATGTCGATGCAATAACTTTGAGAGGCTCAAATGTCTAGCGATGCGATGTCCAGAAAAAATACCATTTCCACTGTGCAACAGTTCGACTAACAGCGTAAGCTAAAAAAAGCTGTATGGAAAAAATAGCATTCCATAATTATACATTTAAAATTGAAGCTGCACGTAGATTTCGACTGCTACAACACTAACTTGACAAACGTTCAAATCTCCCGATTCACCGTAAGAAACTTGTCTATATGAGGATTATCAGACCTATTTGGACTTACGGTATAGAATTGTGGGGATCCACTAAACCATCGAATTCTTCCAGCATCCAATCACTCCAATCCAAAATCCTTAATGCTACTTACTTTGTCACAAATGAATTAATCCATAAAGACCTTAATATCCCATATGTCGCCGATTTAGCACGGACCAGATACCTCTCCTTTTATAATAAACTTAACACTCATCCAAATCCACTTGTTGCACAGCTAGCTTCCCATTCCGTTCCTGGCAATCCTCCGAGGTGTCTGAAAAGAAGATAGCCTCGTGATCTTCTTTTGTAAATATTCATTAGAGTACTACCAATGGGTAGATCCTCAGCAAGTTTTATTCATGTCATTATATCTGATATATACCGCATATTTACTGGATGTGTTTTCTAATACAGTTGTAAATTTATATTAATAAAATAAGTAAAAAAAAACATTTAAAATTAATTTTTATTCATAAATTTTATTTTAATGACAACCAGTGAATTAAAATAATATTATAAATGAAGTAATTATAAAATAATTTTTTAATGTGATATATTTAGGAATTCTAGTACCAGAACTGCCAACCAATGTTAATGGATATGGGGGCTTTAGAAGTTTTTTATTTAGAACTCAAGCGATGGAAGAAACTGAGCTCCTTTAGATTATTAACAAGATTCGTGAATAAAAAAGTAACATTGATCTTTAAGAAACATTAATAATTAATGTTGAAGGAATAGATATAGGTGACCACCATCCATCGACTGCATCATGATAGCAAGCTATTCGGTATCCTTACTATTTATTCAAGGTAACGATAAATCGAGGGTTTAAACATTTATGCCAAAAAATACCTACTTGTTAACGAAATTTTAAAACTATTTTAAATGTTTAAATTGGCTATTTTAAAGGATAAATTTTAAGTAGCATTATTGAGCTGTTTTAATACTTCATATATATTTTTTGTAATAATCAAAACAGCAGCTCAAAAAACGAGATAACTATAAACGGGTGGTAGTATTCAGATGGGGTGAACTATTTTTGATTGACAATTGAATGGTATGCGATTTGAAAATATACAATAATAGTATGGAAAAATAATTCATTAAAAACTACAACGCAGTCTAAATAAATGTTAAAAAAACAAATATAATGGTAAAGTAATTGTGGCTTACTGTCAACAATATACAAACGAATGTTAACTAGCGTTGTTAAATTATCATAAAAAAAAAAAAAATTATAGCTACTAGGATATAATAAAAGCCCCCCGTTACGGCTTCGCCCGCTCTCTTGAGAATCATATTTTTACACACAATATAAAAAGCAAAGGATCGACATTTTACTTTGTTAATCATTTTTATCTTGAAAAAATAATTTTATTAATTTAATCTGTGGATTTTAATTTCTAACCATAAAATAATATGACAATGTAGCACACCTCGTTTCTGTTACTCAACATTGTACATTTAAACATTTAAATTTTTACTACTGTTTTAAAAGACGTTTTACCATTGTAAACTCTTTTGCTGAATGGTGCAAACCACATATCGGTAGATTTTCATACTTCACATACTAAAATCTTTTTAAATAATTTAATTGAATATAAGTAAATTTTATTATTAATTTCATGCTCTATATAACATTGTAACATAGCAACCTCTCATACAGAATGGCGCTCATACCACCAATCGGTCAGTTTTTAAACATCACTTTTATCCACATATTATCTTCTTTTTTTGTTTTTTTTTATAAACAATATTTATAAATACTGAAATTATCAAAACTAAAATTGCTATCAATGTTGGTGCATTATGCAGGCAAGAATTTCACCTACTGATTTTTTTCATATTCGAAGGTAAGAGTTTCATTTTTATTTTTTTCAAGTGTTTCCTCCCTATTTACTTTAACCAAATCACATGGAACTTTGTTGGATTAATAAACATAATAATTTAATCAAAGCAAGCAGTATTTTAAAGAAAAATTAAAATTACGAAATTTGAAATTAATATGGTTTATTTCAATTCTGCATTAGATGACACATACCCGAAGAGATTGCAGTCTTGATTTCTAGTGAATTGATGTCGTTAGGCAAAAATATATTTAATTCAACTCCTATTGAATCTTCACTGCGTGAGACCAACTTCTTAAAGTAAGTTTCAGTCATGCTTTTTAAAAGAATTATAGATACGTCAATTCAATTAGTCTTTGAATATTTCATAGAAAAGTAGACTGGTTGTTTTATAACAATCTTAATAATTTTGATTGATATATAACTCTTGTAAATATGGACCTTACATGAGTCTTAAAAACATAAAAAAAATTAACACACAGTTACGAAGGATGATATATTTACTGATTTTTAAACTTAAAAAAAAAAAAAAAAAAAAAAGGAAAGGTCGAATATATTGAAATATAGAAATGAATATAAAAGTTAACTAAAAGGTCCGAAAAAACACTATCAAACATAAAACACTGTTCTGTATCAAAATACTCCTTTCAACAAAAATGTTGTTTTTTGTTTTGAAGTGTGGTGTACACGAACCCTAAGTCAGAAGGTCTCGATCAGGCACCTTGTTTTGTAAAATTTGTGTGTTAGGTAAAAAAATTAGGTGCTTTTTATCATCGAAAGCATTTACAAACAATGTTAAAAAAAAAAAAAATGATTTTAAAGCTTTTATAAAATATAATAAAATGAAAAAAGAAATGTGCATAGGTATTCGATTTTGTTGCAAAAATGAAATTGTTGAAGAATTGCTTTTATCATGTGAGGCCAAGGGTTGCAACTTGTCCTCAAAAATTCATTTTTTGTATTTCCCTTTCATTTTTTTCCCTCCCAACTTAGTTGCAAATTCAGATGAACACGGAGAACGATATCATCAAGAGATAGCGCAAATGGAAAAAAAGGTATAGCGGTAAATGCAATGAGAAGATTCTTGCCAACTACTGCAGGGCACTACAACGGGAGACACGTGATGTAAAGTACAGAATATACACAAGGAAAGAATATACACATTAATTATGTTCATTATTAAATATTATCATTTTTTACATTACTGTTTTTCACAAAAAAGTGTAAATATCTCCAATCTCTGAAAATGGTGCTTGGTAGAATTTTTTTACTATTGATTTCAAATTCAACACACATAAAAGTCACAAAAAATGTTCATGGGAGTGAAAAAAAAAATTAAATGTAATAAAAGAAAACGCTATTTTAGATTTTTCATAAACGTATAATTTCTCAAAAATGATGTTTGATAAAACTTTTTTGCCTTCAGATTCGAATTCTGAAGACACTGAGAAAACAATTTCTCAAGTGAGCTGTTTTTTTTTGTTTTTTCAGAATATTGTTATTAAAACAACAAGCAGAGCTATTTTTGCCTTTTTACTTCAAATCAAAATTAACCTCAGTAACCTCCCAAAAAAACACCGATGCTCGCCGGGTGACAAAAACTATTCATCGGATATCGATAATCGGTAACACAATATTCTTTGTCGGAAATTCAGGGCTTCAAGTTGCCCTAAAATGTGAACCCTATGCCAGTTTGTTGTCAAAGATATGTACCTGAAAGTTTAATTTCTGAATGTTTAACTAACATGTGTAATTGTTATGTTTCAATTTCCATTGTTTAGAATACAAAACCGGTGTTGTGTATTGTTCAGAATGATTTTTAATGTTAATATGTTTTTGTTTTTTTAAAATTAATAGGAGTGTGTAAAGTGTGTTCGTACTAAAAAATATAATATGTAGTATTGACACTTGGAGGGCCTCAGTCTCAAGAGTCTCACTGATAAAATCTATGAGATTTGTCCGAAAGGAATGAATTAGTCATGCAAAAAGGAATGCCAAATTATACCATAAGAAATAGGAATAAATAGATTCAGTTTTACGAAAAAATACTAAAGTTATTTCCCATATTTATTTACTTATTTTTTTTAATATTGTAACTATACAAGCCATAATACAATATTATAGCGCATATAATAACCAGTTAGCAAAACTAACAAGTAGTTACAAAACCCCATATTCAAATTAATTATTAACTATTTTGCAGCAAATAACCATTTAAAAAAAAAAAAAAAAAAAAAAAAAAAAAAAAGCATGACTAAGGTTGACTTTAATTAAGTTGATCTGACTTTCAATAAAGTGGACTCAATAAGAGTCTAATAGGGTCAATCAAGATCAAGAAAATGCAGCAGGTTTATTTTTAGGAAGTTGAGATTAAATTTAATTTAACTTAATATAATAGTGATATCAATAGAAATTAATACTATATAAACAGATCTTTTTTTTTATTCTATTTTATTAGTATATATATATATATATATATATATATATATATATATATATATATATATATATATTTTTTTTTTTTTTTTTTTTTTAAGGTCAACATCACCTAAATGTTGACGTTAGGACCAGTTTTAATATAATGATACAATCTCCACCAGATTTCCAAATCAAAATCTAAGGAAAAAATCAATGATATTTAATAATTATTGATTTTTATTTTCTATGACATTGAAAATTTAATGAAATAGTTTACACATCCTAACTAATGCCAACCGCCTCATTCCACATTGCTATGATCAGATTTCTAGGTGAAGAAAAATTATAGGAGAACTAATAACAAATTCTGAAATATTATTTCCTCACTCTGACTAATCTGTTACAGAATACGAAATACAAAATATGTGATCACTCATTTCGTTTGATAAGATACTTTGGGATTATAAGGGTGATTAATGGAGTCGCTACGATCATTCATCATAGCCAGCCTCAACAAACTGTCAGGAGGCTGTTTGTTGCATTGTTCCTTAAAGCATTAATGTAGAGATGATTATTTTCCATTTCTAGGGAATTAAAACACAAAATTAATTTTCTCAGCTATATGAAAAACAAACAGTAATGGAAGCTTTTAATTTATTTTTAATCACACTGATTGATCACTTTCATAAAGAAGAATAATTATAAATGTAAGGCTTTAAATTTACTAAATAAATCAACGTCTGTCGGTTAGTAGTTCAAGGAAAAGAGGTAACACAATAATTTGAAATTTAAAATAAATTTTATTCACGTATTAACAGTTTACAGCTGAATGCTAGGCTATTAGTGCAGCGCAAATCATGTGTCATGAAATGCAACAGAGTTGGGAAAACCTTATCTGATAGTCAATAGAATAGTGTGGAATTCAAGTTAAGGGCATAAATCTTTCCCTGATTCATCGAATTAGAGCAAAAACAGATTCAACTTTTCTTAAAAATTCAGCGTTACCTGTTAGCGAATAATATTTTATCAGACCAACTCATTATACTAGTCCCACTGAATATATAATTAAAACTACTACTTTACATGACAATAATCAAGACTATTTGGATATATGGAGTTGAGCTCTGGGACAAAACGTAACCTTTTTATTGTTCTATATCCAATCCTTACTAACCAAAATCCTTCTTAAAATTGTTAACGCTCCTTGTCATAACACAAATAAACGAAATAAATATCCCATATGTTGCAGATTTTTCCCAAGCAAGATCCCTATCCTTCCATGACAAACTACATACCCGCTTGAATCCACTAGTCTCTCAACTTGTTTCTCACCCGATTCCCGAAAAACCTCAGAGGCGTCTGAAAAGGCGACGGCGGAGGGACTATCTAATGAATAACATTTATTTAAGTGCTACTAATGGGGTGGTTCTTTACAAGTTATTGACATGTCGTTGTAACAACTTTTCCGTACATTTACTTGTATTGTATTACGTAATACGAGTATATTGTATATAATTTTGAATATCAATTAATTATAAAATTAAACAAAAATATTTTATTCTTATTATATCATTTTATTTATTTACTACTTTGTTACTTTTATTTTCTTGCAAATAAGGCTTGAATGTAAACAAAGATGTGTATTACTTATTGGCTTTAATCATGAAATATTGTAATATATTTTTAAAATAAAATTAAAAAAAAAAAATCAATTTCTTCCTGACTGGGAAAATACTAATAGAAATAGATTATGGATGTGTCCACCTATAATAAAGTATCCAGGAAGACCTGAATCGAATCTGAACTGGGCATCGACGAACAAGCTAAATTTAAATGCTGAAAAGACCATAGAAATTGAAATAGGTTCGAGTTTCCTTTTAAAAGAACCATATATTCTATTCCCACCCTTTTTCTGAATAGTTATACTATCGAATTCTACTCCTCAGTCAAAAATTATGGAGTCGTTTTTTGATTAAACCTTATCCTGGAAAAACCACGTATCCGAAATATCCCGCCTCACCATCCCTATCCTAAAGTGCCTTAATTTCGTTCGCCACTTTCCTTTCGAAACCCTCAGGTTACTAGTTACCTCTCTCATCTTCCCCTAATTTGGCTACAACTATGCTGAATATAGGGTTGTTTTGGGGGATCTCGAGACCAGAATCAAAAACTATTCAACTGCTTGATCCGTTTTATTTTCGGAATCCCGAAAAGCGCCCACGTTTTGCAGCTTTATGCGGAGGTAATGTGGCTCATTCCTCCCTACCGTCACCAGTATTTCCTGGCATCCTTTCTTTTTCAAACCGCCTAATCTTATCATCCACCTTACACTTCCAAACTCCTTCAACACAAATCCTCAATTCTTATCCGCCAAACCCGATCCCGTCAATCAGATTTGTATCCTCCTGCTCACTGCTCTGCCACTTTCAACGCAATCCGATCCTCTTCTCTAAGGAACTCCATCCCTCTCAACATTCGTCATTCAATTACCTTTCCACTTTCAAATACCACTTCTTTAACCACCTACTATCCACCCAGATCCTGTCCTCTAAAAACTGTATATAGTCTCTTTTCAGCTGTTTAAAATATGAACCATCCATAGTCAAGAAATGTTTCGTTTTGTAAAAAAATATTTTAAATTTTCTGTTATTTTTAATTAAATCTTTTTTTATTTTATTTTATTATGATTATCTGTTTTTTTTTTATAAAAATATTATTTCATTTTAAGGCTCTGAAGGCCCTTGGTTGAACGTTATTTTTTATTCTTAAGCGACTCAAGGGCCCAGAATAAATAAAGAACTTTATTATTATTATTATTATTATCTACTGCTTCTGATGAGAAAACTCGTTTAATTTTGATCCGAGTAATTCCAAAAAATCTAGATCGTGTCAAAAAAGCCCCAACAATTTAAAAACGTTTGCACAACGTGATGTTATTCAGTCAAACCAATATAGCTCTTAGGTAGGTCTTCAATATTATAATATAATCCTATATAATAAAGTCAAAAATATTCTCAATTAAAATTTCTGATGAGAAAACTGTCGATTTGAACGACACCAACTGAGCTAGAACGTGTCGAAAGTTTACATTTTTGAGGATAAGAAAATGATTCAAAAGAATTGACATAGCAGCGTTTTACGTCACGAATAAATAACTACAGAACCCCCAAAAAATACTTATTTGTGACATAAAACAAATTACATAAATTCTTCCAAGATCATTCTTTTATATATTTCATTCTACAAGGATTTATCAACAAATCTTGCAAAAACAAAACAACATAAATTAAATATTTATGACTCAACATTTTTATTTACATTGATATGCTTATAAGTACATAAGTCTACTTATGTACATATGCCTACATATATACCTACTAAGATAAGGATCTAATGAGGAGGTGGGCCAAGTTGGGAATGATTAAGATCCGGCGATATTGCCCTTCGGGTATAGAAAGTGTGGCAATATTGCGAAGGGTTCCAGTTTGCCAAGAATCCGGAATATCGGGCCCTGGAGTCGATGGGAGTCAGCGAAGTTGGTCGTTGTAGGCTTGAAGGAGTTGGTCCTTCTTCTTCCCTAGTTTAACAGACTCATTAGTACCTCCTGAATTCTACTATTAAAGGAATTAGTGGCTTCGGAGTTGTCTAAAAGTTTTCACTTTGTAAATTTCTGGCAGCCGATCTAATTAAATAAGTTATAACGTATATTACCAGGTCATATAATAAATGAAACTTTTTTAAATTAAAATACTTTTATTCAAGATTCTAATTGTATGAAGTATCAAAACAACTAATATGAAACATGTTCTCCAGTTTACCATGACTGCACACTGACTACACACAACCAGAAACTATTCACTACCTTGTTTGTGGTATGTTGGACGTTTGATAGGAAAATAACAAACGGTTTACATACCAAGAAAAAAGTAAAACCATAAAATTTTATACTCATCTTCCTCAAAACTTCAAAACCACTACTCACAAGGGTTTCTTAGGACTTCAATGCAATTTTTAAAAAAAATATGGGTGAGAAAAAGTTTTAAACTAAAAACTGATATTATTTTCAGATTCCTCATCTCAAGAAAAATGTAGAAATGAAATCTTGTCCAAATCGGAAATAATTTTTTTTTACCTTTAAAATTTTGTAGGATTTTAGGAGGCTGTGAATTTCTGAAAAAAAAAAAAAAAAAAAAATGTAAATAATTTATGAACATCTCACACATTTCGCCACCGATTTTTAAGGTCACTAAATTTTAAGGTCATCTAAAAGCCGTAAAACTGCATAGTTTAGCTCTAATCCGGAGGTTGCAGGATTTTCCCTTCTTGAGATATCTTAAGTTATAGCTAACCTCGGATTTTTTCATTGACATCAGTTTTTGTCCACTAACATTGGAGTTTAAATACATGGATAAAAAGTAGAATGCATCCTTATTCTAGTGACGCTATTACTATTGTAATCGTTTGAATACAGCAGCTGTTATGACCGTCAGAAATTGTTGATGAAATCTCAACTTCAGCATTTTAACCTCCTCGAAAGGGGTAAAAAATAAAAAAAAAAATTATTTTGATGAAATTTCACATATAAGATTTTATGGTGCGTTAAGTCGATATTTGAGGTCAGTTGTTCATGAAAAAAAAATTTATTGATTTACAGCGCATTCCCTTGGAAATTTGTCATATTTTTGGAGTTTTTGAGCACCCTAAAGCCGGGTAGTGTCTTGAGCATAACGGAAGTATTTTTATATCAGATAGCATACATAACTGCAAACGTGAAATAATCATTTTTCTATCTTGACTGAGGGCTGAGAAAAAATAATAAAACGTGATTTTCATATTTTATTTGTTTTCTCGGCTCCTAATGCTTATTGGGGTCTATAACTCTAGTTTTGCACTATTGTAGGTCCATACTATCCACACAAAAATCGGCATTCGAATCTGTGAGTTACAACTCAAAACGTCTCCTTGTCAGGCACAAAATGAACACTTATAATTCCTTACTAAAACTTATTTGGACTTACGCATCACAAGTATACAGAATTGCTAAAATTATTAACAAACAGCTTTGTAATAACTTTAAATCGAAAACTTTGTACTTACTAAAATTAAAAATTTAGTTTGCACTCTGCCCATTAACATTTATCTTATTCCTGAGCCACAATGACACTTAAAGAAGTACTATCAAATAAAAATATTTAAAAAAAATAAAATAAAATCGACTTCATTTTTTTTTCGTCGATTAAGTAAACTTTTCGAGAGGTCACTAAAATGATGTATTAGCTGATTTAAACTGTACCATTTTTTAGTGTGCAATCAAAATTTTTGTTGTATCCCTATAAATATCAGAAATTACAAAAAGTATTCCTCAGGGGACTCGATGGCCGAGTGAGTTAGGGCGAGGGTCTTAGCGCGGTCGGTACTGAAGGTCGTGAGTTCGAATCCCACCTGGGCGGCTAAAAATTTATTTTGTGGCGAACACAGTATAAATCTTGACCATCCTATACCAGCCAGAATAGGACTTCAATGGAAGTCTTGGGTCCCAAAAAAATAAATAAATAAGCACTCTCAACGAAACCTTTTAAAGACTTTACCAGGAAAGCTAGGCAATATTTACCTGAGTTAGCAATACTTATGTTAAAATAATATATTTTTTGTGAAATTTAGAAGATATATTCCTTCAGCTCGGAACAACTTAAGGCTTCTACCGGAGTTCATCCACTACTACAATATTCTCAAGCTCCTTACTCTGATAAGATAAAGGAGCAGCCTCGATGTCAGGCTCCTAGAACCTTATCAATTCCAACCCTGGAACTCCCATCCTCAGCCTCAGTCCCCAAACCACATAACTCTACACAACTTACCCCTCCGATAGAAACTAAGGCCACAGTACCAACAACCCGTTCTAAGATAACCTTCTGATATATTTCATATATTTTTTTGCCTCTATTCAAATCCATAAATGACCTTTCACAGTTTCATTGTCTAGTTAAGGAGCATCTCTCGAGTACAAATATTTATTTGATGAGCATCCCCCATCGCGGCTTCGCCCGCTCTCATAACTAAATAACTTAGATAATTATAACTAATAATAAAGTTTTATTTTATTATATCTAAAAATCATTAGGTTGTTTAAGATTACGTGAAAACATAATTGAACATACAATTTTTAATTTTATTGCTTAAGATGGTAATCCAGATAGACAGAGGCTTATTAAAAAACTCTTGCGGATAATGGGTTCTATTATCTGAGCATATATATATATATATATATATATATATATATGTATATGAGTCATATTTTTACACCCAACATCAAAAAGCAAAACGTTTTGATTTGGTAAGTATTTTTATTCGGCAGAAATAATTTTATTGATTTCATCTGGTAGGATTTTCATTTATAACCATAAAAATATATGACAGTGTTGCAAACCTCGTTTCTGCCACTCAACAATGTACATTTTGATTTTCGTCATTCCTAAATTTTACTAGAACTATGGAGATATGAAATAAGAATATGGTAGAGATGGTTTCGATAGTTTTAGCAACTCTATTATGAACTATAATGGTGCAAACCAAATATCGGTTGATTTCAAAACTTCACTGTGATTCACATGTCGCACCACATATTCAAATCTTTTTCAATAATTTAATTGTATAAAAGTAAGTTTTATTATCAATTATCGGCTCTATATAAGACCGTACCTTTCTAACCTCACATGTAGAATAGCACTCGCCGCCTATCGGTCAATTTTCAAAGTTCACTATTATCCAAATATTATCGATTTTTAAAAATAAAAATCAATTGGAAATCTGTAGATTTTATTATTGCTAACCCTTCCCAGGACAATCAAGATAATGTGGTTAAACCTTGGTACATATTGGTTCTGTAGTTTCCCGGTTAGTGATCACAAAAATGGTTTATCCTTTAATATAATAATATAGATGTATTGCATTACTTTTTTAAGTTAATATTTACTATATCTCAATCATGCTCGAACTCAAATTCTTGTTATTTCTGGAGTTCCATTCAATAATTTTCTATGTAATCTCTATGTAGACATCCTTGTCCTAACCATCTTAACATCGGCTGCTTTATTTGGATGACTATATCTATAAGCTTATCATATTTCTTACCAATTTTTCACTGCGGGCTATATAACTTTTTACATAGTTTCCACTTCCAAAGCCCGAGCAGTTTTTCATTTTTTTTTGTAAGCACCCATGTTTCACTTGCGTACATAACGATGGGTCTAATAATGGTTTTGTAGGCTGTTATTTTTTACACACACACACACAGATATATATATTTTACACACTCATATCTTTGTTATATTTATTTATTTATCTGTCCTGTACATCCTTTTAGGGCTGATATTCTTTGTTTATTGTATTCTTAAACATCAATGAAACTAAAGTAGTGCATACAAATAACTATCATCGAACACCTAAGTGGGTCCTTAAGATTCTTCCCCGTTCACTGTAAATGCCTGATTTAATCGGTTTAATAGGAAAGGATCAGCTTGGAAGGGTTATGTCCTAACAACTTTAACTTATTGGCTTTCAATTTGCGGTTATAAAGACTGATTCCTAAGTAAAATTTATAATTCAGTTATAAGTTGCTCTGAAATTCCGAAAGCTCGTATTTATTTATATTATTAGATTACGTTATATGATTATCAATCGTACATGATTCTTAAACCTATTATGTTAAATTCCAGAAAAAAAAATTGAGAAATGCAAAAGTTAATATTTATTTATTTTGTAGTGAAAAACAAGAAGGAATTGAAAAGTAAAAATAAAATAATCGTTTAGTTTATTCAGAAAGTTCTACCGTTGTTCTGATTATTCTATTTCCTACGAATGCTGTTGAGAATCCCCCCCTAGTCTACCGTCTTCCTACCCTAATGTTTTTTTTGTTTTCTTCGAAAAAAAGAATGCCCCTTTAGCTCTAATGCTGCTATTTTTCAATATTGTTGTTTGTTGGAGTTAAAGGTTTAAGATTAACCTACAGTTTACCAAATAACTTACTGACTAGTGGCTTGGAAGGTCCAAATTCATTCCATGGATCCATCTTGAAAATAATTTTAAACCCCTCATGAGGTATTCGCGCGGTTTTTGAATCTTTACCTAAGTTGATACATATAAAAATAAATTAATTCAACCAGCATATTGGCTGTAACAGTGAATTGATGACTATGAAGTCTCTTAGCTAACTTATTTTGAGCACAAAAATCCGAGATGTGTTAAGTACGTTTAAAATCATGAATGAAAATCTCCTTAATCTGCTCAGGAAGAAAACGGAATTCAAAATATCGAAAGCCTCGAACTTATCAACCAGCGTAATCATTAGTATTTATAAAAGTTTCCACCTTTTTCACAGCCTAGAAGCTTTTCCAGCTGTTGGAAACTGCCAGAGCAGCCCTGGTTAACCCCCTAGTTGTAAGAATTCGATACTGTGCACCAATGTCATTTGATTTCAGTGATACTAAAATTCATTACTTGGTGACTATCTAATAATGCTTTCCGTTATGGTTTTATCGTAATTTAGTATGGTTGCGTCCTTAGTTCTGATATTTCTTCATTTTGTTTACCTTGAAGCTTTTAGTGTCTGACTGACATTTTTAATTTTTCAAACTCTTCTTTATCTTGGCTCAATACTTTTACCTCACTTAAAGTTAGCCTTCTCCTAGATCTGAGTTTTATATAAGGTACCTGTAATTATATTCAAGCTAAATATATAAAATGATTTAGGAAAAAAGATAGTTAATGAAGTAATATTGAAGGCAATGGAGCCTCTTGCACAGTTCAATATCAGTAAGCCTAAATTTTTCAAACAATCGCAGTAGTTTTAGCGAATTAAGGTAAACACAAGAGACAATGAAACTAATCAGCTTTCAAAGTTGACATATTCAAATTTTGTAACGCTTTTTTGTAAGAAAAATTATTTAAACTGTGCTCTCATCTCCTTTGTGAGCATCTGTTCTATAAATAGAGGGAGTTCGAAATTCTTAAAATACGGACTAGATGGGTAATAAAAAGAAATTTGAACGATGAAATACTAATAATGTTTAGATTTGAATATTTGTACATATTCGAACAACACCTCCCTTCCCTATTAAACGGATTACAGGCAATTATAAGACTTGAAAATTATATTTTTTAATATCAAACCTTTTTCTAGTATTAAGGAGTAGTTAAACATAGGAAATAACTAGAAAGTTAAAAAAAAAAAATGGATTTTTTAGACTTTTAAAAAGTTTTGAATTAATGTGAGCTGCTCCGATTCTTTATAATAATATTTAAAATTATATATTAAATAAAAAAAAAAAACCCTTACAAAGTTATTTTATTATCTCTTTAATGCCATGTTCCCACACAGCTTGTGGATAGTTAAGCATTGTGCCTGTGTGTTATAATGACGTGCTTATACTTGCGAAGTCATGGTTTCAGTATTTAACATTCGTCTCGTCAATAAAAAAATTCCAGTCTTAAAGGAAAACGGAATCGAAGGCTGCATCGACTTTGTGTTTAATACATTGTTAAAACATAATCCAATCTGTTTAAATATGGTGTTCATGTCATGAGGTAAATGTACACTCCCTCTAGGGTCTTACTTTTCCTAGTTCAGAACCTCCTTGCCTTCACTTCTCTCATTCCAAAAGAAAAACTTCTTCCGATTTTTCAAGTAAGCTCTATATACCAGTTTATCCCCATCTTTTTCTCAATTCCTTTTTCCCAGAACGTTTGTCAATTTTCTTTTTCGGGGCAAAAACTTTGAATATGCATTGATGTATTGCCGGAAAATAATTCAGCTCTCCTTCTCCAGTAAGAGGTTACGACAGATCTGCCGAAACTGAGCCACTTCACTTTAACACCTTAAGGTTGCCGCTAACCATCAAAACTTTTAATATTTAAAAATTATCGTACGTTTGCTAGTTAGATATATTTTAATACAATACAGTATATAGTATCACAACTAACATAAAACAACTTTTCCCTAAGCAGATTTCTAAAGTTGAAAATACAAATAGATAAAATATGTAAACCTACGATGTGTGCCGATTGTAAGGATTTCCTCTAGAGTCTTGGTCACAAACAGTCGTTGAAAAGAATATATGAACCCGAGTAGGTCTGGAGTTTGGAAGTTTAGACGAGGGCCGGAGAGTGACGTGAGTTTGGAAAAGTAAAAGTTTACCCAAAGTTAAAGAAAAGCGGACAGGCCTTACGGTAAATTCGGAAAATAGTAAAATTAACAATGAAAATAGATTTAGAAAGTTAGAGCTGATGTAACGTTGCGTATATTCTTTGGAATATCATTTGAATATTTTATTCAAATTTTCGTTTTGATTTTTGTATTTTTATTTTTTAGTTTGTATACATGTATTTTTAGTAATTTTACTTGCCATGTGTTGTTCCAATCAGCAAGTAACTCTTTAATTTTAACTAGATTTTAATTTAAAATTTTTTCTAGAAAAAGTTTTATTTTTTTTTTTATTCTTTTATTAATAGAAATTTACAACTGTATTACAAAACACATCTAGTAAATATGCGGTATATATGAGATATAATGACATGAATACAATTTGTAGAGGAACTACCCATTGGTAGTACTCTAATGAATATTTACAAAAGAAGATCACGCGGCCATTTTCTTTTCAGACGCCTCGGAGAATTGCCAGGAATAGAATGGGCAACTTGTGCAACAAGTGGATTTGGATGAGCAGTGAGTTTATTATGAAAGGAGAGGTATCTGGTTCGTGCCAAATCAGCGACGTATGGGATATTAAGGTCATTGTGGATGATTGCATTTGTGACAAAGTAAAGAACATATAGGATTTTTCGAAGGATTTGGGATTGGAGTGATTAGATGCGGGAAGAATTCGATGGTTTGGTGGATCCCCATAACTCTATTCCGTATGTCAAAATAGGTCTGATAATCGTCATATATATGAGTCTCTTATAGTGAATCGGGAGATTTGAACGTTTGTCAAGTAGGTGTTGTAATAGTCGAAATCGACGTGCAGCTTCATGTCTTTTCAATCTTGTATGAGGGTTCCAGGTAAGTCTCTTGTCCAGATAAAATCCAAGGTATCTTATCTGTTCTACATTGTTTAATGGTACTCCATTAAAGGATACAAGAGGACAGGATGAGGTAGGTTTTCGACGTAGGGTAAGGGTTATTCTAGAAAAAGTGAACCAAAAGCAGTCCTCGTAATACGTGATAGATGATTTATGGTTATTTTTTGTATACAATGGAAGTTTTACACATGCTAATTATAAATTTGATTATTCAGCAAATCTAAACATTAAACTGGACTAGTAAAATTACTTTTTTTAGAACATATCTGGTGCAATGTAGTGGCTAAATTCTAAGAGAATGGTACGAGAAGCATGTGAAAAATATAGGATTCCTCCTCCCCGAAAAAAACAGAAACCAATTTGAAAAAAAAAATAATAGTATTTATCTAGAATAAAAGTTTTTTTTTTTTGTTTTGCTGTAGTGATCTAATGACTAACATTCAAAATGATTACGCTATTGTTGCTGATGAATATATTTTTTTTCCTGCGAACCGGGAAAGGACCAGATGGATATAATATTCGACTTCTTATGGCACGCTTATTCCTTATTCTCCTCCAATATTCCTTATTCGATTTGACTGCTAGTCTTTTCTCTTTCGTTCATCGACCCCATATCCATGTTTCGTTCTCTCTTCCACAAGAACCCTGATGTTTTAAATTCGGTTCTTGAATCTTTCTCTATCCAGGCAGTCCCCGTCAGTGATTCCAAGTCTCTTCAGTTCTTCCTTCATCTGCTCAACGTAACCACTCTTGCTTTTCTGGCTGTATAACTTATCGAATATCTACTTTTTCAACCTTTTGGAATTCATCCTAACCATGAACCCATTAAAATTTATCTTTTTCTGATAACTATTTTTCTTTCTTATATTTCATTATTTGATCCCAGTCTGCAGCTTCCTTGTGATATCTTTGGGTTATAAATAAAGCAACTAAGTTTATTATCCGTAATTTAAATATAAAGATTAGTGATTCTATGGTTTTCATGAAGAACTCAAAAAGTTCAATTTTTCTGAAAAAGTATTCGCCATGGTTATAAAGTTCGATTTTAGCAGATATTAGGGTTTAAAGAAAAATGGTTAAGTTGTACTTTTTAATAAGGTCTATTTATGCAGAATTGGCGTTTTTACAGTAATTTCAGGACATTGAATAATAACTTTGCCTACTGAAAATTATATAATTTAGATTTATAGACTTCTTCACGACAACCCGGAAATTTTACTAACGTCGAAATCATTATGATTTTTTTGGATAAGTATTATTGATAAAGGATTTTTATTTTAAGACATTCTTTAACATATCGTCGATATTAATGTTAAACTAACGAATGTGAAAAATTGCTTTTCTTATTCCGTTCGTTTATTTTTGTATTCTACATGGTAAATTATCGAATCTGATCGGCAAAGAGCAAAATCACTAATGTAATTTTTACGAATTTCTAGCATTTTACCAGAGGCAGGACTTGTAGAATGTAACGGTATAAGAACGAAATAAAAAAATGCGTATTTTTACATTTGTCAGTTTTACATAACGGCGACGGTATGTACTAGGTCGTTTAAAAAATGCCTGTAGTTTTTTTTGGCAATTAAAATATCTAATGAACTAATAACTTTATCCCACCGTGATGAAAGTTTCTAAATACCGTTTTTAAAAAAATGATTGATCTTTGCTGGTAAAATACTGATTTAATTATAATTCTAGGCTTTGCTGGTTATTACAACATTTTTGCTGAAGACAATTGTCCAGAGATCTAAAAGGGTAATAATTAATGGGTGATAAGTCGGGATAATATGGTAGCTGGGGCAATGTTTTCCAGTAATTTATCTTAAGTCAACATTGCAGTATGAGCTCTTATTTCCCGCTGATAACTTCTGAGGGACCAATCTATCAATACCAATCTATTGTCATTTTTTTTTGCAATTTATTGAATGTAAAAACGAACAGATGAACATTATACACATTGGACTTGAGTGACAATGACAAAAAAAACAACACAAAAAATGCTTGCCGCATCCCATCAGGTGTGAAATATATGATTCACATTGCTGCTCGAAACCACTCAATGCACTTATTTAACATTTCCTCTACTTCTTTGCTTGGAATAATGGAAGAATTAAAAACGTCATCTACATCATCTTTTTCATCACTAGCCTCATTTTGAGCACTAAGCACTTGTTCTATAATTCCTTTGTCATTTAAAATTTCATATGCTACATCCGTACAATCCATGGTTAACCAGCTGCTTACCTCTTGCTTATCTTTTTTCATTTTATAACCTGGAGCAGAAGTTTCTGAGCCTGGTGCTAATGTTTTTGTAGGAAGAGTTTTCCAGTATTAACTGATTCCGGGAATTCGTCAACTGCACTCATATTCCTTTTATCTCTTACTACAATCAATGGAGGGATCGACTCCGGCTTTTTTTTTTTTTTTTTTTTTTTTTTTTTCTACGGAATGATTTACAAAATGTAAAAATATAGTCGTATTTTTTAGGGAAAAATCAAATGAGGCGGTTTAAAGATTAAATAAGTAGCAAGGGGAAAAATGAATTACATACGTATTTATTTTGATATTTATAGTTGCCAATTTAAAAAATAAAAAAAAATAAAAAAAAAATTGACGAATTACAGAATAAGACGAATTATCGAGTGACAAAATAACGAGTTTCTACTATAATGATAAAAATTACACGTCACTTGTTTTAAAGCAACTACCCATTGGCAGCACTTATAAAGGTTCTATATAATGAAGTACTATATTAGAAGGTCCCGAGGCTATCTTCTTTTCAGGCTCCTCGGAGGGTTATCTGGAACGGAATGAGAAGCAAGTAGTGGTACTAATGGATTTGAGTGGTTGTGGTGTTTGCTATGAAAGGATAGATATCTAGTAGGAGCTACTTCAGAAACTTAAGGTGTATTAAGATCTTTGTGGTCTTAAAAATAGCTCAACTTCGTATGTCCAAATTGGTGAAATTGTTATGTAAATGTTTTTGTAATTAATTGAAAGGTTTGAACGTTTGTCAGGTAAATGTTAAAGGATTCGGAAAAGGTCGAATTGAAAATATAATTATAACAAAGACGGTACATACCAAATAAATCATAATTAATGAAAAAAAAAATAACAGGACTTGTGAAACAGTAGCTTGCTGTATTATCAAATAAAGGTAGGTAAATCATCTAATGTAGTAACATCACTGGCCTAATATGATCTAATATTTAAAAATTTGTGACAAACATTGTTAATCCATACTAAACTCCTCCTTTATATTATTTAAAGTAATTCTTTTTTACTCCAGTCTGCATATTTTGTAATATAATATATAATATACAAAATCAAAGGCCAACAGATAATTTTAATGTAAATTAGGATTTTCTTAATCTGAAAAGGTGCTAGCTAGAGGTCAGGTGCTTAGCCTTAGGGGGCTGGATCGAGTTTCCTATTATTCGGGCCTTCATTAGCAACAGATAGCTCTCATTCAGCTCTTGTTTATAATCCTAACCTAATACACGTTTTGTTGTTTAAAAAAAATATTAATAATATAATTACACCTCTTTAATTATTTATTTAAATTTATATATTGTTGTTAGATTATTATTACATTTTATGTTAAACTAGCATCCCAAATCGCGGCTTCCCCACTCTCATAAGTAAAGAACTTTTCACATCCTATGTTCACACACAATATCGAAAAGAAAAGGATCGACATGATTTCGTAATAACTTTTATTTGGCAGAAATAATTTTACTGATTTTATTTCTTTGGAGTTTAATTCCTAACATGTCATTAAAGTATGTGTAGTATATAGTTTATTTTTTGCGAAATAAAGTATTATAAACTGTGAATTATTATTATCCTAATTAAATTTATAAATAGATTCAACAACTAAAAAGCGTTAAACGAAAAGTAATTTAACTGAAGAGTGTCATGAACTTGTTTTAAAGATTTCATTCTGTAAAGTCCTGACTACAAAACTCACTGGTCTAGATATGAATAGTTTATTCCTTGCATTAAAACTTAATTAAAAAAGTTACTCAGCTTTTAAACTTTGAGTAATTTATATTAAATTATGTTCCAACTTCATATAAGAAAATGTCTTGATAAATTTTATATCAGTCTTTTTAATTTATTCACATGTATAATTATTTATACTTGTATACATGCATACATTATTTATATGCTGGATTTTGCAAATAATATGTAGCGTGAGATTTGATCAATATCTCACGCTACATATTTAATATTCATTTTTTAAGTTTTCCCTATTTTAAGACACTTAGTATGTGAGTAATGAGACGATAATGTTAAATAATAAATTAAGTAAATATTCTCTTAATTGATTTATAATTAGATTTCACACGAAATAACTTCGTCCCTACATTTTTCATACAACCTTTGGGGCCTAGTCTTTTAAAACAGGTCTTCGGGAATGAATAAAAAAACTTGTATATATATATATAAAAAAATAAAGAAAACAAAGAATATTAAGATCACTTATCTCTTTTCACTGACCTTAACTAGTTGAGTCGACTTCTCCTAAAATACTGTTATGTTAATAATTGTTTTTACTGTAGGGCTCCTACACAACTAGTAAAATTTTGTAACTCTAGTTTGCAAAAGTTTTCTTTTGGGAGATCATTCTTTATAGAGACACCGACTTTAACCAATGGTTTTAGAGCCGAAGAGTTAAACATCGATAAACTTAATGTAATTTGAGAAGAAGTTGAATTATCTAGTTATGGCTAGTGACCAGAGATATGATCTCATGTCTATTTTATATAAAAATTAAAAAAGAAATACAACAGAGAGTGAGAGAGAGAGAGAGAGAGAGAGAGAGAGAGAGAGAGAGAGAGAGAGAGAGAGAGAGAGAGAGAGAGAGAGAGAGAGAGAGAGAGAGAGAGAGAGAGAGAGAGAGAGAGAGAGAGAGAGAGAGAGAGAGAGAGAGAGAGAGAGAGAGAGAGAGAGAGAGAGAGAGAGAAAGAGAAAGTTAAAAGAGTTGACAAAATAACTCTCACTCCTCTCTCTCTCACTCTCACTCTCTCTCTCTCTCTCTCTCTCTCTCTCTCTCTCTCTCTCTCTCTCTCTCTCTCTCTCTCTCTCTCTCTCTCTCACCCTCGCTCGCTCGCTCGCTTTTTTTCTTGGTCTATTTCTTTCTATATTATGTATTATAATTCAATAACAAATGAACTTTGACAATTGATTACATCTATTAATCAATAACAGTAGAAAATAACATAAATACATATTTGTAGTAGTAATGTGTATAAATGTTTTCATTTAGTCACAGTTACAATCATATAAACGGACTTACCTTTGGACTAATACAACTATTTAAATTTCTATATGAAGTTGGAACTGTCTAATATAACAAATCTGCAATATTACAAGATATAAATGTTCCTTAATCTCTCTCTCTCTTTCTATAAATAGTGTGATAGTATATTACAAACATTTTATAATAAATCCATTAGAAATACTGGATATAATGACTACTACAAAATTAAAGTTAAAATTATTCCTGAAGAATGACAATAATTATTTTTCATCATGTACTGATATGTAACCAACTTAAGTGCTTTAAAAACTCATTGAGTTCACTTCAGAATTTATAAGGCTCTACAATGCGGAATAGCATCTATTCAGTAAAAATAGTCCAGGTAATTGCAGCGTAAAGGATAACGAAGTGAGCATGTTAGCTCGTTGGAATTTAATAACGGAATTCTAAAACAGGTGATGTTCAACCTCGGGTAATCACCCGAGGGTTATATCAAGTTGTAAAAGAGAGGACTGTATAAGGAATGATATTGAGGAACTTGGTTTAGATGGAGTGGGATGGAGGGAGGTATGAGATCAGAACTTGGTATGGCAGATTCATAATGTGTTTTATTTATTAATTTATAAGTCCTTTTGATTAATAGTCGTAGATTTATTATTTATCGTAATTTTAAATTCACTCCACTTCAACTTTTAAGTTCGATTTACAGTTTAGTATGAAATAAAGACAGCCAGACTTCATGATATTCTTAAAAACCATGTGTCCCGAATGATATATATATATATATATTATCATTTGATTTAATTTAATGCCTATATTTCCAGTATTACTAACTGAAGATAATACGGAGGCCAGATGTAAAATTTGTTGTATGTGTTCTGTTAACCGCATATAGTAAAGAACAGAATTGATTGTGTAGCTGATTAATTAGTTGTAGAGCTTACATTTTATCAGCAGGCATGAAAACCAAAGAGGTAAAAAATGGATTTTCCGATGCCGCAATTCTTTATTAACATTTTTATTTAGATCACAAAGAATCAACTGGCTTGGACAAGCCGAGAGGATGCTCTATTAAAGGATAGTGAAGAAGATTTTTGGAGAGAGCTTTTGTGGAAAACAGAAGCACTAGGAAATCCTATGTTGAGGAAGTATAAGAAAACTTGTAGTTGCGAACTGGAAGAATACGACTCTGTATAGGAATCAGCGGAGCAGAACACAATTGTTTTGGCAGAAAAAGCCAATGCCCATCCGGGACTGCTGCGCCGAAAAAAAAAAATGTTCCTACTTTAAAGAGATCGAGTGTGCCCCAGGAGGAAGCCTTTAAGTCGATCAACACATGAAATAACAGAATATCAGTAATTTTCAATTGAATTATGAAATTGGAAACTAGACATATAATTATTTTCCCATATCCATATATAGTATTTAATTTTGACCTTTCATACTAGGAAATCCATTCCATATCTTAATATATTAATTTGAACAATTTGATACTTTTAATTCTAAAATGTAAATTGGGATAAGCATTATATTATAGATAGACATTTCCATGATCTGTTGTTTTTCCCAGTCAAAATTTATTTTATTTTTATTTTTTTATATAAAGGTTGTTTCCTTTTTTTTTAATCAGCCCAATATAAATGCACGCTTGCTTATCATTATTTTTGAAATTGTAGAAACCTACCTTTTTACCTTGTACTACTGTCACTAAACAAACAAATAAATATTCATTATTGAACCCAAGATATTTCATAGATTTTCTTATCACAGGTTGTCATAAAATAAATTAACGAAAACATTTTGTTTGTTGAAGTCTCGAAAAATAAATCTAGAAACTGTGTTTTCATCAAGATTGATTACAAAATCACTTCGAAGCAAAGCGGTTAGAGGGTGAATCCAAGCTGAATTATGACAGTAGGAGAAATACCAAGCGGGGCAGAGTTCTCAAAGTAAACAGAGATGATAATTTGTGAGGGAGGCTTAGGGGGGAAGTGCCTCCCCCCATTGCTGAATATTCAGTTGGCCACATCGGACCTCAAATTGTAAACGGCTAGTGCTCGCTGCCCACTTACTCCCTCAGTTGGCTGCATAATCTCAAAGATCTATATAATTGCTTCTATATTCTCAACTCATATCAAAGTTATATATTTTTAAAAACTAATTTTAGTGCTTTAAGCACTATTAATTTGGCTAGACTGATATTCCATCTTATCCTAATACTATACTCACAACATATACTGATGACACCAGCGTGTTATTAGTCAACGATGATCCATTTTCTGCATCCCAGACATTCAATCACATATCACTTCCCTTGAAGAATGGTGTCATAACTGGAGAGTCAAGATAAATCCTAGCAAATCCCAGCAAATTACCTTTACTCTCCTTCGAAACTCTTCCTCATCCTGTCCTCCGGTATCCTTTAAGGCTAAATGTCCCCTCTGTAGTACCAAATGTTACCACCACGTAGCGTGCCAAAATAAACAAAATTTAGATTCCTCCTCAAATCTCAACAGATCATCCGATTTTGGTTCTGTAAAGTTCATTTTGTTCCATATTTCCGTAGAATCTGATGTATTTATTTTAAAAGGCCATATATGTGATATTTGCAATTTTAGGTTCAAAAAAAACTACTTTCTAGTATTTTTTAAAGAAAAGTCAACTAATAGGCAAGTGTAGAATAATAAAATATAAATATTGGCGAAAAAAAAAATTTTAATTATACGAACAACATCGGCCGAAACTCATAAATACGAATTTCTATGCAAATGTTTTTGTTTTGTTTTTTCAGGTAGCATCTACATCTATCATGACTATAGCAGCCTCAAACTACAAATATAAAATAAGATTTCCATCGAAAGGTTGTTTTGGGACTCAAAATAGAATTTACACGATCCGAAATGAAAATTTCGAAAAATTACAAAAGTAAACAATAATTAAACTATATAACCAAAAACACTGCATACTTATTGCAAATATATTTAAAAATGCGGGGTGCATCAAAATATAAGAAGGAGTTAAGAAAAATCACGTTAGAAGTATGGCAGAGGATAAGCGATTATAAACACTGATCCCTACCCTCCTATAATAGTCCAGTAAAATAAGGGTTTGCCGAAGAAAAAACTGCGAAACTTTTATTCTCAACGGATCTTTATGTTTTTTGGGGTGCTGAATCCGAATCTGAAGTTTGCAACCATCGGCTTCATATTCAAAATCGCAAAAAAAAACGCAAAAAAAAAAAAAAAAAAAACCGTTATTTTCGTTTTTTTTATCTATAACACCATAACGAAGCTTTTTTCGAAGAAAGTCTTCTAAACAAATGCTCCGAAAGTATTTGTCCGATTCAAAATGTTTTTTTTTTTTATTTGAAATCTGAAAGGTGATTAAATTTACAATTAGATCTTATATATGAAATTTTTATCAAAATTCTTGAAATACACAAGCTATCACGCTGAAAATCACTTACTTTTGTAAAATAAATGTTTTTTTGGCACATTATCGCTATATCACCAAAACCATTTGTCGGATCCAATATTTAATATTTTTATCTAAAAGCTGGTTAAATGTACTATTGGCTCCTATATATCTAACTTATAATTAACACCGGGAAATACCCACACCAGTCTACTGAACATGTCATAATTTACATATTTTGCCAAAACATACACATTTAGCGTGCTAGCTTGGGTGGTTTACAGGATTTAATATAATTTACATATATAGCATCTGATAGCGAATTTAATCAGCTTAATGAGATAGATAAAAGAAATTTGGAATCGAACAAATATTTGAGGAGTTAGAGGGACAAATGTGCCAAAAAACACTAGGATTTTACAATAGTACGTTTTTATTAGCGGGCTGGCATGTACATTTTACGGAGTTTGGTTAAAAATTTATTCTTATAGTAAATTTAATCAGCTTTAAGATGAAAAAAAAGTAATGTTGTATCGGACAAATAGTTTCAGAGTTATAGCCAAAAGAGTACGACAAACGTGTTTTCGCGGAGCTTTGGGACTGACGGCAAATTGGACAATTTCTCCATTTTTTCCCAATTACGTAACTTCGCGAAAAATGGTCCGATTTCGGATTTCGTTTTTTCATTATGTAGGTACTAGTTCCAGCTACAATTAATATTTGAAGACTTCCTTCGAAAAAAGGTTCGTTATCTTGTTATAGATAGAAAAACAAAAATAATGGGTTTTTTTTTGGCGGTTTTTTGCGAATTTGAATATGAAGCCGATGGTTGCCGTGGTAGCAAACTTCAGATTCGGATTCAGCAACCCAAAGAACATAAAGATCCGTTGAGAATAAAAGTTCCGCAGTTTTTTCTTCAAAACGGCCTTTTGGAGTCTTATTTTACTGGACTAAAAAGACTCTCTATGAAGCATTATTTTGGATGTCCTACAACTTTTGTTCTATTTCACTTTCCCAATGATGATTTTATTGACTAGAATTGTAACATTGTTCTTATATAACGGGAAAAGGATATAAATAAAAAATTATTTTATTATTAATTTATATAAAACTAGTTGAAAAAAAAAAAAAAAAAGGAATCCACAAACAATAAAGTATTATCTATTCCTATTACTAATTAAAAAATTAAAATTACTTATGCTATATTACTGCACATTAAAATATATATATATTATGAAAAATATGATATATTATTTTTGCATAAATGTTTGCTTATTCTTAATAAGGAATAATTATATTATGAGCTGTATTCATTAAAATTATTTACTTTTTTAATACCCAAATCAAAAAGATTTAGTACTTTTCTTCTTTTTTTTTGATTTCATATAAAAGTGATGAGTACAAAAAGTTATTGAATTTTTCAATTGAATGAGTTTAAATAGGCAGTTTCCTTCTTTCCCTTCCTGCCGCGCGTATTCCTGAGATATAAAACTCATTTTTCTATCTTACGTTTTGCCATAGGAATCCACAGTCAAGATTATGCTAGGTTCGGGTAAAAAGAAGAAGGTAGAAAAGACGCGAAATCCCTAGACGGCATAGGATCAAAGGAAATATCAACATTTTTAATACTATCGTAGGTTCAAACAACAATGGTCTGGTAGGAAAAGATGTTTACAACCATTTCTTTGTGAAATTGAATTTTTTTTTTTTTTTTTTTTTTCATTTTGATCAATCCATTTAATTGTTTCACAAGAGTAGTTTCATTTTTTATTTATTCGACATATCACACACAGTATAGGCTTGTTTGACTATTCTCCTCCTTCAAAACCCTAATCTCAAAGTAAAGGTAATAATAAATAATTGCAAGCTTTTTTGTATGAGAAACTTCCGACATTTTTTTTACGTCCCGGGGTCTAAATTGTAGAAAAAATGTGTTTTTTTTACTGCTTAACATTTGAAAACGGTTAGACATAAGAAGTAATTCATTACAAACCTTTTGATTTAAATAAGAAGTAATTTTGGGAAAAATTTGATTTCGTAAATACTATTTTTAGAAATATCACACTTATTTTGGCAAAACTCCTCTTTATTATTCCTCAATCAAGTTACATGTTTCGGGACTTTTGTCCCATCCTCAGACTTTAACAGTTATTTCTTCATGGTGTTATCACACCGTCTGTCCTTTCACATATCTAAAATATATCTAATATATATCTAAAAAATTTTTAGATATGTGAAAGGACAGACACGGTGTGATAACACCATGAAGAAATAACTGTTAAACATATTTCTATAATTGCTGGCTCCTTAATTGAAGAATTGAATACTATTTTTATTTATTTTTTAAAAATTATTTATTTTCCGCATACCCTCTTTTCTCTAGTCTATTCGGGCCCCTGTTTTGGTCAACAAACACGGAAGGCTACAAAGACAAAGAAAATATTTATAAATATATTACAACGGAAGGTATTTGATCGCAAAAGGGAGTGTGTACGTTTTAAAACCCCTTTACTGCGAAATAAGCATATTTTGCCCCTCATGATTCCATTTTATTCATTTTTTTCTGTTTGGTGACTAAATTGCTGAGAGAATATATATTGATATTTACAAGCTTACAATCAGAAAACGGCTAGCTGTATGAATAAATTTATTAAAAACATTATTGAAACGTTTGATTCCGAAAAAACATTCGTACTTTATTTTTGACATTGACTATATCTCGAAAATGGTCGACTCTAGAAAAATATGTTACAAATCTAAATTAAAGCTGATTATATTTCCTATAAAATTGATTATGTATAAATTTGTCGAAATTCTAATGGTTTTCGAGATATACGTTATTGAAAATCGGTGATTTTCGGGGAAAAAACAAATGTTACCTCACTTTTTGTAATACTTTTATTTCTAGTACCTTCCCCGATCGTTCCTCAGAAAAAATTACATAGTCAAAATTGTAGAGCATTAAATTTAATTTAATTTCATATATAAGTTTTTGGTATTTGAAGCAAATGTTTAACAAAAAGTGAGGTAAACATTTTTTTATTTCTAAAATTATCGATTTTAAATAACATATATCTCGAAAACCGTTGGAATTTCGACAAATATGTATATAATAAATTTTATAGGAAATTCAATTAGCTTTAATTCCGATTTGTAGCATATTTTTCTTGAGTCCACTGTTTTCGGGATAAGATCGAAAAATACGAAATTGGGACCTCTCTTCTCCCCCCCCCAACCTTAGCTCAACCTCCAGGTTCGGAGACTTTTAGTAGGTTTGCCTTCTAATTGCTCCTGGCGAAGCTGTGACATCAGAAATTATCGCATATTTCATGCAATCTACACCCCTCATTTCAACACTCTTTGACTAGGGTCGCACTTTTCTGCGAAAACACCTATATCACCATTCATTTGGCTACAGTTCCGAAACTAATTGTTCGATCCAAAATTTCTTTTTTTTTCATCTGAATGCTCATTAAATTTACTATAAGAACCTATATATAAAGTTATGATCAAGTTTCGTAAAATAACCATACCAGCACATTAAAAACCGCGACCTGTTTTGAAATTCAAACTTGTTAAAGTAATTGGATTATTTAATCTGGGCTGCAAAGCCCAGGTTAAATTGATAGTATTGGTTATTTGTAAGGTTAATCATATTTAAAAAACCAAAGGTCCTTTATTTTTTATACAATATTTTTTCGAAATCAGGAACACAAAATATATAGGAAAAGATGATATTTTTGGCCGGCTAGACCTACAAGTTACCTCTCTGTGCGTTGGTGTTCCATATTGGTGTTATTTTATTAAACTTAAATTCAATTGAAAAATTCAATAACTTTTTGTACTCATCACTTTTATATGAAATCAGTAAAATTACTAAATCTTTTTGATTTTGGTATTAAAAAAGTAAATAATTTTAATGAATACAGCTCATAATATAATTATTCCTTATTAAGAATAAGCAACATTTATACGAAAATAATATATCATATTTGTTCATAATATATATTTTTTTAATGTGCAGTAATATAGCATAAGTAATTTTAATTTTTTTAATTAGTAATAGGAATAGATAATACTTTATTGTTTGTGAATTCCTTTTTTTTCAACTAGTTTTATATAAATTGATAATAAAATGATGTTTTTATTTATATCCTTTTCCCGTTATATATGAACAATGTTATAATTCTAGTCAATAAAATCATCATTGGGGAAGTGAAGTAGAACAAAAGTTGTAGGCCCTCCAAAATAGGGCTAGAGCATGTCGTTATACCTGGCGGCGGAAGTTGGGGGATCAGTGTTTATAATCGCTTATCCTCTACCATACTTCTAACGTGATTTTTCCTAATTCCTTCTTATATTTTGATGCACCCCGCATTTTTAAATATATTTACAATAAGTATGCAGTTGTTTTGGTTATATAGTTTTTAATTATTGTTTACTTTTATAATTTTTCGAAATTTTCATTTCGGATCGTGTAAATTCTATTTTGAGTTCCAAAACAACCTTTCGATGGAAATCTTATTTTAGATTTGTAGTTTGAGGCTGCTATAGTCATGATAGATGTAGATGCTACCTGAAAAACAAAACAAAAACATTTGCATAGAAATTCGTATTTATGAGTTTCGGCGATGTTGTTCGTATAATTAAAATTTTGTTTTCGCCAATATTTATATTTTATTATTCTATAATTGCCTATTAGTTGACTTTTCTTTAAAAAATAATAAAAAGTAGTTTTTTTGAACCTAAAATTGTAAATATCACATATATGGCCTTCTAAAATAGATTTATCAGATTCTATGTCCATTTTATTAATAAATCCGTTTTCCGATCTAAAAAATGTCAATTGGTTTCTTAATTAGGAGGAATTTAAAATTGGCCCCGTAGGTGCTGCGATCTCTTGAAGCAGAAACACACTAGAGTGAGGGGACATTTAGCCTTAATGGTATACTGCTAATTAATGTGGAACAAATATGATACCTTGGATTTGACCAGAGACTTACCTGGAGCCGTCATACAAGATTGAAAAGCCAAGAAGCTGCAAGTCGATTTCGACTGCTACAACACTTACTTTACAAACGTTAAAATTTCCTGATTCACTCTATAAAAAACTCATCTATAAGACGATTACCAGACCTTTTCGGGCTTACGGTATAGAGTTATGGGGGGGGATCCATCAAACCATCGAATTCTTCCCGCAATCAATCTCCCCTATCCAATATCCTTCGAAAGATTTTCAATGCTCCTTACTTTGTCACAAATGAACTGGTCCACAATGAACTTAACATCCCACATGTCACCAACATGTCCCGAACCAGATACCTTAGTTTTCATTATAAACTTAATACTCATCCAAATTCACTTGTTGCACAGCTTGCTTCCTATTCTATTCCTGCTTACCCTGGTGTCTGTAAAGAAGATGGCCTCGTGAGCTTCTTTTGAAGATATTTCATCTGAGTACAACCATTGCGTAGTTTTTTTACAAGTTTTAATCATGTCATTATATTTCATTGTATAGCGCATATTTACTAGATGTATTCTCTAATACAGTTTTCTATTAATAGAAGGATAATTAAAAAAAAATCGGCTATAACTATATACATATAGTTTTAAAATAAACTACATATCGCAACCTCCGTGCAGTAGTTGGAAATCTCGAAAAAATGTTCATATTGAGTTATCATGCATAAATGTAGTAGGAATGGTCCTTTACACTCCTGTAGTATCAGGATAGCTCCATTTGAAGTAAATACCGTTTGAGGAGTATTCGTCTATATTGTTCTAGTGAAGTGGAGGGCACTTTCCTTGTGCGAGATTGGTACATCTTAGTACGAGACAGACCTTGATATTTTGAGGTGTCCAATATTGCACTCAGTGTGCAATATCCTTTAAACAATAATGAGTTTAACAATTTGCAGTTTCGTAACACATTAAGTTAACATATTTTACACTAAAAGGTTTATTTTGCAAAACAAATAAAAAGTATATTACATTATATAAATAAAACATCACAAAAAGGGAATAAAATAAAATATAATGCTTTTATATCCACTGCTTATGGTTAGGAAACTTTCGTAAAATTTTCGGCAAAAAATTTCCCCAACACAAAATGGCAAATTGTGACTTTCTTCATTCAAACCAATATAGCTTCTAAACGGTAGGTCCTTACGACAAATGTTTAACAAAAAATATTCTACATTAAATTTCTGAAGAGAAAACTGTTAAATGTTTTGATCCAAGCAACACCATCAGACCTACACCTTATCAGAATGTTAAATTTATAATTATGAAAAAAACTTTACAAAGTTTAATGATAAAATAAAGTTACACAAGAATACTATAGATCCCCAGCTAAAAGATATACCCATTTTAATGAAAATAAAATAAAAATACTAGGAAGTAAAATAAATAAATTTTGTATAGAATGTATTACCTTCGAGGAACGGAAACTCGACGGTATATCAAGTCTCAGCGCGCTTGGTACCTCCGTACAGTAAAAATTTTCAAAATGAATTACTATTTCAAAACATAACTTAACGACAATAATTCATGAAATAAATTAGTAAATTGCTAGAAGCATTTATTATCCAAACCATATAAAATATGTATTTAATTATAATTTATATACTAATATAATTCAATTCACCAATTCTTATTTACAAAGATAAACATTTAAAGGTTTCTTTTATTGATTTAGAAATCGAAAATGACTCGGAGCTCTTGCACTAAACTTTGTAGACACACCAGATTTATTTTAATTCTAGGAGAAGAAGATTGTCAGGAATGTAGTCAAAGTAACACCACGTTAAAGAAGGAATTCTTTAATACGTGAAACCGTTTCACGTCAGTCATCGTTCTTCTCCTCACAAGTATGGTTCGGTGGCCCTGAAGAAAACCTGTAACGTGGTGTTACTTTGACTGCATCCCTGACAATCTTCTTCTCCATTCATCATCCAGTCAACTATACTTTTATTCATTATTTTAATTGTGTATTAGGGTTTGAAAACTAGAATTTAGATGGGTCAACTGTGGTGTTGGTGTTAGCATAGCAACCTACTAAACCCAAGATCGCGGATTTGCAGCCCGGCCGATGACCTTAGGATTTTTAAAGAGAGTAAAAAATCCTTAGCTATGCCATCCTTTGGAAGAGAGGTAAAAGGGGAGCCCCGAGCCTGTGCGATGTCAGGTACTCATTAAAGATCCCTATCCTTATTATACCTGGATAGGCAAAATTTAGGACTCCCACCGTAGCATCGTCGGATTAGCCACAGCAGCATAAAGTGACGTTAAACGAAATAAACAAACAAATCAAACTAGAATTTAGATGTAATAAAATGAAAAATAATCTTTATTTTCGGACATGACACCTATTGAGAATAAAATTTTTAGGGGCTCGAAAGCCGAGTGGGTTGGGGCGAGGGTCTTAGCGCGCTCATACTAAAGACCATGGGCTCGAATCCCATCTGGAACTGTTAAAATTTATCTTGTGGTGGACCAAGAAAACAAATCTTGACCTCACCACCCAGGGTAGAATAGGTTGGTAACCTTTAGAATAACCCGTCTTCCATGTCCTAGTTGGAGTATATAGGGACATAATTTAAACTATAATAATAATTTTATGAATGCCTTATTAATTAAATTTATTCTAGGAGTAAATGCCTGGTATATTTGAAGGATTGCCTCGTTTTTATGTTATTTATGTATAGCTTAGCTCTTTTCTGTTTGTTTTTTTGTTGTATTTTTTTATTTTGTATTTTTTTTTCAGATAAGTTTTCCTTTTTTTTATTGTACAAAATGTGTAAACGTAATAATAAAGTCATATATACTGCTTAATACCAACATTTGTGTCAGATTTTAATAATTACTCAATAAATGTTTAAAAAAAAGTAATAACTTTTTTAAAGCAAAGAACATATAACCATATAAATCTCCTATAAGACTAGTTTCCACATACATATTTCGGTGTCTGTTCTAAATTGATTCTAGTAAGTTTGAAGGATTTGAACAAAAATAAAAGAATTCCCGACGCATTCTATGCTGATTGGTGTAAGGAAAATCAAATGTAAAATAGATATTAAGAGCTTATTAAATCATAAGGATATTGTTAATTTTATATAAGCAAAAAGGCTTCGATGGGTAGGCCAAGTTTATAGGAAAAACGAGGAACAACTCCTGAGAAAAAGTACTGGCCATGAATAGGAATATCAACCAGAAAAGGAAAAATGAAAGGCTTAAAGTATATAGTAGGAAGGAGTAGAAGAGGGCCTTAAGAAACTATTTATTAGGCTTTGGAAGAGGGGAGCCTTCGATAGAGAGAAATGGAGGAGGATTTTTCAGAAGGCCAAGGGTAGCCAAGACCAGTAGTACAAAAAACTAAAAGACTTATAACAAAAAAAAAAAAAAAAAAAAAAAAAAAAAGTAAATAAGTACCAAACTGTTAAGAGCCTTTGAAAATATAACTATAAATATGGTAGGGTCAAAAAATGGAATCAATTGGAGACATATTGATCGCCAAAGTTCTACTAAAAAATTAAAAATCTTTAAAAGACGATCTTATAGGCCAATGGTTTTAAATACGTTTGATGCATTTATGGATTATATTAACTATTTAGAGCACAATAACTTAATAGTTTACTGTAACTCTAGCACCTCCACTTTGTAGTTTTAAAATCCATTTCAAATATATATGTATATATTTTCTCTTATATACATTCTTCTCTTGTTTTTTTTTTCTTTCTGCTATTTTGGTTATACTAATAACTCCTATATTGTCCATTTCGCTTTTCTTTCCCTTTTTTTTCTTTATAGTTTTTTTTTCTATTTGTTCTCATACAAATTTCTATTCACTTCTGTCTATGTAGTTTTATTTTTAAAAACTCTCGGCCAGTTATGATTTTACTTTGTGGTATGTAATGTAATTGTTAAGGACCTTTGTCCCAAAATAAAGTTGTTTTTTTCTATTCTGTTATATTCTATGTATATAAATAATTTTAGCATTTAATTATTTCTATTAATCTGGAGCACTGCTTAATATTTCAAATAGTTGTTGAGAATTATGACTGGTGGTCGTTAACCTGAGTGTAAATAAGTATTGTTGCACATTTAATCATTTTTTGCCTTATAAATTATTTTATTAATATATATAATTTATTACATCATTTTATTTATTTACCTTTTACTTATCTAAAATTTCTACTGTTCAAAAATTTTCTTCTAAATTATAAAACAGTAAAGTGTATTGTCAAAATATAAAATTTTCTGTATGTAGTGTGTTGGTTTCTTCTAGTATTTTTTAAAAAAATAGTATATGCATTTTGTTTTTTTTATAATGTTTATTATTGTTGTTTGCTGTTATTTTTATTTAATGTTCTTTTGTGCTCTTTTTACTCTAAAATCATTGTATAGCACAATTATATAGAATATATTTTCACATTTAAACTCGTTAAAACGCAGGTGAAATGTCAGAAAATAACAATTCCCTATCGCTCTGGCCATTTTGTAACACAGAAGGAGAGTGAGATTTCTAAATACTGTTTTCATCCAAGGTACCCTGCTGTACCTGTTCAACAGAAACCAAGCCATTTTGCAAACACGACATTGCCTTGGCACATCGTTTGATCTATGTTAATCACTAGGAAGTAAACATAAGATAAGAAGAATTCTTCTCAATGCGAAAGGAATGATACTGGCATAAAATTCAAGCAGAAAGATAGGCATAAGCAATTGGAAATAACGAACTTAACTTATTAAGAAAAATTTAGAAAAGTGTTGAGCTGCAACAATGTCTTTCAATAACATGACAACAGCATGTAAAGCAACATCTTATGGTTGGCACTTCAGTAAAAGTTCTCTAGTAGAAGGTTTTGAGGTTTTCTTAAACTTTATTCAATATCGGATAAGTAAAATTATTTTGGTAAAATGTTTTAAATACAAATTAGATTTAAATTATAAAATAACATACTTGACACGGGGAGAATTATTAATTTTCGATTCTCACTAGGGGATACTTATAATAATAGCAGTGGAAATTACTTTTCATAAGTCATTATCTCTCGCTAATGTAGATGAGCTTTATAATTTACTTATTTGCAACTCATCAATAATGTATTACTCAATAATTTATGCAATTAAGTATAAGTTGGAAACCTTTTTCAACTTAATATTCCTAAAATCTATTTTAACCGATCAGCATCGGAGATAATTTCCGAAGCCCACTGTATGTCTGACTGCCGAATTGATATATTAAAAGACCAATTAACCCTAAGAATAACATAGTGCAAACATTAAATTTTAATTAATATAAGAGATCAATTATATTTTGGAGTACCAAAAATCAGTTCTTAATTACAACATATTTCAGTACTAAATCTTATTTTCAGACATACAATGTAAATGGAATTTATTCATATCAATTTTTAAATATTATTTTTCATTCAAAGTTTTTAAATTATTTTAATATTTACCCTAATTAGTCATAAGTAATTTTAGCATCTTACAGTTCATTTCAGCTCAATAGGTAACTTCGTAAAAATATATAATTTTACTTACAACATTCTTCAATAATTTATTTTATAAACATATTTTTATAGTTTACAAAATAAGTTGATAAATATGGCGTGAAATTTCAAAACTAACCAAGTCTAATTTTTATATTTTTTTGATAACACAAATTTCTTCAGATGCTACCGATTGGTTTGGACTTTTTCTCTTCTGGCTTTCCTACATTCAGTGATTCTTTTTTCAACCTAAATTGGTTTAGGATGAGAGCTTTTCTTTGGTGTTTTTTAACAAACCATCTTCACAGAACAAACCAACTTAGATCTCAGTAATCCAATGAAATGACCTGAAGTTAAAAGCACCATACCATTCACTGAGTAGCAATTTTTGGCTGGATGCGAAGTATAAGTATATGCTCCAGAGAATCATTGAGAGTTTAAGAAGGCGTTTCATAAGGTTGTTTAAATTATTTAACAAATATAGCAGTTGGTGCAATATTCTTGGCATGCGAAGAAGGTAGTCTTGGTTGCACTTTTTTTTTTTTTTTTTTTCTCCATTTATTGATATTTACAACTGTACAAAATAAAATAACTTGTGAAGAACTACTCACTAGTAGCACTTCAATAAAATCTACACTAAAGATCTCTAGGCCATCTTCTTTTCAGACGCCTCGGAGGATTATCAGGGATGGAGGAGAAAGCAAGTTGGGAGACTAGTGGATTGGAGCGGTTATGAAGCTTACTATGGAAGGATAGGTATCTGGTTTGGGCTAAATCAGAAACATATGGAACATTAAGATCTTTATGGATAAGTTTATTGGTCACATAGTAAGGAGCATTGAGGATTTTTCGAAGGATTTTGGATTGCAAAGATGGACACGAGATAATTGGATGGTTTAGTAGAGCCCCAAAGCTGTACGTCCAAATAGGTCTAATCACTGTCATGTAAATGATTTTGTAATTATTGGGAGCTTTGAACGTTTGTCCTGCTTTCTGTGGTAATTTCCTCTGGAGCCCTAGGTAGCTGATCTGTTTAACATTAAACTAAACTTTAAAGAAGGGTTTCATTGCAGTAGGTTTCTGCTTGACTATACTGTGGCATTTATGCCTGCTCTGTGGTAATTTTCTCTCTATTTTCATTAAACTAAACTTTTAATTTGCGTATATTAGTTTAAATTTTAAAAACTTACTTAATCAGCTTTTAGTTATAGTCGTTCTCAGATAATAATAATAAATTAAAGGAGTAATCGATCTAAGGAATGTACATCAACACAATTATACCCTAATGTTATTCTACTATCCAGTGATGCAAAACATCGAGTAGTTGGAAAGACAGAGAAATATTTAAAAAAACATGTCAATGAACATCTACTTTCAGGAAAGAAAGAGCATCCTTTTAAATAATGAAAAGATTTAATTAATTTTCAAAAAGGTGAAAATGGTGGAATATCCTGCAACAGTTGAAAGTCGTAAGGTCCAGGCAGATCTTAAAACAGTATCCTTTAGTGTCTTGTAAAAACAATTAAATGGGAAGAGAGAGTGTCCTTTTGAAAATTTAAACAATTTTTAATTATCAATTAAACAATTAAGTATTATAAAAAATGCGAAAATTAATTTGTCGGAAAGGAGAGAGAGGTCAAGGATGTTCTTAGGTCGCCAAAAAAACGTCAGTTCCTGACAAATCTAAAGCCAGTGTCCTACATTGGAATGTGAATTGATAATGTTGAATAATAAAGCCAAATACTCCATAATTTACAATTTTAGGTCTTAGTTTTGACGTATTTATGGCAGTGGATTATTTCCGAAACATATAGCGAAAAAAAATATTAAAAAAAAGAAGAAGATCCTGATATGACCTGCTTTGTAGCCTAATTATCGTTTCTTTAAATACCAAAATTATAATTCATTTGTTTAATCTCTCTTGTAAATATAAAAATAAAATTATAAATCACCATCTTAATAATTAAATCCTTTGAAGATATGCCACACAATAATTATTTTAATGAGCACTAACAATTTGTAGGCACTGTTTTTTTTTTTTTTTTTTCAAATAATGTATCGTAATTGTTTCTTTTCAATTATGATTTCCGAGAAGTGATTTTAATACTTTTATGTTACGTTTTTTCAGAAATATTAATAGGATTTTCCTTATTTCAGTGAACTCTTTCTCATTTTGTTAAAAGAAAACATTATACAGTTTTTGATTTTTATTTAAATAAATATTAGAAAAAAAAATTAAGTCAAAGATAGAAGATTTAAAGAAACTTTATTTATCTATTAACAAACGATACCAAAAGTTGCATATATATATATATATATATATATATATATATATATATATATATATATATATATATATATATATATAGTTATGAGTACCTCTATGGACTTAGCAATATAAATAAAATGTATGATATCCCTACTCCCAAAAACCCTATAAAAGGTCACCTCCACCTAGCCTCGGTGACATTCTGCAGCCATGCGTTAAGACGTTCAGATGTTCAACTCGAAAATTTTGTGCTAGGTTATAAAATTGTGCTTGTATCTTGATCAATGTATGTAATTCATACAGAATAAAGCCTCTTTTTAAAAACTCAATCCCAAAACTCAGGAAAAAGATAAACAAATAAAAAAAAATACAAGAGCGTATCGAATTATTAGAACAGAAACAGAACTATTTTTTAGAATCAGGCCCGAGCACAAGCAGACCTCCGGATTTAGACCAGATATAAACAATCAGTTAAATTTTAATAATAAACAAATCGCCGAAAAATAACCAAAAAAAACTACGCGTAATATAGAACTAAATGATTTAAATTTAAATAATGATTTACCCAATCTAGTCGACAAATTAGGGAACAAATGGTTAGTTGATACGGGTGCTACAAAAAATTATATACACCCCGATCACATTCTACGTTATTCGGAAATAATTACAAAAGACTTTGCGATAAAAACCCCTACAGGAAGGGCGGAAGGGTCACAAAGCGTGATAATCAACCTAAGGCCCCTGATAGGAATCAATCAAAAAGTTGAATTCCTAATTTTTCCGTTTAGCAATAGATTCCAATTTTTGTTAGGTTATGAAACAATGAGAAAATTAAAATTAATAATAGATTTATAAAAAAATGAATTGAAATATAATAAAAAAATATTTAAATTAGAAAAAGATTTATTTTTCATCGACGATAAAAATGAAATAAAAAATTTAATCCGACATGAACACATAAAACCGGAAATAAAAGAAGAATTAATTGAAATTATAAGCCAACATGGCGAAGTGTTAAATAGAGATGATGAAAATCTAAAATCGACGGGCTTAATTAAGCATAAAATAATAACTACGAATGAAAACCGTATATATACGCGAAATTACCGTTACCCGGAACAATATAAAAAACAAATTAACGACGAAGTGCAAAAATTATTAAAAAATAAAATAATAAGACTTAGCAAATTGCCGTCTAATTCTCCGCTTTGGATCATACCAAAAAAATCAGACGCGTCGGGACAGAAAAAAATTAGGATGGTCATAGACTATAGGAAACTAAATCAGGCAATCGTAAAAGTCAAATTTCCCCTACCAAACATTGAGGAGTTATTAAATAGATTAAAGGAATCGAAAGTATTTTCCACAATAGACCTCGCTTCAGGTTTTCACCAAATCGAAATGGACAAAGATTCAATAGCTAAAACCGCGTTCTCCACTGAAAATGGGCATTTTGAGTTTTTGCGTATGCCTTTTGGTCTGTGTAATGCACCCCCAACCTTTCAAAGAGCGATGACAATGATGATACAAAACATTTCTAATTCAATGATTTATATCGACGATTTAATTTTTTAGTCAAAAAATGAAGAACATTTAAAGGACTTAAAAAGAGTATTTGAAGCCCTAAAACAACATAACCTCTCAATACAGTTGGATAAAACCGAATTAAATTTTTTAGGCTACGTCGTAACCCCAAAGGGATTAAAGAAAAATTGAAGCCATTTTAAAATTTCCTATTCCGCGTAATGAAAAGACGACAAGACAATTCCTCGCCATGACCGGGTATTATAGGAAATTTATCAAAAACTATGCAAAAATAACCAAACCAATTTCAAATTCCCTAAAGACTAAAATATATGGCACAAAAGAAATAAAAGAGGCATGTCAAACCTTAACAGAAATGATGAGCAATACACCAATTTTAAAATACCCAGATTGGGAAAAACCATTTATAGTAACCACTGACGCTAGTAATAAAGCCATCGGAGCTGTATTGTCACAAAAAGATGAGAACGAAATAGAACACCCTGTAGCATTTGCTTCTAAAGTTTTACAAAATGCCGAAATAAAATATAGTGCGATAGAAAAAGAACTGTTAGCAGTTGTATGGGCAACACATTTTAAACCTTATTTGTATGGCACAAGATTTCTTTTATGTACTGATCACAAACCCTTAACGTGGATCTTCTCAATGAAAAATGGTAACACACGTATAATGAAATGGATATGGAAGCTCCAAGAATTCGAATTCGACGTTAAGCATATCCAAGGTAAAACTAATTATGTAGCTGACGCACTTTCTAGAGGAATAGACGAAATAAATCATACCAGTGATGACGAAGAAATGGATGTCGGAGAATTGCTGAACCAAGATATTGCTGACGAAAACAATTCGGATTACGAAGCAATAATGGAAAATCTACAGGCACAATCAGAGGAAGATTTAGAGTAAATTCACTCGCAAGAAGCAAGCAATGAACAGGTACGAATTTGTGAACCAGACAAATGCATCAACATAGAGAAGAATCAGATAATTATAAAAAGGAGTAATACTAAAATAAATTTTACTAAACCATTCGGGAAACGCCGATACGAATTAAACATTTATGCAAAATCAGATAACGGGATAAACAGAAAACTTACGGGATAATTTGTAAATCACCTAATGAAATAACCGAAAATTTATATGAAGATTGTTTTAAAACAATTCAGCAAATAGTAGAAACTCAATATCCATCGGTTAAATTAAAAAAATACAAACAAATTGTAAATGACGTCGAAAATCCAAATGAACAAATAGAAATAATAGATAACTATCATTTAGCCAAAACTAAGTATAGGGGTATAAATGAAACGTTTGAAAAACTTAAAACTTATTTTCCGGGTATGCAAAATAAAATAGCAGAATATATTAATAAATGTGAAACTTGTAAAGTTACAAAATATGACCGTAAACCTATAAAAACCAAATTTCAGATTACGCCTACACCAGAAAGACTGTTTCAGGAATTAATGATTGACATTTTTAATTTCAACAACGCAATAATTTTCACAGCGGTGGACACATTTTCAAAACATTTATTTGGTAAACGTTACAATCGAAAAACGCAATTAATATCTGTAATGCACTAACCAACTACATGACGTACTTTCCCACAACTCTACAAATATCATTAGACCAAGGGACGGAAATGAAAAATAATTTGGTAAAACAGTTTTGTGAAGGAAATAATATTATTTTGCATTATACTTCAGCTAGCCACTCAAACTCCTTAGCATTATTGAACAGAGTCCATTCTACCTTAAACGAATTATTAAGAATAATAGGGAAAGAGAGAGATAAATGTTCGATGCAGCAAAAATTAAGATTAGCAGTAATAGCGTACTATAACAACTTAAACAATAAATTAAAATTAACGCCCAATGAAATTACTTTCGGAACCTCTAGATTAAAATCAGACAAAAACATCGACCTTACAGAACAATACGTATTAAAATATCATAAGGACCAACAACTATTACATAAATTAATTAGATCTAAAATAAATGACGAAAAAGAAACAAAGACTGAAAAATTAAATGAAAATAGAGAAGACCCTTTAGATATTGAAAAACAATTAGGAGATATAGAATATTTGAAAAATACTCAAGCAAAAATAAAAAGTAGGGACAAGTTTAAAAAAGTAAATGTATTAGTAAATTGATCATTGAGAAAAGTATGTATTTTAATTAAAAGAGTGTTTGAATTATTATTTTGATTTAAAATGTTATTATTTTAATTGAGTAATTTTGAATTTAAAAGTATTATTTGTAATAGAAGAAAATAGTTCAAAGACTCTTATTTTATTTTTCCTTTTGTTTAAATAATGTATTGTTTAGTGTTGAGAAATATCATTTTATCTTTTTGTACTTTAGCATGTAAGGAATTCTGTAATGTTTAAACATTTTATTTTTGTAAATAGTCTAAGCTTATTGTTAATATTAAGAAATGGATAAGGTCTAATCCTTTTGTTTATGGGAAATTGACAATCATATAAATCCTATTTTATTGTTAGACGCACAAGGTTTAATCTTTTTATTTTTCAAAGGTATAAATCCAAACTAAGTAAACAGGAAATTCAAAGTCTAATCCTTTTGTTTTTATGAAGTCCTAGAGCATCAAGAGATGTACAAGGTCTAATCCTTTTGTTTTTGACAATTGTATAAAATCCTATTCTAGTGTTAGATATACAAAGTTAAATCTTTTTATTTATGTAAAACTATAGATAGTACAAATCCTAAACTTGGTACACAAGATATAATCCTTTTATTTTTATATGAACTTAGGTTATAAGGTCCAATCACTTTTATTCATAGAATGTTATGACTTAGTGTAAAAGGTATTAAGAAATGTATAAGGTTCAAACCTTTTATTTTATTGTATAGAATCTCACCTATTTACACTAAGATATTTGTTCCATCGGAGACCTTGGAACTCGGGGGGGGGGGGGGGGAAGAGTTATGGGTACCTCTATGGACTTAGCAATATAAATAAAATGTATGATATCCCCACTCCCAAAAACCCTATAAAAGGTCACCTCCACCTAGCCTCGGTGATATTCTGCAGTCATGCGTTAAGACGTTCAGATGTTCAACACGACGTTTTTTTACTAGGTTATAAAATTGTGCTTGTATCTTGATCAATGTATGTAATTCAGAATAAAGCCTCTTTTTAAAAACTCAATCCCAAAACTCAGGAAAAAGATAAACCAAGCGATCGAATTTTTAGAACAGAAACAGAACTATTTTTTAGAATCTTATTTTTAAAAACTAATCCCCCGCGATCCTTTTATTTAGCTATATATATATATATATATATATATATATATATATATATATATATATATATATATATATATATATATATATTAATTTTCAAACTGTTAATGATGATGCGTTATTTGTAAAAATGTAAATAAACAGTAAAACTACTCCTTGTGGACCATCTTTTTTATTGAAAATTTTCCCTGAGAGAGGAATTTAGTTCCTTTTGCTGTGAACACCGTTCTAAAGGACGAAGACATTAAAATTTCAGTCACGAAATAAATCTACCTCTCTGAACGGACACTAAATAATAGTTTTAAATTTTGATATAGAACTTGTAAAAAAAATTATTGGTATATATAACTTGACCTAACAATTGTTGTCAACAGAATTATTATTAATAATTAATTGTGTTTGATTACAATTACTGAATTTCAATGATCAATATACGCTCTTGAGAATATTGTTGATTCCAAAATCTGGAAGTGATTATCTTTTATTCTTCTACGCAGTCTTTCCAGAGTAATAAGTAAGTTATGTTGTTAAACAATGATTTTTTGCAGAATGAATTTTATAGTATCTACATTGTTTTTGTAGATATACGATATTTTCAACAAACTTATTTTCTGTTTTTTAATTACATAAATTTATAAATAAATATGTTCCTGCAATTTAAATTCTGAAAAACTCTCTCTAACAAATACATAAAGTTTCCATCCTTAGTGACAGAAACAGAAATTTATAAACCAGAAATAGAATACTCATTTATACCATGACAGTTTAAGAACTCCAATATTCACAAGTTATTTTCTGCACAGTTTTCCTAATTTACTTTCTTACTTATGGTCAAAAAAATATTCTAATTCGAATATCAGTGGACCACATACCCATCATTACCCTGAATAAGAGGGGTTCTAATCTATTCATAAAATGAAAAAAAGTAACATTTCAGGATACAAGGTGTCAGAGGTCTTCTATTCTGTAATGGCGTGCTGTAATGCGCATATAGTATGTCAAAACGCCTTGCAGCTAATAAAATGGTATTTCCTTTGTTTTACAATAATGATTAAATATTTTAAACAAACTGAACTTAAGCTTCCAGTTGCATGAGATTTGTTTTAAAATTTGAACAAAACAGGTTTGGTAATTCGGAGAATTAATGTGTAAAGGAGAATTAATAATTTTAAAATAATTATTTACCATTCCAAGATCAGAGATTATAATACAGAAGTCAAGCCTGAAGCCCTTAATGCTGCATAAACATTGTCTTTATCTACATATCGTCCAATGGAAAAGTTTGTGATAAAGGAAAGGGAAATAGTACGAAAAATTCTAGGCCCTAAATTCCATAATAATGAACTTTCACATATCAGTAATGAAACCCTGTACAGGAGAACCGAAAGGATTGCCAACACAATAAGAAAAAAGAGGATTGATTCATATGGCCACATTCTAAGAATGGATCTGAGAAGGAAACTAAAATTTTTTTTAAATTTTCTCTATCTCACCAAATAACCTTAACCCTTCGTCGTAAACCCATGACTTCCTGTCCTACAGTATCCTTTAATGATGTTCCACTAATCCCTGTTGAACAGATCCACTACCTAGGACTCCACTTGGATAAACGTCTTACTTGGAATCCACTTATAAGACTAAAAAGATAAGAAACTGCCCGGTGTTGCAGATTACTTCAACATTTCTTAGACATACGTTCAAAGCTCCCAATTAATTACAAAACACTAATATACATGACTGTGATTAGGCCTATCTGGACGTACGGAGTTGAGCTTCAAGGCTACTTAACCATCCAATTCATCTCGTATCCGATCCTTACAATCCAAAATCCTTCGAAAAATACTTAATGCACCTTACTTTGTCACCAATCAACATATCCATAAAGATCTTAATGTTCCATATGTTGCTGATTTAGCCGAAACCAGATATTTATCCTTTCATAGTAAGCTCGATAACCACTCAAATCCCCTAATTTCTCAACTTGCGTCCCACACCATTCCTGATAATCCTCCGAGGCGTCTAAAAAGAAGATGGCCCAGAGACCTTCTAGTGTAGAATTTTTGTCAATGCCCTATTAATGAGTAGTTCTTTTCAAGTTTTAACATGTTATTATTATCGTTGTCAATATATTTACTTGATGTATATATTTTGTACAGTTGTAAATTTCAACTTTTTTTTACAATTAGGAAACTAAGCCCAACTGGTTTAGGCAAACTGAGAACGACCTACGAGAGTTACAAATTACAGAAGAGGTGCTTGCAGATGGATCCGCAAAGTAGAAAACCAAAGATAACGTGAAGAGATATCAGGACAAGGCGAAGACCAAACGACAATACTGGATTTCTGAAGAAGAGAGGGCAGCGAGATCAGAAAAGATGAAGAAGTACTTGGAGAATATGACTCGCTAACTCATGTCAGTTAGTAGGATCATTTCATAGGAATATACTTTGGATCATCGGTTCTCGATACCTATTATTTCCTCGAAAATCTATGGAACAGAGAATCGAAAAAACCCTAGTTTACAGTATATTTAGATTTCTACCAAAGTACTATTAATAAAACACATAACATATAATTTTTTTTTCAGTGATATAGGAATTATTCATTATTATAAATAAAGTCAATAATTATGAAATACGTCGATTAAGTTTACCAGTACATAACAATTCTCCTACATAAATTGAAAATAAATAAATATGTGCTTAAAAATTAATATAAATTTATAGTCGTTTCAGACATTTGTTAAATGATTTCAACAAGCTTTTGAGTATCTATCATTGGAAAGAAGCAGCAGAACCCTAATGCCCTTCATCCCACTGAATGTTAGCCGAGGGAGACAACAGTAAAGAAGAGATGTGGGATATTTTAAGCCGGGGCAGGGGCTCCATTGGCCGGCCACCCGTGAACTTGTGCCTTGCCTAATCCGTTCCACCCGCCTCGCTCCATCCTCTATGGATTAATATCGACACTCCTATATAGTGTCTTTTTTATAGGATATTTTTTAGGGATTACAAAGAGATATCGGTGGGATATACTGGGGTGCGTTTGACAGGTGATCAGGTTATTGTTAAAAAAAAATTACATAGGTTATTTGATTTAGAACAGCATTACTTAAACTATTTATTTATTTAAAATTAAATGGATGAAGAAACAAAATTAATAACATAACTAATATAAAATAATTAATAATACATTTTTGTGTAGAGGTAAAAACTATACGAACATAAAAATGCAAGCGTTATTATTTTTTATCATATAGCCATTTTTTTTCTGGTTCTTAAGCTCCTGGTTTTATATTGATTCCAATGCTGCCATTACTAGGTGGAGCTCCAATGTTCCTGAGTTAAAAAAAAATCAACGCTTAAACGATTGTAATATTTCCGAATTGGAATAATTAGACAAATCACACGAGTAGGAAAGAAAAAAGTGAACTCCATTTTTAAACAATAAATAAAAATTACTGCTTCACATTTTTGTAAGTTCAGTACCACAACGTTGAAAATTCATTTTTGAAAACATGAAAACAACTTATTTCTTTTACGTTTTTAGTTCTTCGAGTTTCACTATCCAGCAATATATAGTGTGGTACACGTAGTCTCCTCAGCATCGGAGCGCGGAATCTACTGCACTGGAGCCTTTCTCGACGTAAAATAAGCTTTTGAACATGTCTGGCACCAGAGACTGCTTTACAAACGTCGACTGTATTAGTAAATGTATGAAAAAATATAACATTTTACCTATTTTTAAATCCTAAAAAATTTATTTTGAAAAACAAAACAATCGTCATTCTACTATTTACATAAAGGGTAAATTAAACTATACTATCAACTATAGGCAAGGGTGGCAAGGAAAATGTTTAACTTTACTTAAAAAATTACATCATTGAATCGAGGGGTTCCAGTTTCTACTTTGAAGATAAGGTTTTTCACCGTAAACAATTTTTTTTTTCAGGAATTTCATAGAAACTCATAAATGGCAATGTAATTAAGTATGGTAATTAGGTAATTTGTTTTATGTTCTGATAAAATTAACTGAATTTCAGTGCTGTAATTGTTAAATGTATGAATCGAGATTAAAAGTTAAATAAAAAAAAAAAAACTTACAGTTTCTCATTAAATAGTTGATCGTTTTATATCAGCACTTATCTCTAAAGGCCGACTCAGAGCAGTGCAGAAAACTTTTGCGCTTAGTATTTTCCTCATTAAGTACTAAAGTAAGCAATGGGAAGTTACAAAAAAGTTTGCGATTTTAATAATCCAGGACTTTTTTTTACAGAATAATTTTTTACTTGACTTCTTTTTTAATCCCCTTTTCTTTGTTATATCCCACACTTTTTGAGGAAACTGTTGAATAATAAATAAAGTTTGAAGGGGTCACCGAGGTCATTGCCATCGATTGCCCGCCTGTCATGGCAATTTACCCTCAGACTTGTATTCGTTTTTTTTTCTAAGTTATAAAACATTATTAAAGCGGAGAAGGATTATATAAGAAAGGGCCGTGGACTATTACCGAGCTGCTGTATACCGAGAGGTTGACCTTAAAGGGCCCACTGGGGCTGTCCTTTTGTGCAAGGATCAGTTTGCAATGTCTTCTTTCGCTGTAGACCATATTGTACTTCAGCAAGCGTACAGCTCAGAAAGAACCTAAAGTAAATATTTTATTTGTAGTCTGTTCTTTTTCGTAAAACTAAAAAAGCTTAATTTTTCGTAAAACTATTTACCAACATTATCATATCGAAAGGATATATCGCTGCATGTTTCGATGAAACATATCGAGCATTTAAAAAAAAAAAAAAGAACTTATTTTAATTATATTTCTTTTGTCATCTATTATTATTTTTTTTTATATCTTATGGTACCGAGTATTAGTGCTTTATATTAGATGAAATATTCACATAACAAAAAAGCTTTTGTAAACAATTTGTTGTCTATTAAATATTAAAACGTTTCGACCCCTTATTTAATGTTCATATAGTATAGCTCAGACACCAGGGTACCCTGGTGTCTGAGCTGGCAAGCATATATATATATATAATATTTATATAAAAATTATAAAAAGTTAATATATATATATATATTTATATATATTTTTTTTTTTTTTTTTTTAGAACTGTGGTTCCTTTCACCTTCCACCGATCGCGCCAATTTCCGTAACACAAGCGGTTGCGCTTTGAACAAAAACACCCTGTTTTTTTTTTATCAGCTTTTGCCCAAATTTTGTATTAATTATATGAAATAAAATATTTTGACCATTTTACAATTAAAGTATAATGTATATATATATATATATATATATATATATATATATATATATATATATATATATATATATATATATATATATATATATATATATATATATATATATATATATATATATATATATATATATATATATATATCTAGTATATTAGTCGAGATAGCAATATTTCGAAAGTAAATGAAAATATGTTTATGATTGAATATTATAAAATTTATAACTAGATAGGTCTATTTTTATTTTCAATATCACTGTCAAATATATTATTTTTCACGTCTAAAATAGTTGTTTTATTATGAAAAGTTATTGTTAACAATTTATTTTGAGGAATGATCTTTACAAATGAAATCTAGATATTACCTAACTGCCCCCCCCCCCCTCGTGCCATCTTCATCACTAATGATGACGTGTCATTTTTATTTGATTTTTTGTTAATTTTTATTTGATTTTCGGTTTCTTTTTCTTCCTCGTCTAGCTCCTGCAAAGTTCGAGGAATATATTCAAATTTCATAGGCTTCTAACTAATCAAGCCATTCCGAATAATTGATACTTCACTTACTAAGTTAAGCAAAAGTAAAAAAATGCAAAAGAATCCTACTTAAATTATATCAAATCTAGCTGATTGCCGAGAATGTGACGAGAAAACAACAAAACGAGAACGGTCGCTTGTTGTACTTTGTGCAACATTGAGGACTAAATATTTTTTCATGCAGGAAAATATTTCTCCTGTCACAGTGGAAATGTTGTTCCTTCTTTCAATTTTCAAAAATAAACATCAGAAAAAAAATAATGTTTCTATTTCTCATCAATCTTGTAGTTCGCTTTTAGAGTTTCGTTATTTTGCAAAAAGTAAAATTTATAACAATGAACGACATATTAATAGAATTAGAAACTTGAACTACAAATTAGAACATTTCGAATCCATCCACACTTCACGGCATTTCAGGTATTCTGCAAAATCAATTGCGAAAAAAATAAGTTTTTCGAAATTACAAGACGTTTCTAAATTCTCCTCAACTTCGAGTCTGTTTTAAGATACAAGACTCTTAATGTTTCAAGGTACACGATTAGGAAAAAGTGTATGCAAATCAGTCCATATTCCCTTTATGTCCCGAATCGACTGGGAACCTTCCCAAGGGGTATCTGATAGCACCTCAGAGCAAATGATCGATTACTTAGCTTCGAAAATGCGGTAGGAAACAACAATATTTTGGGACAGCGAGAATTTTAAAAATCAGAAGATTTCTGTAAAAACAAAGAACCTCTTCTCCGGAACAGATGAAAGTACACTAAAGGGTCAATCCATTTCAAATCGCCCAGGCAGTGTTGCTCAACATTTTTAATCTTCCTGATTCTTTTATCATGGATTCCCTACAGGTAGACATTAACAAAACTTCAATTGAAAGAAATTTGCAAGCCATAGTTTTTATTTGGCAGCCATTTTAAAATGATGATTTACTGAATTTTATGAAAAAAATAAGTTTGCGGAAAATTTAATTACGAAGTCATTTTTAAAGATATCAGAATAATTTAAAAACTAGTGTGTTTAGCGTGGAGTAGTCTTCAAAAATACATTAATTTAATTCCGCTATCATGCAAGAAAGTGGGTCAAAACCATTCTCTAAAAACCCTTAAAAAAATTAAAAATCGTTACTTTTTAAGACCATAAATTTTTAGGAAGGATAAGAGACTCACAAATAATATTTTATTTCTGTGTTGAGTACTCATGATACTACCAGCAGCATAAGTTTTAGTCTTGAGAATGAACTCCTTTTTCTTCTACGGCTATTCAAAAATGGCTAAAATCACGTTAATGCCAATTTTCGTTGGTCAATATCTGAAAAGGGACTGAATGAAAACAAGTGAAAATTTTATGAAATGTTCTTCATACTAATAAAAATACTCCACTAAAAAATTATGACTGAGACTCAACTACGTTTTGAGTTATAGATCTATGAATTTCAATAAAAGCGCTACATTTTTAATACACTCGTGCCATACTAAATTAGCAACTATTGGCTTAAAATTATTTTAAATCTATCAATTATTATTTAGAGTATTAAAATAATCAATTTAGTCTGTATTAATATGCAATACTTGAGTTAAAAATGTTCATTTATTAAAAAAAAATTGTAAGTATATTATACAAGTATGTTTATAACTTAAAACACTTCGTTAAATGTCAACTGACCCAGCATTTCACATGTTGCAACAACTCACTACAGTGTCTGGAAGAACACACAACATAACTGATAAACTGTGCAATGAAATATCATGTTTGTTCAACTCCTTAATCAAAATTACAGCTGGCCAATAGGACAAACAGAGTTTAACACAAAAATCTAGAGAAAAACATTAGTGTATGTGTATTACGCCAGTGTAGTACATGAGACATATGAGTTAGTTAAGTTCAAGTATTCTACCTGAGGTTTTACTATTACTGCCCTTTCTTAATAAAAATAAGAGGTAATTAAAAGTGTATTGCTAATTTAGTGATTTAAGCATCATTTAACTAGTCAGTTAAGATAATTTTAATGTTTCAAATTAAATAAAAATAATGGTAAAATAAAATGTTATGCAAAAGTATTGCATATTAATACAGACTAAGATGATTACTTTAATACTCTAAATATTAATTGATAAATTTAAGATAATTTTAAGCCAATAGTTGCTAATTTAGCATGGCACGAGTATATTAAAAAGGTAGCGCTTTTATTGAAATTCATAGATCTATAACTCAAAACATAGTTGAGTCTCAGTCATAATTCTTTTGTGGAGTATTCTAATTAGTATGAAGAACATTTCATAGAATTTTCACTTCTTTTCATTCAGTCCCTTTTCAGATATTGACCAACGAAAATTGGCATTAACGTGATTTTAGCCATTTTTGAATAGCCGTAGAAGAAAAAGGTGTTCATTCTCAAGACTAAAACTTATGCTGCTGGTAGTGTTATGAGTACTTAACACAGAAATAAAATATTATTTGTGAGTCTTTTCTCCTTCCTAAAAATTTATGGTCTTAAAAAGTAAGGATTTTTAATTTTTTTTAAGGGTTTTTAGAGAATGGTTTTGACCCACCTTCTTGCATGATAGCGGAATTAAATTAATGTCTTTTTGAAGGCTACTCCACGCTGAACACACTAGTTTTTAAATTATTCTGATATCTTTAAAAATGTCTTCGCAATTAAATTTTCCGCAAAGTTATTTTTTTCATAATATTCACTAAATCATCATTTTAAAATGGCTGCCAAATAAAAACTATGGCTTGCAAATTTCTTTCAATTGAAGTTTTGTTAATGTCTCCCCATAGGGAACCCATGATAAAAGAATCAGAAAATTAAAAATGTTGAGCAACAAATTATATTTATATTGGGCGATTTGAAATGGATTGACCCTAAAGGATTCGTGACCAAACATGACTAACCCGACTCACAAAACATCTGTTTGAGTGCAACAATAACAACAGCGATGTCAATTATTTCAAGGTACACTTGTATCAAGGTACAACAGGTCATAAGGATGTTTTATATTACTTTTCATTATCAGTTGTTTATTTAAATTCATATAATAAAATACTACTGTTACAGAGATTTATTTCAATGATATTTTTATTAAAATAATAGTTATTTTAAGATGATAAATTCAAAATAAATTATTAAATATATACGAAGAAGAGAGAGAGAGAGAGAAAATAATGTATTGAAAGAAAAATGTAAAATAAACTGACTTCTCATGGAATAAAGAAAAAAAAATTGACAGAATAAAAGTCTAGTCAAACTGAAAAGAAGACACGAATTCCAAAGGAACTTCAATAAAGAATGAAGTGAGCATTAGCTAAAGCCCCTCTCCCTTTTGTTTCATCCGTTACTTCACTAAAGAGTCCTAATTCTGACACCATTCATAACTAATAGGGCTCTACTTACTTAAGATGTTTCTAAAATTTAGCACTTTTCTTATCTTAAAAAAAGGAAAAAAAAGAATATTCTGACTTAGATGTAACTTTTTTTTTTTTTTTTTTTTTTAATCCAATAATTGATATTTACAACTAAAATAATGGAATATACACACACACATATATATATATATATATATATATATATATATATATATATATATATATATATATATATATACATGAATGAAAAAAAGAGTACATTTTATTTATTTTAAAAAACTTATTTTGAAAAAAAAATTTACCATTTACAAACAGGTTTAAAAAAAAATAAAAATATATATTAAACTGAAAGGGTTACAAACTTTTTATTTGTTTTTTCACCTGTTACTCAACATAATAGATTATTTCAAGCCATACATATTATATTAACATATTTTATTTATTTTATTATATTAATATATTTATTTATTATTTTATATATAAAATATTAACATATTTTTGAAGCAATTATAATATAAGATTCATCTCTATAATGCAATAAACTAATGGGGATGATTACGTCCGCTCGTTCCATGTTGATCGATTTTTACGGCACGAATGTTAATATGTAGGTGTTTCATGGTGTGAGGATAATTAGGGATCTGAAATAACCGAACTGGAATTAAATGCAGCAGGCTATATTGAAATCTCATCAGACCGTTCTGCTAAACGTAAAACTAACTTCATATATTTTACGGTGTAGATGAAAAATCTGTTTACTTATTTATTGAATAATTGTTTAAATAGATTTGTATTGCTTTTTTTTTCAATCATTAATGACCCAATCGCCCAGTGTTCCTCAAGATAGTATCCTAGGCCCCATCCTCTATACGGTGTACAGCTGACATCGCAACTCCTCCTACCACTGTCCTCACCACCTACGCTGATGACACATGTGTATAATCAGTAAAAAATGATCTCTTCATTGTGTCCCAAACACTTCACTCTCATATCCTCAACAATCAAAAATGGTTTTAAAAATGGAAAATCGAAATTTTACCCTTTACCCTTTGTCGCAAACCTACTACTTTCTGTCCTTCAGTATCCTGTAATGATATTCCACTAATCCCCGTTGATCAGATCCGCTACCTAGGACTACACTTGGACAAACGTCTTACTTAGAATCCACAAACAAGCCTAAAACGACAAGAAACTTCCCGTCGTTTCAGACATTTACGAGACAAATCTTCAAAACTCCCAATTAATTACAAAAGACTTATTTACATGAATGTGATTAGACGTATTTGGACGTACGGAGTTGGGCTTCTGGGCTCCACTAAACTATCCAATCCTTACAATCCAAAATCCTTCGAAAAATCCTCCATGCTCCTTACTTTTTCACCAATAAACTTATCCATAAAGATCTTAATGTTCCATAAGTTGCTGATTTTGCTTAAGCCAGATACTTATTATTTCATAGTAAACTCCATAACCACTCAAATCCGCTAGTCTCTCAACCTCCTTTCCATTCTATTCCCGATAACCCTCCGAGCCGTCTGAAAAGAAGATTGCCTAGAGTAGAATAGTTATTGAAGTGCTACTGATGAGTAGTTCTTTTCAAGTTTTGACATGTGATTGTAACTTTTATCAACACATTTACTATATGTATATATTTTTCCAGTTTTAATTTTGAATAAATGAGAGAAAAAAACAAGAAACAAGATTCGTCTCTAATACAGAAGACTCAAGGGATTGAATTTGAAAGTTTCGTCTGCTCGTTCCATGTTGATCGGTATTCACGGCCGATTTCACGAAACGATGTTGATTTGTAGGTGTTTCATGTTATGAGAAAAATTAGGGATTTGAAATTACCGAACTGAAATTAAATGCAGGAGGCTATATCGAAATAGCACCATCAAACCGTTCTACCAAACGTGTGACTAAGTTCATATATTTTAAGATGTAGAGAATAAATGTTATGTGCTATTTACTAATTTGAATAATTTTTTAATCAATTTTTTTTGGCTTTTTTTTTAAAACTCTTTAATGGATTATTTTTTGTAATAGAAAATTGGACTGTCACACCACTAGTAGAAACTTTAGTTCAAACATAAGTATAAATTGAACTACACCGTCACATCTTTTAAAGGTAATTTGCAGTCATTCGCTTTCCTCTTAGCCGTTACGGGGGTCGTTAGGTACCCTAAAGGAGGCGAATCCTATCTGTTAGAGGGCTCATCAATTTAAGAAATTCAATTGCGCTCCGGATAGTCGCTAGGAACTAACAGAACTAACTTGGATTGACTGATCCTCCCCCCCCCCCTCCAACCGTGGTAATTTACTCCGCTCATGACCTAATTGTTTCTAAAGTCGCTTCAAAGTTAATCAATTGAGGAAATTCTAATTTGTAGTTCTATTTGTTTATCGATCGCTGCCAGCTGATCCTAGAAATAGACCTGGAGGGAGACTGGAATCATTCCTGTACTCTTGTTGTATATATAAAGAACCAGTAAAATATGTTCGTATAGGTATGAGTAAATAAAAAGACACAATAAATTTAAAAATTGCTATAAGATTCACTTATATCGTCACTTTTTCCCCTGTCAATCTGTAAGCTTTAATTTCTTCCTTATTATTCCCTTACATTGACTATGGTTGCCTCTCGACAGTTATAGAGGACAGATTAAAGCGAATCATGAACTGCTTCGTCAGGTTTTTCTTCGGTAGTCGAGGCGCTCCCATGAATCCCACCTCTATTCCCAACTAAATTGGCTTTATACCACTTTCCGTAGACAATATCTCCATGGAACATTCCTTTACCAAATTATCAATACCCTTCGATCTTTTAATATTTATAATATGCTTCAATTGAGATACGCAGTCAGTTCAATGCATACAAGATCCCGTCTTTCGGATCTGTATACCCCATCCCACAGAACTTCAACGTTCCAACGCTTCTTCCTCTTCCGCTCAACCATTCTCTGGAACTCTATTTCTCCTCATATCTGACAAGCTAAATCCCTGAAAACATCCAAATACTTTTTCAATACCTCCCTTTCATCTAAGCTGACGCTTACTATCTACCTACTCTCAAGGGGAGGACACACTCAGTCTCTCACAGGTTTTGTTGACAATTTATTTGGAGGTTCCTGGTATAAAAAAATATTAGACACGTATTTTGTCATTCCGACCAATGGGCCCTAGAAGCCGAGAAAAAAAATAGTATTAAATTAATTTATTTTATATCTCGAGTTTAAAAAATGATATCAACATGGTTCTTGCACTAAGATTTTTATTTTTGATTGCTAATTTAAGGAAAAATACAGCTGCTCCATAGATTTTAGTTTAGGTTAATAAAATTTTCAAAAAATGATTAGATTTTCAAGCAAACAACTATAGATTTTTTTAAGACAAAAATTGACGTCAGATTCTAATTCAGCATTATCAAAAACATTGAAAAACGTTTATTCAATAAAAAAAAATATATAATTTTTTCATTGAACTACGTTCAATATACTTTTTTTTCACAAGAACCGACATCGGATTCGAATTCAGCATTCATTTACAAAAGAACCTTTAAATGCAAAATTTCATCCAAATATAAAAATAAAAATTCGTAAGCTTCAAAATGTGCCTTACCAAATGGTAGGCAGTTTTTGTTTAAACTAACAAAAACACGAATTACGTTTAGACGGTTTAACGTATCAACTTCATTTTTTTATACAAAACATAGGGTAGTAATACTCATGAAATGTCTTTGATTTCATTTTCCTATCTGGTTTCAAACTCAAGGTTGAAATAAAAATGTTTTTCGGATTTGCTATTTTTTAAATAGGTTTTTGTTGATCGAAATTTGCATTAATATACATCAAAAGAAAGCTGAGGCTCTCCTCTTTCCAGTGATACCAATGAATGAATTGCGTGACAGAGTATTAGCTATTTAAAGGAAAGTAACCAATAATCGTTTTAAAAATTTCTTCCCCTCGAAGAGGGTGAAAAATAATATTTTTTGTTTTTATTGAATAAATGTTTTTCAATGTTTTTGAGGATGCTGAATTAGAATCTGACGTCAATTTTTGTGTGAAAAAATCTATAGAGCTAGTTTTCTTGAAAATGTTTTTAGATTTTAGTTAGCCTAAACCAAAATCAATGGAGCAGATGTATTTTTTCTTAAATTGGCAATCAAAAATAAAAATCTTGGTGCAAGAACCATGTCGATATAATTTTTTTAACTCAAGATATAAAATAAATTAATTTAATGTTATTTTTTTTTTTTCTCGGCTTCAAGGGCCCATTGGTTGGAACGGGAAAATACGTGTCTAATATTTTTTGACCAGAAACCTCATAAAAATTGGCAACAAGATCCGTGAGAGACTGAGTGTGTCCTCCCCCAGTCAGTCAAAAAGTTGTTCTTGCATTGCTTGATTCAGATTCAGATTCAGTTCTTGCATGATTAAAATTCCATTTAATACAAATTTCACTTTATGTAAATATAACATATAGATACTTCTATATTTCATTCAATTCTAATCATTGTACCAAAAGATTTTTTTTTTTTTTCTTTCTTATTTCATTTTATTTTCTATAATTTGTAGAATGTTATCTTATTTTCTTTTCTGTATTTAACTATCATTTATGTATATAGTGCCATTATTGTACTTTTGTTTTTCTTATTTTTTTTTTTTTTTCTCATTTTTTTTTTTTTATCTCAATATGTCTGTCCAGATTTAATTTCAATTATATCTGTACCTATCTGTTATCCTTACGGGGCTTTGTCCAAAAAAAAAAGTTTGTGATTAACCCTGTACCCATAAGGTTTTATTATTCTATTAAATGGAACTGACACGGTGTTTTAACACCAAGAAAAGTTTTTAAAGGTTTTATATATAAGTGTAAATTAAATTGAGAATTTATTTGTTTGATGTTAAAAATAATATTGTAGTGCAATTATAATGAAATACTGTTTAGTCTGAGGATGGGACATGAAATGTAACATGATTTATTAATAATAGAGAGGAGTGAATGCCATAAATAATGAAATAATTTCAATATATGTAACTCCTTCATTGAAGAATTGATTATCAATTCGTTTATTAGCAAGCCTCTGTACTTAGCTCAGTATTTATGCAGTACTTAAAATGCTTTGACAAGTTTCTCATCAATGTCCCAGGACGGTACCATGTTTTCCACCTCTATTCCGAATTAAATTAGCTTTACCTAACTGTCCGTTGCAATATTTCCGTGGAACATTCACTTATAAATTTATCAATACCCTTCACCCTTCCTGTATTTATAATATGCTTAAAATCAAATCTGCAATCAATTCCTTCCTCTTTCACTCAATCATACTCAGGAATTCTATTCCTCCTGTTACTTGCTATCCACTCATTCAATTAAATGATACCACGCTCTTGCAATTCTGAAATCATATGATTAACATTTTGTATTATTTAGATTCCACTTGACATAAAAATTGTCTTACTCTAAATATAACATTTAGGTACTTCTATTGTATATAAAACACTAACCATTGTACCAAATAAATTTATTTCTTATTTCATTAATAGAGATTTCTCTTATCTTCCTCTCCATACATTTTATTATTATCTATGTATGTTTTATCATTATTATATATTTTTTCCATTGTATTATGTCTCTGACCAAATCTAACTTCTAATTTATATTCTTAGGAGACTTTGTCTTAAAATATTTGTTTTCCATCTTATTTCCATTCTACTTAGATATATTAATTTGATACTTATATTCATATATATAGTTTTTTTCGTCAGGGCCATCTATGGATCACGGCGCTAGTGTTTTAGATGTTTCTTGATGTCATCGTCGTTGTTTGCCACGATTGGTGTTCTTAGTGGTGGGTTCGGCAGCTGCTTTCTTGTTGGTACCTCTAGCTTTTCTGCTGGCCCAGTAGTCCTTCATTTTCTGGCTAAATTCAATCATACGTTCCTCAGACCGTTTCCTGGTTTTGTCTTTCTGTCTGTGGGTAACTTCTGTGAGGTATGTTATAAAGGATTTAATTTTAAGAGTTTTATGATAGTTATTCCGGTCGGTTATGTCATTTTGATTTATATGGAGTTCCAAAAGATTCTTCTTCACTTGCTTCATCCACAAGAATCCAGTAGCTTTGCCGTTGTTAGCAGCCTTGAAGATCCTATGGAATAGCCTCTTTGAGTCTATTCTGAATAGATGTCCGTAAAAAGCCAGTCGCCTTCTTCTGATAGCATCAATGAGATTTTCTTGGTGTTTATATAGCTCACGATTTGGTTGGTACCATCGGCTTCCATCTGTTAGAATTCTTGGTCCTACTATCCGTTTCAGGAACTTTCTTGTACCTCGAGGGCTCTAAGACCCCAGTTCTGATTTAGATATGGGCACTCGGTTTCATAGAGGAGTGAAGGTCTTACTACTGCATTGTAGTGTCTCAGTTTGACATTCATCGACACATTTTTTGAAGCATACAGTTTTCTACAGGCATGGTAAGCCTTATTCATATATATTATATGTATTTATGTTATTTTTAATATTGAGTATAATTAATCGTTGTATTTCCTCATATTTCAATTTATATAAGCTCTTAAAATTTCATAGAATAGATAGAAACAAATAATCTACGAAACACTTTAACATTTATAATAACACAAGTATAAAAATATATAAAAGAATATAAAGAGACAACAGAAATAATTAAATCAGGAGTATTAATATTTATATAACATTTCATGACGTTTCTAGCAGCAGCTCAATATCAATTGAAACTTGCAGAACCACTGTGTAAAAAGTTTATACGGGACTATCAACACTGATAAAACAAAATTTACAATCGCACAATTTAACAAATTTACATTATATTGTTGGACAGAAATAGAAATTTATTCTTTTTAAAACAATTTGGCTCTTATCAAACATGCAGTTTCATTAGCCTAACTACGACTATTATTGCCTGGTCTCAAACTTTTTATCATATGCAATGACTAGGTCAACACTATCAATAGATAATGGAATCTATAGAAATATTATTACCTAAATTTGAAAATTAAATAGCAGTAGCATTTTTAAAGGCTGAGGCCCACAAAAGATAAAAACTCATAAATTCAAGTAACCAAAAGAAAGCAAAACACTGCCCAAGAAATTCTTCTCTTATCAATAACTCTAGAATAGTATTGATAATTAGTAAATTTTATGTAAGGTCAATAATAAAATTTATTAAGTGATAATAATATGAGGGAAGCACACTCATTATTTTGGCACGCTCTACCTTCATTGGTGTTGTACAGATCGAAAATTTCCCGTCAGCTTTCCCATCAAAAAATTTAAAAAATTTTTTTTTGTTTTTTTTAACATTTGTCGTTAGAACCTACCGTTTAGGAGCTATATTGGTTTAAATGAAACCTCTATTTTTTCTCAACTTTGTTTATTTTAAATATATATTAATTGTTAATTTAATTTAAACAATTTAAAATCACACATATAGAGTGGAAAACATAAAGAAAATAAGGGCATAAAGGGTCAGCAGGATTAAGCTATTTAATATGAAATTTCATCTCCTAGAGACAAATGAATGACAGGTAAGCGAAAAAAAAAATAGAAAACATGAGGATCGACTCTCAAGGGGTTGGCCCCTAAAACACGTCCCATATTATTTTTTCTTTGGCCTTTAATTTTTTTAATATATATTTTTACTATGATATTTTTTAATTCAAGTACTTTTCCCCTCAATAGTTATTTTATCGCATTTAAAAAAATCTAAACAAAAACATCTTTTTATATAAAAAAAAAAAAAAAACCTAGATAAAAAGGAGAGTTTTAAAAGCAGGATCAGACAACAGATTTTGGTATATACAGTGATTTAGGAACAAGGGCTGGAGAAACAGATCCTTAAGGAAACGTCACAGGGTGAGTCGAGCCCAGGGCCTGTTGTTGAGAATCGGCTTAATGGCGTTGTTTATATCCGTCTCGACTCCTTCTACCTCCTTAGTCCCTTATCTCATCTTCCACTCTTATTGTTTTTAAATCCTTCCCTTCGATTCTGTTTTTCTTTACAAACAGCAAGAAGGAAGTAAACATAATAAATTTACTATAATCGTTTTATGACTAAAATTATATACCTTATTACAATTTGTTGATATTTACAACTTTGTGCAAGGCGTCAACTTTCGAAATAGTATTAATTCGCGATTCGTCAAAAAAAAAAAAAAGAAAGAATAATAATAAATAAAAAAAAAGAATTATATACAGTGTTCCGAAGATCTTAGGCTAAAGAGGTATTTCGGATAGGGAGATTCATTTTGAACCTATTTAAGGTCACTTACCTATGTACAAAGTCTTGTGGTTTTTTTTTTTAATGAATTTTTTTGAAAATGGCCAAAATCAAACATTTATTATGCCTTGTAACTTCGTTTTTACTGATATATCAACGCTATCATTTTTTTTTTTTTTTTTTTTTTTTTTTTACTGTAATTACTAATACATTGTCCATTTAAAATAAAAAAGATTGGATGCAAAAAACAAATTTAAAAAAAATGGGTGATCGTTGAATCTTGGTAAATGAAAAAAAAAAAATTAAAAACTTCAAGTGCAACAGCAAAAATCAAATTATTAAAAAACTTATTCTAGTTAATACTCTTTAAAATAATACCATTTGCAGGCACGCAGCGCATCTATTTTTTTTTTATTAAAAAGTAACAAAAGGGATCTACCTCGCATATAATTTATATATATATATATATATATATATATATATATATATATATATATATATATATATACATATTTCCTCTATTGCAGGTTTAAATTGTTTCCACTCGAAATGTCATTATAATGTAGGAGGCAAACCTCTTAGCCAGTGGCATTTTAAATTTATTAAAATTAAAAAGAAAAAAAAGTTCACGGAACGGCCTTAGATACGACGCGAATATCATTATTTTTACTTCTTTTCATACCACTTCTCTCCTTTCTTCTTTCTTCCCAAATTATCCTTATTCTTCCCAAATTATCCTTATTCTTTCCAATTGTTCCTTCCTGCTTTCCTCGGTCCACGCTATTCCTTTTCACGCATCTCTCTTTCCCACTAGGACATTAATTTCTTTTAGTCTTTTCCTGTATTCATCCTTTTCGAAACAGTCTTGGTCTTGCAAATTTCACGATTTGCTCCTAGCCCATCTAAAGTTCGACGCCTCCATACAATAAGTAAATTTTTGGTAAGATAACTACAATGACATGAAAACAACTTTTAAAGTACTACCAATTAGTAGTAATTCAATAAATGATCTACATATATCAAACATATACTATTGGAGAGTCAATTGCATTATAACAGTCGAAAAAAAAAATATTGAAACAAAAATAAAACAATTATTTAGTGTAAATTTTTTGAATTTCATCACTAGATAGAAGCGTAAATAGTCTCACTTAGCTTCCACTGTATTATCTTTACACCAGTGACGCAGCTGAGAGCAAAGCTCTGGGCTAGTCTTTCCACTTATGGAAGGACAAGTCTGATAGGGGGATCCCTCAGGTGTATATATTGTAAATAACGTATGGATGTATTTTTAAGATTTGATTTATTTTAATTTTTTTCTTTTACTATTATTATTGTTTTATAATATTTATATTATTTATTTTATTAGGCTTTTTCCCCACACTATGTATTGAAAAATTTGTGGTACTTTGTTTATTTATTTAATGTTTTTTCACATTATTTATTGTATTATATATTATGAGATTCTTTGTTTGTTTTTATATATTATTCACTTTTTTTTTTTTTAAATCTCTTCTTTGTGTCGTGTGAATGGATCCATTAAGACATCCATATTACTTTTTGCCCGAATTGACGCATATTGTAGTACTTTCGTTAAATAGAAAAAAAAATTAAATAAATTACAATAATGTTGAAAATATAAAAAATATTTTTCTACATTTATTAAATGCTTCTAAAAAAAATAAAATAAAATAAAAATTGATTCACATAAAATAAATGAATAAATTAATTAAATTCTATTAACAGAATACAAGATATTTATGACAGGTGTTACGTTGTTTTTATTGCTACTGCTGCTACTATATATTTTATCTTTGTTTATTATAAAGTTTTACATTATATATGTTTTTCGTATTTTGTTTATTATTAGTTTGATTTACAATACTATACATGGGTATTTTGTTGATTTGCGTTTTGATGAGTTGGGTTAAAGGGAGGGTGTGTGACCAGAGTTCGAAATTATCGCCATCGAACCTTTGAGTTCGATAAGCCTTTATTAAGCTAATTCTGTACATGGATATTCGAAGATATTACTGCCTAAGACAGTTGTCATAAATTTTAAAATTTGAAGCAATTAGTTAAAAAAAAAAAGAAAGTTTATTATGGTCATTGTAATTTATTTCATTATGTACCCCTAAGCCATAAGTTAGCGTACATCGTAATATCAAACTCGCAAACATGTCAGCGGCCACAACATGAAAGCGACCCTGTTGAGTCGTAAGCCTTTATTTTCTCAACAAGGGAAAATTAGAGCACAAACTTTATAAACAGGTGTTTATAACTTTATAAAGTTCCTTGTTTGAGCTATTTACCACATAATTTATTATTTCTCATAAACTATTTGCTTGAATAGAAATCTTACAAAAATAAATTCATTGCTGATAAAAATTAAAAATCTTAGTATATTGACTTATAATTTACTATTAAGATAAGAAAGTGTGTACATATATACTTATCAAATATTCTTGCAGGTACAGTTTTTCACTAAATATGTAAAATATTTGAAACAAAATAATTATTGATAAAAGTATGGTTGACTGGTATGATGAATGGAGAAGAAGATAATCAGGGATGGAGTCAAAGTAACACCACGCTTAAGAAGGAATTCTTTAATACGTGCCAACGTTTCGACCTGCGTTGCAGGTCTTCTTCAGGGCCACTGAACCACACTTGTGAGGAGAAGGACGATGACTGTTCATCGTTAAATGAATATTTTTATCTTCTTTTTACCCCATGTATATATCATTAAAATTACAACATAAACAATAATAAATTCAAAACAATATAAATCTATATATTGATATATGATATTTTTTTTCTGTCATGTCATATATTTTTACTTTGCTTTATCTGCAAGTGATATAAACTTGAATTAATGTTAATGAATTTATATACATGTAATAAATAAATTTATTTAATTATTTAATCTACACCTCATTTATTTGTACAATCTTTTTTGATCGGGTATTAGGTCTATAACTATAATCGTTCTCTGGCCAAACTTCAGATATTAATTACAAAGTTCTTGTAATTTATTATCCTCTTTAAGTGTATAAAATATAGCCCAGTGAATACAGATCGGAAACCGTTAAAAAAAAGTTCATAAGAAGCTGGAGTTTTCAAGATTAGTTTTGTTTATATGCTAAACTGTTATATAATCTGGCTGGGCGCCAAGTCAGTTTTTAACTTGATTATATATTTTGGTTAGGTCAAGAAGTCCAATGCAGTTCAAAAATCAATCAAGTTCACTCAATGCGAAAATACAAAAAAAGAACTTAAAAACCAACTAAGGCGTCTTATGATACTGATACTTAAAAAAAAGTAATGTTTATTCTATATCTTAATAGGACTAATTCGTTATTTTGTTTTAAAGATCTATATAAAAAATCAGTTTGTAGAGAACAAGAACAAACATAAGTTCTTAATAATTTAAGTTCATCTTAATCACTCTAATCTCATATCACTAAACTTTCTGAATGTTGTCAAAAATGGAGAAATGTTATAAAATAGAGAAATAAAATAAATCCAAACAAATCTCAATAAATGAACTTTTATTTATTTACTATATTTTATTGTAAAGATTTACTTGAATATTCAGAAAGATAGAACGAGTTTTGAAAATCACAGTTGATTTTCGATCACGATTAATATCGTAATAGTTTCTAAAATTTATTTTATTAAGAACGCAGAGTAAGTTATCCAATAAAAAAAAATTGAATACAAATAGTGAAAAATATATTATTAAAATATTACAAAATTCCTCCTAAATATTCTAAACAATTAAAATTGAAGAGCAAGTAAAGCCAGAACACAATTAGTTTTCTTTGCCGAGGCACCGGCAAAATTCCAGGATAAATATTTTGCTTTCCAACATTAGGAGCATGTGTGTTGACCGAAGCTTTTCTGGGTCAAGAGGCCGGCTTATTTTTTGAGTCTACAAAAACCTTAAAAAAAAAAGGGGAACTCACGAAACGAGAAAATGTGCTTGTTTAGAGCGTAAATTAATTTTTAAACATTAATAAAATTAAACTATAAATTTCATTCTTCCAAGGACTAACGCTACAGCCCGTTAGATTTTTCTAATACCGAATCATGAACCTACCCCTTCAATGTTTTGATCCTACAAGTAGATAAATGAAAATATGTGTAAATGTATTTTTTATCGATGTTTTAAATTAGTTTATATATTTTTATGTAATTTTAATTTATTTGATTTTATTAATTTTATGTATTTCTTTTAATAGTTATTCATTACTGCTTGTTTTCCTTTTTCATTTTTATATCCTCTCAATTTATAAAGTACAATTGAAGAAAACTCTAAAAAATGAATTTCCATGCTGAATGCAATACTATGGAGTAGAAATATCGTTCCCAAAACAAAAAGAATGTGTCTAAACTGTATTGTATTGAGTATAATGACGTATGGAGAGGATATATGGACAATAAAAGGCAATCTCCGGAAGAAGCTTCTTGTCACTAAAAAGGATCATTGGCACCAAGAAACGAGAATCTCTAGAAAAGAAAAAGAACAAAATGAAATAACTAGAAAACAAATGAAAATGCATAGAATCCTAAACTGGTACGAAAATTTAGAAAGAATGCCCGATGGAAAACTACCAAGGAAAGTATACAGGTGGAGAATAAAAGTACGACGAAAACGAGATAAAGGAAATAGAAACGTGCACGAGGGGACGTGGCCTAAGAAAGAAATGGACCTTAGATGAATGTGGACGAAGACTGCTGAAAACTAAGGTAAAAGAAAGCCACTGTACTGTGCAAAAAAATAAATAAGACACACCCAAACAGAAAAAAACGGCATGTTAGACATTAGAGGTAACACCTCATACTTGGCATTGTTTTGCATACTCATGAAAGCAGATCTCTTATTCAGGTCCTTTTAAGTATTCTTCTGGCGCTATAAAAACATTTTTTAAATTCATTTTAACAAATTTTACAATTTCTCGTTTAATTCAATGCCTCCAAACCAAATTGTTTGTGAAATTCGTAAAGTTCCTTTCTTTCTCACAAATGAATAGATCCACAATGACATTGTTACCCCATGAATATCTGATATATATTTGGTATGAACCAGATACCTTTCGTTTCATAATGATTTAGGCACTCACCCCAATCTACCTGTATCTCATCTGGTTTCCCATTCCATTTCTGATAATTCTCCGAAGTGTTTGAAAAGAAAATGAACTCGGTATCTACTATCATAGAATTTTTACTTGAGAGCTACCAATGGGTATTTTTTTTCATGTCAGTATATTTGAAAAATAACAAATTTACATGCTACATATTACTATTCCGTTGTATATTGTAATTAACAAACGAAAAAAGCTAATATAATTATTTCTAGGTGTAAATACAACCTATATATTTGATATGAATAATTTTTATTTCATTTTATTTTTTTAATTCTATTTGTTTATTACAACTGCATACAATAAATAAAAATCATCATTATCTCGGAGGATTATTTGAATAGAATGGGAATCAACTTGAGACCCTTGTGGATTTGAATGGTTATGGAGTTTATTATGAAAGTATAAGTATCTGGTTTGAGATAAATCAGCAACATTAAGATCTTTATGGATAAGTTTGTGACAATGTAAGGAGCATTGATAATTTTTCAACAGATTTTGGATTGGATACGAGATAAACTGGATGGTTTAGTGGAGCACCAAAGCTCAACTCCATATTTCCAAATAGTTCTTATTACTGGCAAGTAAATGAGTTTCTTGTAATTAATCGGATAGTTTGAACGTTCTTTTTTGTTGTGGATGATGAATATGTTGAAAACGAGCAGCAGTTTCTTGTCGTTTTATAGTTTCTTGTTTATTTATGTTTGTTTATTAATGTTTGTTTATTTATTTATAATTAAAAATGTTTTATTGACATGCATTCTAGATTTTTTAATTTATATTTCAGCTCATCTGCTAATAGTCAGTTTATGTATTTGATTAAAAAAAAAATAATAGGGACAAAATTAATCTATGTAGTAAAACCTTGTAAGAAACAAATGAGAAATATTTGACACAATATAATACCACCACAATATTAATTCCAGGAGATGGCAGATTACTAGAAATAAAGCAATCCTACCATCCCAGGAGGAGATAAGGATTGGATGGATTAAAATACCCCCCTTTATTTAAATAAGATGGGGCTATATTAAAATGTTGGGGATCAGCGGTTCCATCCATTAGTGGCCGAGATCAGGAAAGATCGATTCTCTTGTGTTTTGGAATTTTTAATTTCACCAAGAAATTGAAAGGAGGATAGTCATAATACTCTAAGTGTATTTCTATTATTACTCTAAAATAGTATTGAATAAAATAGATTATTTTCTAATGGCTAATCCATATGCATACGTATTTATTTATTTTTTTAATCTCTTTATTGAATAAATAGTACAAGCTACCTCTCTAAAAGGCAATGAATGATATAGATGACAATGATATTATATATATTATATTATTATAGATATTATATAAATTATATTATATTTCTTATGATTTATTGTTTATTTTTAATTTTTTTATTATTTTATCATGATTTTTAACATTCATCTTTCACTCATTCCTTGAAAATAAGCATGTCAGGCCTAAGGTAGATCAACACACAGCGGTACTTAATTTTAACTTGGCCTTTGATAAGGTATTATCTGAGGAGATCCTTCAACCAACTTCTTTTTAGTTTCCTTTGGGTATATTCTGAATTACTTATAACTTGGTCTTTGTTTGGTTTTTACTGTTAATCGTTCAAGAGGATATAAAATACCATATATTTTGTTAAGTCTTAGAGGTTTCTGATTCTTTTGCTAGAAAGACTACCTATCTAATTGGTCCTAAGTATTGAAAATTGTTAATCTTTTAAATGGGACATTGTTAATGTAAACTGGAGGGCATAATCATTGTTTAATTTTTAAGCTTATTTGTCATTTCTGAATTTGATTATTTATATTTAAAAAAAAAAATCTGTAAGTAATATGAGAGTCAATTAAGTAAATTGTTGAAATTAAAATCAACGATTTAGATTTAATATATAAAATACCGAATATGATTTTTTTTTTAAAAATTGAGTGCAATAACCATTTGCATAAATTTAATTAGCTTTTGCATTCAAAATGCTTCGAAGAATGCCATGAAAAATAACTTTTCAGAAATACGCCCCACATATACTGATCATAAATAAAATAGAATAGTGAAAAATCTAGATATGCTAGCGTTGTTTGCAATTCTCAAGATAGTGGTTTGCACTACAACCTAAAGAAGCTAAATTTCCATAAACTGCCTCAAAATGGCTTCACCTTTATTTGCTGTATTTTCGAAGCAGGATAAAAGTAAAGCAAGTTGTACAATTGATACGGTTTAATTATAATTTAATATAACCCATTATATTATTATATAATAACCCAGTGGTTATTACTGCTTGCACACTTCAAGCTGCAATACTTTTTTTTGTTCTTGTAATTATTGTATATTTTTTTTATGTTTTAATATATTCTATTGATTAAAAAAAAAAAAAAGTCCTTATGTTTTCAAATCATATTCTGTGGATGGTAAAATCATATTCGGTATTTTATATATTAAATCTAAATCGAATTTAATTTTAACAATTTACTATATTGACTCTCATATCACTTGAGAATTTTTTTTTTACATATAAAATAAAATAAATTAAATAACATAACAAGTATATATATATATATATATATTTTTTTTTTTTTTTTTTTTTTTTTTTTTTTTTTTTTTTTTTTTTTTTTATTATTTTTTTTTATTTATGATACCCAAAGTATACACAGTTTGATGGCAAAGAAACGTTACACAAGAAAATAATTGACACAACCAAAAGGCATATCCATGTTAAAGACAATAGTGTTATAATGATTTTTATATAGCTTTAAATGAAACTTTTTTTTTTATTATTAAATGTACGTTGTTGTACAGTTGTAAATGTCAAATAATAACCGAAAAAAAAATGTTGGTACAATGAAATTACAATATACCAGTAATTAAGTCGTAAAATTTATGACAACTCGCAATATAGAAATGTATCCGAATACCCTGTGATATGAATTGAAAACAAGACAGGGGGTGTCAACAGAGGAATCCAAGAAATACCCGAACGGCATATATTGGGACTGAGCTGTCAGCGGCAGCTGTACATGTCAAACTTCTATTTTATGGATTGATTCCCTCCCCATATACGAATATTTTATCTGTTCTAGCTTTTCCCCTGTTCGTTTGAGTGAGAAAAAAAAAGAAAGAAATGAAAATCTAAATCCTTTATCGGAATATCCGTCCATACTATACAAGGTATGTACCTAGCTATATAGCTTCTTTAAAAATTCTTTCAATGATAATATAATGTACTCATTCTTTTTATTATTATTATTATATATATATATATATATATATATATATATATATATATATATATATATATATATATATATATATATATATTAGTGATGTTGGTACCAGAACTTTTCGATTCTCGATTCTCGGCTCCGATTAAAAAAAAAATACTATCATAAAAAATAATTTGTCTGAGATCTAAAAAAAATAAATCAAACAATAATTATTCAAGATATATATTGGAGGAAACACTGGTTTTTCTCTGGATGTTGTTTTAATAGTTTTATAGGATTCGAAAACCGGTATTAACATGTAATGAATGGAAAAATAATATTTGTGTTAGAATTCAGCTAAGAACAAAAATAATGAATAATAAAATAATGCTATTGTATCATCAACCATTTGACACTTGCCTTTCAGAAGAAATCTTTTATTATTGAAGAGTATTGTTTTAAATTGTGTACTTAATTAATATTAAAACAGGAATAATTTCATTCTGATAAATGATAAAAAAATATATTTATTTTGTTGAAATTACGTATAATAATTATATAATTAAGTATCACAAGACTATCGCCTAAGCCAATGGTATCGAACGGTTCCTTTACTCAGGAATCTGTGGAGTAGACACATTGAAAATGTTTAGTAAGGTTCTTGAGGTTCAGTCAATTAATAAAAACAACTATTTTGGCGACGTTTTGAGACAATATTGCTCTTATAATCATGCCCTGCATCTTTGCATCTAAGGAAGATTTATTTATATGCGTTTTTATTTATTGACTGGGCCTCAAGAACCTTACTAAACATCTAGTATAGTGACAGTAAAGAAATTTATCCATATATATATATATATTTAGTGAAGTGTGTGAAAGGATGTGTGTAGCTAATGTTTTGGAGTCAGTTCCAGCTCAATTTTCTCAGTCTGAATATCTCTCAAAGATTTTCCTTGTTTTTTTTATTTTTATATTTTATGTATCGAGATATCTGTTATTTGGAGCTCAATAGGTATTAACCCTGCATATACGTAGGTAGCATCATTTGATACCATATGCAAAAGTTTTATTATTCTTAATTTAAGTAGTCTTTGAAGTTTTTATAATTTTATGAGATTAACCGGTTTTAAGGCAGCTGCTTCCTATAGTGGAATTCCATACAGAAGTATGGGCAATATGGCTCCATCGTGAATAACCCTTAGAGCTTTAGACTACTCTTAGGCATTGTTTCTGCGTTTGCTAATGCGTTTAATGTTTTTAAATTTAAGGAAGTTACTATTTCAATATTTGTCTTTCAGTTAATTTTTTTTTTTTTTCAAAATGTATAGCTTAAAAATGCTTTTTAAAACTCAATAGAATATTTAGATCCAGAATTTTTTTTTTTTCTATAAATAATGTATGAAGTTTTATCTAAGTTGAAAGTAAGTCTGTTTTATTTCCTCCATTTTTGTGATGAGATTAGTGTTCCGTTATTCAAAGGTTGAAGTTCAGTAAAGGATTCGCTAGTTTCCAAAAATAATTTGTTGTTTTTGATTAAATATAAATATATGTGAAGAAACTCGAGAGATTAATTTATATCCTTTTGAAATTAGGTTTTATCAATGATTAATGTATTAAAAATCTGAACCAAAATACATAAACAATTATCTATTTTAGCTTTTAAAAAGGGGGTACTTAGCATTGTATTCGTCTTGACAGTCAAGGGAATAAATAATTTAGCGACACCGTTAAACTAGTTCCCTGCTTAAATCCGTTCTGTTGTATCTTAAAGTTGTTTATCTAGCCGAGTGTGTGCTGGCGCTGGGCTAAGCAAACCTTGAGGTTCTCAACTCTCGCCGCTGTGTTCCGGATCTAGGGTAGGACACAATGTATTAAACAAGTTGAGCAATGAACTTCAACTGTTTATCCGAACTTAAGAGATACGCTTGTAAGAGCAACGTTTGACTGAAATAACATCAAAAGTTTTTAAAAATACAATTAACTGATATTATTTTCATGATAACATTTTATTTTATTAATATTAACTTTGACTTTTTTTCCATTTCTATCTAATTCCTCTTTCGATTAATTCAAGATGTGAAGGTTCTCACCTTTGTGCTAATTAAAATTAAAATAAGTCATATTCCGGCTACTAATACTTGGATCATCATTAATCACAGTCTAAACTGGAGATTCTGAATTCTGACTCTTATTTATATTTATAAAAACATATTTTTTCATGTTAAATAACAAAGGAATTTTTCATGTACTGAATCATAATTTCTTGGTACATGATTCAAAACAACTTCCTTCAAAAGTCAAGCATTGCATAAGCAAGCTAAACACCATTTGATGTATTTAGTTGCTGCTTTAATATGAAGAAATAGAATAACGTTTTCTATCTGCCGAATATGAAGCACAAATAAAATAATTCCAGAGAGAAATATAAACAATTTGTCTATTCGTTAAATTTTAATCGACACTTTGCTGATTGGTTGTATAAGAAATTTATTTTCTAACCCTAATATTGATATCGAGAATCAGGAATAGATTATTAGTACTGGTTCCAAAATCTAGAATCGAAAAAACACATTAAAATTGTAAGCAAATCTAAAACTATAAAGTTATGAACTGATCATACACCTGGTTTTGAAGATAAATTTATTATACCTAATTACATAATTATTATTAGGCTCCTAGATAATTATAAAACAAACAAACATGAAACATATTTTTTCATGTTAAATAACAGACCAATTTTTCATGTACTAAATCATAACTTATTGGTTTAAAATTCAGAAAAACAATTTTCTTAAAAACTCAAGCATTGCTACTACAAGCCAAACGTCATATATAAGAAGTGTGTATTCACTTTTTTTACGACAATATCTGTCATTGCTTCAGAGTTTTTGCTTGTAAAATTAGACAGTTCATAGTATTAGGTGTATTTTATGGAAATAAAAATTATTGTTTTTTTGTTGCAAAACTATTCAATTTGTGATTTTTTTAAAAATTAAGTTTACACGTTTAAAATAGCTGTATCAACGTATTTTTGTGACCCTTCTTATTGTTCCATTTTAGATTAATTCTATATAGTTTTTTTTTTATATATATATGAAAGCAATTCCGACGGACCTACTTATATGTAACGATTTTAAAACGCAGTGGCAAGCTCGAGGCAGTTAATAAATAGTAATAAATAGTTAATAAAACTAAATTTTTCAATGTTTTTGAGCAAATTTATTGATTATGAGTCGGATTGGAATTGACTTCGTTTGTTAAAAGAAAATACAAAGACTCTTTTTATCATGGCCTACATATATGTTTTTTAAATATGTATTTTTCCCACCATAATTAATATATATAATTTTCAATAATGAAATACAGACATACTTTCTAAAAATATGAAAAGATTAAACTTTATTACTTTTCAGTAAAAAAGGTTTATTACAAAAAAAAAGAATTCTATATAAAGAAATAATAACTTTCAAACTATATAAATAAAAACTTATCTATTTATTTTTTTAAGAAAACCTTTAATGTGATAACTTCAAGGGAGTTGATTTGATTAGGGAAATTTTGGGAACTTCGTCGAAGTTTGGGCGTATATTGGCCACGTGGCATAATATGCTTATAAGCTGTTAAAGACTAATATTGTTTATTAGCATAGGCACTAATCTGATTGAGATTCGGCTAAATATATCAATTAATTAGTTTTATTTACAAACTTAATATTTATAATAATCTAGTATGAATTTTCCTATAAAAAGAAATGATCATGTTTTTTGAATAACATTAATTATTAATCGTCTTAATTTTTTAATAAATTTAAAACTTAAATTAATTCTGAGGCAGTAACGAACTATTTGTTGCAGCACTTGAGTTGTAAGTTAAGTAAGAGAGGTTTAGGGACCCATGGATTAAAATTAGTTAAGGTCGATTTTGGTTAGAAAGTAAAACTAAATTTGTCCCATGAATCGTTAGAATTCATTCCGTGTTAAAGTTAACTAAAATTAGTAAATTTAGATTATTATTACTCGACACTATTTTATTTAATTTGAACAAATTTTTAAACCTATCTTTTATCAAGCATACAAGACGAATACTTAGGAAATAGATTAGGAAATTACGAATTACAAAATAATAACGTGTCCCAAAATATTTTTTTCTACATTATTATCAGGTCTTAACATTACCAAAAACAGTGAATGAGCAGTACAAATGTTAAATTGATAAAATTATCTGGACTGGCGGAATATAGAATTCAGAAGTGCGGTATCCAAACCTCCTAACGTTGTGGTCAGACTGCGACATCCCCCATGCATCTCTTCAACCGGGAATTCCGGCTGCTGATATTTCATGTACTTGTTAGAATTGTATTCGCATAGTTTGTAGTAAGAATGTCTAGAATATTCTGTTAACGAGAAAGACTAATCGGTTCATCAATTGTAAGCCTGTAAAGCTTTGGCTACATTAATATTAAACAAAACAAAATACATAACATGAACATTTCCGATTAAATTATAAATATAGCCATAAAGATTATCTAATTTTTTTTTACAAGAAAATTGTCTTAGATGGACTCACTTGAGGTACGCATGATGGTATTGAAGAATCAATACAATTAGGATTGATAAATAAATTAGGCAATTAGTTCATCAATCTTAATTGTCTTAGATGGTTTGGATATGTTCTATGCATGAAAACCATTTGTCATGTCAGGATGACACACGAGCCTCTGGTTGAAATAAGGGCTAGAAGAAGACACGGACATATTTGGGAAAAAGAACTAAGGGAATATTTAACAAAGGGAGGGATGGACCGAAACAGAAGAAGAGCATTAAATAAAGATCGCAAAGCTTGTCTAATCTAGGCCTAACCGAAAAATATCTCGCAGCTCTCGCATCAGCGGTAGACGAGGAATGATTTCTTTAAGAGAAAAACTGCCTTACTTGAATAAATATTACAATCTGCTTCTTTCATACATAATAAGTTATAATGATGGGGGAGAATATTTTCGTTCAATGTATACAATAAAGAATAAATATACAACATTTAACTAAAAAAAGATAAAATGAAAAGAAATTTAAAAATCAAAAAAAATATTTAAGATACAATCGCCTGAGGGAATCTGAACCTAACCTATAGTCATAGATATTGATGTGTAAGCAAACAACAGTTTCTCAGAACATGAGAGGCTACTTTATAAATCGCGCTTTTAAAACACATATCATTCTGGCGGCCTCAATTGTCAAGCTAGAAGCCTTCGGATGTTTCTAAACTTTCTAAGATTAGATATAAAATGCGCTGTAATCGAGATAAGAGCAGATGTTGGTTTAATTTTTCGGCGTATTAGTATTAAAAGGCGTTTTTATCTGTCTCATTTGGCCTGGCGTGTGAGTAGCTGCAGGATTGTTTTATGCAAATATTACATTGATTGTCAATCTACTTAACAACATTATCTTCTTTGTTTCAGGTCTCTAACCCATTTCATTAATTGTTATATATGGTTAATTAGGTAAAAAAAAAAGCAACTCCTAGAGTTTACTCTGAACAAAGTTATCAATTTATTGAAATTTACAACTATACAAATATGTACATCAAGTAAATGAGCTGATAACGATTACAATGACTTGTAAAAACTTGAAAAGACCTACTCATCAGTAGCACTTCAATAAAATTCTACACTAGAAGATCTCTAGGCCATCTTCTTTTCAGACGCCTTGGAGGATTATCGGATTGTAAGGATTGGATACGAGATGAAAAGGATGGTTTAATAGAGCCCCTAAGCTCAACTCCGTACGTCCAAATAGGTCTAATAACAGTCATGTAAATAAGTCTTTTGTAATGAATTGGGAGATTTGATCGTTTGTCTAGTAAATGTTGAACTAGTCTGTAACGACGAGCAGTTTCTTGTCACTTTAATCTTGTAAAACAAAATTAAATTTGTTTCCCACCGAATTGATAACTGTAAGTTACCTACTTAATTACACTTTCGATCTTTTGTTTCTAGTGCCGTCATTCAATTAAATTTATTAAGGACCAATATTCTTGCAAAACTAAATCAAGTTTAAATACTTTTAACTCGTAGTATTTAAGTTGCCAACGAAATAAAGTTAAACAAAGCAGTGATTAAAAATTGTTAAAGGTTTTTCAACCCAAAACTTGAAATCATAAAAATAAAAAATAATGTTTTAAATACATTATATTGTTAATCAAAGGAGTTTAATTTAAAAGGCTTCGAGAAAAGGCAGGCAAAAATCGGCCATGTTCATAGTCACCCTTCTTGAGGTAGATAAAGCGGAAACGCTCTTACGGAAATTTAAGTTGTGTAGGTATCTTTTGGTCCAAGAAAATGTAAAATATCCACAAAAACGATTGCACTATTGTGTAACATATATATATATATATATATATATATATATATATATATATATATATATATATATATATATATTTTATAAGGTTCTCGAGGTTCAATCAATAAATTAACAACTTATTTTGGCGACGTTTCGAGACTATATTGCTCTCATAATCATGCTCTTTCGTGAAAAAACAGGTTACAATAAAATTATATGAATTACATAGATTATTTCAAAACTTCTGGCATTCCCAGGTGCAGGTAGAAGAGATTTCCGTATTTCAGTGCAATATATAAATGGATAGAGAATTTATATGATGTATATTAATATAAATGTATATTATCTGAATGAATCAAAATGGAATAACGTGTTTTGATATTTAGGGCGTCTGATTTTTTGTTTATTGCCCGATTTTAAAATGTTTCTATTCTTATCAATTTTTTTAATATTTCGTTTAAAATTATTTTGTTCATGGTGAATAATTTTGGGGGGATCAAATTTAAAAGAATGTTTTGTTTGCCTGTAATGTGTGGTTTCGTAGTGCGTGTCACAGCTCTCACCACATATTACAGCCTAACAAAACGTTCTTTTAAATTTGATTCCCCCAAACTTATTCACTAAATCACACATCCTAAATCACAACTCATGTTATTCTAATGTCATACATTCAGACTTATCATATACATTTGTATTAATAAATAATCTATCTATTTATATATTACACAGGAATACGGAAACCCCTTCTACCAGCACCTAGGAACACCAGTAGTTTTGGAAATTCCCATCCCTTACCTTTTTTCAGAAATTTTCCCAATTTAATTGTGTACTATAATTGTTATAATTTATTAGTAGATACCAATAGCATATCCACCAGTGACATTGGAACCTGTTTCATACTCCTTTATACTTTATAATTATATGTAGTTTAATTATACGCATGTTAATATATATATATATATATATATATATATATATATATATATATATATATATATATATAATATATATATTATTATATTTTATTGATTGATTGAACCTTAAGAACCTTATTAAACATCTAATAGTAACAGTCAAACAAATATATATATATATATATATATATATATATATATATATATATATATATTTATGTATTACTTTATGGAATAGAAGGAAGGAATGAGAAAAGTTTTAGCAAAAGAATAATTAAAGGGATATAAAAAATTAATAAACGAATAAAACCTTAGAATATTATTTTAATGTAATTCGGAATTCCATAACTCATGCCTTGAATGTTGTTTTTCAATCTAAAGGTAAGTAAATTCAGTAAAATATATCTCTGAAGAAAATTGAAGGAAAAATAAATGTCCAATCAAAATTGTTGCAGACCAACATATTTAATTATTTTTATTTCTTCAGAAAAACAAATTTAGTGTTTTATTAAACGACACATTTTATACTGATGTAACCATTTAAATTTTATATCTCTTCAAATTATTTTTACTCGATCTAATATTTAAGTATCCAATAAAATATTCATTTCATCTTTGTATGCCTTAATAATATGACGCAATGCTGTGAAAGAGCTAACTAACACTAGGACCAGATACCGTTACAAGGCATAAATTTCTTTAACAAGGGCTCAGGAAACCGGAAACTGCCGGTTTTATTGCCAATAAAAGGGAAGTTGCAATAAAAGTTTAGGAGAAGACAATATATAACTGATGAAGAGGAGAGACAGCGAGATAACGAGGGGGGAGATACCAAGACTGACACAGACCGTTGTCTCTATTAATGGCAATCCAGATGAGATGGCATTTCTATTGGAGGAATCTCTCTCAGAGTATATTAGCTATTATGCTTTATTTCAACTAAAAATGTTTAATATAATTGTAATTTAAAAAAAAAAAAAAACATTTTTAGACTGATGTGAATTGAAATATTTTAATTTGTTATCCAAAATGATCATGATTACATATTTATTGATTAATTGTTTTTTTCGAATTCTGCTATTTAATAAAATCATTTAAAAAAAATGTTATCAATTTTTTATTTTTCGAAAAAATATTTAAACTAGTTAAAAAATATTAATAATTAATAAAATAAAAATAAATAAATAAAATGAATAAATAAAGAATAAAAATCATAATAGGTATAAATAATAGAGCTAAAATATTAAATAAAATAGAAATGAAATGTATAAACTAGTGTATAGATTACTACTATATTGTGAGGGTTAAATGTGTTTTAAAAAAAACCTAATAATTAAACCATATTAAAAATTAGATTTAGTGACATTTGACCTTAAAAATTACATTTCATTATCTTTAACTTTACCGAAATGTTATGAATGTAATCTTACATGAGGTCATATTTATAAGTTATATAATTTCTATACCTAAGTACATTTTTCAAATTTTCAGGTACAAGAACAATGTACTTTTCTCTTATTCCGTTTTTGATGCATTCTTACAACCCATAGTGTATTCAACTATTGGATTATTATGAATAATCGAGATAAGCTGATTACATCAATTAAATAAATTGTATCAGTAAACATCACAATAATATTATGTAATTATATATTACATTTTATCTTTACTAATATAATTCAATATTACGTGTTAAGATATAGTCAACTCCTGAGTGGTTACGCGGCGCTAGGGTACACTATACCCGCCACACTGTGGTGTTTTACAGAATAAAAGCTACGTGGTGCCTGGATAGGAACCTGATTTTTATGGAGCCTTCAGTATATTGTTTTATAAAAAAGAATAGTGTTTAACGGGTTATTAAGATATATAAGGATAAATTTTATTCACTTTTAATATTAAATATCTAATACAGTTCTTGAGAATCAGTCAATAAAGTAACAACGATATTATGGAGTCGTTTCGGGACTTTATTTTTCTCGGTTATAATAAAATTATATAAGTTAAACAGGTAATTTAAAGAATGAGGTTAACAACAATATAAATATATAATATGCATAAGCTGGAATATCTAACCGTACACAATTAAAAAATATGGAAGAATATGAATCTACTTACAATGTTATTGATGATATACCTATACAAACAACATGGGCATGTAGAGATTCTTTTTGCTGACTTGATATATTTATTTACACCAGTCAATTATAATTAGACAACCAGTGAGTGTGTTGTAAGAAAGAAAACGGCGTGAAAGGCATGAGGATGAGCAGGCCCAAGCGACACCTCCAGTCTTACTTTTTATTTTATTTTAGAAAGATCTCATCCAGCTTATTTTTAGCCTTCTCTAGGTGTTATCGGGAATATTTATTGTGACCATGTCGTTTATAAGTGTATTAGGAAATCAATGTAATTTTTCGTGGAATTGTTCGTTGTAGGTTCGTATTTGTTACTTAACTGTCGGTATGCTGCAGGGTGCTTTTGTGATTGTCCTGAATGTTTTTGCCTAGAAGATTTGAACTTTGTTATACTGTGTCTTTTAGCTGGTCCGTATATCTGAGAAGCGAGTGTCCAAATAGGTTGCAGTAAGTAAGGATAAGTGTTCATTTTTTGTTTAAGTTGTAGAGCTGGACGTTTGGAGAGGAGTGAATATAAAGGTCTTACTTTTTGTTTGGATTCTTTTTTCTTTTTCTTGATATGGTGTAGAGAATTAAGCAAATAATAACTTTAATAATAATAATAAGTTTAGTAAACAGGCACCAAGGGTACAAATTTTAAGGAGAAGGTGACGATTCGGAGGAGGTACAAGGTTATGAGGGTTTTGCAGACTTCATGATATTCTCGATACAGATAGATGTAATTTCCGTTGAATGCGTTATTATTTATGAGGATATATGGCTCTTACTATGATTTAGTATACATAATAATAATTAATATTTTTTATTATACTACAGTTTAGATTCTACAGTTTAATATACCCCTGTTTAAATTTTTTGTATTCAACTTTGATTACAGCTGAAAATTCGAGAAAAAAAAACACAAGTATCTGTGAATGATAGTTTGACTACACATCCATGGGTATAGCCACATTTCAGCAATAAATCGATAAATTTGGTTACGGACGGCTGGCGAACAGACAATTTATACCCCTCGTACGACCGTCGGCTAAAGTGCTTCATGGCAGATTTATGAGGCAACTAACTGTAACCTACAGGCACCGTGAGCCGTGATACAATTTATGGATTTACGATGAGCACAGGATATTCGGACGTGATACATGACATACAGTCTTATGATACACGATGATTCCTAACATAACTTCAATACTGTTCCTATCTCAGTGATAGAAACTTCTAAGTGGGGCATGATTTTCCTATTCTTTTCTCTTTTTAGCCGAACTGTAGGGATTATTCAAGGTAACATCCTATCTCCCATCCTCGACAAGGTTTATAAAGATGACACCTTTACTCATCCTACCACCATTCTCCTCACTTATACTGATGCTGCATTAGTGAATAATGATCCTTTTTTTTATTCCAATCTCAAGTTACAAACCTTATAAAATAGAGGCAAAATTGGATGGATTAAATAAATACAAACAAATCTTAACTTTTTTTTTTCCTTTGTACTAGACCTAGGATAGTCTGTTATGAAGTATCTTTTAATGTCATTAGATTACTCAGCCTTTTCTGGGTTTTGGTACCAGTAAAGCTGGAGAGAGAGCAACGCTGGGTTCTCTTTTGAACTACCTTGCACCTTCATAAGAGGAGGGACAGGGTTGGTTTAGGGTCTATAATCTCTCCTTATTTTATTTTTATTTTTTTTATCTCTTTTTACAATATAATTGTTTATAATTTATTTTATTTTCATTTTATATATTGTATAAACACTAAGAGATTTTATTTAATTTATTTTATTTTATTTCTGTTATTCTTTGTCTTACATATTTTAAGAACGGGTTCATAACTAATCGTATTACTTATTGCCCTTACTTATTGTGACAGATAGTAATATTTTTTCGATAAAATATTTTCCTAAAAAAAATTATAATAAAATAACATTCTAATTATCCGCTTTTAAATGATTAGCTAGCCAGGATGCCACTTATACTAGGATTTAAATGTAATATTTAACAGAATCATAAGTACCAAAACACATATAGATAATTAACAGTTCGTTAAGTTGGTTTATGAAGTCAAAATTCAAAATTTACCAAACTATCAAAAGTATATTTCATAGTAATTTTAGCGTTCTCTGAACAGTTTAAGAATTTTCCAAATACACTTTAGAATATTCCAGTTAAAATAAGAATTTATTTTTACAAATTCAGAAAATTTTTCCTATATTTTGTTCTGATGATTTCTAGAAAAGTTTTTACTACTGGATAAGGATGGTTACGGGGTTAGATGACAAAAACACCAACCATTTTTCTCGCTAATGGTACTTAAAAGACTTATTTTAATTATATGTTTTAAATATAATCCATCCAGGAATACCGTTAAAAGTCTTAAAACATTGAAGGGAGATTGATATTTTTTCCTAATAAATTCCTTTTTTGATTTGATCCTAATAAATTCCTCAAGTATTCAATAATAATAGTAAAAAAAAAGAAAATGAAAAACGTTTTCAATACAAATGTCTTGGGTAGAAGTGTTCAGTAATTTAGTATGGGTAGACTGCTTCTATACCAAGAGTTTCGAAAGAAAATAATGTCGCCGAAATCACTTTCAAAAACCAGAATTTCTTTTATTTAAAGTCTCTAGACACCGAAGTCGATACACGGCTGGATAGAAATTTAATTTTATAGTCTTCATCGACTCACTATACAAACAGATTTTGCTTATTTCCGGTGTTATCATAATTAATTCTTACTATACTTCTATTTTTACTTAAGATGGTAAAAATTCGAAGATACTTAATGTTGTAACGTTGTTGTTTTTGTTTTTTTTTTGGATAGCTCTACGGGCCTAACTTATTTAGTTATAATCTAAACCATCAGTATGAGATAAAATGGTGAAGTTAATTAACATTAAAGATGTTTAAATGTTTTACTCTTACATATTAAGTTAAAAAAAAACCATTCTGTTTTTGAAATGTTTATGAAATGAAAATATTTGAAATGCAATCACCAATTTCGAAACTAAACTGAAGCTGATATGTATGTTTGCCGGCAGTTCCACTTCATGTTTGGTTTAGTAGTGGTGTCCCAGTTGACTAAAGCAAACAGAGTTACAATTGTGTTCGTTGCTACGGCTTGTTTAATTAATCCATTGCATTTGAATGGTGACAAATTAGTCAACTATCCCACAGCTGAGACAGAAACAACTGAATTTCAATATATTTAATTAAGGCTGGCAAAAATTTTATTAATTTCATTCATTTATATACTAGTTGCAAAGCTTAGAGTCTCGTTGTATTTTGGAATATTTGATTAGAACAATACAGAGTTAAGTTTGGGACTGAGCGAACAATTTGATCTCGTCTCGAATCATTTTAAGAAAAAAAAATCTTGTTATAGCAAAAATAAATCCCTTTTGCTAATTCGGCTCAACAAGATACCGTTGCTTGATGATGAACTCCTACCCATCCTAATCCACTAATCTATTTACTTGCTTCCCTTCCGATTCCCGATAATACTCTGAAGATTTCTTATAGAAATTGGCCTCGAGATCTTCTAATAGATAACTTCATTGGAGAGTAGGTATCTTCTCAACAATCATATTCATGTTAATAAAAAAACAATGCCTCATTTTATTATTATTTTCTTATTTTATAATTCGCACATAAAGTGGTGATTGTATTCTTTCGGGGGTTTTCACCAACCGAAATTTATAAGTTAAGCGTTTTCCTGAGTATTGCTGTTGTGTCCAAAGTACTGCTTTTTGTGCATCTTCTAATTTTTCAAGTAATATTTTTTCTTCGTTAAAAGAATTTATTGTAGTTTTTTGGAATCAGTCGATTGCAAGATATTACCACCGGCAAAATTTTGACTTTATCCAGCTTGCATATAGCCTTCAGCTCCGCTGCCAGATCCTGAACCTGGAAATCTTTGTCACTATTGTCTTATGGACATTGTCATCAACAGGTATAGCTACTTCAAATATCTTGCCGGTTCCCTTGTTCATATCCAGCAACAAGTTGTCTGGCTTATTGTGAGCAACTGGATGGTCGGTTAATATTTGTTGATCTCAGTACAGCCTATATCCACCAGCTACCAATACATTTTTCGGCTTATATTTATAATATGGCACCGTCTTGTCAATCAATCCATATTTTTTGCCAATTTCTTGGTGGATGATTCCTGCCACATGATTATGTCGGCGGAGGTATTCCGATCCTGCTAACAGTGCAGCCCGAAGCCAAGTGCTGCACTGACTCAGGACTTTGCTTACACACTCGACACTCCTCAGGGATATCCTGCCCGCATATCCGTCTCCGGTAAACATTAGTTAGTAGTGTTTGATTCTGCATCGCCATCGCGAAACCTTCCGTCTCCGGGAAAATATGGCCACGTACGAGCCATTTTGTGGACATTTCTAAGTCGATTGACTCCTCTTTTAATGAATAGTAAAATCGTCCATGTAAAGGCTTCGTTTTCCATTCCTCAACCAGCTTTAGGCATGATGGTTCCATATTGTCTTGCCTTTCTGTAAGATTGAGAGCAGTGAAATTACTATCCATAGAGCAAAGGATTCGGAGTTTTTTCTTTTTGGCTATTCCAAAAGTATTGCTTCAGATTGGCTTCCAATCTACATCCTTGGTATGAAGAGCCTACTCACTGAAGATTTGGGATGTCGTTTCCTTGTTCTTACCATTTCTGTCCTTACAAACCTATCAATTTCTTGTAGAGTAGTGTCTGACCACTTGAGGATCCCGAATGAATACATTAACGAAGGCAGAGCCCAAGTATTTATTGCCTTTATTAGTTTCCCCCCAGATAAGTGTGTTTTGAGCAGTTTTTTTACCCTTCTTTTGAATTTTTCTTTGAATTGCACTCTTGCGTCCTTTTTTTTCATTTTCAGAATTTGGGCTATTCCTAAATATTTACATTCTCCGGTTTCATTTAACCCTGGTATTCTTTCGCCACTTGAAGGTTCTATTCCTTCGTTAAATGTCAATTTACCTTTTATGACTTTTATAGACGCGCATTTTTCCAGTCCGAGTTTCATACCTATATCTTTGCTGAATGTAGCGACCATTTCCAGTAAGGTATGCATATCTCTCTCAGTCTTTGCATACAACTTTAAATCATCCATATAGAAACTATGCGATGTGATGGGTCCTATTGTTGGTCTTAGAGCATAACCTTTTTTACATACATTCAACATATCACTGAGTGGATTTAAAGCAAGACAAAACCAAGTCGGACTTAGAGTCCCCTTGATATATACCTCTTTTGATTCTAATTGGATCTTCATCATAATCACCTGAAAGTCGTATCGTACTGAGAATTACATTCCAATTAATCATTAGACGAGAGAGTAAATCTATCACAGATTCATTAATTTTATGAATACGCATTGTTTCCAGGAGCCACCCATGCGGTACTGAGTCGTAGGCTTTCTGGTAGTCAATCCACGTGACATAAATATTTCTCATTTTTTTTTACTGCTTGTGCAGCTATGAATGAATCTATGACGAGGAGTTCTTGGCACCCTTTTTTGTTAGTGCATCCAAGTTGTTCATCCGCCATTAAGTCTATTATTATTATTTTCTTATTATTATTATTGTATTATTTTCTTATACTTTTATAATTATAATTCATTTTTATTACTATAATTCAATTTTTTATCATTATAACTCAATTATTTATTATTATACGTTTTTATTATCATTTGCCTTTGAAATCACCTTTTCTAAATTATTGTAAACAACACAAATGATAATTAGCATATTTTAAATTAAGCATATGTTCGATCATTAATAGCTTATTTGTACATGTTTAAAATACATAGAACTGATAAAAAAGTTTAAAAAGTCAAAAAAGTTAAAATTTACAGTTATTTTTTCTTTAATACTTTAAGCTAAACAAGAAAGTTCTCACCAGACATTATTACTGGAATGTACTTTACAACACAAAAACAATAATTAATATAAAGTCAGTTACTGACACCCTAAGAATATCTTTATAAATAGGGATAGAATTAAAAGTATCTTAACACAGATGCGCTGTAGGACTTATAGGAATGAATTTCCTTACATTTTCTTTTGGTAATGAATCTTTTATTATCAAATTTATATCTGAGTCAATGTGTCAATCACTGTCTAGTTTACCCTTTATATATGGAATTAGTCTATAATAAATTTTTGCTGTGGAATTTGCTATTTCTAATCATGTGATTATGAAGTTTGTCATATAGATTGGGGAAAAATCGAAATACTAAACCGATATTATAGAGCTTATAAATGTTTTTTTTTTCCATTTCATCTCGCATTCGATTGTAACAATCCAAAATCGTAACAATCTATAATTATATTAACACTACATGTTGCTCATTTGGCCTAAGTTAAATACCTATCCTATCATGATAAGATCCCCAACCCCTCGAATTCACTAGTCTCCCAACTATATTTCCATTAAATTCCCGATAACACTCTGACCCGTCTGATAAGAAATTGGCCTAGAGACTTTCTAATATAGAAAGTTTTATGAAGTGCTACTAATGTATAGTCGTTTTACAAGACATTGCCAAGCTATTAGCACAATGCTTACCTACAAGGGGTCGTTTCGAGTTGTAACTCACAGATTTGAATGCCGAACGGTGTGTAGGTAGTAGGGACCTATAATAGTGCGAAACTGTTATAGCCGCCAATGGCCAGTGGGAGCTGAGAAAAAAAAAATGAAAATCACGTTTTATTTTTTTTCTCAGCTCTCAATCAAGATGGGAAAATTATTCTTTCACGTTTAATTGCAGTTATGTGTGTTATTTGATATAAAAATATTTCCGTTATGCCCAAGAAACCACCCGGCTTTAGGGTGCTCAAAAACTCTAAAAAATTTACAAAATTCCAAGGAAATATGCTGTAAATCAGTGGAATTTCTTTTTTGTGAACAACTGACCTCAAATCTCGATTTAACGCACCATAAAACCCTTATATGTGAAATTTTATCAAAATCAAAAAATATTGATTTTTTACCACTTTCGAGGAGTTTAAGAGTTCAGATATTAACATTTTCTGACAGCCATAGCAACTGCTGTGTTCAACCGATTACAATTGTAATATCATCACTAGAGCAGCATACTTTCTGCTTTTTATTCATGCATTTAACATTGGGATTTCTCCAGATTTTAGTGGACAAAAACTGATGTGAATGAAAAAATCCGAGGTCAGATATAACTTGAGATATCTCAATAAGGAAAAATCCTGCGACCTCCGGATTTGAGCTAAACTATGTAGTTTTAAGGCTTCTAGATGATCTTAAAATTTCGTTTTAATCGGTTGCGAAATATGTGAGATAACGCAAATTATTCACATTTTTTCAGAAATGGACAGCATCTTGCCTTCTAAAACCATACAAAATTTTAAAGGTAAAAAAAAACAACTTATTTTTGATTTCGACAAAATTTAGTTTTTACATGAGGATTCTGAAAATAATATCAGTTTTTAGTTTTAAAATTTTCCTCACATACATTATATAAATAAGACGTTTTAAAATGATCAATTTCAATTATTTTTTTAATTTTTACACATTAAATTTGGAATAAGACCATTTTAAAAAAATATAGGTACGGGAGTTTTTTCTTTAACTAAAACCTGATATTTATTTCTAGAAGCCTTAAAACTGTATAGTTTAGCTCAAATCCGGAGGTCGCAGGATTTCCCCTTACTGAGATATCTCAAAATCTGACCTCGGATTTTTTCATTCACATCAGTTTTTGTCCACTAAAATTTGTAATCCCAATGCTAAATGCATGGATAAAAAGCAGAATGTATGCTGATTCTAGTTATGCTATTACTATTGTAATCGATTGACCACGACAGTTGTTATGGCCGTTAGAAAATGTTAATGATATCTCAAATTCAAAATTTTAACCTCCTCGAAAAGGGTAAAAAATGAACATTTTTTGATTTTGATAAAATTTCACATATAAGGGTTTTATGGTGCGCTAAATCGAGATTTGAGGTCAGTTGTTCACGAAAAAAAAAATCCACTGATTTACAGCGAATTTCTTAGAAATTTTTCATTTTTGAGGAGTTTTTTTATCAACCTAAAGCCGGGTGGTTTCTTGGCCATAACAGAAATATTTTTATATCAAATAACATACATAACTTCAATTAAACGTGAAAAAATCATTTCTCTATCTTGACTGAGAGCTGAGAAAATAAATAAAACGTGATTTTCTTATTGTATTTTTTTCCTCGGCTCCCATTGGCTATAGCTCTAGTTTTGCACTATTACAGGTCCCTACTACCCACACAAAAATCGGCATTCAAATCTGTGAGTTACAACTGCAAACGTCCCCTTGTTAGTTATCGTGATATTGTACAGTTGTAAATATAAAAAAAAAACAAAAAAAAAACCCTAATTCTCCCTTATGGTATTAACAATAGATCATGGATATGTGTATCTATGATCTAATGTTTTCAGATCTACTGCTTTTAAGAAGGAAACTGTTGGCATGTTTTCGATCCGAGCTACACCAACAGAGCTGGAGCGAGTCAAAATATTACATTTTCGAGTGTTAAAAACTTTTACAGTCTAGGTTCCTATGACTGCGCTATACGTTAAAAAAGGGTTACCATACGTTGCTTTACGTTATAAGGAAAAACTTTTAATCCCCAGACAAAAGAAATAATTATATATATATATATATATATATATATATATATCGCTCATGGGCTGCAATAGTGGCACAACTCAAAAAATCATTTTTTGAGTTAAGTGGCTTTAAAGTTTTCATTAAAGCATAAGGAAAATGCTTAGGAATCGCTTTAGTTTGTTAAAACAAGAGAAGGTATAACTTGAAGGTAATTTTGTTTAAGCAAACTGCCTTTTCCTTAGCAATAAAAACTTTAAACCCACTTATTGCACTTATCTATTGCAGCCCATGAGGGATATATATTTCAATATTCTTGTTTTTGTTTGTTTTTATCAGATCAAATCCATTCTCTAAGTTCCTTTATCTTGTTCAAAATACCGTTCCGGTCTCTGGTCAGCTGAAGACCATGTTCGATAAAGCGGAAGCCCGCTAAGTACCATTGAGGAAGGGTAAAGTTATAATAGGCTTAGCTAAAGCTCAAGTACCTGATGCTACTCGATATAATGACATTGTTTCCAACTCAACTATCAGCTCCAAGTTTAAGATAAATACTTGCAATACTAGATAATAAGAAAAGTTATGTATATACGTTTTTAAATTGAACTAAATAAAAAAAGAACATGATCAGTAATAATTAGTATGAACATTTGTATGCAATTTTTCGAATTTCTGAGCAAATATTAATTATATTATCCATAGTCAACAATATATAAATATACATAATTAACATAAATTAATATATTTATAGAGGATAAAAAGATATCGTTGATCTGGAAGAAGACTATCACATCTTAAAAATTAGCGGTTTTTAGAATGGGCAATGAATGCCTGTTACAAACATTAATCTTAAATTTCAGGGCTTACATCTAATGAAAATTATCCTCTTTAAATTTTGAAACTATTGAGCATTCCTTATTGTGACACGATTGATTTTTTTGTTTCATATTTTATAACTAAATTGTGAGATGTGATAGTCTTCTTCTGGATCTACGATATGTATAATCCTTGAATATTATTATTAATTAATAATAATAGAAATGTTATAATTTTCAGTAATGATCATCAAAATATTTTATTGAACTAAAACAACCTAATGTGATGGAAGAGCTATGTTGAGTGACTGAGTGAATATATTAAAAGAGATGTTAGGTGGGATCAGTAAAAAAAAATATATATATATATAAAACAAAGAAATGTCGAAAATTGAAATAAAAAAGACAGGGAACAAAATATGAAATTTGAAAAAAAAAAAATCCTAGGGCCCAATGGGTGAAAACAAAAAATGTAAACAATTATTTTTTTTCAATGTAGAATCACCATTGGTTCAGGGTTAGTATCAGACTGTTCAGAAGGTCCCTTGATTACTAGAATACATAATTACACAGTAGTAGAAGGGGTTATAATTTAATATTGCATTTCAAAATATTAGGTGTTACTTTAATTTGTAACCCGTTTATTCCTAAATGTTTTCATTTGTAATGCTATTTTTATTAATGCACATATGTAAACATATATTTCTATGAAATAAAAAAAATTGGTTTGTGCTTGATACTTCGATCGTAAACCCTGATGATTAAAAACATTAACCTGAGTTCCATTTATATGATAGCAGTGACACTGTCAAATAAACACGGTGTGATGGTTCAAATCATCCATGGATTTTTACAAATATAAAAATATTTTTATTATACTTTATTATTTTAGGAGAGGTGTACTTAAGTGTATATTTAATTAAAGTTGATTTATGACTAAAAATAATTAAGTTTTAATGAAAGAGGTCAGTTAATGTTATACATATTAGAAATATTTATAACTTCACTGCAATTATTTTCCAACGTTTCAACCAAACCGTTATTAAGGACTGAAAAATAGTTTCTAGTTGGTCCAAGTTATAGCTAAGTGTACTATTTTTTCTACATTTTTTTTTGGTTTTATATTCATTTATTTTTGCTTTTCTGATGATGGCTTTATTGAAATAGCAGCAACGTCCATATCTAAATCAAATCATATTTTATTAACGTTTTTTTTTTTATTTTTTATTTACTATCCTTTTGATATCAACTATTTTTTTTATATTTTGTGGTTAAAAAAACTATTAATGTTGAATGAAAAAGTATAAATATGTTTATAAAATTATAACTAATTATAACAGATTGGTTAACGTACGCATTATATAATATTAAAAACGATCTAAGAATTTTTAAAATATATTAATGTTTTGAAAATTCGTATGTCTTTAGGACCGTAGTATAGATTGGATTGTTGGATGTACGACGTTTGGGAAATAGTTTTCAAATAATGTAGACATCATAGAAATGGCACATTATTTACGGATTCTAAATGCTAATAGGGTTGAGAAAATACACATCTTCTATAAATTTTTAGAATCTTTCAAAATTCTGCCCCTCTCAAGAAATCAAACTATAAAAAAAAAATAATTCTTTAAGATCTGACTTGCTCACAAGCTATCTTTTTTTTTTTTTTTTTATCATTTATTGAGTAATTATTACAATATATCATGGGCAATAAGTAATATATATCATGATTACATTCACACATTATGTACAATAAAGGAAAGGAAATAAAATAAAATAAAATAATAATAATTGAAAAAAATAATAATCAAACAAAATTACTCTGCTATACATAAATAACATATAATATAAAAAATATTTACAATTGAAATATATTAATAATACAATACACACACACACACACACACACACACACACACACACACACACACACACACATATATATATATATATATATATATATATATATATATATATATATATATATATATATATATATATATATATATATATATATATATATATATATGCATAAAAAGAAATAATAGTAAAATAAAAAAAACAAATTAAATAATAGTAATAAAAAATATTAAAACTGAATTAAATAAAAAACTCCAAACTACAATCATGCTCTGTTCACAATACACACTCATCATAAGGATCTCCCAACCAAACCTATCCCTCGACTAATGGAGAGACAGGCCCGGCACAGAGAGGTCCCAGCTCTTCTCTCTCAGCTGCATCACTGGTGTTAAAGAAAACCCAGTGGAGGCTGAGTGAGAGAGCAATAGTACAGTCACTCAGGGCATGAGTGAAGAAGTTGGCCATTGCCAGAACTCCAATATAAATAATTTTTACAAAATATCTCGTGCCATTGCCGCTTTAGTCTGATAGATGGGTTATTAGGATGTGTTGAACTGGAAAGTGATTGAGCTATCTCCATGAAATAAACAAAAAACCTCTCGCATTTCTCGAAACACTTTCAGGCATGGTACTAAAAATCATCGAGTATTTCATTGAAAGTACAAACATTGTATGGTTAATAAACTTAATAATATGCCCTATTGAAAGTTTATTTTATTTTATTTTTATTTAAATGTATTTTTTTTAATAGTTTTTGTTTAAAAGTATTAAAGGTTAGTTTGGAAGTGAATAGTAAACATACTGATAAATAATAATTTAGATTTGTTATCACTTTTCTTATTACGAAGATAATCCTTTTTTCGTACTTTTCCATTTTAAGGTGATTTATTTTTTGTCACGCCACAACTTTACTTAACACCTGCATCTTTTTCCTTGAATTCTTGTTACCATCCTCCCTCATCCTCACATTCTCTAGCCATACTTTTATTAATTACCGGCCTTTCTATATCTAAAATCACCTAAAGCTCAATTCATTTATTCCCTTTCAACCCACACAATCTCCTCCTGACCTTTGCGCTACTTCCCATAGAACAGCGTCATTTTAACATTCCTCCCTTACCAGTTCCACGCACTCCTAAAATTAGATATGCTCCTTCCATAGGCTCTTTCAAAGCTCTACTATTCAAACACCTACTCATAATCATTTTGACGTCAGCTTACAAGAGAACTATTCGGCAGAAGTTTTATTTACACATGCTTTTGCCTTCTTTGTATGAAACTGTTTTATGAAATTTTGTTGGAGTTCAGAAAAATCGTTTCAAGTAAATTTATCATATGAAAATCAATTTTAACATAGATCTCAATAAAAATATTAACCATACGTTGTGATAAGAGGGCAAAAAAAAAAAAAAAATGAATGGACATGGTATTCAACAATTTTAAATACTTTGTTTTTTCATAGACATACTTTGTAATATATTTGTAAAAAAAAGATTTATAAGTGATTTTTATATATTATTTAATTTAAAAATTATTTGATTGTATTAATAATAATTTAAAAATTATTTCAAGCTCCCTAAATGCTTAATATGAATGACAATGAATCCACTCATACAATATGCACAATATAAATAAATTAAAAAAAATAAATAAATAAAATACCTCTGTCTGATATATATAAAATATAGTAAATGACAGTGTTAAATAAAAATAATAAGAAAATAAGAAAAAGAAAATCCAAAGAAAATTCCGATCACACTATATATACACTTGCATCACAGGGTATCATTCAAATATTAATTATAAATCATTAAATTAATCGACTGGTATGATTGCAATTTTTTAAATATCAATAAATGTATTATATAACTTATAAGGTGTGAGATCTGAGGAAAATTAATTTATATTCTTTTTTCAATAGTGTAATTAGAAATTACTTACTTTTAGAAAATATGAAAATATTTGAATAATTTTTATATTTTGAATATATTCAATAATCGTGAAGTTTGTTATTAAAAAAAAAATATGTATATATTAAATTTTTCAATGTAAAAATACAACTTCATTTTTTTTTTTTATTATTTAATAACAATTTATTGAAATTTACAAGTTTACAAAATTTATACATCAAGTAAATATGCTGTTAACTATTACAATAACGTGACAAAACATGAAAAGTACTACCCATCATTAGCACTTTAATAAAAATTCTACACTGTCTCTGTGACATCTTCTTTTCAGACATCAGGAATGGTGTGGGAAGCAAGTTGGGAAATTAGGGTATTTGAGTGGTTATGGAGCTTACTATGAAAGGATAAGTATTTGGTGTGGGCTAAAGCAACAACATATGGAACATTAAGATCTTTATGTATAAGTTTATTGGTGACAAAGTAAGGTGCATTGAGGATTTTTCGAAGGATTTTGGATGCGAGATGAATTGGATGATTTAGTGGAGCCTCAGAGCTCAACTCCGTACGTCCAAATAGGTCTAATCACAGTCATGTATATAAGTCTTTTGTAATTAATTGGGAGCTTTGAACGTTTGTCTAATAAATGTTGAAGTAATCTGTAACGACGGGCAGTTTCTCGTCTTGTTAGTCTTGTATTTGGATCGACTTAAATTTAAATCATTTACTAGAGTAATTAGAGACATTTAAATATATTTTAATTTTCTAAACGCCTGCAAATATCAAATTTCTATAATGATAATGTTAAATAAATTACAATAATTCTAGTAGAAAGAATAGTATAAAAAATAGAGAGAGAGAGAGAGAGTGAGAGAGAGAGAGAGAGAGAGAGAGAGAGAGAGAGAGAGAGAGAGGAGAGAGAGAGAGAGAGAGAGAGAGAGTGAGAGAGAGAGAGAGAGAGAGAGAGAGAGAGAGAGAGAGAGAGAGAGAGAGAGAGAGAGAGAGAGAGAGAGAGAGAGAGTGAGAGAGAGAGAGAGAGAGAGAGAGAGAGAGAGAGAGAGAGAGAGAGAGAGAGAGAGAGAGAGAGAGAGAGAGAGAGAGAGAGAGAGAGAGAGAGAGAGAGAGAGAGAGAGAGAGAGAGAGAGAGAGAGAGAGAGAGAGAGAGAGAGAGAGAGAGAGAGAGAGAGAGAGAGAGAGAGAGAGAGAGAGAGAGAGAGAGAGAGAGAGAGAGAGCATTATTTTTATCTGGTAAACCTGTTGTTGTTGATTGTTTTTTAAGGGCAAAAAAACTGCTATGGTTATTATTGCCCATACCCAAAATTTAGACAATAACAAATTCCTAATCAAATTATATTAACCTCAAAAAAAAAAAAAAAAATAAATAAAAAAAAAATTAAAAAAAAAAAAATAAATAAATAAATAAAAAAAAAAAAAAAAAAAATAAAAATAAAAAAAAATAAATAAATAATTAAATTAAAAAAATAAATACAAAAAAAAAAAAAAAAAAGAACATTAAATTTTGTCATATAATCCAATTTGCTTGATAAATTTTATCGTACTACAAACGTATTGTTTGCTATCGCCCAAGGCCATACAGAGCTTACGAGGCACACCATACTTATCCATATCTCTCCTGTACTGAGGGCACTCCTCAAAGATATGCCTCACTGTTAGGGCAACTCTGCAGAGTTGACACTGAGGGGGATCTCTCTTTGCCATCAGGTAGTCATGTGTTAAACGACAGTGTCCAATTCTTAGCCGTGTGATTATCACCTCCTCCCTTCTGCAATGTCCTGAGGAAGAGGCCCAGCCACCGATGTTCGGTTTGATTTCGTTCAATTTATTATTTTCTGATGCAGACCATGCACTCTGCCAGTCACCCAAAATCTTCATGTGGAGTGGTCGGAACATGTCTGCCGCGGACAAGAAAGTGGGTGTAATAGTTTCTAATTGGTGGCCTTCTCTAGCTGCTCCATCCACCTCTTCATTTCCGGGTATACCGGAATGGCTGGGGATCCAGAAAAAAGGTTAGTTTTTTTTTGATGATTTACTTATCTGATTTATAATAAAATTGATTTCTTGGATTAATGGGTTGTCCGAAAAAATTTTAAACAGGCTTTTAATCGCACTCAAGGAGTCAGAGCAGATAATTATCGACTGTTCTTCAAATGTTTGAGCAAGGTGAAGCGCTTTTAATATCGCCGTCAGTTCAGCTGTGAAAACACCGCAGACACCATCCAGCTTATACTTCAGCGCTCTGCCGTTGTCCCAAACTGCACAAGATGTTGAATCATTTGTTTTTGAACCATCAGTGTATATAATTTTGCTACTTTTGTAATTATCTACTTCAGAGAGAAATGTTTGGATGACTTCTTGAGGAGAACATTTTTTAGTTTTTGAAACTTTAAGCATTTTAACGTTAACATGAGGAGGTGATAATGTCCATGGAGGTAGGTTTCTTCTTATCGGTAGAGACTGATGTTTCATTACTTTTGATATAAACCATCTCATCCTGTACCAAAATGGAAGAGAGGAATTTTTCGATCTTTCATATTTATAGGCAGTATCTTGATTAAAAACTGAAAGATATGCCGGATTGTCTGGTTGTGTATAAATTTTTGTTATATACTTGGCCCCTTGCTTCTGGCGGCGATAAGAGAGGGGTAGGACTCCCGCTTCGATATTAAGACTGAGTGCTGGGCTGGTTCTGAATGCTCCGGTGGAAAGGCGTATGCCGGCATGGTGGACTGAATCCAGCCTTTTAATTTTGGTTTTACTTGCGGAGGCATAGATGAAGCTGGCGTAATCAATTTTGCTAAGTATTAATGCCTCATAAATACGCAGCATGGTTTTCCTGTCCGATCCCCATGTTGTGTTCCCTAATTTTTTCAGTATCCTCAGTCTGTTTGTAGTCTTCGTTTTTAGCTGTTCTATGTGAATGGACCAGGTGAGTTTACTATCTAGATGGAGACCCAAGAATCGGATAACATTGGTGTAAACCAAAGGATTGTTATTTAGAACTATTTGAGGTGGAATATCGGGGTTTCTTTTGCGGTTGAAATGCACACAACGAGACTTGTCGGTCGAAAACTTGAAGCCTGTTCTTTGTGACCAAGAAGCTAATTTATTTACCGTGCTTTGAAGGCAGGTTCTGATGTACTGCAGGTCAGGTGATCTGCAGAGTATAGCAAAGTCATCAGCAAATAGGTATCCAGAGAGGCCAGGCATTAAACAATCGGTTATTGCACGAATTGCGATAGAAAACAAGGTCGTACTCAACACAGAACCCTGTGGTATACCATGGCTTAGTGATTTCTTTTCAGAAGATGTTCCACCAACCATAACCCTGTAATATCTGGTTCCAAGGAATCCCTTGATAAAGTTAGCTAGATTTCCTTTCACTCCCCACTGTTGTAACTGTTTGAGTATGTTAAATTGGGAGACTGTGTCAAAGGCATTTTTGATGTCGAAAAATATACCAACTGCATGTTCTTTATTGATGAAGGCGTTCTGTATTTCGGTTGTGATCCTGAGAAGGTTATCGGTGGTGGAACGCCTCTTGCGAAACCCAAACTGTAAGCTGTCTTGTACTTGCATTTGATTGAGTAACCAAATGAGTCTTTTGTTCACCATTCTTTCTAGTATTTTACAAATGCAATTTGTGAGTGATATTGGGCGGTAACTGGAAACGTCGGTTTTAGGTTTGCCAGATTTTAATATTGGTATGATTATGGATTCTTTCCACTGATTTGGAAACACTCCGCTTGTCCATATTTTATTATATAGAAGAAGAACTTTGTCTAACGATTCACTTGGTAAATTCTTCATCATTTCATTCATCATTCATAAGTAAGGTCGTCAGGGCCCGCCGATTTACCTTTCAGCCCAGAAAGGCAGCTTTTTAGTTCCCACATATTAAAAGGAATATTATATATTTCATGATTATCTGACATGAAGTCAATTTGGGTCGTAGAAGGTTCATCGTCATTGAATCCTTCTTTTGCGAAAAACTTTGCTAATTCATTTGCCACAATTTCCTCGTCACAGATCATGTGTCTTCTAATATTTAAATAAATTGATTGGATAGTACGTTTACCTTCAATCGCTCTAACTTTCTTCCACACAATTGAAGATGGGGTATTTGTATTGATGGAAGAAACATACTGTTGCCAGGAAGTTGTTTTATTTAAGCATATTACTCTTTTACAAATTGCTTTGACTTTTTTGTACTCAATGAAATTTATAGTACTCATGTTTCTTTTAAAATTATTGTAGGCTTTTCGCTTATTTTTTACTGCTTCTTTACAGTCCGCATTGAACCATGGAACGGATTGTCGTTTGTGTCTATACGATGCTTTAGGAATAGCCAATTCTGCAGCTTCTCTTATTTTTGATGTGATTTGTGTGCAAAATTCTTCTACATTTTCTGAGAGATTTGCAGGAAAATCGATATATGCTTTAAACTTCTGCCAATCAGCTTTAGCATGTATCCAACTGGGTCTTTTAGAAATGTTGGATAGACGTCCAGCCATGCTAATAATAATAGGGAAGTGATCGCTGGAGTACTGATCACTTAGTACGTTCCAATATGTGCCCGAGAACAAACTATTGGAGCAAAATGCAACATCTATTGACGAGAAAGTACCATATGAAGAGCTCAAGTAAGTGGGTTCTCCGCTATTCAGCACTTGTAATTTATGAATATCCAACATGTTTTCTATTAAATGCTCCCTTCTGTCTATTCTTTGTGAACCCCAGATAGTATTATGAGCGTTGAGGTCGCCCAATAAGAGCAGTGGTCCAGGTAATTGAGAACAAAGAGCGTGCAATTGGTCAGATGTTACCATTGTCTGTTGAGGTATATAAATATTACAAACAGTAAGTGGACTATTGCCCAAAATAGTCCTGATGGCCACAGTTTGTAGAGCAGTTTGCACTGTTATGGGTTGAAATAAATAATCGCTGGGATACAAGTAGAAGTACTCCACCACAAGCCCGAGTACCCGTAACGTTATCCAAACGACAAAGTTCGAAGCCCCTGAGTGTCAACGCGTCTGCAGGTTTCAGGTGTGTTTCCTGCAGACACAGGAGAGTGGGTTGGATGTCCTGTATCAACATCTGTAGATCAGCGAAGTGGGTTAAGAGACCATTACAGTTCCACTGGATGATTTTAAGACTAGTCATATTAAATGTATATTGAAGATAATACTTAAATAAAAACCTAAGTTCAAGTGTATGTTTACGGCGAAACCACAATATTTTTACTTTTACCATCAGCAGTTTTCTTTCCTCTGGTAGTTTTTGCTTTGACTTTTTTGTTTGGAGTTGGAGCAGGTAAGTCTTTTAGAATGGTAGTTTGGAGAGATGGAGGAGTGGAAGGAGGAGAAGTGAAAGGATTATCACTAGAATGCTGAGTAGATGCATGCAGATTATAATTATCATGAGGACTAGTATTGTTCGGTAGTGAAGGTTGCATGACGGATGAGGATTGAGTGGATGGGGTGGATGGGGGTGGAGAGGATTCAGAAAAGGAGATAATTTGGTCCGTCATTAATGTTGAATTAAGTTCCTGTATACGTGTAATGTCTTTGTTATGAATATGGTGTTTTTCAATTGGGGGTATAATGTCGGTTTAAACTCCTATTTCTGCAGTGGTAGGCTTAGGTTTAATGTCATTTGGGCGAAGGTTGGTCGGAGGTGGATAAGGTTCTGAGGAGCACTAGACAGGAATTTTTGTTTAGCCGAACTGTAAGCTATTTTTTCCACAACTTGTATTGTCTTGATTTCCTTTTCTACAATAAAAACGGGACACTGTTTGTCAAAGCTATTATGGGAGTTTTTACAGTTTACACAGGAGGTCGCATTTTTACATTCTTTAGAAGAAGTAACGTGCTCGGCCATGCCGCAATTGCTACAACGTGGAGAAATCCTTCGGTCATCGCGATTATGGTAGCTTTTGTGATGCCCAAACCCAAGACACAAAGTACACCGTAAAGGATTTGGGATAAACGGCTTTACCTCAACATAATAAAATCCTATTCTTATGTCTTTGGGAAGAGTTGGAGTCCGAAACGTTAGTAAATAGTTATGAGATTGTTTTATAGTATCGCCTACTCTGTATGTCATCCTTTTTACATCTTTTACATTTTGGCTTTTAAGTTCTGTTAAAATTTCGTTTGCATCTGAAAATGGTAAACCTGTTATTGCAAATGTTATTGTATAACATTGGCAGTTTCAATTTCATTTAGAAATCTAAATAATTGTATTGGTCCAACGTTACCCCGTCTTTATGATCAAGTATAAACTAAATATACACATATTGAAAATATGAATATTCATTAAAATTATTAAGTTCTTATCACATTAAATTATATATTAATGAAATGGTTATCTTGGATAAAGCTTTTTTTTCCGTCCAAATCCCAGCCAATCCATTAGATTTTTCATTACTTCGGATGCATATAAGAAAAATGTGAGGCTGGAGATAGCACACATCAACGATTTTCTCTCTGAATACATGAGAATATTTTTTGATTATACTAGCTTAATATGCCAAATTTTCAAAATAAATTTCAGATGCAGTAATTTTATTAGTTACGGTATTTGGTAACTGTAGTTTCGACCAGTTACGCAAGCATACAAATCTTATTTCTTAGTATCGTTTGCTACTTCATTTGTTTACTATTCACATAACATTTGTTTCTATAATACATATTCAACATAAATTTTATCTGAATATTCATTTAGTAAATCATATTTTATTCAACTAAATAAAAACAGGAAACAATTTTGTCACTATTGTAAATTAATGCAATTTTTTAAAAAGTAATATTGATTCATTACCAAATGTTTAGTGCTTTTTAAAAAAATATTTTTAATATTTAATATTGACTATCTATTAAATAAACATTAACAATATATTATTGTATTAGGTTCATCGAACAACTATTATATATTTTTTACATATGAATTTTTCTTTAGATATTTAGTAAATCATTGTTTTCAATTAAATAAACATTGGAAACATTTTTGTGACCATTTTAATTTAATTTGATTTTAGTCATAAATAATAATGATTCATTAACATTTTTTTTTATTAAATTTTCCACGAACTTTTTTTTTTTTTTTTTTTTTTTTTTTTTAAACTCGTCAACAGCCAAATTGTTTTTATCTTTTAAATATTAAATATCTATTGAATGAATATTGACAATATATTCTTATATTTTTGTCATCAAACAACATCAACAGCCACTAAAAAAGTATCCATATATGTTGCATACGAATTATTCTTTATTATTTTTGACTAAGTATTAATATAACTGAGAAAGTAAACTTTATTTCTTTTTTTTTTTTTTACTTAAAAAACTATTTTAATTTAAATGAAAAAACTGGAATTTTTTAATTTGGAATTTTTTAAAAATGGAAAATTGTTTAAATGTTATAAAATATTTTCTACAACTTTAGGTATGAGATCTAAAGACAATATATATCTTTTTTTTTTAAATTTTAATATTGTATTTGTAATTTTTTATTATTTGAAAAAACGAACATTTTTATGCAAAAGAATTTATTTATTTTTTTTAATTATTAGATTTTTTAATTTAAAATTCAACTCAATCTCAAAAAAGTTTTAAATAAACTTTTTTACTGGAGTAATTAAAATAATTTAAATGTATTAACATTTTCTGAACACCTTCAAATATTTATTGGCTGTAAATAATTTTATTGTAATGTTTTTGTTTTTTTTAAATTTTATTACACTGATTTTGATATGTCTTAATTAATTTTCAGAAATTCGGTATTCATAATATTCGCAATCTTTATATCTGCTTCTATCCTGATTCCGGTCACATCTCTTGAAAGAGCTCCTTCTGTGTGGGTCGCAAACAAGCAGCATCAAACACCTGATTTTAACATAGAATATGTTTTACCCCTGGTCTATTTGGTCAAAAGTGATACGTTTTTTATGAACGTGAGGGCGATTCGCGTAGTTTGACACTTGCTAGCTCTTTTAGTGTTGCTGAGATCAAAAATTTTCCGATATTTTACATATCAGAAATTGAATGGAAAATATATTTAGCTATATAACATTTATCGCTAGGACCTACCATTTAGGAGCTATATTAGTTGAATGAAAAAAGTCCTATTTTTTTCATAACTTCGTTTATTACGAATAAATATTAATTTAATTTAAATAATTTGAAATAATGAGTTTGTGGGGAAAAAAATAATATAAAGGCATAGACGGTCAGCAGGAGATAGCTATTCAACTAGAAAATTTATTTTCCAGAAAAATGAATCACAGGTAAGCGAAAAAACAAAACAAATGAGCATTGAAGATCATGGGAACAACCCCTAAAGATGTTCTATGTTATTGTTTGTTTAGCCTAAAGGCTCAAGGGGCCTTTTATTTTACATTTTTTATGATTATTTTTATTTTATTAGTTATGATAATATATATTATCATAAGTAGCGTTTTTACAAGTTTATTACCATTATACTTTATTTTATATGTTCTTTTTTTTAATTAAAAAGTAATAACTTTTAGAGTTGTTTATACAAAAAATATTTTAAAGATTGTTATTATATTCATGAAATTGTTATAAACATTTAAAAAAAGAGTTAATATTAAAAATTAAAATGATACGATCATAATTTTTTTTTTCAGTGTTGTTAACATCATGCAAGAAAGATAATAATATATGAAATTATAAAAAAAATTATAATATTCTGTTATTATAATGAGATTGAGACACAGACAGACTTACAGAGGGTAGATCAGACAGCCTCAGACTCTCGGCCGGTGGACTCGCGGACTAGCGGACTGCTGTAGGAGCACACTGTTCGCCTGCATGGGACCGACTGCCAGTCCCGTCCCCCCACCAGAGGGCCAATTGATTTTCAACTTTCCCGGTCCCCGAATTCGAGCTTTTCCGACTATTTTTTGCCTATTCCCCACTTCAAAAAAAAAATTAAATTCTATAACTGTTAGTAAATTGGTACGTGTTTTAAAACAGAAAATTTTATATTTTACAAGATGTGATAGTATTAAATGTATGCATAATTTTACTATTGTCAATATAAAAAATAAAATTAGGATTGATGAATTATTTGTAAAATATGTTGGAATACTTTTTATCTGAAAACTAGTTTTGAATGTTAAACATTCATCATCATCTGCTATCAGAACATACAAAAATTCTAAACAACAGCTTTTTGCTACATAGATTATTTATAATTAAAAAAAAATAAGTAAGACAATAAATCAAACATATTAATACTCAACTAAGGTGAAAAATGAAAAGGACTTTTGAAATATAGCAGTACTTAATGCAGATTAAATTTTAGGAGGCGAAAGTTTCAAGTAGATAAGTGGGTTGAAAACTTTCGGCTTTCCCTATAGCTGGTTGGTTTTTTCCGTTCCTGCTAGAAACAAATTTAAAATAGGACTCCCCAGGCCTTCCGAATCCCATATTTTAAACATTCAAGAATGGTGTCAAAAATGGAGTATCAAAATAAATCTTATCAAATAACTTTGACACTTCGTCATAAACCTCCGACTTCGTGTCCTACAGGATCCCTTAATGATGTTCAACTAAGACTCCCTCTGGACAAATGTCTTACTTGGAATCCACGTACAAGACTAAAACGTCAAGAAACTGTACGTCGTTTTCGACTACTTTAACATTTACCTTACAAATGTTCAAACCTTCCAATTAATTACAAAATAATCATTTATATAACAGTGATCAGACCAATTTGGACATAGGGAGTTGAGATTTGCATAGAACCTCATAACTATTGTATAGAACCTTTATAAGTGCTACCAACGGATAGTTGCTTTAAAAACAAGTGACATCATTTTTATTATTATCTTAACATTTGCTTGATATATTATATTTTATATAAAGTTGTAAATTTAAATAAATAATAAAAAAAAATAAATAATTAATTAATAAATAAGTGGGACTATTGAAAATATTTATTTGATCATATAAAAAAAAATTGGATTGGTTTTGAACGACTTTCTTTATTTTTTATGATCTATAAATATTTTATTGTTGACTATTTTCTACTTGATTTATTAGATTCCTTTTATATTCTTTGTTGAATTTATGGTTATTTTCTTTTATATAGATAGAAAAGTTAGAATTCCGAGTCTTATTACTCTATGATAAGCTCTGACAACATCGGCTTCGACCAAGAAATATATACCGTAATCCAGGAATACTTTGAACAGGTTTTGCACATTTTGGACTAAATGTTAGCAAAAAATTCTTGTATGAGCGAATCCACCATCTCAGTTTCCTCTTTTTCTAAGTAGCTTCGTCTAGATTGGGCTACGTTCAGCAACGCTGATTTTCACCTTTGAAATACTTGTCTAGGAGTATTTTTCAATTTAACCGCTTTAATTATGAAAGGAAGGTCTTTAAAAAAAATATTTTTTTAGGTTTTTCTATTTTTTTTTTTTTTTGGGTCGAAAAATATTTTTTTTTAATTTCTTTTTAGAAAAAGGCTTCAGCGAATCCGCCGATTGAGTTCTCTTCATCGCCAGTTTTATTGATGAAAAACAAATCATGCTTTTTAATAATGTGAATAAAAATAGAAATTAGAATTGGTCACAAAGATACTGCAAAATGGGAATCCCAATGAAAAAATACACATCTATTCCAGCTACTATTTGCTGATGACCAGGTACTCATTACACAAGATGAATTTGATATTGCATTCATGTTCAGAAAATAAAACAGTATGAGAGGTGGGGACTATAGAAAAACTATGACAAGACAAAATATATGTCAACAGAAAACGATGAGGTAAGTGACTCAGTTTTAACAAAGTTAAGTAGGGTCAACCAATTCTGCTATATAGGCACTATTTTAGAAATCAATGGCAGTGTGACATTAGAAGTGAAAAAAAGAATAACAGATGGACGGAAAGCTATCGGAGTATTAAATTCAGTTCTCTGGAGTGCCAACATATGTACCAATGTCAATAAAATAATATATAAGGCCCTGGTAGAAAGCATAATGCTAAACAGCTCAGAAACATGGTCTCTAGAAAAATTGCAAGGCAAAAGATTTCTGGCTGTGGAAATAGATTTTTGGAGGAGATCAGCAAGAATCGGCCTTATGAAAAGAATGAAGAATAGAAGAATACCCAAAATAGCTTATGAATGGGAAGCAGAGGGGAGGAGAAGGAGAGGTAGGCCTCGCATCAGGTGGAGAGATATTTTGGCTGAAAGTATGGCTGGCCGAGGATTAACAGAAGAAGAAGTGATGTATAGAGAGGAATGGAAGAACCGGCTGAGGGAGGAGTTTGATTGAAGGAAACTTCGAAAAGAAGAAGAAGAACTAGCAAATTATAAACTATCTATCAACTTAAACTTGATATAGTTTTCAAAGAACATTGGTTCTTACCAAACAAAACACACTAGGAAAACTTAAATAGAATGAAAAAATTATTAGGCTCATAGGTAACTTACTATATAATCTAATTTAATTAGTCTTGTTACCTAATTTGATTTGATTGTTCTTGATTTGCATATTTCTCTAGTGCCCAATAAACTATAACCCTTTTTGTTCATCATCAAATAAAAATTAATTTTGATGAATAGATTGGAGATTAACGTGTTACGCCAGGCCAGATAATGTTTGAACACGTTTACAAAAACACTAAAAAAATTTACAGCAACCAAGAATGACCAATATATGCTGTTATAGCTATTGCAACACATTCTATGTTTAATTCTTAAATGCTTTGAACAAATCAGAGGATGCTAGTAGCTTGCAAATGAAACCCGCCTGGAGAATTTTCCTTTCAAAATCTAGTTTGTTCAGAGTAACCTATGTATACGCTAAATATAGAGTTTTTAATTTTTCCTTATTCTTCAGAGTTCTCCATCGGGTTCAAATATCTTCCTTTTATACAAGCTTGGAAAATAAGATAAACAGTGATCGCAGATATGGGTTCTACTCTCGTTCATGCCTCACTTGCCATGCTTATTATTCATTCACAGATTGTCAATGCTATAATTCCCAGTTTAGAATTGAAAACATTATTATTATCAAAAAAACCTTTCTTACCGCCTACATACTGTAAGTGTGAATAAATATTCAAATTTTGTATAGATATATATCAGAAGATCTCAAAGCTGCATTTAAAAATTTAACACAAATAACCAAAATCGTAGATGAACTTCGGCGTTTTACGCCTCTAAACATAACAAGTATAAAAAGGCTGCTCTCAAAAAAAGCTACGGCACTCGTAGTGGAGACCACTGGCTATCAAGTGACATTTTGTAACCGTAGACTCTCAAGATTTGAGTTCAGAAGTTGGCAGTTCTCGAAACTTCATTATTGTTGTTTACATAGTTCTTGAGACGTTTAGTTTTAAACTTGTAGGATATTAGGATGGTCAAAATGCGTGTAATTTGATGAGATTGTGCCAGAAGATTGTTAGGTTGAAGAGAATGCGATGAAATTTAAATTTTATTTAAAAAAAAAAATTGTTTTATTGAAAAGATAATCTTTGCTGTCTCTTTGTAGAGCAATAAATAACATGTTTGACAATTAAGCTATTCATTTACAATTTAATAAAATAAAGAGAAAACAAAATGCTCTGACTTTACAAAATATAATAAATATTAATATGACATAAATCAGGAAATAAAAGTATAAACAATATAAACAATAATGATAATTGAGAGAAAAAATAAAAATTAAAAAAGTAATCATTAATTGAAAAAGCACGATCATTTTATATCGTATGAATATACACAAACATCCTAAGGAAACCCCGACCAAGCTTATTCCCCACTATTGGAAGGGCAAGCCAGGCCCACAGAATTCCCAAAGCTCTTCTCACAACATCGGTACTAGTGTCAAAATCCAGTGGAGGCTGAGAGGAAGAACCACAGCTGCTCAGGACATGACCGGAGAAGCAGGCCATTGTCATAACTCCAGTGTGTGTGTTTTTGGGCGCTACAGTCCTTGCAGGACCTGGGCCTCTGCCACCATCCTTCTCCATCCCTATCAATCCTTCGCGAGGTTCCTCCAATTCCGCATCCCCAGTCTCCGCAAATCCTCCTCTAGGTCATCAATCCATCTGCGCCTGGGTCTGCCTCTCTTCTTTTTTCCTCCTATCTCTTCTTCATATATTTGGTCTAGTCCATGTTTATTTTGAGACCGAAATTGAGAGCTGCTGTCTTGAATTCTTCGACAGCACCGGTAATGCTGTTTCGGTTCTGCCTGTGATAACCACATCATCAGCATATGCCATGTGCTGTGTAAAGCTATTGTAAATAGTGTACCCTGGGTTCATCTTTATTCCTCGGATCGTTACTTCTAGTGCGAGATTGAACAGTACCGGCGATAATGGGTCCCCCTGTCTCAAACCTCTACTAACTTCAAAGCTTTCCGAGATGCCCAGTATGATTTTTACTTTAGCCCTTGTCCTTTCTAATGTCATCCTCGTCAGTTTTATTAGATTTCCTGGTATTCCAAGTGACCGTAACGCTTCAAGCAGCTTTCCTCTATCGACACTATCCTATGCCTGTCTGAAATCAATGAAGAGATGGTGCAGATCGACGTTATATTCATACGTCTTTTCAAGCATTTGTCTAATAGAAAATAGGTGGTCTGTAGTTGATCGTCCGGGGCGGAAACCACTCTGATATTCTCCGAGTAGTCGTTCACTCCTCTGCACTAGCCTTCGACATACTCGTATCGCTACAAACAGGACTTTATAGACTGTTGGTGGTAGTGCTATGCCCATGTAATTCTCAAATATTAGTTTATTTCCCTTCTTATGTATAGGGACTATAGTAGCCTCCCTCAAGTCGGTCAGAATTTTTTCTTCTACCCAGATGTCCCATATTACCTTGAAAATTTCCTCCCATGTTTCTTCTCCTGCGTATATATAGAATAGCAATATTAGAAGCGTAGAATATTTATTTATTTAGACCTCCACTATTATATATTTATTACAATAGGTCTCGGGGCCGTTGCCGTTTTGATCTGCGAGGAGGGTTATAAGGATGTGTGGAGCTGGATAATGGATGTGCCAGAGGGTTGGGATGGCTGGAAAGGTTTTGATGGGATTTAGAAACCTAAGGGGTATGAGGTCAAGGACCAAAGGTATATAGAGGTCATTATGTAGGGTTTTGTTGAGGACATAATACGGAGCATTTACAATAGTATGAAGGACTTTAGATTTAAAGGATTGAATGCAATTCATATTCGATTGTTTTGCTGTCCCCCACATGTCCTAACTTCTTTAAATTATGGTTTTGTATATGAAAAGTTCGTTTTCAATGAAAAGATGAGATGTCCTATTTAATAGTATATACAATTGGTTGAAGCATCTGTTAAAAGAGGCCAAGTTGTGCAGCGAGGTGTAAAAGATAAAAAAGTGCATTTTGATTCGCTTACTTTAATACTATAGCTATCAAAAATTTATATATAAAATGTATGGATAAAAAAAAATTCAAAGATAATAACAGGTACGTTGAGTTGATAGTGTAGAATTTAGGTCACAAAATCTTGGGCATATAGGAACAGTGATCAGGGCTTTAGATTAAATGGGTAGAATGATGATTGAATGATTCGAATATTTAAGCGGTCTGATGTTCCTAAGAACGTAATACTATTAAATTTTTGGTTAGGTTTTAGAATTTTATTTATATGACAAGCTCTTATCGTCTGAGTCTGGTTAGAAGGTCCAATGTGTGTGTTTCTGGTCAAAGAAAATGTCAAGATGTGGTATTATTGTATAAAATAAAGCTATTATTGCGTATCATTTAAAATTTAAGAACGTAGATTCATATTCGTTATTGGTCCCACTTCTATTCAGCAGTGCACTTGCTATTCAGTTTCACTTGCTATTTAGTCTCTCTTAAACTAGAATGAGTATCTTTGAAGACAACGAGAAGCTAATTTGAATTCTGGATGGATTACAGGATATTGATATCATCACCATATTTTGATATGAAGGTATCGGAGTTAAAATCATGATACCTGATGATGTATGTAATGCAGAGGATAAGGCACATTCGCTGCCCTATGGAACACCATCGTCCATTGCGTGTTAGTTTAAAAAATTGTAAATTTGAAATGAACGGTTAAGAAAATAATGGTAAAAAGATTCTTAAAATAATTATGGGTATAATAGAACCAACAAGGAAACGTTTAACAAGTAAATGTTGTAGCATTGGCACGAACCTAATACCTTTTCCATCTTAATAAACTAGATACCCCCCAAATCCACTTGTTTCTCAACTTGTCGCTGATAATTCTTCGAGGTGCTTGAAAAGATGATGATCTCGGCATCTTCTCTTGTGTGCTACCAATGTGAAGTATATCAAAAACTGTTGTCATTATATTAGCAATAAAACAGTAAATTTTAATTAATAAAATAAAAGCACATTTTCAAAACATAAAGATTCAAGACTATTGATATAAGGCTTCAAGACGAATGATATTGCTTGTATAACATCTGTAAAGTACATAACAGATGTTATACAATGATGTATAATGGTACATAACCATTTTTCTGAACGCTGTAAAATAAACTTTAGACAATATTATTAATGAATTAACTGATAAAAAATATTATAAGAATAATTAAAAGTGCAATGGTCGCTATGCGTTCTTAGATAAAAAATTCTTTCTGGGCCAAGTGAAACGATAAGAAAACTTTAAAAGTAGTCTGTCGGAATTCTTTGTTAAAGCACTCGCTTACAGAATACAACTTCAAACTTTAGACCTGAGGGCATTATTAGGATAACTCTAAATACTTAAATTAAAAAAAAAAAAAAACTTTGATAGAGGCTTCATAAAATGTTCTTTTATATATATTTATTATGAACAATTAATTATAATATTTTTTATCGCTGTTACATATAAAAACAATGTGAAATTATATCACGTAATAAAACGTGAACTGTAACATTTACTAAACCTTTACTACTTCGCTGGCTATTATTACTATTGCCCTGAAAGCTGTCGGAGAGAATATTTTATGATTGAGAAATATCGCTTTGGGCTTCAGAGGCCGATCACCTGTTGGTAGCGCCATATCGCATCATTGCCTTTGAACAATCTATTGATACCGTCACCCCGGATACTGACAGTGTATATTTCCTAAATTTAATACTATCTGCAAAATTAAATAATAAAAGTTTTAACCAATATTTTAATAATAAGAATCTGATAACTGTACAGATCATTGAGATTTTTATGAAAGACGGATGAACACATAGTTTGTTGGAATCGTTACAAAGAAACTAAATGGTTTAATTAAATTAAAAAAATATCATCTTACCTAAAATAAAAATACAGAATAGATTATAACTATTCGTCCTGTTTATAAAATATCACCAAGGTGTATAAATTATAAACTATCAAGTGCACTAGCATATTATAAATTCACTAGCACACCGATTTGTTCTCTGAGTCAGTAAATCATGCATTACAAAAAAAATATTTTATTGTAAAATATACTAAAAAGATTGTTTAAACACAAATAAAGAGTGTTTATTTATAAAATCATTGTATAGTTTACAGCCATTTCATTCTTAAATGCTATACCTACGAATAACTAATATAAGAATTATCAATATACTAGCAATATATTCTAAATACATCTAAATCTTTTAGGTACTCACACAATCATTTTAGAGGAAAAACTTACGTACGTCATAAAATTCCTATAAAATAAATTCATAAAACGAAAACAGCTAAAATTTATACAACAGCTAAATTAAACACAGTAAGTCATGAGCCTTAGCGGGAAATCACGTAATTGGGTGTGTTTTTAAAGCTTCTTCAAGCATTTCTCCGTGAAAACACGTAAAACTACTCTATATTTACGAAAATGTTTGTTCGATCTATAATTTTTTTTTCTATCAGAAAGCTAGTTTAATTTACTATTGGGATCCATACATAAAATGTTGTTTAAGTCCAATAAATTACACATGTCAGCACACTAAAAAAACGCATACTGTGGTGAAATCTATTTTTTTATACAAACAGGGTGTCCCGAATATAAATGGCAAAACTTCAGGAATTTATAGGGGACCAAAAAACTAAGATAAAAAGTCCTTTAGAGATTTGCTCGTTTTTGCTTAGTTTTAGAGAAAATCGCAAAAAAAGAAACAAAACAAGTTTTCATTTTTATACTTATTTATTTACATTTATATTTATGTCATGTTCTTTTTAAAGTCCTGAGGTACTGTGGCGCATCATCCCAATCTCCACTGGATGTTAACACTAGTGACGCTGCTTAGAGAACAGCCTTCGGGTTTCTGTGGGCCTGGCTTGTCCTCCAAATATTAGGGAACAAGCTTGATCGGGGTTTCCAAGGTATGTTTGTGCACATTTATACGATATAGTGTTTACATTTTTTTTTTTTTCCTCTTTATTATTATTATTGTTTATACTTTTATTTCCTGATTTATTTTATATTAATATTTACAATATTTTGCATCTTAAATTGTATATGAATGGATTCTTTGTCAACCATATTGCCATTTATTGCCTTTAGAGAGGCAACATGTAATATTTTTTAAACTATTTAAAAAAAAAAATTCCATTACATTCTCTTCATCCTAACAATCTTTTGGCACAATTTCATCAAATTAAACGCATGTTAACCATCCTAATATTTTAAAAGTTTAAAACTAAACGTCTCAAGAACTATGTAAACAACAATAATGAAGTTCCGAGAACTGCCAACTTCTGAACTTAAATCTTGAGCGTCTACGGTTATAAAATCTCACTTGATAGCTAGTGGTCTCCACTACGAGTGCCGTCGTTTTTTTTTTTTTTTTTTTTTTTTTATACTTGTTTGTTTATGTTTAGAGGCAAAATGTTGTCCTTTTGCACCAATGCAAGCATTACATCTAGCACTCACTTGATAAATTGCAGCTAAACATTGTTCTGATGATAGTTGGTGCACTGCATCTATGATTCGGTCTCTTAATTGCTCTCTTGAGTTGATTGACACCGAATAAACTTTCTGCTTCAAGGTTCTCCGTACGAAGAAATCCATGGGTGTCATATCAGGTGATCTGGGTGGCCAAGGTACTAGTCCACGTCCAATCCATCGATGTGGATAATTTATATCCAGCCAAGCTCGAGCAACTCTGCTATAATAAGCTGGACATCCATAGAGTTGGAACCCCATTTCAATCCGCTGCTGTAAGGGAATGTCATCTAAATAATTAGAAAAGTCGTTCTCCAAAAAATGTGTAAATGTGATACCATTCAATCTTCCAAAAAAAAAAAGTTTTCAAAAAAATATGGTCCCACCAGTAATCCGTTCCAAATTCCAAGTCAAACGATAATAGCAAATTCATGCTGAAACCTATTCTCTGTAATAGCTCTGGGATTTTCAAGAGCCCATATATGATAATTTCTTTGATTAACAATTCCTCCTCTTGTAAAGGTAGCTTCATCGGTCCATATAATGTTTAATGGAAATAAATTATCATCGCGAATTTCGTCAAGAAACCAGTTACTAAAATTCAATCTCTTGACATAATCTTGAGGTAATAAATTCTGAACTTTTTGAAGATGGTATGGGTAGCGATTATCACCTTTCAAAGTTCGCCATATTGCTTGCCGCGATATTGCTAATGCAGCAGATGCTCTTCGGATGCTAGTCTCGGATTGTTATCGTTGGACACAATTTCTTCTCCGATAATCTGCTCTTATTGCTGCCTGGAATTGGGCGCCTTCATTACGTATAAAGAATGATCTATTAATGAAAAGTCTATGAAAAGTTAACGAAAAGACTCGTCGATTAGGCACTCTTCTATTTGGAAATCGGCGCGCATACTCCCGCACCGCTTCTAAAGCATTACCGTTTCAGAAACCACATACAAAAATCATATCAGCGTATTCAACATTAGAATATGTTTGTGGAATTGTGGCTGATGCTATTTACACAAAAATATCTGAGTAACTGACTAAAGACTGATTTAGGAATTATAATCCAAGAAGGAAGCCAAAATGTAAACAAATAAAAGAATGTAAAGGATAACATTAAGTGTTTACATATCTCACTGCCTAGCCTGACGAACTTTGAAAGGTGATAATCGCTACCTGTAACATTTTTTTTTCTTTTTCTTTCTTTAAAACTAAGCAAAAACGAGCAAATCTCTAAAGGACTTTTTGTCTTAGTTTTTCAGTCCCCTGTAAGTTCCTAAAGTTTTGCCATTTAAATTCGGGACACCCCGTATATTCATTCGAAAATTCCTGCCAGTTTTTTGAGTGTTATTAAATGAAAATTCAAAAACATAAACACATTATCTACTATACTACAATTATTCTTTTTCTGAAGCCGAGTAAACCTCCTAAGATCCATTCATTATATAGACCGATCAGCCTACCAATCCTTTCAAACATTTCTGAAAAACTCCTTAAACTCAGTCTATCTATCCTTGAATCCCAAAATATTCCCTCACATCAGTTTAGATTTCGTTCTCCACTCCACTGTTCAACAATGCCTTAGAGTTGTTGAATACATTTCCTCTGCTCTTGAAAGCAAACAATATTGCTCCGGTGAATTTCTAGATATAGAGCAAGTTTTTGACTGAGTATAGCATGGCGGTTTGCTTTTCAAGCTAAAAACCCGTTTATCTCAATCCCTCTGTCTGGTTATTCAATCCTGTTTCTTAATCAAGGCAGGTGTTCTACATGGCAGCAGTCTTGGTCCGGTCCTATTTATCCAACATTTGCTGATGACTTTTAGAAACATGACCTGCTGACACAGATGTCTTATCATCACATCTTGATCCTGAAATGGCTTCTTGTCATTATTTATTTATTTTATATTAAAATATATTATAGTAAATTTTATTTATATTGTATACATAGAAGTTTTCTTTGATTTTTCTTTAATAATTTTATTTTGTTTTTCTTCTTATTACATACTGTGTGAATGGATTCCATTGATTTTGATGCCAATTCAATAAAATACTGATACTCTATGATAAGTTATTGTTGTAATAATAGTACAAAGAAGTAATAATAATAATAAAACGAAGAAATTCATGTTAACATAATAAAAACGAATTTTCTATTGAAGAATGTGCATATTCTTCAATAGAAAATTCAATAGAAATAACAAAACAGAGTATTGTTTATCTTAGCAAAAAACCTCCTGGCATGCACAACTCATGTTATTTCCTAGGACCAGGAACGGAAAGGAAATTCCTCTCGCTATTAGGTACCAAGGGTTCAAGCCCTAACAAGGCTGTAAAAAGTATTTTAATTATCAGAGGCGGATTAATAAGTGAGGAAGTTGCTGAAGATATAATCTGCTGGAGGTGGCTGCGAGGGCAATCTAATCCCGGCGCCATCTCCTTCTGTCATTTGCATTAGAGTCCGTCCTTCTCCCTTCACCGCTCCTCCGAAGTTATTCCCTGAAAAAAAAATTAACGCCTTCCCGAGCAATTTTTCTCATGAATTGCCTCTGACCAATCAACGCTAGGGAGAAATTGCTGAAGGAAATTCGATTCGAAAAATGATAAAAACTGTTTATTGAATATTGAAGCAAAACTAATATCGTCAATCGAAAAATATATGTATTTCTAATACAAAACAATATAGCATCAACAATTTAAATAAAAAACTTCAACCTTCTTATGCCTGTTAAGTGCAACAAATACCAGAAACAAATAAAATATAATGGTCTGATGAATCAAGACATTTCAACATTGCTTAAAAATACCTCATATCTCCACAACCACATAATCCACCTTTTAAAACAAACAAATCTGTATAAGGACTTATAGTTCTCAACTTGAGTATGGTGTCTCTAACCAAATGTGGTGGTACATGGTGCCAGAAAGTAAAAAAATTAATGTCTGTTCAAAAAAAAAAAGGCTGCATGATCAGTTTATACGTATAAGTTTTGAAAAATTTCGTTCTGGATATGGGACACTAAAACACGAAGGTCGTTCGGTCCTGCTAACGTTTTTTCAAAGATAGAATTAGGAGCATACCATTAAGTTCGTAAGATGATATTGTTGTAACGGCTAATATTAAAAATGTGTAATAGTATGAATACATAAATGTTTTCATATATTTGAATTTTCTTTTAACATCAGAAAAATAGCAAGAATTTTCGAATGTATATAAATGAAAAAGCTTAGATTTCACAACAGTTCGCATTTTTTCGCGTTCTGGCATGGGTATTTAGTGGGATTATTTAACACTTCATATATGGGACCTAATAGTGAATTTAACCAGCTTTCAGATAAAAAAAAAATTATGGATCTAACATAAAGTTTCGGAAATATAGCGTAGCTATACGTGTTTCCGCGGAGAAGTGCTTAAAGAAACGTTTTGACACTTCAGTTTTGAAAACGCACCCGATTACGCATACGCTAAGGCTTATGACCTAATAAGTGTAGCTTAGATGTATAAATTCAGCTGTTTATGTTTCCGTTGAATGGATCATCAAAATTTATTAGAGAAATCATGATTTTTAGATAAAATCGTAAAACTGCTATAAATTGCGATGTATTTAATATAAATTAATATATATATATATATATATATATATATATATATATATATATATATATATATATATATATATATACTCTTGTAGGGAATTTTATGAAGTACAATTTTCATTCTGACGAGTTTCCTTTGAAATCAACGAGTTAGGATCTAAATGACAAACATATATGAAAAATATGAGTTAAAAACCTTTTTTTTTTTAATATTAACACCTTTCCGGAGCCGGTATAACGAAAACGGTCCAGTGTTTGTAAAATGTATGTAATAAAACTTTTAGGAAATTTAATAATCTTTCATTCTGTTTTGAAAAATTGTTTCACGGTAGCGCATAGTTTTCGAGTTAGAAGCGAAAATCTGAGAAATGGAACATTTAAATAAAGCAGGGAGGGGAGCAATCCCTCAACCTCATCGGCACCGCAATTTGAAGAGACTTTATTTTTTTAAATATTTATTTTTTCTTGTTCAGGGAACAGTCATCTCCACATTCCTAAAAAATTGGAACTAGTATTTTTAGTTCCTCTGATTTTCATATTTTGACTGGACCCATACTATAAAGTATCCCACTGATACCAAGAATAATGAGAATGTCTTAAGGCTTACGTCTTAATGACTTAATTTAGCAGTATTGTGTTTCTTAAGGGAAGCTAAATAAAGAAAAAAAGGACGATAAAAGAATTGGATGAAGACTGTGGAGGGAGCAATCACTTAGATGTTGGGTACCAATCTCACCATTACCAGGAGTGGTAGACCTTTATGGCCAGTGACTTCGGCCGTCGACCTGACTGATTGCTGTACTTAGGGAGTCTTATGTCCTCAGCTACTCCCAGCCGTTCAAGAGTTCAAGTTATACTTTTCGAACTTATACAACTCCAGTATCTTTACACGAACCCTAAGTATCACGATATGTATGAAAACATTGCTTTATTACAATACTCTAGTTATCCCAACCTGAATATAATTTTGAATTAGTATTATTACCTCCTAACGTCGATAAAGATATTTTTTATTTATCACAAGGCCTAATACTATCAAAAACTTTTTAGATCTTTTAAAAAACGATTTCAGATAACTGCTCCCTTTTATGCAACTCATAAGCCATGATTCTTATTTATTTAAAGCATCATTTAGGTATTGTAATTAAGAGGGCTGCTAATTGATGCTACTTTGCCCTCAAGAAGCAATTGATCAGTTGTCCAGGGCAATGAAGTTTACAATATCCTCACATATTGCTTTGAGGCATAGACAACAACTAGGTATAATTACAAGACATTAATGATGTTATAAAGGAAAGCTCTTCGAAGAATTCTTGGAACAGCGGGTGTGAATTGGAAATGAATGTGTGGTCTCGGCTATTAAGGTTGGAAGACTCTGGTGGGCTGGACTTCCGGTGGCACTTATGACTGAATGAGCCTTAAAGGATTGTACCTACTGAACTAATTCATGGAAAGAGAAGAATTGGAAGGCCCAGAATGCGATGAACGGTCTGCGACTGGATGATAGCAGAAAAGGACAGTGACGCATGGTGGTTGTTTTAAGAGGAAATTAAGACTTGTGTGTCATTATAGCTACGTGAAAGGACACTGCATACAGACCTACTAATACTGGCGGTTAAAGAATACATTCAACAAATAAATGTATTATATTTTAATTTAGCTATTATTAAATCTGAATTTCTGTCCAATTTCAACCTACGCGCCGAACAGAAAGTCGGATTTAATAATAGCTAAATTAAAATATAATACATTTATTTGTTGAATGTATTCTTTAATGTATTCTTTAACGTCGCGACGCGCTGATAATGCTAAGATAAATACTCCGCGATTTCCCATTGTGGATGGCAGTTACTACAAATTCACATTTTGGTATCAGCGGTGACAGAAAATACAGACAATGCACCGAGTATGATTTTCCAGCCTTTTATATAACCATCATCCCAACTCTATATGGTCTAACCAAAAAACTTTCTGATTTTTTGGAAGTTTGAGGTTTGAAGTTAACGCAGAACGATTAAGGCAGTTATTCTAAATGGTTGCATAGATAATTATAAAATTAGGGCTTGCTACAAAAAAAAAAAAAAAAAAAAAAAGATCTGTAGAATATGACCGAACTGATGTACCTTTTATAGAAGAATTGGGAATTCCTGGATTTTATGCTAATAGCTTGGATGAGTCCGATACGTATCACCGCAAAACAATTCCTATTGTTAATTTAAAATCTATAGATTATTGATAATAATAGTGTGGTTTGCTGGAAATTAAATTACTAAAAAGATTATTTAATAAAATTTAAATTTATATCAATGGGTTTACATTTGATAGCCTTATAGAACTCCATTAATTTTCAATCATAGAACAAAAATATTTCTAGCGTAGAGTTATGAAAACAAGAAAAGCAATCAACCAATCAATCAATTAATATTTTTATTTATTTGCAAAATACATATCTTGTTCAAATAACATACAAAATAAAACAATTATTTTTTACCTAGGTGAGCTACGACTTTGTATAAATAAGACTAAGTTATATAAGTACTACAAACATATTTTAAATATAGAAATAGTTTAGACACTTTTACATTAAAAGAAATTAATTAGCAACTTAATAACAAGATCAATGCAATAACAAGATATACAGATTCACAGCTTTCCACTAAATGATATTTAGCCATTTTTACGTTTTACACTAACTAGATATGCGTAAAATGAAATGATTAGAGAAGTGCAAAATAATACCATAATTAGAACCCTATCCCAAAAAATAAGCACGTTTAGGTTTTCAATCAATGGCACAACATATTACATTATAATATAGTCTATTTAGTTTTTGAATACTATTTACATATATGATTTCCTCTATACTCAATTATTCAGAAATATATGTACCTAAGAATCAGATTCATGAAGAAAAAAAACATCGAAATAAAAATTTAAAATTACAATGCAGAAACGAATTTGAAAATGCAGGACAATAACCCGAACACATAGTGACAATACTTTGATCGTTGGAGGCCAACTTTGGATGGATCTTTGGATATCAGGAGTCACCACATCTCCAACTTGAGAATGCAATCATCTCAGCACCGCCGTTCGTCATGTCTGGATTTTCCTTCACCTCTGGAGTATGGGATATGAGATGAATTTGTCAGATTAGAATGTTTACTTCAGTCTGTTTGAAAGGGAATAATAAACAGTAGAATCTGATTTCTTAAGAATTTGTTTAAATAAAGTTAATAAGAAATTAAAAAAATAAAATGAAAAGTTCTTTATTTATTCTGGGATTAAACGTGGGAAAATGAGAATACAAAAAAATCGACAAACAAAATACTTAAGAGATTTAAATTATATAAAAAATATTGATACAACAAAAAATAATACTAATCAAATATATGCTTCGGCCTAACACAAAATATCTATAACAAAAAATGTTTCTCATAACCCACTAAACTTTGCTATTATAACGTCATGATCAATCCCGAAGTTCTCTATGCCAGTGAAACACTTTACCAATGCCAGTGAAACAAAAAGGGTGCTTTAAAAAATATTTTAAAGGAGGAAAGAAAAATTATCAGGAAAATTCTTGGTCCAAAACTGACCGACTAGGGGTACCGCCTACAATCCCGCACGAAAACGGAGCAACTATCAAATCTTGCAGCTAACATCAGAAAACGCCGTTTAAAATTCTCTGGCCATACCGGCAGACTCCACGAACACAGATTCACTAAGAAATTACTGGAAGCAACAGAAAATCTTAAGTCTAACAGGACCTCAATAACGAAGGAATCAAAGAAACGGACATCGCAGATAAAAACGTCTACAGAAACTATGTGAACAAGTTTCATCAGAGAGAGATCGTAACTAAATATTAATCATAACTACGTAATTTCTTTGAATCAATCACCCAATTTATTCAGAATTAAATCTTTCAGTCGATTTCGATCTGAAAGAAAACTGAAATCTGAACTGAAAAATCGACTGATCGATTCAACCATGATTAGATAAATTAGGTAATTGATTCCAAGAAATTGGTTACGATTTATAATTTAGCTAAGATTAAATTTTTCCTACCTCTGGAAATAGTTAGTAACTCCTGGTTTAAAAACTAATAAAGTAGCGAAGGTGATGGAAATAGTTTAGAACAGGTAATTCAATTCTGAATATTTAAAAAGCTAAAAAAAAAGATATAAAAATGAGATATATCTTATCTTAAAAGTTATATGTGTACAGATTTAAACTTCGTGCTAAATGGCGATTGCAATCAGCTTACATTTAAAATTTTAAGTAGTCGCTCCTGCCTTAATGAGTTCGTTCATTAAGCATAAAAGCCTACATGTTTGAACTAGATTATTTTTACTTAACTATTTTTAAAACCGTTCTATAGAAATTCATAACTTTAGTTACTCGAAAACTGTTAGATTCTGCAGTATTTCGAAAATCGGGGCTCCCTTAAAAATAATGTAACTTTTTTTGTTTTAACAATTTTAATTAATCTTTTATTGGAATATTTGTAACAATCTGCCTCAGTGAAGGACAAAAGGTAATAGAGATAATGATGTATTCACACCAGATTTTGAATCATAATAAAAAAATAAAACATAAAATCATCATAATGAACAACGATAACAATACTTAAGTTAAAAAAATTAAAATAAATTCATACTACATATGCAATACATACACGGTCAGCCTAGGAAACTCCAAATCAAGCCTGTCCACAGGCTTAAATACAATACATTAAATACATAATATAATTAAATACATCATATAAGAGGAATTATGAATTTAATGGTAGCTATTTCAATCATGATAGGCTTTCGAAAGAACCACATTCTGGTAGCACTTTGATAAAATTTCAATATTAGAAGCTAAGACCTTTCAGTTATAGTAATAAATTATTATTAAATAAAATAAACTTTAAAAAAAAAAAAGATTAAACTAATTTTATAAATTATACTACTAAAACAAGTACTTAACAAATTTAATATAAAACTCTTGTTAGAACGCGAAAGGTAGCTAACTTTTATTCAAACATTGGAAACTCATGTCTATCTATAATGGGTCGCGTGTTAAAGTCCTTTAAAAATCATATATCATACAGCAGACGGATGATACAGTTCTCTTTTGCGAGTAGAGAATTGCGACTTACCAATAACTAGCCAATATTTGGTGGTGAACCACTGTAATAATATTGATCTGCGCAAAAAATGGATAATACCAAACTTATTTTCTTTCTAAGCAAATTCCATTTGCTTCAATAATGGATATAAAAATATTGCCAAATGTAATGGTTTTCGAGTTATTTTATCAAACAGCTAAAGAAATACCATTTTTAACACTTTGCTCCCGTCCCCCACCCAGATCCGATGCTATTTTGACGGAAACATTTTATCACATTTAGAACTAAGGTTGGTGAACAATTTCCTGCACTCAGACATTTTTATTTCTGGACTTCAAGGTTCGATGTTAATTTCACTGTACTATATATATATATACGTTTTTATTTTATTTCTTTTGTATTTAGAGGCTGTTTATTTTATTTTTATACCTTACTTCTTTTACTTTATTTGATATCATAATACATATCGTTTGAATGAGTCCTTGTCATCCATATTACCCATTGTCCTTGAGTATGCAGCTTGTAATTATTCAAAATAAAAATAAAAAATAAATAAATATATGAGTTTATTGGCATGCACGCCAATAAGTTCGTTTACTGGATTTTTGAGTCTATCAGTATTTGTATCACATTCAAATCAACTGTTGATTACATTTTAAAATCGTTCTTAATTTTTTCCTTCTTTTGATCAATTTAAATTTTAGAAGTAATCAAGAAGAATCAAACTGCTTAAATTAATAATTAAACCAAATTACCAATAACTGATTATTCGAAATAATCAAATTTGAGAGAAAATAGGGGTTTCAACCATGATTTTTTCCATTCAAACCAATATAGCTTCCAAACAGTAGGTCCTAGCACAAAATGTTACATGACAAGAAATATTTTCCTTTAAATTTCTGATTAGGTACTGTCAAATTTTCGATGCGAACAACACTAATAGAGTTAGACTGTGTTAAAATGTTACATTTTTGAGTGTTCCAAAAGTTTTACAATATTGAAGGTTAAAAAAAGTTGCACAAGAAAACTATAGATCTCATCTGAAATATATATCCACGTCAAAAGGAATAAAAAAATAATTTTACTCTTGGACAAAGTGCTTTAAGAATAACAAATAAAAGCAGTCACATCTGGTCAGAGATATAATGAAGAAATTAAAGTAAAAAAAAACATTAAAAAATAGTGATGTACATACAAAATAATTAAATATATAGAAAGGAAAATAAAAGGACACTCTATAAATTAGAAAAATAAAATCTTTGGTACAAAGATTAGAGTTTTGTGAACAATAGAGGTACCTAAATGTTATATTCGGTGGGAGTAAATTTATATTAAGTGAAATCTTGATCATAGTAAAATTGTATCTGAATCTGATTTTAGAAATGCAAGAACATATATTTTAACTGAGTAGGTAGATAGTTTCCAAGCGTCGCACAGTGGGGCCATTCGTGAATCCAGCGGGACAAAAGTCCAAAAATGAAGTTTGATTTTTTGATGCAGTAAGTGGTGTATCTAATATGCTAAATGTTGGAAGACGTGAAACGAAGTGAATCAGGCTGAGGAAATGTCAATAAAGCAATTTAATAAATAACAAACTAATACCACTTTAATTTTTTACGATTTAAGAATTAAGTTACTATTATTTCAAGCTCTCGACAGTGAACATTGAAATAAGTTTTCTTATGTTTTTACGTTTTACGATTAATTGCATTCAAAATAGTCACTATTAGTACATTTTATTTTTAATTTTACGACATTTTAGACGGTACGTCAATTAAAAAGTTCACAAGTAAAAGAAACATATTCATGTTTTAATCTGGAACTTTTTACGTAGGTGATCGTAGATCTTAAATTATGGTTCTGTGTGTCTGGGAACATTTAATTTTAGTGAATATATTGTATTTGCCTGCCCGTTTATCAGTAGCACCAAAAATTGTGTTTCTGGCGGAGTACTCTCACTTGCGCGATTGGAATTGGCTGAAGCGTTACGGTCTGGAGGTTTCAGTTTTAATAATTACCAGGAAGAAAAAATATATCTGGTCGATAATATAATTCAAAAATTTGAATTTTCCTTTTCAAAGAGGATGTCCAAAAAAGCCAACACAAAGAGATAAAAAGATACAGGGAACATTTTCCTCGGAAAATGTCTCGCACAGTAACCAATACTGACATAATGAATAATTTGTTTATTTCGTCTGATCCTTTAATTAGCTCATACGGACTACTACCAGAGAAAAATACGACTTTCGGTAATAGTGTTCTCAATTTGCTTGTAATATCAGACGCAGATACGAGTATGATACCCTTACTTAGTGGACAAGATAGTGATGATAGTGATAATCTCGATCTAAGATGACAAATCATTATAGACTATAATTTTCTTTTCAGTTTAAAACAATATGATGTGTTTGTGTTCTGCTCGTTTTAAGATAGAAATTAAGTATTAAAGTGTTAAAGCTTATGGTTTGCTAACACATTGTCCTGATTTATATATATATATATATATATATATATATATATATATATATATATATATATATATATATATATATATATATATATTATTTCTATTTATTTATTATTGAACAAAACTTCAGAGAAATTGTTAGTTGTTACAGAGGTTTTTTTCCAGTTATAATATTGACATTATTATCATAAAGTAGGTATATTCATTATTTAAAAATTCAATTTATATAATCATCAATAAATCAATAAATGTTTTGTGAAGTTTTTTTTTTTTTTCTTAATAAAACAACAGGTCACAAATAAAAAATTAAATGTTTTATCAACCTTCCAATAACCTTGTTTTAATCATTTCAAGTTGTTCTGGATGAGAAAAAAATATTAAATTATCGAATGGCCCCACTGTGCGTCGTCTTGGGTAAGAATAAGGTATTGGAAATAGATATTTGAATGTTTTCAGGGATTTCGCTTGTCCTACATCAACAGGAATAGATAAGATATCAATAGACAATATCTAGTTATTTAGAAGACTAGGATACGACTAATGATTGGATTATTAGGAAGATACTATTTTGTCTTGATATTTTCCTTTATTCCTATATCAAGGTAGTAGGTATTATAAGGTAATAAATAGTACAGTTTTCTCAAATGATACCATCATACATTCATTATATTAGGTTGATGCAAAAGTAATGCAGGATTTTATTTTCGTTTCATTGTTAATTACAATCGTGTAAACAAAACTAATCCACAATGCTAAGTTATACTCATCATTTTAAAGCCTATTTATCTCGCTTACTTTCCTATATAATCCTTTATGTTTTCTCCAGACAAAATGACGTCTAGGTGAGATTTTCGGCAAATTTACTTGTATGAGTTCAAACTCGGTCGAAGTGCTGCGCAAACAGCTCGAAATGTTAATAAAGTTTGGAGGCTAGGTACCATTAATGAATCTACAGTGCAGCGATGGTTTCAAAAATTCCGTAGTGGAAATTTTGACCTTTCAAACAAAGAAGGTGGTGGCCGTCCCTCTGCTATTGACAACGGCCAGTTAAAGGCAAGAGTTAAAGCTGACCCCACCAAAACTACTCAAGAAATAGCGGAAGAACTCGATGTGGATCAGTCAACAATCGTACGACATCCCAAGGCAATTGGAAAAACAATCGATGTTTTTACTGAATACTAAAAACCTGCATTATTTTTGCATCAACCTAATACCAAAACGCTATTTAAGGAGTTTAAATTTAACAACTTCTTGCAATAAAATGAATCATAATAATATTGTAGTATAATTAATTATAAAATTAACATAATATATGGTAGCTGACAATATATTGTTTTGTGCAGCATTTTTTTTTCCTGTAAGAAAACAAAAATGAAATCAATAAATAATGACTAATATTAATTATTACTCCTAAAATATTTTTAAATAAAACATATAAATTCTCTAGTATAATATATAATATATAATATAATGGATATATTAATTAGGAAACTACCCTTGAGGGGTTGGACATTTTAGCCGAGGTCAGCCACCCCATAAATAATAGCCGTCTGTCTGTGTCCTTTCTCTAAAGGGGGTCGACAAAGCAGACCTTATTTAAGCATTATTTTAAATTACCATAAATTAAAACTATGTATTTATATATATATATATATATATATATATATATATATATATATGTATTTATATATATATATATATATATATATATATATATATTCATTTACCTATATATGTATTTATTAAATATATTATTTGTTACATATTGAAAAAAATATTTTTAGTAATACATTTATTGTATAAATATAATTATCACTTAATCCTAAACTTTTTGAGTTTATTTGAGATGTCACAGTAGTGGCCACTAGAATAATAAAAGTATTATTACATAGCGACTAGGCTTTAGATAAGCTTTTAACTTAGGGCAAAAGTAAGAGCCAACATTTTGAGACGGTTTATGTAAATTCCCGCAGGGTTAGGTTAACATGGTAATTTTAAATAGCAACTTTTTTGTTGGCATTGTTGTTTTCCTTGTCGAATGTTTAAATTCAGGAAGTGGTTTGGTAAAAAATTCAATGTATTTAGGTGGGCAGTCATAAAATTACTTTACAATAACAGTGTTCCATATTAGTCAAATTTTATTTTCGGAAAAAAATATGCATGACTGTCTCGAAAAAGTCAAAATAGTGCAGTTTTTGGGTAAGACGTAGGACTCTATAAATATGATTTGCTCAAAAAGAGACATTTTAAGTATAGCAATAGTAATATAAAGAACCACAACTCAATATGTTTTCTATGATGCAGATATTTAGATGCAGATATCTTACTTTGAACCTTAATAGTTTTTAGGAGGAATTTTACTTATCCACATATTTACGGTAACCTGACTCTAAAATAAATAGTTGGTACATTCAATTAACTCATAACGAATGTCACTAGTACCTATAATAATATATAAATAAATAATGAATAGATTAAAAAAAAAACTATTAGCTAGGCGATAATATAATTTGAGGCTTGAGGAGATGCTTGTTTGACCAAGACAATTCCTAGTTTAAGTTTACAGGAAATTAAATTATTTATATTTTTGTTTATAAACTTGGAAATATTTGTGCCAAATTTATTCGTTTAATGTAAAGCTGATTCAAAAAATAAAACAAAATGAGCAACAGTGCTGACCACACTAACCAAACATACTCTAAGTTTAAGACCTTTACAAGTAATTCTTCCCCTAGCCACTTCATTAGCTGCTGGGAGATTTTTGTAGTGTTAAACTTCAGTAATTTGATTACTAAATTATTCATTTCTGCCTAGTTATAAAATTGGAATCTAATGCAATATAACATTTTCGTTATTTGCTTAATTTTTTTATCTTAATACTAATAAGATTATCGTTTACTTATTTGTTATATTTATCGTATAAGAGATGAGTCATCCGCTCTTGATCCTATCGAAAGATAAGTTATATGTAAAAAAAGATATAACTTAGAGATAAAATTAGTGGAAATGGGTGACAAGTTAATGGTATTGCAGAGATGGTAATGGTCTCATAGAAAAAAAAGAAAGTTATTTTACTTAATTGAGTCATACAGAAAGTAATTAGTGATTCATTGCATTCAGATTGCTTCTTGTACTTCTTCAAACATCGTCAATTGAATTAATTAAACCATCTTCTAATTTTTTTCTGGTCTATCAGTAGAACCTAACTAGATACTTACCGTTACCTAAACAATGTTTTCAGGAAAAAAAAATTAGATATATCGACAACATGTAATGCATTAATAAAAGATTAAAATTAATTTCAAATTTTTGTAATTAATAAACTAGTATTAAAGTTTGAAATTTCTGGTGAACAACCACATTGCTGAAAAGCTTTGGATCATTTCTAGGTAATAGAAATTACCTAAATATCCCCCCTATTTTTCTTTACTTCTATCTTTTTCTATAACATATCTTGTCCCTAGTGACAAAACAGCTTCTTTTATTGATATCTTATCTATTTGACTTTTCTTCTTTTTTTTTTTTTCTTCTCTTTCAGATTTTGATTCACACCTGTTATTAGGGTAACAATCAGTGAATGTGATGAAATTGAATACTACAGGCCTTGTATGCGTGTGGGAGACTAGCACTCAATAGTACCTCCTCCTGGCATGGATTAAAGAGATTTATTTGAGCAAATCTCTCATCCAGCTTTATTTGCCTTTTATTTATCGTTTAAATCGATTCTAAATAATGATAATTATTATTTACTTAACAACAGTATAATTTGAATAATATTAATTATGGATTATCGACAACGTTACCAAGAAACAGCTGATATGGTACGGTCACGTGCAGAGAATGCCAGAAAACAGACTTCCAAAAGTAGCTCTTAAATGGGTACCGACTGAAAGAAAGAAAAGGGGAAGACCTAGAAGAACGTGGGGCGAAGGAATAAGAAAAGCAATGAATGAAAGGAACCTCACGGATGATCATTGCCAGAATCGTGAACAATGGAGAACGAGTCTAGAGGTCGAACAGCGTAGACAAACGCTATAAACCGGCATATATATATATATATATATATATATATATATATATATTATGGATTATGGATACACACTTTATCTACTCATGAGCCAGCTCTCAATTGACATTAATAAACTTATTCCTGACTATTTAATATATTTGATATTTATCTTTAGAGCTTACAAGAGTAAAAAAGAAGAACTTTTCGACTTATTCAACATTTACTAGAGAAACGTTCAAACCTTCCGATTAATTACAGATACATTTACATGACAGTAATTGGACCCATTTGGACATCTGAAGTTGACCTTAGGGGCTCCACAAACCTCCGATTCTTCTCTTTCCCCATTCATACAATCACAAATCCTTCGTAAAATCCTCAATGCTCCTTAGTATATAACAAACTTATCTATAAAGGTCTTAATGTCGTATATGTTGCTGTTTTAGCCTAAACCAGATACCTTTCCTTTTATAGTAAACTCCATAACCATTCAGATCCACCAGTATCTTAACTTGCTTCTCATTATATTACCGATCTCCGATTTGTCTGAAGATAATAAGACTTCGGGACCTTTTAATATAAGTTGCTTTACAAGTAATTGACCTGCCATTATAAGCATTATCTTTACATATACCAGATGTATTGTAAGATCCTTCTTTACCTAGTTTTTCTCTACATAGTCTCTGTTCTCCATCCTTAATCCACCAGCAGATCTTCGCCCCGCATCACCCCCCTCATTCTTGTAATCCAAAAATACCTCATCTTATTTTCCGGGTCCATCTTAAATAGGAATATACACCCTCCATCTAAATTTGAATTTTGTATACTCTGTCTCAAGTTCTTCGAAGGAGTTCTATTTCCGGAAAGAATGCAGACTTAAGACAAAATGGATCAAACTATACTTTTTATGGTGTAATTAGGTGTTTATCTGCATGTAGCAGAGCTAGGGCCCCTCTGGCACGTGAAACCTTTTTTTATAATAATAATTAATATTTTTTATTATTTGACATCAGTTAAATATCTTTCAAGCTTTACATTAAATTAATTTTATTTTGCATACGATTTCTTAAAAAGAAACGTGATGAGACATTATATATGAAGAAAAGTTTATTATAAAGCAGACAATAATTGTTACAAATCGAGTCTGATTGGAATTGAATCAGATGTTTCAAACAACAAAAAAAATGTAATCATCCTTTTTTTAAGAATGAAAAATGTTTATGTGGATTTAGAAATTGTTTCAACGCAAAATCGACCCACTACAAAAACAAACGGAACTCATTACTTAGGACGCTCTTTCGAAAGCAGGATTATCTGGTGTCCACACGTGAAACAAAAGCGCTTCAGTTTGACAAAAGACTTAGGCTTTTGAATCCAATCTCTCAAAAACAGCCAAAAGTAAAAGTCTGATATAGGTTAAAAAATACTTAATTAAACCGTCAACATTACTTGTGTTAAATTTGTTTAAAATACCACCTCATCATATCACTACATAGTAATAGAACAAAGATTCATAATTCCATCAAACATCATTTTTTAGAATTTCAATTTATAAGTTTAAAAGGTTTCATAACATCAGTAAAAATTTAAAGTTAATTAGATATACCATTTTCAAACTAAATTTATAATTAATTTGAGTTTTTTAATATTGTTTTCCAGAGCCAGGGCATATCACGTTTTGCCACACCAAACACTCGTATAGCAAATTAATAAAATATTAATTAGTCTTACAAAATTCAAATCATTAATTTCTTTATTTAATTTAAGGAAAGCAGGTGATTAACCCTTTAACGGGCAGGCCGGGAATTTTTGAATACATTTCTTCTTTTTTTCCCCTTTAAATGGTTATAGCCACGCTAACCCCCACACATGTATCATGAAATTCAATGTTAAATAAAGGATATTATACGATAACGAGTAGGATAATTCGTCAGACATTACGTCATTTTTTGAGCAAAAGGCATTAAATATGTGTATCCTCCAGGATACATCGCCTGTTAAAGGGTTACAAAATATATAATAAAAACAAAGGAATAATTCCTTGTAACTGTCATCGTCGTTTTGTTTCAGGGGTCACTTGAATTGTGATAAGATAACTATAGGAGCAATGGCACTCATCAGCAATCATGTTTTTTTTTAATATTATTTAATTTTTTTTACAGCTTTAACTGTAATGAATATTACAATCTGCCTGAGTGAAGGGCAATATGTAATAGAGATAATGGTATATTCATTCATACAATATATATAAATATATACAACAAAATAAAAAATAAATTACTAGAAATATAAAACGAATAACAATAATACTTATATTAATAATAATATATACGAAGGAATATAGCAATAAATAATTAAAATTTTAATAACACTAATCAAAGTAATATATAAAAAAAAAAAAAAAGTATTAAGATGCAGTTTGATAGGCGTGAAATCACTGACCTTTTTTGTTTTGCGAGGGTCTCTTTCGATCGTAAGGTGCCGTTTTCGTCTCCCATGGATTTTCTTCATTTGAGGTCACTGTATCGGAACTGTCCATAGAATTAGGCATTACGTTAGTAGATGACGTCTCCGTCATTTTAAGCGGAAAATCCGTTCTTCCCGAAATTTGTGCTAACTTTTCTTTCGGTATTATTAAGCGCGACAATATCTACAAAATGATACTATTTTACTCCTAATAATATTACAGTGGATCAAAAATAAATCTAATCAAATTTTACAGAATTACTAATTAAAGTTTTAACCTTGTTAGCAATCTTATCATCACACTGTTTTACAGATCTGCCAGGATCTTACGATTTTTCGAGGCCGAAGGACATCCTTGGCCACTCTCTCCATCCACAATTAGAATTAGCTTTTTCGTCCTTAAGGATTGCTGTTTTAACGGTTTTTTAAGTTATCCGAAGGATAACTTCCTCCATTGTTGTCCTCCAGGGTACTATTTTAAAATATTTAACGGTTTTAAGATGGTGGACCTTAAAAGGACACTTTTTTAAAAATATTCGACTATTTAACTGTTTTAAGATGGCGGAAGGGTTTTAATTCGTTGTTAACTCATTCAAAACTTCAATGGGAGTTTTGGGAGAAAAAAAAAATTGCAGTTATTATATACTTATACTAATCGTAAACCCCAAGATATCCCAGCGCTGACCTCTCAGAGGGAGTGTTATATATCAGAAATTAAAATGAATAAAAATTGAAGTGAATCAGCATCGTACTTAAAGAGATTGTATTCGGGGTTAAGAAATTTCTGATCGACTAATATATTATTAAACATAGCTTAGCATATTAAATTCTAGTTTAAGCGACCCCGTTTATCAGAGTATGTTAATAACGGCTAGCCGCTTCCTAAAGAAGCGCTTTAATAAGTTTAAAGCACTTACGGCGAATTCATCTCTTTAACCAGGACACTCTTATCTCACAAGAAGCTCTTCGTTCCGCCATTTTCATTACAATCTCTTATATTGAGGATAAGAGTGGAAAGTAGAAACAATATTATGTGTTTTATAATATTTTGTCAGGGTTCTTTTTCACCCACATACATGTACTTTTTTTTTTTTTTTTCATTTATTGATATTTACAACTGTACAAAATAACATACAGCAAGTAAATGTGTTGACAGTGAATACAATGGCATGTAAATAACTTGTGAAGAACTACTCACTAGTAGCACTTCAATAAATCTACACTAGAAGGTCTCTAGACCATCTTCTTTTCTGACGCCTCGGAGGATTATCAAGGATGGAGGAGGAAGCAAGTTGGGAGACTAGTGGATTGGAGTGGTTATAGAGCTTACTAAGGAAGGATAGGTATCTGGTTTGGGCTAAATCAGAAACATAGGGAACATTAAGATCTTTATGGATGGGTTTATTGGTCACAAAGTAAGGAGCATTGAGGATTTCTCGATGGATTTTGGATTGTAAGGATTGGATACGAGATGAATTGGATGGTTTAGTAGAGCCCTAAAGCTCAACTCCGTACGTCCAAATAAGTCTAATCATAGTCATGTAAATGAGTCTTTTGTAATTAATTGGGAGCTTTGAACGTTTGTCTAGTAAATGTTGAAGTAGTCTGTAACGACGGGCAGTTTCTTGTCGTTTTAGTCTTGTATAAGGATTCCAAGTAAGACATTTGTCCAAGTGGAATATCATTTAAGGATACAGTAGGGCAGGAAGTCGTAAGTCGTAGGGTAAATGTTATTTGGTGTGATTTGTTTGGATTTATTTTGTTTCTCCATTTTTGACACCACTCTTGAAGGTATAGGATATGGGATTGGAGTGTACATGCATGCACTAAATATTATTATGGAGGTAAATGTTTCTATCCATTAACACGTGAGAGTAAAAATTACAAGAAAAAAAAAGTTAACGCAGAGCAAGTGTGAATATTTGCAATAAGACTAATCTGAATATATCGGTGATTAATTTTATTTTTTTTTATAAATACATAAAGTTTCGTAACTGTTATATTTGGCTCCACGAGTATCAAATCTAAATATCCACTTTGTATCTTCATATCGACGCATTTTCCTGATATTCGACTATTGGATGTCTAAATATATTTCTGCCAGCTCTAAAATTTGATGCAAATTATTTCTTTAATATAGACAAAGTCTACTCTCCTCACGTTGTAGTTGATTAAAATTAAACACTGATATTAGAAAAAACGTTATGGTAATAAATATTTATAATTAAAAAAATTATTATAATGTTGAATTTGTGATATTATGGTCGATTAGAACAAGTTAATTTTAAATTCTTGAGTTGAAACTGTGTAATCAGCTGATAAAGGCAAAATCTTTATTGAAAGTACCGCTCGGGGGATAATGAGTTAAGTTGTTATCTCTTGAGCAAGCATAGCAGAGGAAATAAACAGCAAAGATTTAGTAAAAGCCAAATCATAAAAGTATTGCGAATTTCCATCCCATTATATCTATTTCAATTAATTTTTGTGAAACATTTTTTTTATTATACTTAGGAATCAAACCTATGATTATTTCCTCTTCGACAGACAGACAAAGTTAATGTTTCTAATCAAATTTATTTATCTATTAGAAATAAAAATATTTTTAGTTGAAAGGATCTATTAACGTTGATACTTTTCGAATATATATTTCTCTTTTGACTAAATATAGCAAAGGGATATAAGTAGTAAGAATGACAATGAATTGATTCATACAATATGTACAATTAAAATAGATAAAAAAATTAATTATATAAATAAAATAAAAAATTACATATACTCTTTAAAGTACCTAAAATACCGATAAGGGAACACGTATGGGACCACTGAAACTGATGAATTACGGAATGCTTTTATAAATATAACATAAATTAAAAAAAAAAAATTCAGAAGGAACAGAACTCGTATATAACCTTTGCAAAGTGATTAATACATCTTAAATTCACATGTATAGATGTACTAATTGAACTATAGGAACACTACTTAGCATACTTTTTTTTTTTCATAAATGTTTAAATTCATGAACTAAACTCATTACGCCTAAACATGTATTATAAAATATTTGTATGCTACTGTATAAAATACAAAGTTAAAAAACTCATCAATTTTTATTTGTTTTTTGAATGAATGATCTGATGATAGTTTTATTTATAATGTAAGAAACCTTATACCAAAACGATTTTTTTCTTACTTTGACGTTACAGCTTCTTTTCAGTCTTCTTCAGTCAATTTTCATGGGAAGGTTAGTATGTATTGTAGATCTATGTAGCTAACGTTGCAGGATGCTTTTTTGATAGTCCTGAATGTTTTTGCCTGTGATATCCCTTATATCTGAGATGCGTAAGTCCAAATAGATTTTAGTAACTGTAAGTTGTTTTTTTTAGTAGTAGCTTTGAATGCTTTGAAAAAAGCGAGTATAGTATTTAATAGCGAGTATTTGTTTGACTTAAGTTTCATTCTTACCAGAAATCAGAAACATCAGATTTTTGGCATTTAATAAATATTTAATAAACTCATAACACTTGTTCCTAGAATTGTCTAAATATTTGATTTTCATTATAAAAAAAAAAAAAAAAAAAAAAAAAAAAATGAAAAAAATAAATTTAAAAAAAACCAATACATTTTGAATAAATAATTTGAACAAATAAACTCATATTTTACCCACAACCCATTAACACCTTCTGAAAGAATACATGCTATCGAATTGTGTCGACAGTAGTACTTCTCTATCTATGAGAAAACCAAACCTAAGGAGGGTCGATGTAAAAAAATAAAAAAATATCTGTGAAATGTTACTGCAGAAATGTAAATTGAATTCAATTAGTCAAAACATAGCATATCTGATAAAATAACAGAGGCAAATGTCTTCAAACGTAAACCCTATATTTTGCCTTAATTGATTATAGCAAATTTATTTTGCTTAGCAATAAAAGCAACTTTAACAGGGCAATCAACCGCAACAACGAAGGGACTCATTGAAGCAATAAAGATACCACGATTAATTGCCAGCGAGTTTCCAAATCCAATTTAACTACAGCGATACAGCTCAGGTCCTAGCTTCTCTATAAACGAGCTTTCCAAGTTGGATAGTTACACTATAAAAACCTGATGACCTTTTGTTTAATTATGCTGCAATATTTTTTTAAAAATATTTACGTATTTATATTAGTGTTATATATTAATTCGGTTCGTTCTGGGATTTTTTGGCGGAAAGAATCGGTTATAGATCGCATATTATAAGGTTTCTTATGGATTTGAGTAATATAACAAAGCTAGCTTCATTTTTTAAATATAAATATTTATAATTAATTAATCAATTATTTTTATTATTCTAATAAAATACATATGCCTAGGAAAATGATTCATACTTTTTATTTTTAATCACACCATTTTATTTATAAAATTAATATGTTTACACCCATAGTTATTCACATATAAAGATTCGCATGATATTTTGCATAGATTCGCATGAATGCGTACTGCTACCTATTATAAATGTTTGTCTTGAAACAGTACATCAATTTCTTTTAGTGCACGGCGCACAGTGGGGCAAACGTGGAAAAAACCCTCAAATCTCATGATTTTCTTTTCTTTTTTTTTCATTATTTTTGTATACCTAAATAAATGTAGCATAAGGTTGTGGAACTGATTTTTCGATTATTTCATTACCAGGATCTGGACACGTCCTTGAAGTTGCCCTTTTCTGGAGTTGAGAAAATAACACGGATTTGAAGTTCTGTTAAAATAATTTTTTATGAGGCTGAATTTTTAGCAAACATTTTGTATTACCCTTTGAACTTCACAATTGATGTTTACTGGTGTATGGACGATTTTTATTTCGTAAATGTAGCCCCAACCTTAACTGCCAGGAATTTTTAAAGTTAGCTATCTCGTAAATCTAACTTATCTTCATTTCACTTGGCCTTTCAAAAAAAGCTACACCGAACTAGGCTCTCTTTAGGGGTTCAAATTGAAGTACCGGTATCTGAGAAACCGGGTTATAAATATAAATCCCGGCTTTGGCCATATTTGTTCAGGGGATGAATTTATGTGTTATTTTTCACTATACAGAAACTAATTTTTAGCATATTTTTTTTTTTTTTTTTTTATAACTAGGATGTGAAAATTGGCTTACTATATATGTATATTTGTTTTTTATTAGTGTCTTATTTAATATATATATATATATATATATATATATATATATATATATATATATATATATATATATATTATCTTTTCTTTTCTTTATTCATTGTAAAATGATCAGATATGATTTCTTGTTTTCAATATATAAACACATAACTCTTCTTGAGAGGCATAGTACCAGAATATAGCAGAAAGAATAATTTTCTTCAAATAAAAAATCAAAATCAATTGATAATAAAAGTTTTGGAATTTGGATGACCAATTTATGGGGTTATTATTTGTATCACTGAGTTCTTATTATTGTATACCTTAGTTCTCTCATGAATATTATCATATTTATTTATTTTATTCTTTTATATCAATGGCCACTCCAATCATTTTCGATCTAAATTAAATGTCTTAATAAATTCAGAGATTTAAAGTAAAATGTTTTTAAAAATGTGTTTTATTAATATATAAATCACATTTGGCTTTAAAACTGAATGTGAGCTATAATAAACATCACAGAGATCATCATTCAAGAAAGTGCTCTTGAACAGCAACAAATGAAGATGTTTTTCATCTTATCATGGTGACTTCTGATCCGGTGATAAGTAATTTAAGTCCGCATTTAAAAAAAATAAGTTCCCATTAAATGATAAAGCTTCTTATTTACTGTTATAGAAAAAAGGAACAATTCGAAATCTCTTATTTCTGTTTGTAATATAACGAGTGAATATAATCTTTGTCAATATAAGCTTGATAATTGTAAATAGCTGTTCAGTCTTTTCAATAGAATTCAACTGAAATTACTTTGTAAAACTTATTGCATTTTAAAAATTATATTAAACATTTTAATTTATTTCCAAATATAACCTAATAATGAATTTTAACCTAATTCAAGGAATCTTGGGTCTGTAATAGACCTATATAGTAAATTTTATTCAATTCAGCACCTAAAAAAACATATATAATAATAAAAAACTTGATTTTATTTTTTTTTAATTTTTAAACTGAAAACATGGCTCAATGCTGATAATCAGATTGCTCTGGTTATAGTTTTATTTTATTCAGCAGCTTAGATAGTTTATAAATATACCCCAAATTTACTTTATTAATTTTTTCTTACATTTTGTTCTTAGATTTTGACCCTTTCTGATCATCTGATGGAGCTGATTATGGTTTCATTCCATTCAGCACCTCATGAAATATATAATTCCAAAATTTCATGCTTATAGCACGAACCGTTTAGAAAATATGAGGTTTTTACCCATTTTGGGCCGTTTTGCCCCACTGTGCGGCGCACAGTGGGCCAAAATCACCTTTTAGGTGGACAAAATTCATATAAAATATTTTATAAATCACCCACTAAATATTGTCTAGTATGAGTTAAGGTAGGTAAGGTAAATATTTACTTTCTGGGATCATCGACAAGCGCTGGAGTGGATTATTAACCCCTCTGTAACAAAGGGCACATTTTTCTCAGTGTTCATTGCAGTGCTGTTCTAATAATTATTTTGCCATTCGATCGCATTGTTCACTTGATTATTATAATTTCATTTGAAATGGATAACACAGGGACAAGTAAGCATTGATATTTCACTATTCGGGGTGCTGCATGGATATAGTTTTACCTATAATAAATCATATCATTAGATAGAACATTTCCATATTTCAATAGATAATTACTTGCAGAGGGCCAAGGAGTGCCAAGCTAATTCTTTTATCATTATTTCACTCAAACCATATATTTTTCATAGTTTTTTTTTTGCGATTTGAGGAATATTTACTGATTTAAGATGGATTTCAGGTTTCGTGCTCACCATTCCACGAAAAGAATTTGTATCTGAATGGTTGAAATATGGATCAAAAGATAAGAATAAACTTCTCTTAATCTACGTTTTAAAACATGGAAATAACGAGGAAGATAAAATAACAAACATAGAAAGAATTAAAGATGCCATAAAAGATTATTCAAAAAAAAATTACTGACAGGTGGGAAAAATGTCATCGGAGAGCTGATGTTTTTTTAAAGGACTTTTCCGCGTGGCTTGATGGGAAGGAGTTTGAGTTTGAGTTTATTATGTCACAGGTGACAGGACAGTCCACAAGTCAAGGTGCTGGTCGTCCGGAAAAATAATTTACCGACTCTAGCTTTAAAAAAAGAAAGGAAAATTAGCAATTTATTAAAAATTGACTGCGAACGGCTGACATTCGCGTCTGGAAACCGAATCGCTGACCAGAATTTTAAAAAAATGTTAGGTCCGTCTTCATCAACATCTGATATTTCTAAAACGGATATTTCCGTGTGTTCGTTATCTCCCGAAGAAAGTTTGGCCTTATTTATTGACTGTAAATTAACTAAGAATTCGTACTGTTTGTTGAAGGAAAATGCTTTGATGGCTGGTCACCATTTATATCCTCCATATTATAGAATACAAAGCGTCAAAAAAACCTGTTGTGTGTCTGAAACAAATTTGATTATTAGCGAAACAAGGGCTGAGTTGCCAATGCAGGCCATTCTAGATTTAACATCTGAAAGATTATGTCAGGCACAATATCCTGTCATTAAACAACTCAGTGATATAGAAAAGAATAATTTTACGTTGTTCAGCAAATAGGGTTGTGATGGAAGCGGAGGACATAGTAGGTATAAACAAACATTCAGTGAATCAGCTATGACGGATGAATACTTATTTATGTTTTCGTTTGTACCAATCCATCTTTGTACAACAGATTCACAACACTACGCTTGGCAAAATGGTGCTCCTGGGTCCACTAGGTTTTGTCGACCTATAAAATTTCTTTTTGAAAAAGAAACAACCCAATGTATACTGTCAGAAACCGAAGTTGTGAAAACGCAGATTCAAGCTTTAACACCGAGCACAGTTTTTATTGATGGAAAAGAAATATTCATTAAGCATCTAATGGCTTTAAACATGGTCGATGGTAAAGTGGCTAATGCTTTAACTAATACAAAGTCCACTCAGCCCTGCTTTATTTGTCAAGCCACACCATAGCATTTAAAAGGTAATCTCTCACTTCCTCCTGATATTTTTGAAAATTACAGCTTTGGCTTATCTACATTGCATGCGTGGATTCGGACTTATGAGTTCCTTCTTAATCTGTCGTTCAGGCTAGAAATAAAAAAAAAAAACACTTATTACTGAGGAAGAGACTTATTCCTATCTTTGAAGCTACGCAAAGATAGGAAAAAATCCAAAGTGCAGGACGAATTCAAAACCCAACTAGGCCTAAATGTAGATAAGCCAAAACAAGGATCCGGCAACACCAATGATGGCAACACGGCAAGGAGATTTTTTGAAAATTCAAGTATCAGCTCCTCTATTACTGGGATAAATGAAGCTTTAATAACAAGATATAGAGTTATATTACAAACTCTCTCGTCGGGATATGAAATCGATGTTGACAAATTTGAAAAGTATGCTGCTGAAACAAAAAACATATTGTTAAATCTCTACCCATGGTTTGAAATGTCTCCGACTGTTCACAAGATACTAGAACACAGTGCTCAGGTCATTCGTAATCATTTAGTGCCAGTAGGTATGCTGAGTGAAGAAGCACAAGAGACCCGTAACAAAGATTCCCGTCGATTGAGAGTGCTTAACACATGAAAATGTTCAAGAGAGGCCGCAAACAAAGATCTTCTTACGATGCTCTTAGTTTCATTGGACCCGATTGTCGCCAGTTTTTGGAAAAGTTTGCGAAAAAAAGCAACCTAGCCGTTTGATGTAGATGTCATTAGCCTATTGAAGTGCAGTTTACCATATGATCAGCTTCAAGAACTGCCATTAGAAAATGAGGCTAACAATACTGAATCGTCAGAAGAAAATACTGAAGGATGTAGCAGTATTGAATCAAACGATGATTAATGGCATTCAATTTATTTTTAGTTAATAGTATAAATGTATATATTTGTTATAGTTAAAAAACAAATCAGTACAATAACATTTTTCTGTAGTTGTTAGTATATTTTTGTTCATTATTTTCGTAATACAGCCCTTGCTTTCCTATGTGTGTTATTTTTTTTATGAATATTTGTATTAATTTTATATAAATAATAAATTAAAAAAGTTACTACTGAAATGTGCTATAGATTTACAAAGATTTTTCCTATTTTTATCTATGTTGTCCAAATATGTGTGTACAACATTTGTTTGTTGAATATACTAAAAAATATGGGTTTAAGGATTTTTCCCTTACTCAGTGACCTCAAAAACATTGAACAACACAAAAAAATAATTTTGTCCACCTAAAAATGTATTTTAGCCCACTGTGCGGCGTTAGGGGGTACTTCTATTCTGCAACGTGTATCAGTACTGCGGTTATAATATAACTAAGCGCCTGGAATTTAATGATACCTCACTGTTTTTAATATATTTTAAGCAAGATTGCTGATCCATAAAAAAATAAAATTAATTAAAATAAAGCTGAAAAAAAGTCGTAATTAAGACTCAGAAACTAAATATATGCCTTTAATTTCTTAAATTTAAATAAGAATATATATAACTGGATAATGTACCTATTTTCCAAAAATAAATATTATTCATTCAGAATTAACATTAATTTATTAATTAACCTAATTAACAAACATGTACGTATATATTCTTAATAGACAATTTCAATATGGAATTATAACTTTATTTATCCAGCCAAGCTCGCACAAGAGAGTCACGAATGACGTGGTTGGAAATATTTTTGTAGGGCTGAAAAGGAACTGGATAAAAGATCTTCTAAAATAATTTTATTTCCTTTTAAATAATAATTTATTGACTGCAATTTCAATCATTGCCTCCACTATCACACGTGAATAAAAAAAAAAAAAAGCACTAAAGATTTTATTTTTTTTAGTGAATCCCACCTGTGTCGGTTGATCGAAGTTAGCAGGTAATCCCGCGGAATGAATCTCAGATTTCCCATTCAGGCTGCAATTGCTTGGTAACCTGTAGGAATATCCGTTCTCTCTGTCCTAGGTGCAGCACATAAGGACGTTAACCTCCACAAAGAAAACCAAAAATGATTTAATATTAAACATTTTTAAGTAATTTTTTTAACTAATGACGTTCATACAAGTGAAGAAATATGGCGCAATGTTATTTTTAAAAGTTATTTAAATATTTCCCGTTGCTTTGAATAATGTTTCTTTATCTCGTAATATATTGTTTTATAAACTATTTTAATTCTAGGGCTTGTTAATGTTACATATGTCATTAAACGTCACCTAATGTAATAATTATTTCAACATTCACCTAATGTAATGTTTATTTAATATGCATATTATTTAATAATTTATTCCCTTATAAAGTTAAGGGATCGTTAAAAAAAAAATATTTAATCTTATAATCCTTTACTTTTATTTCAATCTCTATATAGTTTTGATAATTGTCAGAAAAATCATATTGATTTTATTGTATTATAAATGGACATAAGTGACATTACATAACGAATCTTAAAAAACGTCTACCCCACGAGAATCGGCTAAGTTTTTAATGATGGAGCACTTTTTAAGAAGCTAAATATGTGATGTTCTTAACGACCTTATTATTTTTGAAATGTGTCCATCATTATCTGAGCCTCCAGATTTTATTTTTACCAAAGCTCCTACTGTAGCATTTAATAAGGAATTCTCTAAAAAAGAAGCCTCCAATCAAAAAGTATCAATAATTATAGAATAGAACTCAGTTCCTTAAAAACAAGGATATAAAAAAAATAAATAAAAATTTAATTGCGAAATCATTTCAAAATAACACACTAGATTATGAAATAGTTTTTATAGTCCAAAGAAATCGCCACTCCTGTAACTAACGGTTTCCGATGATGATACTTGAGAAGTGGATCAATAACGTTTCCATTGATAACAGTAACGAACCTGTTACCAGCTGCCGAACGCAGGAAGTCCTCCATCACGAAATGCCCCACTGATCTTGCTCCTTTCTGAATACAATTTCCTTTGCACTCTGTAAATCAGCTAGAGTGGTCTATTTTCCTCATCGGGATTGGATTTGAATTATTTTCTTTGTCTGTAATTTTTTCGTCTCCGGGCTTAGTGTCAATTTTTTTAAAGTGGCTTTGTAATAGATAAAGCGAAAAACATTATTTCGTCGAGGAAAAAAATATTTGGTTTATAGCTTCAATATTTTAAAATTCTGTAGGAAGGAGTATAAAGTTAAACCTCGAATTTATCAAAAAAAATCTAATTAACAATTATTTATTCTAAGCTGTTAAATATAATTTAAAACTCATACGTAAAGAAGTTTCTTTTTTTTCAAGAATTAAACTCAATTAAAGATAAATTCAAGGTAACAAGCTGAAAACTGAATTTATCATAACACAGGCCAAAGATGAAAAAACATTTTTACTTAAAACACCTTATTATTCTGTTTTTTTAGAGTGCTAAATCCAAATATGACACTTATTAAGCCGTATCACCTACCATTTTTCCACATTTGCACATCAATATATTAATTTTTTTGATTTTTTACAGAATTTAACAGCTTTTATATGCTACAAATAAAATTGTAAAATAATTTGTGCTGGATGTAGAAGAGTTGGCTGCACTGCTGAAAGAGATATAGATATAGATGAGCAAGATGATGAAGAGTTCCAATGTGCTACAGCAAATATAGTGCCTAAACTATTTACTCAGATTGAGCTTAACGACTTAATTAGGGATGTTGGGTTGAAAAAAGAAAAAGCTGAATTGGTTCTAGACTAAAAGAAAAGAACTTGTTGGCAGTTGGAACTAGCATATATGTGTATAGGAAGAGAGAGCAGCAGTTTTCGAAATTTTTTGAACAAGAAGGTGATTTAGTGTACTGCTCAGACATTCCAGGTCTGATCAAAGAGTTTGGTGTTGAATACAAAAAAGAAGACTTGAGGCTATTTATTTATTCTTCCAAAACTAGTTTGAAAACTGTTTTATTTCACAATAGTAACACTTATGCATCTATACCTGTTGGCCATTCTGTAAATATGAAAGAGAAAACCTAGCTATGAAAACCTAGAAATAGTGTTGAATAAAATTCGAATACCCAATTTTATTCAACACTATTTCTCATGGTTGGATGATAAGTGGTGACTTGAAAGTAACATGCATGCTTCTTGGTGAGCAAGGCGGTTTTACCAAATTTCCATGTTTTTGTGTGAATGGGACAGTAGAGCAAGGGATCAACATTGGTGCAGAAAGAACTGGCCTGTGAGGGAGTCTTTAAAACCCGACGAGAAGAACATTCTCCGCGAAAACGTTGAAGATCCCAGAAACATTCTCATACCACCTCTACATATAAAGTTAGGCCTCATAAAACAGTTATAGTAGTTATTGTAGGGTATGAAGCCTTCAATATAAGAGGGATAATATTCGATTTTATACAATCGAGAACATGAATGAATGTCCTTTGAAAACATGTGTTTTAAATTATTGATAACCATAAAATTAAATATTTTGGAACTACAGTTAGATTAGAATGAATCACCAGTGTGGATTAATAATAATTCATTACATTAAAATAAGTGCTACATTGATATTCTCATTCTTGATAAAAAGTTTAATAAATGAATAAGTTATCAATAATAATTAGATGTAACTTACCTCTTTGAACAATAACTTTCCATATTGTCAGTGCCCTGGAAACTTGTTACGTAAGTGTCAGTTCATTGAAAGGTCTCTAGAAATTCTAAGCTCTCACAGACTAAGCACATCCACACTTTTGATTTAAACAAACTTGAAATTGGATCCTCACTTTGCATAACTGAACACAAACATCTACTATGCGTACTGTCACAGAATATATTTCATTTATCAGATACGTTCTTGAGTGAAAATATTCAAATACTAAATGGACTATGAAATATAGGCAGATGTAATATCTTAGCAGACCGTTAAAGTAAAGGTCCAATTAAAGTATTTACTATTCCTGTTATAATTAGAGAATGTTTATGACACTGCCATTAGAATTAGAGAATGTTTATGACACTGCCATTAGAATTAGAAGCAATATCACAGCAGGATTTAATGATCCAAAGAATGTAACAAACATTCAAATTTACTAAGCAGTTAAAAAACTTAGTATAGGCTACGTTGAATATGACCGAATAAAGTTATATTTTATATAAGTAAATTATTTTTATTTTTACTTCTCTTCACATTTATTTTTTTAATTATCATTCCAATATTATCCAGTGATGTGTCGGTACCTTTTTTCGGCTAGTAATAAATTTCTACTACATAAAATAATCGATATGACACCTGAAAAAGTGTAACAAATCTTATAATCAGCAAATAGGATTTATTATCCACAAAAACTAATATTGTGGCTCAATTAATTAACAAAACATAATTCAAATTATTAAATATTATTTAAGAATATTTGTATTTCTCTTTCAAATTTTGATTCGCACCTCTGATTAGGTTAACAATAAGTGACTTTGATGATATCGTAATTTAGGCGTGTGGGAGACTAGCAATCAATAGTACCTTCTCCTGGCATGGATCAAAGAGATTTATTTGAGAAAATCTCTCATCCAGCCTTTCTTAAGCCTTCTGAGAGTATTTCCAGGTATGTCAGTCGTGACCATGTCATTAATGAGTATGTTGTTATGTCAATGAAGTCTGTCGTGAAATCGGTTATGTATATGTTCCAAAGAACGTATACATAATCTATAAAGGTTATGTATATGTTCCTTTACTGTGGGTACTTCTAAATCAGCGTGAAGTGTGTGGTTTGAAATGTACCAAGTTGATTTCATGATTAGTCTGAGTATTTTTTATTGGAATATTTCAATTTTTTTGAGGTGTGCATTTTTTGCAGTCCCGTATATTTGTAGAAGATAAAGAACCGAAAGGTTCAAGATTTCAATTATTACCTAAGGCAGTACATAAGAACAACTAAAACCATTCCCTAAGTACTGTTGATGATAAATACATTTCCCTGGATGTTCGTTTTAATAGTATATTGGTTACCAGTAAGAGCAATTACCAAATGAAAAGGAAACTAATCTTTATTCTGGGGCAGTAAAAATCCTCTAACAAAGAAATGTACAATAAAATGGTGCTATAGTCTGGCCGCATTAATTTTTTTCATGATTCAGTTTTGGCAGTAGTAAATATAAATCCCATTTCTTCAATTTATTTAATCTAATCTCATATTTCTTTCGTGTTTCCCTTTTTATTATATTTTTTTAATTACATTTTTTTAAATTATTTGTGTATTTAAAAATGCTATTGTTATTATTATTATTATTAATTAGTTGCATAAGTTACTAATATTATTTGTATTAATTATTTAGTTTCATTTGTCACTTGAGGTACGCATGATGATATAGAAGGATTAATACAATGTCTATATTATGTGTATATTACTATATATGTGTATATTACTGTTTTTATTATTTGTTAGTATAAAGCAGGTATTTTTATTTTATTTTTTTTTTCAAATTGTAAAATTGTTTATTTCAGTTTAATTGATACCTTTGTTTATTAATGTTATATTTTTTATAACTGTAAGTTCGCGGTACCACTAACCTGATTTGAACACGACAGCTAAAACTGTTATAAAATAAATTTCTTGTACTGCGCGGCGTTAGAGGTCTTTTATTCTGCAGCGCGTTTCGGTTTTGCGGGCTTTATATAGCCAAGCGCCTGGAGTTCAACTACTCATTTTATATTAATATGAATAGAGTCGTTTAGAAACACAACCTGTTTTGTCCATTTTTCAATATTCGTTGTTGTTATTGTTTATTAGGGCAGGAAGGACGGGTATTCCTACAAGTTATCAATCTATTCTAGCCATGGTGAGAAGGTCAAGATCTATAAATTAATAGACAATACACATCTACAACTATTTGACGTTTGGCTTGTAATAGAAATGTTTTATTTTTTTAAAGCATGTTAAACTTATTTTATTATTTTATTTATTTATCTAAAATAACTTAATATCAAATGTGAATATTATACTATTAAATATTATTTTAAGTTTATTATTGTTTAAACTATATCGAATAAGTTTCGGTGAAAATTTATCCAAACACTAATTTTACTTTTCTGTTGGATTAGTCACTAACTTTTTTTATTTTGTTTTTTATCTTTTTAAGCAATAAAAAAAATTTAAATGTTTGTTTTTATTGTCTGCAGAGATAGATCTATATTAATAATTTGTTTTTGTAATTAGATTTTAGAATATTCCTAATATATTTGAAAATCTGATTAATGCTATCTTTTGTAACATAAATTAATTAATCTACAATGACATCAATGTCTATAGAATATTTTGTCAATTTTGCCCAAATAAGATACTTTTATAATTAACTTTATACTCTATTAAAGAAATATTTTTCAGTTCTGTTTCCTACTTGATTCACTATAATATCCAAGGTGTCTGAATAGAAGATCTCTTCGGGACGTTGTGACATTGAACAATTATTGGATTGCTATATATAGGTTGTTTCTCTACACGTCTCTGTCATTTAAATAGATTCATTCTTATTTTTTAATTGAGGTATTTTTGATCAATCATTGACATGCATGCATAGTAATTTAATAAATATTAAATAAAACTTGTTCGAAAAGGAAAGCGTAGCACCGAACAGAATATCGGAACCGATCGAAGTTTGCACAGATTATACAAACTTTGCTCCAGTAGTACCAATATTTATTTTATGAATCCAGGAATAGCCCGATGGCAATAGAGGTTTAGGGGACACAAGTCTAGGAAAGGTTAATAACTTTTTTTGTTCAGACACCACTGAATATTTGATAATGTTTTTAAGATTGCATTGTTATTAAATTTTTGTCTGAAGCAGCAAGTTTGCTTATTACTAACACATATTAAAAATGAATAAAATATAAACGCAAATATATCAAAGTATATTAAAGCAAGATTTAAAGTATCTAATAAAATAGTCAAAATATTGGTTTAATAATTTTCTATTGGATTAATTTTGTAAAAACAAATTAAATTAAAAAAACAGTACAATTTATAAGGTTTTCATCAATTGATAATATTAGGGATGACACGATTTCAAATGTCGATTCACGATCCACCGAATCTTGAAAAAAGAATGAATCCAAGATTCTTATTGGATTCTTAGGAACCAATCTATACTGTCGGAGATATTTCCGAAATACGTAAATAATAATTCATAATAATTACACATAAACATATTTTTTTCCAAAACAGAAATGATACCCATCAGCGAATGGATCTTTCACTATAACTTATTTGACCATAAGTATCACTAATATTCATTGCTACCTGTAAAGCGGAATTACAGTTTAAACTCATGTCAGAAACAATAATAAAATATGTGTGCCTAATTGAGAAAAAAAAAAAAATATTCTACTTCCAGTTGCTCAACGGACCATTATTGGTCCCTGGCATCCTCCAATAACTACCGCCAGTCTGCTCATCGTTTCATTTGCGCATAGTCCTACTCCTCCGGCTGATTCCTCAAAAGCCTGGAAGGCATCACGAACTGCCTTCTGGGACCGCCCCACAAACCATCGAGGAGGAGGATCTTTACCATTTTGTTAAGTACCGTGCCTGTTATCTGGATTTATGTATCTCGTATTGCTTTTTCCAGACCAATGTTAAATAACAAACAGGCCAAAGCCCTATCTCACTCCATAGTGGAGTGATATCTCAGTCCATCCGGTGCTAACCTCTGACAGTTCACCTTGAATACGCACCACATTCATAGATTTCATCATAGTCAATTTAGTCAATCGAATCAGTTTTTTTGGAATTCCAAGTTCTCTCATCGTTTGATGCAAAGGATCACGCAATATGCTTTCATAGGCTGTTCGGAAGTCCACAAATAGGTGATATAAAAGGATTTGGTATTTTCAACTCCTCTGTCATCATTCTGTGCACGAAGATCTGGCCTAGAGTTGAGTTCACCTACCGAAATCCGCACTGATCGATTCCAGGCTCCTTATTCTTACTAAGCTTTTCAAGGAGAAAACAAACTCTGTTCGTAAAAAGATCTAAGTATAAAGAGTAAGTAAATGGGTTTTTAGGTTGAAATGCATATTAACAAAATATATTTGGTCAATTTTATGATAGTTTTACGATGTTATTTTACGCAATAGATGAATGCGTAAAATAACATCGTATGCTTTAAGAGAGCTTCCAGACCATGTTAAAGGGTGAAATGGTAGAAGCGAATTTCAGACCACTGTGAAAGAGGCGTTTGATTACATGTAATTTTCCAAAATTAATTGAATTCGCTAAAACAGAATCATTTTAAGTTTTCGGAGGAGCAAGAGAAGAATGATATCTTGATGTGATATACCTTTGCGAAATGTAAAGCAAAATGTTTTATGCTGCTCTCCTATTCTCGGCAGTTATTTATTAATTAATTAATATACAATTAAAGGGATCAGAAGTCTTATTTGATAGCATAAGTGACTCAATAATAAGTTTTGATATACCAGAAATCATTGTGACAGTTCTAAACTGAGGTGAAACCGGACCCCGGTATCCTGCCAGTTACAGTTATACTCTGTTACCAATGCGACAGATCGTTAGTGACTTGTGAGCTCTGTTTAAGTTAGCGCTGAGTTCAATGAACAAACCGTAAACTGAAACATCCACTATTTGTTGAAGTTTAGACCTTTGTAAATTCAATTCTACTAGTGGTTTTTGTGCTTTTGAAGTTTACGGAAAATTTACATGTTTTCAATATAGAAAATAATAACCAATAATACATTGAAAAAACAAATAAATCAATCAAAATACATTAGATATTAGTTATTAGTAATTTATTTGTCTTACTGTGATTAAGTTTTTTTAATATTTAAATAAATAACAATAAAATAAAAATAATAATAATAATAAGTGAAGGTCTCAGCGCGCTCGGTAAAAAAGGTCGTGGATTCGAATCCCACCACGAAATGATTCTTGATTTTTCCACCTACGCTAGAAAAGGATGGTAACTTGTAAGATAACCGGTCTTTCTTGCCCTCATTGGAGTACATGAAGACGTTAAACCCTAACAAACGAAAACAATACCTTTTAATGATAATGAAATACATGATATTAAAAACAATAATATATTTAAGTATGATCACTCTTATCTACCTTTAACTAGTTATTAGGATACATAATTATGTATTATTATTAATTTTTTTTTCAGTGCTAAATGATTTTATGAAAATCATGAACTGAAGCCTTTTGTGCTGAGACCGATTCATATCTTGTCCTAATCGTCCGGCTGTTTAGCAGAGCCAGAAAGACATCAAGCAATGCAGTTTAAGACCATCCGATTTAATATCCAGGTCATCTATACAGAAGGATCTGTACTGTTCTTTTGAAAAACTCTCTCTCACTCTCTCTCTCTCTCTCTCTCTCTCTCTCTCTCTCTCTCTCTCTCTCTCTCTCTCTCTCTCTCTCTCTCTCTCTCTCTCTATCTATATCTCTATATATATATATATATATATATATATATATATATATATATATAACTTTGTATAAAAATAATAAATCATCGAAAACGAGTTACTGACCCGCAAGGGATTTTGGACGGGACATTAATAATATCGGTTGTAAGGGAGCGGTGTCGGAGGTAGGGGTGGAGGGGGAAGGGGGAGTAGGGGGGGGGCAGAGCCAGCTGGAGTAAAGAAGAAAATTGTCGGGAACGCCTTTGTGAGGTGGCGATGGTTGGAGGAAACCATTTGTCACTGCCTCTCTAATAATAAGGCTATGTTCGCCCTGACTTCTCTCCCTCCCAACTGTCATCAGGAACATTCTTACATGAAGCTTTTGTCTATCGTCTATTATATAAAATCATGGACAAGGCTGGTGTGTAATAGTTGTATATAAGTGTTTAATTAAGTTCTTCCTTTAAGAATATATGCAAACAGGCTTAAGGCTTGTTGCAAAGAATGGTTATTATTTATTATTTGCTTATTACTTATTCTCGTTATTTATCATTTTTACGCGTATAACTAATATTAGCGATATTATGACAAAAAAGATATTGCGGGGAATATATTATTTAGATTTTTAATGTGAACTATAATTTAAAACTCTTAAATCCAAAGGATATAAATATCAAGTTTGATGGAGTTCGTGCTACATCTGATACTTTCTAATTAGTTAAAGTAATCGATAGTTAGCAGTCCATTCATGACAGTTCAATGGATGTGGTACACTATGTAATTATTAACGAAATCAAAACAGTTTTGGGTCATTGAGAAATTTAAGTGTGCGAAATTTTTGCAGGCTTAGGAGATTAGCAGTATTGTAATTTATTCAAAAAGAATTATTTTTTCATAACGTGTAGGCTAGTTGGTACCGATTGCCACCAGTCTTGTTCCAGCCTTCGGTGGGAATACATTGCAGTATTTTTTGTGTATGTTTGAAGAGGCAGCATCTTTTCAAGATAGCTTATAAGTGGATTTTCGGAGAATTCATTATGAAATGAATGGGTCCGATCCCCCTAAAGGAAAAAGAGGCAGGATGATGTCCTCCAGATAAAGTCCCTATTATTTTCATATAAAAAAATGTCATATAAAAAAATAACACCAACGTACATAGTATTAGTAAGAAAAGATGAGGGAAATTTTAAAAACGTTTCCCCATTTTTAAAAATAAATTCATTACAAATACTGTGGGTAATACTAAAAATATAAAAAACTAAGAGATGGAAATTTACTCATCCAAACATATAATGCCAAACAAACCTATGCATTACTATTCTTGACGAATTTCGGAGGCCAGTTTCAAATTGAAGCCAGTCCCCATAGGTCATTAAACTATTCTAAAAGTGTAATCAGGTGCTATGGTTTACAATTGCCACAATTGAATAAATAAAAGATGAATTAAAGAACATTGTCACCGATGTTCTTAGACTAAAAATTTTAAAAATCGGAGTTGAAAGGTATACGCATACATATATTTTATCGTTTTTAATTAATACACCAGCACCACCTGAAAAAATCAATATTGGGTTTATGTCTTTGGATTTACAACCATACATCCCAAATCCGATACGGTGATATAACTGTTTGGGTTTTTCTCACCCAACAAAACACTGTAAAAAAGATTTCCTATGTGCAAACTGCGATGAAAAACAACACCCGCACAATAGCAAATGTGGAAATCAAGCTAAATGTTTAAATTGTAAAGGCGATCACAATGCCTTAGATAAAAACTGTCCCATGTTTAAAACGCAACAAGAAATTAAGGCAATTCAAATAAATAATAAAATATCTTATGAGGCTATGAAAATGTTCCAAAATAGAAACCCCACTACATTTCAAAAGTCATTTTCAGAAGTATTAAATACCACAGAACAGAAATATGTTGGAATCCAAGGGGACCTTGAGTTCACAATCCCAAAGATTAGCTTTGGTGAGACCTCGACCAATTCTAACAATCCAGCAATCGTTTAACTAATTCTAAACCATATTTAGAAATAAAACAACCAAAGAAAGATTTACCACCATCCCACCCTCTATTCCTCCCCCCTCTCTACCTTCCTTCAATTTACCCTCTTCTATCATTCCCACTAATCCACTTCGGCCTAAGACACGGAGCCTCTCTGTGGATAAGGCCCCTCCTTCCCCAACTTCCTCTTGTCGGCCCCCCACCCCATCAACTTCCGGAAATCTTTTAGATGGAAAATTCTCTGCTTCGACCGAAAAGACCGCGTCTATCGATGATACGGACCATATGGTCGATGACCATGTATCCAAAAAAGCAACAAATAAGAAAATTATGAAAAGTGAAAAGAAATCTAAACCAGAAAAACCTAAACACTGTACTTTCAATGGCTACACCCTACAAAATAAACAATAATATTGTAAATTATAACAATCCGTTTCATTTTATTCATACCTTCAAAAACGACAATTACAATAACATACTCCGTTACTCTTACATTAACAATACCTACCAATGTCTAGTTATTTACGTACCGTATATAGATAACACTGTTAATATTTACTTACCGATTTCAACATCACAATATTCACATACATCAATGTACTTCATCTCTCTCTTTTATTTTTTTATATATATATATATTTTTTTATTATTATTACCATTATTGTTTTTATTTTTATTTTTTTCTTGTTTGTTTATTTATTCTTTTATAAATATGCCACACGTATTGCTATTATGGGTGTATTATTCTATTATGGGATTCACGATATTTTTTATTTTTTGTATTTTTTAACCCCTTGTAACCCCTTATGACCGTAGTTCAATGGGACTGTAACGGTTTAAGAACCCATTTTAATGATTTGAAGGTACTTATTCCTGATACAGACACTTTTTGCCTCGCTCTTCAAGAGACTCATCTTTCAACAAACGACAAATTTAGTTTAAAAAACTATGAAATTTACAGAAAAGATGGCACAAACACTAATCAAAGTCATCAAGGAATCTTAATAGGAGTTCACTGTTCTGTATATTCTGAGCAAATACAAATCAACTCCCACCTCCATACTGTAGCTGTCTCCGTCCACCTTGTCTTCAGCTTCAGCGTATGCAATATGTATTTACCACAAGACCGTACAATAGATACACAAACCCTCCTGGACATCTAATAACAACTGTCACAACCCGTTCTTTTTATTGGAGATGTTAACGGCCACAATCCCTTATGGGGCTCAAGATATTAACGCTTTTAATAGAAAGCTTTTTAGATGATTCTAATCTTTTCCTACTTAACACCGGAGAACCAACGTTCCTATAAAACATACTCTTCGATTGACCTTTCCCTCTGCAGCCCTAGCCTGTATAATATAATAGACTGGACAGTCTTACCAGACCTACATATATAGTAGAGACCACTTTCCTCTGGTTATTAAACTCATGAATATAAACCCCACTAGCACCAAACCAAGATGGATTCTAAACAGAGCAGATTGGTCTCTTTTTAACTTTTTGGTCACTCCACCACAAACCCATCCATCTGAAATAAGCATCAATAAAGGGTGCGAAATCATAACCAAAAATATTTTACAAGCAGCCACAACATCTATACCTATGACTTCGAGTTCACCAAAAAGACCACTTGTTTCCTGGTTCAATGACGCTTGTAAAAAGGCAATTAAAGAACGTTGGAAAGATCTAAAAAAATTTCAAAAATCTATGACATCAGAAAACATGACAGGATACAAGAAACAGCGAGCTATTTGTAGGAAATTGTTTAATTTCCTATTCTGTTATGTAAATCAGAATCCTGGAAAAAGTTTAAAAACTCCATGAACTCTTCTACTACAGCAGCTGACATATGGAATAAGGTCCGTAAAATCTCCAAAGATCCATCTCTCTCGCAATATATGAATACTGAGAAACATCTTCTAAGAAAACGCTCTCCTCTACGCTCTACGCTCTAAATTAAGGTAATGGGAGCTCACAAACTAAAATGGTGATGGGCTGCTCATTTTTCCATGATACACTATAAGAGGTGACCAAGAAGCTGTAAAAAATAGATCCCTAGAGACTAACAAGCATTAGAGAAAGGCTTTGAGAAAGGATTTGTTAGCGAGACGAGTTTCCCTGAGCAGTAGCAGTCAGATGGAGGAGAGTTACAAGGGACCGAGAGTTGTGGAAAAACTCAATAATCGTCAATCAGTGTCTACAAGAGTTTATTTTCCCTATTTTTCATTTGTAAATATCAAAACTGCCTAATAAAATTGTTTATAGCTCCATCCCTCAAAAATCTATTTTTCTTTTTGTTCTCTATTGACAGTGATGTATTTCAATTGCCCTAAAAAAAAGGCCTTTGTACCTTATGGGATAACAATAAAGCTTTATTTTCATTATTATTATTATAGTTAATTAAAGAAAAATCAGTTGAGACTAAGACAACAAATGTTGAGCAACAAAATCGAGGTAAACGATCTGTTTGTAAAAATCAAGGTTTCACTTTTATCGAGGATAAAAGTATAAAATAAATATAATCATGACCGAATTATAACAGCCAACTAGCTCCTAATTTGAATATGTATTTTATTCCTTTTGACAAAATAGCCCTCCGGAATATAGAATATGTCTTCCTGAAGGAGTCATTTGAGCTCAAAAAATTATATTAGAATTAAATAAATAAATTTCTATTTTTAAATCAACATGTTCGTTTTTTCTAGGAACTTAAAACACTTGAACTCTTGAACAGCTGAAGCAGGTAAACCATTTTGTTATCTCCTAAAAAGATCTCCATTCTTGGCCATGTTTCTCATAATTAAATTAGAATTGAAATGGTTACAATACTTCTTTGTTTCGTTACATATCTCTTTTCTCACAGTCACTTCCCAGATTATCAAAGAATCAACTTTAAATGTATTGGTTCTCTTAAAACCAGATTACGTCCTTCTGACATTTATCTATTCCCAATTAATGGATAATAATCCAAAGAATGCTCCACTCTCAATATTTTTAATCCCAACTTTTCCTTTACTCATTAAATATTCAATTCAGTGATCTTAAAGAAGAAGAAAATATTAATTTTTTTTTTTATTGTATTTTTTAATTTGTTGGGTTGCAAATCCGTCTCTACCTCCAAGTGGTGCAACCCGGGCAACGTCATTATTGGCGGCTGACAGAGGCGGTCCTTCCCCGGGCAGGGGGTGGGACGATAAGAGGCTACTATCTCCCACTAATAATTAGCCAAGGAACTTACATGATTTCATTCTAAATGGTGAAGGTTAATTACAACCAGGAGCTAAGGGAACTGCACAAAGCTCCAGATTTGGTTGCTACAATAAAGCAAAGGAGATTAAGATGGCTGGGCCATGTTCACAGAATGAGCTCCCAAAGATTGCCAAAAATCATGCTGAATGGGCGTCCCGAAGGAGGAAAGAGAGAAAAAGGAAGGCCTGGATTGCGCTGGAGGGAAGATGTTGAGGCAGACTTAAAGACACTTGGTGTGAGGTATTGGAGGAGAGCAGCTGGTGACAGAAACAAATGGAGGGGAATCGTGGAAGAGGCCAAGGTTCTGCATGGACCGTAGCGCCATTGTTGTTGTTGTTGTTGTATTTAATTTTTGTTATTCTATATTTGGTTTATTACCTTATTTTTAAAGTTGAATACTTTTATAATATCATCCATTCTAAAAATATGACCAAAAAATAATAATCTCCTTTTTCTTAGTGTTCCTATTATATTGTCTATGTTTTTGTATATTTCCTGATTAGATCTTAATTTCTATACTTGTGGTGTTTTCACTGGACCTAAGATTTTTCTCACAATTCTTCTTTCTAGCACTTCAAGTTTGTCTAAACTGTAGTTTAATACTAGGCATTCACTCGCATATAGGTTTTCAGGTTTTATCACAGTATTATGTGTTTCTTTTTTGTTTGTTTTTTGAAGATTTTATTTTATTTTCCTTTCAAATAATGTTTAATTTGTGTTAATTTCTATTATAATAAATTAAAAGTCTATTATACGAAACTCTACATAATGATCTCAATATACATCTTGTCCTTGACCTAATACACTTTAAATTATCCAAATTCCATCAAAACCTTTCCAACCATCCTAACCATCTGGCTCATTCATTATCCAGTTCCATGCATCCATAAAACACACCTATCAGATTAAAATAGCTGTGGCCCTGAGATTTATCGTAAATATTTATTATTGGAGTTCTAGCAATGGCCAACTTCTCAATTCAAGTCTTGTGTGACTGTGCCATAGCGCTTTCTCTCAGCCTCCACTGGATTCTACTAGTGACGCAGCTGATAGAACAGCGCTAGGAACTCTCTGATCCCGGCTTGCCCTCTGTATTGGGGGATAAGCTTGGATTAGGGTTTTCCTCGAGTTCTTGTTAAATGCTTAAATTGAGTTAAATTCCTCAATTTACGTTATTAGTTTCAACAATTATTGCCTATTTTATATTATCATTCATTACATGTCATTCTATTTCTTGTATATTTAGAGGCTGTTTATTTTAAGTTTCTTACTTTATTTTCTTTATTCTATTCTATTTTAAATCACTGTAGTTATTGTATGAATAAGTCTTTGCCATCCTTATTACTCATTGCCCTTGAGTGAGGCAGCTTGTAAATATTCAAAATTAAAAAAATATGTATTGCAATTATCTGTTATCAGTATTATTTTCTTAATTGAAGGGTTTGGTGGACGAAGCGGTTATATAACGAAACACAACTATGAGTAATTAATGTTTAATGTTTTATTGTAGAATTTTGAAAAATATCATCTTCTTCATAACTCCCGTTGTTTTTATATATTCTGATTTTGGGACCTTACATTTCAGCACATAAATTCTTCATTCAATGATCTAAATTGTATTTTTTTTTAAATGTGATATATACCTTCAGTGACCGAACCCTTTAATTATAAATAAGCCAGCTAGGTCATCATTATTGTGCTTTATAATAATTCTTAATGCGCAATGACGCCCTAAAAAGAAATAATAAAATTTAATGTCACCAGTGGTAAATAATATTGATAAAATACATAAAGCATTATACAATGTATACAATTTTTAGCCCAGTAATAAAATAAAATTTGATCGTGGCCCCTGAGTAAGAATAAAGTCAAATTTCTTTCTTTATCGGTATTATTTGATTCCTACTCACTTACATAATCGTTCACATTTTTTAATTTGAATCATCAGAAATGCAGAAATACTCATGATATTTTTTTTACATTTTTTGAATATTGATATTTTATTCAGGTTAACGTTTTTAATTCTGTTCTAAACTGAGTAATAATATAATACCTTATATTCTTAATTTTTTTTAAACACAACCGTTGGCTCAGAAACAGTACAGCCTTGCCAAAGTATTGAACCCGAGACCCTTCATGGGTCTTACAGGTTTTTTATTTTTATTTATTTTATGTATTTTTTAAAAATATTTGTATATGTATATTTCTCTTGAAAAAATGGCTCTCCGAATAATGGTCTACGCCTTCCTGAAGGAGGCTGTTAAGATGCAAAATATATATTTATATATATTTTATTATGGTGGTACTATATAAATGTATTGTGCCTAATATAAATATAAAGTATAAATAAATGTGTAGGTAATCTTAATAAGTATATTTGTTTTTCTTATGACTTCTTGAACGATTCGAAGAGTTACATTGATTCAGTATTTGGTATTATTTGAATTCTATTTCATTTTCACTGTAACTAACATAATCCTTTAGATTTTTTTACTAAATTTGAATCCTCCATAATTTAGGTAATCACGATACTTTCATTAGCATTGAATAAGTATTAAAATACCGATTATCTTTTCTTTTTCTTTTTTTTTTTTTTTTTTTTTTTTTTTTTTTTTTTTTTCTGTGATTTACAATTCCCTACAGTCATGGAAGATTTTAATATTTCAATGTATTGTCACTGATGAATATGTCTACCATTTTTGTCTTAAATTACATTTATTTATTTTTTAATCACTGAGATATTTTTTTAATATATTTGATATTTAAAAATGTTGACTAAAATTAATATTGACATAATTTGCATAAATTCCTTCAAGGGTGATATTTGGGTTTTAGAAATGAAATGAGAACGGGCTTTGGGACTATTTGAACAGCAGATCCGAGGCTCATTTGGAAGCTTGCTTGACTAAGGGATCATCTGAGAATAGAGTCCCCTCTTCCCCTCCCCTCTCCCCTTCCCCCTCCACATCCCCCCTCCACATCCCCCTCCTCCTGCTATTCATCGGGAGCCCTGGATTGTAAGGGCTTCTCTGCCCCAGATGTTACCATCGCGTCATTCTTTCAATGCCTCATTCATCCCTTTCATACATTGCTATAAATATTTTTTTTCATCTTTAGGATGAAAGTACATCAAAGTAGACAGCTTCTTAGTTAAGCGTTTCTGGAAACGTGCCCATGAATAGAAGATATATATTAATGACCAATCCATTATAAAAGGTTAAATTAATATTTAAGTATAGCAAACCTAATCTATGCTATTATATGAAAGGACAAGCCATTTTTCGTTTATGATCACTAACCACGGATACTACTGAGCCAATCTGTATCCAACCACATCATCTTTATAGTTTCAGGAAGGTTTAGCAATAATGAAATCTACTAATTATTCAAATAATTTGTTATTAACCCTCGAGTGGTAGCGCGGATGACAATAGTCCTCCACTAATCTTGACATCGTTACAGTATATTTGTTTTGGCATAGATCAATATGACGAGCCTAGAGTCTGCAAAGGGAGGCTAGGGGAATAGTCTCAGTACCTCTACTATTTGCTATTTGATATTCCCGACCTGTAATTCCCATTTGTTTTGGTTGGCTAAGAATTGTCCTCCACCTGACCTTTCAATTTTTTTGTCTACATTAGAAAAATTAATACAATTAGAGTTTGTTATAATTACATTGAATGTCTTTTACTGATATTTTTGAAGCTCTTTGCTATTTGAGTGAAATATTTTGTTTGTCATCTACGCGACCTTTCCCATAATTATTATTTTCAACTTGGTATGTGTTGATCTACGTACTTTCTTTATATTTCATTATTTTGAGTAAATAATTTATTTCTTTATCGTTTTTTAAGTACTTTTGAAAATAAAGGGATTAAAAAATATATTGCTAAAACACCAGAAAATTTAGTGGATTACTATTGCCATCCGCGCGACCTTTCTTGTAACTGAGCCATACGCGACCACTCAAGGGTTAAAAAAGCGATAATACGGGGGTAAAATGGAAGTTTAAAAATCAGCCGATAGGTGGCGAGCGCCATTCTACATGATAAGTCACAAAAGTACGGTGTTATATAGAGCTTGAATAATAAAATTGACTTATATTCAATTAAATTATTGAAAACGATTTAAATCTGTGGTGCGGCATGTGTATCCAATCTGAATTCCCATGAAATCGACAGATATGTGGTTAGGACCATTTCGCAATATAGTTTACAATTTTAATACTACGGACCTATGTATAGTAAAGTTTAATTACATTATTTTCATAGTTCTGTGAAGGTTATGATAATAAAATTTAAATGTACAATGTTGAGGCAGAAAGGAGACCCCTCAAATCCTGAACCTGTCCTAATCCTAACTCAATCATTTATCAGTGACCCTGAATTGGATGGAATTGCCTTCGTCAAATATCATCTGATTCTATATACCTCAGAGCATCCATTAAAACACTTTGAGAACTAGATTATTTTAGTAAATTGAACTAATAAGCATCTTGGAACGCACCTTACCCTCAACCTTCCGTAACCAATCGTATAAAAATTCCAGTACCAACAGAAAAAACATGCTTATCCAAAGTGAACTTCATCTCCAAAATCCCTTTGGCAAATAACCTAGCGTTCTGACATATTACCACTACACCAAAAGAACTAGTCTTCCCTTAGTTCCCCATCCAAGAACTTCCTAACGTTTCTCCCTTTCTAATTCTAATACATCCCTCTAAAACGCACCTAAAAAATCATAAAATATCACACGCTCTGATGTGAAGACGGAATCTAGTTCTCAGATGAGACATCTAAAATATTCGTCAAACATCTCTCCAGCACATTTATTCTCCACTCCAAACAAATCCCCTCCCATACTGCTTACTTTCATCGATTCCACTCTCCTTACCTTTTAGAGCTATGGAAACACTCCAATACCTTTAATTTTCAAAAACTAGTCATATCTCTCAACAAAATCTCATTATTTAGGCCTATATCTAAATCTCCTTCCCATCCTTTAAAAATCTTAGAAAAAATCCATCCTAGAACTTCATCTATCTGTACTTTGGATTCCGGACTGGTCATTCCCACGTTCAAGAAGGTCTTCATACAGTTGATCATATATGCTCCGCTCTTGAAAACAAAGAGATTACACGGATATATTTCTGAATTTAGCAACAGCTTTCGATTGGGTTTGGCACCAGGGCTTGCTTCACAAGCTCAAGATTTATTCCATTGTTATTTGCGTTGTTTTATTTTATTTATTTTTGTTATTATCATGTTTATTTAATTTGTAAATCGATTGACCATGTGAAAAGTTAATTTTTTTTTCCTTAAAAAAAAGTCTCCGCAATGAGATCAAGACTTTTTATCGGGGTCAATCTATATTAGGGAAATTATCGTACATTTCTGTGGATAATTGTTCATGATGGCTGTAAAGAATCTTCAACAACAAATAAAAATCTATTAAATACTTTTTTGTCAAAAAGCTATTAAATATTATCAGAAGATGAAGCGGGTCATAATTCTACAGAACATGAAGTATATTTTTTTATTCTGAGCAAATGATTACGTCAAGAATGATGAATAAATCCCCTAGCTCTAGTCAGGATTAAATAATGCCTTTAATCTGACCAGCTTTCACATTGATGGATTCTTTAGAACTGTCAAACTGTGGGACATGTGACAAAATGAATATCACAGAAAATATCTATAAAAAAAATATAAAATTGGATTTAAAGCTAATGGAATCAGATATCCATTATCATGTGTGTTTTGTTTCTAAAAAAAAAAAAAAAAAAAAAAAAAAAAAAAAAAAAACTAAATGGAAAAACGTTTTTATTCAGGAAACTTTTCAGATGTATTTATGATCATTCTAATATGTATGCGGTTACTTATCAAAAACTTCTACTACTTTAAAATCAGTTATATTTTTATAACATTAACCTAAGATTTATACATTTTTCACATGTGTTTAGAAAATATTTTACTAATTATAAAGAGAAAAGAAGATACGGTCATAAAAATGAAAATAATCAAAAATATTATTAACGATTATTTCAATTTTGGAAAAGAACATAAAATGTTTTTCTACGAGATACGTAGATACCATAATTTTTAGTCAGTAATATAGTAATATTGCCTGAAATGAATAGATTTGTAGTTGATTTTGTTGAAGTACGACGTTCCTATTTACTCCATCAACTATCCTACAAGTTACCAGCCCATTCTAGCCAGAGGAAGAAGATTGCAAATCATTCTGTGGGTCCAACACAAACTAAATGTCAACCCATCTCATTTTCATTAAGATCATTAAACAACACAGGCATGTTGTTAATTACTATTAATAATAATGTAGAATAAGAAACTATGTACACAAAATTATCCAAGAAAAAAATTAAAACATCCATGAACAAAATTACCAAATAAAGCTACTCTATTAAAAAAACAAAAACATGAATAAGTATTTCTATAATTGGTGTACTCAGACTTTTTTCACTAACTATACAGTATATATATATATATATATATAATGTATGAACCAAGGGAGAGAATTAACTGTATGCTGCTAGCCTTGCCCCACATCTCAGGCCGAACGGAACCAGATCATACAGCCCATATCAGTTCCGCTCAGAACTGATTAGTCCAGGGCCAACTTTGGCCGATGAACGTCAGTTCTCTAATGATTAATGTGTGTTTCCTGAACATAACTTCACCTTATTGATCTATGCAGTTCAAAACGATATTACGATTTACATTTCAGAAACAATTTTTTTTTTTTTCAATTCATTGATTAATTATTATTCATTTATAAATTATTTCAGTGATCATTGAATTAAATTAAAAAATATTTATTGTATATATATATATATATATATATATATATATATATATACAGTTAGGTGAAAAACTGAATTAATTTACCGACTTTTGAAATTATATCAAATAGGTATATTCATATTTATATATATATATATATATATATATATATATATATATATATATATATATATATATATATATATATATATATATATATGAGTTATGATTTGAAACTTTTATTCACTAGCTAATTAATCAGTATAAAACTTATCTAATATCTACGTTTCAAAACATTATATTGATTATAACTGATTTAATCCCTTTTGCACCGTTTTTATGTGCTAATTTTTACTCATGTATAGACAAAGACATGTCTATACTTATCGGAATTACTACAGATGTTGAGTTGTTTATTACTCACAAGAGGACGTCTTGACTTGAAACTCACAGATTTGAATGCCGATTTTTGTGTAGGTAGTAGAGACCTATAATAGTGCAAAACTAGAGTTATAGTCACCAATGAGCATTGGAAGACGAGAAAAAAATAAAATAAGGAAATCACGTTTTATTTTTTTTTTTTCAGCTCTCAGTCAAGAGAGAGAAATGATTCTTTCACGTTAAATTATAGTTTTGTATTATATTTAAAACAAAAATACTTTCGTTATGCTCAAGATACGACCCGTTCTCAGGGTGCTCAAAAACTAAAACTAAAAATAAAAATAATAAAAAATTCTCAATTCTTCAATTAAGGAGCCAACAATTATAGAAATACGCTTATATTGGCAAAAACTCCTCTTTATTATACTTCAATCAAATTACATGTTTCGGGACTTTAGTCCCATCATCAGACTGAAAACAGTATATCATATGATTACACACTATTCTATTAAAATCTCAATCAATACACTCAAAGATTAATTTGCCATTAACATATTATTATAAATTTTACCTTTAATAGTATTCCTTCATGGTGTTATTTCACCGTGTCTGTCCTTTCTTATATTAAAATAACAATACTTCTACCTTATGGGTACAAGGGTCAATCCTAAACAATTGTTTATAGTCCATAGTTGGTCAATCTATACTGTTAATTTATTAATTATTCCTGCATACACAGCTCCTATCTTATCTGTGTCTGTTTTGTAGTTAACAGTATTATTAATTGTTTTATTGATGTAGATTGCCTCTTTTATTTTTCTACTATGTGTTTGGCTTTCATGTTGAAGTATTTTTACTTTTTCAAAATGAAATCTGTGGTTTAGTTTCTGTGCATGTTCTGCTAAGGCTGTTTTATTATTGTTAGATTTATTTATTTTTTTCGTGTCATATTTATGTTGATTTATTCTTTTATATAGATTTTGCTTGGTTTCACCTATATAGTGTTTATTGCAATCTAAACAGTCTATTCTGTATATGATGTCTTTTTTATTCAAATGTTCTATTTCGTTTTTAGTTATTATATTTTTTATTTTATTTGTGTTGTATAATGCTACATCGATTTTAAAATTTTCATTATTTAATTTCTTAATTACTTTTTGTGTTAATTCTGGTATATATTTTATTTTTTTATATTTTTTTAATATATGTTGTATTGTTTATACCATTTGTTAATTGATCACTATTTTTAACACTTTGTTCTATTTCTTCAATATTATTTTCCTTATTTAATACATTATTATAATATTCTGATATTTTCATTTGTTTTATTATTCTCGTGTTTTTATTATTTTCTGTGTTTGGTTTTATGTTTATTATCATCTTTTATATCATTTTTGAATGTTTGTTTTCTATTATTTACATTTGTTTGATTATTTATTACAATATGTACATTTTTATACCACATTTTATTTATTATTTTAGTGGGCACCATATTATCTATTAAATCTTTAAATATTTCCTTTTTTATTTCGTTAATGTAAATTCCATCTGTTAATTTTATTGCTGTTTTTATGTAGTTTTCTATGGTATTTAGTTTTTGGTGGAGGGGGTGGTGGCTATAAAAATTTAATAATCTATTGCTTGATTTTTCCTTCTTTATCCATTTTGTGTTTAAACTATCTTTGTTTTTTACTATTAACATATTCAAATATTTAATTTTATTTTCAATCATATTTTCTCTGGTAAATTCAATTTTTTTATTCATTTTATTAAATTTATTATAACATTCAAAAATGATATAAAAGATGATAATAAACAGAAACCAAACACAGAAAATAATAAAAACACGAGAATAATAAAACAAATGAAAATAACAGAATATTATAATAATGTATTAAATAAGGAAAATAATATTGAAGAAATAGAACAAAGTGTTAAAAATAGTGATCAATTAACAAATGGTATAAACAATACAACATATATTAAAAAAAATATAAAAAAAATAAAATATATACCAGAATTAACACAAAAAGTAATTAAGAAATTAATAATGAAAATTTTAAAATCGATGTAGCATTATACAACACAAATAAAATAAAAAATATAATAACACTAAAAACGAAATAGAACATTTGAATAAAAAAGACTAAAAACGAAATAGAACATTTGAAAAAAGACATCATATACAGAATAGACTGTTTAGATTGCAATAAACACTATATAGGTGAAACCAAGCAAAATCTATATAAAAGAATAAATCAACATAAATATGACACGAAAAAAATAAAATAAATCTAGCAATAATAAAAACAGCCTTAGCAGAACATGCACAGAAACTAAACCACAGATTTCATTTTGAAAAAGTAAAAAAAATACTTCAACATGAAAGCCAAACACATAGTAGAAAAATAAAAGAGGCAATCTACATCAATAAAACAATTAATAATACTACAAAACAGACACAGATAAGATAGGAGCTGTGTATGCAGGAATAATTAATAAATTAAATATATAGATTGACCAACTATGGACTATAAACAATTGTTTAGGATTGACCCTTGTACCCATTAGGTAGAAGTATTGTTATTTTAATATAAGAAAGGACAGACACGGTGAAATAACACCATGAAGGAATACTATTAAAGGTAAAATTTATAATAATATGTTAATGGCAAATTAATCTTTGAGTGTATTGATTGAGATTTTAATAGAATAGTGTGTAATCATATGATATACTGTTTTCAGTCTGATGATGGGACTAAAGTCCCGAAACATGTAATTTGATTGAAGTATAATAAAGAGGAGTTTTTGCCAATATAAGCGTATTTCTATAAAAAATTCTAATCATGTCCGCTGTAAATCAGTGAAAATTTTATTTAATTTTTCTGATATTAATGGATCGCTTCTTCTTTTATTTTCAATATTTAATAAAATAGTTTGACTAATATAAAGAATTATCAAGGGCCAATTTATATTTTGTATAATAGGAATTCATGTAAAAAATTTATTTGTAGTTCTACAAGAACCCTTAATGGCGTCAGAAGTTGGAGAAAAATATCCTAAAAGGAGATGGTTCTAAGCTGATACACGAGGAAAAGTCCTAGAGCTCTTTGCCACCTTTCTCTTATATTTTCAACACAATCAGACATCATTAGACCTTGCTGCTTTGTACTTAATACGTATCGAACTCAACATACATGTGAAGTTTTATTTTATTTTTTCAGAAAAATCATTTCCTATCTTAAAATAAAGACGTAATTATGTAGCTGTATAAATGAATAAATTTTGGAGTGTTGCCATGATCCTTTTCAATAAACTCAACAATTATATGTATGGCCTACAATGTAACAAAATTTATAAATAAACAAAGAAATTTTTAGATACACTAAATTATCTGTTACCAGCAGAATTGAGTTCTACGAAAACCACTAATTTCGAAGTTTGTCCTAAAAAAGGGTAGCAAAAGAACAGAATAAAATACAATAATGTTTTAAACAATCTCTGTCAGTAATGAAACGTCTAAAAATAATATTTAAAGTCAACAAAAATTTTATTGACCTATTGCTTTTGAAATAAAAAATTATCAAAAGTTTGTGGTAGTTATGTTTATGTTTCTTTAGAACCATTTCCAAAATGATGCATGTTATTCATCGAGATAATGTATGAGACTGTTTGAGTATGCTAGATCTGCGTAATGACTCCAAAAATCCATAGATTTGTCTTATTTTTTTCATTCGTTTTAGTTCTCTTACTATCATATTAAAATTGTAAAGATGATTTTTCATGGGGAGTTCGCGTATTATGTCTACCTGTCACTAACGTTGACAATGTGATTGAAAAGAACTCATTGATTGTATATTTCTTGAACGAGAGTAAGAAGTTGTAGTTTACTGCTAAGATTTGCCTAATACAACAATAATATCATTTATTAAATATGCACTATACAGAAAGGAACGCGACCATCACTTCAGTTTGTGTCTGGTTCTTGGCGTTCGCTGCATCGCTTTCTTCTCAGTTGCCGGTGGCGGGCTGTTGTTGCAGATAGTCTCAAAAGGTTTAATTCAATAGTTTTAAGGACAACTTCCATCAAATGATTACGAATCAAATATCATAAACTATTCGAATCCTGGATGATAATGTCCTCCCTTATAGAGGAAGATATGTTTATCAAAGTTTAGAGAATCTGGGAATTTTCCATCTGATCCTTCACCCATTTTCTCTATACCTCAATCCCATTGAGCACATGCGAGATTTGTTGCAGATAAGGCTCCCATATCACCATCCGTAGCCAGTTTGATTTTAACAATTAAGAACAGCATTGCAACATCTATGGAGTAAAATTCTTCAAGAAATTAATGACAACGTAGTAAACGGTATGCCTAATAGGAGCTCACAGATTCTTGATAACAGAGGAAATTATACAAGTTATTAATTGGATACAAAAACTATTTTTTGAATAAAAAAAAATATATAGAACTAATTTCTATATTTTTTAATTTATTTTTTTCAAAGTTTCCTTATCAAATTTTCCTGCAGTAACAAACATAGTAATGTACAAAAAATAAAAACGTGGCTTATAGAAAAAATAAAACTCAATTTCTTTTTGCTTTTCGCAATGTACATTTTAGAATTAAAAGGAACAAATTACTTAATTAATAATTAAATTAAATTGACAATCAATGATAATTCGAAATAGAAAAGTTGAGGGAAAACAGCTGTTTCAAACATGATTTTTTTTTTCATTTAAACCAATATATCTCCTTATCGGTAAGTCTCAGCGAATGTTATAAAACAAAAAATATTCTTGAATAAATTTCTGACTAGTGTATTTTGTCAAATTTTCGATCTGACGAACGCCAACAGAGCATGAGTGTCAAAATGAGAGTGTAAAAAACTTGACATCAAAAAAGGATAGCCTCCCAGCCAAAAGGCATATTTTCAAAAAAATAAAATAAAATAAAAATGCTAAGAAATTTAAACATCACAAACTAGGCAATATCCATAATAATTTTTGTGAGTTTATATTGTTCACGAAGAAAATAAAAATATTAATTTTTATTAGTATATAAAAAAAAATAATTTAATGAACAAAGTCTCAGTTTTATTAAAGATAATTTCACACGGCTTCACTAATAATACTTAAAACCTTTGCTATTAAATTAAAGGGCTTTAAGGAATTTAACCTAATATTGGTCAAGGAAAAGCAATTTATTATCTGGCGTTTCCTAGCAGTGTTTTTCTCTCACTTTGTAAATTAGATCTCCTATCACCTCCTTCCTTCCGCAGGCACTCCGAGAACTTCGGGAATAATTACGTCTAAGTGTCAATTATATACTTAATTCTTATATCTTCTTATCTAAATAGGATAAACATTTATAGATGTTTTTTTTTTTTTCAACTTCTTTGTGCAAAAAAAAAGTTGTTTTTTTTTTAAATTATAAAGGTATAGTTGACTGTTAGGATGAATGGAGAATAAGATAATCAGGGATGCAGTCAGACATACCACGCCCAAGTAGAAATACTTTAATTTTGTAAATTAATTCTTTCAGAAGAAGACATGCAAAATTACAGTATTTCTACTTACAATTAGACCTGGTGTTTCTGTTTGATTGCATCCCTGATTATCTTCCTCTCCAAAATATATTTTTATTTACACTGTTTTAATTAATAGTTATTACATTATATTATAATTTTAATGACGTGTAATTAAAGACTCTTATTGGTCTTTAATCATCACCTACTTAATTCAGCACTAACTATCCGTCAGTAAAGTTTTTAGAAATAATGATGCATTTTTAATTATCAAAACAAGCTTTTTAATAAAGATATTCCAATAGATGTGACAAAAAAATCATCAAATCTGAAAATGAATAATATAAAACCATTAAACTTGTAAAAAATTTAAAACTCAATAACAAATAATTTGTTACCGTTACGATTCTAAGTAATCTACATAAAACCTTTTTTTTTATGTTTTGAATTTGAATTTTTTTAATTGAAATTTCGAATTTTGATATGTTTTTAAGGTTGCCATAATTCTTTGTTAATAAGTTATGTCAAAATCAGTATACTCTAGTTTCTAGTTTAGCACAGTATTTTACGATCCTCATGCAGCTTCTTGATAAATCTTTATGATAACGTTGTCAATGTATATCAGGAATGAAAGTCCTTTCCGACACGATTAAAAAAACTCCAAATATCCCTGATTAGGAAAAACAATAGATCATGTCTATCTATAATCTAATGTTCTTCCTATTTACATTTCAAAATTAAAATGATCAAGTTACCTAAATTAATAATAAAATTGAATAAAAAATCAATGATTATTTGACATGATTAATTATCTTATCGAAAATACGGTTAACAGAATATAGTGGTATCTAACTTGACTTTAAATTTGCTTTAAACGTGACTTTAAATTTAACGTGAATACGTCTTTAAATTTGCTACCATACGGGGAAATCTAAAAAACCTAATGATAACAAAATCGGGGGATACGGTTTGGAGTTGTAGTTTCGAATCCATCCTCTACATACAAAACTAAATTATACCACCGGATAGCTAAACGACCAAAGAATTCATAACGATAAGCGAGAAAAGTGAACTTGGAAAATTCCATGTCAGTGAATATCCCTAGCTTGGATCTGAGATCATACCGTATTACATGATACATACCGCTAGGAACAGACAAATTTTTACTACATCATCAATAGCGGTATCATCATCATCAAGGCGCAAAGCCGGTGGAGTCGCCATATATCGCAACATCAGTCGCAGCATCGCTACAGTGATTGTAATACAGTGAACATTGGCATTTCGGAAATTTATTTGGAAATGAAAGAAGCAAAACCTGGTGATGTCTGTCTAGTAAACGCAAAGGCCAATTGCATGTTCAAATTCGTACTCGGGTGTGTGTGTATCCACCCGGGGAAAAGCATTAGCAGACATTACACTCTTTATGTTACGACAGTTGTTAATATATTCCAAAAACATCGCAAAAATGATACCTCATTACGAGCCTAATCTTACTACACCAGTTTTGATAGTTGGAGACTTCAATGTTGTCTCATAAAACCGCTCATTGCCCGGCTTCTTGCTCAGCGAGTTCAATTTGTCTTTTATTGAAACTTCTCCAACAACGTTGGTTAATAACTGTATTTATTTAATGTTTACCAGAAATTTTGATGTATCTTGTATGCCATTTGTGGCTTACTTTTCGTATCACAGACCTATAACTAATGAAGTTATATTGTAACGCAATAATTATTTGTTTCCTTTTATCCTAAATACATAAATAAAATAATTTTATTTCAAAAATATAACCCGTTACATAATCGTATTCACGTAATACACACCGTGTCCATGACACAGCCACACCCCTTTTTTTACTTTAAGCAATATAGCTCTTAAAAAGTAAGTTCTAGAGACAAAAATATGTTACATTTTTTAATGTGAAAAAATATTACACTCAAGCTTGCCTGGGCGACATTTTACGTTAAATAAAAAACAATGAACTCTTAGTATGTATATGTATTTACTTTTCCATCAACTTTTGATAACTTGGTGTCAATGTACATCAGTAATGAAAGTCCTTTCCTTCACTATAAGAAAAAAATTAATAAATAACCGTGTAAAACATCTCTAATTCGTTGATTGCTCTAAATTATTAAAGTTAAATAAACATTTGGTGATGTACTTATTTCGAGTTAGCTTTAAAAAATATAAACAATAATTTTAAGATTGATTAAAAGAACTATTCTTTTTATGATTTTTTTTTTTTTTTAATACTTTTTCTTATTTTAATTACTTGCAACAAAACCTTACTACCACATTACAAAAGTATATATATTTACTTATTACTTTCTTAATAGCTCCCCATCTAATCAAAGCATAATTATTACTAAGAAATATGATACCCAAAACTTCCAGCAATATCTGAACATAGCAAAGAAAGGATATTACCCTTGAGAGATGATCCCAGGGAGTTGAATTATAAGGATGTTTTCCACAAACATAGGGTGGATGTGGGTCAGTCCCTGTGTCAGCAGGATTAGGTCCTTGGGCAAGAATGGAATATTAGCAGCAATCCACCAATGGCGGAGGACCTGGTATCGAAGCGGAATTCCGAATGGCAGCAGTCCCTTATCAGATTTTCACCTTTATGTTGTAAAGAGGAAAGAAAAAAAATTAGAGTTTTTCTTGAATGGCTTGCGTTTTTTTTTTTTTTTTTTTTTTTTTATTTATTTTTTCTTTTACGCAGTGAATGTGTAGCACAAAAGCTTGTGTAAGAATAACTAGAATTCAATCTCACATAAGATCTTCCCTGCTGACAGTTAAATTTATGTTCAATTTTTTTTATTATTAATTTTTTAAAAACTTTTAAAAATTGACTAACGTATTTATATATTAAATGTAAAATTGATTACACCTAGTTCAATACATACAAAGTTTTGAATAACACACATTATTAACTTAAGTGTATGCAGCCCTTTTATTTAGGGGTACACGCTTGGAGCCCCACCCCTCAAACAATAAGCAGACATTAAAATGAATAGCTAAGTATGATTCGTTTCTGAAGGGGTAGAATCTTTTAAATACTTAGGTATAATCATAGACAATAGACTGACATTTAATATGCATGCTGAATACATCCTTAAAATAATAAAGTCTGGCATTTAATCTTATATTATTTTAGTTTTCATTTACATATTAGATTAATTTATTCGCTTCTGTTTCATTTTGTTCAATTTAGTCTATTTTAAATGAATATTGCTTGTGCATATCCGGCGCCCCTCGTGCGCACGCCTTTGATTATTAAGTATGCGTCACAATTACGTCAGATGTTCATTATATTTTTTTTTTGTTCATGTCAAAAAGATCTTTTTTTTATGAAAAATTCTAAGTATCTGCTAAAATCGGTTAAAATATTTTAGAAATAAATTTTAAATTGGAAAATTTGAAGTCTGCCATTAAGGGTGAGTCTTCCGCTTGAGTTTTTGCTTAAGGTTTTGCAGACTGGAAATGTTTTTTTTGTATTTTTAACAAGACCCTCATTACTTTTTTTTTTTTATATATACTTTAGGCTTACTTAGACGCTTACTTGTTTACTTTTCTTTCTTTTTTTTTTTTTTTTTACTTTTCTTTCTTTTTTTTTTTAATGTGTATACTTATTTTTCTAATTTTAACTTGAGGCTGAATTTCATTAAAAATTGTGAAAGGGTCGTAATGATGAAATTACTGCTCTAATTTTCTCAATATACCTTTTGTCCATGAAATCATACCCCTTTAATTCTCAATTTTTTTTTTCAAAACCTTTTTAACCGTCCCAACCCTCTGTTTCATGTATAATCTAGTTCCACGAATCGTTGCGATATAATTGGCAGATTAAAACAGCAGTGACCCCGAGACCATATTAAATAAGACAGAAGCCTATATTAAGCCTACCTAAGGTTTCCAGGACTGTAGCTCGGAAGCTATAAAATCAATTTGCATCATATTTCCATACAGCTTAGGTCAATATATTTGCTTTCGCAATCAAACAGAAAAGTTTTTTTAGAAACAAGTCTTGTACCTTAGTTTGGTGTTCTTGTGAAATGTTGCCTTTAAGCCGTATTCGGATTCAAAATAATGCCTTAATAATCTCAGCAATGATCTAAAACTAGTTTCTCAGCTTTCAAATCATCAAACATTTTAAATATATCTAGTATTACACTTAATAGGAGCTTCTCAACTTAGCTTAAGAATAAGATCAACCAGGTGTTGTCCTCTTCATTTGGGGACCACAAACTAAAGTCTTCTGACTCTAACCTTTTCTTACTCTGATATCTTGTTAAAATAAAGAATCACGCGCTAACTTGTTTTTATTTTTAAATAGCGGTTTTAATTGTTTTTTCGGCAACAGGCCATATTAGGACGCAGGCGAAGATTTAGCACCCATCTTATTCATTTTATTGAAGTTTTGGCAATGGCCAACTTCTCCGCTCAAATCCTGACCATATTGATTTCTGATGACACAGCTGTGAGAGCAGCACAGGGATCTCTTTCAGTCTGGCTTGCTTGGAACGGTTCATATTCTTGGATTAAATAACATACTGTAAAGATAAATATAAAATAAAAATTATAATAAATAAAGGTCACGTTTTCATTTTAATCAACCTATCCTTAAGCGTATAAATTAATAAAAATGACCGATTCGTTTGCCCAACTCTAATTTTAACCAATGCATCGTTTATAGTGAACAGTTCTTAATATCTGAGCATTTCATACTGTGAACAATAAATGTAATATATCTAATAAAGATTTCAGTTTGAACAAAAAATTCTAAAAAGTTTTTTTAAGACTGAAAATAACAAGAGCTGATTTATTGAGAGTTTCCCAAACACTGTATGAAACCGCAAAAATAATGTTTTGTTACCCAAGACCCTTGATGAGTTGTAGTGGTACAAGAAATATATATATGAATGTAAACATGAATGTCATATATGACCTATTTTATTTTATACTTAAAAAATACATTTAAAATATTTTAAACACTTACTCTACTGTTGAATTATTTATTTTTTTATTACTTAGAAAAAACTTCAATCTTATCAAAAGTATCTAAATATCATCAAGAGTAAGAGTACTTGTTTTTTTAATAAGGATAAATGAATTTTTTAGAAACATATTTTTTTCTTTTCTTCGACGTTTCCATCAAAGGCTGAGAGCTTGGAAGATCTTTTTGCCCGTCCTCGTATTCAACTAATTTGTGACAGCACTCCTCAAAGGACGTCTGTTCCATCTTAGTTTCTAACTTCACTAATTCAACTAGCCTGCTAACAAGGATGTTCTCCGTGGTGCTTTAGAAAGGGGAAGTTCATTTCTGCCTTACTTACCGCTTTGTTCAAAACATCCGGGATCGTAACGACATTGATTAAGTTATTTTTCAACAGCTAACCGATATGTTAACTGATTTAGTTATATCAATTAAATTTAAATTGATCAGTTTATTCACACTCGGATCCAAAACTATTTCAATTCAGCTAAAAATTCAGGAAATACCATCACCCAAATAATACGCAGTTAAAACAAGCAAACCTTAAGAAAGTCACTAACTACTCATCATTATTGTTAGGCACGATAGATCACGTAAAGCTCTTGTGGTTCTTCTCTCCTTACAACGCGTCAAAATGATCTTCACTTTCTCTCCTTGTTCTTTTTTCCTATTTTCCGACCAAGTTCTTCCAGTCTTCTTGATTCCGTTCCCTGGTTGTACTTCCCACGCGTTCACATTTCCTCCGTAAGCACATCTGCCCAGAGCTTCTTCTGGGTTTGTTTTTGCATTTTCCAGGTCTTTCTCCACTTGAGTACTCCATGCTATTGTTTTGAGGTTTATTGATGCATTCAGGATCTTATGGATCAGTCTGTGTTTGGGTAGTCTTCGTTTGTGTATAAGTATTTTATTTAATTTTTTTGTTTTTGTTTTTCTCCACTCTTAAAAAAATGTATTCAACTTTTAATTAACATACTAAATGAACTTTGCTGTATAAATTGTTTTATTACCTAAATCATCTTATCTTACAAAATTCTAAACAGTTATACTTAATTGAAATAAAACTCTTTATTATTATCTTTTTTTTAACGTACCTGATTTTTTAATTATTATTTTAGATTTAAAATGCCAGTTAACTGTCTTGTGGGTGATCGATTGGTAACGAGAATCGGAAACATTCTCGTTTTTTTTTTTTTTGTTTTTTTTTTCAGTTTTTTGCTTACTATTGGGTTGTTTCACATTAAATGTCCGATTTTATAATATTTGAAATACATAGAGGATTTTGCGAGTCTCTGTTGTTTACTTCTGTTTCAGCCGTTCATTTTATGTTTAAAAACAATTCCTGATAATTTGTTTAAATTTAATTAGTCTAAAACGTTCTCTCTCAATTTCATATGTTTTAGAAAAATACTTTATTTAAAAAATGTTAATAACCGAATATTGTTATAGGTTATATTAAATGTTTATAACAGCGGTTTGTTGTCATAATCATAATCATGTGTTTGATATCGTATTAAGCCTCAGTAGTTGGCCTGTTGTTGACCAATGAGCGTCATGTGTGTCCCGTGCCACAACATTTATCATTTAACCTGTATCATTAATCGTGACTATTACGATTAAATTCCGAAACTTTCGGTTATCGACAATCGGAGGCCGTATAGCTCCTATATTGTTTTTTTTTGTTCTTTTATTTCAAATCAGGACTTTTTTGTTTCGTCTGGGACTCCTGGACCACGACCATCGTCAAGCAGTTCGTGTGCCGCCGGCCAAGACGAAAAAATCAAATTCGGTAAAAGGAAAAAAATCAATAGAACCAAAAGGAGGACATTTTCTTTTTTTCACAGGGTATTTATAAGTCAAATGTTATTCTATTTTTTTTTATGATTTTTTTGGTAAAGATAAATATTCGTTTAAATATGAACATATTAGCGGTTAATTTTTTTTGTTTTACTAAATCAGAGCTCTGTTTATTTTATTGGTTTTCTTTCTTTCCACTAAAGATATATATATATATATATATATATATATATATATATATATATATATATATATATATATATATATATATATATATATTCCTTTTTAAATTATACAAACACAAATTGTGAGTGAAATTGAGAGAAATTGAATTAATTTTGTTATAAATATTTGTTAATAAATAATTGTTTAAAAAAAAAAAAAGGCATTCAATATTTTTTATATTGACTAATTATTGGTCAAGTTAACCTTTAACTTTAAAAACCAGCGTTCCAGAGTTGGTACGAAAGGGAGAAAAAGCTGTTCAAGGGTGCAATTTCTGTTACCCTTACGGTGCCCTAACAACTTCCAAAGTTCACATATCATAATCAAACAGTTACTAATCCTCTACTTTTCTTTTATAAACATTAGCTTCCCAATCAATTACACACGGTTTAGTATACCTTCAAATATGAACATGGAAACACGCGATTTTCTTGTAATATTTTTTTATGAGTTCAAACTAGGTCGTTCGGCAGCTGAGGCTGCTAGAAACATCTGTAAGGCGTTTGGGGAAGGTGGTTCGTAAATGAACGAACCATTCGCCGTTGGTCTGCTAGGTTTTCGACTGGGGATACCAACTTGGAAAACCAGCCCCGAGGAAGACCGCCAACTGTAATTGAAAACGATGTCCTCAAACATACTGTAGAAGGAAACCCCTACCAAACAGTTAGAGAACTTTCAGCACAACTTAGTGCAAGTGCACCTACTGTTTCCAGACACTTAAAGTGCTTAGGGAAAGTAAAAAAGCATGGTACATGGGTACCTCACGATCTCACTGAGCGACAGCAATTGAAACGTCTTGAGACCTGCGTTTTGTTGCTTGCTAGGCAAAAAACCGACCCTTTCCTTGAAAGAATAATAACTTGCGACAAAAAATGGATTGCTTATGACAATCAGCGTCGGTCAGGGCAGTGGTTAGACATCGACGAAAGCCCAGGACAAATGCCAAAACCAAATTTGCACCCGAAAAAATTGATGGTTACAGTATGGTGGTCCATGGCTGGAATCATACATTATTCCTTTTTGTCTAGAGGTGAGACCATTACCTCTACAACCTACTGCAATGAAATTGGCCAAATGCACGAAAAATTATTGAAAAAACAACCTGGATTGGTAAATCGGAAGGGCCCTATACTCCTACACGACTAGACCCCACGTTTCAAAACTTACCATGCATAAATTGAAAGAGCTGGGGTACGAAGTTCTTCCGCACCCACCATATTCTCCCGACTTGTCTCCAACAGATTATCACCTTTTCAAGAATTTAGACAACTTCTGCAGAGGAAAAATTTTTGCAAATGATGCTGAAATCAAAAGTGCGTTTTCAGATTTTGTTTCACTTCAAAGCTCAGAGTTTTTCAAATCCGGGATAAAAAAGTTGTTGTCACGTTGGGAAAAATGTGTAGAAAAAGAAGGTAAATACTTCGAATAAAATTATATTGTTTTCATATTGTATTTTTACTAAAATTCCTTTACCTTGAAAACGGACATTTCATGTGAAACAACCCAATAAAATCATTGCGTTTTTCTAGAACTGCGATTTAATATATAGAAAATTTAAAAAATACTGCTTGATACAACTTTGATTTTTGATGAGCGATTGAATAGTTTTTGCCAGCAGTGCCAAACGCGATCCCACATCATAATCTTTAAGATTATGCTTGTTCTTTAAGATTATATAATTCCTTAAATTTTTTGGTGCACATAAATAAGAGCTGCAGGTAATTAAATTAGGACTACACTTAAGATTATTAAAATGAAATTTTACACAGCTCTCCACAAAATATTTGGGGTATGTTTCGAGATTTAACTCTATACGAACACATGATAATTAATTTAAAGTTAAAAATAATAAAAACGATCAACAGTACTTAAGCGAATTTAATTTTCAAGGTACGTTATAGATTATGTAACGATACTCAAGCAATTTTAAAACCTCCAAGTAATAATGTAAAGTGCTGGTGGGCAACTGAATATGATAAAGTTGCTGAAAAAAAAAGGATACTAAGGGAAATGCCATGATCGAATTCTATACTAAAATTAAATATTTTACAGACGCACTTTTTAATTTGAAATTAAAACATTAAAAACGTTGCAGTAAAATGCATGTATGAGGGATTTGATTATCAAATTTTATCAAGTTTTTATTTTTCTTCCCCAAATAACTTAACTGTTGAAAAACGTTAGTAAGCATGGTGGAATTTCAAAATTTAATCATTTATTTTTATTTTATTTTTAGTACTGAATATGTGGTAATATAATTATTGTTTTTTTTATTATTAATGTAATATAGTTTGAAAAAAAAAGTTTTCAATTAATAAAAACGTAAAAGATAAATACTTTTTCATTATGAGTAATTCATGAAAAAGGTTTGCAATAATTGTTTGTAAAATCATTTATTCAAAAAAGGTTGCTATAGAAGTTCTGAAATACTAATTTTGATTTAGTATTCATCAGTGTAAGTTACAAAAGAAACTTTTATTGGTTTACACTTACATGGAAAAATTTAGCTTTTACTTTTATTGATTACAGATAACTGTTTTTTCCCATCCTTGTTCTTTAGTATTGAAGATACCCAATAGGGTCTTATCCAAGGATCTACCCAATAGATAGAAAGTATTTTCCCAATGTTATATCTAATAACAGAGTAATGGATTTTCAAAAACTACTGTTTCACAGGTCATGGGCCTATAACTTACTGTGCGGTAGTAGAGGTGACTGAAAATTGTGTAATAGACTGTATGAAGCACAAAAATTAAGAATGACAGGATATGTTCTAATAAAGAGTGCATCCCCTCAGATAATGACCGATAAGAACTACCAGTACTGAAAACCCTTTGAATATTGGTAGAAGGATATCCTAGGCACTATCCATGTCACCTTGGGAAAGAAATTACTAGTTACCATCCCATATTAACTAATGGCAAGGTAGGAGAAAATAAATTAATATATTACTGATGTATGAATTTCCTTGTTTAATGTTTCAATACATATTACAAACAATGACAATTTCTTTTTTTTTTTTTTTAATATTATTCTAATTTTGCATATAAAAATAATTTTTTGCTTCACCATACCTCTCCTTAACCTTAATCTTTTTTTTTTTCCTTTTTCATTTCTTTATTCACACCTGTTATAAATACAAGTGTATTTGCTGACAATAAATGTAGTACCTGGCCTTTTATTTATTTATTTATTTTATTTTTTTGATCCTTTATATTTGTCTGGTGTATGTCCAGTTAGGTTTTAGTAATTAAGTTTATATGTTTAGTTTGCTGTCGACCATTTTTATAAGATTGGTACCAGAGTTTAAGTCTTTTATTTAAACTGAGATGCTTTTTGTTTTACATGTGGGCTACAGATCATTCCTATGTCGAAAGTTAGTCCTAAACAATGAATTTTTTTGTCTTTGTTACTGTTCATAATCGATGAATACTGGCGGACAAGAGTCATGTCTGAGAGTAACTGTGATATGATGTGATTTGGTGTAATTTAGTTTTATTTTCCATTTTTTGAACCAATCTTTTAATATTGCTAAGTAGTTCTGAAGCACTAATGAAGTGGCGGTGGAGTCTTTATGTCTGAATAATATTACTGTGTCATCAGCCAATGTAGTGCAAATGTATCTATTTTTTTTTTTAAATAATCTTTGGTTAATATTCTTAGAAATGATATATATACATTTTTAGTGTTTGAAATTGAGTATAAAACTTATTTTAAAAGATTTAGTTTCTTCCACATAAGGATATGAAATAAATTATAGATTATAATATGTAGAAACAAAACAAATTCTGATAAAAATAAGAATTAATAAATCAAATATCTTTATAATTTTAATTAGAATAGCTATTCCTTCACCATTTTAGTTAACATCATTTATATATTCATAGTTTTTACTATATACTTATTCTAATCCAGTAGTATCTCAACTAGCTTCCCATTCTATTCCAGATAACTCTTAAAAAAAAAGATGGTCAAAGGACCTTCTAATATACTTGTAGAACTTTTATTGAAGCGCTACCAGTGAGTAGTTGCTTTACACCAATTGACCAGTAATTATGAGCATAATTTTCACCTTTACTAGATGTATTTTTATTTCATTTTTTATGCAGCTGTAAATTAAAAAAATAAATAAAACAAATTAAAAAAAAAAAATTTTTAGTTTGCCAAACAACTCTAGAAAAACTCAAATGGTATTACAAATGTTTAGGTAAAGACATGCAAACACACAACTAATATTTAAGTTGAAACTTTAAATAAAACTATAACATATTCTCTCACCACATTTATTTACATATACAACAAAATTTACATGGCTATTTACAATAGGTAAATACAATTTAAAGACTAAAAACATGAGAACTTTTCATTAATATTCAGTTCTTTTTATCAATACTATCTATGAAATACAAATTTATACAAGATTTATTTTTTCATTCAAAATAAATTAATACACCATAAACTAAAACAGTTAATTGTTACTAATATGTACATTTGGTATCTCGAAGGGTTAGTACACCATAGAATAGTTATATTATATGGTATTTACACCAATTGATATATTAAATAATTTCAACAATATATTTGGCAATAGTATTTACAAGTTTAGATTTTTTTTTTTTTAAGTTTTTCCTTTTGTATTCACTATAGTCAACCTGTTATTAAAATAATAAGCAAACATCATTTGATATTGTTCGGCTTTCTTCCAAATTAAAAATGTATCTAAGTATAGAATTTTAAGTATTTACAAACATTATTCAAGTTGAGTCCATTTTTATATATATATTTTTTTCCTCATAAGTAAATAATCATAGCTAAAATTGGGACCTAATGAAATGGAAACTATGAATTATTTATTCAATCAATCACAATGATTACTTAAGGCATAAACAATTTTTTTATTTCCTGAAAAAACAAAATTAATCAATAGAAAAAAAATAATCAGTTTTTGGTATCTTAACTTCATTTAAAAGTAAGACCATTTGAAATGTAAACAATTAGAGCATAAAAAAAAATATGTCTAATTAACTACATTAATTTAGAAATTAAATACATTAGTATTGATTTTTTTTTTAAATTATTACAGTTGTAAAAAAAAAAATGTGGCCAAATTTTACCTACAAAAAATAAATAAAATTGCTCTCACCCAATTAACAGTTTATTTTTTAAAAAATCAGTAGCATTTTAAAAAATTGGCTCTCATATTTATTACCAAGTCAGGAAGATAACTATAGGTTTGTTAGAATCAGAACTTAAAATGAAATGTGGCCACATTTTTTTTTAAAATCATAGCTTATGCATAAATAATGTGATTTCTTATTTACCAAACATTAATTTAAATATTCAACATAAACGAATTGAAAAGGGTACAAATTAACAAAAAATATTGAGCATTGGTTAGTGAATGTTTATAAACTCCATAAAGTGTTATAAGAAATCAGTGTTACTAATCTTTTGATAAGGCTGTATAAAGGCCTGAGTTTCTGAATAAAATATGGCAGTTTGTTTATCTTTAAATCCTATTTAACTTGACATTATAACCAAGCTTTAAATTTTGCAATTATTTGATTTGCAAAAAATTGCAATTATTTGACCTTTATAATCATATTGAAACTATTTCTACATTTAGTTAAATTTTAATAAAATTTACAGCAGGTAACTATTGAAGCCTATAGAATATTCATTTAAAATAATGTTTACGGAACTAAACAGAAGAATTTGAAAAATAAAAAAATACTTTATTCTGGGATACAACTCCCTTAAAATAATGACGGTGTGATCTGAAGTGTGATGTATTCTAATAGTGAATAAGAAAATAAGAGTAAAAATAAAAATTGAAAAAATTAAAATCTATGGTCAAATCAAATGATATTCATCCTAACAGCCGATATTGAAAAAGAAAAAAAAATAGTAATTTATTGGCTAGTTTTTACGTGCCTAAAAGGGAAAGAGGTGGTGGAAAGAGGGGGTTTAATGTTTTTAAAGAGGCTGTATGACAAATTTTGAGAGGGAGAGAATTAAGTATGCTTAAGCAGTGGTATAGAAATGATTTATAAAATTCTGCGGTTATTTAGGAAATGGGGATATAGATTGGAAGGATGAGCCCTGGTGGTGCAGTATTATTTATAAGATTCAAAGAGTAAAAAGGAGAATATCGTAAGAAGAAAGGAGATGAAGAAGTATTGCTTACAGAGCTAAGTATTGAGCCACTTTAATTTTGTATATTCAAAGAGTAAAAAGGAGAATATCGTAAGAAGAAAGGAGATGAAGAAGTATTGCTTACAGAGCTAAGTATTGAGCCACTTTAATTTTGTATAAAAATTGATACCATGAGAGTTCCTGACATCTGAAAACAAATATGATGATCTCATCATTACTATCTAGTTCAATAAATATTTCAATACATCATATTTCATGGTAACTCCATGATACACCAAACTTTAGTCAAAGTGGAGGAGATTAAGAGAGGAAACAAAGTTTTGATGAGAGTTTTTAGAAAGAAAACAATAAGATCCCATTCTCATATTGTAAATCCAGGTTGAAAAATGCAGAACCTGTACATTAGCAGTTTTTTTTTTGTTAAAATCATAAGATTTCAGGGAAAAAACAAAAAAATATTTCATCCCTTGAAGGTTCATGGGCTCAGTACTTGTTAAGGAAAATTTTTTTATAAGGAATTAATGTGGTCAACAAACGCTAGAATTTCCTCCCATTTTAAGGATATTCACTTTATAAAGGTCTCCATACCCTGAGATCAATCAATAGCTGAAATTAAATTTTTTCTTTAAGATGTTGGGAGTTCAATGTCCTACCCACTGAGCTGCTATACGATCATTGAAACATACATTCCTCAAATATCAGGCTCTAAAAATTACAATATATTTCTATTTAGTTTTGAGAGTAAAAATCAAGTCAACTTCTAAATGTGTAGATAGTAAGTATTTCATAACCGGTATTATGACTGAACTCTTTTTAAGCTGAGCCACTTTCGTTTTTGGTAAGCAATACATAAATAATTTAATTCATCTCAATAAAGGCACAAAAAAGTAATAAAACAATTTAATTTATTATTCTTTAGTTTAACCTTCCATTAGTCGTGTGCCCTATACTGACAAGAGTTGTCGTGTTCACTTCTCTTTTTTTCATTTTAATATTAAAATTGATATAAATCAGCAATTTTATATTCAATATAAACATGTAGAAAGAAGTGACTCTGATTTTCATGAGTCAGTAGCACTACTCGAGCATTTATTGCAGTTGAATCACATAACTAATTTGAAACTAACCCACAAGGGCAATAGATTAGTAACCCGAGGGATCAATAGTCCTATTATTCTCAGTTAAGTCGTACATAAGGAGTTAAGCGCAATGAACAAACAGCAAGCAATATTAACAAACTCTGAATTCAATATGTTACATAAATAAGATTCTAAGTTAATAAACATTGTTCCTGTCATCAAACTTGATATATAATCATATATAATATAATGTTGTTTAATAATAGACGCAGAAACGATGAAATTGTAGAATATCAATAGAATGGAATGGTTTTGGGTCCCACAAGGTCTTCAAGAGCTACTATAAAGACTAATCTCATGATACCTAGAAACAGCCTAAATAAATTGAAGTATAATTGCAACAAAATTTAGCCAAATTATCATTCCTATTTCTGAAAATGATAGATATTCATAAATAAGTGTCATTTCTTATTAAATGTCAATAGCCTTTGGAAATAGAAACCATTAAATAAATGAATAAATTTACTATGAATGTATTATAAGTTTAATTTTATTTCTTTTTAAAGTGAAATCATTTTTCATTAATGAACTTTCTCCATAAGGTAATGAATGAACCTTTTTCAATTTATGTTTGTTACAAAAAAAAAAAAAAAAAAATTCAGTTTTTATTTTAAGAGCTTTACTGGATAAAAAAAACATTCATGATTCCAATGCTCAAAATTTCTTAAATTATTTTCTCAGCTGTAATATCTTTTTAACTAACACATTTTTCAATTAATTTCTTTAAATTGTCATTTTTACTTTCATATTATTTACAAAGCAACTGTTAAGGAAGAATTGATTCCCATTAAAATGCCTTCACAGCCGAGTAGAAACATTTCTACATTCTGACGCCAAACAACCATCATTCAAAAACCAATAGTGAACTGAAGAATATCAGTCATTAAACACTTTACTGTTATCTCTCATTCTTATCGGAACCTTGTAATATCAAAAGTTTCACGCCATGTCGAGAAGGAAGCTCAATATTAATATTTCTAAGAGGGCTTCTGTGTGTATTATTTACAATGGAAATAGAGGATATCAGGTCCATGGTGCAACAAATATTTCCTTACATCTGTTCGCTTCTAGCACTTAACATTACAAAGTGTTTATTACACGACAAATTTACAATTAAGTGAGTTAAGCTGTTATTGAGAGTCCTCTAGTAATAATTTAAAATATAAAAACTGTCTTTTTTCCAATAATACTCCTTATCAATGAGCAGAAAAATAAACTAAAGATATTCTATAAATAAATATTATATAAATTCTACATTAAAAACAACTTGGTATGTTTTAATATCCTTTACAAAAATAATCGTTTTTTTTTTTTGTTTTTTTTTTCAATGAACTTAAACAAACTATTTAAAAATTAATATATATATATATATATTATATATATAATATATATATATATATATATATATATATATATATATATATATATATATATATATATATATATGTATATTAGAAAATTTCAAAAATAAAGAAAATAAAGTATTACAAACAGAATAAAAATACATGTTGAGTTAATTTTGAAATCAATTCAAATTACACCCTTTAAAAATAATTACTGTGTATTTAATCACCTTCCTGTAATGTACTAATCCTGTAATGTTCCATTTTTTATTTAAATCATGTGCATATTTCTTATAACAGCTTGATGATTATTTTTGGGTAATTTAAAGACGTGCTATAATATAAAATCATATGTATAGATTTTTAACAAAAAAAAGGCGGCAATGATTGGAGTATGGTAATTAATAAAAACTCAAATAAATAACATCAGCACCCAATAAAACTGCTTAATTTTTACTAGGTGTCTGTTTTTATATAACGCACCAGTCCTGTACATAATATTTAATGTTATACCATTTTATTTTATTGTTGAAAATTTCATAAATCTTAGTACTTTTTAAAACCAGAAAATTTTTTACGATTACAAAATAATCGTGTGAAATGATGAAAAATCATGTAGATGTAATTAAGATTTTAAGATCATTTGCTGAACAACTTTAATCATCATTGCTTGTTGCCTTATACCAGCCTCAAAGATCAAGAGAGAATTTTTAGTAATAATTCTAATATCAATTTCTATTTTTTATATTCACAATTAAAGCTAAGCCTAATATTGAAAAAAGAATGCATCAAAACCTTATTAAAAAAAAAAAAAAATCTATTTATCCTTTTATATTTTAGCTATATATATCTGTGGTATGAACCCAGTTATTTTTGTGATTATCAGTTGGCGCATTGTTAAGAAAAAAAATAAATAAATAAAAATTAAAAAAAATAGCAGTTAATGGGTTAAATAATTCCTTGTAAATGGAAGTAAAAAATTTCTTACTCAAACTGATTATTTGGTTTCTAATATTGTAAATAACCTTTACAATCTATTGGTATTGAATTATATACATAAACATATAATGCTATTAGATTTTTTTAATCCATCACAACAATTGATATCAAATAAAAAAAAATGAATTAAAAAAATAGATTTAGCATTAACATCGAAGCTATTTTAATAAATAAAATAAAACAAGCATACAAGCTGTCGAAATGGATTTTGGAGAAGAAGCTGTCGCATTTCCAGGGTTCAACGGGTAACTAATTCTGCTATATGAAGTATCGTTATGGTGGAAAACAATATAGTTCACACCATTCACACCAAACAGCTGCTGTGGTATGGCCATCTAAGAAGAATGGGGCCAGAAAGATGGTCAAAAAATATATTTGACTACGTCCCGGAACAAAGACGAAAGAGAGGCCGCCCAAGGAAAACATGGGTTCAGGTAGTTGAGGAGGTAATGGTGGCGAGAGGATTGTGAGAAGGAGATTGGGAAGACCGCGAATACTGGCGGTCCAATGTATTGGGTCTCGGTATATGACCAAAGGTCGTCAAATCCGATAAAAAAAAAAAAATAAATAAATAAAATTAATCTAGCTTTAGTTCATTGAGTGTTATATCAAATTATCAATTTGTTACCATTGTTAGATAAGTAAAATTTAAAAAAAAGATGATTAAATACACTGTCACCCATTTTTTAATAATCAGTTTTGTTTTAAAGTGGCAATACACATATCTTCTCTATGGGCCAAAATAAAACAATAATTAAAAAAAAAAAAAATTAAATCCAGAAGCAAACTTAACTATAATACATATTTATTTAATTTATAATAAAATATGTTAACTTTATTTAAAATTATTTATAATTAACACATAACTTTTATGCTATTTAATAATTACACGCTTCCTGTAATACAAGATACTTTGTAAAATCTAGTCAGTTGATAAATATTTATATATAAAAATGTCCTAAAATCATCTCGACGATCTCCATCAACAAACTTTAAAAACTATAAAGAGACAATAGTAAGATATTTAGGAATATTATCGGTCCCTGTTATAATTAACCTTATATTTAACTTGTCAAAACACTAATGAGTCCTCATCACAAATTGAGTTTTTAGACCATTTAATATTGCCGAGGAAGGGCAGATCCATCTCAGACATGGAAAAGCTCACCGTCATCTTTGTTTTTATTGAGCTGGTCGCAGATCCGATTGAGGTCATCCGCTATGCCTTGGATCTGGCCTTCCTCCGGATGTCACACCCTCAGTTCCTCTGGAAGTGGCTGCTTGGGCTTCCTGCCTAGGGTGGCGGTGTGTGGGAGCAGGGGCTGTGATTCGGGTGGGCGAGGAGTTTTCGGAGGAGGTGGGGCTCGAGGGAGCGTTCCACTCCCTGAAGTGGTCTCTACACTCTGCTTCAGGATAGGGGCAGGCATAGCTGCAGTTGGCCTTGTTTCCATTATCTGAAGCAGCTCAGTTGCACCTTCAACAGTTTTTAATATTCAAATGTTTTACATTGTAAATACAAATGATGAAACAATCACTAAACACTAAACATCTGATATTTAAAGTATTACAAAATGAAGAAAGTATTTACAAAACTTATAAACGATGTTCATAACTCACATACATAAACAAATATGTATATACTGTAATGATTTTCTTTAATCATAAATTTTTAATAAAATTATATACGGGGTGAGTATCTCTAAGTGTAAAAAAAAAAAATTGGGTGAAACTAGATCAAAAATGTAGCAAAATGCCGCAGACCTCACCTTTCTATTCTAATCCATTGCAGATATACAATAAATCCAAGACTTTTTTGAGGAAACCACGTTTTTATCCATAAAAGCTGTAATATCTCCATTTTGTTTAAATATTTTTCACATTTTGACCACATTTTTGGAAAGCAAAGAAAAAAATTATTGTTTAATAGAAAATAAAGGAAAACTGTCAATAAAGCGACACCAGATGAAAGGATCTTATGTTATTACATTTATTTATTTATTATTATTATTTAGGATGTTTAAAATCCAATGATAATGAACATCGACCTCAATTTTTGAACGTAGCCGTTAGCTTCTGAATGCAGATTGTGCTGAAGAATACTGCTTTTTGAGGTGGATTTTATGGGCAGATAAATCTGTTTTTACAGGGGAAGGCATTTCTACCTATCCATGTATATCGTTGGTTTAGCTTTCAAATAATGTGGAGGAGCACCTTGGTGTTCGAAAATCATATTTTGCCGAACTTCACGTGGAATATCGTAATGAAGTTGTGCTTGGATATTTTGTAACAAATCTTAGTAATCTCATCATTCAATCTGTTGGGCAAACTATGATTTTTCAACTCTATTCAACCACAATACAAAGATGAATAAACTAACGGTACTTCACATGGAATGGTAGAAATGCCTTCTCCTGTAAAAACAGACTCAACTGCCCATAAAATTCACCTCAAAACATAGGATTCTTCAACACAATCTGCTTTCAGAAGGTAACAGCTATGTTCAAAAATTGAGGTCTATGTTCATTATCATTGGATTGTAAACATTACATTGAAAATCTAATAAAATAAATCCTAAATAATAATAATAAATAGATAAATGTATTAACATTAGATCCTCTGATCTGGTGTCACTTTATTGACAGTTTTCCTTTATTTTCTATTAAACAATAATTTTTTTCTTTACTTTTTATTCCAATGAAGAGTTTATTATGTTTAAAATGCACATTTTCATTAAGGGATTGTCATAATGTTTTATTTACACCAGTAACTGATTTGTTTGCCAAATGAGAACACTATGTTTTTTCGGTTTCAAAAGTGAATTTCTCAATGAAATTGAAACAAAATCATTACGTTTAACATATCAATCAAAAGCTGATTAAATTTTCTAGTTTTTGTGAGATTTGACGTTTTGTGGATAGCTTTTTGGAAAAACGGTGAGCGTTGAAGTATTATAAGACATTGTCACTTGCCCGAATAAGGTGAAGATCAAGCTGTTCTTTAGTTACCAAGTTTGTAAAATTCAAGGTTACAGGTACTCAGCTATTATGGAAAATTTAATGCTAAATCCGAAAATTTGGTCATAATTTGAAAAATATTTAAACAAAATGGCGATATTACAGCTTTTATGGAAAAAAACGTGGTTTCCTCAAAAAAGTCTTTGATTTATCGTATATCTGCAACCAATTGGAATAGAAAGGTGAGGTCTGCGGCATTTTGCTACATTTTTGATCAAGTTTCAACCAAATTTTTTTTTTTTTTACTAATTGACTTTAAATCTTATGGGGTTCTGTCAATATTCTTGAGGAAATTATGACTGGAATTATTATATAACTTTAGTGCATACTGTTTATATTTCATAAATTACAATGTAAAAACAATACATAATAAACTTTTAAAATTTACCTTTTATTTAAATTAAATTTTAAAGTCCATTAATTTTTAATTTTTCAATTCTTTGTCTTCATCCACAGTATCAGTCACTTTTTCTTCTTCTAATTCCATTTGTTCTTCAGTTCCAGTGTTTTTTTCATCTTCACAATCATTTCTATCAATAGCCTCAATGTCTGAATCTTTTTCAGAACATTTTTGTTCTTCTTCTTCAAACTTTTTCATACGTTCTTCATGTTTTTTATTTTCTTCTTCAGCAATTTTATCTATTTTTTCAGATATAGTATTTAAAAACAAATCAACATTTTTATTATGAGCTTCCATCATTTGTTCAAAATTCATTTTGTTTTCTGTTTCAATTTCCTTAATATCATTTGACTTTAACATTACTATTTATTTATTATTTTTACACAATCATCTACCAAATTTTAACCATTTTCCAATTAATTAATTAAGTGTTATTAAGTGTGTTTCAATGAATTAAGTGTTATTATTAAAATTTTTTCTTATTTTATATAAATGTTTTAAACAATAGATCATAAATAATTCATCTGTATTTCAGCCTATTTTCATGGTCATTCAATTTTTTTTTGTAATAATTTTCATAAAAATCTAATAGATTAGTAGTAACTTATAGTTATTATTATATTAAAATAATTTGACTGTATTTTATAAATGTTTGAAAAGGTACTCATTATTAATTAGATTGTGTTTCAGTCTTTTACCTATGTTATCAAATTAATTTGAATATTTTTCATTAAAAAAATAATGGTTATTAGTTTAATATAGAATTATTTCATATTATAGTAAACATTTGGTTACTATATATAAAATTTAGATAATAAGGATTTGTTTAGTGTTTAGGATTAGTAATTGTTTTTGTTATATTATCATTATTTAGGTACTATGATATTTAATTTACATTGTTATTTCATTAGATTTAGAAATATAATAAAAATTGTATTAGTAAGATAGAACAAGTAGAAAAAATGTCTACGCAAAAGCTCAAAATTTTTTTTAATTGGAAAGAGCCCGAATGTTGTGATTTTTTAAAACTGAAAATTGTATAGATTAAGGAAGACAGAAATTGAAATAAGGTCATATCAGGTAGCAACTCTACTGACCCTTCGTTCCTAATCCTTGAAGCAGGTATAGGAAAGACAGAAGTCAGTTAACTTTGGGCCTTGGAGCAGCTTGGTGTCTCCAGGCAGAGAAGTGTTGGTTAGAAGAATGGACTGGACAGTGATAGTGAAATTTTAGTGGTTCTCTCAGTAATGGACTTTAGAATTTAAATAAAAGAAAGGTAAAATTAAATATTGTTTTCACATTGTAATTTATAATAAATATAAAAAGTATGAATAAAACCATGTTAAATGTTTCCAATCATAATTCAAAAGAATATTGACAGAACCCCATAATGAGTTAAAGTCAATTAATTATTGATATATAATTTTATTAAAAATTTATGATTAAAGAAAATCATAACAATACATAATATGTACACATAAATATACAAATATGATACTCTTTGATTTCATTAACTGTAAGTAAATTATTAATCAACGTCCCTTATCTATGGCCTTTAATACAGCCCTCCATGTAACCATAAACAGAGCTGAGTTGGATAAAGGTGAAACAATATTTAATAAAACTACACAGCTTCTTGATTATGCGGATGATGTGGCTATTTTTGGAAGGTCGCTAAGATCAATAAAAGAAGCTGTCATAAAGCTTGAGAATGAAGCGAGTCGAATAGGGCTAAAAATAAATGATAAGAAGACCAAGATAATGGTCCTCAGAAAGAAGAAACAAGCTCACTCCCAAAAATATTACATAATAGGAAATAACTGGCTTGAAGTGTTGAACAGCTTTCAGTACCTTGGATCCATAATAAATGATCGACTGGATGAGGTGGAAGAAGTAAAGAAAAGGACTGTGATGGGAAATAGAGCATACTTTGGCTTTTCTAAGATTCTGAGGAGTCGACTGACCAGTAATGCCACGAAGTTCAGGATGTATAAAATACTGATTAAACCTGTGGTAACCTATTCCAGCGAAACCTGGACCATGAAATAAAGACAAGCGATCTACTGGATCGGTTTGAGAGGAGAATACTTAGGAATATTCTGGGACCTGTACGCCAAAATGGAATATGGCGCAGAAGGACTAATAAGGACCTGTACAGCAAATACAAAGACTTTAATATCTCAACCAGCATCAGAATCCTGAGATTGAAATGGTTTGGTCACCTAAGGAGAATGGAGGACAATAGGATACCAAGGAAAATCTATGAAGACACACAAGGTGGAAAAAGAAGTAGGGGGAGACCCTAGGGCCACTGAAGAGACTGTGTACTCCAAGACACACGGCAAATGAGAATGGATGGGTTGTATGCAATGGACAGAGAGAAATAGAAGGCAGAAGTTGAAAAAGCCAGGGGCATAGCGGCCCTAGAAGAAGAAGAAGAAGATCTATGTCCTTTAGAATCTTTGCCAAGGGTTATTAATCAGTTTCAGTTATGTATTGTAAAGAGATGCTTGTGTTGAATAGGAAAAATTATAAATAACCCTAATAAGAGATGATTCAGATATAAATGTTACACCTAAATGAAAGTTCAAGATTGGACAAAGGGCTCAGCTTATTTTGAGAAGTTGGGCTGGAAAAATAAAATTTGGAAGTCAAAAGATTAGAATTTCTTAAATCTCTAATATTTTAGGATATTATTAAATGGGGTTTAAAATATTTTCGATTGTTGCTAGTTATTGTTTAAACTACAGAACACCATTGATAGTTCATAATAATCAAAAGAGGTTATAGAAATGCTAAAGCATCCAACCTTGTAGAATGAATAAAAGAAGTTATGCTTGGGGATAGAGGGTTAATATAAATACTTTAAGTTCTTATATATCCGTGACTATTGTGTTCAATTTCAGATTTTTTAATCACACCTATTCATACCTATTCACATATTCAAAAAAGTCATTTACTTTTTACAGACATAATAAGAATACGTTAGACATAATTAATCTCACAATTTATGAAATTAAATCTTTCAGTTTTAAATTACTGTAAACTCTCAATATTTATGTTATAAAAAATCATGATATTTATTTAAATGTATTAACATTTTCATAAGGTATAGTTGACTGTGAGGTATAGGAGATGTAGTTGGGGTAGTAGGTACTCAGGGTTTTTATTTTAATTGTGAGCTGAAGTTTCAGTCATTTAGCTTGTGTCAGAAAGTACATGTCAGGAGGTGGGCAGGGAATAGTTTCCTTTTGAACTAGTTCAAAATGAACTAGTTCAATGAACTAGTTCAAATGAACTACTTAGTTCATTTTTCAAAAGAACTATATAAATACTGAACTAAGAGAGGAATTGAAATGGTATATGAATGATATTTATTTTATTTCATATTTATGTTAATTTTTTTCTATATCATATTAAATCATCGTAATATTCCCTGATTTCCAGCAATCTGATTAACTTGAAAATTTGCACATGTTTCAAGGACCTATGACAATACAGGTTTAAATTATCCCCAAAATGGGGGCCAGTCTTGCAAAAGCTGGATCAGTAGGTTTTATGTTTTTATATGGACCAGATGGGTTCTCAGCAGATCAAAATAAAATTGTTTTTATTTTAATTGTTGTAAAAACTACCTAGTTCACTTAGTTCATTTAGCTACCTAGTTCGTTTAGTTCAGTAGTTCCTTAGCTGAGTGGTGGGGTAAATGAACTATAGTTTTCAACTAAATTGTAGAAAATATATGAAATTATTATTTTATATATTTTCTACAATTTATTCATACCTTTTCGCTTGTTTTCTTTTCTTCTAGTCCTTATGAAGACTTGCAATGCAAGTCGAAATGTTGACTTTAACAATTAAAATAAAAAAAATTTGTTTTGATCTACTATCTATAACGGCCTACTCCAACTCTACATCTCCTAAATTTACTAACCTTAAAAAAACATAATGAGACATACTGAGAAATTCGTAAAATTTAAAAATGTGCCTGAGTAACACTTCTCACTTTTCCAATATCTTAAAAAAAAATTTTATTTTTAAAAATTATTATACTTTCAATAGAAATAATACGCATTCAGTGTATAAAATAAGTCAGTATGTCTACTTGTACCTCCTTGGACTATATAATAGGAACATTACAAAGAAAGGTTGTTATAAAAATGTTCCTTGTGCGTATTTCTTCTTAATCAGTAATTTCTATGTCTGAATAAATAGCTTTTATATTTTAAGATTGATCTGTAAACTTTTAGCCTATTTTTTGGATAATTTATTATATGGTAAATACATATTACGTCAAATAAATATTTCTCTATTAACTACATGTCATTTATTATGTTATTAATTAATTATCAAAAATAAATTGCTCTTATTTTTTCAACATTTATTAATAACTCTTTGACAAATCATTTAAATAAATAATTATTTATTTATAAATGTACTCTACAAAAATAGCTATTGTGTTAAAATACAAGTTACTACTTCATGATCTCAAATTATACTTTATGATTGAGCATAAACCCTACACACAATGAGTATTGTATGATAAAAAAGACAGAGCAGACTGAGTATAACGAATATTAAAATATATAGGGAACCCTTTTTGCTTTTTAAGATGATCAGAAAACATAATTGTAAGACTAAAAAAAAAATAATAATTTGACTTCCTAAATTTATCTGTGCAATGTAAAAATAAAATGAGAGTTAAAAGATACCTCCAGTAACACATATATTAGCCATTGGGCCACCATTTTCATTCCTTTTCTTTGCAGCTGCATGTGCTGGTTCGTTTTGAGCCTGTCTTTTGTCTCTTCTGTAGTAAACACCAGCAAAAACTAAGGCATTTAGCAGTAACAGTGAACAACCTGTAGAAAAATAAAAATAACAAAAACTAAGAAAAGAGGCAGAAATTATTATTATGTCAGTATTGCATTTTTAACAAAATGTATTTACTCTCTTGGTAACCTTTTAAAAATTATAGATTGACAGGCTGATATTTTGCAAAATCAAGCATCAAGTATCATACCAAAAAAAAAAAAAATAATCACACTTCAACAGCGAATAAGAAATAAGAAAATTAAATAGTTTTTTTTTTTTTGTAAAGCTGGACATAAAACCTCAACATATTTGGTAACATCAATTAATAAATCATAGCATTTTAACTTCTTGTTAAGAAATGGCAACAAGTAGCTAATCTTTATAGTGCAGTAGGTTGTAAGCTGAAGTTTTAGGCAACTTTGTAGTTTATCAGGGGAAAATAAATAAATATTAGTTATCCAAAACAAAACAGAAAATAATAATAGTTTATTCTCTTGTTAAGCTCGCTATTAAAAATAAAAGGCATCATTTTCAGTTGTTTAAATCTGTTTCAGAGAAGACAATTTGAAGACACTATCCAATATTGAAAGCATTCTTAATGAGACCTACTTGAGCTTCGAATTAAAAAACAAAACAAATCTATCATACTTGTATAACAACTGAGTTTTTTAAGACCAGCTCTGATACAATTCTTCCATTTTCATCTGAGCATAACTCTCAAATGTTTACCCAATGTCTTGAAACTGTCCTTTTTTTTATTTGTTCATTATTAAATCTAACAATTTTACATGCCCATTTTGCTGTTACCTGATCTTTACTCACAGGATAAACATCCTATTCTAAATCCTTTTTAGGTTCAAATATTCTACACACTACTTCTTTTTATTTTTTTTTTAATTAGGCATTATTCTCTTAATGTAAGCAACAACACTTCATAAAGAACTGTAGTTAGGATGATAGTCTTGTAATTACTAACTTTCACATTTCTGATTATTTGGTGCAAACTGGTTAGTTTTACATCCAAGAAATAACCAACGTTTCTGATTTGTTTCTGAGATATTGACCAAAATATCTCGTCATCATTTAAATAAAGACAAATAAATGAATTTAGATTAGTTTCATTTAATGAAGTTGAACTGAAACAGAAATTATAGGGGAAAAGAATAAAAAATAAGTAATACACTTAAAAATCTGAAGCCCAAACATAAAACACAGTGATAAAGTAATTGAATTATCTATCAATAAATAACTATTTCATTAACTGTCATTCAAATATCTCTTCGGTAACCAGGTGTTGAAACTTGCACTTGAATCTTGCAGATTCAAATAAAGTTAAATTTTACATTTATGTGACTTACCTATTGCAATAATTGCACTAAGAGCAGTCGAGTAGGCAGTAAAACCATCTTCTTGTTCATGGTTCCCTCTTTCACTTGAAGATGGAGCAACCACAACTAAAGGAGGTTGAGCTAAACTTGAATTATGATCTGCTAGGACTGACGGGTAGATGTCAAAACCAACACTAGCTGTTGGATCTGGTCCATGCTTTGATGTTGTGATTGGCCCCTAAAATCATGATAATAAATCTATGTAGATTAAGGTAAAGAATGTCAAATTGCTCATATTTTGCAACACAATAAAAGTTTGTTATTTTTAGTGGGGCTAATTTTTTCTAATAATCTATAGTTCAATAAAAATGTTTTTGTTTTCTTTTACATAATTTAATTTTTTTTTTGTTATTTAATTTTTATTTTTTTGTCATAAACAGATAAATCTTAGTAATAATATCTATAAATAAGAAAATACATAATTTGGGTGGAATTTCAAGTAGAAGAAACAAATTATTTATTGAAATTGGTATAAAAGCAAATTATTATGCCATTTAATCCACAAGTTAAAATATAAATATATATCTCAAAACCAATGTATCCTTTAAAATAGAAAAGCAGTTACTAATTTAAACATAAATTTAATAAGAGTGCAAAAAATTTTCAGTTAATTAAAAGATATTTAACAGACATTTGGATCATAATACATAATAGTATCAACTCAGAAAATAAGATTTTCTATATAACTGTTTATTTAAACCTTACAAATTAAATGTACTAATGAAACTAATTTTTTTAGTGATAATGGGCCAGCCAATGTCTGATTCATTCATTATTAAAATACTCTAAATAAATTTTCTCAATGAAATGGCCATGCCAAGAGTCTGCATTTTATCAATTTTCCTAGATAGATCTTCAAATTCAGATTAATTAAATTTTATTTATTTGTTTATTCTTTTTTAGACTACACTCACATGGAGCACTTAAATGATTCCATACACACTAAAGTCTTTACAATAATAGTTGTGATGTTTTCTCAACCTCCTATTCTCTTCCCAGAACTTCTTCATTATTTCCGACCTAGCTGCCCTCTCCTCATCCGCAATGGTATATTGTTTTCGTTTGACTGTTTCAGTCTTGTGTCTCTACTTCTCAGAATCCTCTCCTCTATTCTCTCTACAATTTGTTTCATTGTTATATTCAGATCTAAATCATTCCAGACCTCAATGTACTGGTAGTCTTGATATGTGGCCGAAAAAGGCAATTCTCATTTTATTATTTTATTTAATAATAATTGTTGTTGTTTTTTTTAAATTATATACATTTCTTAATCATAGAAACAATAAAACAATGTTGTTTAAATTAATTTTTTGGAAAACAATTTTTAGAATCAATTCAATGGAAAATATTTAGTATGCCTTTTAAAAAATATACACCCAAAAAATATATCACTTGTAAATAAATATATAAATATATCAGTGCATAAATATATTTTTTTTTTTTTTATTAAGTATATCTGATTATCTAATCCTACATATTTTTTTTCTTCATATTATGGAAGATAACTATGTTGTTGCTTAGTATTCATCATTTAGTAAAGCTCAAATTTATGCATCTGTAAATTTTATTTACTTGGTGTGTTGTCATTTTACCAGATAGAGTAAACCAAAACTTGTTTATGCCCAAGTGCTTAGGTAAATTTTGAGGCATTATTTTGAACATTCATGAAATGAACTTTAAGAAATGTACATTTTGGATGTTTGATATTATTTTATTTAAAAAAAAAAAATAAATAAATAGTGGTCTCTGTTACCTTAATCGTTATGGTAAATATAAACTAGCAGGCATACAATGAATGACTCATGAACTTAGGTATTATATTTTTAATAAAATCCTAGGTATAGTTGAGATTTAATGTAATTGCTAATATCTGAACTTGTCTTTGAACGTAACAGTAAATTTTTTTGTTTAAATACATAATATGATAGTACTAATACAATTGTATTTGGTGTCATAAAGTTCCTACAAATCTGATTGAGTTACTAACCATAACATTGGGGTTAAAAATATAAATGCACCAGTAAATTGAAAACCAGTACTTAATACCAAAGAAAACAAAAATTGTATAGTTCCAATAAATATTCTGAAAACTCTATGGAATGTTATTTTAGGTTTAGCTTACTCAGGAAGTGTCAATGGAAGTAAAGTCCCTATTATTTAGTAAAGAATTACAGACTTTATTTTATCTAGAAAATTGTAATTATCAGATAGAATACTTTACCTGACCCTTCACTTCATCGTGTAACAAGTGATGAGAAGGAGGAACATCATCACCGCCAGGTTTGTGCAAGTCTGGAACTAAATTCAGCCAGAAGGACAACCTGTGTGCCCTGTAGTGATTTTTTAACTTTGGCTTCAAATCTAGAAAAATAATATAAAATTTATTGACTCAATAAGTAATAGTTAAACAGTACAAATTTTCTGAAAGAATAATCTTCCTAAATGAGATTTTCTCTCATATGTCTGGATAAAAATATTGCTTTAATCGCTACACTAAGGCTGAAAAGTAAAGCCCTCATAAAGTTGTTTAAGACTAAAGGCTTAAAGATGTAGATTATATGTAAAGGAAGGAAATGTCTGAAATTCCAATTAATATAGGATTCTACATTGGATAATTTTCAGAAAGGAAATACATATGTGAGTGAAAATTTCGCATGCAAATACTTGTTTCTTGTCAATTTCAGTAGACTAGAAGTCATATAGTTATTAAAAAAAAAAAAAAAATTAATAAAATATAAAGTAATACAATAACAATTTGATAATTATTAAATATTACTCAAAACTTCATTTAAACTTTAAAATGGTCTAATTCTCTTTAGCCATTTATTATCATGCATTAGAAAATTGAACTGGGATAATTTTGAGGAGTCAAACATTGCAGTTTGTTTGTTTATTTCGTTTAATGTCACTTTATGCTGCTGTGGCTAATCGGAGGATGCTACGGTGGGAGTCCTAAATTTTGCCTATCCAGGTATAATTAGGATAGGGATCTTTAACGAGTACCTGACATCGCACAGGCTCGGGACCTCCATTTTAGGTCCCTTCCATAGGACAGTATAGCTAAGGATTTTTTACTCCCTTTAAAAAATCCTAAGGTCATCTCCTGCGATCTTGGGTTTAGTGGGTTGCTATGCTAACCACTACGCCACAGATGACCCCCAAACATTGCAGTTATTCATTGCTCACCAAACCTGAATGGTGGTTGAATGCCTTCAGTCTTTCCACTACCATGTTTTGATTTTATAACTTCAAATAACTAAATGATGATTATAAAACTGAACCTTTGCATGTGACTATATCAATTTAGATAAAAGTCAGTCTCCATATAATTATAGTTTTGAATTATCAGATTATCATATTTTTAATGGCCTTAAATATATTTTCCTAACAATATGAATATTAATTCAGAACATTTGTTATCTTGTTATGATTATTTACTTTTCATTCATTATTAAAAGTTTAGCATGCTATGCTTTGACAGAACCACTCCCTTTACACTAGGGTATTAACATAAAGGTTCATTCCATTAGAAGTATAAATAATTATGCAGAGAGTCTACTAGATGAATCTACGATTATTTTGCTCTTTTTAAATTTATAGGCCAAAACTAATACTTCTAAATAAATATTTATGAATAACTATTGAAGAACTTACCTAAACTTAAATATTTTTTGAGAACTCTTTCATATGGAGCCCATTCAATATTTTTGAACCTGCTCCTTTCCTGGCGTAAAACATGGCTGACGTCAGACTCCTGAGGTTCATTGGGATTCCTAACAAATAAAAATAGAAACTGCTTTAATTTAGCCTTAAACTTTAACTTGTAAGAGATATTTTAGAAAATTCTAAACTTTTTTAGCAACATTTTATTTTAAATTTACCTTTTTACTAGATAAACGTTCAAATCTTTTAATTAATTACAAAAGCTCATTTACATGGCAGTAATTAGACCTATTTGAACAAATTGAGTTGAACTTTGGAGCTCAACTAGACCTTATTCTTTTTAGATCCAATCCTTACAATCCAAACGTTTCAAAAAATATTCAATGCTTATTGTAACAGATAAACTTAACTATAAAGATCCTAATGTTCCATATGTTGCAGTTTAGACTGAACAAGATACCTATCTTTTCATTGTAAAATTCATAATCTATCAAATCCATTAATCTCTCAACTTGCTACCCATTGTATTCCAGATCATCCTCTGAGAGGTCTAAAGAAAAAAGATGACTTCAGGACCTTCTAATATGGAACTTTTATTGAAGTGCTACTAATTGGTATCTGCATCACAAGTTGTAATAATTTTTTGATGCATTAACTGGATGTGTATATTCTATACAGCTGTAAATATCAATAAATATATTTTTAAAAAAAATAACTTTTACATTCTTAGTTCTCACACTTAATGGTAAAGCTTCAATACATCAATAATCACTAACTTGTAACAATAACAAATGACAATAGATGGAGCCAAGTAAACAGAATATAATATAAATGTTTATCTAGCAGTAGGCACTAGGAAACACAACAACTAGAACCTAGGCCTCCTTCACGATCTCTATTCCTGTCCTTAGCTCCTCTCCACCAATTTCTCATGCTAAGGGTCCTTAGGTCCACTTCAACGTCATCCCTCCAGTGCAATCATGGCCTTTTTCTTTCTCTCTTCCTATTCCTCCTCTGGGGTGTCCACTCCACTATATTTTATAGGATTCTAAGGGATTCCATCTTCCGAAAATGAGCAAGCCATCTGATTTTGCCTGGCATTGTATATCTACTAAATCCAGAGTTCTATTGAGTTCAATTAACTCTTGGTTACTCCCTCTTCTTCATACTTCTCCATACTTAGTGAGCCCATAATTTTCTTGTTCATCAATTTACAATGCTTTCATTCTTTGCTGTATACTATACCAGTAATCATACAAGTGTCTGTAATAGCTCTATTTTAAGCTTCATCGGTAAGCTTTCATAATTTCATGATTTTCTAATGGCCCTGTTGCACTTTTTTCCTAATTTCTTTATATGGTAACTAATTAAATTACAAATATCACAAAAATGCATTTATTTTATTTTAATTTTAACTATAAATATATGTTAACTTACAAGTTAAATACAAATAAATAACATAATATAATAATTCTTAAACATAACAAAGAAAATTAAGGGTATTGTGTGATCAATAACAGAAATATAAATAAATATCTTATCATGTTATTTTGGATGCTGTTCTCCATTTATTGCTGTTATTTTATTTTTTTTGTACAATCCTATTTTGTTTTTTTCAGACGAAAATATATCGTTTCTTTATTCAATACAATATTTTAAAAAGAATTTAAAGATATGAAGAGTCTTATTCATGGAAAATGTAGTTCGTTAACCTATTTTTGCTAGCCATAATATAGTGCCATTTCAATAGTAGATTTTTTATGCTATAAGTTTTAAAAAGGTTGTATTTCTCATAATTTTTGGCGGATTTAATCATAAGGCCGTTATTATTAAAAATATTTTCAAGTAGTCCTTCCCAGACATTCTAATCTGAATAATGGTTTTCCGTTTCATTATGATAAAATTAAATTAATAGTTAATTTTTATTATATTATTTTATACTAATGAACCTTATTTCATTACCTAATTATCACATTATACTTAATTCCACCTATAGACGGTAATAAAAGAAAAAAGAAAGTGGAATATTAAAGCCACTACTGAGCTGTATTAAGTTTATTATTATTTCTCTTGTCATTTTAATATCATTTAGGAATTAGAAATAATAAAAATATAGTGTTCAACATAAAATAAAATAATAAGAATAAAAAAATAAATAAAACTCAAGTGTTCTAATATTTTCAAGAATATTTTATAAGGTTAAGAGACATTTACAAAAAAAAAAAAAAATAGACTTCATTATTTCATAATTACTTTCCCTATGAAATTTATGTATGTTATAAATAAATAAATTTCTGATAATTTACCCTGTCCTAGCAAAATTGCTCCAATACATCATTGTTGCCTCAGACAGCAAAATTTCAGCTTTTGTATAATTCCTTGCGAAGTGGGACATTCCTCCAACGAGTGGTGCTCCGAACACATATGCAAGCTCTTCACCATGGACACATCCTTGTCTCTGAAAAACAAAATAAAATGTATGAACTACAAAAATTAAATTAAAAAATAGTTTCTGACATGATCTTACTCGAAAATGACTAATTTAAATTTCCAGAACAGAATATTTTAGACTGTTTTTTAATAAAAGAGAACTTGATATATATATATATATATATATATATATATATATATATATATATATATATATATATATATATATATATATATATATATATATATATATATATATATATATATATATATATATATATATATATATATATATATATATATATATATATATATATATATATATATATATAGGCGAAAGGTTAGTTTTGGATGATAAATATTTTATGGTATTTGACTATTTTTAAATTGTTAACAAAATAAAATGTGCAGGAATATATAATGAATTATAATCCAATAATTGTTTCAAATATCCTAAATCAACAATAAATCAAGTAATAAATAAATAAAAAACTGAATCACTAGTAATCAATTGAGAGTATGAAACTGAGTTACCAATGTAGCTATTGCAATACCTAAAATATACTCTCTATGAAATAAAGATTATGTGGATATTATTCAGATATAATATTTCATTTTATTCTATTTATAAAAACAATTATATAATAAATTAAATTAATAATTTTAATAATAACAATCTGTAATTTAAAAGTAATGCTTAATTATTATTAAATACTGACAAATTGCCAATACCTTCGGGTTTGTTGGGATTTTATTTAATTTCAACTCTCTAAATAAAATATACAATAACAATAAATAGATTAAAATTACTTCAATTCACTAGAAATCACAAATAAATAATGAGGATGTTACTAAGACACCACCTGTACCCCTACAAGTGTCGTACTTGGTTGAGCTTACAGTAAAGACGAAATAGCTGTTTGAATAAAAAACAATAAAGTGAATCACTGCCAGCTAAGAAGCATCACTAAACTCTACTCTTTGCACACTCCAATTCAACTCGTGTTTGTTTTTGACTCTTCTCTTTTCACTCCTATATGAGTTCAGCCTTACTGAAACCCATCTTGAAACACAAATGTATGGCTACGCCAAAAAGACTGGCATATTAAAATAATTTCAGTCACTGGTTATTCATATGATTTTTTTGTTCCTGCATACATCAAAAAAACATACCACACCAAGATCTCAACATTCTAACATAGATATTTCACATACAAAATTTATGACGTTTCCGAGGCGAAGTTTACTATGTAAGTTCCTTACAGCTGTTGATTAAGGTATAAAGGATATTGTATTTATATTATATTGCACTTCTTGTCACTGCTTCAGTTCATGCTAAATACCTATTTCAGAATTCACTTGAAGCTGTTCATTCTGGTACATCTTCCAGCCATCTCTCCTTTGGCCACCCTTTTTTTTTGCCTTTCTCAGAGTAATAATCAAAATCATTTTCGGCAATCTTTCCTCAAATATATACTCTTTAGATGGTACATTCCAGTTATGAAACTTTGGTTCTATCATAGGAGCATATTTTTTTCAGATATCTGTTTCCATGATAAAATTTGTTTTCTTCTTTTTCACTCAAGGTTCACGTTTTTGTAGCATAAGCTCTGTAAAAAGGAATGTAAATATCTTTTTTATTTAATTTTTATTATGAAGACTATATTGTTTATTCCATAAGACCATTGTCCATTATATTCCTCTATGATCCTCTGGTATAATATGGGTTAGCCATATTAAATAAATTTTTGGTTTTTTAGTTACCTTCAATCATCCAGACAGGGGTTCCACCCTTCCCTTTAATACCACCTACTCCATCTTTAACATGCTCATTTCTAGGCCCTATCCTGAATTTTTAGTTTTTAATTTATTATTTGTTTATTTATTTTTTTATAAATAAATAAACATATCTGCTGGTCAGAGCAATAGATTCAATAAAAAGCAAAGTCCCTCTTCATGGAAAAGATGGGTATCTGGTTTGGGATAAATCTGCAACATATGGGACATTTCGATCGTTATAGATAAGTTTATTTGTGACATAGTAAGGATTTTTCGAAGGATTTGGATTGTAAGGAGTGGTTACGAAAAGAATTGGAAGGTTAAATGGAAATCCAGCGCTTAAATCCTTATGTTCAGATAGGTCTTATTATTGCTATGAAAATGAGTCTCTTTTAATTAATTGGAAGGTTTGTTTATTGTTTATTTCGTTTAACGTCACTTTATGCTGCTATGGCTAATCGGACGATGCTACGGTGAGAGTCCTAAATGACCCCATTAATTGGAAGGTTTCAACGTGTATCTAGTAAATGTGGCAGAAATAGAAAACGATGGGCATTTTTTTGTCGTTTTAGTCTGGTATGTCTATGCTAAATATGAATTTTTCGATAACATATTATAAGTGTCGCTTGTGAAATTTTATCATTAGGTACATATTTTGATAAAAAAAAATATATATATTTTAAAAAAAATAATTTACGACAAACGTCTTACTTGGAATCCACATACAAGACTAGAAGAACTGCTCGTCGTTACAGACTACTTCAACATTTACTAGGCAAACGTTTAAAGTTCCCAATTAATTACAAAAGGCTCATTTACATTACTGTGATTAGACCTATTTGGACGTACGGAGTTGAGCTTTGGGGCTCTACTAAACCATCCAATTCATCTCGTATCCTATTCTTACGATCCAAAATCCTTCGAAAAATCCTCAATGCTTCTTACTTTGTCAATAATAAATTTATCCACAAAGATCTTAATGTTCCATATGTTGCTGATTTGGCTCAAACCGGATACCTATCCTTTCATAGTAAGCTTCATAACCACTCAAATCCACTAGTTTCTCAACTTGCTTTCCACTCCATTCCCGATAATCCTCCGAGACATCTGAAAAGAAGATGGCCAAGAGATCTTCTAGTGTAGAATTTTTATTGAAGTGATAAAAAAAATAAAAAAATAAAAATATTTTACGTATTGTTAAATACAAAGAATATTATATTATTTTTTAAAAATATTTTTAAATAATAAAATATTAAATTATAAAATTATATTAAATTTTGTAGTATTTATAATTCTTAAACATCATTAAAATATTTGTTATTATATTTCGTATTTAATTTTTACATGGATATGGTGTCTATAATTTTTGTTTGGAGCATTTTTCTTACCCTCAAAAATGTAAAATTTATTAACATAACATAAAATTTAGAAAAAAAAAAAAAATAATAGGAGAAAATGAAACAGATCTCTCCTTTTCCTGCTATTACCGAAGGGGTATGAGAGATTCAAGTAATCTCCAAGCTTTTGTATAGTTCTGTTTGCCAACTATCTATCGCCCGGTTGAAGAGAACAATATCACGTTTGTTCAATATTTAGCTAGCCGTTGAAGTAGGCAAACGAGAAGAGCTAGTGTAATTGTAGAAGAGGCTAAGATAAATGAGGAGGTGAGATCTATATGTTATATCTAAGTCATTCTAAGGAAGCTCTAATGAAACTTCTATTCAACGGCCACCTTTTGACAAATGGCTCTCTCATCTGTGCCTCTTAAACATCTCCGTCTATATTTCATGCTCTTCTGTATCTCCCCCTTTCCTCGTGTCGTCTTTTGTTCCCCTATTTGTCCTAGCACTTTATCGTTAACGGTAAAAACAGAAATCTTTGTGTAAGGAGTGCTTTGATAAAGAAGACAGGTAAAAGGTTTACCGATTATTTTGTCCATATGATTTAATGAGAAAACTGAAATTGCTTAAATTTTAAAATCTTAAATTTACAGAAATTGTAGTCTTATCTACCTGTTTTAAGAAAATAAAAAAAAAACAAATTATTCTAGAAAATAAAATTGTTTTAGTTTGAAAAAAAAATATCGCACTGAACTGATATTTCGTTGTAATTCAAGTAATATGACTTTGTTTCTGAGCGAAATGCACAGGAATTTGTTTTTATTCACTTAAAACATATGTATAAGAACCACAATTTTTGTAAGTTCCAGATTTTTATCTCCTTGCCAAATCAGAGCTACTAAAAGACGAATTGTACAATTAAAAAAAAAAAAAAATATGGTTTTAAAAATTCATAAATATGTGAGGGTTTTCGTAATACAATTAATATTATTTGAGGTTATACTACTAACATATATTAGCAAATAAAAATATGTTTTAGATTGGTATTTCTGCTTAAAAAAATTTTAAAAAGCGAAATTTCGATTGATTTTACATTTAATTTCTACTTTGATTTTTTTTTTTTATAAGGAATAAAGAATTATAGATGAATAAACTATTTAATCTTTATTTTTCACTGAAAAATCACAAATTTTGTTGTTTTTTTTTTAACCTTTTAAGACAAATACTTTCAAATTTATTAGTGTTCTTAGTTATATTAGTTGTATAAAGAAAACAAAAACGGCCACCGTAAAAAAATTGTTTGAGTTGAAATTAAAAAAAAAAAAATTAATTGTTTTTAAATGTTATATAATTATATCTACTATATATTTGTCAAATACCACTCACTCATTTAACACAAAATCTCAGAAACCAACGAACGGATTGGAATGAAATTCGATATGTAGTTTCCTCTAGGGCCCTAGGTCGCTAAGAAAGGAATTTTAAAAAATCGGCCTGGATCGCGGCTAATTCGCGAAAAAAATGCGATTACAATTTTTATTGGGGTGAATAATAATAATAGATTAATAGCCATATGGTATTTGGAGATAAGCTAAGTTAAAAAATAGGTTAGATGTTTAAACCGCACACTTTTACCACAAATTAAGTTCCTTTTAGTTGTAAACAAACAAAAATACGATCGATGTCGAAACCTTATAATATTGGTACTTTCTGTGAACTGTGGTGGTGGCTGCAGAGGTGGGCTCTTACAAGTTTGAGTTGTTTCGTGACGAAAAGCTATTAAAAAACTTATGTTAAAGAGGAGTTTAAAAGACTTATGTTCTCTGGTGATGACATGTAAGGCCAGTTCGATGTAGGGACAAAAAACTGATAAGAATCAGTGGGTTCTATCAAGTGTATGATTCTCTTCATTATCGTCTCATGTTTTACCATGGGTACAGTATTAACATCCCTCAGCGTGACTCAAACACTAATACACCACTTTAGAAAACCGTGTCTGAAGCTGATTTTTACGCCTAAATGTTATGAGGTGAAGAACCTTATTACTTTAACTTCGTAATCTGCTCAACCAATTTATGCTTGATATGTAAGCAAAAATAGAAACAGAAAGACTAAACTTTATTTGAAAAAAATCAAAAAAGGTGAGAAGTTGAGACTATATTCACTTAAACTATGTCATAAGAAAAGCTGATGGTCTGGTATCAGAGCTGGGTAAGATGGTAGTGCTGCCTCGAAGCTTCACTGGAGGACTATCAAAATAAGATAAAATTAACTTTTGCAAATTGTCAAATTTGCTTATTGAAATTATTCTAAGAATGGAATTCTTTAGGTTTATTTAAGTAATAATTATTATCAATGTTAACCTTAACTTTTACTAATTTAAGTTGTCCTTCATCCTAATGATATTAAACCGTAGCGGAGCAGGGTCCTTTCAGCTAGTATTATATATAACTGTTACGATAACTTGTAAAGTTTCATAATTTTTAAAAAGAGTCAAGCCACAATTTTCTTTTCTTTTTTTTTTTGATCTCTTTAAATTGAACCCTCTTAGTCAGCAAATCGATCTTCACTGACCACCTCAAGGTAAATGAAAGTTAAAAAAGCTTTAAACTTGTGTACTTCTTTATTTGAACGCTATTGTATCACGTATGATCTCACAAAAATCGTTTGAGCTTGGTTATGAGACTATGTCTATATTATCATATAGTCAAAGATAAAGAAGCGGAAATACAATGCCGAATGATTGAGTCTGATAAAGCATTTATTGCTTTAAGAAGTTTCACTGTAGTAAAGTATTAACCCGAGGCACAAAATCATTCTGTACAAATCTACGATCCGACTTATGAAAACATGTGCTGATTTACGCCTGGGCAATGTGAACCTTCAACAACATCTCAGCAGAAAAAAATGGACCGTTTTGAGAGGAAGATCTTACGACGGACTATGAATGCAAACTGTGGAGATAGGGCGTACCGTCTGAAAAGGAAAGAGATCTAAGACCTATACGACGACCATCGAGGTTTGTAAGGATTTAGCTACTTCACCTTGAGAAAAGTCGGTTGTGATGTCCAAGGGCAACAACAAGAGTCTGTGGAGCTGCTAATATAGTATGAGAGTATGTCTAAAATATGTTTTTAGATTTTGTTAGTATTAAACCTCCTAACCACAGTGCATAAAGAAATTATTAACTCATTGACAGATTTGTATTTATAGTAATAAAAATCAATAAAAATGCTTTCTAATAATTTTTTTTTGTAGTTTTATTTTAAAAACATAAACCTGCGTCAACTTACAGACAGTCTATTAGACTTTATTAGTCTATTAATTTTAAATGGTTCTACTCATCACTCATTAAGGCACTAAGCATGCGACGAGCAACAGTGAATCAAACCAAATAATGTAGAATATGTTCAGAATTTATTGAAGGTGTTCTTTGATATGTTAGAGAGAGACGTACAAAGGATTACTAGACTTGAGGATAAGGGAAGAACTAGAGGCTAGAGGAGGCGGTATATCAGGGCGAGGTGAGTTATGAAGGAGTGAGTTGGAAGATTTCCTCTCCTGTAACAGACATCAATTCTAAAACTCCTTTCTGTTGGAGTTGAGAGGGGAGGGGAGGGAGGGGACTTTGGCAAAGTAAGAGCTGAAGTTGGTTAAGTCGGCCAATATATCGGCGCCGGGGCTGCCTCGTCCAGATTTGTCTTCGGTACCTCCCCCCTCCACTCCTTTCCTCCCCCACTCCTCCTAAAGTAATTTAATTTTAAACTAAAGATTAGGAGAATACTTTTTTCCTTCATCGGCCCTCGAGCGGGAGAGGGGGGAGGAGGGGGTGAGGCGCAATTTTTTTATTTAGCTCCACTTTAGCCTCCTAACAAAGTTCTCATTCAAAATTACTTTTGTATTCGATTATGCGAAGAGTTTTAACTTTTTAAGGTTGTCATCTCGAGTTTTATTTATTTTTTTTCCCTTTTTACCTTGAGTAAATAGGGGATTAAGGAATTGGCCAACATTTTATATTCTCTTCTAGCGAGTAATTTTAAATTAAAACAGTTAATATTTTATTTATATACTTTTTTTTTTTATTTACTTGTAAACTTTTTTTGTCCTGTATGTTTTACTTAAAAAAATATATAAATCTCTCAATTGATTGTGACATTTTGGAAATATCTGGTTCCCTTATTGAGGACATAATGAAAAATAATAATTTAAAAACTTAAAATAAAGAAATTATACAAAAAATAAAATCTATATTCTAACTCAATTTTAACTAGATTATTTTTATTTTTCATTTATTGATATTTAGTACTGTACAAAATAATATACATCAAGTAAATGTGTTGATAGTGAATACAATTTCATGTAAATAACTTGTGAAGAACTACTCAGTAGTAGCACTTCAATACAAATCTACACTAACAGGTCTCTAGGCCATCTTCTTTTCAGACGACTCGGAGGATTATCGGGAATGGAGTGGGAAGCAAGTTGGGAGACTAGTGGATTGGAGTGGTTATGGAGCTTACTATGGAAGGATAGGTGTCTGGTCTGGGCTAAATCAGCAACATAAGGAACATTAAGATCTTTATGGATAAGTTTATTGGTGACAAAGTAAGGAGTATTAAGGATTTTTCGAAGGATTTTGGATTGTAATGATTGGATGCGAGATAAATTGGATGTTTTCGTGGCACCCATTTAGACAAATTAAAAAAAATGGTTATATTTATTGATGTCCAATGCTTTATACATGATATTACGAGTAATGCTGAAAAATTATCGCACAAACAACAGGACCTACGATTTATAATTGTTAATAATTATTAATTATAAAGTTTTTAAAAATGACTTCTTTTTTTTATAGCTGATTGTTTTATTTTTTAAATTTAATAAATTGGGACTCTCTGCTCTTTATAGCTATGATTTTTTGTAATAATAATAAAATTTGAAAATTTATTCCTGATCCATAACTCATTAGGGTTAGTTTATTGGAACAATTGAGTGCTAGGTGGCGGGAATAACGTTGTGTTGCCATGACATTGGTAGGTAGAAAAATCTATGACAATGAGAAAATGAATTTTAAATGGAGTTTTCTCAAAGACTTCGCCGATTTATTGAAATTAAAAATAAGCATAGTTTTCTAATGTAGGCCGAAAATAAAATTTTAATTAAAAAAACAGTTTCGTCAGACAAGAAATATGAAAATTCAGACAATAAAACCAATAACATGTTTTCATACGTTCTACGGCGGTGTTCAAGTTGTTCGATTTCAATAGGCTCACATAACAATAAAAATTGAAAACTTAACTTAATTTTTAGAAAAAATAAAATAAAAACCAACTTCAAGCCTACATGTACAAAGAGCGTTAAAGGACAATCAAAGAAATTGTCGATACTTACATAATCACTATTTATGTTCAGTTATTTTTGAAGTCGGTGCCAACCAAAACAAAAAGAAATTCGACAAAAGCTGGTAGTTGTAAAGATCTCCCCAATATTTTATTACTGCCTCACCGCTGTCTGATGCCATTCGAAATTTTGTTGCAAAGGCAGGATTAAACAGCTCTTTTTGGCTGGCACCGACTCCAAAGTAAGTGATCGTAATTTGTGAATATGTATTTAACTTTCGATAATTTCGTTTATTGTAGTTTAATGCTGTTTTTTTTCGAAGAAAATAAAAATTTTTTGCTTGAGGTACGCATGATGGTATAGATGGATCAATAGAATTAGGATTGATGAATTAATTTTATTAGAATACTAATTTCGAATGCTAAACCTTTATCTTCAGTTCTAAAACATCCAAAAATTTCAACACATCAGCACTATGTTACTTGGATTACATATACTAAAGTTTTCAAAAATGTAAGGCAAGAAATCAAATATATACTCACCTGAGGAGATTTGGCAGATATCTGGAATATATCCATCATAGAAGAGGGAAAGGGGCAGGTAGGTTAAATTTTTGAGGTTTACCATGGGATTTCCCCTATGTATATATATGACTATATATATATGACTCATTTGATTTTTTTATTGGTTTACCTATTGGAAAAAAAAATAAAATGGGGCTATTGGAAATGTTTATTTGGCCATTTAAACAAAGATGTGGATCGGTTTTAAACGGTTTTTTATTTTTTTTATTTATGAATCATTAAGAATAATAAAATCATTTTAAAACCGATCCAGAATTTTGTTTAAGTTACCAAACAAACATTTCCGATAGCCGCATCTTAAATTTGTTTTCAATAGTTAAACTAATAAAAAATTGAGTTATAGAAGAAATCCCATGGTGAACCCCAAAAATTTAACCTATCTGCCCCCTTTCCTTTTCCATGATAGGTATATTTCAGATATCTGTTAGATCTCTTTAGGTGAGTTCTAATATTTGATTTCTAGTCTTACATTATTGAAAATTTTAGTACATATAAGGGATGTGACACAGTGCTCGTGTGTTGACAATTTTATATGTTTAGAACTGAAGATGAATGTTCAGCAATCTAAACTAGTATTCTAATAAAAATAATTTCAATAGAAGTGGCAATTAATTCATCAATCCTAATTTTATTTTTTAGTTCAAGTTTATACATGTAGGTTAAACCCGGCGTCGCTAGGTGAGCATTTCTAAAAAATAAAGTTCGTCAGAATTTAACTTTCATCGCTGATCCTCCTTACAGCTGAGTTTAGGACATTTGCAAATAATAATATTTTGTTTTTAAGTAAAACGGATGCAGGTGGCCTGGATATTGGGAGATTTATACTGAAAATTGCCATGTCCACACTCCTCAGTATCAGGTTATCTCTCGTGCGGTTTATTTGTGAAATTTCACTGAGCGATTGATTAGTGATTATTTTGGTTCAAAATGAGTCGTGGATCTAACATGCTTGACTTGTTGGCAAAAAAGCCAGTTGAGAAGATAAATTGTAAGTAATTAGCTGATAAATTGTCGTGAATTGTATTTATATTATTTCTCAATAATTTACTGAGAATCTGAAATTTTTATTATTACAGATTTTTATTCGTGGCTGCTCGAGGCAAAACAAAATAGATATGGTATAAGTGTGTCGAAGAAAAAAAAAAAAAAAAAAAAAAAAATTGTAAAAAAGTGTAATGTTCCAATTCACAATAAACATACTCAATATACTGGTAATAATTGTATAGAAATAGAAGAAAATTATCTAGCAGATGAAAAACACATTATCATGTAAATAGTAAAATATTTAATTTTTGTTAGGTTTTTTTGTTGTTTTACAATAAATCTTTGTAGAAATATATTTTTAATCCTTATGCTCCATACTACAATTAATCATAAAATATGATGACACTTATTTACCATTTATAACTACATATTTGATAAGATAAAACTGCATGTTTTATGAAAATATAAGAAGTTAGGGAAATGCTCACCTAGCGACTAACGGTGTACCAGATCGGCTAGCGACCAACGCACATAGGGGTATTTGGCTAATCTAGGCGGCCAAAAGTCGATTTTATAAAATTCACAGATGGTTAATAAAACCAAGCTATTTATAAAGTTAGATAAACAGAGGACATTATGTGACCCTTGTCCCTTCCTTCCCTGCAATACCTAAGTCGTACGATTAGTCATAACTGCCCCAACGCGCCAGACCAACGGATCTCTCTCTGCTTTCTAAGTGTAATCACTTCAATTAAAATGGGTTTTCTTATGTTTAGTGATATTCTTCATAAATAGAGTTATTGATCTTGAAACTGCAGGTGAGGACAGATACTTTTGAAGTGTTTATTATTTTATCAATTAATGTACCAGTGCCATTTCGGCTGTTTGAAAAATACTGTATTTTTCGTTTATTTTCAACCACATTTTAGTATATTTTAGTGTTTTTGTTGTACTTCAGGGTGCGTCCCGGCTGTTATTTTTAATTTATTAGAAAGATTGGACCTTTTGTAAAATAATACTGTTCAAATCAGCCGCACCTAGCCGCACCTTTTCGATTTAAGCGGCACCAAACATGACGATGAGAAAATATTAAATTAAATATTAAAATTCTTTTAACGGGATCTTCAATTTTTTTTTTTTTGTATGTGTCGATTGGTTCAGCATAAGAGGAGTGTCCCGGAAATCACTGAACGATAAAATACAGGAGCGAAACCTCCCAATTCTGAACTAATATTAGATAAAATTTATTCAAAGACATATTTTAACTATTGGGAACTATTTTAGAAAAACAGGTAAAGGACACGAAGTACCAATTTCCTGTTTAAAATCTAAACTTAATCGTAGATGGAAGAAATAAATAATCCTTTAGAAAGACAATTAGTTGCTAAAAGCATTTGACATACTTACTTTAATTAATTAAATTCATTAAAAAGCACCTTATTCACACTAAAAAGCAATTGTTATACGGTGAAACATATTGTGTGACTTACTCTGATCGACGCAAATGTGTGTAATGCCATCACATTAACATCAACCATGAGGTCCTACATTTGTGGCGTAGCCTTTCAGGAATTCAATTATTTGATAGGAAAACGTAACGTTAAATATCAAAATTATAAATAAGTCTTTGGGGTCACCTGTGGTGTAGTGGTTAGCATAGCAACCTACTAAACCCAAGATCGCGGGTTCGCAGCCCGGCAGATGACCTTAGGATTTTTTAAAGGGAGTTAAAAATCCTTAGCTATGCCGTCTTTCGGAAGGGACGTAAAATGGGGGTCCCGAGCCTGTGCGATGTCAGGTACTCGTTAAAGATCCCTATCCTAATTATACCTGGATAGGCAAAATTTAGGACTCCCACCGTAGCATCGTCCGATTAGCCATAGCAGCATAAAAGTGACGTTAAACGAAATAACAAAACAAATAAGTCTTTATCCACTTAGATAGAAAAAGCAATGTTGCCAAAACGGTTGCTCTCCGAAGAAGCTTGAAAATAACTTTTTCTTAGCTTAATATGATTAGTAAATATATTTTCGACAGTAAACTGGGATTAAATAATTTTGGCCGTCCAGATTTGTAAAATACCCCTATGTGCAACGCCGGGTTAATATTGAATTCGATTTTTTATTTTTTTTTTTTTAAATTAACTTTTCATAGCATGTAATTCACAGTCCTAGTGATTTAATAAACCTATTGGAAAAATAAATAGGTAAGATTAATGTTATTCCTAGAGGTTCTGAGACATTATCCTTAGGAATCTGGTGTACCACTCTTGCAGACTCCCACACTTTATATTTATTCCTCTTATCGGGTGCACGATGGATCGACACCGGTGATTCTGGCAGGCTATAGGAACCGGGTCAAGAGCTGTTAACACTAAAAAGCCGAAATTATTCGGAGCCATTAACAAGAGGGACAGTGACGCGGCCAATTATCTACTTCATTATGCGCCTGCCTCTCCCAGCTCTTAATGACTAGGGCCTTTTATCCTCTAATGGACGGTGTCGATATGTTGTCACTATCGATATATCTCCCTTAGATCGATCCCTCTGACCTCTATCGCTATCTATATCAGCCATACTAAATTATTTATTGAATTAATAACTTGAGAGGATATAGGTTCACTGCACTTTCCAACCCTATATTTTTCAAGATATCTCTACAAATAAATAGTTTTTTATACTATATCCGTTGAAGTTACTATACTCCGGCCTCGACTTTAGACTTATCACGTACTAAAACATACATACGAAAAAAACCAGTGAATAATATAAAAACTTTAATCCTGGAATAGTAAAAGTTTTAAGGTAAGGATTGTGATGTGGGTCAGTAAAGTCACAAATTGGATATTTTTTTTATTTTTATAGGCTTCAGCGTTTTCCTTTTGTCATTTCTGTCAAATAACTCAATGCTTTTTCTATGTGTACTCAATTTTTTTTATCGCACTACAAGAAATAAATCCATATTGTCTAATAAAATTTATATTATTTTAATACCTTTCCTATTTAAAAAAAAAAAAAAAAAAAAAGTAACGATTTAATTCACGAAGCTTCCAATAGGTGTGTCTTCTAGACCAACAATGACTGGCTTGCTCATCTCAGAGATACCACTTATATTTACTAAGCATATTTGCCTTTTTAAGCGCCATATCAACACATGTTAGAAAAAGCTGATATCTTAATTGGTATAGGTAACTTGTTTTATCTCATGGGTTTATAAAAAAAATATGAAATGTTATCATAAAAAATTAATTTAAAACTAAATTTTTTTTTTATTACACTTTTTTTTTTTTTTTTTTTTTTAATCTACTAAGACATTCAGAAAAACTAAATTAAATAAACGATAAGCTAAACACAACTATACTTAAAAACTAGTTCTATAAATATAGTAATATCACTTCGAAGATTTATTTATTTTTTTTTTTTTATACCAATTTATTGAAACTTACAACTGCATAAAATATATAAATCAAGTAAATATGTTGATGACTATTACAATAACATGTCATAACTTCAAAAGAACTACACATCAGTAGCACTTTAATAAAAATTGTACATTCTTTTCAGACGCCTCGGAGGATTTTTGGGAATAGTGTGGGAAGCAATTTGAGAAATTAGAGGATTTGAGTGATTATGGAGCTTAATATGAAAGGACAGGTATCGGTTTGGGCTAAACTTGCAAGATAGAGAACATTAAGATCTTTATGGATGTTTATTGGTGACAATGTTAGGAGAATTGAGGATTTTTCGAAGGATTTTGGATTGTAAAGATTGGATACGAGATGAATTTGAAGATTTAGTGAAGCCCACTTCGTAGATAAAGAACAATCATTGCAACCATTTTTGTAATGCTGCTAACAAATAAACTGCCTACATATCTCACAATTCAATCGGGTAATTTTCGTTCGTAAACATGGCCCATAGTGATAAAAAAATAACAATATGTATAAGAAGTAAATTAATAAAATGATACAATATGAGAGTCCGCGAGTATCTGACAAATACAATTCTGCTTAATTTCAGTGTTAGTTTGAATCAAGTATAAATTAAATTTGTATGCCCCATTAAATTTCCAATAAATTACAAATTTTACTACAATTAATTAAAAATAAAATATTTTAGAACTTACGTCAAGGCTATGGTTAGGTCAAAAGAGGGGGGTAGAATTCCCAAGACAGCCTAGGATAAAAGAAAATTGAACAAACATTTTTGATGCTTGTATGATACATACGCGCGCATACCGAAAGGTTAATATGACAAGAATTTTTTAATATACCTGAGTATGTGATAGCATTTACAATCTATATTTTACTTACTGTAGTAGTCTTGAGGTGTTTTTGACACAATGAATAACATAAAATAAATGTTATGCATCGACAAGAAACTGTTCGACGTTTTCGAATTCTTCAACATTTACTATACAAACGTTCAAAGCTTTCGATTAATTACAAAAGACCCATTTGCATTGATTCAACCTATTTGGAAGTACGGAGTTGAGCTTTGGAGATCTACTGAACCATCCAATTCATGTTGTATCCATTCCGTATTATCCAAAATCCTGTGAAAGTAATCATTAAGCCATCTATATTACTTATTCCCCACATTTGTGACAGACTGTAATAATTACCCAATAAAAGTTAAAAAAAATATCAAGATATTTCGCATAGTTTAAAATTCTGCTTTTAAGTTTTTGTTTGTTTTTATGCGAACCAATGCATCAACTATATTATATTATTCTAAATGACATTTTTCTCATTTTCATGTATATTTTTTTCCATGATAGCACCAAATCCAGATACTTTTTATGATACAACTTTTTTATAAAGAAAGTTAGATAACCAATCATTAAGAACCACTCGGATCTAACCACATAAAAATTATACATATGTATTCCAAAAAAAAATTGTAGATTGTAATATTTAAAAAAATAAAATAAAATAAAAAAAGAATGGGAATTCTTATTGTATAGAAAATGAGAAATATTACTTACTAAAAAGATAAATAAATAAATAAAAAAAAGAACTGAGAAAGAATACAACTTAATGATAAATTTGACACATCTAACTTAAAAATTATTATATCTGAAAATTCTCAACCAATATTTCTTGATTGACAGTCATTTTTCTTCAGAAAAAAAATAATAAAATCTACTGATTGAAATAAAATGTTATAATGGAAATAAGTTTTAAGCAATCTTTGCCAAACAGTGTCCTCGTTACTACTTCATTTATTGTTCTGGGTTGTCTACTTAGAGTTGTAGACGTTATTGTTTTTAGCTTTTTCCTGTTATTAATTGGGATGGTTCATATTTTGTATTTGTGCATCATTTGGAAATAACATACAAAATATCAAACATGAATAGGATTTTTTTTTACATTTGTGATTGCTTTAGGTCTGATAAACGTTGCGGGGAAATGTCGAATTTGATTCGTATCTTTTTTTGAATCTTGTTTCAAGGACATTAGAAATAACCCTATAAAAAGGTTTATTATGGCAACTGTTCGATTTTCTTTGAAAGCAATTTTGAATTGCTAAAGATAAAAAGAATATGGAATTTTTTTTTTTTTTTTTTTTTTTTTTTTTTTTTTTTTTTTTTTTTTTTTTTTTTTTTTTTTTTTTTTTTTTTTTTTACATTTTGTTCTTGGCAATCGTACCGACGATTTGTTTAAACTGGTCCATCATAATGAATTTGAAATAATTTATTCACTGTTGGTTCCGGCATTTCAATGTTGACGTAATATGATTATTATTTACAATATTGGTATTCGACATTACGAGATGCTTTCATAGTGGAATAATAAATTAAAAATTTAGATCTGTATTCAGGAAGAGAGCGGTTTAGTACCATCTGGCATAGTCAATTTAATTTTTTCTTTGCATACTGAAATAATTGAATTGTATGTTTATTTATACTGTATAAATAAATGAACAAATTTTGAATCACTCCCAGTTCTTAATTACAAGAAAAAAAGAAAGAAAAGATTTGAACAAACCATTAACTGGGAACAAGGGTAATTAAAAAAAAAAAAAAAAAAAAAAGAGAATAAATTAACACCAATATCGGTCAAAAAGAACAGCCTCCAACTAATTGTATTCCGACGAAGGAATCATTTTTCTCTTAATTGAAATTTAACAAGGTAAATCGTAATATAAAAAGATTCTTCAGAGGATCAGGAAGATTTCTCGAAAAAATGATTTATAAATTTCGAAAGAGTAACATGGACAATTAGAGAGAAATACTTTTTCGTTAAAATCATTTAATCGATTCTCTTAAATCAAAAACCTTGGGTAAAATCTTTAAAGGTTCTTATCTTACACAAACGAACCGATCCACAATGCCCTTAAGGTACCATATAAATGTAATTTATAAGCGGTAGATTTCATACGAACCAGATACTTTTTCTTCTATAGCAACCTACATACCTTCCCAAATCTACATGATTCTCAACTAGGTACTGCAGATGCCCCTAAATAGTTCAGTAAAATATGACTCCAAAAGGCCGATTTCAAGAAAAAACTGCGGAACTTTTATTCTCAACGAATCTTTATGTTTTTTGGGGTGCTGAATCCGAATCTGAAGTTTGCTAACACGGCAACCGCCAAAAAAACCCGTTATTTTTGTTTTTTTATCTATAACACGATAACGAAAATGTTTTGTGGAAAACATAACATTGATGTAGAAAGTACAAAATGAAATAGTAAAAAAACTCAGGTAATCAAGACCCACTTTATCTAGTCTCAATATAAATTAATATTTTTTTTTATTTATTTATCAATTAAAAGTTATATCTGTACAATAATTTACAGCAAATAAATCTGCGATATTATGATGAAAATGACATGGAAAATGACTTGTTGAGAAAATACCCATCGTTTGCACTAAAATGAAATTTTTATACAAGAAGACCGTCTTTTTTTCAGACGCTTTTATATTCCAGTAAAATAAAGGTTTGCCGAAGAAAAAACTGCGGTACCATATAAATGTAATTTATAAGCGGTAGATTTCATACGAACCAGATACTTTTTCTTCTATAGCAACCTACATACCTTCCCAAATCTACATGATTCTCAACTAGGTACTGCAGATGCCCCTAAATAGTTCAGTAAAATAAGACTCCAAAAGGCCGATTTCAAGAAAAAACTGCGGAACTTTTATTCTCAACGACTCTATGTTTTTTGGGGTACTGAATCCGAATCTGAAGTTTACTACCACGGCAACCATCGGCTTCATATTCAAAATAGCAAAAAACCCCGTTATTTTTTTTTTATCTATAACACGATACCAAAACTTTTTTCGAAGAATGTTTTCAAATATTAATTGTAGCTGGAACTAGTACCTACATAATCAAAAAAAGAAATCCAAAATCGGACCATTTTTCGCGAAGTTACGTAATTGGGAAAAAAATGGAGAAATTGACCAACTTGCCGTCAGTCCCACAGCTCCGCGAAAACACGTTTGTCGTACTCTTTTGGCTATAACTCTGAAGCTATTTGTCCGATACAACATTATTATTTTTTTTCATCGTAAAGCTGATTAAATTTACTATAAGAATCTATAAATGAAGTTTTAATCAAACCTCGTAAAATGTACATGCCAGCCGGCTAATAAAAACGTACTGTGGTAAAATCCAAGTGTTTTTTGGCACATTTGTCGCTCTAATATTCGTTCGATCCCAAATTTCTTTTTTCTATCTCAAAGCTGATTAAATTTACTATAAGAATCTATAAATGAAGTTTTAATCAAACCTCGTAAAATGTACATGCCAGTTAATTAGAAGTTACATATATAGGATCTAATAGTAAATTTAACCAGCTTTTTGATAAAAAATATTAAATTTTGGATCGGAAAATTTTTTTTGGAGTTATAGTGAATAATGTGCCAAAAAACATGTATTTTACAAAAGTAAGTGATTTTCAGCGTGATAGCTTGTGTATTTCAAGAATTTCATAAAAATTTCATATATAGGATCTAATTGTAAATTTAACCACCTTTCAGATTGAAAAAAAAAAAAAAAACATTTTGAATTGGACAAATACTTTCGGAGTTACAATATCCTATATATTATAATATCCCAGACGCCTAAAAACCTGTTGTTAAATCCATGGTTTTCGGCACATTAAACATTATAACTCCGAAAGTATTTGTCCGATTCAAAATGTTTTTTTTTTTTTTTTTTCAATCTGAAAGGTTACCAGAGTTTTTTTTACTATTTAATTTTGTACTTTCTACATCAATATTATGTTTTCCACAAAACATTTAGACGCTGAACGAGACACTTTTTAATCTTTGTAGAAAGTTAAATCTTTGTAATTTACGATAAAGCTGGAGGATGGGAAGGGCGGTCTGCTAGGAAACGGATGTTCATTGACATTGTCTCACCAAGAGTTTTCTGGCCTGGAGAAGTCACTTCAATACCTCGATGTCAGAACTGATGCATTATTGATCGATTTGATGTTTTTTAGACAACGAAGATCGCAGATAGAATGTCTATATTCAAGAATATTAGTGATTTTGTTCAAGCCATAAACTTTTCGATAAACCTATTTAATAATGCTACTCGTGTTTCTTATTATTGCATACATAATAAGTATTTATTTATTTAATAGATATATTTATTAATTGTCCTACGATGTTTTTGCTTGTGTGTTTCCCTTACTTTACTAGTATCTCATTCAACCGAGGATTTGGTTAGCTGAGCCTATGTCGGTCAATCAAGTCTCTAGTATAAATATAAAATATATTTTTCATTTTTTTTTTTTTAATTTAAATTTAAAATCGTATTCGGACTAATTTCAGTCAATTCTTTTTGAAGATCGAAATTTCTAAAAATCTATCATGACACATTCTTAAGTTTGTTTATACCTTCTCAGTTTATAAATCCCTCTCGTCTGAATTATGATGCCCATGACATTTCAAAATGCGATTTTAAAATTAAATTCCAAGGAACTTCGCTTTTCCTAGAGAATAGTTAGAGAACAAGGACTATTAGATCTGCGAACTGGAACACAATTTTGAAACGAGAGAGATGAAATAGAGTCTTGTATCGGATTATGCAAAACAGGTCAGGGCTTGTCTTTTATTTTTCTATTTTATTTTTTTGCCTTGGGCCGTCGTTTCCGCAGTCAAAGAGTACTAAATAATAAAGAGAGGAAAGATTAAGAAGTCACAATTTAGAGAGAGACACATCGCCGGTTGGAGCTCGGCCAAGGTACTACGGACTTGGGATTGGGGTCATTTAGGTCTTTATTGTCTCTCAAAGCCGGCCCATCCGTATATACTTAGCCCAAGCCTTAAGCCTACAGACCGCATTCCGGCTATATTTCTCTATAAATAAACATCCCAGATTATTTAAATTAATTTGTACTCGTGGATATTCAGTAACGGAGTGGTATGTATCAAGGAACTTAATTCGCTACAAACACCACATATGCAATAGTTGGATTATAAGCTTTTGCAGTATAGTTATAAAAAGAACAATACGATTAATGATACTGTGTGTGAAATATTGGGCACTTTAGGAGAGCTCGGTCGTAACTTTCTCAACACATACTGAGCCCGGAGGGAATAAGGCTGTATCCTACGCAGTAGAGGCTCAAAGTAAAAATAATGAGAAAACTTAGATATTGTTTTTTTTATAAATTATGAAAGCAAAAATTTATTCTTTATTGATATTAACAGCTGTTTACACTATACGCAATAAGTAAATTTGAGGTACCTGCAATGATTACGATGAAATGTTCAATAGCTCGTATAGAACTACGCATTAGTAGCACTTCAAAAACTGTTCGACATTAGAAAGTCCCTAGGCCATCTTCTTTTCATACGCCACGGAAGGTTATAATAGAGTGAGAAGCAAGTTGGGAGGCTAGTGGATTCACGTCAGTTGTAGTTTGTCATAGAAGGGTAAGGTATCTTATTTCGGACAAATCTGCAATATATAGGAGATCTTGATCGTTATGGGTAATTTTGTTTGTGACATACTAAGGAGAATTGAGGATTTTAAGAAGGATTTTGGGTTGTGAGGAACTGTCAATTTTCTATAAATTAATTTACACTATATTCAATTACTCCAATTTTTTTTTTTTATTTACCCAACCAGATCCTATTATTATTTTGTAAAAAAAAATTGAAAACTTTCTGTAATTACTTATTAAAGTTGATTTGGGTCCAAAGTTATGGAACTATGGCCACCCAATCATCACGTTCTCATAGCCAAGTTTCAAGTAGCTTCTTCGATTAGATTTTTTTTTTCTTTTATTATATAGAAGTTTACAGCTTTATTAGAAAACACATCTAGTAAATATGCTGTATACATGAGATATAATGACATAAATTATTTGTAGAGGAACCCATTGGGAGTACTCTAATATAATATTTACAAATGATGAAGATCCCGAGGCCATCTTCTTGTCCATTAGAATTAGAATTCTTTCTCCTCTCCTCCAGGTTTTCTTGATCACCATCATCTATTCATTATATACCTTCTATTGTCAAATATGTAGCGTTTCTTTGCATATTAAGGAGTAATTTTTTATTTATAGTAATTTTGTTTATCCATTACTTCATTTTAATTTATAATTAAGTGATGAGGCTTTCTTTTTTTTTTTAAATGTGTTTACGCCTTACACACTAAAATAACCTAAATCTATAATTTAATATTTAAAATGATCTCTTACACCGTCTAGGTGTTCCTGCTTGTGAAATTTATTTGTACACCTGTATTTGATTTAATATATTTTACGGTGTCGCAAAATTTTTACTGTTCCTCCGTCAAAAAACTCTTTACTTTATTTTTTAATTCCTTATATATCCTAGATGTTTTAAATCTCTAAATTGTTTCTTAGAATTTGATTTCTAAATAATTGCAGACGGTTATTTTTATTTTTCCCTATGTTTGAAACCAATGAAACCAACATGTAGTGTTGAATGGATCATAAATGTTTATATAATTAATTTTTTGAGTAACTCAAAGCAGCCAACAAGATATTAAGCCTGTATGGCTTTAATTTCATTTTTCTTATAGTTTTAATTCTGTGTGTCAAATCTTAAGGTGCCTGTCAAATTTAACACCCAGATAATGTATTATTTTCGAAAATGCAACCTCACAGAGATTAATTTTGGATCATTTTAAAAGTTTTTATTGATTTTTTTTCTGAGATAATTTATCTTAAGTTTTATTTAAAATGATCAAAGGAAAAAGTATGATGGGTGATTAGAAAAAGAAAATTTGGAAACCATTTAAAAAATGTCTGAGATTTTCAATCACTCTTCAGGAGACCTGTCTCACTCACCCGCTGGATATTTCTTTGCAAGTCAAATTTCTAAAAAGTTCATTTGATTTCTATCAGATATAACGCAACCAGTTCATACATACACGTGCGCTACATGACTAAAGTACTGTCAAGAACACAAAAGCTTACGGTAATTGGTCTACTATTGATTTGGCCAAGGTCTGTCCGTCTGTCGTCCACGTGGCGTGTTCCCTTCGAATGGCATTGAAAAAGGAAGCTAATTTATTGGTGGCGTCCCATGGGATTCAGGTCGGGATTTTAATCTGGCCTCACGCCACAATTCCATTTCCTTGTCAACCACCAATAGAACCGGATAATATAATGAATAAGATTTATTTTAATTACATAGACAAATTTCCAGTTCAAAGCATATACTTGGAAATAATAACGGAGATTTAAATTGTACTATTGTTATGAATCCGTTCTTTATAACAATTATTTAAATAATTGTGTTTTGTTTATTGCTGTAATTAAAGTAATCGTGAAATTTCGAATTAGTCCAATGTCATATTTAGACAACTTATTTAATCATAATTTGCGTGTATTATAACTCATTGCATTGTTTTCATATTCGGTCAAATTATCTTAAATATTTCTTTAATTATATTAAATGTTTAACGTAACTTTAAGGCTAAGAACTGACACCTTTGAATAAATAAATCCCATAATGAGAGCTTTTCTCTTTGAAACTGCAGTTGTAAGATAAACTAATCTTTGGTTGGAATTTATAAGAATACTATTTATTATAAATAGTTATATCAATTTAAAAAAACTGCGGTAAACAAAACAGCTTATGTAACAACAAAGAAATATGAATTTACAGACATGTACAACTTCTGGTTCCTTTCAAAGATATCGTGATGAGACACAAGCTGTCAACATTATCTGATTTCAGTCCTCAAAGGAATCATCACATTACAAAGGGTTGGGTGGAAACAGACAGAATCGCAAAAACCGGAGTCAGGTTTTGTTTGTTTTTTATGTTTTTTTTTTAACAAGAGGAAGTACACAGAGAGGTAAAAAATGTAAATTAACAACATATTTGAAGATTGGGTCTAGCACAATGCGTGTCACTGGATAAGAGAATTCGCTTCAAACAGAATTTTTTTTTTCTGTTGACGAAAAAGAGCAAAGGGTCTGACGATAGCCCGTGGTCTCGAATTAGACGCAGAATGGAAAACACTCTTTCTTTTGTTATAAAACAATGGGCTTTCATAACAGCTGTTAACATTGATAATTTTACTTTATAGTAAATGCAAATGCAGTTTGTTTAGAAATAAAGTTTGAGGTTAGGTTAGGTTGAAATTCTTATGGACACTCAACTTCGAGGGTCTTTAGTGTCCTTCAATCTATGTTTTTCTTCTATGTCTTCTTTTTAAATTTTATTGAAAAAATTGTATTTTTTAAGAAACTTAATTGTTATTTCGATATTCTGGTTATTATCACCGAGCATGGTAGGGAGGTTTCTTTGTAGTTCTTCTTCTTGAAAATAATTATCCCATTTAGGGCATTCTACTAGAATGTGATGAACTGTTAGTTGTATATTGCATGATGTGCACTTTGGTGGATTGTCCTTTGTTATTAGATGTCCGTGAGTGAGGCGTGTATGTCCGATCCTAAGTCTAGTTATAACAGCTTCTTCTTTTCTATTGTTGCGGTAAGAGCTTTTCCACATTTTTGTTTCTTTTTTAATTGATTTCAGTTTGTTTAGTTCTTCTGTGTTTTTCCCACAGCTGTGCCCAGTCCATTTTTACTTGGTATTTTAATCTATTGCAAATGTCAGATGTTGTGTAAATGTTGGTGATGTCTATTGATGATTTTGCTGCTTTCCTTCGCTGCTCGATCCGCTTCTTCATTTCCTTTGATTCCCACGTGAGACGGAGTCCAAACCAGTAGTACATTTTTTTTCATATTCTTTATCATTGTTGTATAGACTTGGGCTTTCATTACTAAACGGTCTTTAGTGTACATGTTTTTTAATGCCATTAGAGCAGATAGAGAATCTGTACATATTACGAAGTTATCTTCTTCACATTGCATAATATAATACAGCGCCTCACAAATCGCATAACATTCTGCAGTGAAGGTACTGGTTAGAGAGGGAAGTTTGTATTTGATAATGCTGGAGTCTGATACAAAGGAACATCCAACATTATTCTCTAATTTGGAACCATCTGTGTATATATAATTTCTATCACTATATTTTTCTTTAATTTTTTGGAATTCTGCTAGATAGGTAAGTCCTGTAGTGTTATTTTTAGCGAATTTTTGGAGTTTTAAGTTTATTGCAGGTAATTTTAGAGTCCATGGTGGGTAATGAAATTCATCGGTTGTAAGTTGCAGGGAGCTGATTTCTTCTATATATCTGCTAGCTCTAATACCCAACGGAGCAGGTAGTCTTTGGTTTTCTATAAATCGTCTTCTCTTTGGTTGGAAAATGGGTTTCCACGCGGGGTTATTGGGGTTGAGTTTTAGTCTCCCAATGTATCCGCAGGCAAGTTGACGTCTTCTCAAAGCGAGAGGAGCTATGCCAGCTTCAACACATAAACTATTTACTGGACTGGTTCTGAAGGCTCCAGTAACAAGACGAATACCTGCATGGTGTACTGAATCTAGAGCTGAAAGAAGATTTTGATTGGCTGATGAGTAAACAAAGCTGCCATAGTCTAGTTTTGCTCTTATCAGACTGGTATATACCTTAAGCATACTTGACCTATCTGCTCCCCACGAGCGTCCAGCCAGAACTTTAAGAATATTCAGTCTGTTGAGTGCTTCTTCTTTTAGACATGTGATATGTTCTTTCCAGTTAAGTTTACAGTCCAGAACTAGTCCTAGAAATTTAACTTTTGTATCGAAACGTAAGGTCGTGTTTCTATAGACCAACTCTGGAAAAGGAGTAGGTGTCCTGCGTTTTGAAAAAAGTAGGCATTTAGTTTTTTCTGTGGAGAAATTTAAACCAGATTGCCTACACCATACTTCCAAATTTGTTAGGCAATTTTGTAATAATATCTGCATTCTATTTTCATTTTTGAATGTTAATAACAAAGCTAAATCATCTACAAATAAAAAAGTTTTAATTTGCTTCGGAATAATTTCTGTAATTTTGTTAATGGCTATCGCAAAAAGAGCACAGCTCAGTACACTTCCTTGTGGAATACCGTTAGTCATTTCTTTTATGGAAGACAGATGACTACCTATTCTAACTTGAAATGTTCGATTTCTCAGAAAGTTACCAATGAGGATGAGAAGGCGACCTCTAATTCCCCATTCTCGTAGCTGTTGTAGGACGAGAGATGTTTTTAAGTTGTCATAGGCTTTTTCAACGTCGAAGTATATGCCTATGCATTCTTTTTTTTCAGCAAAGCTATTCAGAATTTCATACTCCATTGTTATGAGATGATCTACTGTAGAGCGCCCTGTTCTGAAACCACTTTGTGCGTTCGATAGTAAGCTATTTTTTTCTAGTATCCAACTAAGCCTTTTCAAAACCATCTTTTCTAGCAACTTGCATACGCAGCTTGTTAGTGAGATGGGCCGGTAACTCGAGGGAAACAACTTTTTTTTTCCAGTTTTTAAAATTGGTATTATAATTGATCTCCTCCATATCTCAGGAAAGTCCCCTGTGCTCCACACCTGGTTATAGAGTGCAAGAAGTGCATCCATTGACTGCCTTGGTAGATTTTTCAACATTTCATTATGTACCTCATCTGCTCCTGGTGAGGATGGTTTCAATTCTTTTAAACAGGAAAGTAATTCTTCTTTAGTGAATGGTAGATTATAAGTTATTTCATTTTGATCGTTAATGCTGTCTGCTTCGGTTTCTATTGTCAGCTGTGCTTGAGATGAGTAAATATTTGAGTAATATTCAGCAAAATGCTCTGCTAATATACCGGGGTTTTGTTCTACTAGTCCGTTGACTAGCAGGGTTGGCTGGTAGTCTTCATGTCTTCCCATAATCTTCTTTATCTTTTTCCAAAAAATCCTGGGTGGGGTATTTGAAGAAATGCTGCTCAAAAAATGTTGCCATGATTCCTTTTTTTTTCTTTGATTAATCTTCGAGATAACGAACGGATTTTCTTATAATTTATCAGATTTTGTTGAGTAGGTTCCTTTTGGAAAACTTTAAGGGCCTTTCTTCTATTTTTAATTGATAGTTTGCATTCATTGTCATACCACGGAACATTTTTCGATTTAACATTTATAGAGCTTTTTGGAATTGAAAGTTCCGCCGCTGCTAGAATAGATGAAGTAATTTTGTGATTAATTTCATCACATTTATTAATGGTAGTTATATCGGAGGCCGTAATGACTAAATTATTTTGAAATTTTGTCCAGTCGGATTTTTCTGTAATCCATCTAGCATGTTTTGTTATCCGGGTACTAATGTTTGGGAAACTGATTAATATTGGGAAATGATCGCTAGAATATTGGTCCTGGGAAACCTGCCAGTCTAAATGAGTAAATAAACTAGGTGAGCACCAAGTTAGGTCAATACAAGTGAAGGAATTATATGCTGGACTCAAATATGTGGGTTGTCCTGAATTTAAAACTATGGAGTCTGTGCTGTCTATTATTCGTTTAATAGTATTTCCGCGGGTTGAGCAATACGAAGAACCCCACGAAATATGATGAGCGTTAACGTCACTCACAACAATATAAGGAGAAGGGGTATTATTCAGGAGATTAACAAATTCTACTTCATCAAAATTTTCAGGAGGAAGATAAATATTATTGATAAAAATAGGTATATGAAGGAAGACCTTGACTATCACTGCTTGCAGAGAGGTATGAATCTGAACCAACTCAGAAACGACCTTTTTATGGACGGCAGTTAAAACCCCACCACATGCTCTATTGCGATATTCAAAATCGTTCCGGTAAATGTTATAATCTTTTAGGTTAAATATTCTATTGGTGTGTAACTTAGTCTCTTGTAAACATATAACTGATGGTTGATATTTATTAATTATAAGTTTTAATTCCTCAAATTTTCCCGTTATACCGTTACAATTCCATTGGATTATATTGGTTAGAGAAGTCATGTTTAATGAACAAATGTTAAAAATTCAGAATTCAATTAAAACAGATGTTATAATTAATAAAAGTGAATTTAGTATACAAAAATTAAGTGAAATATTACTCATTAATTAGTTTCCATTATTTCATTACTTTGTACACGCTTAGGAGAATTTTTCCTTGTTTTACTTCTAGTTCTTCTACCCTCAACTTTTGTCCACTCAGTCTGTTGACCATCGGGACAGCCGTGAGGGTTATTTTCTTCATTAGAAGTCGTCTGTGCCGAAGTTAAAATCTTCGGTTCAGAGGCGACTTCACAGGGGGTGGGGTGGTCTTCCGAATTTTTTTCGGATATCCCACCGTAGGATTGTGAATTTTGGATTGAAGGGTTTTTAGGTAAGGCAGATGAAGCAGAAGGGTCAGTAGGGGTAGGAGGGGTGGGTGTGGGGGACGGGAGTGGGAGAATCGCTAATTCTATTAGCGCTCAAGCAACTAACTGGCGTGACTGTTTTAGTAGACACAGCTGTTACTGGGTTTCTAAAAATAACTTGATTTTCGATCATTTGTTCCGTTTGTACACTAACTGATTTTTTCGTCTTTACAATATTAGCAAAAGAAATTTGGGTAGATATGGGGTGCAAAAGATCGTATTTTTTCTTTGCAGCCATATATGTTATTTTATCCGCCTCTTGAATTCGCTTTATTTCTTTTTCTTTAATGAAAACTGGGCAATTTTTAGAGAATGCATCGTGGTCGCCTAAGCAGTTAGTACACATTTTCGGATTATTACACTCAGAGCCCTCATGCTTTGTTTTCCCACAAAACTTGCATAAAGCTTCTTTGGTGCAATTTTTTTTAGTATGGCCAAATTTAAGACAAACGTAGCAACGAATGGGGTTTGAAATAAATTGCTTTACTGCAACATTATGAAAGCCTAATTTAATTTCGGAGGGAAGAGAGGGATTGTCAAAAGTTAATAAGTAATTATGGCTGTTATGTTTTTCATTATTTCTAAAATACGTCAACCTTTTAACATCGACAACATTTTGGGGTTTTAGCTCCTCTTTTATTTCTTCTATATCGACAAAATTTAGATCAGGGCACCACACTATACCTTTACTCAGATTTAACCTAGCATGGGGCTCTATTTTAACTGGAAAATTATTGCATAAATTGTTACACTTTAACAGTTTTTCTGATTGAGAATCGGAAAATACCTCTACCAAAAGAGTTCCATCTTTCAATTTTTTAATCAATTTAGCATCTCCTATTAATGATTTTAAACTTTTATGGATTAAAAAAGGTGATACTCTTTTAAAATCTGATAAATTATCTTCATTATCCGTTTCAATTCTTTTAATTATTAAAAACTTGGGATAGTTTTTTCTTTGTTCGGTATTCCCTACAGCAGTACATTTAAATCTCCCTTTCTTTTTTAAAGGTGGGGATTCTTCCATTTCTTTGCTATTAAATATAGAGTTAAAGAGCTAGGTCCACACACCACAGAACCTAACCTCAAATTCTAGTGATTATAAATTATTCAAAAAAAGAAAGAAAAAAGTTCAAGTTCTTATCTGAGTAGTTCTTGGAGTAGATCATCAGCAGTTTCACATCATAAAATTTCACTTTACTGACACAATATATACTAAAAATCAATACTTTTTGAGACACAAAAAAGTTAAGCTTTTTAGTATGGTTATCAAATAAAGTTTGATAATTAAAATAAATAACAAAAAATATATATATATTATAACATAGTACATGTTTTTACAAGGACTCACTTGGATTCAAGAGTGTTACCGTCCGGCTGTTAACTCGTAATAATTATTTTCTATTACTCATTAATAAAAAAAGTAATATTATTAATTAATAGCCAGCAGAGTGATTCCTCCTCACTCGATCAAAACAACAGGAAGACAACAGTCATCCGAGGCGCCAGGATCTACGATAGCAACAAATCTTAAAATGCTGAGAAGGCAGCAGAAGATCATTCGATTTCAATTATTATTATTTATTAGTTTTTTTATATTAATAAATGGAGGATAAGAAAAAAAAAAAATATTTCTAATATTGCATTCCCGCTTAGAGTTTAATGTGAATTATTATTAATATTATCAATCATAATTATATTATTATTATTATTAAATGATTGTACATACCAATGTAAATATATACCTGTTCAAAAAACATGTACCATGTATCCTTGCTTCGATCCGTGATCTAAACTAAGATAGTCCGGGTGTTTGGGTGTCTCCCAGAAGTCATTAGAAAATGCATGTACCATGAAAATCACAAATCAAAAGCAGTAATTTTTTTTCTTTACAACTAAAAGTAAAACCAAGTATTTTATGAGTACGGTTGGTTAAGTCAAATTGACTACGCATGTAGAATGTCAATCAGACGAAAGCCTTTTTTGAAACATGTAAAAATAATAAAATAATAAAAAATGTAATTTTATACAATCTTTGTTTTGTTTTTTTCTCACTTCCTTGCAACAACAGCAACAAGACATTTTCCAGGGACATTAAGAAAAATGGAATACATTATTCAATCCTTTCTGTTCCTTTTAATTCCAGATTCGTACTAAGGATGTTCTGTCTATCAGGTTTCTATGGTAATGTACTTTTTCGCCAAATGCGTAACAACTAGTAATGTAGCTACCTATCACTCCATAAAGTTTATAGCTGTTTTACAACACCTCCTGCCATAAATTTTAAATTAAACCAACGGAAATATTATAATATTTCTTTATTACTATTACAAATAAAAGTCACAAAATATGTTTAAAAATACTTATAAGACCAGTTCTGACATATACGTCATAGTCTTGTCTAGTTCAGAAGTAAATCACAGACATAGGATTGCTGAAATATTTGCCACATCTATTGAGGCATATTTATTATTTTTTTGTATTCGAAGTCTAGTTTTAAATTTTAAACATTCATTGCAGTTCTTAATCATAAAAAAAATAATAAAATAGCAGCACTTTGCTAATCAAATTATAAATTATAAATTTTTGATAATGTAGGACAAAAAATCGAAAATGTCGATAGTTACTCAATGAGGCAAAATAAAAAGGGCTTTGAAATATATATATATATATATATATATATATATATATATATATATATATATATATATATATATATATATATATGTATATATATATATATATATATATATATATATATATATATATATATATATATATATATATGACAGGTAAATGGGTAGTCCTTAGGTTTTCCAATTACTGGTGAGTTTTTTTTTCTGTTCCAACTGGAAACAAATTTAAAATGGGTCTGTTGGATATATTTATCTGGATTAGTTCTGTACGATTTTATTATTGCTAATGAATCTTAAATATTTAATTTAACACTATTTTCTACGTGACGTATTTTTTCAAATCTCTAGTCTTGGTTGATTTTTAGTTATTTTGATTAAAATAGATAACGAAGTTGGAAATCCGTGCATTATTATTGTCCTATCGTCTCTTTACACTCAGTCTGCTATAGTCAGACTAGGTTCTGATATCAAATAGATGCTCATTTTGTTTTGCCTCTTTAGGTGATTATCACCATTTTTGATATCTTGTCTTACATTTAAAAAAAAATTCATTTATTGAAATTTACAACTATGTACAATGTAACATCAAATACATCAAGTAAATGTGATGGTGGTAAAATTACATGTCAATTGCTTGTAAAGAAACTACCCATTGGCAGCACAATTATAAAAGTTCTAAAAAAGAAGGGTTCTATATTACAAAGTCTCGAGATCGTCTTCTTTTCAGGCGGCTCGGAGGGTTAGCTGGAATAGAATGTGAAGCAAGTTGTGATACTAATGGATTTAAATGGTTTTGAAAGTCTAAAGCGTCAAGAAACTGCTCGTCGTTACAGACTACTTCAACATTTACTAGACAAACGATCAAAGATCCCAATTCATTACAAAAGACTTATTTACATGACTGTGATTAGACTATTTGGACGTACGGAGTTGAGCTTTGGGGCTTTATTAAACCATCTAATTAATATATTGTCCAATCCTTCGAAGATTCTAAATGCCCCCTACTTTGTCACCAATAATCTTATTCATAAAGACCTTAATGTTCCATACGTTGCTGAGTTTGCCCAAACCAGATACCTATCCTTTCATCCTAAGATTCACAAATACTCAAATCCATTAGTCTCTCAACTTGCTTCCCACTCCATTCCCGATAATCCTCCGAGGCGCCTGAAAAGAATATATAGTAAAAAAAAAATGGTTATGAGTTTGCTATGAAAGGATAGGTATCTGGTTTAGGCTAAATCAGCAAAGTATGGTAAATTAAGGTCTTTATGAATAAGCTTGTTAGTCACAAAGAAAGGAGCATGCCTTACAATAAAAAAATATATATAATATGTAATTTATTTAGCAAAGTACTGATGTTTTGAATTTGTGTATGTTTTTATAAATGATGATGAATGTTTAAGAAGTTTTCGAATAAAAAAAAAAATCTAATAGAAGTGGAAAGTAACTTATCAATCCTAAATGTAATGACCCTTTTATAACAGTATGAGTAATTTAAATAAATCACAACCTCCTCTTTAAAAGAAATATATTAAGACAAATGCTTGTGTTATGAGTTGGCAAGTGGTGTAAGCTGAGGGAAAAATAAAGAGTTGAACCTAATTTACTTGAAGTCGTACACGATAAAGTGTATAAGAGTTGAGATGGGTTAGTCATGTAGCCTAGACGGAAGAAAGCAACTCTAAAAAACACTCCCATATTAAACAATTGGTTGAAAAATTAGACGAGAAACACCATGTTTATGATAGAAAGACGGTGTCGTAAAATCGTTCTAGATTTCATTTTTGCATCTACAGTTAAAACGGAATTCCAAAAGAAGCCTTTCTACTCACTGGAGTAGTTGTAGTTCTAAACTGGACTCCAGTATATCCCAGTGCTTGTCTTTTTGGACCCTAGAAAGCCAGTGAATTCTTGCTGAGGTATAGTCGTAGACTTCAGCCAGGGATGCCAGTAAATATTTGATATGGGCTAGTTGGTCGCTGTCGTTTCAATTTTAGAGGATTATTTGAATCCGTGGAGCAGAATAATTATTGGAGTAGAGGATTAGGATGATTGGAAAGGCTTTAATGGAATGGATATGGTTTTAAGTGATTAAATATAGATGGAGATATATCAGAAACGGTGGCTCAAAATTGCATTAATAAACATTTCGTACTGCGCATTGAAAATGCAGTCGTTGGTATAATTATATTTGACAAGTGCTCTTTTTTTTATACTAGAACAAGAACATAAGCTTGAAAATAAGCAACACTATTCAATTTGAAAAAAAAAAAAAGAAAAAAAAATATTTGACACGGAAAGACAAAAATACCGAGATGTGTTTCTGGAAAAAAGAAAAAAAAAAGTTTATGTTACAAGCTCGCTGCTACCATAAATAAACTTGATAACTGAAATCTATTTGAAGGGTCAAGGGGGAAAACCGAGGTATACCACTTTTTGTTGATTTTAAACTGGTGGAGTCATCTCATAGAATTGGAAGGGTACTTTACTATCGGAGAAAATACGATAGTTCACATCGAATCAATATTTTAAAATACATAAAAAAACAGTAAGGGGAGGGGGAAACAGCTGAAGTCCTGTACGTCTAATCCAAAGCTTCTGGAGAATACTAATTTTTTCTAGGATCTAACATTTTCTGACGGTTGAAGGTTATCCTTAGCCACTCCTTTCTGACAACTTAATTTTCATACTTCTGAAAAATTATTAAATAATTTCGTTTTTTTAAAGGACACTCTCTCTTGCCGTTTAATCCTTTTCACAGGACAAAAAAAAGGATGCTTTTTGGAAATCTGCTAGGATATAACGATTTTTGATGGGCGAAGAATATTCCGCCATTGTTGCCCTTTGAAAATTGATTAAATATTTTCGTATTTTAACGGAACACTCTTCCTTTTTGTTTCATCGTTTGGGTTTTGGCTGTTTTAGTCAGTGTCTAACATATTATTTGAGAGGTCGGACAGTCTCTAGACCCTATCTACCCTACCTTTAGAATTTTTTTAATATTTTGGTGCAACATAGAACCGTGGTGGTGGAGGTTTGGAGTGGGATTCAGAATTGGCCCTGCATCACGCCTAAAGCCACTGAATGATACCACCATTATTCCTACTTACTGGTTCGGTTGGCCTACTATGGTTTTTCTCCATGACTCTTTAATTTACTGGTGACAAAAGAATAAGAACTGGACAAGTGTTTTCCCCCAAACGATAAGCAGTTTGGTGTTGCCTCGTAATTTTTTGGGCCATTAAAATTTATTTTTTGAGTCGTGAAATTTTTCTCCCGGAAAAAATAATATTTTTTTAGTCGTGTAAATATTTTCTCCCATCATTTACTTAACATCACAATATATATGATAGTTTATAAAAAAAATTTTCTTCTTGCGACGTTTCGTGGCATTATATATTGTATAATAATAATATTTTTTTGTTTTTAAAATAATTATATAATTTTTGAAAATGAATTATGGCAGGTTAAAATGAATATTTTATTTTTCTTAAAATTGAATTGTTTTGGTTGGACAACTGTGTTTTATTTATTCCTTTATCCCTTAATATGGTAAAATAGACATGTCAAACAGCAAAAAAATTGTATAATTGTGTTAAGAGAGAATCATAAAGGAACGAAGTGTGTCATATCAAAAATAATAAAAACTTAAAATAATAAACTTATTGAATTGGTATCGTAATATCAATCCGTATATCAATTTCTATGTGTATAAATATATTTAACATGAATATAATTATATAACATTCAATGAAAGCGTTAGAACACATAAAAACACTATTGATATGGAACAAAAAGAATACTTAACTTTCTCTGACTCATTTTCGGCTTTCACAAGCATCATTCACAAAAACTATTTAATATCCGAAACAGATAATTTAATTGATTACATTTCGAAATTAAAAATTAATTTCATGTGGATTCCGAGTCATTCAAATATAAAAGTTAATGTAAAAGCAGATACAGCAGCTAAGGAAGCGTGTTCCTTCTTTCCATTACCCTTAGTCCCTGCCCCTCTGCCATATTTTAAATCCATCATAAACCAGCAGATCAAAATAGAATGGTATGAAAGTTGGAACCGAATCGACAACTTTAACAAACAGTAAGACCTACCCTTGGACTGTAGAAGCAAAAACCAGAGGCAATAAAAGAATAAGTTACTTTTACAAGATTAGGAATTGGGCATTTATAACTAACCCACAGTTACTTGCTGGAAGATGTCACCCCAGAATTAAAACCAATGTCAAGAAAACCTGACGGTACAACACATTTTTTTGGCATACACAAAATTTCAAAAACAACGAAAAATAATACGTTTTCACAACTAGATAATTGACTTTTTGAAAAAAAAAAAAAAAAAAAAAAAAAAAAAAACTAATCTTAAGAAGGACTTATAGTTCTTAACTTGTGTATGTTGCCTCTAACTAAATGAAGTGGAACACGGCATCAGAAAATTTGTAAATATAATTAAAGGAATATTTTCTTTCAAGTCATTCAAAATAATCAACCAAATTAACTGAATCTTGGAATTAGATTATACAGTTAAAAACAGTAATACTCATGTACACGCACTTTAATCTTGACTGACCCAACTCAATTCAGGTGTGAACGTTAGTGGAGTTTGTGAGGACTTTGCGAAGGCCCCTCTGAAATATGAAGCGATAAGTTAGGACGGCTCAGAGCAGATCCTTTATCGACTTATACTAGTCGTTTCAAAAGCTCGTGATCATTCTACCACGGCTTAGGTCATCTATTGGTCTTCTGGACAGTTTATATGCGGGTACGAAAAGAATTCGCCCATCAGGAGTGAAATAGAAGAATCCATGCAGTGTCGATGTTTCCAGCAAATATTTCGAAGCCGAAATCAACCTGATTGAATATAAACGAAAAGGTGAGCTGATTACTAACGGAAACCTATGAGAAATGATAATTTGTCCATATACTAAATCAGCATGATCATAAATAACATTGCATATTTATTTATTTCTTATTTGTTTATAAGTGTAACTAAACTTTTAAAAGCTTAGTAAAAAAAATAAAAGAATTCGAACAAGCATAATGCCTTATAAAACATATAAATAGTCTGTAATAATTTAATTTAAGAATTGGTACAAAGCATGTAATTTAGTACCTTAAATCGTGAAGCGAGATCCCGGATAATTCCTTGGACTTTTTTCCTTTATCAATATTTTATTATTATTATTTTTTTTATTTAGTTAAAAATACGTTTTTTTTTGTACTATTTAATATTGTTGTATTTTTTTTTTACACAACACGCAAAATCACTGGCTCTAGTAATTGTCAATAATTCTTCACTAAGAACTTACTCCAAATATAAGACTAAGTAATCAGTTTAAATTTATTTTACTTATTATATTTTTAAAATTTAGTCAGAAAAAAAGAAAAATGACTTAATTCGTGTCCCCCGTTTATGTGAGTGTAAACAGCTAACTGATGTAGCAAGCATTTCTTTTGAATTTCTCGACTTGAATATTTATTATATGTATATATAATAACATATAATATGCCATGTAATGTAAATTGAAATCAAGAATCGATTTTAAAGATCAGTATCGGTATCTGGAACCAAACAAAGTATTTTTCAACACATCTCTCTCCCACCCCCCCCCTCTCACTCTCTCTCTCTCTCTCTATCTCTCTCTCTCTCTCTCTCTCTCTCTCAAAAAAAAAAAAGTTACTGAAAGGATCTTCTTGAACTAAGCTGTATTTTGGTTCTGGAATAAGATGAACAAAATTTCCCTTTCCCTGCAGTTTGTAGAAACTAATTGCGTTACACAAGACACCTAACATATGTAGATAAAGTATGTAGATAAGTTAGATAAGTTTGAATCCGTCTTCTAATAAACGGGAATCGAACGGAGCAATTCAATCGTAATTTTGAATCCGTCTTCTAATAAGCGGGAATCGAACGGAGCAATTCAATCCCAACTCCCACATTCTTCACCAGGGAAACAAGGAAGAAGAACAGGGAAAAAAGTAATAATTATAAAATGGATCGATTGGATAACATGTTTTTTTTTTTTAGTTCAAAACATCTTTATTTTATTTTTTAAATTGTACATTGACACATTTATCATTAAAATATAACGTGTCTAAATATATTATAACAAAATATCATCCTTTTGGGTGTTTTAACATGATTAAGGGTTGATAAAACATAGTGTTACAATTAAAGAGCGACATTCAGTGGCGATGTTACGCAGAGATTGAAATAGTAATATAGGGGATAAATAATAAAACAGAAAGAAAAAAATAATTATACAAAAAAAAATAACCAATTATTATAATAAATATAAAATTAAACAGAAATCTAAAGAGAGTTTTAAGACGGGAATTCGTCCTTCCATTCCATTTGGTTGGCTTTGAAGGAGAATTCAAAGAAGAATGAAGAGGGTTGGACAGAGTAGAAAGCATATCGTAAAATTTGATGTGACAACGTTTTATGTACTGAAAAGGGTTTTCCAAAGGATAACAAGTTTTCTCTATAATATTTTATAGTTAATTTTGGAACATTTAATGGGCTCTAAAATATTCTAAAATGTATAGTTTACCTTTTGGGTTGTGAAAGTTTTAATCTTTGGACCATATTCATTTTTTTTTTTTTATTTATTTATTTATTTATTTATTTATTTATTTTTTTTTTTGCAATTGTGTGATTATTGTTAAATCTTATGTGTGATTAACATAAAATGCTGAGCCCTTTTTCAAAAACTTTTTTTTTTTTTCGTATGAAAATTAATGTAAAAATTGTAACTAGATTTTTATTACATTCTTAATTTCTGTTCTACAGTTTATCTCTGATGAAACGTTAAATTGCATTTTACTCATTTTTATTAATCAATAAAACTTTTTTTTTGTTATAAAAAACTTTTTTTTAGGTCTTTTCATCTTCTGTCTTTGATTGAAAAAACTTACCACTACCAATAATACTTTATACGTGGGACAGTAATATCTCACTGTATGTTTAGAGAATTAGACTCTCCTCATATCTGCTGACTTAAATTTTTTATTATGAAAAAATATTTTACTTATGCTTAAGCCGGCGTTGGTCACTAGGTGAGCATTTCCCCCACCCTTCTAAGAAATACTTAATAAGTTCGCCAGAATTTAACTTTCATCGCTGACCCTCATTATAGCTGAGTTTAGGACATTTGCGAATAAGAGTATTTTGTTTCTAAGTAAAAAGGATGCAGGTGGCCTGGATATTGGGAGACATTTCATTGAAAATTGCCATGTTCACACTCCTCGGTAACAGCTTATCTCTCGTGCAGTCTATTCCTGACATTTTACTGAGCGAGACTTCTAACTTTTTTCGATTGATTAGTGATTATTTGGGTTCAAAATGAATCGTGGATCTAACATGCTTGACTTGTTTGATAAAAAGCCAGCTGAGAGATAAATTGTATATATTTAGTTTATAAATCTCGTGAATTGTATTTATGTTATTTTCTAATCATTTACTAGGAATCTGAAATTTTTACTATTCCAGATTCTTTTTCGTGGCTGCTCGAGGCAATCAAAATAGATCTGGTATAGATGTGCCGAAGAAATAAAAAAATAAAAACGAAAAAACATTGTACAAAGTGTAATGTTCCTATTTACAATGGACATACTAAATATACTCGTAATAATTGTATAGAAATAGAAGAAAATGATCTAGGTGATGAAAAACACATTATTATGTAAATAGTAAAATATTTATTTATTTTTTTTATTTACAATAAATCTTTGTAAATTTTGTAAAAATATATTTATAATCCTTTTGCTCCATACTATAATTATTGTTAAATTATGATGACAATTATTTACCATTTACAACTACGTATTTGGCAACATAAAACTGCATTTTTTATGAAAATCAAAGAAGTGAGGAAAATGCTCACCTAGCGACTAACAGTGTACCAGAACGGCTAGCGACCAACACCAGGTTAATAAACGTTCCTAGAACTGTTTTATTAAAAATGATTTTGAAATTTCAGGATGAGTAGTGCTTTCCCAAAAAGGGTTGAAGCGGTTTAATTTTCTATGAAACTATTTGTAGTCAGAACCAGAAGGGGTATTTCCGGAAGAAATGGCAATCTCTCTGCTAATGATCCTGAGGTAATGGGGCCTAGAGGTGCAAACATAGGAAAGATGGATGGCTGAGAAATAGGATCCGATGGGGATATATTTATTTATTATATATCGATATATCGGACGACAAATATAGTTAGCCCGATGACGGATGGGCTGCCTCCTACTGCATTTGTCAAGCCTTTGGCACTGTGAAGGGGGCGCGGGGGAGGGGGGCAAAGTCGGAGTGGGTTCGCTAATCGATAAGCAATGTCTGCCAGCTGCTATCGATTGGTGTTAAGTGCCAATTCAAATGTTTAATTTGATTAGATTCCTTTATTGTTAGTTCTTTGATAAATTAGAAATAATATAATTAATATTTTTTTTTTAATATAAGGTCAACGTACCAGCACGGGCTAGCTAAAGTGCATTGCTGGTGTTGATCAACGCCTCATTTATACACAACAGAATAGTACACTATACACATACACTGACACTTAACCCTGTAGATAACACCCTCAATTTCAACCTTGTTAGTAACACTATATGCCTCTCTGGCGTATATAATAAAATAAGCTAAATGCATGATGTCCGAGGCTCTCATTTCCATATACATAGATGCCAATAACAGCTCTTGATATTTTTTATTTGAAATGGGAAATAAAAAAAAAAATTGAATTTCATTTATACAAGTTTAATATGAACACGGAAAGGAAGTTTCAATTGACCTATAATATTGTCAATATGTTATAAATCGCAATGTATAAAAAAAATTACCGTTTCCTTAACAAATATTTGTATTATTATTTATTTGATATAAAATACAATTAATACTCATAGTCCATTGTTATCTACCGTCACTACCCATCTGCTAGCCAATTGCTCGATGCCACGCTGATACGAGGTGTGATCAAAAAGTTCTAGGACATTTTATATACTATGGGAATGCAATGTCTCACAGCGATGCGGTTGGCAGCATTGTATTGCCTGACTCAACAGGAACACAGCTGTGTTTTGCAGATCAATCATAACATCACTGAAAGTAACATTAGCACAGTTTGTTTGAGGTTAGTTTTATAGATTTTGGCTATTTTATGAAAATGAATGTGAAAGAAGAGCAACGTGTTTGTGTGAAGTTTTGTGTGAAACTGAACAAAACGTTTTCTGAAACCTTTTTGATGTTACAAGAGGCTTTTGGTGAAGAATGTCTAAGCCGATCATGCTGCCATCAGTGGTTCAAGAGGTTTAAAGATGGCCGAACATCCACAGACGACGATGCTCGTTCCGGACGCCCTTCAACGTCAATCAATGATGACAATGTTGCTAAAGTGAACGCTCTCGTACGATCAGACCGTCGACTAACAATCCGTGAAATGGCAGAAGAGTGTAACATTTCATTTAGGTCATGTCAGGAAATTTTAACTGAAAAACTTCAAATGCGTCGTGTTGCAGCAAAGTTTGTGCCAAAACTGTTGACTGAAGACCAAAAACAACACCGAACTCATGTTTCTAAGGAACTTCTTCAAAAGGCAAATGACGGCGAAAGCTTCTTGAAACATGTCATTACGGGAGACGAAACATGGGTTTTTGGTTACGATGTGGAAACAAAAGCCCAATCATCACAATGGACATCAAAAGGTTCTCCAAGACCCAAGAAAGCACGCCAAGTCAAATCAAATGTGAAGGTCATGCTTACGGTATTCTTTGACTGTAACGGTGTTGTCTACTATGAATTCCTTCCACAAGGTCAAACAATTAATCGTTTTGTTTATCTTGAAACCCTCAGAAAATTGGGTAATGCTGTGAGAAGAAAGAGACCTGAGCTGTGGTAAAGTGGTGATTGGGTCCTTCACCATGACAATGCTCCTGTTCACTCTGCATTAGTTATCCGTAACTTTTGTGTAAAAAACGCAATGACTGTCATTCCTCAGCCCCCCTACTCACCTGACCTGGCTCCAGCCGAATTTTTTCTTTTCCCGAAGCTCAAGAGACACGTGAAAAGAAGATTTCAAACAGTTGACGAAATTAAAGAAAAAATAACGGAGCTGCTAAACACCTTTAAATCAGCAACGTATGAAAGATTGAGGTCTTTATGGAAGTTTATTTATTTGTATTCAAAGTAAGGAGCATTAAGGATTTTTAGAAGGATTTTGGATTGCAAGGATTGGATACGAAATGAGTTAGATAGTTTGGTGGAGCCACAAAGCTCAATTTCATATGTCCAAATAGGTCTGATAACTGTCATGCAAATGGGTCTTTTGTAGAAAATCGGAATTTTTGAACGTTTGTCTAGTAAATGTTGAAGAAGTCGAAAACGACAAGCAGTTTCCTGTCGTTTCAGTCTTGTATGTGGATTCCAATTTAAAAGTTTGTCTAGGTGGAGCCCCAAATAGCGAATCTGTTCAACAGGGATCAGCGGAATTTTATTAAAGGATACTGTTGGGCAGGAAGTCGTTATTTCACGATCAAGGGTAAATGTTATTTGATGAGATTTATTTGGATTTATTTTAATTTTCCAGTTTTGACCCCATTCTTGAAGGTTTATGATATGAGATTGGAGAGTTTAGGGTTATATAAAGGAATCATGATTTATTACTAACACACATGTGTCATCAGCATACGTAGTGAGGACAGTGCCAGGATGTGTAGGGATGTCAACTGTATAAATCATGTAGAGGATAGGATGTAGGATCTTCCTTGAAGAACACCGGCAGATTGGATAAAGAGGGAATAATAACATAAATTATAATTAACTTTAAACGTTATATTACTGAGATAGGAGCGGATAATAAGGAAGTACGTAGGAGGTAGGTGGAATTAACTTATGTACGCATACTAATTACGTTAGTAAAGAAATAATAATATACATTAATTTCGATAGGTGTATGAATTTATTAGACATATGAGAATTTTCACATAGGTACTCAAACATACAGTTATACCTGTTTATATTATTTTTAGATTAAGTTTTCCAACAGTATGAATTGGTTTGGTTTACAAAACAGTACCTAAAATCTTTCTCTACAATTTATTTCATTTTCGTCCAGTTGTATTTTCTTAAAGCCCTTGTTTTTAATAAGTAAGGAATTTTATTCTATTTTTTCTTTATTTATTTGACCTTGAGGGAGCTTTAGCTGTTGGTAGAAACACTACAAGTCACAATTAGGCTAGTGGTTCAGCAACACCCTAAGTTCAAGTGTCGTGTTATAGGCACACTGAAAATAATGTGTCAGTAATAATTTTACTGATCATGAGAGAGCCGCAACAAAATTATAGGACCGATAACATAAACAAGATTGTGTATGGCATATCTAGAATTTGGTGAGTGGTATTAACTTTATTATTATTTATTAACTTTCCTGAATGTTACTACGGCTGTTAGGAGTACAGTGTTATCTAGAGGGTTAAGGTTAAGGTAACATAAAGTTTATACCACAAAATTACCTTTCTTGAGAAGACCTAGTGGACTGGGTTATAACCTGATCAACAGTTGTCCCGAGGTAACAGGGCTTCTATTGTTAAGTTGATCACCCGTAAAGGAATGGGACTGACCATATGTGTCCTACCACCTTAAGCAATTATCATGTATTATTTTCTAGGCTGTTTGTTTTTTTGAAGGTATAAAAAGAATTGCATTCTCTAAAAAAGATCTTTGATAACTCTAAAATATAAAAAGTAAAAAATTGGGTATTAGTAGTTAATTAGATATTTTTTCCTGTCAGTATACATCAATAAAACTTACTTAAATGATAGAAAATTATTTGATTGGATGAAAAAACTCTCATTACCCAATAATATGCATAAACAAAGGTTTTAAATATTGAATATAGTGTTTTTATTGTTTGAGAAATTCTTGCTATAAAATAAGAGAGACACACGATATACGTTTTTCAATTTATTATATTAAAGATATGTCAGGGCGATATTGCCGCTGCATTCCAAATGAATTTGCTCCAGACGAGTGTGCGGCCGATAACAACAGGAATGGTATTCCATATAGACCACGAGACCGATAAAGTTATATAAATAAAATATCAAGATTTAAGGTTGCTGTTTTTTTTATTTATTTATTTTTTTGTATACCTAATTTTGGTAACTTCTGAATTGTTTCAGTTTAATTTTATTTTGTACGTTATATTAAAAACCAAAATAAAGGTATTAATTTTTGAGATTCGGGAGAAAGCTTATAACTAGAACTAAACAGAGCTGACCTTGGGGGTTTTGGGTTTTGATGGGGTGGTTTCGAGGAAGGTGTGTTATCAGAGGTTAGTGGTGTCGGCTTCGAACCTTCGGGTTCATTGTTGTTATTTTTATTTATTTTATTAAAAAAAATATATTTTGAAATATGTTATCTTAACTCAGAGTGATTGGCTTCAATGACAACAGATGCTAATTTCATACACTAAACGGAAATATATAGGACCAAATAGGAACTTAAAATCAGAAAGTTGAAAAAAATCATTCGAAAATCATGAAGGACCTGATATAAAGGGTTGTTATTTTATTATATGTACTTTTAATGGCCTTTTAATAAGTTCACCTTCTATGGAGATGGTTATATTAAAAATTTCGTAACATATAAACTATAATGAGCACGTAAAAATTTAATTAAATCTTAAAATTTTTTAAATTTTTAATAAAATTTCACTAAAGCTTAGTTTTAACTATCTTCAAATATTAATATATATCTAAATTTCAATCAAGCCTATCAATAATAAATCATACTCTTTTCATTATTTGGGTTCAAAACAAATCTATAAAATATATGATCATTGCTAAATTCACTAAAACATTGACATGCGAAAATTCCACTCAGTTGATCTGTTCATTTTCTTGTTGTGTTTTCATTCCCATATAATTTATTAAACAGGGCCTATAAAATTAGGATTATTAAAAAAAATTAATTAAATCAATTTCATATCCCACTTAAATAGCAATCAAATCTCCCTAAATTAATTAATTAGGTTCATTTTTATGGCAGTAATTAGACATTCTGACATTCGGAGTTGAGCTCTGGAGTTCCACTAAGCTATCCAATTTGCCTTGTATTCAATCCTCACAATCCAAATTCCTTCGACAATTCCTCAATTCTCCCTACTTTGTTACAAATAAACTTATCTATAAAGATCTTAATGCCCCATATGTTGCATATGAGCAGATATCTATCCTTTCATAGTAAACTCCAGAACCACACTAATCCACTAGTTTCTCAACTTGTTTTTCTCTCGATTCCCGTAAAAACTTTGAGGTGTATGCAAATAAAATAGCGTAGGGCCTTCTTATTCAAAACATTCAGTGATTTGCAACCAATTGGTAGATGCTTCACAAGCAATTGAAATTTCATTATGAGCATTATCTTCACATCTGAAGGGAATATTTTTATTTTGTTGTATGTAACTGTAAATATCAATAAACAGATAAAATATGTATAAATTGCAGAAGTAATTAAGTACATTAGGAATCAATTTTTAATTTACGAAATTTTGAGTTAATTAAGTTTAAATACACTCCCTTCGTTTATAACGGTCTAATGTGATTTTGATCCAATTATTGAGGGTTAAAAAAAAAAAAAAAAAAAAAAAAAAAAAAAAAAAAAAAAAAAAAAAAAAAAAAAAAAAAAAAAAAAAAAAAAAAAAAAAAAAAAAAAAAAAAAAAAAAAAAAACAAAAAAAAAACCTGTAATAGTTCATATTAATTTACTATTTTGTAACTTCAAATTATTTTAAATACTTTGCGTTTTTATTTAATTATCGTAATATTTGTCACCTGCAAAACGTCCGTAATATTAAAAATTCTAGAAGTCTTCCTACTTCTAAATGAAAAAAAAAAAAAACGTTGCATGTAGGCCTTAAAATCTTTGCTGCGGGCCTTTCGTTAAATTCAAAATCCCCAATATCTTCATTTTTTTGCAAAGGAATTTTACTTTTGACTTCACATTTATTTTTACAAGAGTTTCTGTTATCATATTACAATAGCAGTTTTGAATGGTTTGCGCTAAATTGAATTCATAGAATTCAAAGAATCAGCTTTAAATTTTTCAAATGTACAGATTTGTTTTTAATTTCATCCCTAATATATTATTTATTACCATTTTATATTACATACATACATTTGAAAATCACATTGAGTGGCCGAAAATAGAAAATTAGGATTGATGAATTAATTCCCACTTCTATTGGTTTTATTTTATTAGAATACTAGTTTCGAATGCTAAACATTCATCTTCAGTTCTAAGACACAATATTTTCAAAACATCAGTACTATGTTACATTGATTATATATACTAAAGATTTTAAAAATGTAAGACAAGAAATCAAACATTGGTACTAACCTGAGGAGATCCAACAGATATCTGAAATATATCCTTCGTGGAAAGGGGAAGGGGGCAGGTAGGGTAATTATTTGTATGTTTTATCAACTGAAGATGAATGTTTAAGTTTTGAAACAAGTTTTCTATAAAATAAGTATTAAATGTGAAAAGAATTCATTAATTCCTAAATTTAGATCTCCTCAGATGAGTACTAATGTTTGATTTCTTGTCTTAGATTTTTGAAAACTTTAGTACATATAATCCATGTATTATAGTACTGATGTGTTGAAAATTTTGTATGTTTTAGGACTGAAGATGAAACTAGTATTCTAATAAATCAATTCTAATAGAAGTGGCAATTAATTCATTAATCCTAATTTTATTGATCCTTCTACACCATCATGCGTACCTCAAGTGAAAACAGAAAGGTTATAAGAAATAATAATTCACATAGTGAACTGCTTTGCACCTATCTGATAAACCACGACATGAAACGGATCAAAATTTTGAAAGTAAACAAACTAGAGCACGAATTATTTACTAGTTTCTTTGCCTCAATATTTATTTTCTTTCAATTAGAAACAATACTAAAAATACCTATATATTAAAAATAGGATTTTCAGCAGAATTACTAAAGAAAGGGCTCCAGAGTGCGACGCCTCATATCATATCACCAAAGCTAATATTGAAAAATGGATTTCAACTTTTCTCAGAACTTTCGCCTCCTAAGAGAAACACCCCTATTCCGAAATATGAGGGACACTCGGTGGAGGAAGAAGCAGTCATAAGACAAACAGGAAGGAAGGCGTTAGTATTCCGCAGGAGATGGGTGCACTAAACGAACTAGACCAAATCCTGAGAGAGCTGCCCGGCCAAATCTAATAAGATCACCGAGTGGGGGGAGGGGGAAGGGACTCCCCAAATCAATAGGACAGGTGTGTAGGCCCTGATAATAAATTCATAGCTCGTAGTCTCGGCTATCTCCGGCCTATAGTAAATATAATAACTATAATTAATCCAGTAAGGGCAGTTTATTGAAGAATCAAAACGATAATTTATTTAAAAAAAAAAAAGACTTAGGCCAAGAGTCGGCATCAACATGTACTTAGTGTTAATCCAAAACCAGTCATAGAAAGATGTCAGTATATTTCTTCTTTGCTATCATCTAAGACCAAAATCAAAACGTTGCAAGATTTTTTTATTTTATTAGTAAGGGATTCAATTTTACAACAACAAAGACAGAAAGGACGAGTCATTCAACAGGTTACCAGCCTAATATAATTAGAGTGGGATTGTAGATATTCATACCGAGCGTCTATAAATAATTTCCAACTAGCCAAATCCGGATTTGAACCGGTTCCGCTAATATTTCGATAATACTTAAGTTATTGGTATTCCAACACGCTCAACCAATAATAGAATAACGTTTTTTTTATTTCATTTTTTCGGTACGATTGAGCCCAAGCTGGACTACGCAAAGCACTATATGCCTTCCTGTTTACCACATTTCCTTCATTCTCTAGCTTTTTTTTTTCATCTGTCCAAGAGCTCCTTTGGTGCTTCGCCTCAGTCAACTTTCCAACTGTGGATTTCGGATCTAAAATTTCTTCCTCCAGGATGAGTAATTCTTGCCAGCTTTAGGTCCCTTTTAATTTCCCCCATCTATCTGACGGTTTCTGTTGTGGCTTTGCTCCTTTTTTCATAAAATTACAATATTCTCCTCTAATACGATTCGTGTTCATTCTCTTGATGTGTTCACAAAATGTCACCGTAAATGCCTAAATATTGTTTAATTTCCAGTTTTTTTTTTTTGTTTTTATTATTATTATTTTTTTTACTTACACTTCTGTCATAGAGAAAAATAAACATCAAATGTTCAAAAAAAATTATTGATACGTCAAGTTATTGGTAGTTGGTGCTTAATGTACTTATGAACTCCAACTAGGGCAGGAAGGACGGGATATCCTACAGGTCACCAACCTATTCTAGCCCGGGTAGGAAGGTCAAGGGTTCAATCCGATGGTCCTCCACGATATAAATTTTTACTCACACACTTGGGATTTGAATCCACGACCCTCCAACTTGCTCTGTCATCGAAGTAATCAATCATAAAAAATATGTAAATCATATTGCGTTTCAGGCTTGACTACCATCATTAAAGAGTTTGGTTCGGGGTTTCTCGGGCTGCTTTTATATATTGGACATATAATCTGATTTTGTTTAAATTTTGTGTTTTGTTATCATAATAATGTGATTTAAATTTTTTGTAGAGCTCAGAAATTTCGGTAATTAAGCCTGTTTCAGTAGGAGTCCCTCAAGGCTATATCCTGGCCCACTTCTATACATGATATACACTTACAACTGATCGACAATAACATACTAAAATGACCTACACCGAAGGTACCGCTACAGTCACATATGGTGTTTAAATTTGGTACTGATGAGTTCAACTGTAATCTATATTGCGGAATGGTGCTAATCATATATCAGTCGATTTTTGAACTTCGCTAGGATCTTCATGTCTCACCACATAATTAAATATTTTTTAATAATTTAATTTAATATAAGCAAATTTTATTATCAATTTCAAGTTCTATATAAAAACGTACCTTTGTAACCTCTCACTTACAATGGCATTCACCACCTATCAGTAAATTTAAAACTTCACTGTTATCCACATATTATTGATTTTTTAATACCGAATTAATTGAAAATCAGTATATTTTATTATTGCTAAACTTCCAGAAACCATAAAGATGATTTGGGCAAAATTTAGTTCAGATCGATTAAGTAGTTTTCGTGGTTAGTGATCACAAACGAAAAATGGCTTGTCCTTTTATATAATAGTAGAGATTTTACACTAATATTTGTTATATTTTATTTTATATCTAATACAGTAAGAAGGTTTATTTTATTTTATTCTCTATTTTCCTTGTACTTATTGAACGACTAAATACGTTGCCATTTTTCACATTACGTATTGACTTCGGGTGAAAAAAATTGTAATATTTATAATATTAGGTTACAAATATATTTTTTAGTTTATCTCTTTCATTCTAGTTGTAAGATATACCCTAGAGCTCCGAGTATTAAATATTTGAAAACGAGTGTTGAATTATAAATTGTAAATTCCTTGACAAAATTGTAGAATAAAAAATTTATTGCCAACGATGGATCAAAAATTTGTCCCAGGTGTCTTATCATATAAAGATTTAAGTGACTTTACCTTTTCTGCCGTCGAATTTATTTTCTAGCTTTTTTCCTCCAGGATGTTATCTATTTACAATGAACTTCATTCATCTCTGTTCAACTTCATTTTAAATCCTTTGTCCGCCTTTCAAGTTAGTATAAAAAGGCTCATCTTAACACAGGATTCAAAGAAATTTCCTTATCCTTTCCTCGTTCGATGGAATGTATTCCTTTCCTGATCTGCCGCTTTTATACCCTTCCCTTTTTTAAATCCCAGCTATTCAATCATATCCTGTCAACTATGTTTAACAAGAATTAAAATCTATAAATATAAATATATTCTTTTCAGCTTATAACTATTTAATTTAATTTTCATTTTTTTTTTTTTTTGTTTAAAAACAAAATAAAAATAAAAAGTGAATTAATAGTATTTATATCACTTGTTAAGTGACTATACATTAGTATCAATACAATAAAGGTTTTCTTTTTTAAATATTATTGAGCAATTGTTATAATATACCACAGATGTGGGCAATAAGTAATGTTGATGATTATATTCACATATTCTGTACAATAGAAAAATAAATAAATTGAAAAGAAGAAAGAAAGAAGGAGAACAAAAAAGAACTATGCTATACATAAATAATATAAAATATACAATATATATGTAAGTGAAACGAATAAATTTATAAAATATATTATGAAATTAAAATAAAAAAATAAATAATAGTATTAGTACAAACAAAACAAAATTAAGTTAAAAGTTAAAAGAAGTTCCAGCTCTTCTCTCTTAGCTGCGTCATTGATGTAAAAAAATACAGTGGAGGCTGAGTGAGAGCACTATAGTACAGTCGCTCAGGGCACGAGTGGAAAATGTAATACAGACACTACAAATTATTAAAAAATTGGAAAAATTATAAATATATCTAATAGAGTCATTAGAAGTCTAATATATTTAAATTTTTGTCAAGAATAATCTTTATTGATTAATTTATTTTTATAATATAATTTCTAAAAGTTATATTTATATTAGAACATAAACAGGAAAGCGATTTAAAAACTAAAAAAATGAATAATTCAGTTCTTAAATATATATATATATATATATATATATATATATATATATATATATATATATATATATATATATATATATATATATAAGGATCATGGGAAGAAAAGCATAGATAGCATCCTTCAATGGCTTTTGGCGTAACGCAGGGCTATTTCTTAGCCCCCATACCCACGGTTCTACAATGGTGAAATATCCGTTTATTAAAAATCTTAGGATCCTGATAGATTTCCAAATAGTATCCTGTAATGTCCTGTGAGGAGGATAAAATGGGACGAGAGACTGTCCTTTAAAAAAAACTAAAATATATAACTAAATTTTTTTCAAAGGTATCTTTTAGTGGCTTTAGATTGGACAATCAGAACTTTAACTGTTTCTCCCATTACTGTTTCTGTAGGTATTTTAAATTACCGATTTTATGTGGACTGTCGTTTTTTTCCCGAAAAGTAACATAAAGTACACTTCTTATAACATTATATAGTACCAAAAGTTAAAAAAAAAAAAAAAAAAAAAAAAAAAAAAAAAAAAAAAAAAAAAAAAAAAAAAAAAAAAAAAAAAAAAGTGGACATCCGATTTTATATAAAAGCAATTATTATAAACATTGTGGACAATCTTAATTCTACTTCATAAAACATCGTTCGTATAAATTATCATAAAATTCTTTATAAGAAAATATTATCAAAAGGAAGTTCTAGAAGGCAGAATTAATTTACGAAGAAGAAATAATTGAGGAAGCGATCCTATCTCGCGGTTGGCACCTTCAGCTTTTCAAGGGACAGAGCTTCTATTTAGGAAATTAGTATTCTTTAGTTCTTCCGTTTTCGTCTCGTAATAATTTTTGTTATTTTCGTAATAATTTTCTTTTATGCGATTATTTAATCTCGTTTCCTCTTTAGCCTCTTTTTGCAGGTCTTTACTGAGCTCAACAAGTTAACGCAGCTTCAACTACTTTATGATTTAATTTAGGCTTTGGAGCTTTTGATGGTACATTCTTGCGGTTTATAGCTAATAAAATGGAGAAGTGTACAGAGAAATTAACTTCTTTTAAAACAAATGTTTTGGTGTATAACAATTATTATTTGTACAAATACACAATTTTTTGTCAGTAATGTGTCAAATAGAAACTGTATTTGTGTTTCAAAAAGATGCTATTGATAGCTTCAGTAAATATAAAAGATCATTTAACATTTTGCTACGTGCATATCCATGGAATTTTGATACTGCGGGAACAATATCGATAGTAAAAATAGATCAGCTGATATTCTAAAAATCATCGTTTTAGTAATTATTAACACTAAATATGATTGATAAATTAAAAAAAAAAATATGTGACACCATTGAAATAATTATTAAAAGCTTAATAAATTTTAAGTTATAACAATGCAACAGTTGACTAATTATATAAGTATCATAAAAGTATTTTTTTTTTTTTTTTTTTTATCCATTATTGAAATTTACAACTGTACAAAATATATCTATCAAGTAAATGTGTTAAATCAGTAACATTTGGGGCATTAAGATTATAGCTAAGCTTATTTGTAAAGAAGCAAGCATTATGGATTTTTTGAAAGATTTTGGATTGTAAGGATTGCATACGGGCGAAGTTAGAAGGTTTAGTTGAGGCCCACAGCTCAACTCATTATGTCCAAATAGGCCTGATAACTGTCATATAAATGAGTCTTTTGTAGTAAATCGGAATGTTAGAACGTTTGTCAAGTAAATGTTGAAGAAGTCGAAAACGACAAGCAGTTTCCAGTCGTTTGAGTCTTGTATGTGGATTCCAAGTTAAGCGTTTATCCAGTTGGAGTCAGCAGATTTGTTCAACAGGGATCAGTGAATTAATAAAGGATACTGTAGGACAGTAAGTGGTAATCATAGAAGTAAAATTAACTTTTATTTACCTTGTTTTTATCTATGATCATAATTATAATAATATATTTATATTTATTAGGTTTAACGACAATTTTAAATATGTTAAATAATTTGATTGAACTTATTAACAATATTTAGTGTTTGTATTTAATATTCTATTCGTTATTTATATATTATAGCAAACTATCTAATTCATCTTGTATCCAATCCTTGCAATCCAGAATCCTTAAAAAAATCCTTAATGCTCCTTACTTTGTCACAAATAAACTTATCAATAAAGACCTTAATACGCTACTAGTTTAGCCCAAACCAGATAGCTATCCTTTCATAGTAAACTCTGTAACCATTCTAATCTACTAGTTCCTCAACTTGCTTCTCATTTTATTCCCAACAATCCATAGAGGCGTCTGAAAACAAGATGGCCGAGAGACCTTCTTTCATAGATTTTTTTCCTTTTTATTGAAGTGCTACTTATTGTACATATATGTAAACATCAATAAAAATTTTAAAAAAATATATACATTTTAGAATACTAACATGTATTAATGACGATTTTATATATATACATTTTAGAATACTAACATGTATTAATGACGATTTTATGTATTATCTTTTAGTATCAATAGTATAACAATCTGTATAAATGTTTACAATTAAATTTTAAAACAACTTTCTGACCATTAAGAAAAAGTTCAAAATGTATGACTGAAAAGTAAGGTTAACTAATTAAATGTACTTTTTATTTCACACAACCAGATAAAACAAATTAATGCTTGTTATATCTAACTTATACAGTTCCATACCTAATTTCACTAACCTGAATTCAAAAACTTGTCCACAAAACAAAATGTCCCATTTAAAAAATAAAATATATTTTTAAATGCAAAATCATGCTCCATACATTAAGGGATGATAACTTCTTTAAGTAATTCTCAAACAAATATTAGAAACAATAACTTACTGTCTAATAACTATGTACTTTAGATGGTACAAAGAAAAATGTCTTTAGATCGAATAACAGACATGAAATTGTCGTGCCTATCTAGTAAATATGATTGAAGTATTTTAAAATTTTACTAACGAACTTCAAATTACCGAAACATAAAATTAATTGGGTTTATACAAGAAGAAGGTTATCAGGGATGAAGCCAAAGAGAAATAAGATGCCTAATAAAAGAAATTATGATTGAGTGTCAATGTTTTTCGTCCTACAACGTAGTCATCGTTTCTCCTGTGTGGTTTGTTGGCCCTGAAGATGACGTTTAATTTATTTTTGGCTGCATCCCGGATCATCTTTTTCTTATATCATACTTAACAGTTCACTGGGCTTTATAATTAATAACCTTGATATCAGATATAATAAATCAGTTAATTTAACGATTTCGTGACTTTAAATTATTTTAAACGCTGCTTGATTTTATTTAATTAAGATGCACTGATAATCACATTAAAAAAGAATGAATGAAAAAAAAAATCTAATTTTTTTCGAAAATTTTTATTTAATTAATTCCGCACACGCACAAAAAAAAAAAAAATTAAGTTACATCAAACGGTTGAAGATGCCTACTATAATTTGATGTTTTTTCTCTTAAGTGTTTTCAGAAACGACCCCTTCTAGTCCCTTGGTCCATTAGCAACTCTCTGTTAAGAGCTGCAAGAACAAAGGACTTTTACGAGGGAAATATAATCCGATATGAGATGGGGCACAATAAGGGTTAATATCAAACAATATTCTGAAATACATTAAGAAAGCTACCGAAATTTTCATTATTTTCTTCTAATACAGTTTTCAAAGAGTTTCTATTCTTGCCGAAGTTGGATGGGAGTAAAGCCGAGGTCGGATGAAGTTGGGAGTAATAGGAGTTGGGAAACTGCGACCTTTGATCGTAAGTATCGCAGATCTCGTCATTTTTATTATCTCGGGACAAGATGTCGGACTAATCAATACTTGATAAGCCTTCTTCCTGGAAGGGGGAAACAATAACTTGATATTATATATTATTTATTTTATTAAGGTCCTATAGAAGGAACTCGAGCTGGAAATTGATAACTAAATAATAAATTTCGTTATATCATTAAAGATCAGCATATAAAAATAAAAAATAAATAAAAATATCAAGCGAGAGTTTTAATATTGAGTCTGATATTGATCAGTAATTTTATTAAATAATAATTAATTTGAATAATATAAATTTTAATCAGATTCCATCTTAATCGATTTGAATTCCTATAGCATTATATAAAAATTATTCTAAAGAGAAAAAAGGTCTTTGCGTTAAATATTCAACATACAATATTCGATATTCAGGGGCAGAAAAAATAAATATATTATCAACTAATGATCCTACTGACTTACAGTTAGTCTGATTCAATTCAGAATGATAAATTATATTGTAATTACACTCTGAAAAAATTAACTTTTTAAAAGACCAAGTTAATTTCAATTAGAGAAAAATCTAATTGAAAATCAATCTGAAACAACAACTTTATTGGAACTAATAAATCAACTGCGAAATTATTGTAATACACTTTGATTAACAGGTGTGAGCAGAGATTTTTAGGGTAAACCAAACAGTTACTGACACCTTTAAGGAAATATTGGAAATCATCCGTGCTATAATTATAGAAAGAATAGTTAAATAAAGATGAAATTTACAGTTATTTTTCCTTGACTACTTTAAGCTACACGAGAAAGTTCACACCAAATATTATTTCTGGAATGTATTTTGGAAGATTGTGGAAGATGGATATCTTTTAAGTGAAGTGAAAGAATTTTAACACAGATGAGTTTTACGGTCCATAAAGAATTTTCTTATATTTTTCTTAGTAATGACTATTTTATTTTCTAATTTTTAAGTTAGGGTGTTAATAACTTTTTGAGGTTTCAATAACTGTCTGGTTTACCTGAGTAAAAAAAAAATTAAATAAATAAAATAAAAAGTAATCTAGTATAAATACAAATAATCGATTTCTATTACGAGAAAGTTACAGAAAAGTTCCATTGTGAACAATTAGTTATATAATAATGATTTTATATAACTTAAACAGGTTTCTTTTACAGCCAAATTGAATTACTGCCCGGGTGCATTCAATTTCCGCTCCATTGCTCTCGTAAGGTAGTCAATCACTTTGTGAAGGTTTTTTTTTTTTTTCTAAATCTATAAATTTACAGTAACGTTGCTTAAATTATTAATTTTTTTAAACATAACAATAACAATTAAATTATTGTTACGTCTAAATTGATCTCCCAGATATCTACCAACAATAGCATTTATTTAAAAAAATATATAATTTAAATTTGTATTTAATGAATCATAAATTTATTATTTTTAATCTATATCACAATATATCTGACCTTAGAGTAATACCTTTAACCTATATAATCTAGACACATAATAAATACAAACTCTGCAATGCTGACGTGTTTTAATCTATTATTGTGATTAATACTAACCTAAACAAATTTTTTTTATGAATTATTAGATTATATTCAAAATATATTTTTTAGAACTAAAATGTCTATCAAAATTTATCAATTTTATTATCTTTCCGGCGTGTCTCTCGATGATAGATGTTCAGTGTACTCCTCATTTGTAAGCGCGGCTCGAACCAGACCACAAGCATGATGCCGCATAATTGCCATTACCACGGCTGGAATATCTTCTGAGACATTATCCTTCAAGACGGCATTGATCTATGTTGTTTAAATATATTTATTGTATATATATAATTAATATATAAACATCATACTGATTGAGAGGTGAAAAATGTTATCTATAAGCTTAATTCCAACTCGAGAAAAAAAACAACTGAATTTTTTAAATTGTAAAATTAAGATGTTATAATTTGTAAAATTATATATATATATATATATATATATATATATATATATATATATATATATATATATATATATATATATATATATATTTGAAATGAAATGAAATAATTGAATGGGTCCGCCGAAAAACGTTTTAAGCGATAAAATTTCCGAAGTGGCAATTTTGAAGAATTTAAAATGTATAATAGTACGTCATAGTATGATATAGTACTCCATGATGTCATTATACCTGTAGATAATACAAATTACAGGTGAAGAAAAAATCTAACTTACAAAACTAACAAAAACTTTAGATTATGATTTTCTTTCACTGATTACTCAGAATTTCATGTTTGTCACTTAAAACGTTTTTCGGCGGATCTATTCAATTGTTAATTATCAACACGACAATCTATAGACAATCTATAATAGATTGAAATCCTAAAACTTATGGAAAGCGTATTGAACACTGCTTTGCTCGTTATACTTTTGAAAGCTTAGCTAAATAGCTAGGCTATATTTAAGTAATGTCTTCATAATCTAGATCAATTTTTGAATAACTCGTTGAAAAAAAAAAAAAAAAATGTTAATCATTCTAACGGTTAAAAAAAAATTCAATAATTTTATAGTAAAATATTACTACAAAATACATTGAAAAAAATGCAAATAATTTGAGTTCTGAGAAAGAAAATAAGCATTGAAAATTGCCAAATCCCATAAAGGGTCTTGGGATCAGTACTTTGGTAATGATATAATGTTACTGGGCCAACGGTTGGGAAAGTAGAAGATTTGGCCAAAATCACGCCTAACCATCAGGTTTTTCTCTTAATTAATGGTAACCACTTTAGAGGGTGGTTGTGCGACCTCGAAGTAGATCCTAGGCTGAAATAAAAGAAAATAAATAGTCCACCTTCAGCCGGACTCGAACTCGGGTCCAGGAGCGTGCCTTACACACTGAGCTAACCGCGCCTCCCTGCTTGTGTGCGTATAGCATTCGTAAATATTTTTTTCTAATCAAGTATTTTCCTCTCCTGTATTTTCCTTTATCTATATATCATACCTAGTATATTTATTTTTATATTTATAATATTATAATGTTATATTTATGTTTTTTATTTTTCTTAGTTTTTCCTAAGCATATTTTCATTATTTTAATTAATAATTTTTTTCTTATATTTTTATTTGTTTTTGTTATCATTTATTTAGTTCAGTTCTATTTTCAATTGTAATTAGTATCTCCTAAACTTGCACGTCTCATGTTCTAATACATGTTTTATTTTCTTTGTCTCGAATTATGGCAGACTCATGTAACATCTTACTGTACATGTTTGTGTTATTTCTAGGGGACAATATGTACCAGAATATATTTATTCATTTCAAAAGAATGAAAAATGAAGGGTTGAGTGATATTGTAATTATATTAGATGCTTTGTTTGTAACTAATTTGGGAGTAATTGCTTTATTGCTAACCCTAACAGATAAGCGTGAAAATTAACTTCTTTTTTTAGTACATAAGGATTGTAAGATTTTTTTGAGATTGCCTCGATTTGGTTCTTCACTATTAGCCATTTCAATATATGATGGTATTTTATGGCACGAGTATAATAAAAGTACAATCATTTAGAGGGTATAGGAAGATTATAATTTGATTTTGACATTAGAGGAACGTTAATTAATTGTATTGGCTGTGTATTCAAGGGAAATATTAAGCCAAGTGCTTATAGGAAGCGGGTACTGAATCCACTTCCGAAACCAAATACAATAACTGTCTGTTGAAATTGTTCACAAGTTGGAAACTGTACCGAGGGAGGGGGCAGTTAGGTAAACTTCCAAACTATCCCTAAACGAAATTCGATTATGTAAATACATCACCTGACAATTTCGTATTTGATTTATTTAACGTTTTCAAGATTTGTCTTGTTATCAGTTTAATTCCCTATTTCCCTGACCAACTGTAAACGGTCGTGAATTGAGGTTGAACCAAAACTTCGTTCAAATATTAGTGTTCTTTAAACAGTTATAATAACAATAAATTAAATTAATTATAAATAGTATTATAATCCATATTTTATAGAATTTCTAAACTGTCCTTCAGTCAGGAAAGCATTTAATTTTTAAAGACCTGCATAACCGACACATATTCGAAAAATACAAATATTTTAATCCGACTGTAAAGACTTGTAAAACCTCTTGTGGATTCGATATAAATTTTAATCGATTTATCTATTATATGAAATTTCGAGAATCAAAACCTATTATGTCTATTTTACATAGGAAGAACTTGATCTCACTTTAAACCTATCTTCAATATTGGGTTCTTGGAGTGACTTGCATAAGCAGAAAATTTCTATTTTGCGTAGAACATTACGAGTCTTGTTTTGAATGTCGGCCCAAAAATTAATTTTTTTGTTTTTGAAAATTGTTTGATATATACTGCCTCTAAGCCATATATATATAAGGTGCTTTCATATAAAATATAGTTTTATATATTTTTAGGTAAGCATGGGTTTAGAAGCTTCAATACACTTAGAATTGATGAATTAATTGCCGCTTCTATTGGAATATTTTGATTCATCATCAGATCTGAAAACATTTTTTTTTTTCACTTTGTTACTTATTATATATATATATATACAATATATATTAGAATATATATATGCATGTTTTTGCATATAACCCAAGAATTTAATTACATACAAGTTAAGAATCAAACAATTGCCCCTTCATTATCTCTAAGGTTTCCGCCTGGTAGATAGGTTATGCAAGACTGTATCCTTAAGCGCCGTCAGGATCTTGAAAAGGATTCCCTTCCCTACTTTTTTCACTAATTATTTCAAACTGATTAACTTATCCCGACTGTTACGAAATTCAAAAGTGCAATAGTTGATAAATACAGTGGATACTTTAATAGCCTTGTACAAAATATGTCGAAAATATAAATCTCTAATAAGGCCTGGCAATGTTAAACAGGAGCTGGGTGAAAGATTTCTAGAGCAAGATTTAAAATCTACAGAAGGGAGGAGCTGTTTTTCAGTTTACCATCCAATTATTGTTGTTTTAATTATTATATTTTTTGATAATTTTAATTTTTTAAGAGAAATATTTCTGCCTTATATTTTATCAGCTATACTACTAATTAAAACAAAAAAAATATATATACTTTGAAAATTTAAGCTATAAATCAATAAAAACGTTTAATTTTTATTTTAAGGAGCTATATAATGAAAATATGCTAATTTAGATGAAATTAAATATTATTATGTTATATGCTGATTTAAATAATATAAACTTCAATAGAAAAAATTCAATCTTGTTTATAAGTAATTGAAATATTTGTGAAAAAATTATAGTAGATGTATAGATCTGTAAATTTATAAACATCTAATCTGAAAGGTAAAAATAGCGAAACCTGTTTAGTCAGGACACCTGTAACTGAACTCTATTTATAAAAATATATCAGACCTTTTCAAAAAGATGGGTGTGGATTCCTATTATAAAGGATGACAGGTACGAGGAATAATGCACCCTCGATCTTTTAACAAGATAAATTTTTCTATTTCGAACTTATTCCTCACACGCCTAAGAGAAGGTTATGATTAATACTGAAAATATTAATAATTCTTATCCTTGTTCTGATTAAATACTGATTGCATATACTATATATTAAATCAATATCTCATTATCTTTACTGGATTTGACACCAGATACACAACTAAAAGTAAATGTTTATATGAGGAATCCCTAAGCTGATTATATATTTTCTATCTATAGCATAGTTTTTTTTTTCTATTTTACTATTATTATTATATTTAGTTGATTTCACTTTATTTTTTGAATCTTAATTAATTTTATTTTTGCCCTTTTTTCAGGTTAAATACTGATTTGATAATTATATTTAATATAGCTTCAACTGAATTTTGACACCGGTAACATGGTTGTTAAAGAAACACTGGGATCTCAAGACTGAGTGTTTCTTTTTTAAACATAGTGTGAATACAAGAAATATAACAAAAAACCAACTGAAATTTCAGTGGTTTGGTTATTGAGTGTATAAGTAGTGGCCAAGAAACTCTGCTGTTAGAGCATTAGTAGGAAGAGGTAAGGACCAAAGAAGACATTGGTTGAGGATGTATGAGTAGAAACGACAGTAGGAGAACTGCGAGAAGAAGAGGAATGGACATGTTTGAAAGGTTATGGAGATTGAAATACATTAAAAAAATAATAATTAAGAAAAATTACTGTGTTTGAACAACCCATGAAGGGTCTTGGGTTTAGTACTTACAAGGGGAGGACACACTCAGTCTTTCACAGATCTTGTTGCCAATTTTTTTGGAGGCTCCTGGTCAAAAAATATTAGACACGTATTTTGCCGTTCCGACCAATGGGCCCTGGAAGCCGAGAAAAAAAATAAAATAGCATTAAATTAATTTATTTTATATCTCGAGTTTAAAAAATGATATCAACATGATTCTTGCCTCAAGATGTTTCGGTTTGATTGCGAATTTAAGGAAAATTACAGCCGCTCCATAGATTTTAGTATAGGCTAATTAAAGTCAAGAAAAATGATTAGATTTTCAAGCAAACTACCTATACAGACTTTTTTACACAAACATTGACGTCAGATTCTAATTCAGCACCCTAAAAAGCATTGAAAAACGCTTATTCGACAAAATAAAAAAAAATCATTTTTTTCACGCTCTTTGAGGAAAATGAAATGCTTAAACCGCTTATTGGTTACATACCTTTAAATCGCTATTACTTTCTCACACAATTCACTGGTTGGTATCGCTGGAAAGAGGAGAGCCTCGGCTTTTTTTTTATGCATATAAATGTTAAATTCGATGAACAAACACCTATTAAAAAAATTGGTAAATCCGAAAAACATATTTATTTTTAATTTGAGTTTGAAACCAGATAGGAAAATGAAACAAAAGTCATTTCAAGGGTATTACCACCCTGTATTTTGTATAAAAATATGAAGTTGATACGTTTAACCGTCTAGGCGTAATTCATGTTTTTGTCAATTTAATCAAAAATTGCCTACCAAATGGTAGGATTTGGCCAATTCGGAAGCTTACGAATTTTTATTTTTATTTTTGGATGATATTTTGTATTTAAGGTTGTTTTTAATGCCGAATTCGAATCCGATGTCGGTTCTTGTGAAAAAGTATAAATAAATGATATTTTTTGTTTTCATTGAATAAACGTATTTTAATGTTTTTGAGGGTGCTGAATCAGAATCTAACGTGAGGTTGCTGAGTCAGAATCTAAAATTTTTGTGTAAAAATTTATAGAGGTAGTTTGCTTGAAAATCTAATCATTTTTTTAGAATTTAATTAACCTATACTAAAATCTATGGAGCGGCTGTATTTTTCCTTAAATTCGCAATCAAACCGAAACATCTTGAGGCAAGAATCATGTTGATATCATTTTTTAAACTCGAGATATAAAATATTTTAATTTAATGCTATTTTATTTTTTTACTCGGCTTCTAGAGCCCATTGGTCGGAACGGAAAAACACGTGTCTAATATTTTTTGTCCAGAAATCTCCAAAAAAATTTCCAACAAGATCCGTGAGAGATTGAGTGTGTCCTCCTCTTTTTAGTCAAGAATATACTGTGGTAAAGGAAAAGGATTTGACCAAAATCCTGTTCAACAGCCAGGTTTTCCCCCAAATTAAGGTTTCCACTTTTAAAAACCTGGGTGTGCTACTGAATGATGGTACCTGACCTCGAATTCGGCCCATGGTTGAAATAAAAGAATGAAATTATCTGAGGTCAGCCAGACTTGAACCCGGGGTGGGAACATGGCAGTCAAATGCCTTATCCAATGAACTACTGCACCTCCTTAGAGATTGGAATACATTAAGTATAGTTTTTAATTTTGTCTGGTTTCATGTTATGTATTCTATAGATAGTTTTTTTTCTTAGTCATAGGTTTTATTTGTTATTCTACATGTTGTATAAATGAATTTATAACTATCCATATGACTTCTTGTTCTTTATTGTGGCATATTGTAATATTTACTCAATAAAAGCTTACTTAAATTTTTTTTTTTATATTTCATAAAATATTTTTTACATAGTTTTTCTATTTCTTTATGTTTTATGGGCAATATTTTTGAGGTATCAAGAAGTAATATTCATCTTTATATAAACGCTATCACAGCGTTTGTGTAGCTGTAACCCTTTGCTAAATCAAATTTTGTGAAGGGATCTATGTGAAGGAATTTATCTGAAACAACTAGTAACTCGATTTAGAGAACTCTTTGAGAGGCCGACCCCTAACTGCTGGGAACTAGCTAGGAAGAAGTTTTAGACTAATATTGAATGAGGAAGGAAGCTATAATCCTTTGACAGAAACAAAGTAGGACCCGGAGGAGGCTGGAGATTAAAGGATCCTAGGATACAGTTTAGGCTCCGCTGACACATTGGATTATATCCGAGTGTGCCCTTACACTTTTGATCGGATTAGCGGGGCCGTCAACTCCCGGTCTGTCTGGAATCCAATTCACCTTCTGCCTCGATTAGGCAGTTCCTGGAGGGAGTCAAAGAGTTGGATTGTAAAATGAATTTCACAAAATGATTTTCATGTCGGCAACAAAAATTGAATCTATTACTAGCAATAAAATACTTACTTTATTAACAAAATTACGATGGCCTTTAATCGCAAAGTCACGATGGATATTTCTTAGTAATGTAATTGAATCTTTTTAAAGGCATAACTCCTATTAATCTTTAATTATCTTCGACATGTTTCGGAGTACATTGCTCCATTTTAAAATGTCAGAATTCATCACAGAAATCTTCTTCTTCTTATTAGTTGTATATATCCTCGTGTGGTTATGCCATTCACTGGATGGCATCAAAAAACCACATTTCTCATAATTCGAAGATACATACAACTAATAATAAAAAGAATGATTCTGTGATTAATTCTGACATTTCAACAGACAGATGCTGAAGATGGAGCAATGTAATCCGAAACATGTCGAAGATAATTAAAGATTAATAAGAGTTATGCCTTTTAAAAAAATAAAAATTAAATCTCCTTCAATGAAATAGTTGATTGTTAATTAAATCCTGTTGGTATATGAATGATCGGGGGGAGGGGCTCGGTAGAACAATTTATGTAAATTTTAAATAATTACGGTTATCTGATAGTATAGGAAGTGTAATTTATTTTCGTATATACTACTATCGGGGAAAAAAAATAGGCAACGTACAGTCGATATTCTCAAATCGATACAAAAACAGAAAGGTTGAATCCAGAGCACCTGGAGGATAAGAGATTTTGCCAGGACCTAACTAAAGGCAGAAGGATTTCCTTGGCCCCTCCTTCTCGACAATTTAATCATAGTCCACTTGAAAAATTATTATATATTTTCGTTTTTTAAAAGGACACTATCACTTTCCGTTCAATTTTTTCAAATAACACTAAAAGGTACTATTTTAAGATCTGCGAGAACCTTACGATTTTCAATGACCAGCGTATATTCCGACGTTGTTCATTTCAAAATTCATTAAATATTTGTGTTTTTCAGAATGACACTTTCTTCCAGTATAATCCTTCCTTCCTAGCCAAGGTTTGTCTGTTTTAGTCAGTGTCTATTAATTTTTGGAATATTTATTTTTTAATAAATGTATAATAATCTAATAATATATAGAGATATTAGATCTAATAATGTTTTTCGGGAGGTAGGAGATAGTCTCTCGACCCAATCTACCTTTACTTGTTCAAGGTTTTTACTAAATTGGTACAATATAGAACTGATATAGAAATGGGGAGGGGGTCAGAGATGGCCCCTGCATTACACTCAAAGCCTCTGAAGGATTCTATAATTATTACCATTTACAGGCTAGGTTGGACTGCAATGGTTTTTTCAAAAGATACTTTAATTTACTGGTCACAAACTTGAAGCACAGGACTTAAGTGAACCCCCTCCCCTTTCCGTCCATCAATAAGCAGTTTAATGATCTCTTGTTATTTTTTGAGAATTAGGAATTTTTCTTTTTCTTTTTTATTTTGTATTGAGAGAAATCATCATTTGGGAAAAGAAAACATTCCATTGAGATAATACTATCTTGAGTAATCTTAAGCAATTAAGAGATATACAAATGTTTTAACAAATTAAATAAAAAATATTATCTATTGAATGGTACCGACAGACAAAGCCTTTGTAAATATTATACCATATTCTAATATGTATTTTCCTGCTGTTTAAATTAATTTTTAAACACATCTCTTCTTTATAGTTCGACTTTCATAGTATAAAAAAATTAATATCTTGACAAATCATAATAATATTGAAAAGGAAAACGTATATATTTAGTTCTTAATTAGGTATAGTTGTACCTTGGACTTGTTGGAACATACTGAAAATCTCCTCCAAAGGGAAGAGCAGTTTTCGATGCCTCAATGAAGATTATATATGAAATACTTTGGAAACCAACAACTTTTATTAAAAATTAATTTGCGTGTAAAATATCGTCACAATCATCATATACTGGTATTATTAAATATTAAAAGTTAAAAAAGAATCTTTTAAGATTTTGGGTATAGAAAGGAAGATTTCAATTGACATTCTTAAGAAAGAGTATGTTGATCACTTTTGAATCTTTAAATTTATAATAACATCTAGAATATTTTACTTACGGTTAAATCATTAATCTGCTGACTCAATAATATTGAATAATATATTCAGATTTTCTTATATTGCAATGTATCTGAATTATTTGAGGAAAAAAAAAAACTTCCCTCACATACAGATAGCATGAGATGTATTAGGTTCAGCTTTATTTTAACCTGAGGTGCCCAACTGCTTAATTTACGTGGCATCTGTTTCTTAGAAGACCAAAGAGAAGCGTTGTAAATATTTATCTTAAGTACATTCCGTCCGCTCTTAGCTGAGACCTTCCCGTCGCACATGAATCAGTTAGTACCTGAATTTATTTGAAACAGGGGAATACTAGTCCTCAGTTACATTTGAAGCAGCCTTTGAAGGGAAATTAAGTTCGGACTCTCTCATTTAAATAATAAATTAATTCGATTAAATACATGTAGAGTACGATATCTAACATTTTCTTTTTCTCCTGATTCCTTCTTAATTACTTCTATAATTGCTAGTTATAACTATTTTAAAATACATATAAAATGAATTTTCGATATCGCGGTTACTTCTAGTTGTAGCGAGCAACGAACTGTTGTTCTGATTGGTTCTACAGACCTTTTCCTACTCCCCTCCATTTCCTCTTCCTTCCTTCCTGGAAATCACTTGTGGAAACAGAGGTGTTTGTATTTCTGGCTTTCACACGTTTTGTGCTGAAACCATTGGCCTGGAATCCACTCGGAAGTCATCGGAAGAAGTGTCGTACTTTTAACACTAATGGGAACGCAGAAAAAAGAATAAAATAAAAATAAAAACTAAAGCCTACCTTCAATCAAATAAAAGGTTTCTGTATTTTCTCTGAAATATACATATTTTCTTAAAATTAAATAATAAAAAAAAAGATCAAAGTATTAATAAAAATAACAAAAACCAAAAGGAAGAGGATTTAAAATAATTTGTTAACATTTTTTACAAAATAGAATTGAATAAATTTTATATATTATTATTTAGGATTTAAATGTTGATGCAGTGGTATAAAAATCTTCAACTAAAAAAATAATAAATAAAAACTCTTTGTGTTATTAATGTTTATTTTGAATATATATTACAATAAATTGGAGTGATTCAAGTTTCCATGTCTTACAACTTTTAAATATAAAAACTAGCCAATATGCAAGAATATGCAGATGAGTTTATAGGAATATTTTCTCCGATACGTCCCGGTATTAATGCAATAAACGCCAACTTAAGTCTGGTTAACCCTTGTTCTATAATCTTGCTGCAACTTTTCAGCATTAACTTTTCAGCGGATTCAGATAATCAGTTTTTCTGTTTACGTTTGGTGGTTACTATAATAAATGCTAACTTCCACATGTGTACATAAAGGTTATAAAATAATAATAATTTAAATGTACTTCAAAAAGTACAATTTTTTTTTTTTTTTTAGTAGATTAAATTGATAAAGGAAGATTTCTATATTTTTACTTTAAAAAACAAAAAGATTCTTTTAAGGGAATAGGTTTAATTTGTTTGGCTGATTAACGTTTATACACATTACAAATTAACTTGTTTAACCAATTTAAGATTTTTTTTTTTCTGCTTCACGGAGAAACACACAGCTCAGTTAAGAGCAATTGTTTCATAGAGTGTTCCTAAAAAAATAATATTCCTACCCTGGAGCATGGCTATTTACAGTTACTAATACATTAATTAGGTTTATGATCATTAATTAAGATTTTGATTAGTATAATTCCTAAAATAAAATGAGAACATAAATACAATTATCAACTTGAAACATCTGAGTATAAATTTAAGCATAGCGAATAAAATCAGAATATAATGATGACTTTCGGATTGAAAAGTAATATAATCTTTTATAAGAAAATATAAAAATTAATTTATATTAGGTAAAAAAAAATTAATAATCGGCCATTTTAATTTAATTACTTTTTTTCGTTCTTCCTATTATCTGATTTCATAATGAAACAAAGCTCAAATGTTATATCATTAGGGCCGAGGATCCTCCATTAAAATTAATTTGATCTTCAGCAGTTTAATTTGTGTAGGCTCAAAGTTTTAAACGAATTTCCGGCATTTCTTATTACTTAATTTGAATATTCATTAACTATTTCAGATTCGAAATTTAATTAAGAATCCAATTTTAATTAAATACGTATTATAATATAATATTTAGTAAAGGCGTTTACTTATTTATATTATAAGTTATTTATATTATATATGATATGATATATGATCTGTTTCTATTTTAAACAGTGAAGGTTACTGCCAATGAATATAAATCCAAAAATTATTATAGTTTTTCAATAATATTTATTATTCATGCTTAAAAAATGTATTATATACATGTATTAGTATTTATATTATATTTACCCATTGCAGATTTTGTAATAGTCAACAAAAAGTTATTGTGATCCTATAAGATTACAATTTACTGCATTTTTAAAGGAACATATGCTTTCCTAATAAATAAATTATTAGTTATTTATGACTGTAAATTTAACCGAAATAAATTGTTTGACAATACAAACGATTTGTTTATTTTAAACTATTTTATTTTTTAAATTAAGATGGATTTTTTTTTTAGCACAATAGAATTACTAAAACTTACATAAAAGATATGTACATACTATCTAACATAAAATTGATGTTTATAGAATTCATTGTGAAAATAATAGCCCTTTGAGACTAGGACGAAAAATAGTTGCCCCTTCATTATTGCATAGGTGCCGGCCTTGTAGTCAAGTAGTGCGGGACTGTATCCAATAGCGCCGTCACATACATGAAATTAGATAATTCAAGATTTGTCAATTATACCTCAATGTTTTTATTTTGTATTTTATAATGTTTGTTATACTTATCTTTAGTTAATGAATTTAATTTGAATGGAAGCGTTTTAAGTATGGTTATTCTTTTAATTTATTATTGACTTAATAAATAATAAATTAAAAGAATAACCTAGTTATTATTAAGTTATTATTAATATGTAATGTACTTGTGTTGATGAAGTTTTAGATTTAAAAATATTTATATTTTATTTACACAGTCAAATATTTTAGTTTCTTACAATACATACTTTATAATTATGTAAACAATTAAGACTCCTGACAGATGGGTCTATTTATATCATTAAATAAAATTAAAAAAAAAAAAATTAAAGAATTCTATGTTTAAAAAGGTTTTTCTCTGGAATAAAAGTTTTACAAACATAAAATATTTACCTATAAATTCAGATATATAAAAAAAAATCTGTGTTATAGAGATTCAATAGTATTCTAGGCTTATACTATTTTAGATTTTATATTATATAGAGCCTAAAGGTTTGAATTAGAACAGTAAATGACGTAGCTTATGAAAGTAATATTATATGTATATACGATGGGGAATAATATTTATTTATTCTTTTAAATAAGGAAATTGGTGTTAAAAACCGATATTTAAAAAAATGTTGTTCGAAATATAGATAAAATCATTTCATTTATGTCAACCCCAGAAAATTCAAGAAGTCTACTGCTGCCAGTTGATTAAACAAATTAAAAATATTTATAGCAATAAAAATAAAATAATACTAAAATATGATAATTGTTTGATAATTCGGTTAACCATGGCTTCGTTCATTGCCAGCAGAAATCAATAGCGGTAAATGAGATGCAAATCAAATTTGCAAGGCCGTTGTTAGCGCACCCCCTTGCCCTCAGTCTAATGAAATTTTCTTTTCGTTCGTTTCCAGTTAGCAATTTTACAAACCGAGATGTCATACGGTTTTCTATAATTATAAAAAAAAAAAAAAAAAAAAAAATTCCTTCAGCAAATTTTAATTTAATTGCGTATAACACAAAACGTATTGGAAAAAGTATAGTTATTCAAATTTATTATTTGTAAATATCCACAGAAGTTATTATTTATTAGAGTAAAAACAAAATTTAGGAGTTCTTTTAGTCAAGTGTTATTTTAAAAGTTTTCGATACTAATTCAATGAAAGAGCTATATTAAAAATTTTCCTTCATAATATTTATTAAAAATAAAAACTAAATACATACACAGATATATAGATGGATTGTTTGTCGAGGATGAACGTCTAAGGACTTTGCTGTCCTATCAACACTATGTTTTTATAATTTTATAGTTTAATACATTAAAAAGTAATATTATGTTTTTTTCCTAAATACGTGTGTGAGGCGAGTATGGTTAATAATCACTGTCCTTTTATTAAGATATGTCTCTGGCACCTTTGAATAGCATGTTTGATGAAAAAATCATATTTTAAGAAAAAATCAATCGAAATTTCGGTATTTTTTTTTATCACAGTGATTCACATTTGCAACAGTTTGTCTCGGTAATTGCCGTATATCAGCCCATTTGACAGAATATTAGAAATTAAAAAAATATAGGTATCTGGCGATACTTATAATCTGAAATTTACTAAATTTCTTTTTCTTTTTTTTTCGCAAATATTACATGTATAAAATTCTAATTTTATATTTGATCTACTAAAATAAGCATAGTAGTAAGCATACAAAAAAATCAATTTCGATTACTAGTTTTATATGAAAAAGTGTATATATAAATTTTATAAATGTTCTAGAGTTCTGTTTCTCTTTAGTAAAGTATTTAAAAAAAAATATATATTTAACTGAAAAAGTTTCAATGAATATTGAAATGAAATACAACTGAACCATTCGTCTTAAATCTAAGACTTTCTGTCTATCTGTATCGTTCGATAATATTCTACTTATCTAATATCAATAGATCAGGAACCTAGTACACCAATTGATTGAAACGAACATGAAATTCAAAAACGGTAAGAAACATTACGCTGTTTCCGATTAATAGAACTGTTATTAGACAATGACTGTAAGCTTCCGATTAATTTAGAACGATATATTCAGATGACTATAATCAGAATTATTTAGACACTGAGTTTGATTTTGGGACTCAAATAAACCAACAATAATATTTTTTATTTTTTTTTTTTCTAGGTTCTAAATAACCTCAATCCTTACTATGTTACAAATTTATATTAACAATATTTTAAATTTTGTTGAAAAACCAAAACCGGATACATATTTTTTTATTAAAAAAAAAAAAAAAAAATCCACTCCAACCTACTAGAACATTTAGTGGAATGCTGCCAATGAGTAGCATTAAAACTGCTGTAGGTTTTTACGAAATAATAAATTTCTGTAAATGAATATAAAAAAAAATACATATTTATAACACCTGACAGTTTACAACATATTTTTAGCTGAATATATTCAGTATAAATGTTTCTCTAAAATGTCTTCCATTATTCAATATTGTACGATGTATATATGAGTCAAATTTGTTTTAGTAATAGACAGAAATTCAATACTTGATGAGAATGTGCTTTCGTATTTTAAATGTCAATATATATGTCTGCTGACATAATGTGACGTGTAATAGTTGCGAAATTCAATCAATCCCATCCCAGATCTTGAAGGGCTTGGCAGACTTCAGAGAAGATAGCCCAGAGCGGGTTTTCCTTATGTAGCACGATAATTTTAACTGATTTATTTCAATAATATCTTTAAATAACAAAAAATTGCGATCCAGAATTTAAAATTATCATTTTCTTTTGAATTATTTTAGATAGAATAAAGATAGTCTGTTATGCTGTGACCCATTTTGGCGTAAGGAATGAGAGAATAAATTCAGCTGCTCCGTTGTGCTGGTAATTAATTATAATTAAACTAAGTAGCATGTTTAAATTTAGTTTGTAGTTTGTGATGTACAAAATAGTTATTATATAATTAGTCAGTAAGATTTAGTTTTAATTTATTATTAAAACTACGTTATAGTAGAAACATATATAGTTGACACATTTCCGCTAATCCGAAAGCTTGATTGAACTATTTGGTGATAAGAACCTTCAGTGAAGTAAAGGAAAACAACATAAATAGGATAAACGAGACAGTTATCCAGCCTTATAAACGTATAAACGAGCCACCCTTTAGGAAATATTCATACTAAAATTATAGAAAGAATAGTCCAATAATGTTGAAATTTGCATTAATTTTTCCTTGCTTACTATACAATAAGCTAAGCAAGAAAATTCACCTCAAGCGTAGGATTTAATAGGAGTTTTATGATTTAGATTTTTTGGCTAAACATTTTTTTTCTAATTTTAAAGATTGGGTGTCAATTACTGTCCGGTTTACTCTACTTAAAAAATACTCAAAAGTATAGCCATTCCCAGATAACCTTAAAATTTGCGACCAATATTTCCACAAAAAATAATAAATTCGAATATCGTTAGACCTTTAAAATAACATTAATCCAGACCCAAACATAGGAAATAGAGAAACATAGGAGTGGATAAATGTAGATGACGAAAATGAATTTTTTAACCAAATATAAGGAAGAATGATTTAAAATAATATAGACAAAATTCAATAAAAAAAAAGTCAATAGAGAGAAAACAATTGAAGATAAACATTGTACAAACATTAGGAAACTGGTTTTGATCGATGCATCGAATGGGCAGAGCAAAATGGCGTTATGTACACAAGACATGTTTTATCTTCGTCACCATTCAAAACTATGTACGAAATCCTGTTTATTATTTGTTTATGTATATGATTTTTTTTATTTCTAACGCCTTTTGTTGTTGTTCTCGACCATCTGAGGGCTTTGGTAATTTTGAGCCCCCTGCAAATCGTGATATCGCGAGAGAAGTTAGTGTTGATTACTCAACATTATAAACCACACAAAATTATACTTTTTTTTATATATATAAAAACTTGCATTATTTTTGTAACTCAATACATATTTCTTTCCTTTGGATTATTAAACTAATGCTGTGAATTCACTATCTGAGTGCAGTGTATATTATTAAGCACATCAAGAATTATTCCGCCTTACGTTACCACACAATTGCACGTAGGCTTAACTGTATATCCCTTTTAGGGCAAGCAACATTCCCACTTTTTGTCGAGATCAGCCCCCTCGTCAGATCTGTTCATTAATCTTTTAAAGTTGGCCCCACTGTAAGGCAACTTCCGGCCGCTAATTACCCACTTCCTGTCTCCGGAAAGCTCTCCTCTTAACCCCCCCCCCGGTCTGTCATGGCGGCGGGAACCATGCAGCAAGGAAATTATGGCATTAGCTAAGCTTAGCTCATGGATCACAAGTTGGTGATTGTTAACTTGGATACAAAAATGTGTGCATGGTATGTTAGTTTATAATTAATTATAGATAGATTTGTGACTAAACTTTATAGAAGGAAATTGAAACAGACTTTGATATTCAGTTAATCAATACTTGTTGTTGTTTCTTGAAAAATAGCTTTGTATATCTGCAAAAATACCCTGCAGGCCAAATGATATATTTCAAGTTATAGCTGACCTTGGATTTTTTCATTCACATCAGTTTTTCCACTAAAATCGGGAGTAAATCCAATGTTACACGCATGGATAAAAATCAGAATATATGCTGATTCTAGTGATGCTATTATTGTTGTAATCGGATGAACACAGCAGTTGTTATGGCCTGTAGAAAATGTTGATGAAATCTCAACTTCAAAATGTTAACCTCCTCGAAAGGGGCAGAAAATCAATATTTTTCGATTTTGATAAAATTTCACAAATAAGAGTTTTATGGTGCGCTAAATCGAGATTTGAGGTCAATTGTTCATGAAAAAAAGTTCTCACTGATTTAAAGCAGATTTCCTTGGAATTTTGTCATTTTTTCGGAGGTTTTGAGCACTCTAAAGCCGGGTAGTGTTTTGAGCATAACAAAACATTTTTTTTTTAAATAGCATACATAACTACAATTAAACGTGAAAGAATCATTTCTCTATCTTGACTTAGAGCTGAGAAAAAAAAATAAACCGTGATTTTCATATTTTATTTTTTTACTCGGTTCCTAATGCCCATTGGCGGCTATAACCGTAGTTTTGCACTATTATAGGTCCCTACTACCCTCACAAAAATCGGCATTCAAATCTGTGAGTTACAACTGCAAACGTCCCCTTGTAAGTCTATATTCTCTCTCATTTCGAACGGGTACTTAAACACCAAAACATTTGAAAATCCTTTTCCTAGCCTCTATGAGAACACTAAGAAGTGATAGTTCATAGGACATGTGACGATGAAATAATAATTTCGATTTTTTTGGACATTACCCATTGTAGCCAAACACCCTTCTAATAATGAAAATGAATTTTAAAAAATAACATTATATAGTAAATTATAAAAGTAATATCAATACTGTTTCTTAAACAAAAATCATTTAAGCTCCGTTTTTACAAATCTGGGCATCATGGTATAAAATATACCTATCAATTATAAAAGTATAAAGGATTATTCCATGTCGACCGCAGATCTATTTATTTATTAACCTTTTTATTTAAATATAAAACCGCATACAATTAAATAAAAATACATCTAGTAAACGTGTTAATGATAATGGTCATAATTATTTTTCAATTGCTTGTAAAGCAACTATCCATTGGTAGCACTTTATTAACAGTTATTAAAATTTTCCTAGGCTATCCTCTTTACAAACACCTCGGGTTATCTGGAATAGAATGAGAAGCAAGTTAAAATGCTCTTAGATTTGATTAGTCATGGAGTTCACTATAAAAGTATAGGTATCTGGTTTGTGCTAAATCGGCAAAATTTGGAACATTACGGTCTTCATGGATAAGTTCGTTTAAGACAAAGTAAGGAGCATTGATGATTTTGAATTCTAAAGATTGGATACCTGAAGAATTGGATGGTTTAGTGAACCCCCAAAACTCCGTATATTTAAATAGGTTTAATTACTTTCATGTAAATAAGTAATTCATCGGCATCTTAGATATTTTTTCTGTTAAATATTAAAGAAGTCGTAAACAACGGGCAGTTTCTTGTTGTTTTAGTGTGGTATGTAATTTAATTTAAAAAAAATAATAATATGATCGCTGAGTGTTAAATTGTTTAAGAAAAGTGAAAAAGAGCCACTGGATTCTTTGACTGTTAAATATTTAGAGATATGTTTGATTATTCTTTATAGAGTATTAAAATATACCGAACACCTCAGATGTTGTCTATACCCACAAAGCTAAGGATAGCTTATAATTACCCAATATTTTGTGTGAATTTATAGAATGATTGTGGTTTATATTTTCATTTAGAACAACCATAATTCATAATACTGCCTTGATTTATTCTAAAATAAGACCTTAGGGCCGCACCTAAGGTTTATTGATTTAACTAGATCCTATTATGCTACTTTTATTGTCAATAATCTAAAGTTTTTTTAAATTTTTTTTCTATTAATCGTATTTCTGTTTTGAGTTTATCTCGGATTTCTTATTTTAAAAGCATAACTCTGAAAAAGTTATGAGATAATTCCTTCCTATATAAAGAGATAATAAGTATATATAAAGAAAAGTTCATTTTTCCTTATTGAAATAAAGGTTTTAAATTAAACTATATTGACTCAAAGGAAAAACGGATTACAAAGATAGATAGCTCCTTCTTTTAGTTAATACATTCCCTTTGAATTATATTATGTTAAATCAATCTTTTCATTAAAATGGCCTCTTTTTTTTTGGTTAATTAATTACATTGGAGACAACTGATTCAAATTTTATGTCGAAACTAAATGTAAATGTTATTTTATAAATGAAACTGTAATTTATGTTTTGTCAGCATATATAGCTTCTCGGAACATGACAACGTTTGTGCATTCTGATGTATAGAGATAGCTAAGTAAGCGAAAAATAATATATAAATAAGCAGGTAGAAGAAAATATTCAATGATAATTTCATAATTGCGTATATTCACAAATATCAATTGAAAATAGCCTTGATGCTTGAGCCTAATCAAATAATTTAGCATTTAATTACAAATAAATTGATCTCTGTTCCAAATTTCTATATTTTAGTATTTGTCGAGCAATCTTTTGCGACAATAATTCTGTTGAGGTTTAGTATTCCTAATCTTATATTTCTCCTCATTTGCCTATTCGTCGTATGTGGGAAAGGCAGTCCCGAAATGAGGGGAGGAAAAAAGGAGATTTTCGAGGAGACGAGGGTCGATTCAGAGGGAATGTGATTTAGCTAATACTCAAACGCGACTCGGTTCCTCCCTATATTGGTTCCGTTTTATAAAAGCTTCAGAACGAAGAGGGATTCAGAGTCCGTAATCATCAAGTGTTTTCAATTTTTCTTCTCGTGTTCACTACATTCTGATAATGATATGCAACATTTTAATTTAATGAAAAGAAAATTTAATGATATTTCTGATATTATTTAGTTTATATTATATTGGGTTTATATCAATAACCTTTAAAATTATTGTTCACGTTAGAAAACTTTAAATTTAAATAAAAACGTAAATATTACATGTTAACGTAATTGTTACTCTACAATTGTTAAGATTTCTAGATTCCACAATAACAATGTTAACTCTAAGGACGTTGTTACTAATTTACACGAAGTAGAATTTCCTCCTTGAGTCGAGGAAACCTGATAACAAAACACGTGGAGCTGTTATATATTTATACAGGAGTTCTGTACAATAACTCCGCGTGTGAGGGTGCTTTAGAAAATGTCATGAAAGTTGGACCATAGCGTACACCATACACTCAAATCAAACTTTTATGTATTTTAAGCTTTCATCAGAGTAATATACTTACTTCTTTTTTTTTTAATTTCAAATATTTAAGATTTTCAAAGAGCTGAAAATGGTTATTTATTAAGAATATATATTAATTGAGGATATTAATTGTATTATCAGTATTTGCTCGATTATGGGTGTTCAAATATATGTCGACTAACCTTCCATATGGATTTTAATGTGGTTTTAAAAAAAATAAAAATAATGAAGACAAAGAAAAATCCAAATAGAATCAAGGATGATTTTGAACATGAACAGGAATTCTGAGACTAAAATCCAAACTCAAGTATCGCTGACAAATCTGTGGTAATCGTGAGCGCAAAAATTTAGAAAAACTCCTACAATGATTTACACAAGAAAATTCATCTCTGTAATAAAAACCTAACTAAGTAAGTAGCCATGGTCACAAATTACTATTAATTTTTTTCTATACAAAAAATCAGCTTTCTCGTTCCGAGAAAAACCAAAAATCCACAATTAACACTCTTATCACAAAACGCACTTAAGTACTATTTACTAGTACCGCAGATATATGTTACTTTTTCAAATTTAAGAAACTTGCTCAGGATAAGGTTAAGGAACAAAAAACTATTTACCAAGACGGAAACCACCCTAAACAAAGTATTGTAAATTATACATTTTCATCCATTGGTTTATTCGACATTCGGTTTAAACTATTGCGACAATCAAAAAAACATCATTTTAGAAAACAAAAACTTAATTATATACATTGATGATTTAATTTAATGATTTAATATGGAAGATTATTTCAACGTAATTTTATTCTCTGTAATTACAAAGGAATTAAATTACACGTCCTTTGAAACTAGTTGTTCGCGCCAATCGGCGCTTTTTGTAGATACATTAAATGAAACATTAATTAAATCAAGTGATTAGTAACACCATTCGCGCCAAAAGGCGTCCTTTGTAAAAGAAAAAGAAAAAGATGAGAAAATATTCTTAGTCACGCCATCTATCGAGATTTTTATGGTAACTAGCCTTTCTATGTTTACTATAACCAATCGCCCTGCTGTATTATTTATCTCTCCCGCTAATCCTTGCTAGAACTCGCTCTCTTTCGTCAGCCTAGCAGGACTCAATCATCATATGTCCAAGGTATTGCCTTCCTCAGTATTTTTTGTCCAAGTCTGAAAAATAGTCTTCCAAATCTTACTTTAAAGTGTTTTGTTTCATTTTCATGTTATTTTCCATCAAAGACATTATATTTTCTATTTTACTAGCAAATGAGTGTTGAATAAGACAGAAGATTTCTCAACCGATTCACGCAGCACCTAGAAGCAATTCATTCTCAGGTGGGTCTCGTAGTTGCACCTAATTGCCTAAAGAGGTTCTACCGTTCCTGGTCTGCGATCTATCTATACATGGGTGAGTCATTTTAAAATTGCGAACCTTTATTTTAGGAATATTATATACAGTCCACTCTCCAGAGTTTTATTTGATTTCTGAGGAAGTTCCGCTCATTTCTGAATTAAATAAGTACAATACCCAGTTTTTGAATAAACACTAGTAATTATAATACAGTGACATGAAACACTTTAAACAAGAAAACATTGAACTAACCAAACTTTTAGCACTAGATTTATCACATGTGTTTTATTCAAAGTCTACACACAATGGAGTTATAGATAAGTGGAGGGGGCTTACCTCTCAATAGCCATGGCAGGCAGCCATTTTGGAGTGCACCGTATTATCAGTTCAAATTTTGGTTTCCTAAGCTTTATACTGCTGTTATTTTATTTTAGTGATTTATTTACTTTAGTGATTTACTTATTTTATTTATTACGAACCCTTTCAATTGCCCTAGCCCAATGGAATGCAAGTCGCTAGTTGGGCATAGTGGGCGAGGCCGGTTAGTGTTTTGGTCTCGCCCCTCGCGGAACAATATAAGGGAAGGGCCTCTCCATAGTACTATAACTCCATGCTACACACATTGAAGGTTGAAACAGTGTTATTATCACATGTAGCAAACTTACATATATACATATGTTTTTATGGATTTTTTTTTTCATTTTATAATTAAAGAATTATTTATTATTGAAACATTTATAAATAATGTTAATTATTAATTAACATTTGGGTAGTTTCAATCAAATAGTAATATGAACGAAGTATAATTATACAATTAAATAAACTTCATCACGAAAGTAGAGTTACAAATAAATCAGATGGCAATTATTAAGAGATTGGCTGAGCTCAGATTTTTCTTGATTGACCTCAGAAGAAGGTACCATAGAGTACTGGTCTCCCTCACGTCTTACATGTGTTATTAATTATGTATTCAACACATTTGCTGATTCACTGTTCCAAGATAGGGCTAAATTAAATACTTTTAATAGTTTTTTGTCTGCTCTTGATCTAATAGAAATGTGAATGATTTAACCTCGTATTATAAAATAATTTAGCAATTTAGACACAACCAGTCTTCAAAAATGTGCTAAATATCATCCTTACAAATAGTAGGTTGTAAGAATAATTTTGAAGTTAATAAGAATAACTTCACGAGGACTTCCCTCTACTATATTTACACTTTAACGTTCCTCCAAACCTCGGGATAATACAAATAAGTGTTTTGTTGACTACCTCGGTAGGAACAACAGGACTGCCTCCTATATTTCGGGAATGGTACAAGGCAACTTCCTCTGCAACTCCCACTTCCGCTCTGTAATGACAAGCTTCCTGCCATCTCCCCTTCGACCTTCTTGATATTTACAAGCAAACGCTATCCTCCAGCGGTCGTATTGGCAACAATCCCTGTTTCAATCGTTGCTCATTACAAAACTCATTTTACTTAAAAATAGTTTTATGTAGCTAAAATAGCCGTAGAAATATGCACTAATATCTAGTACTAGAATTATAACCATTATTATTTTAGATTCTTATTCAATGTCAAACATAGAAATAAAGCGCAGACCACTACTGAACCGAATTTTATCCAAAGTTTATCCATTTCAGCTGAACTCTCAAATAATTTATATAGATTAAAAAATTTAAACCTGTATCATTACAACGGATGAAGGTGTATAGTTAAGCATTTTATAAGTTTGTGTATTTTTCATGACGAATTTTAGTGCATGAAGGTGACATGAACTCAGTGCATTACCAGATATTTTGCTCAGTAAAGGATACTTAGTATCTACAAGGTGAGTGTGTTCTAAGTAGTTGTACAATATATTGTGACAATACAAAAAAATATGACGGGTCTAATTTTAAAAAGCTAAAATTGAAAATAATTAAACCTTTATGCTGTTGCAACAGGGTTATTCTTAAAAATACATATACATTGTCATGGCAATGCGTAGAACACTGATTTGTAGTTTACCTTCTACACTCTACTAGTCCAACCGCCTGCAACTCTAGTCTCGCCTAGTTCAAATATCTTTAGAAAAATTAAATCCTGTGCCATTGCAACGAAGGGAAATATAGGGTTCAGTACTTGGTAAGGCAACAACTTTTTCATGACCAATGGTAGTTCAAGAATATAGTATCAACATCCATGTACCTGGGTACAAGTTATTCACTAGTAAAGGGTGCCCAGTCTCTACAAGCTTGATGTGCCACAAAGAGTTCTACAATATATTATAATACAAAAAAAATGCATAATGAGTCTAGTTTTAGTTTAAATAGTAAATATTTACAGTTTTCCCTACTATCATCTTGTAACTACATGATTTATTATTCCTAACAAGTCCGATTGATTGTCAAAAACTCTTAGTAGTAACTTAACGTAGAAAAATGAAGAATTAGATTCTGTGGTTTACCCAGTGCTACTCAAACGATCATTAAATCAAAGATCAGATTTATTAATTATATTATAAATAATTAGCATTATTTAATAAAAATTGTTCAAAACAAATTGAGATTTGTTTTGTTTAAATGACCAGATAAATATTTCCAATAGTCCCATTTTAAAAGTATTTCTAGTAGGAACGGAAAGAACGTACGAATTATACGGAAAACTTAAAGGTTTAACCCACCTAGCTACCTGAACCTTTCTTTTCTGAACATTTATTCTGTCCTATAGTCTGATACCTTCCGGGAGTCCTTTCCGTTTTGTCTCCTTAGATGAGTACCAATACATTTGATTTCTTGTCCTACATTTTAAAAAATATTAATATATAATCTACTTAGCAAAGTGCTGATGTTTTGAAGTTTTTTTTTTTTATTTTTAGAACTGATAAGTAATTTCGCACATTCAAAACTAGTTTTTAAATAAAAATAATTCCAATAAAAGCGAAAAAAATCATGAACCTTATTGTACTGTTTGTTCTATAGCAGCATGCGTTCCTTATGTATACACGTATGTTAAGCTCTGATTATTTATTCTGCGATCCTTCGGTTATCTAGAAACTATAAGTTTTATAATTGTTTTTTCACAAGTGAAAAAAGTGGATTAATATGCACTAAGTACTTATGAATGAATAATAAATTATTAGTGATATCTGTTGAATAAATACTTGTGAAAGGTTGTATAAAGTTATGTGCTGTCATATTTATGGTGCTGACGGCCATTGAAGCCATAGGATATTGCATGGAGTCACTTAAAAATATTCACTGGTTGTTTCAACATTCGTTGAACAGCCTCATATGAATAGCATGGATGCAAATTGTTCCAGTATACGAAATGCTAAGTTTCATCTTGGCTTCAAGATTTTTAATCATCGCATTATAAGTTTTTTTTATCATTGAAAGCTTTTACAACAAATTAAAAAACCTATTTAGTTTTGAAACTTTTATAATGTATTACGAAATGAAAACAAATAGAGAGCATAAGTGTTAGTATTTGTTGCATTAATGACATTTTTGAAGAATTGCTTTTATCATATAAGTTCTTGGGTTGCAGCATATCCTCAAAAATTCATTTTTTGCATTCCTATTTGGATTTCTTTCCTCCCAACTTAGGTATAGTTTTAGATTTACACAGAGAACGATTTTATCAGGAGAAAGCCCAAATGGAAAAAAGGTATAGCGGCAAATGCAATGAGAAGATGCTTGCCGACTACTGTTGACAGGAGACACGTGAGGTAGAGCACATAAGGAAACAAATATACACATTTATCATGTTCAGTATTAAGCATTATTATTTTATGCATTTCTGTTTTTCATAAAAAAAAAAAAAAGCATTATAAAATTATTTAAAAAAAGTGATATTTCAATGATTTTTTTTATAAACAACCTCTAATCCCTAAAACATGGTGCTTGATAGATTTTTTTGCGATTGATTTGAATTCAGCACACTTAAATATAAAATTCACAACAAATGTTCATGAGAGTAAAAAAAATAAAAAAAAAAGATTAAAAAAAAATACGCTATTTCAGGTTTTTTAAAAATAACTTCTACTTTCTAAAAAATAGTGCTAGATAGAATTTTTTAGCCTTCAGATTCAAATTCAGCATATGAAAATATAAAAATCAGGATCAGTTTCTTAAGGAACTAATTTTTGCAGAACTGTTTAATCATAAAAGTTGTTTGTTCATTTCATAAAGTTTTTATGAAAAAAAGGTCCTCAACTTAGTTTTTCAGGAAGAATACAACGCCGCTCCCTCATATAGCGATACATATATTCCGAGCTACATATATATGGTATTTACCGCATGAGGACAGAGGATATGAGATAGGGCTATCTCAAGGGACACTCAAAGCCTGCCCCCCTTTGTCCCTTGGCTATCTGCCCTCGGGCCGGACAAATCGGGCCGTGGGGTCCCACTTTGATAAATACACATAACTCTTATCTGGATAATTGTCCGGATCTCCCGGCCTAGTGAAAGTCTACCGCGATTCTTTGGGTTTGACCGAGCTTTTTGTGTAATGGAGTAATCAGACAGAGTGATATAGAGAACTAGGCATGCATAAGGATAAAAAAAGAGTAACAAATATTTTTAAAATCATATAGTATTTTTTATAATATTATAATTAATTAATCATCCAATTACAATGGAATTCGTAATCATTATTTCTTAGTTATGAAGTTTTATTTTAGTAAGTATTCTCATAAAAACTAATAATATAGTTGAAAATATATCGAAATTAAGTATTATATTACTTATTTTAAAGAAACAAGATTTTTTTTTCCTGTTTTTTTGGGTTGGTTCCCGTATAGTAAATACATTAATTCAAATATATGGTTTCTGATTATTGAATATATGTATCACGAAACTTTCTTAGTATTTATTGATGGATAGTAAGGAAATTTGAGTATCAGACATTACTTTTATTAATCAGGTATTTTTTCAAACAAAGCTGAAGTCCAAGAAATAATTCTGCTCTTCCGTGATTTAGTGAAAGGATTACTGTAATGGAAAATGAATAATCTGGAATTCTAAGAAGGCTGTTTAAGCCTTACTTTTTTCAGATTAGATAATTAAGTTGTTGTTTTTTTAAATAATGGTAATCTGGACTTATTTAGTGCTTAGTGGAATGTTAAGTTTATTTGCTTTATTTCAACTGAAGCTTCAAATTATATCCTCTTATAAAAAAATAGCAGAAAATTAAAAAAAATATCGTAACAAGAAAGAAAGTTTGCTTAAATTTAACATCTTCAATTTTAGGATCTTGTTGATTATTTTTTTTTTATTTTCGTTTTTATTATTTGGTAAAAAACATTTAGATAGTAGATTTGTACCAAAAAAAAAATACTGTTTGTTTGTTAGGATCTTGTTAATCACAGTAATAAATAATTCAGCTGAGAGAGAAGCGCTGGGATCTCTTTGAGCATAGATTGTTCCTCCAAAAGTGGAGGCATTTATCAATGCCTGTCGTAAATACAAATTGATAACCAGCGAAATATATGACACGTTTAATTTATATATTATAAATATATGACACGAAAATTCATTTTGTGGCGAACCCACGGATAAATCTTAAACCTTTATGTATATATATATATATATATATATATATATATATATATATATATATATATATATATATATATATATACATAAAGGTTTAAGATTTATTCGTGGGTTCGCCACAAAATGAATTTTATTTATTTATGAATATTTATTATGAATATATATATATATATATATATATATATTTTTTTTTTTTTTCATTTATTGATATTTACAACTGTACAAAATAATATACAACAAGTAAATGTGTTGACAGTGAATACAATGGCATGTAAATAACTTGTGTAGAACTACTCACTAGCAGCACTTCAATAAAATCTACACTAAAAGGTCTCTAGGCCACTTCTTTTCAGACGCCTCGGAGGATTATCAGGAATGGAGGAGGAAGCAAGTTGGGAGACTAGTGGATTGGAGTGGTTATAGAGCTTACTATGGAAGGATAGGTACCTGGTTTGGGCTAAATCAGAAACATATGGAACATTAAGATCTTTATGGATAAGTTTATTGGTCACAAAGTAAGGAGCATTGAGGATTTTTCGAAGGATTTTGGATTGTAAGGATTGGATACGAGATGAATTGGATGGTTTAGTAGAGCCCCAAAGCTCAACTCCGTACGTCCAAATAGGTCCAATAACAGTCATATAAATAAGTCTTTTGTAATGAATTGGGAGGTTTGATCGTTTGTCTAGTAAATGTTGAAGTAGTCTGTAACGACGAGCAGTTTCTTATCGCTTTAGTCTTGTAAAACAAAAAACTAAAAATTAATTGAGCGATTTCACTATAATTTCTTAAGAATCCTCACTTTTACAAACCATCTTACTAAAAATTTTGGAACACTATATTATTATTGTAATAATTGTATTATTCTGCCCATAACTGGTGAGGTGACGATAACTAGTGATTTACCCTATTCTATATATGGCTCGGATATAATTATTTTTACAGAAGCTTAGAGTATTCTTCTATGACCCAGTAACACTTGTTAAACATTAAACAAAAGATTTGGCAATATAATTTGAAAAAAATGAACTTTGGCGCGCTAGTTTGTGATTCTGGACCACTGTGCGCCAGGAAGAATGTTAATGGTTACTCTGAAATTCAGTTACAAAAAAAAATTTGATTTTTTAACTTTAACTGACTTTAGAAATATTTCAATTCTGTCGAGTCCACATTTTTTACACGTATTTACATTATTCAATGTTATTAAAATCTGCTGTATTAGATGTCTGGATAAAAATATTACTCAAAAGTAACTCCTTGCGTTTAAGAAGGTAACAGTAATTTATTTCCGAGACGACGAGCATTAGAATAGCGGAGGTTAGCAACTGGATTCCCGACCCCCCTACCCATTATTACGCTCCAGGAAATAAAAACTTCCCGTCGGATGCGTATCCCCGGGGCACGAATGTTTCATCTCAGACCCGAAGAAAAAAAAAAAAAAAACTGATAACGTCTCCTCACCCCAAGCCGTGACAGCTCCGCCGCCGCATGGAAAAAACCCATTTGTTTTCTTGTGAATGTTTCCACTGTTCGCCTCCTGTTTTCTAATGTTTCCATCTTCTTTCTCTTTCTTCTTAATTTTTCTGCGGAATGAGGATAATAATTTTCGTTTGAGATATAATGTGATTTTTTTAAATTTTTATTTAAGTAGTACAGCGTCGATAAAAAGTCTGACTATTATTTTCCTGTTTCAAACATTTTTATTGTGATAATAACAGAACGAAGCAGTTGCAGAAGTTTTACAGTCCTCCTGGGCCTTATAATTTTACACCTCTATAAATGCATACTTAAAATCCCCCTCATGCAATGCCTACATTTACAGCACTCATAAGGGAAGCTTTTTATGATATGCCTGCAGTTGTAAAATGCAGACTACACAATAGTATGGGATTGCACCCTAAAGTTTTTTTATCAAGAAGGAAGGTTAATATGTAGGGCGTTTTTTGAATCGAAATAGACAAGTATGAAAGCTTGAGTATGCAAGAAATAATAAAATATATATAATAGATAGAGGGAGAGAGGAGAGAGAGGAAGGGAGGTTGTATAATATTTTCATCTCTCGTATGTTTTTTTTTGGAACGGTTTTATAATATTTCTATCTAATTAAATTTATATTTATATCAATACACGTTGAAACTAGAAGTTTTTTCTTCTCTTATTTTTTTTAGCTTTTCTTATTATCTTTTGCATTTTTCTTTTTTATTTACTTTTCTTCGAAGTAAGGAGTCATGGTAGCTCAGTGAGTAAGGCAATTGACTACCTAACTACCAGGCCCTAGTACGAGAAGGTAGAAAATTTACTTTCTGTTTTGAAAAATTATTTCTACAGTGGCTCGACTTCGGTCCGCATCCAGCTTCTACAAAGTGGGTACTCTTGATTGGGGGAAAACCTGGCGTTTGAGCGTTTTATTACTTTATTACTTACGGAGATTTCTCCGTGAAAGGATTATGTTTTGGGTCTCGCGGAGTCATCCCGAAAAAAACAAGGAGCTTCGTGGAGGACCTTGGCGTGGAGGTGTGGGATATAGCAATAATGGCCGATAATATAATATTGGACTCCCTGGGAATTATTCCCAACCACATACATGGTGCATAGGATAGCCCATTGAAATTTATAGTTATTAAATATTTAGCAATTTATCTGATTCCTGATTCTATGTGCATATATGTATATGAATGTGTGGTAGATATGTGAATATTAGGGGGGAAATAACATAAAATGAAAGTATGAAGTGAAATAGGAAAATAAGGGGGGGGGGAAGAGAGGAAAAGATAATAGATAAATAAATAAAAAATAAGAAAAAAAAGAAAATTATGAGGAAGGGAAGAGAAAAAAAAAGTTATTAGTTTGTCTAGTATTAGGTAGTATTAAGTATTATATTATAGAACTATAACTAAATTATATTGTTGTCTTTAATTGGATAGATGAGTATGCTTTGTTTATAGCGACCCAATAAAGTTGTGAAGCACTATGTTTATTGTTTATTGTCTCAATAAAGCATATATCTCTCTCGCCCAGTAACGGTACATCCTTATCTACTACTTAGTGAACTCAAGATCCTCATGGGTTATAGTGTTTCATTTTTTTAATCAAACCAGTTGTTTACCATTTTCCATGTTTTTCCAAGTCATTATCCTTTTTTTTTAATTTATGTTTCCCGTATAAAAACATTTATGTTTATCCTAAGTTATCTATTTTAAAGTTTGTTTTGTATTTACATTTTTTTTTTCATACTTAACTTACCATTAGATCCCCCAAGTTTTTCATTTTCATTTACTTAAGTACACGTATTTTTTATAATATTATTATTATTTTATTATTTTTTGTACGTCTCTTTTGTTTTATTTTTTTTCAATATTTATTTTGTTGACGGAATTCATATAGGTATAATTGTTTTTATGTAAATTACATAGCATTTATATATTTTTCTGTTAAAAAAGCTTATCATTAGATTATCCAATTTTTTTCATTAGCTTTTTTTTTTCTTCATTTTGTGTATATATAAAATATAGAGTATAGGTATATACAACTTATTTATCCTTCAAATACAAGTTATTATTATTTCCCATAAAACTTTTTTAATCTTGAATTTCTATTATAGATTATGTTAAAAATATTGTGAAATAGAGATATAGGATCCGACAAGAGCTTCTTTGTACTTTGGCAATAAAGTTCCAAAGTTCGTACAGTGGCCACCTCCAGCTACCCCAAGTCCTTGGCCATTGTCATTTGGGGCATTGTCCCGAACCCAACGGCCGGATTAGCTTACCTGCTTGAATCAATAGCAAGAGTATTGTAAATGGCTTGTGTGTAGTAGCCCTCGGGGATTTGTTGGTTCAGGTTCCATTGTATTCCTGATATGGTACAGTCTTGGGTATTCCAAATATTAGGATAGATGAATTAATTGTCATTTCTACTAGAATCGTTTTATTTTATTTTATTTATTTAATTCAGTTTCGAATTTTAAACTTTTATCATCAGTTCTGAGAATATTAAAAAAAAATAATAAAATAAATAAAACATCAGAACCTTGTTACAAAGAATATATATAGATATACCCGAATATTAATGGCAAAACTTCAGGAACTTATAGGGGACCAAAAAACTAAGACAAAAAGTCCTTTAGAGATTTGCTCGTTTTTGCTTAGTCTTAGAACAAATCGCAAAAAAAGAAACAAAACAAAAATGTTACAGGTAGCGATTATCACCTTTCAAAGTTCGTCAGGCTAGACAGTAGCATCCGCAGAGCATCTGCTGCAAAAGCAATATCGCGGCAAGCAATATGGCGAACTTAGAAATGTGATAATCGCTACCCATACCATCTTCAAAAAGTTCAGAATTTATTACCTCAAGATTACGTCAAGAGATTGAATTTTACTAACTGGTTTCTTGACACGATCCGCGATGATAATTTATTTCCATTAAAAATTATATGGACCGATGAAGCTATCTTTACAAGTGGAGGAATTGTTAATCAAGGAAATTATCATGTATGGGCTCTTGAAAATCCCAGAGCTTTTAAAGAGAATTGGTTTCAGCATGAATTTGCTACTAACGTTTGGCTTGGAGTTTGGAACGGATTACTGGTGGGACCATATTTTTTACCTGAAATATTGAATGGTATCACATTTACACATTTTTTGGAGAACGACTTTTCTAATTATTTAGATGACATTCCCTTACAGCAGCGGATTGAAATGTGGTTCCAACTCGATGGATGTCCAGCTCATTATAGCAGAGTTGCTCGAGCTTGGCTGGATATAAATTATCCACATCGATGAATTAGACGTGGAGGAGTACCTTGGCCACCCAGATCACCTGATATGACACCCATGGATTTCTTCGTATGGGGAACCTTGAAGCAGAAAGTTTATTCGGTGTCAATCAACTCAACAGAGCAATTAAGAGACCGAATCATAGATGTAGTGCACCAACTATCATCAGGACAATGTTTAGCTGCAATTTATCAAGTGAGTGCTAGATGTAATGCTTGCATTGGTGCAAGAGGACAACATTTTGAGCAATATTTAAAAAGAACATAACTTAAATATAAATGTAAATAAATAAGTATAAAAATGAATACTTGTTTTGTTTCTTTTTTTGCGATTTTCTCTAAAACTAAGCAAAAACGAGCAAATCTCTAAAGGACTTTTTGTCTTAGTTTTTCGGTCCCCTATAAGTTCCTGAAGTTTTGCCATTTAAATTCGGGACACCCTGTATATATACACCAAAGTCGGAAAGGATTTATAAAAGTTAGGTTCATTCTGCCATTCTAATGAACCATGATCTTATTTCCACTTACCTAAATACAAAAAAGAAAGTTTTAATACTTAAAATACGATTTTGTGTTTAAAAAAATAAAATTAAAAATATTTTACTTTTTCAGGTTATATTTTCGTAAAAGGACATTTTATTAGTTTATTCAGATATATAAAAAAAATAAATAATATTTTATAGCTTTAGAAAAATTTTGGACAGTAACATGAATGTTTATTTTTTCATTATTATTAAAAAAAAAAGAATTTACTTAAAAATCAACAGTCTTTATTCAAATTAAAGTAAAAACATGATTTCTTTATATCCATTTATTGAAATTTATAACTGTACAGAATATACAAATCAAGTGAATGTGATCGTAATGATTACAATAACATGTCAAAACTTGAAAAAAACTACTCATCAGTAGCACCTAAGTAAAAATTGTACATTAGAAGGTCTAGGTAATCTTTTTTTTTTAGACGCCTCGGGGGATTATTGGGAAGTTGAGGAACTAGTGGATTTGAGTGGTAATGGAGCTTACTATGAAAGGATAAGGTATCTGGTTTAGATTAAATCAGCAACATATGGAAAATTAAGATCTTTATGGATAGAATTATTAGTTACAAATTGAGGAACATTGAGGATTTTTTGAAGGATTTTAGATTTTAAACCCCAAAGATGAACTCTGTACGTACAAATAAGTCGTGTTAATGAGTCTTTTGTAATTAATTGGAAGCTCTGAACGTTTGATGAGTAAATCGTAAATTAGACTGTAACAACGGACAGTTTCTTGTCGTTTTATTAATTTTTTTTTTGTACACTCGTAATATTAGTTGTATGGTTATGTCCGGTAAACAGGCCCATTAGTCTTTTTCGCCGATCCAAACTTAATTAAATCGTTTCTTCCTTTGAAGAATAAATTTAAGATTTCTAATAAATCCTATTTGAGGAAGTAGTACTAGTTGCATTTAATTTGTATACTTTGAAGTTAATATTCGAGCAGTGACGCGATCACGTAACGTCGCGACGTGTAGATCAGATGCCGGAGACTGTAACTGCCTAGATGTAGCTGTTACTGATATTGGTGTCAGGAACTGCATTTGACGTTACGAAATTAGAAGCCAGGAGTGAGCAATACACGGTTAGCTCTGTTGGCGATCTACTTCTCTCCAATCAACCCCTTCATCCTAGGGTTATAATTTTGTGATATTGACTATATTCCAGGAAGTGGGCATATTAGTGCATTATATTAATTTATAATAGTAGTCAATTTTCGTAAACTTAAAATATCAGTGCAAACAAATGGCGTTTATCTGTATGATACCATTCTGATAATAAAGAGTATGATACTTGTTTAAGTCTAAAATACAGCACATAAGCCGAGTACGATCACATAATTTCAACCTATCGATAATTTCATCACTTGAAATTATTACATCACTTATAATTTTACACGTGTATATCATATAATTCGATTTTGCGGTCATAACAGGGCCTAAAAATCAGAAACTTTAAATTTCGTCGTAACCATAGATTGAGTGTGTGTACAGAAGATCTATACTAATTTCATATTTTAAAAAAACTACAGCAATATACATTAAACCATTAATAAATTATAAATAATAGCATGGTATTATAATAAGAAGCATAATTCCTGCGAAAGTAGAACGTTGGACAAAAAAAAAAAAAGTCAAAACGCATAGCGTAACACGGAAAATAAACAACGGATTCATTGGAAAATAAAAAAAAATACCACTTTGTTATATATGCTATACCATTGTATAATATCTAAGATTGTACCTAGAATTGAAACATACTTTCAAAACTTGAACTATGCCTCCATATTACTAACACATCTACTTGAATATCACCAATAAAATTAGAAAAGAATAAAATTATAAACAATTCTTAAAATCAATTCGATTCGGGGAAGAACTTTAAAACACACACATATTAATAACATACAAACTGTTAAACAATCTACTAACACTAAGGTACATTTCAAGTTACAGAAAATACCGCATTCACATTCAGCAGAAGGGATACTCAAATAAAAGTAATTGCAAATAAAAGTAAATTAATATATATCTTTCTTTAGAGAAAGACTACTCATTAGGCGATGCATGTGAAAAAGAAATTTGAAGGTTTCCATAAAAATGTTTACCCACATAAAATAGAATAGTTCATCAAAATTTATTTGAAACGTTAAAGTTTCTAGAGATACGCATCTTGATCTTTTCAGTGCTTGATTTTAGAAGTATTGATTCACAATGCTATAATTTAGGGAGGCACATCTTCACAAATGTCTACGTTTCCAGTATTTCCTTAGATATTTCCTTAATGGTAATCGTTGAAGCGGTGGTAAAGTTTATACATAAACTTCTGAGATTTAAGTTTTATGTGAACTTCCAACACTTGTCAAGCTCCTCTCTCGGAGTGTGCAATCAACTAGAAATAATTTGTTATGTAAGAAACTTAAAAATAGGTAACGGTTGGAGGGAAAGACAATATCTTTACAGAAAATTACAAAACTCTAATAACAGTTGAAACTTCCTCAACTCCAAAGTAAATTTCAAGAAATAAGAAAAGTTGTTAAGCATCCTTTGAACACTTTACGGAACGAAAATGAAAAAAAAAAAGTAAAAAAAAAAGAAAAGAAAAGTAACCGTAAATGGTTTTTAATTATTTCCTATAAAGATCAAAGAATGAAGTATCCTTCAAACATGTTGCGAAGTTAGAGCAGCTATTTCAGAGCCCTTTTTAGCTTGCTTTTTTTTGGATAGGGATTTCATACTTGAAATAAACATTTAAATTGAATGTTCTCAGAGAAGTTTCTAGCAAGTAGTTCTACAAACAATGCTAATATATTAATCTAAACTGCTTCTCATTAAACAAGTAGAAATCTTAAGATAAAAATCGAAGACCCTACGAGCAGCTATTCTTGAATAGACTACTGATAATGAAGTTCACAAGTTACTTTTGATTATTAATTATTTATTTAAAAAAATAAATTAAAGAATAGTTCCTTGAGACTTTTGCAGAGTGACAGTTCAACGCGAGAGGCCTATGGTTCGGAACTCGTGGTACTACACCAAATATAAAAAAGAGCTTCATGGAATACATGGGCATTGATATAAGTCTGGGAATAATCCACCACCACATATATATTAACTGTTGGTTTGGGAAACGTAAAGGAAAATAATAGGAAGAAATGTATTTACTATTTATATATGTATGTTCTATGATTGCGCTAGTTGTATAGTTATATAGTCATTTTTATTTTATTTAAATAGTTTTATATTTATTCTGCATAGTTACATTTTATAGTTACCAATAAGATTGTATTCAATTTTTTTTTTCAAATGTTATTAGCATGCGATCGACCATTTTAACATGTAGATTTTTATATTTAAAAAGATGTTGCTGTTTTAGCCCAAACCAGATACCAATTCCATTCATAGTAAGCTCCATAACCACTCAAATCCTCTAATTTTTCAACTTGCTTCCAATACCATTCCCGATATTCCTCCCAGGCATCTGAAAAGAAGATGGCCCAGAGACCATTTAGTGTAGAATTATTATTGAAATGCTACTGATGAATAGTTCTTTTCAAGTTTTGCCATATTGTAATAGTTAGAAACACGTTTACTTGATGTATATATTTTGTACAGTTGTAAATTTCAATAAATTGATATAATAATAAAAAAAAATTTTATTACGGTTTTTTTTTTGTGCTATATTAATGTCTAAGCTAGATTGATATAGTATGCTGTGTATTTAGCTACCCGTTTGAAATGGGAAGCAGCGCTTGCTAAAGTCTCTCTCTTTCTCTCTCTCTCTCTCTCTCTCTCTCTCTCTCTATATATATATATATATATATATATATATATATATATATATATATATATATATATATATATATACTATATCTACAACTAGCTGTACAAATACTATAAAAGGGAATCAGAAATGATTATCTTTCTGGATGAAGTTCATGTAAAATTGAAGTAGATTATGAACTGTTGCCTGAGATGAATTGTTGCTAGGGTTACTGTTACCAAGAAATACTATGTCGTAACCATGTTTCACACTCCTACAACAAATTAAAATTGTTATTTACCTATTTCTGACAACAATCGACTCTTTTATTAATTTGTTTTTTCATAGATCACTTTTCATACAGTCACCTTAACACTATAAAGGTAATAACGTTAAGTCATTAGTGAGTTCCCGCAAAACCAGATCCCGTCCTCCTGACCTTTACTTAACTCCCACACATCATTCAAACGCTCCTTTATTGCCTAAGGATCTAATTTCTGGAACTCCCTCTCCTCCAATATACGCCATTCCTCCAGTTTGAATACATTTAATTTAATTTTATTTTACTTGTTAGATATTGAATTCAATAGTCAAATACAGAAAGAACATATTTATAACATTGAGATAAGAATTGTTCAATTCATATTTAATTTTTTAGTAACTTATACTAACATTTATTTTTTATTATTTTTTTTTTACATGAATATTTTAGGCCTATTTACTCTATTTTTGCAATCATATTTAATTGATGATTATAAGTACTTTACTTAATTTGCCCGCTTCCACTAGTAAAGAACCTTAAAATACCCCCAAAATGGATAATTGAATCATATGACTTTCGAATATATTATTTTCACGTTTTGAATCCCAACGAGAATGATTTGACAGTTAGAGTTTCTAGTTTTGGAATTTCCTGTGTATTTTTGAGCTTTAGAGAAACAGTAAATCCGAAGATCTACGTTTTTTAAGACTTGCCTTGGGATTTATTAATTGTAACAGCAAAAGAAACTCCGATTGGTAATTATATTATTTGAATTGAAATGTTGGAATGAAACGATTTCTCCAATCGTTGGTCCAGTGAGAGTTATAGCCTCGATGATATTTTCACTCTTAGCTGTAATTTTTAATACAAATTAACTGGTTAATGATTAAGTAAAAACATAATTTAATGTCAACATTTTATGTTAAATTTATTAGTTGGTGGTCCAGACGGGCTGAGTCTATTGCGGATATTAGACTGCATCACCAGTCCTTATAACCGAATCAATCGAGAGATAATCTTAGAAATGTTCAAATTCGGATCCACATCCACAAGTGGTTGAAGATCACGTTAAAAGATATTTGGACGTCCTATTATTAGTTTCAAGTTATGAGTTGGTAAGATGATGGACAGATAATATTTACTAATTATTAAAGTATAGTTGATTGGTATGGTGAATGGAAAATAAGATGATCAGCAATGCAGTCAAAGAGGAACACCACGTCTAAGAAGAAATTCTTTATTACGTACCAAAGTTTCGACCGTGCCACACAATTGAGGAGACAAACGATGACCCATAATATTTACTATATTATTACCAATATAACTAAATATATATAAACTTCACTAGGATCCTTATAACGTATCTATCGTATTTTTAATAACGACCTTATTGAATATAAGTAAATTTTATTGTCGATTTCACATAACACCGTAGCTTTGTAACATTTTTTGCAGACCCGTGACATGTCGAATGATTTTAAATTTCGCTGGAATCAGCTTCTTTTTTTTTTTTTAAATTAAAGTAAGTTAATTTCATTATTACTAAATCTTCCTAGAACTATTATGATGATGTAAGAAAAATTCAAAAGCTATCGTTGTTAGTGATCGCAAATTTATATAATGATATTGAATATTGAATTTAAAATATTCAATAATCAAAAAAAATGTCAGGCCACTCACACATAAAACAAAAGAAATGCCTTTTTCTGTCTAATTTCTTTCTTATATTTTGTAGTCCAATGAAAAGTTTGGTTATTTTAATTTTAATCGGGTTATGAACTCCAAGTTATTCATAACTCCATATCATCAGGCATAATAAGAATCAAACATCTATTACCGTAATGAGTTTTACTGAATTCATGATCTCACTAGAAAAATTTCATAATTTAGAGTGATGGTGCCCTAATGATGATGTGGGGAAATATGCTTTCTAAAGTATTGGAAATAAATCAGACGAAATTTTATAGACACATAACTAATTAACTAATTGACTACGTGCGCTAATGAAATTAATTGGATCTTGAGTTATGTAGTAATTAAATATCGATAGGGAACGACTTTGCAGACTTTACGGAGAAGTCGTTTCATTAGCGAATGAAGGAACTGGTTGCCAGTAATTGCCCCGGCAGGTTCCTTTAGAAATATCTTGGTCCTGTTCACTCTTTCTTTAGATTCCAGCTGAGTAAGGACTCCGGCGAATTTCTTTGCAGGTTACACCCGGAACCCAATTAGTGAAACCTGAGGTCGCTGGATCCCACCAATGGTAATATATAGCTCTTCTTAAAAAGACACTCTCAACTTGTTATGTTGACGAACGAGGAAGGCTCAAATTATTTAATTATAACCTTGTAACATATTTATATAACAAACTTTTTATTATTTTTTAATTTACAGTAGTCAAATAGGAAACCTCATATTTCCAATGAAAACAAACTCCTCATATACAAAACCATTATTGAACCTATTTGGACGTATGGACTTGAACTGTGAGGGACAGCTAAACAATTGAATATCAAACGCATTTAATCCTTTCAATCCAAAATCCTTAGTACTATTGTAAAAGCTCATGATTAAACTCCCAAACTTTTAATCGATTTTGTATTGTCGTTTACCTAACTACAGAAGGCTAGTTAAAGACGGCCACTGCCTAGTTTATTCTCCAACTTCATGACTTTTTACTTCGGCTTTTGGTGTTCCTCACTTGTCTATTCTGTGTTCCATCCTTTACGCTATATTTACAGGAGTATTCAAACGATTTACCCTAACTCCAAGCCTAACTTTCTTTAGAATTTAAATCTATATAAATATTAGTTTGTGAAGGTAGAAAATAAAATAAAAGTAAAGCATATAACGTTTGGGTGTTTTGTAATTTACTATTTATATTTTGATGCTTTGCTTTACAGAACTACAATGAGATTATTTTTTCTATGAAAACACAACATATTAATTATAAATAAGCCCGAAAATCGATAATTTCGACTTAGGATATATCACATTCAAATCCTCCATATTTTATAACTGCCTTAGTTCTTGTCAGTAATGTATATTGCATGCAAATTACACGTGCTATTCTTCAAAATGCATTAATATATGATTTCATATCGCACTAAGAACATGAAAGGGAATACTTGGAGAATATGAAACAACAGAAACAATACAAGAGCTTATGTTAGCTGGTTCGTGGCATGTGTTGAAAGGGAACTCCCGGGTCTAAGTGGTAACAGAAGGTGAGAGTATAGGATGTCTGTATCTCTGGCGGCTAATGGAGGAAGATGTCTGAGACGGTGATTAAGGCTAGCGGCATTTGTAGCTTCGTGCTGGAAATCATTAACGAACTAGTGATGATTTAATTTTTATTAAAAATAAAATATAATAAAAATAAACAGACACCTGGTCACAAACATTTCTGTGAAGTAATTAAAAATTCCTTTATAATTTTTCGAAATATTAATTTTTCAAATAATATCACAAATAGTTTCTTATTTTTTAGTGTAATAATAAAAAAAAAACGTCTTAATGATTTTAACAGTATAAAAAAAAAAAAAAAAAAAAAAAAAAAATTAAAACAGATTTCGCGGATTAGTTCCAACATCGAACAACTTAATATGTTAATAACTTACTGTTATTGTTGGGGAGGGGTTTTTTTCTCTTTTAAAAAACAATCACCGCCGTGATTGTACTTTTTACAGTGAGTGCTGTTAAATAAGTAATTATCAGCCGAACGATGCCAATTATAAAATATCGATGAAAAAAAGAAAAGAATTTTACCAATTTACTGCATTTGAAAATTGGAAAACCTGAAATAAGATCAAGAGAAAAAAAAAACCGTTATAGAGGAACACCACTTGTAAAATAATTATATTTTTAAAAACTAAGCATATAAATATATACTTACAAAAAAGAATTAAAATAAAGGTGGTGAGAAAGAAAAGCAAATATAAAACTAGAAACAAAAAAATCTCATATTGTGAGTACAATTGAAATATATACATAAAAAGAAAAGAAATTCTGATGAGAAAGGTAATATAAAATAGAAGCAAACTAATTTTATGACTATTTAGATAATTAAATGAATTTAGAAAATAACAATTTGAATTTAACTAGTTAATTTAACAAGTCTGGTTAGATACTGTCGCTGGTGACGGTCATATGTTTTCTTTTGGTTTTTAAAAAACAGCTGCCGTAATTTAAAAGGTAACTTAAACCATTGTGTAGAGAATGCATAACTTGAACCATTACTTATATAAACTTAGTATATTCAAAGCAATTTACAACATTGTATTTATCATAAAGTATAACATTATTTCTTTCTCACTGTAGGAGTTGATGTAAAAAAAAAAAAAATAATAATAAAAAATTAAATTATCAGGCTTTAACAGTTATCTTCATTTTAGTTTGAAGTTATAATTCTTTAAAAACTTTATTATAACTTTATAAAGACCAACAATTAATTTTAAAAAATGAAGAAACTTTTGTGTAAAGTAATTCTTAATTTGGGTAACTCGAGTTTTTTTCTCATAATAATTCATTATTGTTGATAGAACATTTTTTTTAAAGTACTAAATTGGTGTTTGTGTGTGTGTTTATACCTATAGGTATAATTAGTCATATTTTATATATTCGTAATAAATTATTTTATATAACTTAGGTAACTATCATTTAATTTTGAATTATGGAGATCTGAATAGGAATCAAATGTCCTTTGCATTTACGCAGCCTAAAGATTACGTATTTAGAAATGTATTTGGGTACGTTTTTTGTTATGCACATTATGTAATTGGGTTTATTTGTTTATTTATATAAATAAAGTAGATTAATACACAGAAATCTATATAAAAAATATAGCTTATTGGAGTATCTGGATTTTCCTAATTTACTTATTCATTTAATTAAATCCATTACTGTGTATGTTGTCTGCTCAAAGTGGAGGTGTTTCATTTTAGCAATGATTCAATGGAATTTTAAATGTATTTGATGTAAACGAATCAAATTAAACAAAATTAATTTGAAACGAGATCTCTGAAAGAGACACATAAAAGCTGAATTGGGAGACATCAAATTACAGAAAAGAAGAAATTCTGAAGAGTGAATCAGAATATTGTATTTGAGGTATATGTCATTTTGTAAACACGGTATGCTTAAATTATTGTATGCAATTTAAAACGTACCGGGGTTTTGCATATTGATTTTTTAAAACTGTTGACTTTAATGTTTTTATTTTATTGGTGGAAAAATATTTTTTTATTTAAGACGAAAATAATAAAAAATTAACATTGTAATGGCTTATGAAAAATGAGCAAAGCCGTGCCAATTTAAAACATGTCAATTATGTACAAACATAACTTAATATTCTTTTATTGAAAATAATTCCTCTATTCTAGATGCATTCAGAGAATGATCATATTTTGCCAATGATTATAAATACTATTTTGTCTTTGGTTTATATTTTTTTTGGTTATATAGTTTTTTTTATATAGAAACTAATTATAAAAACGTGAGTGTATAATAGCTCAAACTTTTACAGACAATTTTTAAATCATAAATTATTACAATTTTTTTTCTTTTTACAGCCTTGATGTGCCTCCCGTTGTGGAAAGTCGTCTAGGGATCAGAGATTTTATACTCAATAATACTCTAAAAGAATATAAAACTGGAAAATAACCTTTTATCCTTATAAAAACTTGAACAATAGCTTTATCCCTGAAAGGTATATAAAATAGTTTTCTTTAAACATAAACTAAGAACATCTCATGTAAACTATAACGAAGTAAGAATAATTTAACATCTATTCCGAACTTCAAATCCTTAACTCGACTATAATGAGGTCACCTGCAGCTCATAAACAAAAAGAAATTAAAATTACTAACCTATTAAAACTTAACAATCCAAAGTATTCAGAGAGAGCTTATTGAAACTAATAAAGCAATGTTAAATATGGTACAATAGTGTATATGAATTTATTCTAAATACTTTTAAAAATATATTTTGAGAACAAATTTTCTACGATCGGAGAAACAAATCTTTACCATTTGGAGAAATCTAGATAAGTTAATTTTGTCCACAATAAGATAAATATATTAGCAACCCGTATTGGAGTCCTACTCATTATGTATAAGTAGGACAGTTTCAATGTCAATGGTATCCTTTTATAGAATTGACATTACAATTTGCCTACTTTTACAAGATGTGTAGGACACCATTATGGGTTGCCCAAAGTATTTATCTTATTTTAGACAAAAATTAACTTATATAATTATTCCCAAAAGGTACAAAAATATGTTTAGCATTTAATTTAACAATTTGTTAAATCTATCTATATAATATAATATTGTCAGAATATCTATCAATTTATTAATGTATCAAAAATACAAACTTTCCTGTCAAAATATATTAAAACTCATTACACAATCCCCCTCAGATCACATCTAGACTTCATATAAAATATTTCATGACAAACTCAACAAACATATCAACAATCTAATATATGCCATGACTTCAAGAAACATTCTTAAAAATATTCAAATATAAAAAAGGGTTTGGTTAATGGATCTAGTTAGATAAAATTTATTGAAGTTTATTTTAGGAATAAGTAGGTCAGGTCAGGGTGCTGACCTGAAAGTTATATTTCATATCATCATCTCATCTGCTTATTTTCACGGAATGAGAAAAAAAAAAAAAAAAAAAAAAAAAAAAAAAAAAAAAAAAAAAAAAAAAAAAAAAAAAAAAAAAAAAAAAAAAAAAAAAAAAAAAAAAAAAAAAAGGACCATATTTTACCATATTTACCGCAACTAAGGACCATATTGTACCAAATTTACCGCAACTAAGGACCATATTTACTGCAGCTAAGGACCATATTTACTGCATTTAAGGACCATATTTTTTTGTTGTTGACAAATATTACTATTCGTTACAGTTTAATTCAAATTTACAAGGAATAAAAGAAAATTCAATAAAGAATTAAATTAAACTTATAAAAAAGGTAGATGCATAAACAGTAATTACAAAACAAAAAATGATAACAAATATAATATAGTAATCTAGCAATAATAATAATAATAATAATAATCTATAATAATTTATAAAGGGGTATGCCATTTTCGTTTCTGATCACTAACCACATAAACTAGTGAGGAATCTTTTCAAAATTTTAACTAAACCATCTTATATTTAAATAAACCAGCTATTATTGTGTTAATTTTTAATCGACCGATAGGTGGCTGGTAGTATGCTGCATAAGAGGTTATGATGATACCTGATTATATAGAGCTAGAAATTGATAATTTAAATTACTTAATTAAATTAAATTATGATTAAAAAAAACATTAATATGAAGTGTGGCATGCGGATTCTAGTTAGGGTTGAAAATCTACCGACATGTGGCAAGCGTCTTTCTGCAACAGAATCTTTCAAAAACTTTGTAGTACACCTTCAGACTGACGATCATTTATATGTAGGACTTGGTCGCTAGCTGATCTAATACACCGACCGTTAGTAAACTTCTTTGAATAAAAAATGTCATCAAAATGTATCAATAATTGTAGTATGTAGTAACTGACGAACGGTGGACTGTATGGCTGTACTAACTGTTTTAGATACACTCGTCTCTGCAACGTGTCACCCGTGCTGGCTTCGTAAATTACTTGTGAGTTTATTTCTCCAATATCTAAAAGAGAAAAAAGGGGGCCATCGTCTAGTAATTATTGCAACTGAATAAAAAGACTTCATTTCATCAACATCTATATCGCCTTTTGTCAAATTATAAAAAGTGAATATTTGTGGTTGTGACTTCTCCTGTAGAAAGTTGAGTAAAATAATACGTTTTTGTTGTTTTTTGGTTTGTACGAAACAAACAGTGAATCATTCTGGTATCCCAATATGCTGCTAGGACAGTCGTATTTATTTTTTAGTAACTCGTTAGCCAGAGGGATTCATATAGAATAATTAACAGCAATGATTTTGTGTCCAATATTTGCAATTGGCTGAACTAGGCGCATTACTACACTACTTGGACTGTTATCGAGAACATATGAACAAGGAGGCTGTTTACCAGTGCATATGTCGAGATTTAAGGTGTAGAAAACTCGATAATCTACAAAAGCATATATTTTTATGCCGTATTTGGCAGGTATATATTCCCTAAATTGGCTCTATCCCACTTTCCGTAAACAATATTTCCATGGAACATTCCTGTACCAAATTATCAATACCCTTCAACCTTTTTATATTTACAATAAGCTTCAATTCAGATCTGCAGTCAATCCAATGCATACAAGATCCCGTCTTTCTGATCTGTATACCCCATCCCTTAGAACTTTGACGTTCCAACGCTCCTTCCTTTTCAGCTCACCAATCCACTGGAACTCCATCACTCCTCACATCAGACAAGCTAAATCTCTGAAAACATTCAAATATTTATATTTCCAATACCTCCTTCTCATCCAAGCTGACGCTAGCTAACTGTCTACCTACTTAGTCAAAATTATTATTGCATTGCTGGATTCAGTTCTGGAATAATTGAGATTCCTTTTAATACAAATTCACTTTCCACGAATATAACATTGGGTACTTCTATTGTACATACAAATCTAATCATTGTACCAAAAGATTTTTTTATGTTATTTTATTTTATTTTTTTCTTATCTAATTTTATCTTCTCTAATCTGTAGAATGTTATCTTATTTTCTTTTCTGTTTATTTAAATATCATCTATGTACATAGTGTCATTAATGTATTATTGTTTTTCTTTTTTTATCTCATTATGTCTCTAACCAGATTTAATTTAGTTATACCTGTACTTATCTGTTATTCTTAAGGGACTTTGTACCAGAATAAAATTATTTTTCTATTCTATTCTAAATTTGCATCTGCTATGAAAATTTTCCACAATTTTCAGGAAAACTCTCCCAATATCCAGGCCACTTGGATCCATTTTACTTTGAAACGAAATATTCTTATTCGCAAATGTCCTGAATTCAGCTATACTGAGAGACAGCGATTAAAGTTAAATTCTAACGGACCTATTAAATATTTTTTAGATGGGTGAGAAAAATGCCCACTTAGCGAACAACGCCGGGTTAAGAAATAAAAACTTAAAACAATCAAACCACTCACATAACATCGGGAGATAAAACTCGAAATATAATTTATTCAAAAGTCTAATTAATTCATTTGTACCTTTATGTGTGCTTTTTACAATACAAGATCAATAGAAACCTCAATTATTAATTAAAATTATTTCAGAAATTTACTCCTGAGAGCGGGAAAAACCCCCAACGGAGTTGCTAGTGATAAAATTAAAAAAAAAAAAAAAAAACTATTTATGCATATTTACACTCAGGCAAGGAAACAGCCAGTTTCCCCCACGTTTCCCTGTCACCACGAATCTGGTTGTGAGCTAATTGAAGCTGAGTAAGAGCGCTCAGACCAAAAATATTCTGAACTTAAAAAAAAAAAAATAAAGAAAAATGAAGAAACATTCTTTCTTTTTCACATTTTACAATAACTAAGTTACTGCCATAGAATAATATTCAAATTCTCACCTCGATATATATATTATAATTCATGAATAAATCGCTTTTATAATAAATAGGAACGAAAAACTAATAACTGAAAAAGAAACTGACTATAAAAAGTATAAGAAATGGTTATGATTTACAGCGAAATCAGGAAAAATATTTCATGAAGTTGGTTGGGTCATTAAACTTTAATTCTATACTTTCCTACCTTCCCTGATCGTAAAGCGCCATAATGACACATTTATTATTCAATCCAATTTCTTTTTTGACGACTTGAAGGTAAAGAAAGGTTAAAAAATCATCTCCTGGACTTGAGTTAACGAAAATCGTAATAAAGTTTTGGCCTAAAACATGGCTTTGGTAGAGGGGAGGTTCAAATTGAGTTTCGAGTTGTTCGGCAAATACAATTAATTTTACCGTTCGTGCAATGACGAATTTAATTCCAACCAACTTTCCTGAATACGAAAATTGTCCCAAATCTGTTTGAATATTGATGATAAATCATTTAGTAGATATTTATCAATTTTAAATTTTTATATCCACATCCTAAAGCCTTCCAAGTCTAAAATTATAGAAATCTGTTTATAATACATAAGTCGTTTCGGACTACTCCATCATTTACTAGAAATGCGTTTAAACCTTACATTAAATCACAGATGACTTATTAACTTAAAAAAAATCAAACCCTTTTGCACGTACGCAGTTGAACTTTGCGACTTCCCTTAACCTTCTAATTTTCCTCGTATCCAATCCTTCCAATACAAAATCCTTCGTAAAATCCTCAATGCTCTGAAACGAACTTTTTTCAAAAGAACTTAATGCTTCATACGTTGCTGATTAGGCCCAAACTATACCTATCCTTTCATAGTGAACTCCATACCCACTCGAATCCACCGAGTTGTCTGAAAACATGAAGGCAGAAAGATCTTCTAATGTAGACTTTTTATTGAAATCCTGTAAGTGAGTAGTTCTTTACACGTTTTTGACCTATCGTTGTAATAATTACCTTGTTGTATACAGTATATATAGTTTTAAATATTAATAATAGTTAATAAAAAGGTAAAATAAAAATTGTTCCAGTTGCCTGTTACCCTTCGAGGGGTTCACATGCCGTGCGCTCCCTTGACGTGTGTGAATAGAAACAGTGTCGATAAAACTTTAAAAATCTTCAAGTTTTAGTTTTTATTTTCTAAAAAAAAACACTATTATTTTTGTTCTACTAATCGCTACTCAAACAGTTATTCCATCAAAGAAGAAAACCTCAAAGTGCCCCAGAGAAGGGGGGCCGCGGAAATTATGGATGTACCTACACCAAGTACATCAACCGCTGACCAACCTTCGAAAAGAAAAAGAGGTGAGAGAATTAAATACAATATAGATGTAGCGAATAGCTACGATATTTTTTCGGATCTCGACGAAGAAGAGATTTCCGATATATCCAATAATTTAAACATCTCTAAAAAACCGAATCAATATCCCCCTGTAATAGTAAATAGCCCTTATAATGACATCACAGAAATAATTAAAATCCTTAAATCTAAAATAAAAGAAATGAACATAAAATATCATGGCAATAGAACAACATTTTACACCTATAACAATCAAGATTTCACTTTAATCAAAAACGAATTTAAAGAAAGAAACATCGGCTTCCACTCGCACACTCCAAAAAACGAGATAAAACCTAAAGTTGTATTAAAAGGGATGCCCCCACAAATATCAACAGAAGATATCTCAGCCGACTTATTCAATCAAGGTTTACAGACTTATAAAATTTATCAGATGGAAAAAAAAAAAAACAGAAACTGGACCTATAAAACTACCTATATCAGTTGTTATACTCGAAAATAAAGAGCAATTAGCAAAATTAGCTTCAATTCAATATTGCTGCAGTGTGGTGATAAAATGGGAAAAATACAAATCAAATAAAGTAGTTACACAATGTTATATCTGCCAGGAATTTAATCACGTGGCCCGAAATTGTTACAAAAATCCTAAATGCTTAAAGTGCTCTGAAAATCATTTATCTAAAGATTGCCCAAATATCCTAATTGATAGTTTCACTCCTAAATGTAGCAACTGCTCTGAAGAACACTTTTCAAACTCGCCTCAATGTTCAAAATACCGAAGAAACATTGAAATACAAGTAAGTAAGAAAAAACCTGTTCTAAAAGCTATACCTAGAAATACTTTCAAGCCTACAGACCAAGCATTTCCGACATTACCAACCCCAAAATCGCAGTGGCCTCAAAGCACCTTCTCTCTCAAAATGACCAACATAATCCTGAACCTTCGTTCACTGACTGTTTTAAAGAAATAAAAAATATCTTCAGTTCATTTAATATAAGTAAAATTATCTCGAACTTTAAAAAAATGATGTTTCAATTAAACAATGCTGAAGACGGTATGTCAAAAGTATTTATTTTAATAGAAGGTCTTCTGTCTTTTATTGATTAATGGACTTTTTAACAAATATTTTCATATTTAATATTTGCATGCTAAAATATTTTATAATCATTATTGTTGTAAAACTACTTACAAACTTCGACTTCTCTAATTCCATCACCATAATTCCACTACAAATCACTAACACTCACAATGATAACATTTTATTAAGGGTACACTATTTATTTCAAAATATGTATTTTTCTACCGCATACTTCCTTGAACTTCACCTTACGGATACTAAAGTGACATTGAACCATATCTCTAGGAAACCAAACAACTTAATATCCACGCTTACTATCAACATAACTACTGAATTAACTAACTTATAAACATATACCCTCATATCTGTTATTGTTATCATTTTCTATTAATTATGTTTATATATGTATGTATGTGTGTATATATGTATATACATATTTTTTTTTACGCTTTAGTAATCTTAATTTCATATTGAAATTAAATGTTAACTAATAACGAGAAAATTAAATTCATGATGTGGAATGCACAAACAATTCGTCGAAACGATGTAGAATTTAAATTATTCCTAGAGCCAAATCAACCCCACATCATTTCTGTGTGTGAAACCCGGCTTTCACAGCAAGACAGGTTCACGGTTCCGGGATATAAGATTTACAGAAATGATCGTAACAGAGCGGGAGGGGGCGTCATGATTTTAGTTCGCTCCGATGTCCAACACCACTTTCAGCTTGTGCCCAACTTGAAATTCACTGAAGCAGTCGCTATTAATACAATCATTAACAATAAATCAACTACAGTAATTTCCGTTTACATTCCACCAAATAAAATAAATATCGTAGATATCAACAAACTATTTCATTTAAACAAACATGTTTTAATTTTTGGTGATCTAAACGCAAAGCACGTTCAATGGAATTGCCATAGCACAAACAAAAATGGAAAACTCATTTTAAACTACCTATTAAAAAATGAAATTCAATTACATAGTCCGTTTGAACCAACCCACATTCCTACTCAGGAAAAATACAAACCTAGTATCATTGACCTAGCCCTGACCAAAAATATTCAAAATTTATCTCCACTCATCGCTTTACCTTGTCTCAATTCGGACCACAACCCTGTGATTTTTCGTATTGGATCATCACTAACCATTTACCCTAATAGAAAGAAATTCGTATTCAAAGAAGCTGATTGGCCCAAATTTCGTAAAACGTTAGATTCACAAATTAGCATAAACCCTATAATTAAAAACCCTCACGACATTGATCGTAACATTAAAAAACTAAACCAGTACATCAAACTCTCGATGAGTGCTTCTATACCTCAAAAATCGTCAAAAACGATCCGTTGCAACAATTTACCGTTAGTTCTGTTAGTACTAATAAAAATTAAAAATAAACTTAGGAAAAAATATCAACAAAACAAATCCATTATACCAAAGACAGTTTTTTATAAATTCAACAATTATATCCGATCACGCATCAACAGTTGGAAAAATGAAAACTGGGCAAACTCTCTAAACTCATTCACTCCCGATGACAAAAATATTTGGAAAATACATAGGATCTTTACTAAATGTTCTTCAAAAATTCCTCCATTAAAACGAAATAGTTATAATGCCTATCTGGATAGTGATAAAACCGACCTACTAGCCACCCATTTTCACTCGACTCATTTAATCACATCAAATTTTGGATCAAATCACCACCAACGGAAAATTCAAAAATCAGTCCGAGACTATCTAAATCTCCCTCTCAATCACAGTTTCCCTTCGATCTCACCCAGAGAGACTAGCAAAATAATCAGAAACCTGAAAAACAAAAAAAGCTCCAGGTGACGATGGAATTCCATCTATAGTTATAAAACACCTCAGCAGAAAAGCCATTTTCAATGTAACCAAAATATATAACTCTATATTAAGGTACAATTATTTCCCTAAGACTTGGAAAACCTCAAAAACCATCGCGATTCCCAAACCAAACAAAGACCCCAAACATATTTCAAATTACAGACCTATGAGTTTATTAAACATAATTTCAAAAATATTTGAACGATTATTATTAATCCGTATCCACAATCACATCAGACAGAACAATCTAATTGCAGAAGAACAGTTCGGATTCAGGGCACACCACTCCACTGTTGACCAATTAGCTCGACTCACCGACTTCATAACGAAGGCATTTAACGAAAAAAAAAACATGTTGGGATGCTTATGCTAGATCTTGAAAAAGCATTTGACACCGTCTGGCACACCGGTCTCATTTATAAATTGATTACGTACAAATTACCTCCTTACCTTATTCACATTATCTATTCATTCCTATCCAACAGACAATTCTATACCCAAATAAACTCATCATCCTCCAAAATACATACCCTTCCCGCTGGTCTTCCACAAGGTTCCTGCTTATCCCCAACACTTTTTAACCTGTTCCTATCTGACTTACCAACGCACCCTAATGTAATAACATCCCTATACGCAGATGATACAGCATTATACACAACCTCTTACCGAATGGACACAATAGAAAATAGGTTACTACAAACTTTCAAAAAAATCAATAAATACTGCCAAAGATGGAAACTGAAGGTAAATACAAGTAAATCAGAAGCCATTATTTTCACTAAACGAAGGCCACTCATAGGCAAACATATTACTTTAAACGGTGAAAACATCCCTTGGTCCAAATCTGTAAAATACCTTGGTTTAACGTTAGACAGATCCTTAACTTACACTGCCCACATAAACGATAAAGTAGACAAAGTAAAAAAAATCATATACAAGATGTTCCCTTACTTTAACAAAAAATCTAAATTGAGTCCAAAAAATAAACTTATATTATACAAAACAGTTATTCGATCCCAAATCACATATGCTTCACCCGTGTGGAGCTCAACTTGCACAACCAACTACCGCAAACTCGAAAGAATACAAAACTTGTGTATGAGGATAATCAATGATTACCCTCGGTATACAAAAATATCAACAATGCTGCACGATCTCAATCTTATCCCTATCCAACTTCACATCCACGATCAAACAAAACATTACTTTGGTAAAACAACAATCTCGGAAAATTCACTTATACGAGAAATCGGTAATTACAATAAATCATCGTTAAAAAGATATACACACAAAAGAACAAAACATATACTCCTCACTTAATCTAATTTATAGATTATTATTATTATTATATTATTATTATTTTATAGTGGTGTTCAACATTTGTTATAATACATTCTTTAGTTTTCTTGCTGTTTTTTTTTTTACTATTATATGAAGTAAGACATATACTTATAAGCTTTATTAATTGATTTTATTTATTTATCAATATTATATATATATTTTTTTTTTTGTTTTGTAGGTTTTTTTTTTTTTTTCCTGCTGTTAAAAGATAAACTTTGAACTGTAAAGCCTATTCACAATTATAAAATTATATTATTCATGTAGTGGACTTATACCGGAACATGAATACTTAATATGAATTGTAAATTGTAAAAATGTATATAAAGTATTATTATCATCTATTTAAAAAAAAAAAAAAAAAAAAAAAAAAATTGTTAAAAACTCTATTGGATTTTTATAAAACATGGCACATGTAGTCTATTTCTATCGACATTAACTACATTTTGCTCTAATTCAAGATAAAAAAAAAAAATGTAGAAACAGTAGAAAGGTTCAATAAATATGTTGTATTTTATTTTTTATGTGTTTTTTTTTTTTATATAATGAGGATTCTTACCTTCTTCTCGTTTTTGACAGGGCGGAGTCTAAATTCGTGTTTTCCTAAAGACATGACATAAAACGTTGAGCTCGTAGTATTATGTTATACTGATCATTGTATTTATTGCCAAATATTACATAGTATGACGTATCAGCTTATTTTTTATAAGAGCAGTGTTTTACGTACCATAATGGCATATTACATTCTGTCGATCTCGAAGGTACATAATATGTAAAAGGGAATAAACACCTTATGAATCTACTCGAAGAGGAAATGCAAAACGAAATAGAAAACTTGAGATTGAAAAGACAAGAAATGTGTGAGTTTGTGAAAGAACCGAATGACCCCTTTGAATAGGTGAATTAAATGAAAGAACACCTAAACATTCAGTCAATTCCTAAAAAATCTAGTTCGGTCCCAAGACCGATATTTTCTTCCCAACAATGGTTGAGTTTGTAATCGAGTATAAAATTTTAATTCTGCATAACATCAATGAAAAATCATTAAATAAACAAGAGGAGACAGTAGAAATAAAACTGAATGCAACGCGTGCGAGATCTCTCGGCCAAAGCTGTAAATTTCAATAAATGTATATAAAAAAAAAATCCCTCATGATTTTCATCAATGCAATGGCTTAATAGATTAATATGTTGTTTTTTTAAACTATCAATCCCTTTGTCAATTCTACAGGATATATATTAATACAGTCTACAAATATACTTCTTCTTTTTTTATATTTTAGTATATAATTCATTACGTAGGACTTACATTTGATAGAAGAATGAGATTAAAACTTCTGTATCCAATGCTTAATAAACGGTCGACATTAAAACTCCGACAACGACTGAATACATACACTTGCGGTCGACATTAAAACGATTTCTGACAGACTTACAACGACAAACATACTCATTAATGACATGGCCATGACTGAAGGAATACCTTGAAATACACTCAGAAGGCTTAAAAGAAGCTGGATGAGAGATTTGCTCAAATAAATCTCTTTAACCCATGCCAGGAGGAGGTAATATTGAGTGCTAGTCTCCCACACGCATAAAAGGCCTGTAGTATTCAATTTTATCACATTCACTGATTGTTACCCTAATAACAGGTGTGTATTAAAATCTGAAGGAAAAAAAAAAAAAAAAAAAAAAAAAAAAGAATATTGACTAATTTTTTTACAATTTTGGATATTATTGTGACTCCATTCTTAAAAATTAATAAAAATTTAATTTCAAACTACAGTCAGGTATAGCCCCAGACCTAACTGAGGCTGGATCTGACTGACTGGAGACCACGATCATCAGAGTATCTAATCGCATTTTCATACCCGAGGGGAAGGCACACGCAAATCACCAGCGGCTAGCCCCTTCCAAATAATTAGCGGTGATATATGAGACAAAACATGGAACTCATTTATATACGACAATTACCGCGGGTCGAGCCCTCCGTCCATGGCGATCCGTCTCCATTCCCTTCTTCCAGGTCCCTCGAGGCGCCGATCGCCGTGAATACTGTATTCGGGCTCCCTCTCTTTTTGCCGCCCATTTGTCAGCCCTATGCTCTGAATTTAAATTTTCCTCGGTTTCGTTCAAGGATCAACCATAAATAGGGATTAAGTAGAAATAAGTGAATTTTAATGAATATTTAGAAATACAGTTGGTTTGAAGATCTCAATTTGAAATGTTGGTTCAAGATAAGTACAACTCAATTATATGTGTTTTTTTTAAATACTTAACATTAGAACTCACTATTACTCTTACTTCAACTTACTAAAGCAACCATAACATGCATATTAAATATATCTAATAACCAAGGAAATGAATTGTATTTCATGCCGACGTTTAATAAACATATCTACTGGACAATAATTAAACTTATTTGGACATACAGTCTCTTCACATATCCAATCGACACAATCTAAAATCCTTCGTAGAATCCTCAAGGCTCCGTATTATGTCACAAATAAACATATCTATTATAATCTTAATTTTCCAAATGTTGCTGATTTGGCCCAAACCAAATATTTGCCTTTTCATAGCAAACTCCACACTCACTCAAATTCACTTATCCCCCTACTTGCTTCAAACTAAATTCTTTATTATCATCCGAGACGACTAGAAAGGAAATGAACGAGAGACCTTCTAATGTTTATTTATGTGCTACTAGTGAGTGGTTATTTACATGCTATAGACAAGTCATTGTAACAATTTCCAGAAAGTTAGTTGTTGTATATAGGGTGAGTATCTTTAGCGTCTAAAAAACTTAGCGTAAAAAAAAAAAAAAAAAAAAAAAAAAAATAGGCGAAACTAGATAAAAAAATCCATCAAAATGTCGCAATCCTCACCTTTCTATTCCAATTCGTTGCAACTATGCAATAAATCAAAGACTTGTTTAAGGAAACCAGGTTTTTCACCATCAAAACTGTAATATCTTTATTTTTTAAAAATATTTTTCAAACATTGACCACATTTTTGGATTTAGCATTAAATTTTCTATAAGAGAAATGTACATGTTACCTTGAATTTTACAAACTTGTGACCTAAAGAACAGCTTGATCTTCACCTTATTTAGGAAAGTTACAATGTCTTATATTACTTCAACGCTCACCATTTTTCGAAAAAAAACTATCCACAAAACGTCAAATCTCTCAAAAACTTTAAAATTTGATCAGCTTTTGAATGATATGTTAAAAGTGATGATTCTGTTTCGATTTTATGGAGAAATTTACTTTTGGAACCGAAAAAACACGGTGTTCTAATTTTGCATACAAATCAGTTACTTGTGTAAATAAAACATTATGACAATCCCTTAATCAAAAAGTGCATTATAAACTTAATAACCTGTTTATTGGAATAAAAAGCAAAAAAAAAAAACAATTATTGTTTAATTGAAAATAGGAAAAGAGGAAACTGTCAATGAGGATCCTGTGTTCATAAATTTATTTATTATTATTATTATTTAGAATTTATTTTATTAGATTTTTAATGTAAGGTTCACCCAATGATAATGAACATAGACTTCATTTTTGCCGCTAGCTTCTGAATGCAGATTGTGTTGAAGAATACTACTTCTGAGTTAAATTTTATAGGCAGATAGGTCTGTTTTTTTACTTGGAAAAGCATTTCTTCCTTTCTATGTGGAGTATCGTTGGTTTATTCATCTTTGCATTGTTGTCGAATTGTTGAAAAATCATAATATGACCAACAGATAGAATGATGAGAATTACTAAGATATGTTACAAAATATCCTACTACAACTTCATCACGATATTCTAAGTTCCAATAATCCAAATATGATTTTCCAACACCATGATGCTGCTCTACATTATTCGTAAGCAATACAAAAATAAACCAACGAAATACATACCCATGTACCTACACACATGCCCATTTACCTACCCAGGTAAAAATGCCTTCCCCTGTAAAAACAGACTCATCCGCCTATGAAATTCAACTCAAAAAGTGTTATTCTTCAACACAATCTGAATTCAGAAGCTAACGGCAAAATTGAAGTCTATGTTCATTATCATTGAGTTTTAAACCTTACATTGAAAATCTACTTTGCTCTAACATACGCTTATCTGAAATCGAGAGAGAAGCATATTGAAAAAACTAATGGATTCACGTGTTAATGTAGTTTGTCTTGGAACAATAGGAATCTTATTTGGGAAAAATCTGCTACATATATAGACCGTCATGGAAAAGTTTACTTGTGACAGGAGCATCGAGCATCTTACGAAGGAATTTGGATTATAGGGCTTGGATATCAGAGGAATTGGAAGGTGTAATGGTGCCCCAATACTCAACTCCGCATCTCCAAATCTGCCTGATTACTGTTAAGTAAGTAAGTCTTTTGTATTTTTTTGGGAGCTTTGACAATTGCCATATCGGAGTAGTTGGAGATGACGAGAAATTTCTTGTATTTTATGTCAGGTATGTGGATTAAATTAAAATAAAATAAAATAAATAAAAGCTATAATGTTTAATAATCATAAAGATTCATTCCTATAATACTAAATATTTTTCTATTGCACTAAATCTACCATAACAAACGTAATCTTATCGGCCCATTTAAAAAAAAAAAAAAAAAAAAAAAAAAAAAAAAAAAAAAAAAAAAAAAAAAAAAAAAAAAAAAAAAAAAAAAAAAAAAAAAAAAAAAAAAAAAAAAAAAAAAAAAAAAAATACTAGTACAAAAAAATCAATATATTGTTAATTTCGAAGAAAATCGTGGTCCAGGGAATTCCTGATATTACAATAAAAATGTTTTTATTTTTTTTGTTTGAGACTCGATGTTTAGGATTTTCGTGGAAAACAACAGTAGAGGAAACAGCAGAAGCCTAAATATTGGGGGAAAAGTGAAAGTTTTTTCCTGGAAGTGAAATGTTTTTATGTATAATCTTTTTCAGACACACAATATGTTTCATCAGTTTTATCTCCCTTAGAAGCTTTTTGCTTTTCACAGGTAGATTAAGAAATATGTGTTGGGTTCTTTAAGGTAGTAAGAGTTGTTCAAAATACTGATAAATACAAAGTATTACAATGAATATATTAAATAATTATTACAATGTGTATTACTCAACACCAATAAAAAATATAAATAGTAATTAGTTTATTTTTTTTCTTTGATTCACACTTCATTACAGTGGGTTATTAGGAAAAGAATGAGAAGCCATTAGAGAAACTAGTGGTTCAATATGATTATAGAGTTTTCTATAAAATTATAAATATCTGGTATGGGCGGAATCAGCAACAAAACGAATTTTAAGACCTTGATGAAAAAGTTCATTTTTGATTCAGTAAGAATCATTGAATATTTTAGATTAAAGGGATCGGATACGAGACAAATTGAGTGATTTAATGGAGGTCAAATGCTTGACTGCGTATGTCTAGGTCTGATTGCTTTAATATAGATTTCTTGGCATCTTAGAGCGTTTGTCTAGCAAACATTGAATAAGTAGAAGACCTTTTGCTGTTTCTTGTCGTTCAAGTCTTGTGTGTGAATTAAAAAAAAAAAATAAATAAAAAAAAAAAAAAAAAAAAAAAAAAAAAAAAAAAAAAAAAAAAAAAAAAAAAAAAAAAAAAAAAAAAAAAAAAAAAAAATGAAAAAAAAAAAAAAATGAGCTCTTGTATGTTGTGTTTAAACTAATATTTTAAAAAATCAGCCATTCAAAAATTATTTGTATCTATGATAAAATATATTTTAGCAGATCACTAATCCCGCTCCCCCGACGTTGAAGAAAAAAAACTTAATAGTTTATATGGTGTATTGTAATGAAAGACCGAAATACGAACATGATTTTACCAGAGAAATTAATTAAATCTCTTAGTATAATCCATATTTCATAATACCAAAATTTTAAATTTTTAAAGATTCTAGTTTGATCTAACATAAGTATACTAAATGTTGGTTGTCTGGTTGTAACTGTTCAATTTCTATTGCCAAACGTTCATTTATTCATCATTATTTCTTTTTTAAACTAAAAAAACTGTAGAAGAACTCATTTAAAGCAAATCCAGCTGAAAGTATTTCCTTTAAGAGCACGCAACCATTCGGAATTAAGAAGTGTTTGAACGAAGTTGGATTATAAGGCCGGAGAAAATTAACTTCCCAACTCCTAGTAAACACTCGGCGTCCGTCAATCAATAAATGTTTAATATCAAGTCCCGGCAACTGAGTCGGTGAACTTTTTATTGGAAAGGCTTTTGGCCAAGTTCGACTTCACCGGGAAAATAAAGCCTTTTGTACTGCCTCGATTGAATTACCAGCTCTTAGAAGCCAATGGCCTGTATTCTGAGGGATACAGTCGCTTACGATGATAAAAAATAAAAAAAAAGAACTCAACAACAACGCCAATATAGGAGAGAGAAAATAACGGCTGATTTTTAAAAAAATCTACTATTGGTGTATACACGAGATACAAAAGAAGCTCATTTGATCCGTTGTTTTTTGTTTTTTTTTTACTTTGAATTCACATACAAGACTTGAACGACAAGAAATAGATATCAGAGATAGCAATACATCCTCTATTACTTCAACGTTTACTAGACAAACGCTTTAAGATGCCAATAAATTGCAAGGGACTCATCTATATTACAACAGTCAGACCTGTTTGGACATATGTACATTATATATATATATATATATATATATATATATATATATATATATATATATATATATATATATATATATATAAAATATAGAAATAAATAAAAATAATAATAATATTTTGGATAAGATCCTGGCGCCTTAGTTGACTGTATATATTTTTGTCAAGTGCCAAAGTCAAAATTATCGATAAAGTTCAAATATCGAAAAATTTTGAGTCTACACTTTTAATTTTTTGATGTTGATGTATGCATAAAATATAAAACTAGCTGATAAATATAAAAGCTATCTATTTAATTCTGGAAATGACAAGATAAAATAAATGGTATGCGTTTGTCCAAAAAACTGATTTAACTAAAATGGTCCTCATTTTCCATTTCCCAGTATCATAGAAAATACCTCTGGTCACAAAAAAAAAAGCAACATACATTTCCACATTTATATTGCAGGCAACAAAAGAAAACAAAAAAAAAAAAACAAAAACAACAACATACAGTTTAGGAATATTTAAGTGAATACAATTGATGGTATTCAATAGGGACTGTACTTATATAGAATATGAAAAAGAAATGAAATGAAATGAAAAATGAAAATGAAAATGAAAATGAAAATGAAAAATACATTTTATTCTGGGGCCATTGCCCCTTAAGAATAATTATAATGTACAATTATTGACGGCCTAGCTGCCGTATCTATAATTTAGAAATATGATAAAGGCAAGGAAATACAATTAAAATTAAATTAAGGAATTGAAAAGAAATTTAAATTACAACATAAAGTAATAAAATTAATAATACATGTTTTAAAATATCACATGAAAAACAAATTACATCTTAAGGTTAGAAATTTAAAATTAGCTACAAAAACAAATTAGGAAAAAGCAAAAAAATATTCAATGAAAAAATACAGTAGACAAAGCTAAGAAATATAAATTATACGGAAAAAATAATGTATCTTGTCTGATAAAATAATATAATTATGCTGAAACCAATTATACAAATGTAGCGTAATAGTATTAAAATAATTCTGTACCAAATCAATATTACAAGTTTCATTTGAATATTCATATTTCATTTAAAAAAATATTTTCTTCATTGATATGACTATTAGATTGAGTTTCTAATAAGTAAACGAAAAGACGGGATTTGAAGCTATTGTGAGTGGAGGAATGGCGAATGATGGAAGGGAGGGAGTTCCAGAAGTTCGAAGCTCTAGAAATAAAGGAACGTTTGAAGGATGTTGTGCTAAAGGAAGTTAGGTAGAGGTCTGAGGAACGGGATCTGGTTTTGCGGGAACTCACAGATGATTTTAATGTTAATGCTTTCAGGATATAGGGAGGTGACTGAGAGGAAAGTGATTTGTAAAGGAACGAACCAAGGAAGTATTGTCTTCGAAAGGAGGGAAACAACCATTTTAATCTTGTGTAGTGGTGAGATACATCATAACGTGATATCCCTAGAACGAATCTCAGGCAACAGTTCATGAGCTTCTTCAATCTTGCGTCCTGAGATGCAGAGAGGCCTCCGTACACCACACTACCAAAATCGAAATGGGGGAATATGAGGGAAGAAATTAATAGTTGACGAGTTGAATATGGTGATCAATGAAGAAAAATTGCCATTAAGGAAATGTTTTTTTTTTTTATTTCGTATAGTCAGCAGATAGAAGTAGATATCAGAGAAAATATGAGTAAAAAATTCAAGACATAAATAATCTGATACATCAAAATTTGATTTCAAATTAGAAATTGAAATCCTTAAAGTTTAATATGCGTTTTTCGAGTCTTTCTTTCAAATTTCTTATGTATATTTTTTTTTTCTTAATTGATATTTACAACGGTATACAATATATACAATTAGTAAATGTTAGTTAAAATGATTACAATGATATGTCAATAATTTGTAGAAAACCACTCATTAGTTGCGCTGCTACTGTTCTACATCTGTAAGCCCATCTTTTCACACGCCTCGGAAAGTTATCGGGAATCATATAAGGAGTAGATTAGGACCCTAGTGGATGCGAGTGGGTAATGATCTTTTCTTGGGTGGATAGGTGTCTTTTACTGTTGACTCATCGTTCGTCTCATCACCAGTGTGGTTCGGTGGCCCTTAAGAAGACCTGCAAGGCAGGTCGAAACGTCGGCACTTATTAAAGTATTTCTACTTAGACGTGGTGTTCCTCATTGATGGCATCCCTGGTCATGTTCTCTATTCATGATGATTTGTGACATGAGATTGGAGAGGTTTAAATGCAAATAATGGATTGTTATTAACTGGTAAAAGTCCTGTGTCATCTGCGTATGTTGTGGAGACGGTGTTAAGAATGGGATCTAGGATGATGAATTTTTTTAAAAAAAAAATGTTTACTTTACAATTGTATATAATATTATGTTTTGATAAAGTTTTTAATTACCAAACTATTTAGAAATACACGTAAAAACAAACATTCAAACTATTCTCACCGTCCCTCAATTTTTCCTATACACAGTGTGGACTATACATGATTAGTTAATGTCATAAATAGTACGAAAATAAATATTATACACTTTAATAAAATACAACAAAGGATACTACAGTGGCGATCTGCTATTTATTGGGTATTAGCCAAGTTATTCCAGGCAGGCACTAACTCTATTAGTGAATCCTAGTGACTGAAACCAACTTGCCGGTTAGTTTAGGGTTCAACTTCATCTAGTCAATATTGGTTTAACTTCTGGGCATGTACATCAGGAGCCAAAAGTTAGTTATCTATTTTTGAAATCGTTAGCTCAAATTCCAAAAGCTATCACTTAGTTCGCCGTTATAGGAATTCCAGCTGGAAAATAATGACAGTTGTAATCAGTATGCTAGAAGTAATTATATTGTAATGAGTCTTCTACAAGGATCAACTATCCTCCATGTACAATAAATCGTGCAAGTAAAATATATAACTAGGCACCCCTTTATAGTTTACAACAGATGTCAAAAATTTAAGTCCTAATCGAACCTATTTCAGCACCCTTTGCGTTGATTTTTTTTTGTTTAATTTATGTAATAATATTTAAAACTGTATAAATTATTTCCATGTGTGTGTTTGCGTGTGGTACAACCCTCTATTTTTTGTCCTTCAACTTCTAATTCTTCTCGTATCCAATCCGTTCAATCCAAAATCCTTTATATCGTATACAGTAAATATTAATAAAATAATAAATAGAAAATAAATGTCTTACATCAATAAATTATCTATATTCGAAGGACCTTAGGCCACATTATTTCCAGTCAGTGTGAAGGGTTATTGAGTGTTAAGTAGAAAGGAAGTTGGAAAACTACTGGATGCCAGTGAATATAGATAGTACCATGGAAGGATAGGTATCTATGGTTTGAGACAATTCAGCTGCATATAGCACTTAAATACCATCATGGGTTAGGTTGTTTGTGACATAATAAGGAAACTTGAGTGTTATTTTTGCGAAGGTTTTCGGATTCGAGATTCAGAGGAGTCCCAAAACTTAACTGAATACATCCAAACCGGTCTAATTACTGCCATTTAATCGAGACTTTGGCAATTAATAGGAAGCTAGGAACCTTTGTCTTTTGTTGATGTTACAAAAGACTTATTTACATGACTCTTATTAGAACTATTTGGACGTACGGAGTTGAGCTTTGGGGCTCTACTAAACCATCCAATTCATCTCGTATCCAATCCTCACAATCCAAAATCCTTCGAAAAATCCTTAATGCCCCTTACTTTGTCACCAATAAGCTTATCCAAAAAGACCTTAATGTTCCATATGTTGCTGAGTTAGCCCAAACCAGATACCTATCCTTCCATAGTAAGCTCCATAACCACTCCAATCCACTAGCCTCCCAACTTGCTTCCTCCTGCATCCCTGATAATTCTCCGAGGCGTCTGAAAAGAAGATGGCCTAGAGACCTTTTAGTGTAGATTTTATTGAAGTGCTACTAGTGAGTAGTTCTTCACAAGTTATTTACATGTTATTTTATTCACTGTCAACACATTTACTTGTTATATATTATTCTGTACAGTTGTAAATATCAATAAATTAAAAAAAAAAAAAAAAAAAAAAAAAAAAAAAATGTTTCTTTGACGCATTGAAGTTGGACTTTACTAATTTACGTAATATGAATTTGACCTATTAGGACGGAGTTGAGCTTTGGGGCTCTACTTAATCATACAATCATCATTTATAGAATACTTGTAATCCAGAATCCTTGGGATTTCATCAAAATGTCCCATAAGTTGCATATGTAACCCATACTATCCTTTCATAGGAAACTCTGACTGCTCGAATCCATTTGTCCCTTAACTTGCTTCCAACTGAGACCTTTAAATGTAAAAACTTTTATTAGGGTACAACTAATGATTAGTTCTTTACAAGTTATTGACGTACTATTTTAACCTTTATTCGTTAAATTGATTGATTTATATATTGTTTTCCGTTTCAAACATTAGTAATTATTTTTGAATTTTTTTTTTCTAATAAATATAATGTACTAATTTATGACATAAATTTCATAATTTTTAATTATTAAATATATTGTTTTTTTTTCTATCTCAAAATATAATTTACTTTTGAGTTGTTATGATATTTAGAACACTTTATCCTAACTAATTATCGAAACAAAATATGGATAGTTGGTTTTATATTTCACAATAAAACTTGATATTTGGCATATCCACTTAATATATGACACGGCTATAAGATTATTCACAAGAGACCGATCTTGTAGAGGTCTATCTCGAGTCCATCTCCAGATTGTGGGGTCCATCAGGAGCTGAAAGGACGATCCATAAGGTCCAGCTCCAGTTCCAGCTCCAGTAATGGAACGGCAGAACCACTCTTGCCTTTTTTATTTGCCGCAACTGTCACTCCTCCTCCGAGGCCAATGGTCCTATTTTTTATTTAGTTAGGAGCCGTTTCCTTTGACCTGCAATGCTGTACAAGGTTTTAGAGGCAAGGATTTTTTTATGCTCAATGGAGTGCTACGTGGCATAGATTTAAATCTAGAATCAGTACTAAAATTAATATTCCTCGAAGCTACATAAATTAAGCTCAAGAAATGTACAAGATGAATTAGGAAAAAAAAATCTTTTTTCTATTTTCATCCACGGCTTGTAGAAGTCTAAGAATAACTATTAGAAATTAAGACGCATCAGTCGAGCTGACACGATAATAAAAAAACAAAACTATAAATAGCATTCACCATAAAAAAAAAAAATGGAATAAACATTAATTGTATAGTTTTAATTTTAATAGTTTTAAAACATCATCATTTTACTATATAGATTATTTATTTCATTTTTTTAATCTGAGAAAAGAAGTCAAACTTGTTGATATTCACCTAAGAACGAAAATATAAGGACTTTTGTACGATTCTTTTAGATTAAGGGCCTAGACCAGACTGAGCCCAAAGAGTAACGTGCATGACATAGAAAATAGTTGAAGGATCCGATTTGTGGCATGTGGACTAACTCGCTGTAGTAATGTTGTTTTTCTAAAATATGTCTTGAAAATTATAAAGTCTAACCAATTCTTGCAAAAAGTGGCTGCTTAAGAATACTGCGTTATATTATTACTATCAACACCAAGAGTAGTTTGAAGATTACTTTTCAATCGAGCTTCTCAAAAATATTTATCTCATCGAAGGCAGTCCTCTAAAATTTGTCTGATCATTAGAAGTAAGTTATATCATTGTATGTTAGATGGATTGTCCTTGGTTATTAGATACCTATGACGTCGTATATGTCCGTTGCTAGGTCTAGTTGTAATTTCTTCTCTTATATTGTTTCTGTTAGAATCGTTTACCAGAGTTTAATCTGTTTCCTCTCCCTATATTTTCATAGAGCTGGAAGGGATTAGATGTTTTTATGAGTGCATAAAAGCATAATTATACGTGCAATTTATACTTTTAATTTATCAGTTGGTAATCCAGATGGACAGAGGCTATTAAGAAATTCTTGGACATAATGGACTGCATTATTATTGCTTACAATTAAAGCCCTATGCAATAAATTTGTGCACACAATATCAAAAAGCAAGGATCGATATTTTTATTTAGTTATTATTTCTAACTATTAAAGCATACCACAGTGTGGCAAACTTCATTCCTGACACTAGACATTGTAAATTTAAATTTTTATTATTCTAAATGTCATCATAGCTAAACCTTCGTAGAACTATGAAAATGAAAATTTGGTGTAGATGGGTTCAGTTGTTTCAAACTGTATTGCGGAGTAGTAATAACCACAAATCGGTCGATTTTTAAAATTCACTGAGAACCACATGTCGCTTAAAATCATTTTTTATAATTTCATCGAATATAAGTGAATTTTATTATCAATATCTAATTCTATACAACTCCCTATCTTTGTAACCTCTCTTAAATAGCATCCGTAAAATTGGCCAATAGGTGGAATTTTCAAACCTCACTGCGCCCCATATATTCATCACCTTTTTAATAGTGAATTAATAGAAAATCAGATTTATTATTGCTAAGCCATCATGGAACTATAAAGGTGATGTGGTCAATATTTGATACAGATTGGTCCAGTTAGTTTTCGCGGTTAGTGATTACTAACGAAAAATGGCTTATCCTTTTATATAATAGAATAAATATATATGTCTATTGAAGATAATGCAGTTTCCTTAGTTAAAAGGCTATGATAATCTTTTGTGTTAGATATAAGGAATTGATACAGGATGTTGTGGTCAGATATCTGAAGCTAGAAGACAACAAAACAACTTCCTACAGCTGAGAAGAAGGCATAGTGACTTCGAAAGCACCAGAGCGTGGAAGCCTCATCATTCTCTGGAGTGAGGAGCTGGCAAAGTGGCTCTACAGCACCAGGGTTTATTGATTGATGGGGGTCGCTCTGGAGTATCCTCCCAGGCCGCTATTAGGAAGCCTGCCCCAGATCCAGGAACAGCTAGCGAGTTGTGCGACCAACTTTTAATGAAGAAATGTTCCGATCAGTTACCGCTTCTGTTTTCCTCTCCGGCTAAGTCGGGGCACGGGAGGGAGGGGCGAAACAATAGGAAGTTTTGGAACTGTGATGTTTATGTTCCAGCCTGTTGTTCTTTGGGATACTCAAGGGCCCGGGGAACAGAATTCTGAAAGTAATCAGGATTACTTTGATAAATGTATCTTAAGCCATCAGCAGAGTATTAATTATTCTACTAATAATTTTGCAGCACATTATATTATAATTATAAAAATTAATCTTTTTAATTATGCTTGCAAAAATTTTATCGATTTGTGCTGTTTTGATTATTTAAAAATGTAATAAGAAATCAAAAACGTGTTTATCCGATAAATTAATTTATAACATGGTTTAGCATAAGTAAAGCCGTATTTCAGGAGTCTTTATTAGATACTAAAAGTGAATGAATACACATAAACTATATATACATAATCGATAGCAACACCATAAACAATATCATAAAATTAGTTCAAACTGAAAGATGTTTTAGTTTATTTACTATACTGAAGTAATTAGTTATTTTTTATGATTTATTTTCCCTATCCTCTGACTTTATTAATAAATCAAATATAATGGGGTGTATAAAAAAAAAAAAAAAAAATTGACCGTTTCTTAAACAAATATTTGTATTATTATTTCTTTGATGTAAAACACAATTAATACTCCAAGTATAGTCCATTGTTATCTACCGTCATTACCCATCTGCTGGCCAATCGCTCGATGCCACGCTGATACCATTCCTTGGCAAAGCACTCTTGGGCAGCATTTTTATCTTCCGCAAAATTATCAAATTTTTTCCCTTGAAGAAAAGGGGCCATGGATCGAAACAGGTAGTAATTTTTTCTTTATACGCCCTATTAGAATAAGGGTATGAGTGTTAGGATCTTGTTTTACCTTTCGGAATTTGAAGATCGGTCTTCTCTGCTATTCCTGAAACTCTAGTAAACGCTAGGTATTCCTATTAGATGACGAGTGTGGAGGAATCACTATGTTAGAGGTGAGTCGGTAGTCTAAAATTTAAATTGATGAAACGTATAAACAATTATTATTTCACGACAATGTAATAAATTTTTAATTGTCTTCCACAAGAAGAACGTAATAATATTGATATGGTCTTTATATCAATGTTATTAACAATCAAATAATAAACTATCGATTGTAAAATATAAGTAATGATATGCTTATATAGGTGCACATAGATTAATTTGCAGGAGGCTGGTTAATGCAAAAGACATTTTTTGGGGGAGAAGGGGAGGGGAATGCTTAAAGATTGATACTTATGGATATACGGATAGGCGATCGGGGACTTGCTATTATTTGGAAGTTAAACCTCTCATGAAACAGAGGAAGATATGATTAAACATGTCTACATAAATTGAATGATTTAATCGCAGGTAAAAGTATTGTCGTCTGGATACATACCTGTTAGTCATTTGTAAGAGGTATGTTGTACATTTATGTATGTTATGCAAAGCAATGGTGCACGAATCGATCCAAGAAGCACTTAGAAGAAGAATCTGTCAGAAAATAAGATGGACGGTTGTATAGTTTTGTGTTCAAAGATAAGTCCTACAAGACTAAGACGACAATAAACTGCCCATCGTTACATACTTCAAAATTTACCAGAAAAACGTTCAAACCTCCCGATTCAATCTGACCAATTTGGACATTTGGAGTTGAGCTTTTGGGCTCAACTAAACCTTCTAATTATTCTCTTATCTCCTATCCTTTCCTTATATCTTTTGAATCATAACCATTCCAAAATCCCCAATGCTCCTTACTTTGTCACCATTAAACTTATCGATAAAGATCTTAATGTTCCATATGCTGCTGATTTTGAATCCATTGCAGTCCAAACCAGATACCTATCCTTTCATAATAAGCTCCATAACCATTCAAATCCACTAGTCTCTAAACTTGCTTCCCACTCCATTCCCGATATTTCTAAGAGGAGTCTGAAAAGAAGATAGCCAAGGGACCTTCTAATATAAAATGTTTATTGGAAAAGTGTCCCAAAAACCTACTAAGTGTTACTAGTGAGTAATTCTTCACAAGTTATTTACATGCCATTGTTATCATTATGATCAACTTTACTTTGTGTATATTGTATACAGTTGTAAATTTCAAAAACAAATTAAAAAAAAAATAAATTATTAAAAAATAAACAGTAAAGATAATTCCCTGATGCCAGACCTCATCGAATGCCCCTCTAACATAAAGAGTATTCGCTTACTATATTCGCTTATATCTTTTGTTATGCGGTCATTATTATGTAGTATGTGGCTGTGTGTAACTGTTGTGTAGTAGAATCTAAAAAAAATAAATAATAAAATTGGTGGTCAGGTAAAATTTGTTAGTCAAATAGAATGTTTAACAGTCGCTTTTACTATAGCTTTTCAAAAAATTCAGTGATTAAAGAAACAGTTTTATCATAATCTTTTTTTTTATGTCATTAATTTTTATTTTAAATTGGATCCAATTTTCATCACCTAATATTGTTAGATTTTTTATTTATTCATTTTATGTGAAGTGATTCATTCATGTTCCATTAATGGGTTCTGTACTTTTACTTATTCTCTCTGATTGTGGAAGGATAGTCATTTGGTAAAAAAATAATTAAGTTTATTTAATTTAACTGGAATCTCTGAAATTAGTAATACATATTTTATCACGGCTACTAGTGTTTGAATAAATAATATATATTTTAGATTAAAATATAAATAGAAACAAAAACTCATTTCAGAGGAGCATTATTTTTTCAGGGTAGGCTGTCATGGCAGTAATACGCTGCGGATCGTTATAGTGGTGGGTTCGCTGATTGAGGCTCGACCGGTGGAGCTTAGCGCCTTCCCCTATATATCATCATTTCTTTTTCATGCCCCCGAGAGTTTTAAACAATACCACGCGGGGCTGTAAAGAGCATTCTATGGATATGGCCCCTCCGATGAAGTTATGGTCCTAGGCTTTTATAATAATAAAAGTATTTTATAGTCAATCTTACACATTTGATGTTTATAAAAGCAAAAGCGTGCAGTGATAAACTTCACCGGAGCTCCTTGCCGCTCGGATTATTCCCCTGGGGGGAAGGCATGATTTAATCGCAGCTGGTTGTTTTAAATTCGTGTAAACAGAGACCCAGCAGGCTGAATTGTAAATCCACAACCAAATCGACATTGCAAATAAGCATTATGAAAAAGGATCTGCACGCCTCATACATAATAGTGACGTAATGTGGTTTCGTCATCACGTTTCTGTTTGTGTGGATCTGGGGATGGGCATAGAAAGAAATATATGAATACTGCATATTAAATATTTTTCGAGCTCATTTGAATCATATTTCTCTTTACAATAAACAAAAATTTTGTACCATTTGGAAAAACTAGATAAGTTGATTTTTGTCCTCCACAATATGATAATTATTTTGAGCAACCTACACATCTTGATAATTAGGCAAGTTGTAATGCCAATGGTATAAAAGGATACCATTGCCATTACAACTTGCCTACTTTTACATGATGGGTAGGGCACCAATATGGGTTGCCGAAAGTATTTATCTTATTTTGGACAAAGATCAACTTATTTAGTTTTTCCCAAATTGTACAGAATTAGTCTAATGATGAAGGTTTCAACTACAAGAAACATAATTCGTTCTATATAGGTGTCGAAATATCAATTTTTTTTTTTGATAATCCGATATTTTTATATAAATATTTTTTATTTCTATAAATCGATGTATCTATACATACCTTCCGATTGTTTTCTCTATGTTAGAAAAAATTAGCATACTACTTTATGTATTAAACAAATAAATTACCTTATTAAATTGGTTTAAATGTTTGACGAATTCGGAGGAGCAGTTACCAAAATTAACTAAAACGAAAAAAAATAATAGGAATATTTTATATTTTATATCATCATGGTTATCGTAAAAAAATTATCGATACTGCATATCGATAATTTTCGTTCCTAAATATACTATATATTGGTGGAAAAGAAAATCGATATATCGTAATTTTAAAAGAAATATAATATTACAATTATCTCATGGTAATAAATATTGATTATATTCATTGTGATTGTTTGTGTGGAATATCATTATAACGTGGTTGGAATATATAAAACGGCCTTTCATAAAAAAAAAAAAATAAATAAATAAAAAATAAGTACAATATATCATATTATAAAAAGATCGATAATATAAAAAATATAACAGCCAAGTTATCTCCTGATAATAAATATTTATTTTATCCATTGTATGTAATATCATTGTGACGTAGTTGGAATATATAAAATGGCATTAAAAAAAATAAATAAATAAATAAAATATATCATATTATATGGAGATCGAATATATAAAAAATATAGCAGTAAAATTATCCCTGAATATAAACATTTAGACACATTCATTGGCTTATGATGGCGATGAAGAGGATGGCATGTTCACTTCATAAAACATGTAAATTAATTTTTTTTTTTTCACAAATTGATCCTCTTTGGTGTGTGAAGTAAGTCTGTGAAGTGGACATACATAATTCTAGATATATTAAATGAATAATAACTATTAAAATCTAGGGAGTGAGTTTGATCTAGGGAGTGAAAAACCACGACTAGGAAGTGAGTTTATTATCTAGGGAGAGGGAAAATATCATATTTATTACATTTGATTTGATAAAAGAAAAGCGAAACTAACGATAAAATAAAATTAAATAACTGTATGTATTTTATAAACTTGGGGTGTATACATGAATTAAATTTTCAGCCTTTTAGGTACGTACTGTCTGTCACATCTACTTTAAAAACTTCAAACTAAACTATAAAAATACTAAAATAATATAAAATTGCACTTAATTACGACAGTCCTATTAACTTTTAAACAATAAAACCTAAATAGATTGTAAATGATAAATAAACTAAGAAATAAAGATTATCACATTAGGTATTAAATAAAATACGAGTATATTGAAAACATTGTTTTAATAGAAATAATGTTCCTTGAACTTTCATTATAAGTAAGTAGGTGGTTATAACGTTTAAACATTAAATAAAAAAATGTAGGCTGTGCGTTTAAAAATAAAAAAAATTAACGAGCAGCAATAATTGAATTGGTTGGTTCCTGTTGGGCTGATGTTGATGGTCCGGCTGTGCTGAATGCCTAGAAATTTCCCACATTTCATGGTATGAGAGGGAGAAATGAAAAAAATTATTTTTATAAAAGGAGATAAACGCTAAAGCAATTTAAGTTCAAATATAACACGACATCCTCACTTTGTTGTGGGAGTTGTAGGGAGTGAGTTGCTAGGGAGTGAGTTCTAACCAAAAAAACGTTGGTATCACGTTATACACATGGCCTATTTGAAAAGTAAAACATGGTACCTATTGGTTTTTCAGGATTGCTTTGAATTTATCTTGAATCACAAAAAAAAAATTAAGATGTTTTCAATGGATTGCTACACCTTAGGTCTACCAGAAATAGCGCTGCCCTGTACAAAACACCCCTCAAATTTTCCTTTTAGAGAGCGATGGAGGGATTTTAAAAAATAATTAAGGGAGTGAGCTAGAGGGTTGTGACACTTACTTATGATGGTGTATATTGTGCTAAGAAGGCTAAATATCTATCAAAAAATATTTTTGGATAAAAAATAGAAAACAATACCCCTTTATATTATCAAACTAGAAAATAAGCGTAAGAGAAGGCCTTGTATATTTGTATATGTATATCGAAATACAAGCATTTTGAAGTTGTGAGAACCTAGGGAGTGAGTAAATGCTATACATAAACGTCAATTACTCCGATTATATATGTAGATATATCATTATTGTTGGGAGTCCATAATGGTACAATGGGTACTTGGCCATGTAAACTAAAATCTAAATTTTATGTTCAGTACAATTTTCAAAATACCTTTGTGACTTAAATTGTACCGAATTTTGAAATCACCCATATATAATCCTTCTGTATTATTTTCCTATTTAATAATTTTATTTTTTAATATAGAGAAGAAGAAGATCAGATTTGCAGTCAAAGAGAAACACGACGTCTAAGAAGAAATACTTTAATTGTGTGCCAACGTTTCGACCTGCCTTGCAGATCTTCTTAAGGGCCACCGATCCACACTGGAGAGGAGACAATCGATGACTCAGTGTCTCCATTTATATTAACAGTCAACTATACTTTTATCATTATGTTTTATTATATCTATATTCCATCTCTTTTGCTCATGTCTATTTTATTAACAAATATCATATATGATTTTATATTTCTATAAATGTTTCCTTTCATCCCTCATGAAGGCTTGTATTGTGAACATAAGAGTTAGATAACATATTGGTGTTTTTATTGTGTTCTTTAATGACACCCAAATTATCTCCACCATTTCATTAAAGTAACTAAATTATTGTCGTTATTCTTTTTACTTTCGGTTGGATCTAGATAGAACTGGCCGAACGCTTTAATAATATTCTTAAACTTATACTTTAACTTGTTATTATCCACACAATCTCACTCCAAAGTTTCTATAACTTCGAACCTATTCGTGACTCCTAAGGCAGAAGTGAATCTTATAATGGGTCTTTAATAACTTTAAATTAAATCTTAAGGAAGAAAAACTATTTTTCTTTATCTTGTTGATAATAAGTTTTTGTATTGGTTTCACTATTTTATGGCCAAAAACGAATTCTTCCTTATGAAAAGTTCTCACGCTAGTCAGACCATTCTGTCAACTTTGTCTCACTAAAGCAAGATCAATCCAATTATGTCTGGATAAATATACATATATGAAATTTCAACCTAGTTACGTGAGTGGTAAAGGAAAGAATTTTCCGATTAGATACTTTTTGGTTGTTCCAATATATTAATTTTTAGTACCAAATAAATCTAACTTTTATTTTCATGTTCCTTAGTATATTATAATTAATGATTACATAAATTGGTAATTGACTTAGTTTTCATTAGCAACACCTTGGGACCAACCCTATGTGGCTTATCTGATAAAATAAATTTTTAGTTATGAATGATATTTAAACTGTTCAAATTGGATAATAGAAAGCATTTTTATTAATCATACGAAATAGTGTTCGTCCTCTCAACAGATTTCTGAGAACGAAAAAAAATTTTATTCAACTTCTCTGAATATCAATTGAAGGGGAGCTATTAGAGTTTCTTGTAGGTAAGTTTCATGTTCATTGTCTTGGTAGTCTGTATGTGGTGTAAAAAACTGTCGACAAATGTTCAGCAAAGAGTTCAGACTTTTCTTTGTCCGACATCACCCAGGACCCATCTTCTTTTCTGAGAGGCGCTATCACCTCGTGATGCTTTAAAAGTTTTTTAGTGTGCCTCCATAAGCTTCCGTCGTCTGTCGTGATATTGGATAAGTAATAATCGTATTTGGTCTGTTTGATTTTCATAATTTGTCGTTTCAGTTCGTTATTCAATTTATTAAATGTTCGTCTGTTTGAAGGAAGTCTGTTTGTTTGCCATACCTTTCGCGCCCTTCTCTTTGCTGTGATCAAATCCATGCAGATTCCTGTACAGCTTTGGTAAATACATCAACTGCTTCTTCAATTTCTTTTTCGGTTTTTAGTTGCATTGGTATCAGCAGTTTCGAATTTAACCTGGATTGATAGCTATCCCAATCCATAACGCCTTGATTTAGGAATAATCTTTTCTCTTTTATTATAGGTTCATCAAAAAGTGTCAAATGAATCAGGGAATGATCAGAGCAGAGATCAGAACTGCTACTTATTGTGTAAGGTATGGCGCGAAGTCCTTTAGTGATGAAAAAATCAAGTAAGTCAGGGGTTTTCTGTCTCGATGTGGGCCAGTAAGTTGGAGTATTTGGGGATATAGTGTCTAACGAAAGTTTATGGAGAACAGATCTTAAATTTCTACCTCTCGGAGTACACAAACGGGAGCCCCAAGCTTGGTGTTTGGCATTATAGTCTCCACCAGCGACAAAACATTTTCCCAGTTTCTCGAAGAAACTATTGAACATGTGAGATGAAATGGCAAACCTGGGAGGACAATACACAGCTGCCAGTGTTATAGTGTTATGTTTTGTGTAAAGTGTAATTGCAGTGGCCTGTATGTGGGGTGTATGGGGTGTATGTACTGAATTGTGTCGAAGTGAAGATTTGATGACAATGGCTGTGCCTCCGTGAGCAGTGTTATCTGGATGGTCCGTTCGGTAAATAGTGTAGCCAGGAATGTGAATTTTATGTCGGGAAGTAAGGTGAGTTTCGGTTATCAGGGCAACGTCCGTTCGTTTCTCATGTAGGTATATGTCAAGTTCATTTTTATGTTGAGGAAGTCCGTTAGTGTTCCATAGAAGAATGGACAAGGAACCCACAGTTAAAGAATTAGGGTGCATATGATGGGAATAAGGCTTGTTTTACATCAGAAATCTGTTGCAGAAGGCTTAAAAGAGGTTGAATGAGGTCATGTAACCCACATAATAAGGATACCATTTGATGTGGCATATTTTCAGGAGGAAGCACCTGCCGAGTTGTTCTTCGCTTCATATCTGAATGATCCGCACATTGCTGATGTCCCGTAGCTGATGAATGTGGATAGCTTGAGGGTTCTTGCAACTTTGGTAACTTGTCTTGTCCTCGATGAGCTGGTTCAGAATACTGCGGTAGAGGTGGGTACTCTTGTAATGAAGGTGGGTCTGGTTGCTGAACTAACACAGGCCTGAAGATTTTAGGTTTTTTCAGATTTCTTAAATCTTGAGAGTTTGGCAACCCCTGTAGTTGGCAGGGTGCGCTCCTTCACAGTTTGCACAGGTTGCAGGCGTTTCCCGTGTTTTTAGGCAACTGCTACTCTCGTGGTTTTGTCCACAACGGACACATTTTGGTGGATGGTTACAGTAGGTCTTTGTGTGACCATACTGTTGGCATCGGATACATTGTGGTATTGTTCTTTTTTTACGCGGTTCTTCAATAGTAACCGCTGTGTAATAAATTCGTTTTATATCAAAGATATGTTCGTTGTATGATTGCTTTGTAATATCTACAAAAAAACATAGGCAATGGTGTTTTAAAACGAGACAGAACATTTGTAACATTGACTACGTCATAGCCTATGTTTTTTAATTCTTCTATTATAAAATTATGTGGGATTGAGTTATGCAAACCTTTTATCACCACCCGTGGGCATCTATCCTCAGGTAACTGGAAAGTGTGGAAGTCGGCATTTTCCTTCCGCAGGGCAGTGATTATAGTTCTATAGCCATTGGGTGTGTTTGGGTATATAGAAATATTTTTTAAATTTGTTTTTAGGTTAAATGAAGCAGGTCCACACATTTTTTCAAGAAAACCAACCAAAGCTGGTACATTTCAATCCCATTCACAAATATAGGTGGTGGTCTTGCAGTCGCAGTCTTTTGTAATGTTGACTTTGGTTCAGGTTCAGATTGGGTTGTTAGAATTTCAAATTTATTTTTAGTTGTTGTTACTGGGGTAGTCTTTTTATTTTTTCTAGGATCTCGGTCGTATTCTTGATTTCTTTTTCGATTAATTACCTGTTGCCATTCTCCGCCTTGAGTACTTTCATTCTCTTGAATGACTTCCATATTGCTGGCCTTTGAAGTGGAAGGTTGGTCAACCATGGCCTTCGCGATGAACGCGCACGCACTTCTTCTACAACTTTCCTACGCTTTATTAGGTTTTCAGATAATCAAATTTGCTCCAAAATTAGCTATTTTTCGTAAGAAAACAGTATTTAGTTAATAGCAAAATTATTTTAGGTTTTTTATCTTTCACTGTCTTTCACTCCTTCTGATGTATTGCAAGTAATCAGAAAGCTATCACCAAAAAAAGCTCCAGGATTTGACTTAATCACCGCTGACCTTCTCCAGAAAATGCCCAAAAAAGCTATAGTCTTTCTAACTACACTTTACAACGCAATTCTCAGGACTACAAAATTCCCAGTTCAATGGAAATATTCTTATATTACCATGATACATAAACCAAACAAAAACACCGATTCACCCTCATCCTACCGACCAATTAGCCTACTTCCTTTGTGTTCTAAAGTTTTTGAAAAATTATTTTACCGACGAATACTAGACATACTGACAGATAAACAAGTACTGCCTACACATCAATTTGGATTCCGTGCTTTTCACTCAACAGTTCATCAACTACACCGTGTAACGGATTTCATATCAATCTCACTCGAGAAAAGACTATATGCTACTGGGGCATTTCTAGATGTAGCTCAAGCATTTGACAGAGTTTGGCATGACGGACTTCTTTTTAAATTGAAAAATCTTCTTCCTTTTACCTATTATCTGATCATTCAATCTTTTCTCTCTGATAGATTTTTTTCTGTCCGACAAGGTTCAGAAATCTCCTCTATTTATCCAGTAAAAGCCGGAGTACCACAAGGGTCAATACTAGCTCCATTGTTATATATTCTTTACACTCACGATATGCCACTTAGCCCTCAAACATTGACAGCAACATACGCTGATGATACAGCAATATTAACTAGACATAAAGACCCCACAATTGCATCATTAACTCTTCAACACCACTTAACAATACTACAAGACTGGTTCAAACGATGGAAAATAAAACTAAACTACACCAAATCACAGCACATAACCTTTACACTCAGACAAGACTCTTGTCCACCTGTCTTCATCGACAATCAACCCATACCACAAACAAACGAAATTCATTACTTAGGACTTACATTTGATAGAAGAATGACCTGGGGCCCACATGTAAAACGAAAACGTCTCAGCCTAACCAAGAGATTAAAAATTCTATATCCAATGCTTCATAAACGGTCAACATTAAAACTCCGACAATTTATATATATATATATACAAAAATGGTATATGGTAGGCTAGAGAAGGGCGGTCCCAACGTCCCAACTAAGACTCCTAACCAAGCTTCAAAAATTTTGAAAGATATTCTGCCATGAAATTTCCTGTTTTTAAGTGTGAAGTCTTCCTCTTATTTATTTAAAACCATTGTTGAATCATGCACACACATGGAATGAAATAAAATAAAAGAATATGTATATATACTGGGATAAATTGTGCCATAGGAATAACACGAATGTACAGTAGGATGGTGAAATAGACTAGCTACCATAATTTTAGAAGAAAATGGAGCTTCGAGTTTATATACTAACCTAAGAAAAAAAATCTATTAAGTATTTTTTTTATTTTAAACCATTAATTTAAAGAAAGTATTACAATCTGCCTCAATGTAAGCAATAAGTAATATGGTTGGCTTGATGGCTTAATTCACACAATATGTACAATATGAAATAAAAACAAAGAAAGTGAACAATAAATAAAAGTAAATAATAAATAAAAATAAGTAAAGAATCTCATAACATGTAATACAATAAAAATTAAATAAACAAAGTACCTCAAACTATACAATACAGTGGGGAAAAATCATAATAATAAAAATTAAAATAATAATTAAAACTAAATTAAATCTTAAAAATACATTCATACTTTATTTACAATATATACACATCTGAGAGACCCCCCGACCTGACTTGTTCCTCCACTTCCTGGAAAGAAATTTCAGCGCTTCTCTCTCAGCTGCGTCACTAATATAAGATAACACGAGTGAAGGCTGAGTGAGAGGGCTAAACTACAGTCACTCAGAGCATGAGTAGAGAAGCTGGCAATTGCCAGGACTCCATGTCGAAATTTATAATAGATCACGAGGCCACTGCCTTTTTAACCTGCGAGAAGGATTATAGGGGTGAGTGAAGCTGGATAGGGATTGTGCTAGTGGATTAGGATGATGAGAAAGTTTTAGATGAAATTTTAAAAAAAATGACAGGTATGGATTCTAGAACGAATCCAATATATTAAGATCGTAATGTGAGGTTTTTTAGAGACACAATATGGGGCGTTGGTTTATTATGTGTAAATAGTTTATTTTATCCGGAAGTGTAAATAATGGAAAAGTAAAAAGCCTAAATTATTTTTAGGACAACCACTTTGTATGAACTGTTTTTTAAATTTAATTTTATTATTTTCACACGCATTCTTTATTGATGTGCATTGAATATTTATTTTAATATTAAAAACCAATATTATAACATTATCTTCAATCGTCCAACATTACCTCTTACTGTGAAGTGATCTTCTGGTAGAAGTTGGCCTCCCCTAAAATTGAATACGTAAATTTATAGGTACGTTAAAATTTAAAACTTTTTTTTTTTAATTCCTAGAAATAATATTTTCTATCAATATTCAGAAATGATTTAATGTTATTAAAATTTCAGGTTTGAGAATTTACAGAATTGGTACTTATTAGTCTATTTTTTTTGTTTTGTATTTTGTTTGTTATTTTAAAAGGATTCTTTCGTTTGGGAGGAGGGAGAAACAAAACTAATTAGAGATAATTTCTCAACTTCTGGATAACCACCTTCCAGGAGGAATTCCAACCTGATTAAACACCGGCTTGTAGTTGCTAGGAATGGCTGGAACTCGTGAGGACCTGATAACATTGGTCGGACTTTATCTCGAAGTCAGCTACTAAATCCTGCCACAGCTTGCTTTTGGGAGCGGGAGCAACCCTCCGGAAATTAGTTCCTACGCATGTGATTCGTAAAAAAAAGTATAAAACGTGATAAGAATTCGTGAGAGGTTATTTATTCTAGAAGTTATAAAATAATATAAAATAAAAAGGCTTTCTACTCATATCTTTTTATTACTATAAATACATTTTTTTCATATGTTATAAAATATATCACGATGTTACATGATATTGAAACTTATAACAGAGTAGCTATAATAATTATTATAGATGGATTAATAATAAATTAAAACATATATTTTTATGCTCGTTTTCACATAATATAAGTAAGTATGTAAAGAAAATGTAAACTCTATTTCCTTTCAATTGTTTCATTAGAAAAACCTGTGCAACGTTGCCTGCATGATCCGGATATTTTTACATTTTTATGAATTATAAGCAACAATTATATCATTACAAAAATGCGAATATTAACATCAAAAATCATTTATGTATTTGCATCCATAACATATTTGACCTGTAATATCAACCACAAGTCTCATATTCATTATTCATAAATTTTGTATCATTGAATTTATAATCAATTTTGAAACTGGCTTGCGAAATTTATTTATTATGTACTAAATATTATTATAAATATATTTATATCACGTTATTATATTTATGGAAATAATTTAAAGAAAAAAATAGTTAATATCTACTTATTTGCTCAACTGACCCAGAACTATGTAGCATGGGTTCAAAGGCTGATTAGAACAATGCATTCCGATAACTGGTTATTAAAATATTTAATTATATTTTTAAATGTTAAATTTTTCTATCAATAAAGAGCAATGAGCTCCTATTACGCCTATATTTGTTCTAAAACGTACTGCTTTATTAATATTTTTTTGTCTTAAAATCAGTTTTAATTATTCACTTTCTTTCATTATTATTCTCATCAAATGATATATTAGGGCTTTTTTTTCCCTAAAACAAAAGAGTGTGTATGAATTGCTTGCTGTGCATAGCTTTTTCTAATTTCTTTATATCCCAACTTTTTTGTTTTATTCTATTCATTAATTTTTGTTTAAGTTGACTAATGAAATAAAAATAATGTTTATTCTGCGACGTATAGTCCCCTAAGGATAACCAAAATGTATGATAAGGTACTACAATAGTCTGGCTTAAATAATTTTTGTACAAAGCTATTTATATATGAAGAACATGATACGTGTAAATACAATTAATAATAAATAAAATTGCCTGAAGAACTTTCAGAGGAGAATATACTAAAATAAGGACAAGAAATAAGATAAAATAAAAATATCCATGAGAAAATAAGAAACGATAAATAAAGAGAAGAAACTATTGCTATATTTACATTAATTGGAGAGTATGTATGTTGCTTTAAGAATTGGTAAATTAAATCATCCTACTGCATTGAATTAATTTTGTTATTTTTTCCCTTTATCAAGTATAATATACATTTCTTTATGTTGTGATTTATTATTATTAAATTTTACTGATATATTTTTTAATTTGTATTTAAGTTAGGCCCAGTAAGTAAGTCGTTTCATGGACTAATTTGCAATTATAACTATTGGATCTTGATAATTGTTTAAAGTTTATAGTATTTGTATTGTTGTTTTTATTTTTCGTGAATAAAAGATTTATATTGTTATCATTTTAAAATTGATCAAAATCTTTTGAATAGTCCAGAATAGATTACTTCTTTTCTTTTTAGTTTTTTTAAAGCTGTACTGAAGTTCTTCTATATAAATATTTATTAAAATTTGAAGAAGCCACCCAGTGAATCAAACAAGTTAAGAAGTTACATAAATAACGACATTATCTATAGTTTAAAAATGAAACCAATACGATATTAACTATTTAAGAAATTTTTAGAGATAATATTTAAGAACGAAACTAACTAAAATATTCTTCAGAATTTATTAAGATATTTCAGAATTTAGTGGTAAAAGTGTATTTCCTGTAAATATTCAGCAGAATTTGGAAAATAATATTAATAAATACTGACTAAATGCAATAGTAAAATCTAAAATGTAGAAAGTTCTAGTTTAACAAAATTACTAAACCAAACAAAAAAAAGTTGACTGATTTGTTAAATATAAAATAAATTTTAAAAAAATGAAATTTAACAACAAATATTATAAAGAATGAATTGATATGAATCTGAAATACATAAATTTATTTTTGAGGTAACGATTAATATTATCATGCCATTTTAAAAAAAATAATAACAGCATATCCTTTGTTACATTAAAAATTAATACAAATTTTTGTAAGCAAAACTGTTTGCTGAAAATATATTACGAAGAAGAGCGCTAATGGCTGATTTTTCAATTTATTATTTCAAAAATTATAACCTTAAAAGTTATCAACCGGTTTTTATGGTCAGTTTTTTCCCAGGAGGAACATTATTTAGATAAGTACCAAGCTCTTTCGCTAGTCCTTTAACAATTAGGCGTATACTTGTGTTTGTACTTTGATTAGGTCCTTGGTATATATATTAAGAAGATATATTATAGCAAAAAGACAATGGTCTGTAAATATGGCAATTTTTTTTTCTTTTCTTGAAAAATTAGTTTTCGTCTTTTTGAAAAAATTGTTTTCAATTTTAAAAGGACACTCTCAATTTCCGTTTAATCCGTTTTCCAGGAAACGTAAGAACACTAATTTCAAATCTGCCAGGATTTAACGATTGATAAATTCATAAAATGATTGATGTTTGTACAGATTTACTACTACAAATATATCTGAATTAATAAAATAGAACAATACATAGCTGAAAAATTCAATTATAAGATACAATGCAATAAGTTTTTTGACTTTATATATTAATTCACACCTGTCAATTAAAATTTGACAATCAGTGAATGTGTTAAGAATGTAAATGGCTTGAAAGGCATGAGGGGCAGCAGAACCCAGCGGCACCTCCAGTCTTTATTTTCATATTATTTTAGTCTAGAAGGTCTCTCATCCAGCTCATTTTTAGTCTTCTCTGTGTATTGTCGGGAATATGTGTTGTGGCCATTTCGTTTATAAGCGTATTAGGATGCCCATGTAATGTTTTGTGGAAACGTTTGTAGTAGGTTTGTATTTGTTCTTTAACTGCGTAGGTCAGTATGTAAAGTTATGTTGCTTGCGTACCATGGTGCTTTTGTGATTGTCCTGAATGTTTTTGCCTGGAAGATTTGGAGTTTGTTAATATGTGTCTTTTTAGCTGCCCCGTATATCTGAGAAGCGTATGCCCAAATAGGTTTCAGTAAGTAAGTATAAGTGTTAATTTTTTGTTTGAGTTGTATATTAATGCAATAAGTAAATCTGATTTGTGTTTGAGTAGAATTTCGTAATGTAACACCACACTAATCTACCATGAAATGGGTTTTTTATTATTTCATTTAAAATGTATAATTTTTTAAAAATGTTTTATTAACTAAATAAAAAAAAAAAGGGGGTAATCCATTGAGAATAACGAAGTAGGCGCCACGTGACGTAAATACAGAAATGTGAATTCTTAGATTGTATATAAGATTTTCGATTTTATTGTTTTTCTTAATTTGAGGACATTTCTATATCTAGTTAGATGTGGCTAAAAAGTTATTCCTTAAAAAGAATTTACACCTAAGCTGCAGCAAAAAAAAAAAAAAAAAAAAAAAAAAGAAATGGCACAACGACATTCTTGTCAGCTCCCTCCTCACAGGAAAGGCAAAGTTGTTTATTTAATTTTGTTAAAAACGGTTGGGCTCTCTTTTATAATCGAATTACGGAGCACTTTGAAGACGCCTTAGGCTTGATGGCTGGGCCGGTTTTGTTCCAGTAATCTTTCTTCCATTCTCCAGTTTGTAATACCCTTAGCTCTCCCACTTAGTCGTTTTCTGTGATCTTGGAGAGAGATTTTTCGTTCGGATCTGACACTCTCTCTAAGATTAATGGCTACGATAATTACCTCAAGGCTGGTCCTGGAGTTTGGTAATTTTATCCCGAAGCATTTACGGGAGCGGCTTGAAGGAATGTCAAATAACAAGTTGAAGGTTGAGTCGCTTAGTTAATGTCTTGGAACTTTTAAAGAAAATTAATAAGTAGAACGTTGTCAAAATGGTTAAACTTATAACAGATACTCCCGGATACAAAAAACCACTAACATTAAAAAACTGAATTTACATGTAATTATAGTTGTAATAATGCTCAACTCTGTACGTCCAAATAGGTATAAACACAGTCATGTGAATGAGTCTTTTGTGATTAATTGGTAGCTTTGAACGTTTGACTAGTAAATGTTGAAATAGTCTGTAACGACGGGCAGTTTCTTGTCGTTTTAGTCTTGTATGTGGATTCCATTTAAGACGTTTGTCCAAGTGGAGTCCTAGGTAGCGGATTCATCTGGGATTAGAGGAATAACATTAAAGGATGTTGTAAGACAGGAGGTCGTAGGTTTACAACGAATGTTAAACGTAATGATTTTGTTTTAATTTCATGGAGAAATTTACTTTTGAAACCGAAAAAACATGGTGTTCTCATTTAGCATACAAATCAGGTACTTTGGTAAATAAGACATTATGATAATCGCTTGATGAAAATCTGTATTTTAAATAAAAGAAACACTTCATTAGAATATTTATTGACATAAATTTTAGGCCAGTTCAGGTATTCATAATAACAACAGCGACTTTGACCTCTCTCAGTACTAAGCACATTATCATTTATTTTCCTGTTTATTTTGAAATGGGAGGGGATTATTGTTTATTATTTTATTTTTATTTTGATATAATGATTGAAAGTTTGATTTGGAAATTAAGAAGCTACAGAGATAAAAGTGTCACTATCATTAGAAAGACCCTTGCTAATATTGCTTAAAAAATATATATATATATATATATATATATATATATATATACTGGGATAATAGGGGACCGACTCATTGGGCCACATTTTTTGCCCAGCAGATTGATGGAGAAAGTTATATATTCCAACAACACGATGGTGCTCCTCCACATCATTCGGCAGCAGTACGGGAATGGCTGAACCAACGATATTCGACCTGGATAGGTAGAAATGGTGTGATACATTGGCCAGCTAGGTAATGGACTTTTATGTGTGGGGCTACATAAAAAGCGAGGTATATGCCAGAGAAGTGACCAGCATTGAGGTCCTAAAGACGAGAATTCCGGAGCCAAATTGCAACAGCGTCTGACTTTAGCAGTGACCGTAGGGGCTGTGAGAAAGAGAGCAAGATTTCGGCGTATTTTCCCTATCAATATTAAAAATTTATTGCTAAATAAAAAAAAAAAATCGTTTATTTACATTGGTACATATACCCTGTATATATAATATTTTATAACTATAAAAAAGGGTTATTAAAAATAATAAAAGGTTTTTGTTAAGTCTGTTTACAGTAATATTAAAATACCTCTACCAGTAAGTTAATCTCAATGACATAGTATTGTATTTAAAATATTTTGATCCCTATTTTTAGCACAGTAAAACCTCGCTAATCCATCTTACGCTAGTCCGACTCTCCGAATAGTCCGACCCACCCGTGTAGTCCGCTGGGGGTGCACAATATTAATATGGAACTCCATAATAGTTCAGCAAAATTGTACATTTTGGTGGGCAAAAGATCGGGTAGTTTCGATTTATTTATCGAATGTCAGTGTTGTGCTAGTGTGCTGAAATCCTAATTCCGGACCTTGAAACTTAATTGGTATCATCAAAGCCTCAAAACTTTCAACATTTTCTAATTTTGTTTCGAAAGACATATCTGCTACACGGTTGGTTCAAAACTAAATCTGTTTATATTAAAAATTAAACTAAACTGCTGCAAAATGGGTAGAAGATAAGTTCAGAATTCTCTCAAAAAGAGGTGGAAATTGAGAGTACTTCCTTAAAAATTATATTTAGAGTATTCTTCATTATGAACTATTTTAAAGGTAATTTAGTTTGCTACAAATCTAACGAAATATATTGTTACTATGGTCAATGCTCCTATACATACATAGCTGGCTAAAACATATCTAGTAGACATATTATTAGTATTTATAACGTACGTTTCTATTTCCTACTTAATTTTATAAATGTTAGTTAATAACTATTAACCATTTTCAAAGCAAACATACATATTTAAAGAAAAAATGAATTAACTGTTGTGTTTTTCTTTTTCATTGATCCGCTTTGATTGAATAAATCTATAAACAAAAAATCACTAAATTTGATTTTTCCAATATTTTTTTTATGATGATGATTTTGATCATTGGGCCCCTCATTGGTTGATTGGTTCCCTCCAAACAATCTATAAATTTATGTTGAGTTGTATTACACTGAGCCCTGCAAAGAGTTGCTATAATTATAAAAAAACTTTTAAATTTGAAATCTGCGGTTGGTCCAGTTGAAATAAACTGGTTCAGAATTATGTAAACGTTTTTTACTTCTATAGTATTTCTAACGAATTTTCCAACTAATATATATATATTATTGAGAAAAAAACCTGTTATAAATAAAACAAGGAGTTTGCCAGTGGGCTGTTTCATAATTTAACTATCATCTATTTATACATTTTCATTTCGATTATATCACGTACTTTCAGTCATGAATTATTTTACTCACAAATTAACTAACATTATTAAATATGGAAAAGGAGACAATGCACCCGATTTCACCTATTCCAATTCTTTCCTCATTTTATTTGCTATTACATTTTTTTTTTAAATTATAAATACTAACCAAATTTTATTCATTAATGCTTCGAAATCCAATTGAGTATTTGGTTTCTTAAAATCCTCCCATTTAGATGCAAAAGGCCGTAAGAACAAAGAGGTTGATCGCAAGAAGAAAAACCTCAATCTACAGTCTACAATCATCTATTTTTTAACTAACCAAAATAATTTTCACATTCCTTATTCTTCCTCAAATTCGATTCTTGCCAAGTGAATCAAAGCAATTGATTGATCATTTCTAAAACTTCATCTTGATGCCCAAATATCTTTGATATCTCATGGTATTATACAATGTTAAAGAAGGTTTATCGTACAAAGTACCTCTTTGGTTCCTTTCTGGTGCTGTTTCTTAGAACCAATAATACTCCTCACTATACTCCTGAATCTCTCAACTTACTTTCATCCAACGACTCTTAAAATACTCCTGCATATAAACTTTGTATTCTTCGTACAGAACATGTCCATTTTGCAAATAATTTTTCCTCCTTTGTATCGGTAAAGCTCTATTAAAGGCCTCGAGATCATCTTTTTTTTTTCATGTATTTTCTTTGTAGGATTATTTAAATATAGTTGAGTGTTGGTTAACAAACTAAGGAATTCTTTATAGTATTTATTTTATTATAAAACTATTAGAATTTACCATCACTCGCTCTCATAAATAAAGGACTGAGATAATTTCAACTAATAATTGATTTTATTTATTTCCCAATTAATATTTCCCAATATTAAATATTGTAGTATTTGGAATTGATTGTTCAATGAAAAAATATGACTCGAGCAGGGTCATCATTCAGTAAAACTATACACCTGTACACACAGCTCCCATCTTAAAAACCATTTATGCAGCCATGGATATTTCTATTTTACCCTGGTCAGATCTGAACATTATTGAGAAAAGCTGTGATATTTTTAAAGCACTTTATGCTAAAGGGAGGCAGACAACTCAAAATTTCATCGTAGAAAACTGGGCCGATACTAGTCAAAGGTATGCAACGAAACTTTTTAATCTCTTCCAAAATGATTGGCCAAAGTCTTGGAGAGAAACGTATCAAAAAATACTGATTAGCACCTCTACTAAGAGGTGAAAGATAAATAAATAAACTGGTTTATATGTTTTTTTCGAAACGATTACTGACGTTTCGACCTACCTTGCAGAACTTCTTCAGGGCTAAAAATAACATTTTTGTAATTTATCAACCTGACTGCATCCTCGGCCATCTCAGCAACCAAGAAATTTTTTCTATTAGAATTAATATTTGGCAAAAAATGGAGGATCGGCATTCGGGGAGTGTATCGTTCATGAATAATTGATTTTGTTTTTTCTAACTTTGCTGGTTCAGAAATTTATCTCTTTAAGGGAATAACTTTTAAACATTTTTTTTCTCCGTTTATTTTATTTATTAAAGTGTATTTAGCATGAGGACGAGCCAATAAATATATGAGCAAAGGCTGTATATAATTTATCAAGACGGACGAGAGAATCGGTTTTATATTGAGGAACAGATATTAAATATTAAGCCGGGAGAGGCCAGAGTCCCCAGGTCATAAATTGTGCCCGCCCAGGTGTAAGGGGAGGGGTAAGGCTTGTCGGGTCTCCTCCTTCAGCCAAACTGTATAGGCTACCTCCCCCCCCCCCCCCCTCCTCTCAGCTTGATCGCCTACATTACCTCTATTAAATATTTATGTCCATTTTAATCCAGATTAAAAAAAAGAAAGAAATGGGTTATTGCTTTTTAAGTACGCAGTCACGCCCCTGTTTCAAATTTTCTTCAAGATCCTCTGTTTTAAAAATTATAACAACAATTTAAGAAGAGAGGCATACTGAGGAGCATTGCCGAGTGGCACCTTCATCTCTCTTGTTAATCACTCAATTTTATTGCTCCATTACTTTATTACTCTCATCCAGCTGATTTTTCAACCTTATGCGGATATTGTTATGCATCACTGTTGTGGACATGTCATGTATCAGTCTGTTAAGATGGCCTTTAAGTCTATTGTGAAATCTTTTGTATTAGGTGGTATGTATGTGTTGTTTAATAGTAGGAATGTGTAAGTTCGTGTGCAGAGTTATGTTACGTACCAAGGTGATTGATTGTTAGTACTTTTTGAGTGTTTGTATATCCGTAAATTTCTAAGACGTATGACCGAATAGGTTTTAAAAAGATGGGTACTGAGTTTGTACGTTAATTACACGTTAATAGTTTTTACAAACAGTTTAGAGGTTTATTATATGCTTTTACCTTTAAAAATAAATCTTGCCTCCAGTGACAACTAATAGTCCCGCCAATTGATACCTGATCTATTTGACTTCTATCGTTTCATAACCAATTATATTTTAGGTAGTAGCGTTTAGAATATTACTATTAAAAATTATTAAGTATTTTTTATTTGTTGATGTTATAATTTTATTCGCAGAATACTTTACTGAAAAAGCCTATGGATTTGTCTATCCCTGATCCCTCATAATCATAAGAACTTAATAGAACCTGAAATAAAACGAAGATTTTTTGCTTTCAACCGCTGCAAATATGGCCTCAGCTTTTTTCAAGAAGCCGGTCTTTGACTAGGGGCACCGAAATTTGCCTATACAAATCAATTACCCTCTCAATTCTCTTGTAAGTGCAAAAAACATGGACTTCTCTAAAACTGGTAAACAGAATTTAAAAATATTCGAGAAAAAACTTCTACGTAAGTTTTTGTATCTGTAAAGGTAGACCAGGTATGGAGACGCCAAACAAATAAAGAACTCAACGATTTTTAAAGAATCAGACGTTGTCCAGTTTATGAAGCTTAGCAGGTTGAGAAGAGCAGCGCAGACTGAATCGAATAGAATAATTTTAATAATATTATTTCATAGATTATATTACTCTTGATCAATACATGCCTCACCAAACAATTTGAATTATTGAACATATCAATGGCTATTTACAATATATAGCTTATCTTTAGTGGTGAGGCTAATTCGGAATCCCATGATCCTGCTCAATGTAGTTCTTCTCTACAAATTACTTGGTCAAAAATCATCACTCCAGACCTCTAAGCCCCTGACCCTTAAAGTTTTAATTTATAATCATGAATATTATTTATTTTCTCTTCGATTGTAGGCAAAATATACCAAAACATGTGAGTTATTAGTAATTATGTGTGTATGTTAGAACTACTCATCAGTAGCACTTCAATAAATATTCTACACTAGAAGATCTCTAGGCCATCTTTTTTTCAGACGCGTCGGACGATTATCAGGAATGGAGTGGGAAGCAAGTTGAAAAACTAATGGATTTGAGTAGTTATGGAGCATACAATAAAAGGATAGGTATCTGGTTTGGTCTAACTCGGTATCATCTGGAACATTAAGGTCTTTATGGATAAGTTTATTGGTGACAAAGTAAGGGGCATTAGGATTTTCCGAAGGATTTTGGATTGTAAGAATTGGATACGAGATGAATCAGATGGTTTGGTAGAGCCCCAAAGCTCAACTCCGTACGTCCAAATAGTTCTAATCCCAGTCATGTAAATAAGTCTTTTGTAATGGATTGGGAGGTTTAATCGTTTGTCTAGTAAATGTTTAAGTAGTCTGCAACGACGAGTAGTCTCTAGTCGCTTTAGTCTTTAATCGGCGACTTAAAATAAATTTAAACTAATTACATTAAATGACCTTTACAAATTCCTGCACTAACGTTTACTTTTACGAAATTCCACCATATCTAGGAATCCAACAGGAAAAAAGTCTAACTTACAATCCACATAAAAGACTCAAACGACAAGAACAGCACGTCACTTCCGATATCTTTCAACATCCAAATGTAGAAAGCTCTCAATTTATTAAAAAAAGAATCATCTTCATGACGTTAGCAGACCAGTTAGACTTCATGGGGTGGAACTAAACCTTCCAGTTCTTCTAATATCAAATCTTTAAAAACCAAAATCCTTTTAAAAATCCTCCTTAGTATGTCACAAATAAACTTATCGATAATAATCCTATATACTCCGGCATTGGTCCGAACCAGACATCTATCCTTCCATAAGCTCCAAACCCAGTTGTACTCACTAGTCTCCAAGCTTGCTTTCCACTGCATTCTCTATAACACTTTAAAGCCTCTTAAAATAATTTGGCTTAGTTCTAATGTAAATTTTACTGGAGCGCTTCCAATAGGCTTATTATTATCTTAAGTTATAATTATCATTGTTTCGCACATTTACATCATGGATATATTGTATAAATAAATGAATGCTAATAAATAAAAAAAAATGATACAGTTTTAAAATAAATTATACTGAATGTACTGAATTATTGAACTCCAACTGGTATTAAAAATGAAATTCCATTTATCTACGCTCGTGAGAGCCATACTTCCAAGGTACCTTCTTACAATATTGAAAATCCTAAAATCTTCTTAAATTATAGTAAAGTCCTCCATCTCCATTTTTCCATCCTCCTCTTGAATGTTCCCAACCCATCGATTTATATATTCCTTTTCATTGAAATGCTTTCTTTGAAAAATCCTTTATTATTCGTGCTGTCTCGTTCTGGAATTTCTTATTCATCTCCATTCCTAGTGCTCCACCCAGTTATCCCTAGTCATTTATTTCTTCCTATCTTCTATTATGTATCATCTAAAAGTAGGTAAGAAAATATAAATGCGAAAATCCTTTATTTAGATTGATTTTTAATTTTAATTGTGTGTATGCATAATTTTTTTGTAGCTTTTATTGTAGACAATAAGTAATAGAGATGGCTTTCTGGATCCATCTACACAGTGTGTGAATATAAAGCGATGTAGTACAGTCACTTACGATATGAGTCGAGAAACTGGACATTGCCAGAACTACAAGTTTTCAATTTTGCAATTGAACTCGAAGTGACTGCCATTTTTACGAGCAATGAGGATTATATAGATATGTGGTTTATGGATAGCGCTAGTAAAATTTGATTGGTATATATTCGAGGGCAAAATGTATATTTTACCATGCAGATAACACTATGTACCTAAGTAAAGAACTATCCGCGATTTTCAAAACCACTTACAAAAATTCTAGGTATGCTACCCACAGTCAGTTTTGTTTTCGTTATTGTTCGAATAATCTCATTGCGGCTCTCTCAAGATCAGTTATAATCTACTTTTCGAAGCATACTACGCCTCTGAGGTGTAGATTGTTGCTGAATCACATATTTAATTGTGATTTGTTATGTTTTTATCAACTGTTCAAGTTTCCTGAAGGTCGAATTAAAGACAATGAACAAAACGATTTGTTAAATAAAGCAAGAACATATAATTACAATTCTTGTTCTCTCGAAGAAAATGCATCCGGACGAGAAAAAAAATTAACTATAAAGATTTTAAAGTTTGGAAAACTAAAACGATTCAAAGTGTTGAAAAATATCTATATAAAAATATTGTATACAAAATAACACTTCATAAAAGAAGGTTGTAGGATGAAAAAATGGATTTCTAAGAAATTAAAATAAAATATCAAAATAATTATATATTTTTTATTTCCTTAGGTAATCAGTATGTATTTGACTTTATTCCAAATTTTTTCATTGTGATTTGAAACGAACATTGTCAATATCAGAAACTTTTTTGCTGAGGTAAATTTTTATAATTTTTTTTTTTATTTCACTTTTTATGTTTTTCTCTTAAAAATAAGACGATGAAGAGCTATCATTGAAATTGCTTGGGCACGGGGGCCTCCGACATGCATTTAGCTTGTTTCATTCTATACGCCCTAGAGCTGTATGGAATTACTAACTAGGGTAAAATCCAATGTTTTATCAGCAGGGTTAGTTATGGCTCTTTGTACATTGTATATATAGTGTGATTGTGCTTTTTAATTCATTTAATTTTTTTTTCATTTATTATTTAATTTCTTTTTTGCTCCTTTATTATTACTATTGTGTACATTGTTTATACATTTATTTTCTGATTTATCTTATATTAATATCTTGTTTGGGATTTTTTTTTTATTTAATTGAATTGTAAATATTATATGAATGGATTCTCTGCCATCCTTATCACTAATTACCCTTTTAGATGCAGCTTCAAATATTTATTCAATCAAAAAAAAAATGTAACGGTTCTTAGAAATTTGTATTGAAATGACTGTATCTTAAAACATCTCGATAATGGACCAAATAGTTTTAAGTAAAAGCAAAATTGGGAAAGCACCTTAGAGTCACTCTTTATTTTTCAGTTTTCATAAACATTTGAATAGTTCTAAATATTATTGTCAATAATTATCTTAGTGGTCATCAAACGCATATATAATATTATCGAACCTAAGTTTTAAAGAAAAAGGATTTAAGCTTGTTTTTAAACTGTTTGATAAAAGTAAGGCATCCACCGCGTCTTCGGCACATTTAAGCTTTTACAACAAGGTTTATCTATTACCGTTTTTGATCTAGACCAAGTGCTTCAATGGATTTAGGCTAATCTTTACTAAACCGATTCTTATTTCAACCATGAGGAATATATATAAATATAATAAAAAGACTAGAGTAAATAAGATCGGGAAAATGTAGCTATGAAGAAATTCTTTTAATATTTCCAAAATTACATTCAAAAATATTGATTGTTAATGATGAGTAAGGTCAGTGGCTACTTTTAAACTTAAAGATATAAATGAAATTTTACAGGTATATAAATTTACTTATTTACTCCCAGGCTGTTCAAAATACTCATTAAATTATTAATTTCTTATTATATAAGTAGATAAATAATTTACATTGCATCAGCAATGTTATCCTCCATTTATTCTAAAAATCTCACTCCTGTATTCCTATTCGGTCACTGGTCCCTCTTGGTATCTACCAAACGCCCTTAAGTAGGAATGTTTATGCCTATATAACATTCTCGCAATTCTGGCTTTTTGACAATAATTTTTCATAACTTCTCTTCCGTTGGAAGCTATTTATTTTGATGTTCTACCCAAACACCTTATGTTCTACCAAAAACGCAGAGGTCTTTTTCCGTTACTTCGAGTCCTTTGAGGCACTCTAGTCTGGGTGTCCGCGAAGATAAGCTATCTCTTCTTCTTTTTGTATTTTTTCTATACGTAGCTCGAATTATAAAGTAATCTTATATATCTGTTTTTTAATGCATTTCTTCCTTTTATTAGTCCAGTAAAATAATTCTTAACTTCCACTTATTCCTTCCAATTTGCCAGTCCACATTGAATCTTGCTGATTCTCTATATACTCCGATTATAGAGATCTTTATTCTCTTCAGTCCTTAGTATTGCTAGTTTAATATCCGTTGTGTATTTATTGAAACCAAATTAATAAATATTATTAATAATTATTCTATTATCATTAAGGGTGAGTGGTAACATAGCGACCCCCAATGAGGTTATAATTTTCACTAATAAACCAATCCTTTGCAGGCCTATATACCACTACAATACCCGAGAATATTTTTCAAACAAAGGTGTCAAAGATTCAAAAGAATAAATACAAAGGTTAGGTGAAGAGGATATACCCTTATTTAAGATGGACCTGGGAAATAAAAATTCTTTTTGAAGTTCTTGTGATGGAAGAAGTACATGCTGGAGAGCCCTGTAGGAAGCGGACCATGACGGACGAGTAGGTATCAACGATCCCTCAGGTTCTGGCTCAGACATGAACACCTTAGATATGTACGTTTATTGTAAATAGCCAGTAACAAATGTATAATTTAAAGTGTAATTTTCATATTATGTTCAAATATAATCATTAATAATAGGCAACAACGTTAATCTCTACTTAAAATAGGATTGGTTAACACGATAGAAGCCAAATATAAGACATCGATCGTTTGGGAGCTTTGATGTCGTATTTATTTTTGTTTACAACAAATGGGGTTTCACTGGGCTTCATCAGCCAACAAACCCATGTTCTTGATCCTTAGGCCGTTCTGTATCTAATAAGCTTTAACTTTTTATAGTGGAACAAACACTGTAGAAATGTCAAAATGAATCACATGACTAAATTATACTATGTACTCGGTTAAAGAGGTAATTATGATGGTTAATTAATGGCGGGGGTAGGAATCAAAACGTTGCGTCATACCACTAAACAGTGTTCTGCAGAACGGACCACTGTTATAGAGCGATGTTGGTGTATTATTTTAAAATACTTTCTGTCCTAATTATTATGTTACTAGCATAGAGAAGTTTTCTCTATGTGCGCTGTTAACGCCCACCTGGGAGAAAGAGAAAAACTACCCGAAAGCCAAAACTCAAAAAGAATGAAGAGACAAAAAAAGAGGAGGACCATAAACAACAATGGGGTGAATCAATCAGGTAGATAATGGACACCTTTTAGCCTCCCGTATCCATTCTAGTCATTTGCCCGCTTTCCGCTTCCAGCGTTTTCATTTTTCCCCACTTTTTTTTTTCTTTTTTGGCGGGAGAACAAAGAGCGGTCTCGCGGGATAATCAACGCGCTCTCATTTTCCTACCCTTCAATCCATCCACTCCCACCATTTAGCACCGTCAAGAGAAACGTTCCGATGAGGAGCAGTTAGTAGAGAAAAAACTGAGAATGCATCTGCGATTTTCAGCCGGTGTTGTACTTTCTAGAGAAAAAAAATGATTCAAGTATTACTTATATAACTTATGTTATTTAATTAGTAATATAACAATAGTATGTATAATGTGACAATGTTGTTATCCTCTTGTATGGTTTACCTCAAATGTTAGGAGATATTTAGTCTCTAAGATGAACAATTCTCTAATGTATTTCAATGGACCCTCTTTCGCAACAATGCTATATGAATTCATCTAACTTTAACCAAGTAACTGTTAGGAAAACAAATAGTAATAGGAACCAGTTCTAGGAAATTTAATATAAGTCGGCGAGGTTTTCCTAAAACACCACTCCATTGTTTCTCAGTATCCATAAGTTTGGTTTCTTTGAATGATCATGTATTATTCCTCTCGAATAGTAAAGTTTTTTTTCAGCAAAGCGAATTTATAAGATTTAAAATGAATTGTTTGATTCCATCTTTTAATTATTTATTGATGTTTGAAATTGTATAGAATATATACATCAACTACATACAAGTTTTAATTTATAAGGTCTCTTGGTAAACTGTTTGGACGCGTTGGTGAGTTATTAGGAATCGGATGGGAAGAAAGTGGAAAGACATAGGAATTTGAATGGTTATGGAGTTCACTATGAAAGGAAAAAAAAAAGCAACTAGTTTGCAACGAATCAGCAACATATGGAGCATACAGATCATTATGAATAAGTTTATTTTTGACAGAGTAAGAAGAATTGAGGAATTCCCAATGGACTTTTAATTGTGGGGATTGAATACGAGATATGTTCAACAGAGAGTAATGGAATATTTATCATTATAATTTTTTTTACCAATATCATCAATTTTTCTTAATTTTTACAACGGTATAAAACATATAAATGTTTGTGAAAATGAATACAGTAAAATGACAATAACTTGTAAACCAAACACCCATTAGTGGCACATTAATAAAAATTCTATAGTAGATGGTCTCGAGGCCATCTTCTTTTCAGAGACAGGAATCGAATGGAAAGAACGTGGAGAGATCCTCTAATGCGGATTTGAGTGTTTATGGAGTTCCATATGAAAGGATAGAACGGGATGACTCTACAATATATGGAACATCAAGATCTTTAGGGATACGTTTTTTTTTTTGTTGTTTTTTTTAACAAAGTAAGGAGAATCGAAGTTTGTACAACGCATTTTGATAGGATACGAGATGAGTTGGATAGTTCAGTGCAACTCATATGCTCAACTAACCTTTTGTAATTAATCCAAAGCTGTGTAAAATTGTTAAGTAAATATTGAAGACGAGCTGTATGTCCTTTAGTATTTTATGAGAGATTAATGGAATATCAAAATTAAACTTACATATTGAAGGAACATAAATTTAAAGATAGATTTTCAATACATTTACGCAGTAAAGGACCCTTAGGAATAATATCAGGACGTGATATGATATTTTTAATATATATTACAAAAATTGAATGTAATTGGCCTGTCTATAGCCCAAAATCAACTTAATGATTTTCTAAGAATCATATAGGAAGGAGAGGAAAATCCCGGTAAGAGAAGGGTAAGAAGGAGGCATACCTAAAGAGGAAGTTATTAAGGAGTTAGGCTACAGATAAGAAGAATCGATTCCAAGTCGATAATTGCCTCGAACCGGAACAGGTAGCTATCGATAACAGGCAAGATAAGTTTAAACGTATCTGGGGTGCAACTTAAGGCAAGTTGGGGAAGCTCGTTTGGAAGTTCCTTACTCTAGGTATTCAGGAGCGGACATCTCTCAGGGGCTGAAGTTTTTTCTTGGTATTCATTAAGGAAGTCAATTTGTAACCACACTCTAGTCCGAGACTTGAAATTGATCTAAAACGATAGGTTGAAAATATAATCTTATTTTATTTTTTTAAGGAAATCATTTGTAATTAGCATAGCGACTGGACGCAATGAATATAATATAACTACCTAAGTCCAACCAATAGAATTATTAATAAGTCCCAGAATCAAGGATATACCATTGTAATCCTATTTCCCTTCACCTAAAGAGAACAGGCTCATCTCAAAAATGAGGTGAATAAGACATAAGAAGTAATGACTGTGAAGCTAAATAAACAAGAAAAACTGCAGAACTAGTAAATCAAAGATTAAAATAAAATATAAGGGCATAAAATAATAAGACGCAGGGTAACAACTTCACTATGACTATAAATCAAATAGATAACGTAGGAAATAGTCGAAAATTAAATATCTACGAATCTTTAGAAATAAAATGTTTTAAAACCATCTAGATTTTGGTTTAAATGCGTAAATATATATTCCCAATGGTCCAATTATGAACTTGTTTACAGTAAGAATCTCTACTAGCCATAGAGAAAACCTAAGCGATTGACCATTTTTCTGACTACTTCCTTGTCCATTTTACATTTCGTTTTTTTACACCTCACTTAACTCTAAGACCAAATAGATTATAGAAGCCCTTCCTTAGCTAAGTATTAACATGTTTGATTTCTTGTCTCACATCTTTAAAATAATTATAAATAATCCATGTAAGAATGGTTAATTTTTTGTATACTTTTAAAACAGATGATTAATGTTAAAGATGTTAAAGATTTAATTAATTCATCAACCATAATTGTATTAATCCTTCTATACCATCGTGCGTACCTTAAGTATAAAAAACGTAAATGAGTAGAATCTTTGAAATAGATATGAACGGTTTATTTGAATTATTAAAAATTTAAATTATATCCGAGAATTTTTAAAGGAATTGACAGGTTTCTCACAAAGTACATAGGACATATGAAATTATATTATAAAAACTTAATCTTAGAAAAAACAAAAAAAAAGAATAAATGCTGAGGTCGATGGCGAAATATGAAGAAAGTCACATAGCCAACACTGCTCCGAGATAATATTAGGAGCAGTGGAGAGACAACAGGTAGCTTGGCAGCCATTTCTCAGGGCATTTCATTTTTCTGGGAACCCGGCAAATGGAAATGGCCTCCGACACTCGGCGCATTTTCATCAGGCGACGTCACACAACGTACTTTATGGAAGCGTTCTACGATGATTGGAACTACAGTTGCTATCGGAAATAAGAAATAATCATGCGATACATATTCACCAGTTTTATATTCCTCTCGACCAAACAGCGCATTATTACAAACGCCTCGAGAATCTTCAAAATTAAAATTCGTAAAATGTCCTTCATGTCTTATTAAATGTCTTCATGATAAACAGGATCTCGAGAATTGTTAAATATAAATATAGTAGTTCGCTGGAATGTTCTGATCAAAATACTAAGCTTCCTCACCAATGGTAGATAAACAAAAGTTTAAATATCATTTCGGGAGCAAAACGTACTATTTATTCAAAATGACCATGTCGGATAAGAAAATGTTTCCTTCTCGGTTTAGGTAAAATCATTAGTCAGTAAAATGAATTATTTTATAGTTTCACACACCCTCATCACTCGAAACACACACACTGTCAAAACGGCAGTGTCTCTAGGGCTTTTTTTAAATATTTATATCTGGGAGTTATGAAAATGGACTCATGTTCCAAAAGATTGTGCCATTTAGACTAGTGAAGCAGCTAAGAAAGTAGTGACAGGATCTCTTAGGATCTCAGAGCCTAGCTTTTCCTCTGATAAGAGTGGGGACAGCTTGGTTCGCTGTTTCCAGGGATGCTTGTATATAATATAATATTTAGGTATATGTAGTGTGATTGTATAATTTTCTCTTATCTATATTGTAGTTTATATTCTTATATAACATTAATATTATTATTTTAAAAAAAGTTGGCTGTATAATATAATTTATGAAGAAGGTAGTCTGGGATGCAGTCAGGAGAAATAAACGACACGTCTACTTTTTTTACTGAGCACCGACGTTTTGACCTGCCTTGCAGATCTTCTTCAGGAGTAAAAATGATATAATTATAAGTATTATTTAAACTTAGTATAAACAAATAAGTGCCCTCAGTCTTGATGAAATGAATACTTTTTTTGATTTTAATTTATATTAATCACATATCGTTTCCTACTACTCCAGCATTTACGGACAAGTAAATTAATAAATTTATTAAATAAATTAATTTACTAAATTAATTAATAAATCCCAGTAAATTGCATTTGGCCATGGACGGTGTTGAGCTTTTGGGCTCATCTAAGCCTTGCAATTCTTCTCGTATCCCATCCTTACAATTTGAAATAATGTATACTGTTGTAAATATCAATAAATAGTTAAAATGAACAAAAATTATATTAACAGTTTTCTTTTTAATTAAAGCATTATTTCGATACGATTTATTTAAAACGGACAGCATATCGTTCAGTATATTTTATGGCATAATAAATGTAGCAGGAAAAGTCTCAATGTTAAGTGTAATTGAAGAACATAGAACGACAGGCGACAAGAGCGACAGAACAGGAGAATCGCGTAAGTTGTGGTTTCCTCCGACCTGCAAAGGACCCCCCCCCCCCCGTACCCCTTCCACTCCCTTCCATCCCCCCCCCCCCCGAGCATTAGAGTTAACGAGCTCTGCCCCTGTGTGGGGCCTGCTTCTATTTAAATTGGCACTGACTTCCTCGCCTCTCTTCGTCTCCGGCATCATTAATTGAAAGGGAACATAGAGTCCTGGATATGACATATTACCGTTCGTTAAACCCTTCCCTCACCACGTGGTATCTCTGTTCGCCTAGTAGATAAATAGAAACAGGAACCATTACTCACATGGAACATTCTCATGAAGGAGCAATTTATCATGGATTAATCATTGAGCTTCGATTCATTAGAGGAGTGCCTATTCGATAACCACTAACCGCCATCCGCTAATTGTTTTTTGTTACTCCCTCCAACGTAGGGAGTAAAATTTATTGTTCAATGGAAGATTTAATACCTTTTATATCCGAAGTGAAATTCGAACGAATATAAACTAGATATGGCTAAGAAACGAGATAGTTGGAGATGTATTTAGTAACCCTTTGCCGGTAGCTAAGACTTTTGTCACACCACTTGCCTATTAGTTTTATTATTTATTTTGGACGGTATACAACTTATGTTCTCTTTCATTTCCCTAATGATGATTTTATTTACTAGAATTATAAATGTGTTCATTAATAAGTGAAAAGATGTAAAAAAAAAAAAAAAAAAAAATATGCAGGATAAAAATAAAAAAAGTTAATTCACAAACAATTACTAATACTTTTTTTTTTCAAATTAATTATACTATATCACTAAACATTATTCTTTACAAGCAATGTTTATATTATGAACCGCCTTCACTAACAGCTTCAATAGCATGTAAGCAATCCTCACATACTATTTTCGAATGTTTCCTTCACTTAAACACTAATAAGAAATTACCATTGGCCATCCTCTTGATACTGAGTAACTAGAGCATAATATGTCAACAGTATCAACACCTTTCTTGGATATATTATAATCCATAATCATTTCAACCTTATTGGTTTCTTTGTCAATACAATTATAAATACTTGTTAACATCTGTATTTTATCAACCGTACTTAGATAAATAATAAATAAAAGCTTGTGAGGAATAACTCAAATTCCTACTTATATTTTGTTGACACATGTGTTATTCCACAAGGCGCTAGATGTACTAGAGGCGGCAAGTCACTATTTTTTAATTTATTTCTTTATATTTATTACACACTGTACAACTAAGATTTATTTTTACAATCTAATTGTAAGGGACGAATATTAGATGGAATAACTTGTACCGAAATGGCCGCCGGAAGTTCCCATTTCCTTTTAATAACGAAAATACCTTAGTGCCGCCCAACAGACGGCATAGCGACCGGCGAAGGATTAATTCCAATGAAATAAAGAAAACAAGCATTGAGATTCATTTCTTTATAATCTTATCAGAGCTATAATTGATAATTTCATAATTTTATTCAACTACAGTTAATGTAATTTTAGAATCCACCTGAAGTTACTTTTTTTTTCTTAACGAGTTTGCCCCAAATTCTTTAACCATGGCGTATCAAACGTATTAAGATTAATAAATAACACTAAGGATAATTAAAAAAAAAAATTTAAATGGTTGTATTGTTGAAAAAAAAATCAAAAGTGATGGAACGTTTCGACCTGGTTTCATCAGTTTTTTGACCAAGATGAATAACATTTAATACTTTCGGGAATAAGTGAGGGAAGATGTATTGTTTATCAATTTTAATGGTTTACAGGATTAGGTAAGCAAAATACTAAATGGATTGTATGAGAAATGGATTCTGATAATAAACGTTTACTATGGTAATTAAGGGTGACAGTGGCAAGGCGTGTAAGATGTAAATTGAATGCTTTTAAATAACCAAAACGAAATCAAAGGTGGATGATTTAATGATAGGAATGTTCTGAAAGTTTGGAGGCGGAGGGATTAGATTTTGAAATCCCAGGTATGAAATGAGATGGAAAGTTTGGAGCGTTTTTTTTGAAGAGATGTTGGGAGATGCGGCTTTAAGGTGATTTTTTGTTTTCACCAATATATGATGAATGGCAATTAGGGGAGGAACATGGGATACGGTAAACAACATTTGATTTAAGTTGGAGAGGAATAGGATCTTTTAGGTTGGTGTAGATGTTTCTAAGTTTATTCTGTGATTTAAGGCCTAGACGTAGGTTAGGGAAGGTTGAGCGAAGAGACTTTTGAATGTTATCAGAGAGGAAGGGGATATAAGGTAGGATCTGTATAAGAATACAGAGGGTGGAGGTGCGGGGGAATTAGAAGGAAGGTTGGGGGTAGGATGAGTGAGGTAATTTGAAAGTAGTTTTATCGATGGTGTTAAGTGGGAAACTGTTAGATTGGAGAATTTGTTTAATACGTAATATGTTAGTCGTGTGGTATTGGGATCAGATAGGGAGAGGCAGCGATGGATGAGGTTCTTGGCGACATTGATTTTTTGATGATATGGGTGTTGAGAATGAAAATTTTAACAGTCTGCCAGAGTAGGTAGGTTTTGTGTACCAATCAGTGGATACAGTGTGGTCAGGATTTCTAGTGATTAGGAGATCAAGGAAAGGAAGGGAATTATTAACTTCACGTTCGACAGTAAAACGGAGTCGAGGGTGGTAAGAGTTAAAGGCTGAAAGGATAGAAGGAATATTTTTGGGATTAAGGACAAGAAAAAGGTCATCGACATACTTTTTAATAAAAAGAATGTCTTTAGGAAATTAATGGTAGAATGGAGTTCAGTAGATCATTAAGGACGATGTTGGATAGGTCTGGTGCAAGTGGATTGCCCATGGCAAGCCCGGAGATTGGTGATAAAACGCTTATTATGAAAGGAAAGGTAACCTGATTTGCAACAGAGTTCTAGGGATTTTAGGTATGAGGAACGGTTAAGTGGGGTGTGAGGTTGTATGGATGTCCAATTATTGTTTACAATAAGGAGAGCATTGTAGCTCCTCGTTTTTTTATGGTCTTCCAAAAATCCACAAAACCAATACCCCTCTTCGTCCTATTACTTCCAATATCAATTCACTCTCCCTTAAGCTTAGCAAATTCCTCCTTCCATCTCTTCGAACCCTTAGCCATGATAACCCATACGATATCCACAGTTCCTTCCACCTACGAGAACTACTACTATCCTTTAACATTCCCGACGATTTCATTCTAGTATCCTTTGACATTGAAAAGTTTATTTACCAATATTCCCATTGACAATGCTCCATCCTTATTGTAAACAATAATGGGACATCCATACAACCTCACACCCCACTTAACCGTTCCTCATACCTAAAATCCCTAGAACTCTGTTGCAATCAGGTTACCTTTCCTTTCATACTAAGTTTATCACCAAATCTCCGGGCTTGCCATGGGCAATCCACTTGCACCAGACCTATCCAACATCGTCCTTAATGATCTACTGAACTCCATTCTACCATCATTTCCTAAAGACATTCTTTTTATTAAAAAGTATGTCGATGACCTTTTTCTTGTCCTTAATCCCAAAAATATTCCTTCTATCCTTTCAGCCTTTAACTCTTACCACCCTCGACTCCGTTTTACTGTCGAACGTGAAGTTAATAATTCCCATCCTTTCCTTGATCTCCTAATCACTAGAAATCCTGACCACACTGTATCCACTGATTGGTACACAAAAACTACCTACTCTGGCAGACTGTTAAATTTCATTCTCAACACCCATATCATCAAAAAATCAATGTCGCCAAGAACCTCATCCATCGCTGCCTCTCCCTATCTGATCCCCAATACCACACGACTAACATATTACGTATTAAACAAATTCTCCAATCTAACAGTTTCCCACTTAACACCATCGATAAACTACTTTCAAATTACCTCAATCATCCAACCCCAACCTTCCTTCTAATTCCCCGCACCTCCACCCTCTGTATTCTTATACAGATCCCTACCTTATATCCCCTTCCTTTCTGATAACATTCAAAAGTCTCTTCGCTCAACCTTCCCTAACCTACGTCGAGGCCTTAAATCACAGAATAAACTTAGAAACATCTACACCAACCTAAAAGATCTATTCCTCTCCAACTTAAATCAAATGTTGTTTACCGTATCCCATGTTCCTCCCCTAATTGCCATTCATCATATATTGGTGAAACCAAAATCACCTTAAAGCCCGCATCTCCCAACACAAAACTTTCCATCTCTTCCAAAATCCCTCCGCCTCCAAACTTTCAGAACATTCCTTATCATTTAAATCATACCTTTGATTTCGAAAAAGCATCTATCCTTGCCACTGTCCCCAACCATAGTAAACGTTTATTATCAGAATCCATTTTCATCCATTTAGAACCTAATCCTGTAAACCATAAAATTGATAAACAATACATTTCCCTCACTTATTCCCAAGTATTAAATCTTATTAAAAAACTATAACCTTTCCATCACTTTTTATTTTTTATTTATTTTATTTTATTTTATTTTTTTTATTTATTTTTTTTTTTGCTGACGGTGATAGCGAAATGTTTTTAAATTCATATTTAACATCTTCCACGCCTTTTAAATAAAATTTATTTAAAAAAATGTAGTTCGGTTTTTATCCACCATGCGCCCTCTTTCATATGTTATATTAGCCACTGCCACCCTTAATTACTTTCTGCAAGTCATTATCCCCCACCCCCCTTTTCCCTGATTTTATTTTTTAACAGTCATTGTTAGTCAAGCCTTCATCTAGACTACTTCAGTAAGTCCATTTATTTTAATTTCTCATATTTCTCAACCTCTTCCTTCGTTATTGTTATGCCAACTTTATTATTTTGCTTACCTTTCTATTTTATCATTTTCCTTTTCATATAGATCCCTTATACCTTTTTTAATTCCTAATAAAAAACATCTGTTAATAAAATTGTAACATTAGTTTGTATTGTTATATTAGTTTTACAAAATTTTAAATTTATATTATTCAATTTAAATTATTTAATTACTCTATTACAACTGTATCTTCGACTAAACTTCCTACTATTTTGTATTCAATTATCTAGTTAACTGCAAAATTTTTTTTTTTTTTTTCTTGTTTCTTTTTCATTTTTAAATTATGTTTATTATTTATTTTTTTTATTTTTTAATGTTAGTATCATCTTGGTCACATCCATTTTTTTATTATTTTAGCCCTGATGAAGACCTGCAAGGCAGGTCGATACGTTGGCACGCCAAAATATAAGTTTTTCATTTAAAAACTGGCTGTGTTTATTCAACCTTGACTGCACCCCTGACAAATTCATCTCCTTAGTAAAAAAAAAATTAATTTAAAAAATCAATATTAAACGAAATCAATGGTCCAGCGAGTTGGGGCGAGGGCTCAGCGCGCTCGGTAATGATGTTCCTGGATTCGAATCCCCTTTGGGTGGAAAAAAAAATTGCTTATACGACCCACTGAATGAATCTTGACCTTCCCACCATAGCTATAGAATATGATAGTAATGTGTGGGATAACGCTTCCTTACTGCCATAGTTGGGGTACATAAGGAAGTTAAGCCCCAAGTAAAAACAATCTAAATTTTAAATTAGTATTATTTACTACAGTTGGCGTTAGATGGAAATCCCTCAAGAACTTATACGGAATCCATTAGACCTATAGCCCATAGAAAGCAAAAACATACTTGCGTTCATCAAGGGGCGGAAACAAACATTATTAAATAAAGATTCTTCTTAATTTTTTCTCAATATTTTTTCTTCGAATATTGGGAAGTAAACCACTAAAAAAAAGAATCAAACGTTTAGCAGAAAAAAAAATGAAGGAACTTTTAGCTTATCAGTCTATATCAAAATATTGTCTAATGCTTAAATTCTAATAAATTATTAAGTCACTAAAGGATACTAATTTTAGATTTGCCAAGATCTGACGATTTTCAATGGTCGAAGTATATTCTTGGCCTCCCCTTCCTGACGAATTAATTTCAGTTTTATAAAAAGACACTCTTTCTTCCAGTGTAATCCTTTTTACAGGAGATGAAAGGTTACTATTTTGAGATTATTTTACAGAGGTTTTTAAATTGCGATGATACGAGTAATATAATTAATAAAAAAATAATTTTTGGGGGGAAATCATAATAATAGTGATAGGATTCATTATGAACCCCATTCATATAAATAGAAAATATTAGCATAAGCATTAATTCTACATGAAAAAAATAATTATTCACCCAAAAAATCTGAGACAGCGTATCACCTCCTTAATACCGGGTATGCCTCAACCCTTACACATACTTGGATTATTGATCGATATGAGACAAGTTATACCCGCGTAGAATATTCCATGATCCGATCCAGGGCACATCTCTAGCCCTCTGGAGCCTCCAGGAGGATCGGACGATAAATCTCCCGCTGCTCTGTCACACATCACTCTGTCTGTCATCTCTCCTGAATATTCTCTATGCCTCTTTTCTCCGCCTCTTAGGTTTCCTGGTCTCTTGCATTTTCTATAGCCTGTCTGTCCTCAAAAGGAGGCCATTTTTCTTCCCTGTAAGGTTGAAATATAACTTCGTTTTCACCCTCATTAATTTGAATGGGTTGTTGAACGATACTGTGCAAGCAACAAAAATAGGAATAAACATTCCTTTGTAAGTTACAGTTAAATTTTAAAAATAGACACCTTATTGAAAAAAATAGTTAATCATACGAAACGAATTACGATACTTGAAAATTCATATATATATATATATATACTTTTTATTGAGAAATAATTACAATATGCCACAAAGTGTATTATAATAGTAATATGGTCAAAAGCAACCTCCCGTACTAACTCTATGTATCCATTTACACAATAGGTACAATAGACATATATAAAAGCAACCTCGTAATATATAATACAATATATAAAGTGAAAAAAATAATAAATAAAAAACCTCAACCTATACAATATGTAAAGTGGCAAAAAAAAAAAAAAAAAATACAATAAAATACTAATACATATAAAAATAAATAAAACAAAAAAAATATTACGTGAAAAATACTGCCATACTTTATTTACTATAAACACCTATCCTATGGATCCCCCGACCAGTCTTATCCCTCTACTTATGAAGGGACAAGCCTGGTCCACAGAGATCCATACGCTTCTCTCTCAACTGTGTCACTGGTATAAAAAAAAAAACCCAGTGGAGGTTGAGTAAGAGCGCTAAAGTACAGCTACTCAACGCATGAAAGCATGGGTTCTTGGAATTTTATGGACTCCCCAATACATTTGAACTCTTCTATTCAGAAGAAACACCAGTCACGCCATTGAAAAGTGAAAGTCATGCTTAACGGTGACGACTGTCATCTGACGTGGATAAAGTCCTTAGAATCAAATCCTTAACTTCAAATCTACAGCTTTGGTAAATTATAATTGATGTCTTATTATATTTTGTTTATTATTATTATTTTGATGATAACATCATGAAACCACCTGAGCTTTCATTCATAAATAATTTCTCTTTTAGCTAAGTTGGGTCATCAGTAAAATTTCCTGATTGTATAAAATGTTTCCAATGATCTCTACTTCATTTCAGCTTTAAGAGCTGTAGTTAACTTTTAGCTAACCATGATTTGCTTGCAAAGTTTACAATATTCTTATGAATTACTGTTTTGTATGTTTGGAAACCTCTTGTTTCTTCTAGAATCTGTAGCTGAGAGAGTTAGTTCACCTTTAATATTTACGAATTTCACGATATTTTTTAGATCTATTGAAAGATTGTTTTGCAAAAGTATTGCTTTACAAACATATATTAACTTTCAGCATTATCAAGTGAATTTAAGGTCTACATTTTGGACATAGTTCATATGAAAATGATTTCCTTATAAATTGTTTCCTTTTAATCATCCTTTATCACTTCATTATTAGAAGCTCGCCTGAAATTGTAATTAATGAAAAAGTACTTAATTTCTGAACCTGAGACTGTCTCCTCGTTATTGGCTCGAATGACCCGCACCAAGTTGAACTGGCCAAGTTTGAACTGCCTCGGAGCCAACTTAAACGCTTCCTCGAAAACCAAGGTGGTCCCTAAGGGCAGCGAACATTACTGCAATATTCATTAGAGAAAGGGCTGCTTAGGGCCGGAGCAGTTAGACACGTTAACAAGGCCCGGACTGTTCAGGACTACCTACCTACTTGGCCCTTCTGAGACTACAGTATACGATAGGAAGGAACTGTGGAAAAAAAAAAATATGCTTATGGGATTACAAGAAGTTAGAAAACATAAGCTCGGAAGATAATGATCATTGATCTAAGTATATCTCATATGTGATTCAGTAGAATAATACCCACTTTAATTAATTTTATCGTGAGTTTGAATCACACCCTGGTGAGTAAAAATTTATTACGTGGCGGGCCCACGAAGTGATTCTTTACGTTGCCACCTTGAATTGAATAAGTTAGTAATCTGTAAAATTAGTTATACTTCCTATCATTGTTGGATTGCACAAGAACGTTAAGATCTACTAAAAATTAGAAATTTAAGATAAAAAAAAACTAAATAGGATATTCACATTTTAAATTGTAAATGAACCAAAAATGATAAAAATTTTGTTTCAAAATAATTTAAGATTAAAATTTTTATTTCACATGACTATCAGAATCTTTACAATCTTAAAAACCCTAAATTAATATCCAGATGCTAATGTTTGCTGCTGTCAGCCTAAACCTGCTACCTATTCTTTCATAGTTCCATAACCACTCAAATACACTAGTTTCACAACTTGCTTCCTTCTCTATTCCCGATATTTCTCCAAAGCGTCTAAAAAGAAGATGGCCTAGAGATCTTCTAGTGTAGAATTTTTTATTGAAATGCTACTGGTGAGTAGTTTTAAATTTTTGTGGAAATTGATATAAAATAATAATAAATAAATTACTGTAATCATATTTTTAGATTTTATTTGTAGTTTTTACAGAAAAAAAGTTTATATTTATATTTATTATATTGACTTAAACCAAGAAACATTTTTATTTTGGACTGGCAACAGTTACGAAGTATTTCTTGGAAAATGCTTCAGGGGTAACAACTGTTGTTTGAATTGGTTGAATACGAATAAAATTAGAATTATTTAATGACATGTTTTTTTTTTTTTTTTTTTTTTTTTTTTTTTTTTTTTTTTTTTTTTTTTTTTTTTTTTTTTTTTTAACAAAACAATGGTGGTAACCGATTCCAACAAGAGTGATAAAAACATTTTTACTATAGTCAGATAAAAAATTATTCATTATCACAGAAAGCAATTTTTAAATGCATACGGTTGTCAACAATATGCGTGTAGAGAGTTTATTTATTTTATTTAATTGTTTATTTGATTGCCTCTACCCTTCAGGGTCATTGCAAGTCCATCTTCGATTTTTTATCCCACCACCCCTATATCCGTCCATAAAACCTGATTGCCTTTATGAAATCCATCAATGACTCCACTGATTTTTTATCATCTTGTAAGATTTCTTGCAGTGTATTTGAAATTTTAAATATTTCTCTTAGAGACGAAAAATGTGGACAATCTACTAATACGTGTTTTACTGTCCTGGGTTCCTGACAGTTGACGCAGGTAGGGGGATCCAAGCCGCGGAGAAGGTACTCATGTGAGAATTCACAGTGGCCGATTCTCAGGCGGCACAAAATAATTTCCTTATTTCTAGACGTCCGACAACTTGTTTCCCACTTTGCTGAGCAGTTCAACTTTACATCTAACAATTTAGATCTATTTGTTTTCCACTTGGCTTGAATCGAGCATCTCATATGCCTCACCCAGTCTTCCTTAGTAATAAGGTTGATGTTTTCAACTACATCTTCGTCACTAATTCTTGCTAACTGGGCTGCTGAATCAGCTCTTTCATTTCCAGAAATGCCACAGTGAGAAGGAACCCAAATAAAAATAATCGTATTATGTTTCTCTTGAATCCTCCATAAAAGCTCAATAATTTCTAAAATTGTCACATGTTGAGACTGATTCTTTTTTATTGGAAATAACACACTCATTGAGTCTAGTGCAGAGAATTAAATTGGAGTTAGTGCTGCTAATTTTTTTTATTAAAGCATTAAATAAAAAACCCACGCCAGTGTAATAAAAAGTATGTTTTGAAAGGATATTTGGCAGAAATCACCCTCAACCTACAGGTTTCCTCCAAGTTAAAAGTAATTTAACTTTACAAAACCTGGGCATGACCTAGAAATCTATCCACGGCTAAAATATCAGAAAATTGATTTTCTGTCTACAACCGGACTCGAACTTAGACCCGGGAGCTGGTATGCTAGAGCCTTACCCGTTTTACTATATTAAATAATGAATATTGATATTTACATTCTTCTCATTCCTCTAACTTATTATTATTTTTTTTTTATAATATGGTGTATATGTATATGTATATTTGAGTATTCAACTCAACACTGATTTTTGTCAAAATATTTCTTTCTGTAATATTTCAAACGGCGCTAAAATGAAATCTTAAGTATTAGTAATTCAAAAAAAATAAGCGTGCAGCAGACATTCTGACAAAACTTCCAGGCTAAAGTTGAAAAGGTCAGAAAGTCTGTTGAACATCGGTTTAAAAATTCAAAACATTGCTTCTCCCAACCTTGGAAAAGAAACAGGAAAGATTGAACAATTCAGAGGTAGGAGTTGTTTTCTTCTTTTAGAATTGTTGCTTCAACGACCATAGGAACAGTATCGACAGAATTTATAACTGGTTTCGTTCGAGTAGGAATTGATTTATTAGTAATAAATTAAATATATTAAATGTAAAATTAACTGAATAAAATCATAAGTGGAATTAGATTTTTTAGAACATTAGTCAAGTCCAATTAAAATTATTTGTAAACTATTATCAAGAAAAAGAGAAGTTTTCTTGATTTGTTGAATTGAGTATTTATTACTTCTGAAATCATAAATACTTCTTTATTCTGTAATCTCAATGATCTTTGGTTTATTCAATTAAACAATTGATTTCTAAAATACATCTATTAAGTATAAATAGATAGCAACAAATAAAATAAAATAGGTTTCGAATATTAATAAATTAACAAATGAAAAGAAACAAACAAATACATAGCGACTAAAAAATCAAACACACACAACTAAAGAATTATGCACATAGATTTTTGCATGCAAAATATTGAAGCTAGATAGCCAACTACTACATCATTTAATAATAAAACTAAAAGCAAAACGAAGCATGTGCATCAATCTTTACATAAAAATTTCAGTGAAAGATTATATATATCGTTCATACTGGACAAAATTATTCTGCATTAGAGTATATCTGAAAAATGGGTGACATGGTGACAGCTATTATATAAAAGGACAAGCTATTTTTCGTTTGTGATCACAAACCGCAAAAACTACTGAACGAATCTGTACCAATTTTTTACAACATTATCTTTATAGCTTCAGGAATGTTTAGCAATAATAGAATTTACTGATTTTTAATCAACTTCATATTAAAAAACTGACAGGTTTTTATAAAATACTAATATAAAACTAATATATTAATAAAATATATTAAATATTAAGTGCGGCATGTGGATCCCAGAGAAATTTAAAAATCGACCGCTGCGGTTAGCGCCATTTCACACTTCAATTTACAATCGTAAAACTACTAAACACATTTATCCCAAATTTCACTGTTCCATGAAGGCTTAGCGATAGTAAAATTTACAATAATAACAATTTAAATATACAATGTTAAGAAGCAGAAACGAAGTTTGCAAGAATGTCACCCACTTTTCATGGTTATGAAATATATAAAATTAATTCTGCCAAATAAAATTTGTTACTTAATCAAAAGTCTATCCTTTTTTGATATTGTCTGTAAAAATGTGATTCGTGGGCCTTTAGTAGTCAGCACTAATAATGCAGTTCATTATCCGCAAGAGTTTTTTAATAGTCTCTGTCTATTTTGATTACCAACCCAGAGATTAAAAGTGTAAATTTGATATCTAATTATGTTTTTACATTATCTTTAACCATATACATATACATATACATATACATATACATCATCTGTACAATGGTACCAGGTTAAAAATTACTGCTACGCGTCATGATATTGAAGAAATAATGCCCAATTGCATACTCGTACTTCAATACAGATTTTTTTTATCGAGAAACAAATAAAACTTCATTATTAGTTAAAGTTATCATAATTGTAAGTTCTTTACTTACGAGAACGGTCGAAGCCACGGCAGAGATGCTAGTCTTATATATAAGTAAAGAATACATATAATAAATAATATATATATATATATATATATATATATATATATATATATATATATATATATATATATATATATATATATATTATACATATACATATACACTCAAGGCTCTGTTACGCGAGTTTCGATCAACCAAGCTTTCTATTTTTTTATTGGCAGAATCACCCACTTAAAGGTACGTTATTTATTTTCAATTATTTTTTCCTGGAATCTTCTTCGCGCTCCCTCCAACACTTCTTCATTCTCTCCGATGTTGGTTTTTTTCTCTCTTCTGATACTACAGTACCTCTTCATGCTTTAGTAGACTGTTGTTGAAATCTTTTATTTTTTTCTTTCAAAACTTTTCTTAAAACGTACAGTGGTTTTTATTGTATTAGATGTAATATTAAAGTGATTAAAATCAAGTTGAACTTGTTTGAACCAGTTATATTTCGTCTTTCTGTTGTTGAAAAATTCGAATACTTGTTTAGTGAGTCTATTTTCAATAATTATAAATATGTGACTGTAAAAACTCTTTCTTTTTTTTCTCATAGTATCTGAAATCTGTTCACTTTTCTCGTATAGTTTTATCTGAAATCAACTGCATTCTATTATTTTTAAATTTTGATCCTAATATTTTCCAAAAATCTTTCTTTATTTATTTTTTCAAATTATCTAGTAATCCTGCATTTGTAAAAGACTATGTTTCTGCTGCACTAACTGCATCTGACCTTATGATGGCTTTATCATGTCTAAATTTTGAAATCCAAGACGGTGATTTGTTATTCTTGGTCAGCCGACAGGCAGTTTCCATTTTTTGTATTCTAGATTGAATGAATTTTTTTTTTCTGAATTCGAACTTCAAATAAATGCAGTGTAGTATCACTATATACTTGTTAATAACTGTTACCTACAAATAGCGAACCTTATCTTTATTGTAGAAGAGAAATATTTATATTTCTTTTATATTTATATATATATTTCTAAAATTTTCCTGTATTTTTCCTGCCTGAGTAAGGTAAAATATGGCTGAAAAATATCTTATATAACAGCAAGAAAAAATAAAAAAACAAGAGGTAATTCATTGTAATGAGATTTCAACCCAGAAAAAATTATAATTCTTAATAAAAGTGTAGTATATACCACATCCAGAAGGATTCAGAGGATGACAAACGATATGAAAGCATCCTTGGCCACATTTTACAGAGGAAAATCCTAAATAGGGAATGTCAGGTATTTTCTTTATAAGATTTATATATGTTGGAACTCTCAAAGAAAAGTTTTTTGTTTTTTAAAAATCATAAATAATTTTTTTTGTGTGCTATATTCGATTATATTGCAATTAAACAGAAAAATAAATTAACTATTTATCATAATAATAATTTTTATAATTGTAATTAGGTCAAGCAATCGATAAACTACAAAGGCTAATATTGAAGACATTTTTTCCATGGATTTTGCTCAACAGACCTTTTTCTTCAATACTAATTTCACGTCTCATATTATTAAGGTGTCTATATTTACAAATTTATTTTCCTTTTTTTTATTTATTAGAAACTTGAATAAAAATAAGTCCTTGGTAAAACGAAATAAATAAATAATAAACAAAATGCCTTACTGCAGACGATATAGCAACAAGCTTTGTTTGAGGTGGTCAAAACGACATACTTAGAGGTTAGTTCATAGCTTCAAAAAAAAAAATTGAGTTACGAATAAAACTAAAGTCCCTGTGTAATGTTAAACGTTAGAGAAAATTTAGTCAGTTAGAACATGGTTGTAAAAATTTTAACTAATCTTAAACAATTTTTTGTTTTTTTTATTTTCTTATATAGTGTTTAGATGAATTGTAAAATTAAGTTTTTAATTTCCTAAAAGTTTCCAAAACATTTTGCTCTACCTGAACCATAAAGTTTATCGTAAGAAGTTTTCAAAATAAAGAAAATTGGATTCAATTTTTTTTTCTATTGTATATTTACAAACAGCCTCACTCAAGATCATTGGGCAATAAATATGACCGTGGGTCCATACAATGTAATCCATGTACAGTGTAAGTAATAAAAAAATTAAATAAACAGTCTCTAACTAAACAAGGAATAAAATAAAACGTAATAAATGAAAATATAATATATATTATGATAATAGTTATAAAAAACAAATAGAGATAGAAAAAAAATAAAATTAAGTACGATCATACTATTTATGTAATATTTAGAAGCATCACGGGGAATCCTGATGAACCCCCAAAATGGGCGTGGTACATCTCTGAGGGATCCCAGCGCTGCTCTTTTATCTGTGTCACTAGCTGATTGACATATAACTATTTATAATTAAATAACGTTTCCCTCATTAAAATGAAATAGAAAATTCATAATTATGATGTCTCGTATGTGTTTCGGTACTCAAAGGCTATTCGCATTCATGAATAAAAGATTTTAAATATCAAATTATAAATAACTAGCATCCCCCGTCGCGGCTTCGCCCGCTCTTATAATTAAAAAACTTTGATAGTTTTAACTAATAATTGAACTTTTATTTTTATTATTTTTTTTTATATCTATTTATTGAAATTTACAACTGTACATAAAAACATACATCCAGTAAATGTGATAATGACAAAAATAATAAAATGACAATGCTTGTGAAGCAACTACCCATTGGTAGCACTTCAATAAAAGTTCTATTTGAGAAGGTCCCGGGGCCATCTTCTTTTCAGACGCCTCGTAGGGTTGTCAGGAATAGAATGGGAAGCAAGTTGAGAGACTAGTGGATTTGAATGGTTACGGAGTTTACTATGAAAGGATAGGTATCTGGTTTGGGCTAAATCAGCAACATATGGAACATTGAGGTCTCTATGGATAAGTTTATTTGTGACAAAGTAGGGAGCATTAAGGATTTTTCGCAGGATTTTGGATTGCAAGGATTGGATACGAGATGAGTTAGTTGGTTTGGTGGAGCCCCAAAGCTCAATTCCATATGTCCAAAGAACTTTTATTTGTATATCTAAAAATGGATAAATGAAGTATGCTATTGAGCGTAACTTTTCAATGATATTCGACGCATAGCAGAAATTTTTAACCTATTTACAATTAAATAGATAAGCTGGTTCAAGATTACATAAAAGCGTAATCTGATATCCAATTTTTAATTTTAATTTATGAGGTGGTATTCCAGATAGACTGAGACTATTAAGAATCTCTTGCGTATAACGAAGTGCATTATCATTGCTTGCAACTAAAGGCCCTGAATAATTTTTTTACAAACAATATCAAAAAGCAAAAAATCGAAATTTGGATTTGGTTATAATTTTTTTTTCGGCAGAGATAATTTTATTGATTTTATGTGGTTGGATTTAAATTTCTTATTATTTAACCATTAAAGTATACGATAGTATAGCAAGCCTCGTTTGTGCCACTCGAAATTATACATTTAAATTTTAATAATCGTAAATTTTATTATTTCTAAGCCTTTAGAAAACTATGAAAAACTCTAAAACTATGAAAATTATGTAGGATCATTTGATACAGGTGGGTTAAGTATTTTAGTCATAGTTACTGCGGATTGTGCTAACCAAATATCGGTTGATTTTCAAACTTCACTGGCATCCACATGTCGCTCCACATATTTAAATCTTACTTAATAATTTCATTGAATATAAGTTAGTGTTATCTATTTCAAGCTCGTTATAACATCGCACCTTTGTTACCTCTCATGTAGAATGGCGCACTCCCCCTATCGGTGAATTTTTAAACTCCATATTATCTCTTTTTTAATAACACATTAATTAAAAATCAGTAGATTTTATTATTCATAAACCTGGATTTATAAGGATGGTGTGGATAAAATATGGTACAGATTGTTTCAGTAGTTTGAAAAACTACTTGTCCTTTTATATAATAGTATAGATTTATATCTAGTTTTTGGTAAGCTTTGGTTAAATTACATTATATTTTTAATCATAAGGAAAATATTTATTAATCATAAGGAAAATATATCTACTCCTCGGATTACGAGACCGGTTTTTAGGTGTGGGTTTCAAAAATTTAAAATAGTCTCTTAGAAGTTCAGATCTTGGACAATCTATAATTCTGAAAGATATATAGGCCCATGCCCACCTACTGACCCTGAACAATCGAAATCCGAGGGTGTAGATTTGTCACTGTCGTAAAATTGGAGTATTTTAAAATATCTCGGTGGAAGGGAAATGGGAAATTAATCCGAAACAAAACGGTCGTTGTGCTCTCTGTTGAAAAGTATGGTGCCTGACACATTGTTATAAGAACTGATAAAAAGGTCCGAATAAAAAAAAAAAATGTAATGAAGTGATAAAGCATGATTGTTAGTTCTAAAAAATAGATATTATTAGTCTGCTTTTGAATGCCAAAGTAGACTAGAAAGTGAAATCTTCGATTAAAAATTTAGCAATATATTATTTGCCTCCAATAAAATAGAAACAATAGCGTATTCCAATCCGAAAAGAGAATGTAATATCTGCTTCACAATATATTCATAAATATATTTCGAATACACGACCCTTGTAGTACAAAGGACAGATCCGATTTGCGTTAGAGCGCAGCGCTCTCTGCAATAGTTTCATACGTGACTAAAAGCTATACTGGCTTATCGCTATTTGTCGCAAACGTGCCCTTTAATGCGGTTTGAATCATATTGTTCTATGATTTATTCAACAGAACTAGTATTAACTATCGATCTATTAATGCATAGACCAGGCGTAATAAATTGCGAATTGAAGAAAAAAAAAATGGTTAAAATAGGCAAAACAGGTCATTTATATGTTACAAAGATATAATTTAAATTTTATCTATTTTATTTAAAATAAAATACAAATTATTTTCACACGATTGAAATCATGTTCAATAAGATAGAATTAAAAATTCGTCAAACCTTTTATGGTCTCTCAGTTTTTAGAACACTTTAGTGAGTTATGTTGATGATTGGATTTTATTGTTGAAAACTATAAATGAAACGAATATTAATACATATTTAAACAAACGAACGCTTACAATAGAATAGAAATATAAAAGTAGTACCTCGATGATAAAAAAAAAAAAAAAAAAAAAATGAAAATAAGTTTTTCATTAATTTGTTTTGTTAGTAATTTTTAAATTGTTTGGACTGTTATTTAACTACCTCCGAGATACATTGATATATCTGGTTGAATTCCAGAAATAGGTTCTTATAAAGGAAGAATTATAAAATTGTATCCATTTTACTCCAGTTTCTCTCTCTTGAATAGAGGGTATTGCAATTATGCCGTCCAGACTAAAATTAATATTCTTTACATTTTTCAGAGCTGAGATAATGGAAAGTAAAAAGCAAATACGGCTTTGTAAATGAAATTTTCTTCTTCTTTCATTTATTTTTTTTCTTTCTTTTAGTTTTTCCTTTTATTGCGTAATGTTTCAGCATTCAATTTTTGACATAGTTTTATTTTACGTAATATTGTTAACAACTGAATAGTGAAAAAATTTAAGGGCTGGTTTTTGAGGTTCCTTGGATTTTTCAACCTTACTCCAAGACTAAAATTTAACGTTTGAGCAACTTTTTATTTATTCCTTAGAAAAGGCATAATTTTCAATCCGTAACATAACTCTCATTCACTCGAAAAATACATATGTTGAAATATATCTAAATATTATTTATTCATTTTAAATTTAGGATGGATGCCATTAGGGTGTCAACACATTTTTGTTGTCAAGTCCTTTTTCCGCTTAAAAATATAACATTTTGACACGGTTTAGCCGTGATGCTCGGATCAAAAATATGGCGATATTTTTCTTATTATTAATTTAATGGAAAATAGTTTTGTTTTATGACATTTGATGCTGGGATTTTATCGCGATCGCAGCATATTCTATTTTTAATCCTAAAATTCTTAGAACCAATCGGAAAAAGCTAGCTTGTAAATTGAGCCCACCATAACAATTTTCGTTTTAAAAGCACGTTTTTCCGAAGTAGCCCACGTTTACGTTACGTTTATCGCTTGAACCTACTGTAGGTTTTAGCGACCTTAATTGTGAGTCAAATTAGAACACACTTTTTAATTAAGCATCTGTTGAATCACAACTTTCATTCACTTTCCGAACCTAGGGATCTTTGGCGAGCTATTTGATTGGATGGTTCGGCAGAAAGGAGTAGGGCCTACGTCTCGATTAAAAATGACTTCCTTTTTATCTTCGATACTGGCATCATATCAGGTCGAAGACATCTTCAAGGTTCTCTTGAAAATTTTCGAGTTAAATTTGTTTGGTATAGCCTAAAATGCAGCTTCTTCAGAAAGCGGTTCAATGGATTTCAGAATAGTTGCTATGATTTGCCAGTTTATTTTCAAAAAAAGTCTGATTCCTTGTTGAAAGAGGGCAATTGCTGGCTATCCATAAGATCAGAGAGGTTTCAGCTCTAAAGAATTCTCCCTTTGGAAGGCTCCAATATAACATAAGCCTTAAGAAATGAAAATAGCTAAATATTTATATAATCCTCTTTTTAGGTTTTCTTTTAATATTCATTATTAGGATTTGAAGAAGAAAAAATTTATATTTTACATAGTGGAATTTACTGGTGGCTATGATTTAAACGTTATTCACTACATAACTTTGAAAACCAATCATGTAACACAGTTATTGAGTGTCTTCAGGAAGTAAAACAAAATCCTTATCGAATGTATCCATTACATATATCCCATACTATTCTATTTTACTTTTCGATAGGGTTTTTCTACCTGCACTGCATCTCATGAAACTGATTTTTGGCCAGCTAGATTATAACTTTACCCATTTGTGCGCTCTTATCTGTTGTGTTGCTCGAATCGAAAATTTGACGACAGTTTACTTAAAAGAAGTAGTTAATATAAAAGCAGTAGTTTATAATTATATAATGTTTTTTGGATATGTCACTGTACTCACATTGTATTGGAGCTTTCTCTAAAGACATATACAATAATACAGAAAATAAAATAAGTATTTTAGCAGGAATGTTGACGAAAGATGTGAGTGGTAAAAATGGCGTAGTCTTATAATATATCCTGTTCATAGAAATTACTAGAAAAACTTACTAAGTAAGAAAATTCCACTTACCTGCTGGTAATCGCCGAACTTGGTCTGATACTCGAAGACGTAGAGGAAGGAGTTGCGGCCCTGCGAAGAGTGGAGATCAGCCGTGTGGACCATCGGAGCAACGAACTGGGCATCGCTTAGTGCCTCAAGGGTTTCGTCGCGGATGTTGATCGGGTGCTGGACAGGTTTCTCCCAGTCCGTGTACTCGTTGACTATAGTTGCAAGGATCTCCGACAAGTGGTACCTGTGGAATAACAGACAAAAAAGAATATTATAATTGATGTTGTGGTGGTGATACCTCTGATAATCATCGATCTAATGCTCAAACCAGCATGGGCCAGCGGCCAGGCAGATTTTTATTTCTTATTAGCTATTAATTTGCTGAAATTTATAACTGTACAAATTATTAGAACAAATATAGAAAGTCAGACTAAGGAATAGTTGATATTGTTTCACTGGAACTATACTTAATGACGCTAAGACTGGATGAACAAATAAAAAAGTATATATTTAATATATAGCAGTGTTGTAAACTGATACCAAACTAATAAATAATATTGATGATTTTTTTTTTTTTTTTTGTTCGGATGACTTTTATAGACCTCGCAGACATTTAGTCGCCCCCACCAGCCTCTTCAACCTTTGCCTATCCTGAGCAATAACTTTCAAATTAATAACAAGTTGTTTGGCTGCGTCCTTTTTTATAGTATCCCCCTAGTTTTGTCCTTCCTTTGGCCTCTTTCCTACCACCGTAGAATTCAATTTTTGGAAGAGAGGAATTGGTGGGTGAATCCTTGCTACGTAAGGATACTCATGCCCATCGTAATTCCCTTGCTTTCTTGTCTCGCGTGACAGACTGGTTTCGGAGATTATTTCTTTATTATTCTTTCTTCTCCATAATCCATATTCATTGTCTCTCTTTGGACCCACTATTACCCATAAATTCTTTTGTCCAAATTTGTCACAGGTACCCGTAAGAGACAATTTAGGTTTCTCACAGCAATATAGGTAGAATAATCGATTTATAAATTCAGAGTTTCATTTCCCATAATATATTCTTTGCTATTAGAATATGGGCTTCTGTGAAAAAAGCTTTGTTTTTGCTGAGGATTCTTCTGTCGACTTTACTGAGCTAAAGATAAGGGTAAGGACATGATCCTCGTGGCATAAAGGAGGTGGGATACATCAAGAGCTCGCATGGGCAGGGTCACTAGTTCCCTGAAGAAGATCTGTTCTACACTAGGATTGTGAAAAAGTATCTGCCCGCTACCCTAATTATTAAATATTACTAGTTAAGAGCATCATTTTTCAGTAACAAGAGCATAGGTAGCTGGGTTTTGGCATTACACCATATTTGGGTGTAGTCTCGGTAACTACTTGGTTCTTTGTCGGCAAAGCATCTTAAATACCTTCGTAGAAGTTTAGCAGACGATGACTTTATATTTCATGAGATGAAATTCAAACGTTAGCTGAAATGGGATGCTCCTATATAAGATTGGTCCAAAAAATTAGAAGAGGTCTTGTGGTGAAGGAAGTAAAAGCTGCATGAAGCAGAGGGAGTATGGATCTGCGATATCAGCTCAGACCTTAAATAAGAACAAACCAATGTAAATAGCCAACAAGGGTAAAATACAAATTGTGCTCTGACCTATTGGTTGAGTAAGTGTAGTATCATGCATGGATTCAAACTTTTAAATATCATTCTATTTATTTAAAGAGAATACTACAGAACTATTTTATAATTCACTAAAATTAATAATTATCTAATCACCTAATTTCCTCTAAATAGAACAGAATTGGGTAGTTTAATAAATATAATCGAATAAGACAGATACATCAGTCAAAAAGCTATTGTCACTAGAAACAAGATCAATATCAGTATTTGCGAAAATCAAAAAAATTTAAAGATGTATTTAATTACATTAAGAAATTCTTTGGCTAGGCCTTTACTATCTTAATATTTATGATCAATTGGAATAATTCACATTATTTAAAATGTTATTCTTGAATATATAGGTATTGTTCAAATCCAGAAAATAGGATGCCTCGTGGTATAAAGCTCTAATCTCGAAAAATACTTTAAATAGTATTCAGTATAATGAGTTTCTGGTGGAAAGACAAAATTGAAACAAGGTTTAAGCTTTTAGACATTGAGAAATTACTCAAAGTTTCAAATATAACATATTAACTGACCCTTTGAGCTCTTTCCCGCCATGGAGTAGTCTGACAAAAGAGATTAGAAATACTTAGGCAGCAGGAAACCGTCAAGGAAATTGTGTTTATATTGGTCTTCTCATACTGCGTGATTCCGAGCAATAAATTAGTTAAGAGCCAGTCCATTTAGAAATAAAACCTGGAACGAATTTCTATTTATAGAAAAAGACAGTATACACTCTTAAAGAGCGGATACTCGAAAAGTTAAATGGATAAAGAATTCATCAAATTCAAGACAGCTACAGGAGAAATGCATTAAGTGAAATTCATAGAATAGAGACTGGAGGAAAGAATAATTGTCCTCTGTCAACTAAAAGTAGGTCCTAGATATTTTATTATTTTCGTGACTAACGAAGCCATCATCCCACGACTTATTTTTTTTAGAGAACTAATGGTATAATTTAAGAAATTTCCTAATATAATTCCTTAATGATTAGGATGAATTATTTCTATGTGCTGTTTCGTAATTTCTACTAAATATAAAAACTATTCAGTTTAACAATTTATTAAAACACATTACTTCTTTCAATATTGTATAAAATTGTTTTTTTACAAATTCAGTATTTTTCTTCTTCTTTTTTTTTTTTATTTAGTAATTTTTGAGTCCAACTCACTATTGGTCCCCCCCCCCAACTATTGGTGTCTTATCTAACGGTTTTGTTATATTCTTTTTTTTTATATCCTGTAACCAATTCTATTCTAATTAGGGACATTTAGAGAATTTTAAATCAACTCTACAAGGACGTTGATCTCATCAAACATATTCCCTCTCAAAAGGACACTCTGAACTCCCACCCTTAGTTTATTTAATTTTAACTTTTACCTCTACAACTCTTCTCCAAGAGATCTCAGAGTTTATTTGTGACCAAAACTGTGACGATTGAAGCGCTTCTCATATAAGATAAAAAAAAAAAAATTGAAATTGGTCTAATTTTGAAAATCGATTACACTAACGGTTTCTTCATGTTTTACTTTCCCCTATAGTACATGTCAGCGTGGGGATTTTTTAAACTGTTAATGTTATAGAGTCAAACTCTATAAAGTCATATCATACTTTGGTACGAATTTCACTAAAAAATAATTATCTTGAAAGTTTTAAAATGGCCGTTACTACGACTGTGATCGTATGTTAATGCCCGTCTTTTATCACGACATTTTCTTTTTAATGCGTATCCAACTATAAATGAATTATTAATTGAAAATAGATAAATAAATATTCATTTTTTATCATGTCTTAACTTTTTATGACTTTTATATGTCATGAACTTTCAAATTAAAACCTTTACCTGCCTTAAAATTATAATGTTCTCCCTAAATATTGTTAATTATTAGCAAAATCTAAATGTAGTTGGTATAGTTTGAAGTTTATCTAATTTACTTATCGCCAAAGTTTCTAAAATTGTCTATCTATAAAATGTCTACCACTTTTAGTTGGCAGTAATACCGTTTACAGGTTGCAACAGTAGTGTCCTTTTACTGTTGCTCAGGTAAAAAGATATAGCCAGGCTTTTAAAAATTTGTTTAGTCAAAGATCGTGATATTTTCCGATGCGACCCCTCAAAACTCGCATCGGCCTTTAGGTAATGGACTGTATTTAAAGTTATAAAAATGAGTGTTCGCAATCTTGTGAAAACCTTATCCAGAAGATAACTGAACCAAATATTTAAGAAAAAATCACACACCTCGATGTAGCCGCCGATGTACTTCCGCGACTTTTCGGAGGCCTCCAAGAGAATCGCGGGTGGAGGATTCCTGAAGGCTGAAATACTCGGTCAAGATATCTTCCTCTCCAATCACCACCAATTTGTTGGGGATACTATTTCTTTATTAAATATCATAAGAAACAAAAAAAACACTTTAAACAAACTTTTGGAAGGAAGGCTAATCTTAGCCTTGGGCATAAACAGACAGGAAGACCATAGGGCCTTGGGCAAAGGGTTAGGCGCTCGTACTGGTTCAGAAGAAAGCGACAGACAGAGTGAGGACCTATTCCTGTAGGGATTAGCGCCAGATAAGGGCTAGTTACCTAGGAATTTTTATAGAGTGCGTCTATGAACGATATACTACGCTTTTCTCCTTTCCCCCCTTACAAAAGCGCCGATTGGCGCAAACAAATATAATCAGCATCCCTTAACCAAAAGCCATAAAAAAAAATATAACCAGTTCATGGGTGGGATGAGGAAGTAAATTGTCCGAAAAGGGGACTTTTCGACTTGTAACTCGTATATTTGAATGTTGATTTTTGTGTAGCTAGTAGCAACCTATAATACTGCAAAACTAGTGTCACAGTGCATGAGCATTGGGAACCGAGAAAAAATATGAAATATGAAAATCACGTTTTATTTTTTTACTAAGCTATAAGTCAAGATTGAGAAATAATTTGTTCACTTAAAATTGTAGTTTTGTATGTTCTTTAAAACAAAAATACCTTTGTTATGCTCAAGACACTACCTGGTCTTTAAAAACTCCAAAAAAATGATAAAATTCCAATAAAATCTACTGTATTTTCCAGTCAGTAGGAATTTTTAAAAATATAAAACACATCAAATCGCGATTCAACGCACCAAAAAACACTTAAATGTGAAATTTTATCAAAATCAAAAGAAAAAAAAATACCCCTTTCGAGTACGTTAAAATCTTAAAGCAACTTCAACATGTTTAGCCGATTAAAATAGTAATGCCATCACTATTCCGCGTGCATTCCGCTTTCTATCCATGTTAATATCATTGGGTTTACACCAGATTTTAGTGGAAAATAACTTCAAGGTCAACTGTACCTTCATACATCTTAATTTTGTGACGGCCTCCGCATTTGGACTAAACTATCCAATTTCACAGCTTCTAGAAGCCCTTAAAATTTTGTTTCAACCGGTGGCGAAATCTGTAAGATTAATTCCTCTAGTCCATTACTTTTGATTTGTTTAGCGCGATAATCTTTGCTTTAGTCTTTCAGGGTATTATAGTTCCCTTGCTGACGAAATAAATTTATATTTCCTTATACCACTATACAGGCTGCGGATTGGAACTTATTGCACAAAGGGTAAACTATATCTGCTTACGACACCTTAATGCTCTAAAGAAAGCTCAGCCAATCCCCCTAAAGGGTGCTAATAATTTATAAAACTTTTAATATATAATAATTATTATTATTATCTGCTGTTTGGCTATTGCAAGATAATGTGTGAAAGCGCATATAGAGCGGATTGGGTAACAGTTCACTATTAAAAAGGAACACCGCAAAGGATTCCAGTCCCCATACAGAGCTGATTAACTGTTTAATAATGCACAATTTTCATTCACCCCAGTGGAATAGAATGGAACTACTTCTAAATCCTCGACTTCATAGATATTTTACAGCCTCCTAGCCTTAGATATTGTAAGCCGTGTTGGGAAAGTCGTCACATAATAATGGATCTAATCAGAGGGCGGGACAAAGGTTTCCTAATTGACGAATAAAATTCAGTTGAACGAGAACTTGCAGTGCTTCAGCAAAGTAACCTCCAGCCATTGTTAGGGACTTCGTTACCGGCAGGAAATTCGTTTAAAAGCTCTTTAACTGCTTGCCTCGTGTAGCTCAAGTTGAAGTGAATCTAAATGTAACATATAACGTGATGAAATTTTGCGTATATGTAACTGACATTACCGTATCCACGAAATGGTTTGCTGTGCAGACATACGCTAAATATAGCAATGTTATATTTAATATAACAATAAAAATATAACAATAAACTATGGGGATAGAACCTTACATACTTATTTCTTTTTTTGTTTTCTTCTTATATTTAAGAAGAAATAAAATACAATTCTAGTTTTAGAGTAATTCATCATTAATTACAATAAAACTTTATAAAAACCGGAAATTTCTGTAGGCAATGCTATCCTGTTATTTTTAAAGGATCAATGGATATGATTTTTTCAATATAAGACAAGAAATATGATATATTTAAAACATGAAGATCATTCAATACCGAGATATATTTTTAATTTTTTTCTTTTTAACTTTTGAAGTGATTTAACAACGTGGTTTACATTTATGAGAATTTAAAATTAATTCAAATAACAATTATATTAATGTTTACCGAAAATTATATTTTAGATTTTTTTATCTTCCTAAGATTTCTCTTTGATATATCGGTAGTCGCAGGGAATAAGGTGGTAAGTCTAAAATCGCAGCCTTTCAGGGCCGCTCTTGACATCAATTTCTCTAAAATTTTGGGAAAATTAAATTTACAAAATTCATTTAAGGATTTTTCTTTAGTTACTTGACTGTTCACTCGTACTCCCCAATTCCTCAGGTTTAGCTATAACCACGGTTTTATCATGTTTAGGGTGATTCTGTTATCACTGTATCGATTCCGTAACAAACAATTTTTAAATGAGGATCTAATGCAAACGCAGATAGGTAATAGGGAAAAACTGCTAGTTACTGGAAATTTATTTAAGCGTAGTAGAAAACAAATATAATGCTTGAAAAAAGATTATTAATTAAAGTAAAAGTAATAAACTAAAAAAAAGTGTACATTTTACTACATCGATTTTTTTAAAATATCATTTTCATAACTGTTTATAGAACGTAAAGGTATGAAAGTCAAAATTCATCCATAAGATTTTAATAAATATGCTTTGAAACTTTACCTATATGTCTAGCTTCTGAAATAAATGAAAAAAAAAATGTTTATGCTTTTTTTTACGTCCTCTCCATCACCTATTTCTACATTGGTCCTAGCCGTCCATACTTTCATCCACATTATCTCTCTCTTTAACAAGAGTTCTGATTCTCCCCTACAATTGGCATCCCTCTCAAATGCTGTTTTGAGGATTCGTTTGCAAACAATTCCTCTTGAGTATCAGTTTCATATCAGTTATATTGTCTTCAGTTCATTGTTTCTTACTTTCATTCTGTCTCTAATCGTTTCTTTTGACTCTCTGCATCCTTCGAATTCTGACTAAACTATTGCTATAAAACCATCTCAACAGCCAGAAATCTTTTGCAATGCGCTTTTCCAGGATCAATGTTTCATGAGCTACATACATAATCATTTTTTCCCATCGTCTTATAAATTTGTTTTTTAACATTAGATGTTTTTTTTTTTTCGTTCTTTTTTAAAATAAAAATTAACATCAATCACCGGGTATAAAATAAAAACACATTTTTATGATAAAGAGTTGATGATTTTTTTCAAGTAGATCTATTGCGTTTTCAGAGTGGATAAATTTCTTTATGTATTAAAATTCGAATACTCCTGATTAAGTACGGGGAAAGTAGACACTGCGGTCAAACAGCCCACGCTCCAATCGTAACATGTTGCGAGTATCGAACCAGAGCATCGGAGCATGAATGTTGCTGAACCAGGCGAAGGATGAAGCGTGCCGAGTGTGAATAAATGGCCAACTTTAGCAAGTCATTAAAGCTCGTTAGTGGGCCTATTCAAGGAACAGCTATTCAGCCTCGTAGCAGCAACTCTTTACTAAATTCTGCTACGGCTGGTATTTATTATCGTCCTCGTGTAATGTGTTTTCTCCCCGCCCAGCATAATATAGTGTGATACATAATAGTTATAATATATAATTTAGGTCTGAAAGAGCCTATGTATCAACAGAGCAGAAGTATAAAACTTTTGACTGAGAAACGGGCATTTCAAACAACTTTATTAAAATCTGTACAAAAAACGTTATACTGTTATTAATGCTTGAAATATGCTTTTTTAATTATGTATAAATCATATGGTGGCTGATTTTTACTTTTTAAAATTTTTAAATGCCAATTCAACCCTTCAAATAAAAAAAAAAAAAGTTATATTCTGCAGACAAATTTAAATGTATTGAGATGTCTAAAGATTAAATTAGCCATACTCGCACGTAGGTTATTTAAATATTAATTATTAATGCTGATGTCAAACATGTGACAGAAGATGTCGATAATTACCCTGAAAGTCGAGAATTACCCCTTCTACTTCTTCATATTCTTAGTATTAGTAGTCATAAATACATGCAATACCGGGTATTTTCTCGTTCATAAAAAAAATTATTTTGTAGAAGAGAAAATTAGCTGCAACGAAATAGATTAACAAAATGTTAAAAATGAATAAAATACCTATACAAAAAGAAGCTTTTTATTTTTTGTTAAGGTTAAGTTTGGTGATGCAGAAAAAAGAATTTCTATGGATTTACGACCACTAACAGTTATCAGTACAGAATCACTGACAAAGATCTGACGAAGTTTTTTAAAATTAAACAAAAATAAATTACTCTATAATGTCAAGATTGTAGCATAATTGGTTCCCAAAGAACATAAATTTTTTTAATAAAAATAAATACAAAAAAAAATATAATAAAATAAAAATTCGATTTCTCTGGCAAAGCACAAGAGGTTTTCACACTGTCATAAGCTTTTGAGGTTAGAAATTAAAATACAACCAAATGAATTAGTTAAAATTATTTCTGCCAAATCTCCAAATCACAATGTCAATCTTTTGCTTTTTGATATCGTGTATAAAAATATAATTCATGGGCCTTCAGTTATAAGCATTTGTCCATTATCCACAAGAGTTTTTTAATAGTCTCTGTCCATCTGGATTTCTAACTAATGTATTAACATAAAAAATTGGATGTGCAATTACGCTTTTACGAAATCTTCAACCACCTAATCAGTTTAATTGAATCATGCTAAAAATAACAGCCATGCATGAAAATATTAAAGAAATGAATCTTGATTGCATAATTTAATACAAGATTTTTATCTAAAAAACATAAAATCTTAATCAGTTTAAATTATCTAAGTTCTTTCTTTATAAGAACTTAAAAGCGTTAGCCACGAAGGGGCATGCTAGTATAAGTAAAATTGATCTATTATACCTGAATATTATTTCTTAAGGCTCTCAGAAAACAAAAAATTAAATTACGAACCGAATACAAAGAATTATGGGCATTCTAGAAAAGAAACGCTTCAATCGGGGAGGAAAAGCACTTAGAAGTTACGGCCAGTTGGAAACAGAACCGTTTGTTGTTTGCTGTAGTACAAGGGGTTTGTTACTAGTACTCATTTCCGAGTCAGCACACACAGCACGCACCGCAATCCACTTCAGGCGAAACAAAGTGCTCTGCGGAAGATGTGGAATTATTTAGCAAACTCTGTTGGGAATGGTTAATGCTCCTAGGGGCAGCTTTTGAGAAATATTATATAATGTCTCCCCTGAATCTTTCATTAGCTCCGGGGGTAGTTTTCTGTTGTGTTATTGTTATTAAATAATTTCTTTATCTTTGTTTTATATGAAGAAAAATAAAAAACTGAATTTTAAATAAGAAATCTAGATATGCATCACATGACAAGCAAATTCAACTGTATTCGGGAAATGTTCAATTATCTATATTAGAAATTAATTTGTTTCTATTATTATCTTTCATTATTATAAAATTATATAACATAACCTAATATTGAGTATGAATATCACACCTAATGATGAAATATTGTTCATATAGGTAAATGTATAGATTGCTTTCTGTTGTGAAATTGAATATATATATATATATATATATATATATATATATATATATATATATATATATATTATTGTATATCTATTTATTGAAAAATTTACAACTGTATTTATATAAAAAAACAAACAAATAAACATATAGTATATGTGATAACAACGTTCATAGTAACATTTTAATGCTTACTTAAATTTATTTAAATTAGTAGCATTTTGATAAAAGTTCGATATTCGAAGGTCCCTCGGGCATCTTCTTTTCAGTCACCTCGGAGGGTTCTCAGATATACAATGGGAAGCAAGTTGAGCGGCTAGTGCATTCGAATGGTTAAAGAGTTTAATATAAAATGGTGGGTTCTTGGATTGGGCTAAATCGGCAACAAATGGAACATTAAGGTCTTTTCGGATAAATTTGTTAGTGACAAAGTGAAAAGCATTTGGGATTTTGGATTGCAATGGTAGAATACGAGATGAATTGGATGGTTTAGTGGAGCCCCAAAGCTCAACTCCATATGACCTGTTGTGAAAATGAGTCTTTTTTAGTAAGGTTTGAACGTCTGTCTAGTTTAAGAAGCAGTTGGGGTCCTCGATAGTAGGTATGTTCAACAGGGATCTGTAAATATTATTAAAGGATAGGATGTCAGAAAGATGTAGGAGGGCAGGAAATCGTAGGTTTGAGACAAAAAACTTTGCATTATTATGTAAAAAAAAAAAAAAAAAAATGCTAAATAAAAAAAAAAAAAAGTGATATAAATTACGCGCCAAAAAATTCTGGTATATTCGAAAAGCTATCCTTGGATAGTTAACAAAATGACAAAGATAAATATTACACTTAGTAATGTATATTGTTTATGCTTGATATTGAAAAATACTGATATTTACTATTAATCTTTTTACAAATATTCTATATTACTTTATAATAATGCTTAATTAAAAGAGTAAATAATTTTAATAAAATGTATCTTAAAAGATTACTGTATTTCATGCATAAATTTTATCAAATACCTTATTTTTTTAGTTCACTTACTCCTAATCTTCAGACAATTTATAATGCTACACTTGAACTCCTACCCAGCTTCTTTCCATATTCTGTACAAGTTTGTTAACGAGTCCCTTTGATTTGTCTCAAAATCCTAAGTTCTGCTTTAACATTCTTTTAGAATTACTAATAATTATAATTAATCATAACTTTAGCTTGACTACAATCAAACTTAAAATACGACCATTCTATAATTTGTATGATGGTGCTTAAAACAGAAAATATTTTTATTTTACTTATCTTAAAACATTACTGTTTCCCTTACATTTTATTTTCAACGTTGCTAGGATAAAAATAAATCTTATTTTATTTTTAAATTGGAGAGCTATAAAAAAACCGTTAAAAGTCGTTAATCTACCAATTCCTCTCTTCAACCCATTGTTGTTTCCTTGCTTCAGTCCGCTTCATTTCATGATATAGTGTCATTATGTTAATTCAAGTACTTTAGTTTCTTCTTCTTTTTTTTTCTGTTTTAAAATTTTCCATCTTTTGATCATCTTATATCATATTTATTTTATCTGTATTTCATTTTAATCTCTTCATAATGTCAACTCTTTACATATAAAACTTCATATTGTTTATCAACCCCTATTACATTTCATTTAATTTTTCTTTATCATTATACAATTAATCTATATTTTTTTGGGTCATTTCAAACAGTTTAGTAACTCTACTATTTTTAATTTTATTTTATTTTTTTCAAATTTCTGTATTCATTTTATTTATTTACTTTTATAAGTTTTTTCCCTTCCTCTCTTTTTTATTTCTTTATTCGACATTTCTTTGTTTTAGCCCTGATGATGGATATCATTGATACGGCCAAATCGTTAGAAAAAAATATATATTATTTTTAATTTTCATGCATTGCCTAAAATATTTTCTGATTGATCCTACCCAAAATCTTATTCATTATATTATGATTTTCATTAAAATTTTTTTAAATATATTATATATTCAATTTTTGACATTTCGCCTTAAACGATTGTTGCATTAAAGCTATTTATAACATTTCTATCTATAAGTTATATATGAAATGTTCAAAATATATTAATTAAAACCTCAGTTAAGGTGCATAAACTTGCATATCTGAATCAGCATAATCCCCTTTCTACAGCATTATGTAAATACCCCTCCTAAGATGGTAAAAAGCAGAAATAATATATATATATATATATATATATATATATATATATATATATATATATATATATATATATATATATATGTTAACATACGTTAACATTTGTTCTGATAAATTCTGGTTACTGACTATTAGATGAATAGTTAGTCGCAGATAAGGTGCAGTAGTAATCTCTTTAATTATTTATATTTACCAGTAAAGCTTTTCTTTTTAACTTTGTTTTCTGTCTATTAGAAACAATGTTACATAAAGCCTTAAATGGTAATTTTTTGGGATATTTTAAAAATAAATAAGTAAAACTAACGTGGTTCATACAAAATGTTGTAGCCCTCATTCAATTTTTAATATTCTATGTTTTAGTTATGATGGTTAAAAAGTTAAATTTTTTATGAATCTCTCCGAACAGTAATATTTAATAGGAGTCTCTCGAGGCTTACAAGTGGTTCTTTTATATTTCATATTCGGTCTTACTCAAACTTATAAAATAAGCAAAAATATTTCCTCTTCAGTTCTTAACTCTTGTAAACCACACATGAATGAAATTCGATACCTTGAAACATATTCCAAACCCTCATAACAACCATATTTCATCCCTACGAGCACCAAAATGGTAGCAAAAACTAATTTAAGATTTTTTTAGGATGTAAGCTGTAAATTGTAAGCTCATTACCTAATTGTTAATTAAACTGTATTGATAGATAAACAAAATTATGGTTAATAGAATTTAATTTCTCATAATGCTAAGAAGCAGTACTAGGAGAAAGAGAAAAACGTTTTAGTAAATTAACAAAAAACAAAAATGATTGTTTAATCCACTATAAATTATGTAATATCTATAAACTATTTAAATCTTCATTAGCAACAATGTGTGTAACTTATCAAAATTTATTTTAGTAAAAAAGTAGAGATAAGTAGTAATAATAAGAAAATTGAAATTTTTAACATTTAAATTATTATATATATATATATATATATATATATATATATATATATATATATATATATATATATATATTTCTTTTTAAACTCTAGTGATTTGTTCAACATTGGGACCCAGCCTGAATAAAATGCAAACGACTAAAATAATCTCTAGACTACTCGGTCACGATCCGTTCTCTTCATTTACATTTCATACAGCCAATGCCCTAGTTTCTGGGTAATCGGGCTTCTGTTAGAGAATAGAATAGTTAAACTATTCAAAAGTTTATTTAATAAAATTTAAAGTTTTCAAAGTTAGCAGATTGCGTTGCTCTGGAGTAGATAATGAAATCCAACAATTAGGAGAAAGGTTATAGAACAGTTATTTAGAATTATTATAAATTTACTGTGTCCTACCTCAAGATTTTTTTTAGAAAAGTAGAAATCGTAGGATCACGATGCTTGGTATTTAATTTGTACTATGCCTTTTTGTTGATGTTTTAACAAATATTGCAGAAATTCAAAAATTGCCAGAGACAAATATAAAAATATATGAACGAGAAACGCTACGGAGAAACTACTTATAGTGTAAGACTTTACAATCTTATTACACAAAGTTTGGAGATTCATCAAAGTTTTTCCATTACCAATATATATCTTGCCCCTAGGGACTTAATAGCCCTATCTATTGACGCTTAATTCATTATACTGCAAACTAATTCTTCAATAATTAGTGACAATTAAGTAATAGATCATTAACAATGTTGGTTGATATATTTTAATATAAGAAACTATGGATTTAAATTTAATTAAATATATGATAGCTAGACCAGAGAGTTTCTGGGAAGAGCATATTGAGATTGGAATATAGAACTATGAGAGGGTTCAACATTTATTATACTTGGGGTCGAAGATTAATTTAGAAAAAGGTGTGACTAAGAATGTTATACGTCATGTCGGAGCAGCAAACAGGTGTTATTTAAGCAATTTCAAAGTAGGTTTTTAGCCAACAAGACTAAAGTGAGGCTATACTAAGTCCTTGTACGTCTAGCTCTCACATATGGATCTGAAGCATGGGCATGGACTAAGGTTGATGAAAATAGGTTGCTAATCTTAGAAAGAATTTTTGGTCCGATCCGGGAGAGTGATGTCTGGAGAAGAAAAAAAAAAAAACAAGAAATATATGCACTCTTCAAGGACACAGACAGAGCTAACTGGATCAGTGTGAGGAGGCTCAAGTGGGCAGGGAACATCGCCAGGATGAATAAGAACGAGATTCCAAAAAAAATTAACTATCGAGGCGATTTATCAAACTACAAGAGTCGGACGACTCAAAATGAGGATGGATAGCGCCCGTGCAGATGCCAGGAACACCAGACTGGATGGCTGCAGCACAGAATAGAGATGGATGGTGTTACACTTCGATAAAGGTGGGAATTAAAAGGAAAAAAAAAATAAAAAAAAGTTTATAGGAGGAGTTTGGAAGTCAAGTTTTAACGTTAATTTTTTTAATGTTAATTTTTTTTTAACATTATTTTTTTTCTGATTTCGATTTCATGTTAGTTTTCCTTTTTTTTCAATTGCTTTAATAAGAAAGCTGAATGTTAAATAAAACAATGTTGGTGATGCCCCTATCCAAGAATTATTAAATTCTAAATTTCTTTTGCCAATAAATTTTTCCATTTTTTAAAATAATTATAGAAATACACTTATATTGGCATAAACTCCTCTTTATTATACTTCAATCAAATAACATGTTTCGGGACTTTAGTCCCATCATCAGACTGAAAACAGTATATCTATGATTACACAACTATTCTATTAAAATATCAATCAATACACTCAAAGATTAATTTGCCCTTAACATATTATTATAAATTTACCTTTAATAGTATTCCTTCGTTGTTATTACACCGTGTCTGTCCCTTCATATATTAAAATAACAATACTTCTACCTAATGGGTACAAGGGTCAATCTTAAACAATTGTTTATAGTCCATAGTTGGTCAATCTATAATGTTAGTTTATTAATTATTCTGCATATACTGCTCCTATTTATGTGTGTCTGTTTTGTAGTTAACAGTATTATTAATTGTTTATTGATGTAGATTGCCTCTTTTATTCTTTTTCATGTTGAAGTATTTTTACTTTTTCAAAATTAAATCTGTGGTTTAGTTTCTGTGCATGTTCTGCTAAGGCTGTTTATTATTGTTAGATTTACTTATTTTTTTCGTGTCATATTTATGTTGATTTATTCTTTATATAGATTTTGCTTGGTTTCACCTATATATAGTGTTTATTGCAATCTAAACAGCTATTCTGTATATGATGTCTTTTTTATTCAAATGTTCTATTTCGTTTTTAGTTATTATATTTTTTATTTTATTTGTGTTGTATAATGCTACATCGATTTTAAAATTTTCATTTTTTTAATTTCTTAATTACTTTTTGTGTTAATTCTGGTATATATTTTATTTTTTTTATATTTTTTTTATATATGTTGTATTGTTTATACTATTTGTTAATTGATCACTATTTTTAACACTTTGTTCTATTTCTTCAATATTATTTTCCTTATTTAATACATTATTATAATATTCTGTTATTTTCATTTGTTTTATTGTTCTCGTGTTTTTATTATTTTCTGTGTTTGGTTTCTGTTTATTATCATCCTTTATATCATTTTTGAATGTTTGTTTTCTACTATTTACATTTGTTTGATTAAACAATATGTACATTTTTATACCACATTTTATTTATTATTTTAGTGGGGCACCATATTATCTATTAAATCTTTAAATATTTCCTTTTTTATTTCATTAATGTAAATTCCATCTGTTAATTTTATTGCTGTTTTTATGTAGTTTTCTATGGTATTTAGTTTTTGGTGGAGGGGGTGGTGGCTATAAAAATTTAATAATCTATTGCTTGATTCTTCCTTCTTTATCCATTTAGTGTTTAAACTATCTTTGTTTTTTACTATTAACATATTCAAATATTAATTTTATTTTCAATCATATTTTCTCTGGTAAATTCAATTTTTTTATTCATTTTATTAAATTTATTAAATATTTCATCCATATCGTTATTGTTACTTGTTATAATTAATAATAATAATAATTTTCATTACAGAAATAATTAATATTGTTAATTTTATTAAGGTAAATGAATTGTGATGGTAAAATAGACCAGAATTAAAAGTTTGATAAAACACGTCGACGGATTAAGAGTGATAATAATAGGCGACGGAACGAAAACAAAAGCCAAAACAAAAGAAGATAGACAGGTCTCAACGGAGAGAAGTGATTGTGTTGAGTTAGGAGACAGACGCTCATTAAACGGCAAGGCCGGATTTCTTTCTTTGAAATTGGGCTCCAAATATTGGAATTTTGGATTCTTACCCGACAGGGGATTTATTCATCGAAGAAATTTATGAGTCAACGTCATCTACAGCTCTAAGTGGACTCAACAACAAAATTGGAGAAGAAGAAATTGTGGCCGTCCCTTGATACCAATACATCGCTCGTTAACGCCGAAGGGTGCACCCAGATGTTTTATTTTATTTTATTTTAAGTTTATTTGTGCTGGTACCAGAATAAATCAAACGATGAATTATTTAATGGTTGCTAAATTTGGTTAATTAGTATTAAAAGAGAGAAATTGTTTAACTTTTGTTTGTTTGTTTTTTTTGTAAATATTTTTTTTTTTGAAAGCTAGCTCGCAAATATTTTATATTTTTGGACCACCACCTATTTACAAAGCAATATTAGATATTGTTTGTTTAATTAATTGTAAATTTGTTAAATTGAATTTTGATCATCATAATATGTAAAAATAATTTTCGTTAACAGTAATAAATATAAAAACAGTAATAAATTTTCTATTAACAAAATTGGTGTTATTTTTTTTCTTTCCTTCCCGTTTGAAAATATTATTATTATTTTTTTTTAATTTCCTTTTGCATCTTGTTCTCAAATCAATTAAAAACAAAAACCAGGAAAAGTGGTGACCAACATTAAAGGAGAGATAATTTTGATTATTGAGTAAAAATAATAAAAATAATAAGTGTTACCATTTAATGATTATACATTCAGAATTATGGAAATGGTCAAGGGTGAGTGCATGGTGGTGAATTTTGAATTCAGAGGTAAGAATCACAAAATTATTAATAAAATAATTTTATTTTATTTTTATGTTTTCAACATTAATGGGTTTTTGGTTTTGATTAATTATCGCAATTAATTGGTGGAAGTATATTTAAGAGTTAAACTATCTATTGTTTTCCTTCGAAGATTTTACAGTTTAAAATATTTTTTTTCTTGGTGCTATTTTATTGATTTATTTAATCTTATTTTATTTTGTCTCTTATATTTTTTTTTTATCTTAGGTTTTCGTCGTTTTACCATTAATAAACGACGTGGCGCTCAAATATTTTTGGTGTGTTTTTTTTGGGGTTCTCTTTTTTTTTTTTTTGGCTCATTCTCATTTCCTGACTAATTCTCCCCACCCCTTCTCCATTAGCTAGCCTGACACTTACTGTCCTACTTGTACAAGTACTTGTGGTAACAATGGCGAAAACTTTTGGAGAGGGTCCTGATTCAGCAATGAATTGTTGTGCCATATATATGTATGGATTTATATTACACTTGATCTACTCATGGGTCAGTGAAAAAAAAAATGTTACGTGTTATGGCAAAGGCGGGTCTGTTCCAAGTCTCTCTCTACCACCTAAATCATCCACCACTTGTCCATCTTCCGCAACAACTCTTTGTCCCTCCAGCATTTACTTCCCCCATTATAAGACCATCCAAAAGATCTCTTCTTTTTCCCTGGTCCATCTAAAATGTGGGTACACACCCTCCATTTAACTTCGAATTTCTTCTCTTAAGTGTTTGAATAAACGTCTTCAATGGTGTTATATATGTATATGTATGTCGGCATTTTTGCAAAAAAAATGGGACGGCGACAATGGATTATATTGTTAAATAACTAGAAAATAATAAATAATAGTAAATGAATGAGTGAAGGATTGCAAATTATAGATTTCAAGGTAGAAAAAACAAAACAGATTTCAGGATATATTACAAGATTAAATTTACTAATGATTACTGAGAATACATTTTGTTTGTGCGAATGCATAAAATATTGAATTGTGATGACCAAAAGAAACGGTTTTTCATGTATTACTAAATCCTTTCCAGCTTCTAATTAATTATAAAAGTTACATGACTGACCTATTTTGATGTACGTAGTTGAACATTGTTGCAGTTTTACAGCATCTATCTAATTTATCTCATATCCGATCACTTATCATTACATGACTGCTGTGCAACGGTGCGTAATTAGTATAAATATATATACATATATATATTTTTTTTTTTGTAGTGATAATGGTTTACTGTAATTAGGAATTCCAACTAGGGTATGAATTATTATTCAATATCTGACTTCTTTCTGATCAGGAGGTAAGCCTACCACTTGACCATGCTAGTTAGCAAAAATTAAGATAAACGCTAAAGTATAATAATATTTAATGATTAACAACATTATATTTAGATAATAAAATTGTTCCAGGCTATTTGCATACCTGTAGGTGCTCTTGACAAAGGTCCTCAATATATTGGTCCTGCGATCTGGTTCTATCCCGTACATTACATCTTCGCCGGTGAAGGAGAGGAAGGCTTCTGCCCGGACCACTCCGAGCAGGAGGTCGTACCTGGACAGCTTCGTGACAACGCTTTTCCGGGATACGACCCACTCGTGCTGTCCATGGTCTCTGCTCCGAGGTTTCATTCCGATTCCGTTATCTGCAAAAGAGAAAATATATAATATAATCATTAATAAAAATTTCAGCTCAGTAATTCTTTAGTAAAAACAAAAATTTATATTATTATTCACATTGATTAAAACAAACTTAGTGCATATTATTAGTAGATGTAAAACTTAGCCAATTCTTGAAGAAACTCAATGGAGTTGAGAGAATCAGAATGTTTCATAATAATAAATTAAATGTGGGAATTTATTTTCATATATTAATAATTACAACTGTATAATATACACTGTACAAGTGTGTTGATAGTGAATACAATAGCATTGTAAATAACTTGTGAACAACTACTCACTAGTAACACTTCAATAAAATTTACACTAAAAGGTCTCTATTCTTTTCAGATGCCTCGGAGAAAATTATCGGGAAAGGAGTGGGAGAGAAGTTGGGAGACCAGTGGATTTGAGTGGTTATGGAGCTTAGTATAGAAGGATAGGTATCTAGTTTGGGCTAAATCAGCAACATATAGAACATTCAGATCTTTATGGATAAGTTTATTGCTCACAAAATAAGGAGCATTGAGGATTTTTTGAAGGATTGGATATGAGATGAATTGGATGTTATAGTGGAGCCCATAAGCTCAACTCCATACGTTCAAATAGGTCTAATCACAGTCGTGTAAATGAGTCTTTTGTAATTAATTGGGAGCTTTGAACAGTTGTCTAGTAAATGATGAAGTAGTCTGTAATGGGCAGTTTCTTGTCGTTGTATTTTGCTTCCATATAAGACCTTTTTCCAAGTTGAGTACTAGGGAGCGGATCTGTTCAACAGGGATTAGTGGAATAATGTGGGGAATCAAAAGATAAATAAGCAGTCCCTTTCATCTCTGTTTAGATTTTGGTGTCTAATAAATCGAGGCTCTGTTTATACCTGAAGCTCTTCATATGGTGATTGTTAATTCCATTTGAAGAAGATTGCTAAGCCATTTTATGAATAAAAATGTAAATGCTCTAAATAGTTATTATTTTATACAGCTAAGTATAGACTCAAGTATTATAAGCAAAAAAGGTAATTTAAATAATATATAAATACACCTAAACCAATTATATCTAGAGATACCAATACTAAAAATAATAGAAGTGTTCCAAAACTGCAAACAAATGTGGAGAGGGCAGCGGTGGACAGAGAGCCAATGTGGACTCTGGCTGAAGAGAGCACTTCTCCTTGTTTTGACAATCGCCCTGGACAGGTATCCCGGAGATCCTTCTCTTCCTAAAAGGGATTGTATGTCCTGCCATTGTCCTGTTTGTTTTAATAATCCGGTTATTGCTGGGTCAGTGTTAAGCACGGGGGAAAACAAGGGAGAACTCTCGAGACGGGAATTTTTCCCAACCTTAACATCCATAAATGTATTGAATTTGAGGTGGAAAAATGTATGATTATTTATGTTGAGTTCCATGTTCTTGGAGATGCAATAAATATTGAGAAGCGGTTCTTTAAAATTTACAATATTTACTGACATTATCAACTATTGCGTTGATCCTCACAGGATCAAGCGACTAATGAAAGTTTAATAAATTAATACATCCATACAAAGAAGTAATCCTTCTAACATAAGTAATTTATAATTTAGAAATCAGGTTTGATGAAAATATTAAAACTGTAGATAATTTACGGACGACTCAATGAATAACACAACAAATGTATCTATTTTATTGACAGAAGTGATGGGATTAGTGGAAGAAGTTGTTAATTAACAAAACACAATTTCGAGTAATTTATATTTAATCTTTTTTTTTTTGGTTTCCTTTAGCACGGAAATGTTACATAGCCTGTTCATCTTTTTCTAGTTGTTTTTAAATATTCAGATTTACCTTCTGCACAGAACTCCATCATCCACTGTACTAGATTGTATAAAAAAATAAAATAAAAAAAATGTGACATAATCCATTCATTTACAAAAACCTTCAATTTTAAATCAGATGATGTAAAAAAAAATATTTTCAAAGTTTTCGAGGCCTATCGAGAGGGAAGCTAATAAGTTTTGATCGTTTTGAAAATTCAGATAAAGATACAGCAATACACGAAATATGAAGATCATCATTTAAAAATTAAATTTAAAACCAATACAAAAAGTACTCACTAAGGGTCTTAGGTTCAGTGCTTGGTAGGGTTATATTGTTTCATATCCAGCGGTTTTGCGAGAGGGCGTAATTTGGCCATTATCTTTTTCAACCGCCAGGTTTTTTGGCTTTTAAGAGTACTCACTTTAATGAGACTGGGTTGACGCCAGTAATGACTACTGATTCCTGGGTTGAAACTCGGGTGATATAACAGAATAAATATCTATCTGCCTCAGCCGGATTCGAACCTAGGTTTAGAAAGTAGGATACCACTGCCTTATTAATTGGGCTTTCAATTCTCCTAGAGATCATTACAGATAAGATTATTAATCACATTCCAAGGAGAATTGCGGACTTCAAGTTATTTGGGCAGAATTTCGGATGAATGGCTTAACTATGTATGCAATAATAGGTATAATTACTGGATAATTAAACAGGTATAAGAACTGGATAAATTAAACAACCATAAGAATATTTTTTTTGCTCATAAAATTACGAAGAACTAGCTGGCTTGGACACGTCGAGAGGATGCCCAATAATAGAATGGTGAAGAAGATTTTGTGACAGAATTTTCCAAGAAAACAAAAGGGAGGACGTTCAAGGAAATCCTTGCTAATGGATATCGTGTAAGATATAAGAAAACTTGGAATTATGTAATGGAACAATAAAACTCTGAAGATTAAGAATCAATGTAACATAATTGTACGTGAAGACAGTGTCCACACAGACTATAGCGCCAAAACAAAAACAACAAAAGGGGCTTCTATAGTTAATTGAATGTGTTCATGGAGGTGCAAAAAACCAAGTAGTTTCTTATTGTTTCTGTCTTGTGTGTTCGAATGAGATCCTAAAAACTGGATCTCTTTAAAAGAGATAAGAGGAATATTTCTACATGACAATATATAGCAGCCAGTAACAGGTTTACGACAAGGGATTAATGCGATTCGATTACTTTTTTTGGGATCCTACAGTTTCGAAATGATTCTTGATTGGAATGCGAAAAACAGATAACCGTTTACTAAAAAAACATTGCAATGACTTACATCCTAAGACCATAGATCATTATTAAGATCAAATAAACACTAATAGACAAAGAACTCGCCGACAGGAAAAACAATAATTAAAAAACCTACAGTGTGCATTACCAGCTCTGCAATATTGTTGCTGGTAAAAGGTATATTGGAAATGATTTTATGAATCGCATCATTAAAACAATTAAGTACATGCTCTTCTATATGGCAGTGAAATCATGGTCCGACTATACAAGATCTGAAGCAGAGTCAAAGCCGTTACAATGAAGTACCTCTGAAGAGTGGCTAAACTAACAAGAAGAAATTAGGTCAGAAACAAAAGAATGAGAAAAGAACTTGGAATTGTAACAGAAAAGGAAACGGTTCAGAGGAGGCATTTAAGGAATAAAGGAAAATATCTGAATGCTACAAAGACTTTGGCTCAGGACTGTGGTGTCTGTCTATCATGGATTGAGTCATCCCCACGCTGAACGACCGAGAGATAAAGAAAAAAAAAAACTCTAAGAGATAGCAAAGTGTTAGTTACATCTTCTCATTTCCAGCAATAGGGGCAAATAAAACTGATAATGATAATGTAAATGAATGTAGTATTTTTTAAGGTTTTAATTTAATATCTTTGAAGAGTAATAGCAATCAAACAGCAAGCAGACTATAAAATTATTTTATAGTAGTATTTTATTAAAAATCAGCTTTCCCTATTCAAAAATTACTTTTCATCTCGTTTTTTAATATAAGATATTTAATAAACAGGCTGCTAAGAAGTCACTTATGTAATTGCGTGGAAGTTTTAATGTTCCAAAGAACTGTAAAAGTAATAACCGCCTTCTAAGATGCTGTGACGCAGACGAGGTTCTCAGAGCCCCAGTGCCTCCAATTCTCATTCACGTCACTATAAATTAATTTTGCCTACTGCCGAGAAATGATAACCCCGTTCTGTTAAGGAAATGGTGTTCATTTCCCACATAAAATAGGTAATACAGCCGAAAATAATTTGCAACCGTCAGTACCTAATTTTTCTTTTTTTAATAGGATTATAGCTTATATCGTAAGCTTATTTAACTATGTATATATATTTTAATGAATATAATATAGTATTCAAGTTTTAATGAAGATATTTTTTTTAAAGATTTATTTATTTATGACTTGAAGATTTATTATTCATCTGATCTTTGTTTTTTTCATTTAATGATTGTTACTTTTCATTGTTAACATTTTTTACAGGATATTTAATTTTCTTCTTAATTTCGAATCTTTTTTTTTTTAATCTTTTATTAACAGAAATTTACAACTGTATTAAAACAAATACATCTAGTAAATAAGCGGATTACAATGAAAAAAAAAATTACTAGCGGAAAACGTGTAGGGGAACTACCCAATAGTAGTACTCTAATGAAATATTTACAAAAGAAGAAGATCCCGAGGCCATCTTCTTTTCAGACGCGAGGATTGCCAGGAATGGAATGGGAAGCAAGTTGTGGAACAAGTGGATTTCGATGAGCAGTGAGTTTATTATGAAAGGAAAGGTATCTGGTTCGTGCCAAATCAGCAACATATGGGATATATGTGGATCAGTTCATTTGTGACAAAGTAAGGAGAATCAAGAATTTTTAAAGGATTCTTAATTGGATGAGGGAAGAATTCGATGGTTTGGTGGATCCCCATACCTCTATACGAGAGATGGGCAAACTATTTAAGTGGGGGGCCGGATGAAATAGAAAAATATCTAGGCGGGCCGATAAAATTGAACAAAACAAAGTTTCACAACTAATAAACTTTATTTTTGAGTTTATCTCATTAAACTGAACTTAAATGATACAACGGTAGAAGATCCAGAACGCAACGAGAAGAAAACGATCTATTCTAGCTTTGCAGAAAATATATTTTGCCTTATGTGTGAGTGTGTGTGACCATGTCGCGGGCCGGATTGACTAGCCCGAAGGGCCGCACTTGGACCGTACTTTTCCCATCACTGCTCTATACCGTCAGTCCAAATAGGTCTGATTTGAGATTTGAACGTTTGTCAAGTAGGTTTTGTAGTAGTCGAAATTGACGTGCAACTTCTTATCTTTTCAATCTTGTATGAGGGTTCCAGGTAAGTTTCTTGTCCAGATAAAATCCAAGGTATCTTATCTGTTCCACATGAGGTAGATTTTCGACGTAGGGTAAAGGTTATTTGTAGGGATAATTTCGTATCTTACATTAATTTTAAATTATGACGAATTTTCCTTTTAATTAATTTGTAATAGATATTATTTTTTATTATCATGGTTTTGTAATCATAAAACGACGTACGTTAAAATTATAATAATGTTCCAAAAATATTAATTATCTATTAATTTTATGTTTTATCCTCTTCAAATATGTATGGTTTACCTAGTTATAAGCGTTACTTAATTCATTAAAACCTTTCGCTTTTACAGACTTTTTTTTTCTTTATTTACCATAACTTCTCAAAAGGAATTATTAAATTAAAAAGTAACAGGATGAAGCTCTAACCACTTATATAGATTACATACTCTAAAAGACTATTATATTTATTCATAATATTTTTTTTTTTATTCGTCAGTTAAATTTTATATTATTTTCTTGAGTTTCTATAACTGTATTTTTTTCAAAGAGAATACAGCTGAAAATATATAAACGATACGCACATTCGTATTAGAATTGATTTGAAAAATAGGTCGCGAGAAATCCTTTATAACCAGAAGGACAGGGAAAATCCGTTTGGATTTATCTATATAGTTTTCCTCAGTAAACATTCAATAGCTGAAAACAATTTTTTTACAACCCTCAAAGATGAACAATTTGAAGCAGAATATCCTAGACGTATTTTCAAATAATTATTTGATTAAAATAATATCTTTTGAAAAGGCTATAGTTCTATAAATTTTATAATGATGTTTATGCTCAATTTTCATTATTGACGTAATTGCCAAGGAGAATACATTATATTTAATACTTCGGGATGGAAGGTATTAAAAACGACATTAATTTTAGATAAATTCTACAAAGCAGACAACTATTTTCAGTTTACTTCATTGCTGTTATAAAATTGCATAATGATTTAATTATCTGTGGAATTATATCGTTGTTTTATTACTTCATATTTATATGAATAGTGTTCCGTAATCTACATTTGCATACCAGCAAGCCGTTTCTTTGCGCTGCTTATTTCCGTCCTAGGAAACGTCTATTAAAAGTTAATTTCCATTTTATTCTCCTGTATCTTCAACAATACTAATCATTACACAATGGTGATAAATCAATTTACTTTTCGAAATATAAAGCTCTAGTTATCTTTGAAAATTAAAATATTTATAATATTTATTGAAATCGTTATAAACAACAAAATAAATCTTGCCCCCTTGAACCGTCGGCTAAAGAAAGAATAACATGGAACATGATTTAGGGGTTGCCCCCTTCACCTTTAGAGATAAAAACAACAGGTTTTTTATTATTTTTTTTTTTTTTTTTTTTTAAAGCCGAATACGCAAATTAAGATGAAATCAGGTTTTGACAAAACTCTTTTGTAATTTTATCCCAAAAAATATGCATCTAAGCACATTTTTTATTTAATGTCATGGAGGGTGCTAAAACGCCCCTAACGGAATAGGCAATCTCACCGTAGTTTGATATGTTATGATATATGATATGATATGATATATATGATATGATATATGTTTTCTATTTCATTTTGCTTACCTCCGAATCAGTTTTCTGTAGGAGATAAATTTTAAAACTAAACAGCATAATCCTGCTTACCGTCTATATCCTCATTTCCTTTATTTTGTTTCGCTTACCAAAGGAAGCGATTTTTTTTATTTATTGTTTATTTCCAAAGAAGAGTAATTTTTTATACACAAAAGCTGAGAGGGATCGAGCAAAATCGGTCAAATCCAGGTTAATTTTTTTTTATTTCGTATTAGCAGAAACAGATTCCAAAAAGAAGCTCAGTCATTAGTGAGCTAGTGTTGTTTAGTATAACGAGAGTTGAGCTCGGTTACTACTCTCCTAGTATCAAACTATCAAACTAGGCCTAACGCCCTCGAGTAGCGTTAGTTACAACTATCGTTTTTGAGTTACTAGGTCACCGGTAAAACATATCCATAAAAAAAAAAAAAAAATCGCCTCAGAAATCGGAAGTTATCATATTTTTAACGAATACTAGATAGGATATTTACCAAAAAAAAAAATATATAAATATCAAAATTGTTTTTTTTATTTTTCATATTTTATGTCCGTTATATTTTATCGCCTCAGGAATCCTTCGGTTCTGAGTTAGATTTAGGTTTTTAAATTCTGAATCAATCGTCGCTATGATACAAGAACCATTTTCATATAATTTTTTGAACTAAAAATAGACAAATAAGTAAAATATTGAAAAGGAAGTTTTAATATGTTCCATTTATTGTTTCTCTGTTCCTAGGGATGGAAAGAATTTTTTTTTTTTTGTGGCGGATCCAGGGAGTGAATCTTAACCTTCCTTCCCTGGCTAAAATAGGTTGTTAACCTGTAGAATTAACCATGCTTCCTGCCCTAGTTAGGGCACATAAGCACGTTAAACCCCAATAAACAAACAAGAACTTAACTTATTGCAATAATCATCTACTACATAGATATATTTCATAAAATTCGAGATAAAATATCCTAAAAAATCTCTAAGATTTTATGTGATTATGAAATTTTTAAAAATTATTTTTTCTCAGTCTACTTTAGACTTACGTATTTAGAAGTGGAAAGTTGTATTCGGCGCAACTTGGTTAAAAAGTTGAGTGTGAATAGGTGCATGTACTATTGTTCTTATTAAACTTCGCAGGGGAGATGTTTCGGCCATAGCACAAACTGCTAACTTTTCCCATTTCTCAAGCAATTTATAAAACAAACACATTCTCTTATGAATATTTACAGTGCGCCTGTTCTGCAGGGTGGATTTCTGCTGACGTATTGCTGACACAGCGGACGTGTTTTGTACCTCTGAGTGTCGTCGTTTGTAAAGGTTATTTTTAAATCGTTGAAACGTTAGTGATAAATAATAATATTAATCAATTTATAAAAAAAATATATAATAATAGAAAACTAATAATATATTTTTAAAAATAAGGTTCTTATTTAATGGTTCATAAAAATATCTAGCAGTTTTCAATAAAAATGCTGTTCTTCGTTCCACCTGATTACTATTTAATCTTTATTTCTTCAGCATAATCTTAACATGTTAATTATTTAGAATTCTTTGAATCTTGTCGTGGGTCTTTATCTTGCATACCCCATCGGCGAAAACTGCAATGAAGATTCTCCTAATTAATTTTCTTTCGAATATATTTAATTTATCTTCAGCCAAGGCAACCCTCAAATTTTAAATTATTATGTAAAAGGTCGTAAGGTCGTTTTCTCATCGTTAAATACGATCCTGATTTCCCTTCCATTTTCTAAATAATTTGTAGCACTCCTTTCAAATAAAAAACAAAAACAATTTCTAGCAATAACCTCTAAATCCTTTGCAGGCTATATTTGCATATTTTGTTCATTATAATTGCACTTTACCAATATCCCCATTGTTATTTATAATTTAATTCCATTTATCTATTTTTTCTATATGATATATGTACTAAGGTAAATTAAAAGAATACAATAATAAAAGCGAAAATAAATTAACAAAAAATAACAATTTTATCATTTATAACTACAGAGTAAAACAGTGTGCTGAAAAGCATTGTGGTTCTTGAAATTATGAAAACAACGGATGAAGTAAAAACAAATTGAATTACAGAATCCTCTAGAGACATACAACGAATCAATTGGTTCCGAATGCGAAACAGATATGTCATCGAGCTCACTATGATCAATGTTTAAATTGAATTAAATTGGATAATGAAGTTGTTGACTAAGAAAATTGTTTGAATTGAAACCGAGAAGGAAAAGCGGAAAACAGCTCAAAAAAAACTAATTCAGTTAAAAAAAGAAAATAAAGATGTTTTTGAGGACAAAAAACCAGAAAATACTTCTTTTAAAATCAATATTCCAATAATTATGAAATAAAATTAAAATTAAAAAAACAACAACAATATATACGCTAATCTAGTGATGACCAGTAGTCATGGTAGTATTCTGTAACTAAACTTTCGACTCAGAATTTATTTTATATTTGGAAATTGAAAAGGGAACCACCGCAAGCTCATTAAAATTACAAGGAGGAAAGACAACCCTCAGCAGTTCTGAGCATTGTTCTTTATATTCAGCATTTTTCGAATGGCCACGTTTTTTATCCTTGTTTTTTTTATCGGTAACCGAAGGCACGTGTACTTAGAAAATTTCACTTATATCTGCGGCTTTCTCAGAAAGCGAATTCTACTTTAACTTTATCGGGATCGCTTTTATTCCATAACCAACTCTTCTCAGGATTGCTTGTTATCATTTCCTTTTGTTACGTAATGTTCTACCAAATATCGATGATGTCTTAATTGCTTTTAAGATGAAAAAGGTTAGGTTTCCTTAGTTAGCGAAGACCTTAACAAATTAATAGAGGAGAAGGTGTAAAAACAGGCACTGGTTTCAATATGGGCACCACCCTACTGGGTAAGGGAGATATTGAAGACTGGCGGCGAGGACTGTCTATGGAGCCCCATTTGCTAATACAATATAGTAGTGAGCAATTCTGAGGCCCCACTTTATATATGGGCTGACTGGGCTATAGCCCACAGCGCCAAATTTTTAGGGACGCCAAATTTTCCAACATTTTGTTTTACAATATTGTTTTGATTAGTTTTGTTGTAATGTTCCACTGTTAAGAAAATCAATTTTTATTGGTGTTAAATAAACATTTAAAGCTCATAGCGTTGGTGGTCATATTAATGAAACTTGCTTTTGCTATTCCATACCTCCTGACCCCTCGGCAGAGAGGGCGGGGGACGCCAAAGCTGTTTGCAGCATAGGGCGCTATTCCCTCTAAACCCGGTCCTGGCAGTTGGAACCATTCTTTCAACCATGCAGCTTGAGTTATATTGCAAATTGGTGTTTATTCTGTACTGCAAACTTTTGAGAGACATGTGATATCGTTTTCGTTTAATGTTCTTATGTTTATTTTAAAATAATTTTACAATTATATCTGGAAAGCGGATATATTAAGCTATTTTTTAAAGTAAACCTTTAGTCAGACACGCTTCTTGATTACATGTGGTAGTGGCCATTTTTCTTAGTCGGAATTAGTGTAAATATGGGCAACCTTTGTTGGTGTAAATATGGATGTCCATTTCCCCGGGAACTTCGAAATATCTCTAATTTGAGATCACAACTTGCATTTATTGTGATGGAAAGTTCTATGAAGACACTCGGGGATAGGTGAAAGCTAAAATTTTCCCAAATGTATGAACTTAGATTGTGCCGGGGCTGAAAAGTTATTAATGATTGCGATTTTTGTAAATATTTTAATATTTTGCTAGGGATGCCGATAAGATATCGACTCTCACATCTAAAGTCAAGAAGTTTTAGATTGTTCTGACATCTTTGAGGACATAGGAGAAATGTTGGAATCCGTGCTAATTCTTGGAGATGAATAGACATATCGAGATAGCACAAAAGAAATGGTAAACGTCACAACTGATCAACGGGTCATGATTATTTTTTTTTTTTCAAAAAAATTTAACCCAATTTATTTTAATTTCTTATTTATTTACAATTTCTAATATACAACTCTTTTTGGCAAGACTCGTAGCTAGCGTTTACTTCAACACTAAAAATCTTTCTTAATACATAATAAATCTGATTTTATATACTTATATTCTCTCAACTGTTCTTGAGCTTTCTATACTTGCTTATTAATTTTAATATTTTATTTTAAATACACAATCCAAAACATCGTCTTAGAGCCCCGTTACATTAAAGATAAAAATAGGTTTATTATCTTTCGTATTCATTGATTGTCGAAGATTTAACCCTAATCTTACTTTTTATCTGGCTATATTTTTTATCACAGAATTACCACATATTTTCATTTATTTTTCAAATCCCATAAATGTTCCAGTCATATTCATCAGCCTTTGTGTTTATACAAGCCTGTATGGAAATTCTCTCTAGTATCATTCGATAAATCGAATACCCAATTTATTTCGATTTCTTATTGATTTACAATTTCTAATATACAACTCTTTTTGGCAAGACTCGTAGCTTATTCATTAGTATGTTACTACATGTTTTAGAAACCTAGTCCCATCTTCAGGTTTCTAAAATATTTTCCAAGTACATTAATTTACATAATTACACTAATTAGTATTACAATGCTCAATATAATATCTTATTTACCTGTATAACTGTTATTTGAACATTGTCTCATCATATAGGGCCATACTAACAGCCAATTCACTGAACAATGTTCAACATTTGTTTATTTTATTGTTTATTACTTTTATCAACTAAAACTATTTTAAGGAGAAGATGATCAGGGATACAGTCAATGAGGAACACCACGTCTACGTAAAAATACTTTAATAGGTGCCAACGTTTCGACCTGGATGGTCATTTAAGCAGATCAGGTAACATTTAAAATGTTTGCTTTAACTAAATTATATTTTTAATTTATTTATAATATTTGCGTAATTGGTTCCTATTTCATCTATATCTGTTTTATAATTGACAGCTTTAGCTATTGTTTTGTTAATATATATTATTTTGATGATTTAAAATTGTGTTGTTTTCAAAATAAAATTTATGTTTTAATTTTTGAGCATGTTCATAAAGTGAATTTTTTTTCTATTATTATTATCCTTTTTATTCATTATATTACACTGGTACTTTACATGTAGCAACATACTTATGATTTATCTACGAGTTACGCCAAAAAGAATTGTATAAATAATGATACAATTCTCCTTCTGCATAAATAGTAATTAAACAATTTCTAATGTTCACTCTTTAAATAATTGTTTCAATGATTTAAAATAAATCACCATTTGGAAGCAAGACAATAATGTGGTTCCCATCGATGAAACAAACTAAACTAATACATTAGAAAACTGTAGCAAGAAAACTTAAAGAACTTATATATACCTGTCAGAGTAGACTGTCGCTCGATGCCCGTGTCTATGACCACTCCGTCCACCGATGGCCCGAAGGTTGTGGCGAACTGAGGAGGGTCTACCGGGACAGACATCAGAACGGACAGTGGTCTCTCCCTCAGGCACTTGAGGAGGTGAGCGTGGCTCTGCTCCCAGGAACAGTTAGCGTGGCGTGCCAGTTGGCGAGCGTACCTCCAAGGTTGGCGGGCCAGCGACCAGGGTGCGTTAGCAGCACCGCTCATCATGATCGCTCGGTGGAACAGCACTCCTGAGGAACAAAAACAAAAATTAAAGAAACCTAATTTGATCTAATAACTTTAGATTTATGTAGGTGATACTGGGATAAAGTTTTCAGATTAAAGAAGCCATTGCGTGAAGGATTGCGTTCACTGGAAACTATGGAAAAAGTAGGGTGTGTTAGAAAAAAGGAAGAAGAAAAGGTAACTGCGTCAGTATCCTGAAAACAACAATTATAAAGTAATGCGCCATGGAATACATTACATATGCTTTTAATGAAGAATTAGAAAAAACAAAAAGAAGCAAACATTAAGTTGTGGGAAGCAACAGTAACAAAGAGGTTCACGATTGCAATACTAAGAGAGTTTACATTAAAAAAAAAAAAAAAAAAAAAAAAAAAAAAAAAAACTGTACCACTTAAAACCCATGAAGGGTCTCGGGTTTAGTACGGCTGTACTGTTTCTGAGCCAACGGTTGTGAAAGGAGGTGATTTAGGCTAGAAATCACATTCAACCGCCCGTTTTTTTCCCTATTAAGGGTACACTCTTTTTAAGGGGCTGGGAATGCCACAGGAGGGTCTCCCGACCTCGAACTCGATCCACAGCCGAAATAACAGAAAATAAATTTTCTGCCTTCAGTCGGACTCGAACTCGGGCCGTATGAGCGTTTATATAGGGTTCAAAATAGCTAAATTATATTCAGGATTCGATATGAAATCTATACTATTATACAGGGTGTCCCGAATTTAAATGGAAAAACTTCAGGAACTTATAGAGGACTAAAAAACTAAGACAAAAAGTCTTTTAGAGATTTGCTCGTTTTTTCTTAGTTTTAGAGAAAATCGCAAAAAAACAAAACAAACAAAACAAGTTTTCATTTTTATACTTATTTATTTACATTTATATTTATGTTATGTTCTTTTTAATGTAAATATTGCTCAAAATGTTGTCCTCTTGCACCAATGCATTACATCTAGCACTCACTTGATAAATTGCAGCTATATATTGTTCTGATGATGTTTGGTGTACTGCATCTATGATTCAGTCTCTTAATTGCTCTCTTGAGTTGATTGTCACCGAATAAACTTTCTGCTTCAAGGTTCTCCATACGAAGAAATCCATGGGTGTCATATCAGGGGATCTGGTGGCCAAGGTACTACTCCTCCACGTCCAATCCATCGTTGTGGAAAATTTACATCCAGCCAAACTCGAGCAACTCTGCTATAATGAGCTGGAACGAGTTGGAACCACATTTCAACCCGCTGCTGTAAGGGAATGTCATCTAAATAATTAGAAAAGTCATTCTCCAAAAAATGTGTAAATGTGATACCATTCAATCTTCCTGGTAAAAAATATGGTCTCGCCAGTAATCCGTTCCAAATTCCAAGCCAAATGTTAATAGCAAATTCATGCTGAAACCTATTCTCTCTAATAGCTCTGGGATTTTCAAGAGCCCATACATGATAATTTCTTTGATTAACATTTCCTCCTCTTGTAAAGGTAGCTTCATCGGTCCATATAATTTTTAATGGAAATAAATTATTTTCACGAATTTTGTCAAGAAACCAGTTACTAAAATTCATTCTCTTGACATAATCTTGAGGTAATAAATTCTGAACTTTTCGAAGATGGTATGGGTAGCGATTATCACCTTTCAAAGTTCGCCATATTGCTTGCCGCGAGATTGCTAATGCAGCTGATGCTCTTCGGATGCAAGTCTCAGGATTGTTATCGAAGTGGCGTTGGACACAATTTCTTCACCGATAATCTGCTCTTATTGCTGCCTGAAATCGGTCGCCTTTATTACGTATTAAGAATGACCCAGTCTCTCGTGGTCTATTAAAAGTTAAAGAAAAGACTCGTCGATTAGGCACTCTTTTATTTGGAAATCGGCGCGAATACTCGCGCACCGCTTCTAAAGCATTACCGTTACAGAAACCATACACAAAAAACATATCAGCGTATTCAACATGAGAATATGTATGCGGCATTGTGGCTGATGCTATTCACACAAAAATATCTGAGTAACTGACTGAATACTGATTTAGGAATTATAGTCCTAGAAGGAAGCCAAAATGTAAACAAATAAAGAATGTAAATAACATTAAGTTTTTACATATCTCACTGCCTAGCCTGACGAACTTTGAAAGGTGATAATCGCTACCTGTAACATTTTTGTTTTGTTGGGGGGGGGGGGGGGGGGGCTTTTTTTTTTTTTTGCGATTTTCTCTAAAACTAAGAAAAAACGAGCAAATCTCTAAAGGACTTTTTGTCTTTGTTTTTCGATCCCCTATAAGTTACTGAAGTTTTGCCATTTAAATTCGGGACAACCTGTATAAAAAGGACAAGGGATTTTCCGTTTGTAATCACTAACCGAAAAAAAACAACTACTAAACCAATCTTTGCTAAATTTTAATTACATCTTCATTGTTCAAGGAAGGTTTAGCAATAATAAAATTTACAAATTTTCAATTCAGCTGTTATTAAAAATGCGATAAATATGTGATGCGCAGTAAAGTTTGAAAATTGACCGATAGGTGTTGAGCGCCATTCAAGAGAGGTTAAATACGTTTTGCGTTATATAAACTTAGGAATTGATTATAAGATGATAACTTATTTTCAATTAAATTTTAATACATATATATATATATATATATATATATATATATATATATATATATATATATATCAATATGTACACTGCTGCGCATCGAACTGCATCCTATATTATCTGTGCTTCCTCTTTATGGAATTCATTGCCCATTTCAATTCGAAAAAGGTCTACTCTTATTTCCTTTAAACATCATTTATTTCTTTACCTCCTGGATTTTCAATCTTCCGAGCAAATGTAAAACATGAATATTTGTTTTATATACAGTATAATAGTATGCATAACATCTATCCTTTTACAAGATTTCTCATTTATTTTGCAACACATAATTTAATTATCAATCAGTTTTTATTATAATTAATTATCATAGCCAGACGATTATTCTATACATTGTACTGATTTGTTATTCTTAGGCGACAAGTTGTCCCAGAATAAAGTTAATTTTCTTCTTCTTCTTAATAAAAATAGACTGACATAGATAGAGCCGTTTTGTAATAGTTTGCAACGGTAAAACTATTAAACCAATCTGCACTAAAATTTAACTACATCATCATCATGGTTCTGGAAAGGTTTACTATAGTGAAGTTCGCTATTATAATAATTCAAATTTACAGTGATATTTGACAAAAACAAGATTTGACACTGTCATAAACTTTTACGTTTAGAAATTAAAATCCAACCAAATGAAACTTCAATTATTGGTTAAAATTATCTGAGTTCTTTACTTTTGAAGCGGGTGAAGCCGCGATGGAGGATAGTAGCCATATAAAAAGCTGAGATTTCCTCTAATAGTTTAAAAAAAAAATTAAAATAAAAAATATATTGCATATGTAAGCTTATACCTACAATGACCGGTAAAAGATGGGTGCCAATCATTCCTAACAATAGTTATATTGATCAAAAGCATTATATATTTAGTTAGTTAAAATGAAGTTGTGTCGCAGCGTGGCACGTTGAGACGTAGAAGCGCCTGCCTGGAGGGAACCGAGCAAATTAGGTGTAGTGAGGGGCTAACGCAGTTATTGGGTCTGAAAGCTCTTCACGCCATTAGTGGCCCGCGGCTAGCTGGTCAAGGTCTTACACAGCTTTACCACCGATTTTATAACAATCATCCTAATGTTCAATACTGCTCTGGTTTCTTAGTTAATTGTTTAAGTATTTATAAAAAAAATAAGTATGCTTAAATTCTATAAAAGAAACCCACTTAAACACGTATTTTTGGAAGCATAGAGCGGTACTTATCACGTATAAATCACGTGGCCTCTATTTTGATAACTATACATTCATAGTTCAAAAAGGCAAGAAAAAAGTAAACAACAAATTTAAAAAAAAAAAAAAAAAATCAAATAATTTTTCAATAAAATAATCAATTGCATAGATAAAAAAAAGATAATTAATAATTATTAATTGAATTATAACAATGTAGATTTATAAAGATCCGGTCTAGAAGAAAAATAAAACAAACAAAAAGGAATGACAAAATTGTAGAAAGTATAAAAAACAAAGGTATGAAAAGAATAACCTATGAGAATAAATACAATAACAAAAGGGCAATAACTTAGGGCCATGAAGGTATATGAATTCTTCTAGCCCTAATGAAGGCTTGCAATGCAAGTCTAGACGTCAGCATTATAAATTAAACTAAGGTGAAGTGGGGTAAGTGCATTAGTCCGACATAATTTCCATTGCCATTTTGTTACATAAACTGCCATCTGTTGTATGTAGATAGAACTTCATACCCTCAGAACCTTACACACTAGAGTACTCTACTGTAGAAGATAACCTCTAGGAATTTTCATAGTTCAATCTGTTGATCTAGGTGATATATTCTAAATAGAATATATAGATATATTCTAAATAGAATATATAGATTATTCTAAATAATTATTCTAAATATATTCTCTATTTTTTTAATTTCAAGAAGTAAAACGATTTCTGGGAGTTGCTTTTTTATGCACTTACCCCATCAAAGAAACAATTCACTGGTTAGCAGTTTACAAGATATTTATGCACTTACCCCGTTTAGGTGGGGAAAGTGCGTAAATGGGACTTAAAATCGATTTTCCTTCGCACTAATAATAATTTTTAGGATATCAGGGAACTATATTGCTGAAAAGAGTATAGTTCAACATTTCCAATATAACAAAAAAAATTATCCTAGCAGTAAAATCTGATTTTATATGTTAAGGTAAAGTTGAACTTTGCACTCCATATGACTGACGCACTTGCCCCACTTCACCTTATTATTTTTAATTGCTGTGTATCTATGACTGCATACCCCAACAATGTATGCTATCATCTTTAAATACTTCTCAGTCAACAAATACCATGTCAGTAGAATTATATGTATTTCTGTAATGAGGTTACGAAATGTTACCGATAAACGAATAAATAATCAGAAACAAATTTTAAATAGGAATGTTTCCAGTAGGAACGGGAAAAAATAACCAGTCATAAGGAAAATCAAAACCAAAAATAATTCATCACGTCCCCTTGCCTATAATATCCTGATATATGTCAGAAGAAAAATTTCATTTTGCCTCCTAGAAGTTTAAGGAACTGATGATGAATGTTTATCACCCAAAACTAGTTTTCGAATAAAAAAAAGAAAAAAAAAATGTGGACGGGGCAAATTTTTTATCTTAATTGTTTTGATCCTTCTATAACATCATGCGTACTGAACCAAATCAATTTTTACCGACTCAATTTAAAATAACAATTATATGGCCAAACTTTTATTTAACCGCTAATAGTAGGTAATTCGTTTTTCACTTTGAGCTCCTGATAAATATTTTACCGATTCCCTGTTATCGTAATTTTTGCACTTTTAAAAATGTCCTAAAACAACCCACTGTTTCTGTTTTTTTAAATTTAAAGAAAAATATTTATTCAAAACCACAGAGGGTATAATTTTTTTTTCTTTTCAATATGTATATAAAAAAAAAATAGATTTGAAAAAAATATCGCTGAAGCAAGAAGATAATCCAATTCGGTGATACCGATTACTTCCTTTCTCTGCCTTTCCCAAAAAATGTCCATATAACAATTAATTCACATATATCACTAATAGTATTCACAATGAAAGATAGAAAAAAAAAAATTTTAAACTTCCTGCTATTATTTCTAATACAAAAAAATGTTTATCACTCAGGGGGTTGCAGTACATAGAAAAGGTTGTAGAAGTAGGCGATTTGGCCGAAATCAAGCACAACCGCTGGGTTGTTCATTCCCTAAGGGTGCGCACTTTAAAGAGGTTGGGTATGTCTCAGAAGGGTCTTGCCCCTTGAGTCACTTTACCTTCCTTCATACCTGAGCATATTATAATAAACATTAACCTATCATTTATTATTAATAGCTAGATTAAACATTTTATCACTTGAATTATCATAATAGCTTAAGGCTATGGTTTTCAAAGCTAAGCATTACAATCGTACCTCCGCAACCCTATATATTATTATCCTAGCCGTGGTTATTTCGACTGGGATGGTTTATTTATCAGCGAATCCTTTTACAAAGCAATTTACAAATCCATTAACTACATCCATTATTAATTAACAAACGATAATTAGCAACGTCGCTCTTTGCAGTATATTAACATTAAATCGAAACCATTAGGTAAAGAACGAAGGATCTAGGAATATTTCACATTGCCACAACGATTATTTTAATTATCAACTAAGAAACGAGAATGAAATAATTAAATAAAATAATGGATTGAAACTTAATTTAATGGATGAAACTTAATAATGGATGAAATTTAATTAAGAAATTAAGTAAAACTTTGTGATGTCACCTCTTTAGTAAATCAAGAAACTATTGTAAAATAATTAAAATTATGTTATATAATCTTGTGGGATCATAACATGAGATGAAAAATTAATGTCGATCAGAAAGCTGATTGTAGATTAAATACATCCGTAAATTGTTAGAAAAAAATTACACTGAAAAGAATATGTTGTAGATACATTCATAAATGAGGACAACTTACAATTACTCGCGTATATTAGTATTAGTATAGTCAATAGCATACAGTACAAATTATTATTATTTTTTTTTTTTTACTTATTTTAACATCATAATTATTTTAAAAACATATTTCAAGCTTTTTCAACTCTCTAAGGAAATGTATTATATTTTAAATTTTTATATATATTTTATCTTTACAAGGTTTTTTTTTTTTTATTAATGTTCAATTAATGATTACAGCCCTCACCACTTACGCTGATGACACAAGTGTGTTACCAGTAAACAATGATCCATTCATTGCCTCTCAAACACTCCAATCCCATACTCTAAGCCTTAAAGAATGGTGCCAAAAACGGAGAATCAAAATAAATCCAAACAAATCCCACCAAATAACGTTTACCCTACGTCGTAAACCTATGACATCCTGTCCTACAGTACCCTAATCCCTGTTGAACAGATCCGTTACCTAGGACTCCACTTGGATAAACATCTAACTTGGAATCCACATACAAGACTAAAACGACAAGAACTGACCGTCGTTACAGACTACTTCAACATTTACTAGGCCAACGCTCAAAGCTCCCAATTAATTACAAAATACTCATATACATGACTGTGATTAGACCTTTTTGGACGTACGAAGTTGAGCTTTGGGGCTCCACTAAACCACCCAATTCACCTCGTATTTAATCCTTCGAAAAATCCTCAATGCTCCTTACTTCGTCACCAATAAACTTATCCATAAAGATCTTAATGTTCTATATTCTGCTGTTTTAGCCTAAACAAATACCTATTCTTTCATGGTTCCATAACCACTCAAATCCACTAGTTTCTGAACTTGCTTCCCACTTCCTGATATTCCTCCAAAGCCGCTGTAACGAAAATGGCTTAGAGACCTTCCAGTGCAGAATTCTTAATTAAAGTGCTACTGATGAGTAGTTCTTTTCAAGTTTTGACATGTTATTGTAATCGTTGTTAATACATTTACTTGATGTATATATTTTGTATAGTTGTAATAAATGAATTTCAAATCCAATAAATAATAAATTTATTATTTATTGAAAAATGTTTCAATAAATTGGTATTAAAAAACATATATATTCACTGTACACACACACATAAACGCGCGTGCGCATGTTTTTCTTATTTATTTTTTAAAATAGATGGAATAGTAGTGTTTCTTTATTTTCTTGTTCATGTGGTATAAATGGATTCACTACCATCTTATGTATTGCCTTTGTGTGAGGCAGATAGTATTAGATACATAATAATGCAGTTTCATTAAAAAATAAAAAAAAATAAAAAAAAATAAAATAAAAAATAAAAAGTAGATTATAAGTGGTAAGTCATTTACAATAATTGATAATTTAAAAAAAGGTTTTGAATAATTTCCATAACAGAATAAAATAAAAAATATTAATTGGAAAATATCTATGAAATCGGGAATAGACAATCAAGTTTTCTATTCTACAGCAGGATATTTGATAAAAAAAATTTTTATGTAATTCATATAATATTTTTTCTATATTGTTTCAAAAAGTAGAAACAATTTTTTATAACTATTCGCGCCAATCGGCGCTTATGTGAGGGGGGGGGAAGAGAAAAACTTTAATTACCGTATATTGACGCACTCTATGAATTTCCGGTGCAACTAGCCCTTATCTGCGCTAATCCCTACATGAATATTCCTCTTTCTTCTATCATCTGTGCTCGAGTACGCACCTCCTACAAAATTGCCCAAGACCTCATGGTCTTCCATTGGTTTTTTAACCTAGTTCTCCCCCGAATGAGTGGTGATCTAAGAGGAGGCGAGCTTAGACGAATATTGCAGCTTAGGAGAAGCATCTGCCAGGCCGTAAAGATTCTAGGGGCCCCTGGACAGACCGTCGGCGGCAGTAATAAGGTAAGAGATTTCTTCTGTATTATTTGTTTATGCTACCTTCTCAATAATATCTCCCCAAGAGTGCAAAACCTCGATTTCATATATTCCCATACAGTCCACTTGCTAGAGGCCGAAGCGGGTTTTCCGTTTCGGACATTAACGTTCTTTTACTATACAATAACTATAGACAAATAAATAATATTTTAAGAAAATAAATAAATAAAGTTGTTTTAGTTGGTTTCATAGTTCCGATTAAAATCGGATAGAGGTAAAAGTTAAATATTTGTCAGCTAATCATAATTAATCTAATAGATAATACTACAAATATTATTAGAAATATTATTTTCTGCTATAACTGTGATCTAATAATTATATTTTTTTCCGATTTATATTTTCATTTTTTTTGTTTATTGAGGCTTTACGTTCTTATGTACTCCAACTAGGGCAAGAAGGGCGGGTTATCCCACAGGTTACCAAACTATTCCAGCCAAGGTGGGATGGTCAAGATTCGATTTGTGGATCCGCCAAATTTAACTCGCCCAGATGGCATTCGAATCCATAAACTTCGATACTATCGCCCCAACTCGCTCGACCATCGCGGATTTTTAAAATTATTATTTTACCTGATACGTTTCCCGAAAAAAAATATATATAATAACATAACATATAATTTAAATTTCCGGATCACTTTGCGCATAAGTTATCAGTCAGCATATTCCTCCAAACGGGCGAATCTACCCTCACAGAAGGAAGAACTGTCCTCCCAGATGATGTGTGTTGTCCAAGGACTACTCGACCGTGTCTGTAATACTGTTTGAGCGGTGACTGTTTGCTCAGGATCGCCTACTGAAAACAGTCTTGGCTGTTTTTCTTTCGACCAGACTCAATCACTAACCCTGGTGTCGTTTACCTTCTCTATTATTGATGTCGTGTGGTTTTAAATAACAACGCTTATGGGTCTTTTTTTTTTTGTACATAAATATTACAACTTATTATTTTAAAATAATGCATTAAATATAAGTCTTAAGTAGTGAAGTAAGTCTTAATTCTTCAACACCACTTAACAATACTACAAGACTGGTTCAAACAATGGAATGATGATTTGGGGTAATTCATTTTTTTTTTTCCATGTTTTGAACCAATCTTGTATTATCGGTAAGTGATGTTGAAGAGTTAATGGTGGAATAGCGGGGTCTTAATGTATGGTTAATATTTCTGTGTCATCAGCATATATTGCTGTTCAGTCACTTGATAGAAAAATGACCTAGGATCCATCCGATCCTACAAAAACAGTCGACATTAAAACTCCAACAGTGACTAAATACATACTTACTTAAATCCATAGGGACATTTGTCACTCAAAATTACCAAATACAAACAATAAGCACTTTCAAAAATACAAATATTCCAATCAATTATTAATTAATTAATCTTACAATCACCTTGGTACATTAAAAAACCAAACAATTCTCTTAGATCTACATATAACCACAGTAAACGAACGATTTCATGACAGACTTTATGGATTTAACATCAAACTGCTTAGTGACATGGCTACTACTGAAATACTTAGAAATGCTCTCAGAAAGCTGGAAAGGAGCTGGATTAGAATTTTTTCAAATAAATCTATTTTTGATTCATGGGAGGAGGAGGTACTGTTTAGTGCAACTCTCCCATATGTCTATGATATCTGTATTGTTACATATTCACCAAATTCACTTATTGCTAATTTAATAACATGAGTAAATAAGATATTGAAAGAAAAAAAAATTAATAAGCAATAATAATAAAAACAGAAATTTTCATCACCACTTTTCTTGCCGGAGATAGGTCATAATCTGATTGTCCTTAGGACAGTCATAAAATTCACACTATTTTCACTGGATACATTTATAATATGGGAAATCGTAAAAAAATGTCAAGCAAAAAATAAAATTATAGTATTTTTACGATTTTTTTTTCTTTCTTTTCTAAGTCCCTATGGCTAACAAAAAGTTTTCATTCATTCATGACAATGATGATTCTACTTCTTTTACTGTATCAAGGTGCATTTTAAGAGAGTTCTGAAGAGAGCAGTGGTTTGGAAAAACATAACAAAATCATATAAGAAGACAGGCATTATGGAACAAAGATTCTTTAAGACGCGCTGCCAAGCAACACAAAAATCATTTACTCCAGATAGTCAACAAGTAGTATACTCTAGTTTCTGATACTTTATCAGGATATATCGAAATATCTGATATTTCGAACCCTTCTACAGAACTGATGATGAATGTTTAACTTTTAAACCCAGTTGTCCGCTAAAAAAAAAAAAAATAAAAATAAAAGTAGCAAATATTGCATGTTTCTAAACTAGTTACAACAGTAATAGCTTCAGTTCAAATTTTCTACAGTTATTAATAATTTTACTTGTTTATTATTTATTTTAATATTTATATAATATATAATAGTTATATATGCAAAATATTTATTTTTTTTTTTAAAACTCCTGAATACATAAAATATAATATAAATGAAGTTGTTATTAATGCATATCCACACGATTTTATATCAGGAACTCTGTAATCAACTGGTGCCGTGATTAACCCTTAAAATATGTCTTGGAATATATTTCTTCATTTAATTTTGAATAAAAAATAAATATTTCAGTAGCAGATATCTAGTTTTGCATTTACATAAACATAAAAAGTATTTTATTCCCAAGGTGCTCATTTGTGTAGGGTCAGTCCTCAGCTTAGATGTAAAGTTTATAAAAAAAGGATTTAAAATAACTGTATTTTAAATTGCATTAATTTTTATTTATTTATTTTTATTGCATTATTCTTTATTTAATTTTTTTATACGTAATGTTACTTGAGCAACCTTCAATCAGCTATTAATTATTTATCATCTGTATTTATAACTTCATCTGAAAACCTTCATTAACCTCTTTTAATTGTTGTTTGCTGTAACTTACTGTTGTATTTATGTGTAATTTAAATCTTTATTTGTAGTGAATAAATCACGTTCTAACGATCTTAAAAACTAAATTACAAGATCTCAACACGTATGAAACTGGCTCATCTATTTGTTCAAATTGTAAAGAGAAGTGACAAAGACTTTGTGATTCAGTGCATTTCCACTGACAAAAATATTTGGCACTTATTACCTGAAGGCTTAAAGTTCCACTCCTAACTATCAGGTAAGAAACCTATAATAAATACTATGAATGCTATAAAAAATATTAATGGTTACAGTAGCAGTTAAGATGGATGATCATATTCAAAGAGAATATTTTGATGAATCTTCTAATGAGACGAATGAGTTTCAAAAACCGACCTATAGAGACTTAGTTAGAATTATAAGAACACATTTACGATTAGAGATGCAATTTTTTTAATTATTACATTTTTTTTGAGTAATTATTACAATCTGCCACAAATGTGGGCAATAAATAATATAGATGGCTTAATGATTACATTCACACATTATTTACAGTAAAAAAAAACAACTAAAAACTAAAAAATAATAATAATAATAATAAAAGATATAATAAAAAAAATAATAATAATTAATTATCGAATCGGCCCTACGTCAATACTTCCGCTCAAAAAACACAAATATGTACCTCGCAATTCAGAGGCTGGATGATGGTAAAACACCTCTTAATTTGAGCAGAACTGAAGACGTCATGATTATTTCAGAAAAAGAACGTATAACACAATGGAAGAATAAGTCTCTACATGGAAGGTTCTACAACCAATTAAACGAGGCTAGCGTTGACAAGCAAGAATCATTAATATGGCTAGTAGCTGGGAGACTGTTTTCAGAAACGGAAGACTTCATCATGGCCATCCAAGACCAAATAATCCTACGAGCTACGAGATCCTACAGGAGACACATTCTAGAGGACACATCCATTTCGGACAAGTGTCGACTATGTTCCGCGACACTGGAGTCGATCCAGTATATCACTGGTGGATGTGTAGTACTAGCCAATTCGGAATATCTCGAAAGGCATAATAATGTTGCCAAAATTGTGCATCAGTCCATAGCCAGGAAGTTGAACCTATTAGAGAAACAAACACCATATTATAAGTATAAGCCCGGTAGGTTGCTTCAAAATGGGCCTCTCAAGCTATATTGGGACGAGTCTATTCTGACGGACCACACTGTGCGGCACAACAAACCGGACATATTACTTATAAACCTAGAAAAGAAGACAGCACTGATAGTCGATATCGCCGTTCCCAACGACAACAATATGACTTCCACCGTTGGAGAAAAGTTACGAAAATATCAGGAACTGGCCGTTGAATTGAAGCAATTGTATCGTCTAGAAAAAGCTTATGACGCCAATTGTAATATCGACAAACGGCTGATCTTCAACTGTAGTTGGTGTTGATGATCTAAAGTTGCCATTGGATGTACTAAGAGAGGCTCAACAGGCGGTACTCCTGGACACGACCAGGATTGTTCGGAAATTTTTAAACATATGAAAAAAAAAGTAAACCTAAGCTGAAGTTGGCTGGACTTGTCCCCCACCTCAGTTCAGAAACCGCAAAAAGCGAGATAAAAAATAAAGATAATAATAATAAAATAAATTAATTAAAAAAAAAAAAAAAAAAAGCTATGCTGTACATAAATAATATAAAACATACATCTGGGTGAAATATATAAATTAAAAAATATTAAATTAGATTAAATAAAAACAAGTGAAAATAAGACAAAATTAAATTAAAGGTTAAATATACAATTATACTTTATTTACAATTTACATCCATTCTAGAGATCCCCCGACCAGACCCGTCCCTCCACTTATGAAAGGACAAGCCAGACATAGAGAATTCCCAGCTCTTCTCTCTCAGCTGCGTCACTGAAGTAAAAAAACCCAGTGGAGACTGAGTAAGAGCGCTATATACATTCACTCAGGGCATGAGTAAAGAAGCTGGCCATTGCCAGAACTCCAACATAAATAAATTTTACAAAAGATCTCAGGGCCACTGCCGTTTTAGTCTGCGTGGGGGGTTATCAGGATGTGTGGAAGCGGACAGTGATTAAGCCAGAGGGTTAGGTTCATCAGAAAGATTACTATGGAATTTCGAAAATTTAAGGGGAATGAGGTCGAGGACGTATGGTTATTGAGATCATTATGTAGGGTTTGGTTGGAGACATAATAAGGAGCATTTACAATAGTTCGGAGGATTTTGGATTAGAAGGATTGAATGCGTTTGATGTTCGACTTTTTGCTGTCCCCCACAGTTCAAGTCCTTAAGTCCAAATAGGTTTAATGATGGTTTTGTATATGAGAAGTATGTTTTCAATTGAAAGATGAGATGTCCTATTCAGTAGCCTATACAGTTGGCTAAAGCGACTGTTAAGTTCTTGCCTTTTGAGTCGAGTATGTGGGTTCCATGTGAGTCTTTTGTCTAGGTAGAAACCAAGATACCGAACTGTGTCAGTTTTAGGTAGCGGGATACCATTAAAGTAGACAGGAGGACTGGATTTACGGCGGAGGGTAAAGATTATGTTGGTGCATTTAGATTCATTTACTTTGATCCGCCAGTCATTGCACCAGTCTTCAATCAGGGATAAGTGGGTTTGGAGATTATGGGATGCTATTAAGGGTCCTGGATGGGATGAAAGGATAGGAGTGTCATCAGCGAATGTTAGAGATGCAATTAAATCTAAATTCAGAACAAAATAATAAACAGATGATAAATAATTAACAGATGATTGAAGGTTGCTCAAGTGACCTTACATATATTTACATACATTTTTTTTTATTTAGCTTTTTTTTTATTTATTTGATTCGTAAATAGGAAATAATTTATTTATTGACTACTAATAAGTCAGTAGCCACGAAAACACTGAGGTGCGATAAAGGATAACGGTATATTGCGGCGAATGAAGAAACCGGGGTCTATACAATCTATATGGTTCCATGCCATTGAAGTTATAGACGTTACGCCATGTGGATGAGAGCAGAATATGCCGAAAATTGTTATGGGATAGACCGTATGGTGTGGGACCTCGTGGAAGACTGAAGAGAAGATGGTTCGAGGTTAGGTTAGGTTGAAATTCTTATGGATACTCAACTTCGAGGGTCTTTAGTCTGCTTCAATCTATGTTTTTCTTCTGTGTCATTTTTTTTTTTTTTTTTTTTTTTTAATTTTATTGAATAAGTTGAATATTTTAAGAAATTTTATTATTATTTTGATATTTTTGATATTATTACCTAGCATGGTAGGGATGTTTCTATGTAATCCTGCTTCTTGAAAATAACTATCCCATATTGGGTATTCTACTAGAATATCTTTGACTGTTAATTGTATATTGCATGATATGCACTTTGGGGGATTGTCCCTCGTTATAAGATACCAGCGAGTGATGCGTGTATGGCCGATCCTAAGTCTAGTTATAACAGCTTCTTCTTTTCTATTGTTACGGTTAGAGCTTTTCCATATTTTTGTTTCTTTTTCAATAAATTTCAGTTTGTTTAGTTCTTCTGTGTTTTCACACAGCTGGGCACAGACCATTTTGACTTGTTATTTTAACCAATTGCAAATGTCAGATATTTGCAATGTTTGTAATATAAGTAAATGTTTGTGATGGTCCGATGGTGTCTCCGAGGACTTGAAACTATCTAAGATATATCTAAGGTGAGCAGCTGATCCCAATAAAGATAGAAAGAAAATATCAATGAAGAATATGAAGAAAAGAAAGAAATAAACATTTTTACTCTGGGATACCTTGCCCCTCAAGAATATCATAGAAGTATAATAAAAAGGTATTATGGCCTGTCTGAGTACATATCGCATATGTAGATTAAAAGTTGATGCTGAAAAATGTATAACGTAGAAAACTTAAAATAAAAACTAATATTCGAGTCTATATACAAAACATTCATAAACTAACATAGTATTACATAATTTCAGCAGACTAATTGTTGAGGAGGTGGATGAATAAATTATGTTCAAAAAAGTAATAGAAGAAGCATTGAGAATTGAAATGGGTAAAGAATTCCAAAATAAGGATGCTCGTATAATAAAGGATTTGTCACAGAAGGCAGTTAGATGATAAGGTATATGCAAATCAATACCCTAAGATCTGGTATTCAAAAAATGAAAGAAAGCAAGGATGTCGTAAATGTATGAATGTTTATTTTGGACATTATAATGTATATGATATTATATAACTATCGCTTATAGCCTTTCGCTTCGATATTTTAAAATAAATTAATAAAAACAAAACAAATAAAATTAAAATATATTCTGCTTCCTTCAGAGACTTTTTCTTCTGAAAATTTCTTTGGTATATTATACTTTTTTTTTGTTTTTATATTATCGAAACTATTCATGGGGATAAGGAATATTTATTTTTTAGTTTAAATTCAAATAGAGCAAAGATGAGAATACAGAAAACAGTTGTATATGAATTTATCAAGAAATAGGGCGGAGTGAGCATTAAAAGATATTTTTAGGTCAGGTCAGGGCTCTTTGAAGGCGGATACTGTTATGGCTTGGGGAAGTCACATCAAGTTAGACAATAATAAAAAAACTGAACACCCTTTAATGTTCAAGTAAAAAGAAAAAAAAATAGACATAAAAAACTAGTTTATATTAGTTCTTTATGGACGTTTAAAGCGAAGGAATGGCGAGCTGATATTTCAGATATTAGTTTTTACATTTATAACCCGATTTAAGGCCATAAATTTTATTTATACTTGAGTATAAAAAAATATTTATAATCTCAATAATACAACTAAAAAGAATAAAACTGCTGTTTTAATGCACGCCCGATGCTCGCCACTCACATACTACGTGGTGTATTTAAAATTAGTGGAAATATATTAAAGGCAATAAAATTGAAACCTTATTTTACTATAGAATTGAATGTATTAAGAATCATTCGTTTTTCATTTGTGACATATTGAAAAAAAGAAAAATAACCAAAAAAAAACCAAAAAAAAAACCGTGGAAATATCGGGTGTGAATACATTAAATGTCTGGAAATGTGTTTAATTAATCGATTAGTAGTTTTTGTTTTTTTAAATATCATAACTAATAAAATTATGATCGTTCATTCCGTAGAGAGTCGCTTTTACGGTCATGTAATGTAACTTATTATTTACAACTTTACAAAATTAGAAACTTACGAATGCCTCCATTTCGCCGACGTATTTCATGAAAAAAAATTAGGTTGGTCCATGTGGACAAAGGATTCTATTTGTGACATGTTAAAAGTACTGGCTATAGCAGTGTTCTCTCTATATATATTTTTCCCCTTGAAATCTGGCCTACGAAATACAGCGCGAAATTTTATGAAAAGGATAGAGTCTAATTTTAACTAGAAAATTACATCTGGGATGTGGTTGCTTAGGTGTCGATATACTTCTCCCAACACGAAACAAGGGTTTCTGTCACCGCTCCGTAAAAAAAAAAAAAAATGTTTAGCCGATTTCAATGCATTTTCGTTGTCCAATTATTGTTTTAATAAGTGATTCAAATAACGAAAAAAAATAAGGAGGAAAACTGATTAATAACATGGGGTTTGACCTCCATACGTCGCTTTTGAACGGTCAATCTTGACATGTGAAGTTATACGATCGTTTTAATTTACAAGAACACGTTGTTTAATATATGAATGGAGTATATGAACTAAAATGTAATGGATGTGAACCTCGGGAAAAACCAGACGTTTAATCAGAGATAAAAAGAACAGATATGGGCATATAACAATAAGACGCAGAACTCCAACTTCGCTTTCCATTTAAATGTAAATAACCATTGATTCAACCACATGATAAATTGATAAAATCTTTCGTTTTAAAAAAATACACAGGCTACTGAATTATGAAGTTTTCAGATCTGCCAGGATCCAACGATTGGAGGATATCCTAATCACACATTATTATCTTCGTTTATTACAAAACCAACAAACACGTAGTACATAATATATTCATTAAAGTAAAACGAGAGTTTTTTTTTGTCTCTATCAAAGTCATGAGAAAAATATTTAAACTATTATTAACATAACTATTAATAAATTTGTTTCTTACATTCGAATAACTTTGATCAAAAAGAAAATGGTTTTTGTTGGCACATTGTTTCCTCTAGCACTCATTACATTGACTAATTTAATCAGTATGTTACAAGTCGTCCTAACTTTTGTAAACAAGCATTAGCAAACTGATAAACTAACGAACAAATTATACACCCTCAACTCCTTGCCCAGAAGAGGAGAGGCAACTGATGAATTGTTTACTAAGAGAGTTGTAAATTCGCAGAGTGCATTAGCATGGCGGCTGGTTTCCGCTAAGTCAATCAGAGAGTCTCTTACATTTATACATGAGTCCTTCTTGTCCCCTCACTGACGGAATGAGATCCCATCTTCTGCTCTGCTTTGACGAAGACCATCGATGGAAACTGAATGTTGACCGCTAAATCCGTGATAAAAAATTATTTAATACATACTACTAAGAAAAAGTACTAACAATTTATGCAGGATTAGAAAAACAGTAATACAAGATAAAGGTAAGTTCAATCTATCTTCGAAAATCATACTTTCGTAATATATTTCCGATTTTTTAGTACTAAATATGTATCATTTCAGTAAAGCCTAAATTTTACAATTAATCCTTTTTGTTTTTGTATTATAAATTTCTTTTGAATGAGGGAGATGTGAACATTTCCTTTTAAAATAATAATGACAATTCATATTTAATAAATAAATTTTATTACTCAGTCTTCCGGTGTTTCTCAAGGTATCATCCCAGATTCTATTCTATCCAAGGTGTATACCCCGACTCATTCTAGCACCGTCATCAATTCTTAAGCTGATGACACAAGTTTGTTATAAGTAAATAATATTTCTTTCGTAGCATTTTAATTACTTAAATCTCATATAAACAAAAATTCAAAAATATTGAAGAAATCGGAGGATAACAAAAAATCCAAAAAGCTTGTTAAATAACATTTATTTTTCGTTATCCCTTTATCAATCTAGCTACCCAGAACTACAACTGCACATATGCCTAGTTTTGACTCTACATTCTAAACCAAAAAGTATTCCTTATTCTTGACTATTTCCCTGTTCAATAAATAAAAAATCCTTTAAAAAATTCTTAGTATTCTTAACGATTCCCAAATAAACTAATTATTAAACCGCAGATAAACGTCAGGTTTGAATATGTGATTAGTTTGCCATTGTTGCTAAAGTTACACACTTTATTTTCCAAGTGCGTTACCTCTCTTCCTAAGACCGCTCTTAATCCTTTTATTGCAAGCCCTGTTCCCTTTCAAACCCACCTGTTTTTCAACTTTAAAATGATAATCTATAATAGAAGCCTAGTGATCTTGTTATATAGAATTTTTATTAAATAGTAGCTTTATTTATATTTAATAGTAAATTTATTGATATGTCATTTCAATAATTTTCAAACACTTTTCTTAATGTATTTCCATTATACAATCGTTAATAAAATTTCTTTTTATTTATTTATTTATTTATAACTGTGTACAATATAATACATCAAGGAAATCTTATGATAATGCTAAAAATGACACTCCACTTATTTTTAATATCATTCAAAAATAATAAAAATCGTTTTTTTTTTATTTATTTGTTTAATTTATTTTACACGGCCTTACGGCAATTTTCGAATCTGATCGGCAATTAGAAGACCGATTTTTTTATACAAACAGTATAACGCATACGGTAAATAAACACAATTTTGCACATTTTTTAGCTCTACATCTTTAAGCCAATCGCAAGAGGAGGCTTGCCTGGGCAAAACTTCACCAAAACTGGACTGCTGAAGATTGGGCAAAGGTAATTTGGCCAGACGTAAGCAACTTTGAGGTAATTTAATTATTGTAAATTGAAATTAAAAGTTGCGAAAAATCCCTAAAATTAGTTTCAAATGCAAAAATATAATTATTTTTTCGAATTCATTCAAATATCTTTTCTACAGATTTCTGGAACTCCTGGAACAATTTTTGTACGAAGAAGGAAAGACGAAGCCTATCACCCAAATTTTGTTGTCCCTACTGTAAAACATGGTGGGGGAAACATAATGATTTTGGGTTGTATGGGGCTTCGGGAGTTGGAGAAATGTTTTTGTGCAAAGGAAGGATGAATAGCGACACCTATATATCAATATTTAACCAAATTTTTAAGCCTTCATTTGAAAAAAATATTTGAACCTGATGACAGTGCCAATATTATTTTTTAACAGGATAATGCTCCATGCCACGTTTTACGCAAAAGTAGAGAATGGTTCGAAAAAAACAATATCAATTTTTTTGACTGGCCTACTTAGTCCCCAGACCTCAATCCCATTAAACGCCTGTGGGCTAAATTAAAAATCAGAGTTGGTAAACGTAATCCTCCAAACAAAGACGATTTGTTTACATCATAAAAGAAGAGAGGGAAAAAATAGTTAAAGAAGATGTACACAACTTGTTGATTCCATGCCAAAAAGAATAATTGGGGTAGTACAAGCGAATGGTTTGATGACAAAGTATTAAATCATGTTTTTTATGATTAAAAAATATATATGTTTTAAATGGTTGATGTTATTTTTATTCCCTAATACTTTTATGTAGGTGCTTTATACTTTTGGCCAAGGCTGTATATTGTTTGTGAGTGCGTGCGTGTGTATGTATCTATTTAATTAAATAAATAAATTCGCACCAAATAAATGCAAGCCTGAATAAGTTTTAAAATGAAAATGAAAATGAAAAAATGAAAAATGAAAAAAAAAAAAACTAGGCAACTCATCTAGAGACTTTCCGCAATTATTGGTGGACTAATCAAGACAGACGAAATGATGCTCTGTGGAAAATTTGCTTGTTTGCCTCCTCTTGGCTTCATCAGCTATCCTGGCTATTGAACTTTTTTTTTTCCACCACAGAACAAATCACGGAACCCTACAAAGGGGAAATCGGCCTTTCGCAAATATTTAACTTAAAAGGATCCCCCAACCAAAAAAAAAAAAAAGAAAAAAAATCAGGGGGCCTTGGAAGGGCCGGGGGAACCTATACCTGACGATTAATTAAATAGCCCTGAGAAGGATGGAGGTGAAAAAAGGAGTCAATTAACTAGTTGGGGGGGGAGCCCTGCCCCTGACAGCCCCCTCTAGACCAATCAAAACTCCACCTCCCGTCTTCTTCCCTCTTCATCTTTGCTGATTTTTATTATAACACATTTTTATTTTATCATTTTTACGAACTAGCAGTTAGGAATAAAATCTCTCATATTAAAGAATATTCTTAAAAATAACTTTTCTACTTACCATACAAAAAATACAAGAAACTACTTGTCATTTCCGACTACTCCAACATTTACTATACAAGGGTTAAAAGCCTCCAATAAATTACAAAAGACTGACTTACAATACAGAAATTAAACATATTTGGGCGTGCGGGTTTAAGCTTTCCAATTGTTCTCGTATCCAATCCTTTTATGTTTTATAGGATGTATACAGTTGTAAATATCAAAAAATAGTTAAAAATACAAAAAACATACCGTAAAACCGTAATACCGTAAATTTATGTACTATGTACGTGATCGTCTAATTTAATTACTAAGACCATCAGACATAAAACATTAGCATAAATTATAGTTTGATTATGATAAGGTTTTAATTTCTTGTAATGATAATTTTGATTTTCTATCTTTTATTTTTCTTAATGTTTCTGTTTCTCTTCTGCAATTTGGTTTACAATATTAAGCTCTTTTTTGTATATTTATTTTTTCACTCTCTTTGTATTTATAGTTTTTTCTTTTTCTAGTTTTTCGCTGTATTTTTTTTTCTTCATACATATTTGTATTCAATTTTATCTATGTTGTTTTATTTTTAATAGCTCTCGGCCAGTTATGATCTTACTTTGTGTTATTTAAAGTTATTCTTAAGGGACTTTGTCCTAGAATAAAGTTTTTTTTTTTAATATTCTCTCACTATTCTATTCTGTTCTAAAACGGCGTAACTTTGCACCACTTTTGTTGAACTTTTTTAACTAACTATCAATAGTGTTTTAAATGCACGTATTTAAATATTTGCTATGAATAATTAGGTTAAAAAAGCTGTTTATTCATCGCATAATCTTGGAATTTCAAACTTTACAAAACTTATAAATAATTTTTCTTTTTTTTTTTTTTTTTTTTAAACTTTGTTGCCAAGTAAACCGGATACCCGTGACTCTGCACCACCACATTTTTTCAACTAAAGAAGTATTAAAAACGTATTTTGGAGCTAAGTTAAAGCTTGATAGTAGTTATGAGATGCCAAGTCATTTCATAATAGTGTTTGGAGTTTAGCTTAGTGATTTTTTTCTCTGTTTCTAAGGATTTCGTTAATGGAAACGATTGTAAATTACAATGTTTTCATTGAAATAAGAAACAAAATTGCACAATTTCTAAAGGTTTAGTGAGGAACGATAGAAAATACAAGAACATACCAATAAAATTTTATATAGATAACGACGAAAATATAACGACTTAAAACATGCCTAAATAACGTAAACAACTATAATTTTGGTAAACAAGGAACCAAACGATACCTATCAATTAAATTACACACAGATTCTTAAAGAAACAACTTTGGAAAAATGCAATCAGCAATGGTTAGACAAAAATTGTTAAAATATAAAAATGAACACTTTGGCTTGAACAAATTTAAAGCTATAACTATATATAGCACTCAATAACAAAAACCTTATTAACAAGTAGCAAAACAGTTTCCCAAATAATTTGGATTTAAACAAGCTTATTACCTCCTTAACTTCAAAATATCCTCGTTTATTGATTTGTTTAGGAGGAGCAGTGCAGCTTAAGATTTCTTCCCACTGGGAGGTCACCTCGCGCCAAAATATACTTGGTGCAAAGTCATTCCTAATTCATATCAAAAAGGGGATTCTATTTTATTTTCAAATACCATTACTTTTGGCAAATGTTTTGAGCAAAATGAATATCATATATTTAAATTACAATAATTATAGGATAAAATTAATGAAAAACTTAATCGATTTGAGAAATATTTAGTTGTTGAAATCACGACTTTATCACACTTCAATCAACTAACTGTTATAAAACATGAGATGTAACTAGGAACAGCGTGCAAATTCCTTAGACCCAGTGAGTGTTGTCATAAGTAAGTAAGAAATATAAAATATCCCTTATTTAGACAACAGCAAAACACTTTTTCCTCACAGGTGCTAAGTCAGGCCGTTTAACGGTATCTTATTTTATAAGAAACTTTAATCCAAGATAAAAACAAAAATATCAGATGTGATGATCATACGACGTAAATACACCGTTTCTGTAGATCAGCATTCATGACTTGTGTTGAGGCAGTCTGGTAATTTTGAGCAATAGAAGTATTTTAAAGGTTAAATATTTTCTTTGTTTATTTAATATATAAGTTTCTTAATGATTATAAAAGAATATGACCGGCCGACTATTTGGAGTTCGGGTGTGTTCGAAGCACTTAGTTTATATCCTTATAGCCGTCTATACATGTAGCTATATCTGGAAAGCGAAGTTCTTAAGCTATTTTTTGAAGCACATCTTTGATCACGCACGCTTTTAGGCTACACGTGATAGTAGCCTAAGAAAGATAGGAGGAGTTGATGTAAATACGGCCACCCTTTCTTGGTGTAAATATGGACCCCCATTTACGCAGGAACTTCGGCATATCTTTTGTTAGAGATCACAACTTTTTGTGATGAAAAGTTCTTTGAAGATACTCGAGGGAGATGTGGATGAAATTTTCCTAAATGTGAGAAATTAGAATGTAACAGGGCAAAAAGAGGCAGTAGTGATTGCGATTTCTGTAAAAAAAAAAAAAAAAAAAAAAAAAAAAAAAAATCCTGTAATAAATAAAATCTCAACCGTTTCGAATTGTTTCATCCTGGCTTAAACTATTTTTGGTGATTTTTTTTGAAGAGGGCTCTATATTAATATTCAAGTATATCTGGTGCTATTTTGAAAATCGTCGTTTTTGAAATGAAATATTTGATATAAATCATTGTTTTATCTTCTCGCATTTAAGAAACCTGTTATAGTTGTTAATGAAAAATAAAAATATAGGCTTTTTAAACATGAAGTCAAAAACAAAAGAGAGGGTCCATATTTAAACCTTTTCCAATATATATACATATACATATATACATATGCAGCAAGTTGTAGATGCTGATGTCTGATGTATTGTATGGTGCTGGTCAGATTTTAATTGAAAAACAAATTTGCATATTGTCATAATGTTATTGATTGGTATCACAACACTACTTGCTATAACAGGATCATGATGAACAGAAAAGGGACTCTGAGAACATTATCATGATCCAAGAGAGAACTGATCAAAGGACCAATAGCAGGTACTGGTAGACGTAAGGGGAAATTATAAGCCAATTGTGCGACCTCCCGATTACAGCCACTCTGATAGCTCGCCCTGCCCCTGACGCCTATCAGAACACGGCGGATTAGTCCTCTAGCTGGCAGGGTGTCGATAAAAATCACGGAATAGAAAAATAATAACTACTCCCGAGTAAGGTATTATGTTGTCTATTTATAATACATAAATCCATTATAAATTGTTGATATATATGATGATAATCAAAATAAAGTACTTAAAAAAGTAATCGTTACGTTATAAACTTTATATAGATCGTGAATCCCTAATTTCGAAATCGAATTGTTTAAAATCAATCCAAACAAATCTAAACAAATAAACTTCAACCTTCGTCGTAACCCAACACCGAAAACTCTGGACTACAGTCCATTAATCCCAGTCGAATAGATTCGATATCTGTGACATTATCTGGACAAACCTCCTACGTGGAATTTAATTACGAGACTATAACGACAAGAAACTGTTCTTCGTTCTAGACTTCTTCAACATTTACTAGGACGATTAAAACTCATTTACTTAACAGTGGTTAGGCCTATGTGGGCATTTGGATTCGAGCTTACGAAAATATAGGGCTGCTCAAAACATTTCAATTCTTCTCTTATTGAATCCTAAAAAAAAAAAATTCTTATATAAAACCCTCAAAGCTATTTACAAATAACTTATTTATAAAGGCCTTAATGTTTAATAAGGTACTCTTTAATTCCAAACCAGATATATATCTTATATACTCTTAACTTTCCGATAAACATCAGCGATATCCAAAAAAAAAAAAAAAATTATTGAGGGTACTATATAGTCCTTTACAAGATATTGACATGTTAATAATATTTTACCGCACATTTACTTATTATATACAGTTTTAAAAATCAGTAAATAATTTTTTAAAAAATTAAGAGATAAACTTTTGTATTTTTCTTGAATGTATGAAGGACATTGGAAGGGCAGACGGAAATGCGAACATACACTTGGTAAAGACATATAACTATGATAAAGTTGTAAAAGTGTTTAAATAGAATAAATAGATACACAAATATATATATATATATATATATATATATATATATATATATATATATATATATATTGTTTTTACCGTAAGTTTCCAGCCTGAGGAGGAAGGAAAAGATAAAGAAATGACTAGTATTTTTTTTTTCTCAACATATTCTCTTCTAAGCTCTTCAAACAACACGACGCTTATGTACCGTTTCTTTACAATGGAAAACTTTGTTACATATTAAATTTCTAGGAAACCACATTCCTTCCATTTCATTAATTTCCTAAATTTTCCTCACCGACCGAAAACGGGGTTGAATAATTTTCGTAAGTTACTGTGTTTCTCTTAAAATCAAGATCCAGTAATTTTTTCAGAGCTAGTCAAACTAGTCTGGTTTTATTTAGTTTTATCGAGTTCATTTCATTTCAGTGTTACCTATATTTGTTTGTAGTCTTCTTTGTTTTGAAGAAGATGTTCACCACTATTTTGTATGTTGTTGTTTTTTTTTCAATATTTTAGTTTTATATTAAATTTGCTGCTAACTAGAATGTTTCCTGAGGTGTTAATAATAATAAAGTCAAGAAAATTGTAGCAATAAAGTTCCTTGTGAATGGAACACAAGTACTACACAGAATTTTAAGTGCAAGCTTATGAAAACAGTTTCGTGATTTTGAATAAGACGGTAAATATATTACTTTTTACTATACAATGCGTTATTTATATTTTTAATAAACTTTTTTTATGTATATAACCTTTTGTTTTTATATGAATCACCCAAGTGATAGCTGGGTCTCTCAGGGGTCCCGCGTTCCGCTGATTGCGCCTTCCCGAGGGTTATACTGGAATATAAGGACTGCCCATATACACCATTTAAAAGCTCTGATTTGTGTTGAAATAAGGTCCTGTAAACTCCTCGGTATTTGATCTTAATATTGTGATAAAGCGAAGTTTCTCTCAAAGTTAGAAACTGTCTGATAAATGTGCAGGTGATGGGTATGGAGAGAGAGCAATCATAAATGTGCACAGCTGGGCAGGTCTGCTTGAATCAAAAAAGTTCGACAATATTTTTTGTAAATATAAGGATCGATAAAATAAAGTTAGTTTAACCAAGGGCCTGTAAGAAAAAACATATTTAATACGAAATTACATTATGAATTGGACATCACAAAATGCATTGTTGCAATGCTAGGTATTATTAAAGCTATATTCAATATAAATAATTATTAAAAAAATATATACAAACAAATTTTAACCCGTTCTAGGTAGGATATCCAATATCAGCCTTGTTTACGCTATAGGTCAAATAATCTCATTAGAAATCTCCTTGCTGCGGTAAACTTATCCAAGCAAAATTAATTTATTTTTAATATTTTTTTCTCTTTTAGATTTTGATTCACCCCTGTTATTAGGTTAACAATCAGTGAATGTGATGAAATTGAATACTACAGGCCTTGTATGCGTGTGGGTGACTAACACTCAATAGTACCTCCTCCTGGCATGGAGCATTCGAGCAAATCTCTCATCCAGCTTCTTTTAAGCCTTCTGAATGTATTTCCAGATTTGTCAGTCGTGGCCATGTCATTAATGAGAATGTTGTTATGTCAATGAAGTCTGTCGTGAAATCGTCTATAAAGGTCATGTATATGTTCCTTTACAGTGGGTATTTCCAATTCAGTGTGAAGTGTGTGGTTTGAAATGTACCAAGGTGATTTCATAATTAGTCTGAGTAATTTTGATTGGAATATTTGTATTTTTTTAAAGTGTGTATTTTTTGCAGTCCCGTATATTTTTCTTTTTTAAATAAAATTATCAAGAACCATTATTGATATTTACATGGGAATTAGGGCCTCTGATATCGTGTATTTAGGCTGTATAATATAAGCCCGAGAGGCGTATATTGTTACTAACGAGAGTAAAATAGAAGGTGTCATAGATAACCTCTTTAGAACAGGCAAATAATAACTAAAAATAGAAAGAAAATTAAAAACAAAACACACACATATATATAAGGAGTAATGATAAAAAATAAGCGAAGAATGAAATCAATTGTGAATCTACACCCAGTCTGTAAGCCTGATTAAATCTAAACTAAGCATGCCCTCCCAGTTACGGAAGAAAAAACAAGAGTCACATCTTAGCATTGATCTTTAACATCCTTTACTGGAAAATTTGTAGGCGTTTATTAAATTTATTTCAAAATGTATTTTTCTTTAAAAAAATTGTGATGATTAATGTATTTTAAGGGCAGAAAGCAAAATATCCTTATTTAATTTACTGTGCATAATTTTTGTATTAAAGAGACCTAATCCTAAAATTATTTTTTTTAGATTTATTTTTTCTAATTCCAATTTCAATTATAAAACATCTAGGAGCAGAAGGTCCGATATAAAACAACAAGGTCTATATTGACGGAGTAATATCAACACGAATATATCAACACCATGTTTATTCAATTACTGACCGCACGCAGCGTATTCGAGACCCGTTCGTGACGGAATCCAGTAGAAGCGGGTACACAACGCACGCAAATTGCTGTGAACTTTTCTTCTATAACAGGCCCGCTGGTCTATTTCTTCTCTTATGAGTTTTCCCAAGGCTTTTCCTCAGCCGAGGGAGTTTATTCTCCACATCAGCTTTATGAGGGGTTAGGGGTTCCTTTTCTTATAGCATTTCTTAAGCCTTGTTGAATGTTTTTTTTATTATGTCAATATACTAATTATTAGGATTAAAAACCAAATATTTAATTGCGATTTTTTACGACAGATATATAATATATTAATTATAAAAAAATAACATTCTACAGTAGAAACTCGATAATTCGTCTTGAGTGGGGGAGAGGGGGTGACGAATTACTGAATTTTCCTGGTTTTTAAACTACATATTTGTAATTTTTTTGCAATTTATTGAATGTAAAACGAACAGAAGAACATTATAAACATTGGACCTGAGTGAAATTGGCAAAAAAATTAAAAAAAAAAAACCTTAACACTTTCCGCATCCCATCAGGTGTGAAATATCTAATTCATATAGCTGCTCAATACCATTCAATGCTCTTAGTTAACATTTCCTCTACTTCTTTGCGATTACATCATCTTTTTCATTACTCAATTTGAGCACTCAACACTCGTTCTATAATTCCATTATCATTTATAATTTCATATCCTACATCCGTACTATCCATGTTTAACCAGCTGCTTACCTCTTACTTATCTTTTGTCATTTTATAACCTGAAGCAGAAGTTGCTGAGCCAGATGCTACGGTTTTGGTAGGAAGAGCTTTCCAGTATTAACTTAACCAGGAATTCGTCAACTTCACTTATACTTCCTTTTATCTGTTACTACAATCAATGGAGGGATCGACTCCTGGCTTGTTCTGTTTTTTGTTGTTTTTTTTCTGAAATTATTTACAAAATGTATAAATAAAGGCATATTTTTTAGTGAAGTACCACATGAGGCGGTTTAAAGATTAAATAAGTAGCTCGGGGGGGGGGGGGGAAATGGATTCATTACCACTAAGTACTTTTGGTATCATATCTCGTTTTTCCTAAATTTGACTACAGATGCCTAGTATATGGAGGACTGTCTAGTGAGCATGAGATGAGATGTAAAAGACTAATGAACTGTTTCTGGGATTTCTAGACGTTCTAACATATCTCACATGTATTCTGAAACTGGGTGGCCTTACCCCAGTTTCCGACGTCAATACTTCCTAGGTATACCCATATTTCAATCCTTGAAAACCAAGAAACCTCCTTGCTCTGCGCTCCTCCACCTACCTTTTAAATACTAGAACTCAACCCATCATCCTGTACACTCCTGCGCATTTAACCGAATCCTTCAAAAAATCCTTTATTATCCGCGCTTCCTCTTTATGGAATTCATTGCCTGTATAAGCCTGTAAGGGATATTACTAAATAATCGTCATGAAAATTAACCTTTTTTTTATTTACTTGTTGCATAGCAGAGATAATACTAAGAAAAATTTTAACGATCGGTTTGTGGAAATTAATTTCGATTCATGATATGAAAATCCCCTCTTTTAATCCGGTTGATGTATTGGCTGCGAATGGGATATGGGGTGTTTAAAAACTCCCTAAAAGCTTAGCGAGATAAAGAGGATGAAAAAAGGAGAAAATACAGTTATTCATAGGGTGCTCTCGTGAAAAGGACCTTTTATCTAAGTCTAAAAGAAGCTTTTCCCCCAATGGTTTTCACAGTTGAAGAAAGGGCTCGTTGTAGCGTTTAAAAAGCAATAAGACCCGGCATCGGGGAAAAAAAAAGCCAGCGGTTCTGTGAAAACTGATCACTGGATTTTTCACAGTTCGTTGAGAGTTCCGCTGTCTCTGGATTTATGGTTCCCATTAACTGTAATAAGAGTTAGGCGATATTGACGATGCGAAAAATAGAAACGTTAAGTGTCTGTGATTATTCACCAACTGGTTTCATTTTGCAATAATCTAGGCGACTTCTAATAGGAGACTTTTGAGTTTTCATTATTTCAAGGAAGTTCATGTAATATTTTTTATTTATATTTTTCATGCCGCAAGGGTTCGATTTAAGTTTCATCTCATTATCATATAATAGGTTTCGACATCTAATAGGGTAATTCTAAGATTACTAGCTGTTATTGTGTCTTTAAGAATTTTATTCCCTTAAATCTCATTTTTTAGGCAATTTCAATTAATACATTGATAGCCAACTACGAGACAAATCGTAGATTTCTTTCTTTTCTAGGACGCCAACTACGAGTTATCTCATCCTTTGTTTACTCGCCATTTTTGCGCAGCTACGATTAAACTCGAAATATATCAGTGCTAATGTCGATAGATGGCTTCTAGAAAAACCTATGATTCAGCTTTAGAGAAGCGACAGGTCGAAGCCTATTTAAAAAAAAAAAAAAAAAAAAAAAAAAAAAAACTTTTTAGATGATTTTTGATTTTTAACTATGCATAATAATTAGAGTTTTAATAAGATAATGTGATTAAACCAAATTGCCATTTTAGACCAGATTTCTAAAAATTTCCGTGGAAATTAACGTGCTAATTTCTACCTAGTATATTTCCTTTACTTTAAAAATAATAAGGAATATATATATATATATATATATATATATATATATATATATATATATATATATATATATATATATATATATATACATATAAATATACAAGAATTAAATACTAAACGTTTAGGGGTTTCAGCCTGAAAACTTCATTACTCTATCTATCCATCATTCCATGGTTTATTATTTCCTTGGAATTCTTTATGTAACAAAATAAATGATTTTTTTTTTTTTTTTGAAGTAGAACAAAACTTTAACTCTTATATAATGATTTTTGTGGATCATTATTTTTTTCTCCTTGTATTTTAGTCCATAATAATAATAATAATAATAATAAGATAATAATAATAATAAGTTCATAAACACGTGTCCTGTAGAATTATGTCATTACCGTAACCAAAACTGAAATCGAGCTTAAGTAGCGATCAGAGTGAATATTCGTAAGAAAGGGAACAAATTTGCTGACAGGAATGAACCCTAATCTCACCCTTCTAGGATTGTCGCCCTTAGCTCTGCCGCACCCTTAAAGTTTATTATCTAGGTTCGTACTTTTTAAATAGACGTTGCCGTAATAGTAAACCGTTATTTATTTATTTTTGTTAAGGCATGATTAGATTTTGATTACGTTTTTTAGGTTTAGCTATTTTCTTGCAGTTTAATTACTTTTTTTTTAAGATAAACCTAAAATATCAACTCCATAGCTTTAATTGTGACATTATCAGAACTTTAAGTTTTGGTTACGGTAATGGCGTTGTATATATATTTTCTGGTCGAAAAATGCAATAATACTTATAAGGAATACGTGACATTTATTTCCGTATGATTTAAAAAAATGGTTCTTATTTAGGCATGGATTACATAATATTTTACATCAGTAATAATAAGAATGTGCTTTAATATTTGTGCATACATCATACAAAAAGCGTATTATATGTTTAATATAATACGTTTAAATTACGTTTAATATAATTTTTATGAAAACATGTCAAAATTGAAATATATATATTTATATATATACATCAAAACTGGCAATATATCTAAATCAGAAAAACTGAAACGAAGAATACCATACAAATAATTGAATAATAAAATTATTTAATATCAACATAAATAAACAAAACTAGTATCTCCAAAAAAGTCTTTACTTCAGTTTCAGCTGATTACACTATTCTAGCAGTAACTTCAAGATACTTCAGATCCTGAAAGGTTGCTGGCACAAAAGTTTTTTCCTTTCTCTTACTTGGTGGACAGTTCTCCTGATGTGAAACTCTTCTCAGTCTACTTCTGTAAGTATTCAGTCTTAATCACTTCTTACCTCATATGTTTTTTGCAGCAGACACATTTCTTGCTCTTTGAATTTTTTTTTTTTTTATTAATCGTATATTTCTCGATTACTGTTCGATGATCCATTGGTCCTAATGTGACTCATTAAATTCAATTGCGAACCTTAGAAAGAAGTCTGAGTGACTAACACTCATTAGCGACTCCTCCAGACTTTACAATTTACTTGAAGTTACCTTAAGTGGTGCTCGGGCTTGAACAATGTCAGCTCCGCAACACTCCGTAATAATACACAAGCTGGGGCAAACAGAACTCTAGCGCACCTCTTTTTGTGTAATGTGCACAATAGCTGTACTCAAGCACTCAAAGCCCCGTCACCTTTGGTAATATTTACAGTCCGGGCTAATCTTACCTTAGCAGAAATATTTAACCTCTTCTAAAAGTTTCAAACATGAGAGTAAAGAATTCTTCTTTTTATTTCTAGATTTTAGTTTTTCTCTATGAAAACAATATTTTTTGATGATATTTTTTTCGCCAGTAAAACAGGCTTTCAATTGATAGTTTATGTTTATTTCTTATTAATACAATACTATTATAAGTTTCCAAATTAAAGTTATTTATTATAAGCATAAAAAACGAGATTAAATTTATAAATATATGTATAATAATAATAATATTTTATTTTTCATTTATTACAATTTACAGTTCAGATTCCTTTGATTGAGACTGCTTTACAAGCTCCGCAAATTCCTTCCCTTAACATACTTTCTTATTATCTGTTCTTATCTCAGTGATAGAACTTCCAAAGTAAACCATAAATTTTCTTACTTTTCCCTCTTTACCCAATCTGCCGGTGTTCCTCAAGGTAGTATCCTAGGCCCCATCCTTTACACGATCTATGCAGCTGACATTCCAACTCATTCTACCACTGTCCTCACCACTTACGCTGATGACACATTTTTATTATCAGTAAACAATGATCCCTTCCTTGCCTTCCAAAAACTCCAATCTCATAAACATTCAAGATTGGTGTCAAAAATGAAGAATCAAAAGAAACCCAAACAAATCACACCAAATAACCTTTACCCTTCGTCGTAAACCTACGACTTCCTGTCCTACAGTATCCTCTAATGACATTCCACTAATCCTTGTTGAACAGATCCGCTACCTAGGACTCCACTTTTACAAACGTCTTACTTTGAATCCACATACAAGACTAAAACGACAAGAAACTGCTCGTCGTTACAGACTACTTCAACATTTACTTGACAAACGTTCAAAGCTCCCAATTAATTACAAAAGACTCATTTACATGACTGTGATAAGACCTATTTGGACGTACGGAGTTAAGCTTTGGGGCTCTACTAAACCATCCAATTCATCCTTAAAATTCAAAATCCTTCAGAAAATCCTCAATGCTCTTTACTTTGTCACCAATAAACTTATCCATAAAGATCTTAATGTTCCATATGTTGCTGATTTAGCCCGAACCAGATACCAATCCTTTCATAGTAAGCTCCATAACCACTCAAATCTCCTAGTTTCTCAACTTGCTTCCCACTCAATTTCCGATAATCCTCCGAGGCGTCTGAAAATAAGATGGCCCAGAGATCTTCTTGTGTAGATTTTTTTATTTTTACTGAAGTGCTACTGACGAGTAGTTCTTTTCAAGTTTTGGCATGTTATTGTAAACGTTTTTTAACACATTTACTTGATGTATACTTCCACAGTTGTAAATTTTAATAAATTGATTAATAAAAAAAAACAATTCAGATTAAGTATTCATGTATCGGCATACATCCTTTACATGATTAATATAATTTATTTAATAATGAATAGGCTTTAGAATTCAAAGTTCATCTCTAAACAGTAGGAAAAAAATTATTAATAGATTAGAAATAAATTATACACTTAAAAAAAAAAAATAAAAAATAAAATAATGATAATAGTTTTTTTTCTGATCTTATTGCCATGAATACTACAATATAAATCTGGCCTAAATCACGCTCAACCACCAGGTTTTTTCTCAATTAAGAGTACCCTTTTTGTAGAGGCTGGGTATGCCCCAGGAGGGTCTCCCGACCTAAAAATCGAGCCACGACCAGAATAACAGAAAATAAATTTATGTCTTCAGTCGGACTCGAACTCAGGCCCGAGAGCTTGGTAGTCAAGTGCCTTACCTGCTAAACTATCGCGCCTCCCTAAAAACTAAATATACCAAATATAATTGCAATAATAATCTATATGAAGAAAAATAATAAATACAACTAATAATACCCTTCATCAAAAATAAAATAAAATATAAAAAATTATGTAAATAAATTAAAATAAACTCATAAAATGTATACAATTCACAGCATCGGGAATCCGAATAGAAGCTTGTACCCTCACCAATTAAGTCTTATCCATACTCAAAGAGATCCCAGCGCTGCTCTTTCAGCTTCTCCACTGATATTAATAAAACAATATTAATAATGGAAACTGAGCTTGAGCGCTATTGCCATAAACGCCCAGGACCTGAGTAATGATATCAGCCATTACCAGGAATCCAACATAAATATTATAAAAGGTTTTTGAGCCACTATTAACCTTCTGGAAGGGTTATAAGGTTGACTAAAACTGGATAGAGATTGAGTGAGAGGATTAAGATGATTGAATAGATTTTTAAAATTTAGAGGATTTTGAAGGAATGAGATCAAAGAAAAAAAGGTATTTTTAGGTCATCATGCAGGGTTTTATTCCAAACATAATATGGTGCATTAACAATTGTAAAACAAAAAATTGAACTGACCTTCAGGTACTGCACTACTGGTCATTAAAAAATGAACGCAGGCGGCTCCAGTGCCGTGTCCCATGAGAGTGACGTTCCCTGGGTCACCCCCGAAGTAGGCTATGTTCTCCTGGAGCCAGTGAAGGGCAGCTATCTGGTCCATGAGTCCATAATTGGAAGGAGATCTAAGGTATGGGTCGGTGTTGGCGTTCAGGAATCCTGAAAAAAATCAGAAAATCTTAATAAAATTAAAAATTATGTAAATATTCGTATATTACAACTACGCAAATGTGCAAGGATATCTAAGTCAAAAGTGTTAGGAGAAATTAAAATTGTATAAACAATGCAAGTTGAACAATAGAACCCACTATGTTCTGTATCAAATTGTTACGCTCCATTGTAATTGGCCATCGTTTTCCCAACTCTTCCTACTTAAAAGATTATTCAATCTATCCCTATCAACCTTTTGTCAAGTAGAGTTAAAATTTGCAAGTAGAAAATAGGTTTCGCGGTTAGAACTGATAAAATTTTATTTCAGCAAATTGTCTGCGTAATACATTCACTCCCTATTAGATATTTATTTATAAACAACAGTTATATATTTATTTATAAAACGTAAGAATCCAACAGAATTTAATTCAATTTCCATGTCACCGGGAATATGTTTTTTTTTCTTCCCTTTCTTTCCGTCTTGGAAACACAAGACTTCTTGACTGGGAAGGTGGGGATGGTAAATTAATTGTTTAGTATTAATTACACCCAACACCAGTCAGAATACGAATCTTTATTCTTTTTTTATGTCGCTTTCGCAACACGGTATTTTCTAGGCCGGTTGGGTAGTGGGACGGGTAACGAATTACTATGGCTTTATTCCACCTAGCCTTTGGGCTTACCATTTCGAATTTACTATTTACTGTCAATAGGTTGCTTAGACAACGGACTTCTTTTTTTTCAAGAAGCAAGCTATGCCGGGAAATCACGAAATAAACAGAATATCAGCCGTGCAAGAGGTAAAATAAACCCACTATTATCTGTATCAAGTGTTATGAGACTCACTTAAAAGATTATTCAATAAATTCCCATGAACCGTTTATAAAATAGAGTTAAAATTTGAGTCCGTATATGTATATATATGTGTGTGTGTGTGTGTGTGTGTGTGTGTGTGTGTGTGTGTGTGTGTGTGTGTGTGTGTGGGTGTGTGTGTGTGTGGTGTGTGTGTGTGTGTGTGTGTGTGTGTGTAACAAGTTTTTTATTATAATTTGATTTATTTTTTCGGTCTTATTTGTAATTTTTTTACTCAATCTAGATTCTAAAACTAGAATATCTAAACAAATAATTTATATTCCTGAAATATCTCTACAAAATTAATACAGAATATTGTTATTAATTTCCCCCAAACATTTTGTATTAAATTAAAATTAAAAGATGAAATTAGCCAAACTTAATTAATAGTATCTGAGGAGAAAACTCAGCTTACAGGCGGTACGAGAAAATTGAATTGTGAAGCCTTGGAACTCAATAACTCAAACCTCGTTAAATTTCCCGTGAAAGAGCTATGATTGGTTGAAATCGATAAGTTCGTTAAAACTGAACACATTGTACTCAAAAAATACATTCAAAATTCGCGAATTAAGATCAAATATCATAGTACAATAGTAATACAAATAACAACGGTTAGTTTTTAGTTATCCATTCCCTACACATGTCAAGATACAGAACTATTGGATAATAGTTTTGAAATTGTTAAATAATGAATTGAAGTTCGTGGAAAGTTCTATAGAGTTCAAACAGTAATATAATTATTTAAAAACAAACTTGATGAAAGGAAGCCAGTTTATTTATAGTCCAAGCAACGAAGACCAAAAAAGGCCGACTAGGGGACTTAATTCATGTAGAAGCCAATTTTGGCACAGTTGTAGGGGAAGGTGTCCTTAACAACATACTAAAAGTACTGGGGGGGGTGGGGGTGAGCTAACGGGGGGGGCGCTCTAAAGGTTCGTTTTTTTTTTTTTTAATAACTTGAAGACTTTTAGCGAAAATGTTTTTATGTACTAAATTAATAATTATAAACAAAAAAGGTGCTATACACTTTTTTGCTAACAGCAATAAAAGATATATAGCGAAAAAATGTAAAAGAAAAAACCCTTTTTTATTGTTAAAAATGAAATGTTTATGGTTTATATACAATCTTTTAGCGCCCTTGGTAAATATCAAAAAACAGCTTACAGTGTATGTATGTATGTACTATTGTATGTATGTAGTATGTATGTATGTATGTCTGTATGTATTCTGTACATGTATGTATGTAATGGTCTCTAGGTATGTTATTTTATATACGCCTATTATATATATATATAGGATTATATATATATATATATATATATATATGGATATAGGAAGGCTTTTATAGACCTTGGAGATCCTTAGTTAATTTTTTTTTTTTTTTTTTTTTTTTATTGATTGAAATTGGACAACTGTATAAAATATATACAACAAGTAATGTGTTGAAAGTAAATACAATATGCATGAAAGGATATTCACTAGTAGTTCAATAAATTCTACACTAAAAGGTCTCTAGGCCATCTTCTTTTCAGATCGGAGGATTACATATGGGACATGGAATAAGCATTGGAGACTAGTGGGATTGGATGAATATGGAGTTACTATTAGTAACAAAGCAACATATGGACATTAAGATCTTTATGAATTTATTTGTAACAAAGAAGGATTTTTTTGGATTGTAAGGATTGGATACGAGAAGAATTAGAAGGTTTAGTTGAGCCCCAGAGCTCAACTCCGTATGTCCAAATAGGTCTGATAACTGTCATGTAAATGAGTCTTTTGTAGAAAATCGGGAGTTTTGAACGTCTGTCTAGTAAATGTTGAAGAAGTCGAAAACGACGAGCAGTTTCCTGTCGTTTAAGTCTTGTATGAGGATTCCAAGTTAAACGTTTGTCCAGTTGAAGTCCTAGATAGCGGATCTGTTCAACAGGGATCAGTGGAATATTGTTGAAGGATACTGGAGGACAGGAAGTCGTAGGTTTACGACGAAGGGTAAAGGTTATTTGGTGAGATTTGACTGGATTTATTTTAATTCTCCAATTTCGACACCATTCCTGAAGGTTTATCACATGAGATTGGAGTGTTTGGGAGGCAATGAAGGGATCATTGTTCACTGATAACACACATGTGTCATCAGCATACGTCGTGAGGATGGTGCTAGGATGGGTCGGGATATCAGCTGTATACACCGTGTAAAGGATGGGACCTAGGATACTACCTTGAGGAACGCCAGCATTTTGGACAAACAGGGAAGAATAGGAAAAGTTATGCTTAATTTTGAAGTTTCTATCACTGAGATAGGAGCGGATGATAAGGAAGTAGGTTGGAGGGAGGAATTTACGGAGTTTGTAAAGCAGGCCCTGGTGCCAGACTCGGTCAAAAGCTTGTTCTACATCGAGAAAGGCTCCCGTGCAGTACATTCCGCGCTCCAGTGCTGAGGAGACCACGTCCACCACACGATGGCATTGCTGGATAGTGGAGTGAGACATTCGAAAACCAAACTGGTGATCTGGGATGATGTGATTGGAATGTAGGATGGGATACAATCGTTTCAGAATGAGTTTTTTCCAGAATTTTGCCCATAATAGGCAAGAGTGATATTGGACGATATGAGGATGGGAGTTCAGGAGGCTTTTTGGTCTTAGGTATCATCTTTACTATGGATAATTTCCAAGGATCGGGGAAATATGTGGTGCGGAGTACAGAATTATATATAAATGTAAGAAATAGGATTGCTTTTCGAGGAAGGAGTTTTAGGATATGGGCTGTAATCAGGTCATGTCCAGGGGCTTTGTTGGAGGGTAATCTGAGGATTATATTTGATACTTCGGAAGGATGGAATGCATTAGGAGGAGGAGACATTTGGAGTGGAATATTTAGTTCTGCTTCAATACATTCAAAGTGAGCAGGATTGAAGACATCAGGATGGGGGTTGAAGGTTTTAAAGAGATGAAGACCAAAGAATTGGGATTTTTCTTCGTCTGATCTTGTCCAGGTTTGAGAGTCTGTTAGCAGAGGGTGATTAAAATTTTTGAAACCAAGGAGTTTTTTTTTCGTCGTTATCCATAATGACTTGTCTGAAGTATTGAGGTTTTGAGTATGGTTATGTAGGTTTTGGATTTTAAACTTTCTGATTTCTGTCTTTAGTTTGTTCGTTAAACTGTTGTAATTATGTTTGTCTGATGGGTATCTAGTACGGTGCCACTTCGCCCTCGCTCTGCGTTTTTTTTCTGTCAATAAGGAGCGAATATGCTGTGGTAAGTTATTCTGTTGACTATCATGAATTTTTCGGGGAGCGGTATTTTCAGTAATACTAATTTTGATTGATGATGTTAGTTTGTCAATGGCTAAGTTTATGTCTTCTTTAGTTTTAAGGGGAATGTTCAGGTCCAGTTTATTTTCAAGATCAGTTCGAAATTTGTCCCAATCTACACGTCCTGAAATCAGTCTAGGAAGGGAGGGTTTAGGAACGGGATTTGAATGGAAGTGAAGCAGAACAGGGCTATGATCTGATGAAAGGTCGTCCATGGATTTTATAATGGTCTGAGAGGAGGAAATTTGGGAAGAAATGAATATATCAAGGATATCAGGACGTTTTTTAAGTGAGGTAGGCCAATAAGTAGGGTTCAAGGGTGAAAGGACAGAATAGCAGTTGGAGGTTGCAATACGGGATAGGATGCTGCCACGGGAGTTAGATGTTCTACAACCCCATCGCTGGTGTTTGGCGTTGTAGTCTCCTCCAGCGATAAAGCGCGGTCCGAAGGATCGGAATAAGGAATCGAGATGGTTGTATGAAAGGGAATTGCCAGGAGGGCAGTATACAGCTGAAAAATTTATGTTAAAAGGACGAGTAGAAATGTTTACAGAGACGGATTGAATGGTGTCAGTTGGAGTAGAAGGAATCAGAGAATGGGATACTGATTTGTGGATAAGGATGCAAGATCCGCCATGAGAGGTATTATCTGGGTGGTCTGATCTGTAAGTAGTGTAGTCGCGTATGTAAAAATACGAACGTTGAGTAAAGTGAGTCTCAGTCAGTAGGGCAATATCTATTTTATTGTCATGGAGAAAAATGTCGAGTTCGTCTCGGTGATTTTGTAGTCCGTTGGCATTCCATAAAATGATAGCTAGAGGCTTAGCGTTCATCTTGCAACATTAAACGGAATTTCTGTAAGTGCTCTGGTAAGTAGGGTTATGAGTGGTCTGATGGTGTCTTGTAGTTCTCGAAGGAATGAGGAGAGGATGGCGGAGATATCGGTAGGATTTTGGTTGGGAAGCGGATATGATTCCATGGTATGGGTTGGATTGGTTGTTTCAACTGGAGTGTTAGTTGGGGGCTGCACTATTCGTGAGATACGAGGTGCAGTTTCTACTGTTGTTGCTACTTGAGATGAAGGATAGGAGTGAATATGATGTTGGATAGGAAGCGGTTGTATCTTCTCTGGTGGTAGATTGACTTTTAGAGGTAAATGATGAAGAGGAATTTTCTGTTGTGGGGGTTGAGATTGAAATTGAGCGGTCTGGGGCTGGGGTTGGGAGATTTGAGGCGCCTGAGGTCTAGGTTGATATCTAATCTTCTCAGCGTAAGATGCTTGTTGTCGTGGTGGATGATTTCGTGCTGTGCTGGATTGTTGATGTCCTGTTCTGTGCGATTGAGCTTCTTGCGTTCCTGGAGGTACTTCTTGATTACGGATGTCTGATGATTGGTTCCTATGATTTTGTTTGGGGGCTTGAATTTAATTTAAATTTCTCTGATTTTGAGCAGTTTTGTATACTGTACATCCTCTGTAACTTGCGGGGTGATCATTTCCACATAGAGCGCATATCGCTGGCGTATCTCTTGTTTTCTGGCATGTTTCCGTAGCGTGTGGGCCAGTACATTTTACGCACCCTTCCTCGTGGTGGTAAGTCTTGGTATGCCCTAGACTTTGGCACCGAGTACATTGGACTATTGTTGCCCTTCTTCGTGGTTCTTCAAACCGTATGCATGAGTAGACCAGTCTTGTTACTTCAAATATTTCTTCATTGTTACGAGCTGGCTCTAAGTCTACGAAGAATAGTGGTAGAGGGTATTTTTTTCTTTTGGGTGAAGGACACACGAAACTTGCCTCACGTTGTGGCCAATAGCCTCTAAGTCGTGTTTGATGGCGCTGGTTGGGGTAGAAGAATGGAGACCCCGCAATACCACTCTATATGCTTTCTCTTCTTTTAGTTGATAACAATGAAAATCGTAATTGTGGCTGGCTAAGTGATTTGTCAGTTTTTTATAATTTTCTTTGGTTGATGTTTTTATTTTTACGTCTTTGACCCGGGAAAAACAATTGAAATTGGTCTCTCCAATTAATGCTGAAATTTCTTGGCAGAATGACATGAAGTTTTCTATTTTAGTGACATAGATAGGTGGCGGGTCTGGGTCAGTAGTATGCTGTGGATTTGTGTTTATATTGTTATTATTAATATTACTGGTTGAAGGGGTGGACTCATTGACAGTTGAGTTGGTTGGTAAAGTTGGTTGAAATGTTCTGGCTGCAGAGGTTTTACTGCGGGTTTGATGGTTAGAATTATTGAGTGGCTTTTTTGGTTTGGATGTTTTATTTTTTTTTTTATTAGGCGAATTGCCCGCTGATCCTGGGGCGGAGTTTCTGAGGCGTTTTTGAAGCGTTCTTCTTGATTGGGAATCGGTCTCGCTTATTTCTGAATAAGGGGCCTCTTCCTCCGATTCGTCACCAGATGTGGGAACGATTTCCATTATAATATTAAACACAAATAAACTAAAGTAATAAAACTGAATTTGATCAAAAATAAAAACTAAAAATTAATTCTTAAATATCTAAACTAGATACAATATTTAAATCAAGGGTTGACATTATTTAAAAATAAAAATAAAAATTATGAAGAAGAAAAAAATAATAAAAATTGTTCTAGGAAAAAAAAAAAAAATAATAACTCTAGCTATGTACGTTACAGAGGCTTGAGAAACAAATAAAGCCAGCCTTGACCGTGGAGATAACGGCTGTATATAGTTAGCTAGCACTGGATTATAATACGGCGGGCCTGTATTATTTCACTGTTTATTTAATTTAATATTGTTTCCACTCACCTCACTTAAATTAAATGTCAGAGTATTTGAATATCAATAATGTCACTCACTATTAACTAACTATGAAGGAGATAATTCAGTTAATGTGCGATAGAGAAAGACAGAAAGACAGAGCGTAACTAGACGTGTAGTGTAGTTGCGGCCATCTTGCCTGGACCTTAGTTAATTAAATACATAATAAATAGTTAAAATAAAGAACATTAAACTAAGTGATACTTATCGAGCCCAGGAAGTATCAGAGCTGTTTGATTAAATAACTTGGATACCGTTACTTTTAGCACATTTTGTTTTCTATACTTATTAAAGATAAGAAATTTTGCAACAAATTTGGTTCTATTTAATTTTTTGCTAAGATCAATAGTTTATAGAACTGTGGAGGACGAAAAAAAAAACTTTGGCTAACTTGTGGTAAGTTGCACTTTTTTCCGCGAAAACACGTTTGTCGGCACTTCTTTGACTATAACTCCAAAATTATTTGTTCGATTTGAATTTTTTTTTTTTTAACTGAACGCTGATTAAATTTGCTTTCTGACCCACAAATGTGAAATTTTGATCAAGTCTCGTAAAACACCCATGCCAACACGTTGAGAAACCCAGACTATTGTGCAATTCTTTTATTTTTGGTTCATTTCTCACTACAACTCCAAAAATATTGGTCCGATCCCAAATTTCTTTTTTTTTTTATATCAAAGCTGGTTAAATTTCCTATTAGATTCTATAGATTTAAGTTTTATAAAGTTCCGTGAAATATCCATTCTACCTCGTTAAATTCCGTGTACTGTTGTGAAATCCTATTTTTTTTTCGGAACATTTCTCGTTATAACTCTAAAAATATTTATTCGATCCTGAATTCCGTTTTTAAATCTTAAAGCTGGTTAAATTTGCAATTAGATCCTATATATCAAATTTTGATTTAAGTCCGTGAAACACCCACGCCAGCCCACTTAACATTTCAAAAATGTCAGGTTTTGCAAAACATACACATTTAGTGTGCTAGCATGGGTATTACATGGAATATAATTAAAAGTCATAGATAGGACCTGATTGATAATTTAAGTAGCTTTAAAATGAAATAAAGCAATTTGGAATCGAACATATTTTTTAGGAGTTATAGAGAAAATATGCCAAAAAAAACTAGAAATTTTTAACAACTCGCAGTTGTTAGCGTGCTGGCATTTTATCAAAATTTGATATATAGGAGATGGAAAAAGAAATTTGGAATCGAACAAATATTTTTAGAGTTAAAACGAGAAATGTTCCGAAAAAATAAGGATTTTACAACAGTACGCGGTATTCAGAAAAGAAATTCGAGATTAGACAAACAGTTTTGGAGTTATAGACAAAAGAGTACCGACAAACGCGTTTTGAGGAAAAGTGCGACTTACCGCAAGTTAGCCAATTTTTCTTCCTTCACAGTTCTAAAACTATCGATCTGACAAAAAAACGAATAGAACCAAATTTATTGCAAATTTGCTTAGCTTTAATAATGTATATAACACAAAATTTGCTGAAAGTAACGGTTTCCGAGTTACTGGATCAAAGTGCTAAATACATACAATTTTCAACACTTTCCCCCCTCCCCTGCCCAAACCTGAAGATGTTTCAAAGAAATCTTTTAACCACATTTACAGCTAAGGTTGATGAACAATATGCAATAGTCAGATCTTTTTATTTTTGGTTCGATATCAAGGTTCGAATGCTAATTTCCCTGTACTATAATAAGCATATTTGGCTTAATAACAGTAATTTTATTTTTAGCAATAAGCTTTCAAATTATAATAATAAACTATTGATTTTTAGCAATAATCATTGCAATTTCAACAATATATATATATAAATTTTAACAATAAAAACGTGTTTTTTTTTACATTTTCCATATTTCCCCCATTATATCTTCTTAAGCATTGATCCTAGAACCAAAATGTATAGAACCTTTTTTGTAAACAATTTTATGTTAATTAATTTAGTATATAAACACATTTTCGCTAGAGGCAATAATTTTCGAGTTATTAACGAAAAACTGAAAAAACCGACCTTTAGAGCCCCCCCCCCACCCTTAGCTCCATCCCCACCCACCAGTACTTTTAGTATGTTGTTAAGGACACCTCCCCCTACAACTGTGCCAAAATTGGCTTCTACATGAATTAAGTCCTCTGAAAAATCCTTCGTTGCTTGGACTATTATATAAGATAGATATGTATTGATAACATTACTAAAAAATAAAGATTTAAAATTCTTTATTTATTTTTGATACGCACTAAAACGAAAAGAAACTGCCGTCGTTATGGACAAATCCAACATTTACTAGAACAACTTTTAAGGCTTCCAGTAAGTTACTAAAGATGTGAGTGAAAATGGCAAATAGTTAGATCTATTGAGATATATGCAGTTGAACATTAGGGCTCTACAAAACCAAATTTTGTAAAATCTTTAATGCTCCTGTAAGAAATAAACTAATCCATAAAAATCTTAAAAAAAAAAAAAAAAAAAAAAAAAAAAAAAAAAAGTTCTTTATTTATTCTGGGACCTTAAGTCCCTTAAGAATAAAAATAATGTACAATCATGGGGCCTACAGAGCCTGAAGATGGTTATGAAATATTATTAAATATAATAAAAAAGTAATTAATAATGATAACAAATAATGATTAAACTTAGGAATATAGACAAAAACAAAAAACAGAAAATATTTTGATTCATTGTGTGAATCATTTGTGTAGAAACAATAACATTTCTTGTACATAAACTTTTATATTTTATAAGACTTTTAAAGTGGCTAATGACAGTTTTCATGGATCTGGATGGACAGTAGGTGGTTAAATAAATGATATTTGAAAGTGGAAAGGGTGTTTGAGTGGCGAATGGTGTAAGGGATGGAGTTTCCATAGGGATGAGGATCGGATTAGGAATGATCTGTTGAAGGCAGTGGAGCAATGAGCAGGAGTGTACAAAATCTGATGGGCGGGAACGGGTTTGGCGGGTAAGAACAGAGGATTTGAGCTGAAGGAGTTGAGCAATGTAAAGAGGGCGTTGGGATTTCACTGTTTGGTAGAGAAAGGAAGCCAAAAAAATACTGGCGACGGTAGGAAGGAAGGAGCCACTTTAACTCCGCGTAAAATTGTGAAACATGGGCATTCCTGGGGATCCCGAAAATAAAACGAACAGTCTTTTGAGTCTGGCCTCGAGATCACCAGAAACGCCCCCATACACAGCACAGCAATAGTCGAAGTGGGGGAAGATAAGGGAAGTAACAAGTAATTTGCGGGTTTCGAAAGGAAGGAGATGGCGAACGTAATTGAGACGTTTTAGGATTGGAATGGTGCGACGGGAAATTTCGGATACATGGTTTTTCCAGGATAGGTTTTGATCGAAAATGACTCCGAGATTTTGACTGAGGGGTAGAATTTGATAGGATCACTGCTCAGGAAAATGGTGGGAATAGGAGGCATGGTTTTCAGGAGGTAACTCGAACCTATTACAAGCGCTTTGGTCTTTTCAGTATTTAAATTCAACTTGTTCGTCACTGCCCAGTTATAGATTCGATCCAAGTCTTCCTGAATTTTCCTAGTAGCTTGCAGTAGGTCAGAATTGGGAAAGGATAAATAGATTTGGAGATCGTCTGCGTAAAGGTGATATCGGCAGTGATGGATGGAAAGGGGAAGGTCATTAATGTAAACACAAAAGAGTGTGGGTGAAAGTGAAGAGCCCTGAGGAACACCACAGGATAGAGGCAGGGTCTTGGACGGGGGTTTATTTGGAATGACTACATACTGTGATCGGTCGGAAAGGAAGGATTTAAACCAAAGTAAGGCAGATTTGGACAAGGAGAGGTTTTCGGAGTTTGGATAGAAGGATGTTGTAGTCAACATTATCGAAAGCTTTTGAAAAATCCAAAAGGATAAGGATGGTAATCTTTTGGCTATCGATTGCGGAGTGTATATCTTGAGATATTTCAGGAGGGCGGATTGGGTGGAGTATCCGGGACGGAAACCGGATTGATATGGGGTAAGGAGGGAGCGCTCTTCTAGGAAATCTGAAAGTTGGGACTGAACGATCCGTTCCAGTGGTTTGGATAGGTTGGAGAGGAGGGAAATCGGACGGAAGTCTCTAGGGGAGGCGGGATTGGGAATTTGTTCAAGGGGCGGACTAGTGCTGCTTTCCAAGAGGAAGGAAATATCGAGTTTTGAAGGGAAAGGTTGTAAATATGGTGAAGGATAGGAATAAGTGCGGGAAGGCACGATTTGATGAGTTTAAAAGGAATATTATCGGGTCCATAATCATTTGTGCGGGATTTTTTAATGACCGAGAGTATGTCGTCATAGGAAACATGGGAAAAGAAGAAATTGGTTGGATCAAAGCTAGGGTACGTTATTTCCGCTTCGAACGGAGGGTTTGGAGCTAATGAAATGAAATACTGATTTAGTTCATCGGGCGAAACAGGAAAGGAGTTGCAGTTGGGGTCAGGAAAGGTTAGTTTTCTAAGGATTTTCCACTTGGATTTAGAATCGGGAGCGGTAGAAAGGGCATTATGCGTGTATTTGGATTTAGAGTATCGGATAGCGGATTGGGTTTGGTTACGTAAAATTTTGAAGGTGGTGTAATCTGATGGCAATCGAGTTCGACGAAATTTGCGTCTGGCTGCTTCCCTTTTTTTCATCAGCTCTCTAATCTCAGCTGTCAGCCATGGAGCAGGAGGACGGTGAATCTTTAGGGTTTTCAGAGGAGCATGGGTATTTAAAATTGAATGAAGGTTTGCGGTGAGGGTAGAGATCATCGGCTCAATCGAGGTGAAGGAATATATAGTATCCCATGGGATGGAGTCGAGGTCAGGTTGTACGGATTCGAAAGACAGGAGGTCCAGATTTCGAAAGGATACAACTGTTGGGACAAAAGATTTGGTTGGTAGATCATACGAAATCTGGATTAGATCATGTGAGGAGAGAAAAGGAACCGGGTGCTGAGATGATGAAAGAATTTTTATCAGGGGAGTCAGTGATAAACAGGTCAAGCCAGGTATCTGAGAATTGTGTGTGATGGGTAGGAAGAAAAGGAACCAGATAAAGATTAATGGAATGGAACAAATTGATGAGGAAAGATTTATCATAGGATTCGGATATCATATTGGTGTTAAAATCACCAGAGATTATGACGTTGGAGTAGGCTGATGTTAATTGGACTAGAGAGGTTTTCGAAAGCGTCATCAAAGGGAACATGGGGAGGTCGGTAGACCACAGCAAATAGTAAAGGGGGGAGGGAGTGGTTGATATTTCCAGGAAAAGGTATTCAACATGGGGGGAATCTGAAGATGGTGATTGGAGAAGGATTTTAGCTAATGTTCTATAGATTGCACTATAGGATATAAAATAATAAAAAAATAATCCACTTGTCTCCCAACTTGCTTTACACTTAATTCCCGATAACTCTTCAAGGCCTCTGAAAAGATTGGCCAATATTCCTTCCACTGTAGGACATTTATTGAAGTGCTATGAGCAGTTCTGTACAATTTAATCAAATTACATTGCAGTATATTTTTAACACATTTAATTTTATATAATGTATACAGTTGTAAATACGAAAAATAAATAAAAACTCATTTTGTTAATTGGACGGTAAAACATTAGTGTTGGAGCGTCAAGTACTTCAGGATTCTCGTAACCTTTCTTATAACGTTTCTAATCTGGGCTGAGAGGATAGAAATATTTTTGGGTGCGTTCACGAAATAAATTCTAACTCTAGTAGAAATATATTGGTAACATATATGAAACCTGTCATTCATTGACATAACGAAGTTTTGCCCTAACAAACAAAAATGGATAATATTTTATATGTTCATTCTTTTAACTAATATAAATATTTAATATAGTTTCCAATTATAAACGGTGATTCCTAATGGTGTCTCTCGAAGGTAGTACAAGTTTTCATGGTGATTTCAATTTTTTTTTTTTTTTTTTTTTCAAAAACATTTTAGAAACATCCAGAACTTCGTCATTATGATCAATTTTGCCACTTTAAAAAAGCTTTTAAACCACTCCCTATCTGCGTCACCGAAAGCATCATCCTCTTAGCAAGTTTCAAGGATGTTCTTGTTTCCTTCGTGAGTGTTTTATTCTACAACTGAACAATCTATTCGTTATCATTGTGAATTCACCAAGCTTTGTAATTAAATTTCTGTATAATCTTTGTACCTATCTATAAAAACCTGTGTCATTTAAGGGAAAAGAAAAAAAAATATTATTAGACTATATTCCTTGTTCTCAGCTGTTTAGTTCCCTGAGATTAATACAAGAGATTAAAAAAAAACAAAAAATAAATTATAGTTAAAATTAATTTTGCTAATTCATTCATGCGCGACCTATATTTTTTCTTCAAACGTTTTTAATGTGTATGTTTATTATTAAACATACATTTTCATATGTAAGCAATATCAAAATATTCTTGAACTTTATATCATTTAACACATGTATCAAGTAAGCGATTAGTCAGAACTCATTTGTTCTGAATGTATGCACATTGACTTGGCTTTGAATAACTTTTCCCTTAAGATACATAAGGGTACCAGGCTGTAATTTTACATAAACACTCTTTTTGTTTTACTAATTTATTTATTTATTTATTTTATTTTTACATTTTTAATTTATATGAGTAACAAATTTATCCTTCCTTATAGTTTTAAAAAAACAATAATTGTAACAGAATCATATATTAAAAAAATGGAGAAGAAATTATAAATAGAAAGGGATAAAGTTTCAAATGGTATATAATAAGAATAAAGGATGCACAGACTTATTGGAAGACTTAGGCTTTTTTTAAAAAAATAAAGTGAACGGAAGAAATAAAGATAATGCAAAGTCTTGGATGAAATCGATTTTATAGATTAGGTATATATATTAAAGTTTTAAAAATTTAAGGCAAGAAATTAAATATATTGATAGCATAAGGGGGCAATGCGGACTTCTGAATGATATCAAGAGTTGAGGGGGAGATGGGATTGGCATGATTTTTTTTTTTTTTTTTTTTTTTTTTTTTTTTTTTTTTTTTTTTTTTTTTTTTTTTTTTTTTTTTTTTTTTTTTTTTTTTTTTTTTTTTTTTTTTTTTTTTTTTTTTTTTTTTTATTTTAACGAAAATCTGGATTGGTTTTAAACGATTTTATTAACATTGAACATTGTTTTACTTGGGACAAAGTTGGTCAGAAGCGATACGTTTTCGGGTACACGAGGGCGTTACGCGTAGTTTGATCATTTGATATTAGGAGAGTAATATCAGTTAAGAGCTCAACTCTTATAAGAACTAACTATCTTGACTAAGAGGTAGGTTCTTATGAATGAGCTCCTTTTGAGTCTGTTTCTTCTAATACGAAATAGCTGTGGTTACTTGTTTTTGGTCGAATAAAGAAAGCCACATTTTAAACCTACTTAATAGTTTTATATACCTATAAAATACTTAGATACTGACCTTGAAAAACATTTGTGTGAAATATGTGGTCTATAAAGGTCTCAGATAATTCGATATTGTAATTAAAATTCAACTTTTTATTTAATAACTATCATTATCACTGGTAAACGTAAATATATATATATATATATATATATATATATATATATATATATATATATATATATATATATATATATATATATATATATATATAATATGAGCAGATGAGCAACATGTTCCATGTTATAGTTTCTTTAGCCGACAGGCAAACATACACGAGTATTTAATTTAATGTTTAAGACTGTTTTTCCTTGGGGTGTAAGTATTACTCCCAAGTTTTTATCCAACTTATGGTTATTTTCATTTAGTTGGATAGCGAAGTTGAAAGTCTGGGTTTAATTGTTGTATGTTTTTAAATGTTCTTTTAAATATTGATTTATCGTTCGTCCAGTTTTCCCGCGTATTTAGCTTCACAGTCAGTTCATTTTAATTTATGTACACCACTATTTTGGAAAGGATCTATTTTATCTTTAGGTGGAGCGAAATGAGATGCTTAATCTTAATTTACTTAAATCCCTTTCGAATTTTCAGGATATAAGGCCGTATAAAGGATCAAAATATATTTCTTAAGGGTAGCTTTGTCCTCTAGGAGTGTAAAGTTTATATTATTCATAGTTTTTTTTTTTTTATTTTGTCTATCGTGATTTTAATGCATTCTTTTTTTCTGGCTATAGTATATATATATATATATGGTTTGATTTATTTTATTTCAGTGGTATGTTTAAAAGGCGGTAAATTCTAGTATGAATTTAATTGATCCAGAATTTGATTTTTCCCTATACGTTATAACCGCAATATAATAAATATAATATCGATATCAAATATTTTATATGTTTTTAGAGCTGATGATGAATTTTTAGCATTATGAAGCAGTCTTCTGATAAATAAGCAAATAACTAAACTGATAATCATAGAAGTGCCTGGTAATTTATTAACACCAATGATATCAAATCTTTTAGACCATCATACATACCTTAATTAAAAATGTTTTCGGTAGAAATAATATAAGAAGAAATTCTTTTTATATTAAGTAAAACTATATAAGTTTCAATGAGCTGTTTTTAAATAACCTAATTTACGAAGGAAAACAAAAATTAGTATTCATAGTATCTTCTCTATGCATTCCTATGCAGTATTCAAACTAAGTTAAAAAGAAGAAGTTTAACCATCGAATAAAAACAACCATGGGATGGAACAACATAAGAGAGTTCAGCTACTTTTAAAATGAAACTTTTCCATGCGATTTCCAGAATACGTTATCACACTCACATGCGCCATTTAAAATCCTACGGCACTTGGAAGAAAGTAGGGGGTGGCAGAAGTTGGGCGACCAGCTCGTATTGTTGCAGCCCTTTGTTGAGACCGCCCTTTGTTGGCAACTAAGTTGAAAATTACCGAGCCACCAAACAATGGCAGGGGATTGCACCCCCATCTCCATCCCCCCTGATTTAAACTGGGCCTAATTGATCTTAAACACTCTCGTGTCCTCTGGGCTTAACCCGTCTAATAGCTACCTTACCACCGTTGGAATATTTCTTGCTGACCTATCGGGATTTCTTGTCAGGAATACTCTCTTTGTGCTGGAAAATATTTAAACAAACTACATTAAAATTTAAATAATATAGTATATATACTTTAAATGTTTCATTTAAGGAGATTAAAATCAGTTATTATATTAGAAAGGCACAACTCCTCTTTTGCTTTTATTCATTTATACAACATGTTTCAGAGCTTGTCTGTTGCTTCATCTTCAGGTTCTACAATCATTATGTTATTTTACAATTCTATTGTTGCTATTGCAGCACTATATTATTGCATCACTTTACAATTTTTGGTTTTTTACCTAACACTGTGATAATCTTACTTGGTCATCTCTTCTACTCTGACACCACTAGGCAATGTTCAATTATTGTTTTGTTTATTTATTGTCAACATTCTGGCCTATTTAATATGGTTCCTATTTTACCATTCCATTTCCATTCTATTTGTTGTATCGTCACTACTATTTACATTTTTATTACTTCTATTTATTAATGATTTTTATTCTTATATGGACAATTTATATTTTCAGTCTATCTATTAATTTAGCATAATTGTACCAATTTTATGTGTATCTGTTTTGTAGTTTACTGCCTGGTCTTTTGTTTTATTTATATAAATTGCTTCCATTATTTTTCTATTTTTGGTTTTATTCTCATGATTTAATATGGTTGTATTTTCAAAGTTAAATTCATGTTTGAATTTGTTTGTGTGTTCACACAGTGCAGTCTTATTATTTTTCTCTCTGTTATTATTCTTTTGCCGTCATATTTATGCTGGTTTACTCTTTAAATTAAATTCTGTTTGGTTTCACCTATGCAATGCATTTTACAATCTTTGCAGTTTATTTTATAAATCAGATCTTTTTCAGGGGTCCACTTGTCCAATGTTTCCTGAAGATGTAGCACCAGATAAGCTCTGAAACATGTTGTATAAATGAATAAAAGCAAAAGGGGAGTTATGCCTTTCTAATATAATATAGTATATATATATATATATATATATATATATATAGGCTTGGAAAAAATTAAGATTTTGGTATATTTCTTAATATTATTTGTGCTTATAGCTTGTTATGAACATGTTGGAAGATCCCTAATCATTTTACAATTCTTCGAACCAATATTTTTATTTTATAAGCAAATAATAAATGATTAAAATTTAGGCTCATATGACACTCGAATAAAAGCTATAATCTACATGAAGTATTAAAATTTATGGGTCGATACCAAAAATGTTTCGTTTCTCGATACAGGTACCTAAGGTTTATTTGTTTATTTGTATTTACTTATTTGTTATATGATTGTAGAACAAAAAAATGAACCATATGAGAGAAAAATAGATTTGGCCATATATATTTATTTTTTACAATTTTTTTTCCTGTTTATTTTTTAACCCACACCTGTCACTTATCATGTGACAAGAATTGTATGCAGATTTGATAATTGTATACAAGAGATTTTACAATTTTAACTTTTAAATTTTTAATTTATATTTAATAAGACATATTTCCTTCTCTGGCTTGAATGACTGCTTCCACTACTCTTGACATACTTTTAAATAAGGAAACGAATGATAAACATGGACTGAGGGAAATTTGGAAAAAAACAACCTCAAATTCTATCGTTTTTTATGAATTAAGTTAAAAACCAGGAAAATTTCGAGATTTATGGGTGTTGCGATAATTTTGACTGGGAATTAGAGAAGAACTAAAATTTAGACTTTATAGACCTAGTATAAATAAATAAATGATCTCTATAAAAAATTTGACATAAATACCATAGAAAAAAATAACGAATGCAGTATAATAGCGATCGGAAAAATAAAAAAAAATCCATAAAAATCTATAATAATATAAACTTAACACCCCTAGAGGCCAAAGCTACCCCGAAGAAATATATTTTGATCTCTGATACAGCCTTATGTCCACCAACGTCGGAAAGGAATTAAGTAAATTAAGTTAAAAATCCTTCATTTAAAACAGGGGAACCATTGTTATCTTATTGTGCTTCACCTAAAGTTAAAAACAGAACCTTTCATAAAAAGCAGTGTACAGGAGCTGAAATTTAAGGACTGTGAAGCTGAATACAAGAGAAATACTGGACCATCAAAAATTAAAAACATACAATGATAAGACCCAGAATTTCAACTTCGCTATCCAACTAAATGAAAATTACAATAAGTTGGATAGAACTCGGGAGTAATACTTTCACATTAAGTAAAAACAGCCTTAAATTAAATACTCGTGTATGTTTAGAAATAAAAATTAGCCCCCTAGAGCCTGTCGGCTGAAAGAATAACATGGAATATGTTTTAGTGGCTGCCTCTGTGATAGTCTATGCTCATATATTTTATATTTTTTTTATTTTTTACGTTTGCCTTTGATTCAGTTTTCTGTAGGAGATAAATTTTCAAATTAAATAACTTCAAATTAAATCCTGCTGACTATCTATGTCTGAGCTCTAAGCAGAAAGGCACATAAGAGCTAGAGAAAGAAGAATACTGTCTATGACCTTACGTTTTAAAGAAATTCGTTATAGTAGTGAATGAAAGAAAAAAATCTTGAATTTTTAAGTTAAAAGTAATTTTAAATCAAAACAAAAGTGGATGATCATATTTACACCTTTTCTTTTCTTTTCTTTTTGAACAGGGTGTCCAAAAAGAGTATCGGATATTTGTCACTTTGATAGAACAAAAACTACTAAAAATAAAAAAAAAGTTTATTGGTTATTATTACAATACAAAGGGGAAAATTATTGGAAAAGATGATGTTATCTAAACGGTGAACGTTACGCTGCTGCCACTCTTCTAATCGGGTACGAAGATTGGCGATCACATACTGACACATAGCTCTGGATATTGCTGCCATTTCTGGCCTCATGTTTTCTTCAATTGCGTCAGGTTCGTCGGATTATTCTCATAATTCGTGGTTTAAACAAGATGGGGCCACTTGCCATACTTCAAATCAAGCAATGGAAGCTGTCACTAATTATTCCCTAATACGGTCATTTCGTTTATTAATTTTATACACAATTTAATAAACTGGCCTCCCAGAAGCCCCGACCTTAGTCTCCTTGACTATTTTGCATGGATATACCTTAAAAGTAAGGTCTATGAGAATAATCCGACGAACCTGACGCAATTGAAGCAAAACATCAGGTCAGAAATGGCAGCAATATCCAGAGCTATGAGTCAGTATGTGATCGCCAATCTTCGTACCCGATTAGAAGAGTGGCAGCAGCATAACGGTCACCATTTAGATAACATCATTTTTTCCAAATAATTTTTCTCTTTGTATTGTAATAATAACCAATAAACTTTCTTTTTTTTTAAGCAGTTTTTGTTTTATCGAAGTAACAAATACCCGATACTCTTTTTGGACACCCTGTATAAACATTGCTTGAAGGTTTTCAATAGGTGTTTCGTTTAATTAATTTTATACACAATTTAATCTACAAAGTATGCTTGAAATAAATCGAGAAAAAAAATATCGATATATATAACATAAACTGTCGTAAGCAGAACACTATTGTGAACATTCTCATGAACTTTCAGAGAATTAAAAAAAAAAAAGTTGTCAATAAAAAAAAATGTTTCCATTAGTAGTCTATGTTTTATTCCAACAAGCAATTTATTTGGGTTCCAATTACCATTAGCTGAAATTGTCGGAGAGCGTGAGCCACCAGAAAGCTCTGATTACTAAACAAATCGCTCTTTAGGCATGTTATGCAATCGTTTAGTCGTTTATTAAAACGGTCGGTAGGAACGAATGGGGAAAACAGAACAATTACAGACGAATTGTATTCAAACTTAAAGGTCATCGGAAGCTTTTTTTTTTCTTTTTTTTTTATTATTATTATTTTATAAATTCTGTGTCGAGGGCTTCGTTGTTTCGTTGAATAAAAAGCCATACAACAAAACTGCGGGGGCTAAAAGAAGGATAGATAAGAGCTGTCCCGGGAACAACAGCTACCTTTCAGGAAGACTGGGACCCCAACGACAGGTCAGATATACACTTTATAAAGGTTCCAGAATCTTCACTAGGTGAGAAAAACTAACACTCGGTCCTCAATAGAATTTGTTTTTCTCTGAAACTAAACAAAGGAAAAATATAAATGTTTTTTGAGATACATCGGCCACCCATTTAATACTTTATTTAACCAACATATTTGAATACGCAAAAATAAATTCCAATATTTTAAATAATCGTTCGACGCTTGCATTCGTATTGTTACCTAAAAGCGTTCGGTTTATTTGTGAGATGCACTATTGTATTTTCATCCATATCATATGATAGTCCCTATAATTTTTACTTTTTTTTTTTTTTTTTTTTTGTATGTTTGCTACTACTAGCCTCCTACTCTCGGATTAAATATAAATTCTGATAACAAACAAAAGGATTTTATTTTCATTATAAGAGGAATAAAAATAACCGAAAAAAAAGTAAAAAAAAAAAAAAAAAAAAGGCCTTTCAAAAGACCAACGCATAATAATAATAATAAAAAAAAATACTATGTGTACCGAATCTTTAGTCTTGTAATTAAAAAAACAAAACAATTTTACAGTAATAAATAAAATTGTTTGATTGTAGTACACTCTACGAAGACATCGACATAGTTACATACGCCAAAAAAAGAAGATTAAAGTGGCTAGGTCACGTTGAAAGGATGCCAGAACAAAGAGTTTCCCAAGAGAATGTTATCACATTCTCGCTGACGGACAGCGACTAAGAAGGAGGGTGACAGGGCTACAAAATGTCGAAAAGGATCTCCAAAAAACGGGAATCAGAAGATGAAAAACAAAAGCCAAGGATCGCCAGGAGTGGCTACGAATTTTGGAGGAGGCCAAGGTTCTAATAAAAATCAAGAGCCCTTCAATAATTTAATAAATAAATAAATAATGATATTTAATGAAGGGATCATATGGTAAGAATTGGCAAATGAACTCGTAAAACATAAAAAAAAATTTCAAGCACAGTGATAATACTCGTACTTACACATTAAAAAAAAAAAAAGTTTAAAGCATTAGTTAAATTTTTACTTTTCTTACATTTTTATAATAATTGTACAAAAAATTGCTTAGGTTTAACATTACCTACATTTAACATTTACCTAGTCCTAGACAAAATATACAAATAAGTTGTATATAATTAATAAATTCCAAGTAAACGTTTTATATAAAAATTGGTAGTTAGAAAGAGTGGAATGAAAAAAAAAAAATAATAAAACAAGAAACTATTCAATGGTTATTCAGCATAACAAATTATTTCATCACTTTAGGTACGCATGATGGTAAAGAAGGATCAATACAATTAGGATTGATAAATTAATTTCCACTTCTATTGGGATTATTTTATTAGAAAACGAGTTTCGAATGCTAAATATTCATCTTCAGTTTTAAAACATACAATTCTTTATCAAAAACATCAGCACTTTTTGACATGGATTATATACTTTTTTGAATACACACATACATTGTATACATACGTAGTCCTAAATTTTTGAAAACTTTAGTATTTATAATGCATGTAAATTTTTTAGTATGTTTAGCATTCGAAACTAGTGTTCTAATAAAATAATTCCAATATAACTAGCAATTATTTAATCAATCCCCCTAAAAATATTTCAATTTTATTAATGTATATTTCAGACAAGAATCTAAAATAACAACTTGTTATTGTCGTAATTTTTTTAATGTTGTCTGAAATTATAATAAACTTAATTAATATTAAATAATTTAATTATAATTAATAAATTGATTGCTACTTTTATTGGAATAATATTATTAGAAAACTAGTTTCGAATGCTGAACATTCATTTTTTCAGTTCTCAAACATACATTTTTTTTTTTTAATAACATCAGCACTTGGTTACATGGATTATAAATGCTGAAGTTTTCAAAAATTTAAGACTACCTGTGTATACGATGTATGTATGAATACAAAAATGTAAATCCATGTAACACAGTGCTGATATTATCAAAAACATTTGTATGGTTTAGAACTAAAGATAAATGTTTAGCATTCGAAACTAGTTTTCCAATAAAATAATTGTAATACAAGTGGCAATTAATTCATCAATCATAATTAAATTATTTAATTACTAGTAATTATGATTTCAGTCAAAAACCGAAAATTACAATTACAAGTTGTTATTTTAGATTCTTGTCTAAAATGTAAATTACTAAATTAATGAAATAATTTAGTTGGGACTGATGGATTAATTGCCACTTCTATTAGAATTATTTTTATCAGAAAAACAATTTTCGAAAATAAATGTTATGTTTATGAAATATTATAAATTGTTTCTAATTTATTATTTCTGTAAATGCAATTTTATATATATATATATATATATATATATATATATATATATATATATATATATATCAGCTATATATATATATAAAATATAATATATAATGTATTTTATATTTCCTAATTTATGCACAGTAATATTTGAAATTTTTTAGAGTTTTTTTTTTTGTTTTTTATATCTTTCTACATAAGAAATAAAATAAATGCAAATGAGTCCCTATACCTTAAAAAAAAAAATCAATAAAAAACTAACAAGAAAAACAACTTATTCTCGCTTCCATTATTCTGGAAAATCCTTCTGTTATGGATTAATTACAACGCCATCTTCTTTGTTGAAACAGCCATTAAGATCCCACCAACCCCTGGTTCCCATCAAGTCATTTTCACATCAGTTTTATCACAAAACCCACCACAGTGTGTAATTAATTGTGCATTTGTTTGATTTCGAAAAGTGATCATAAGCTGTAATATAAAGAACTATATATCACTAATTTTTCTAAGCATTTTTACTGGTTAATGGAAAAGTACTTAAAATGGACGAACAGCTTTAAATGTCTTATATTTAGTTATTATTATTATCAGCAATGTTTATTACGTATGGTGCACCAATAATTGGTTGATGGTTTATGCAAATATTTGTAACGCTCTGAGATATGTACTGAAAATCCACATATAAATAAATCCTACATGTGGTATAAAAAAGACGTTGTACGAATTTTTCTTATTTCTCAAAACATCAGCAGCAGATATTATAGATGAAATTAAACCTTCTCATAATGTTAAAAGTTACTGTAGGGAAAAAATCCTAGTTATGTACAGAAAAATGTATTGGCGTCAAGGGAACATTAGTCGTTTAGAAAAAACATGAACCAGCAACAAAAATATTTAAGTATTTTGGACAGAATGCAAGAGGAGTTCGAAACGAGGACAATTAATCGAAAATCAATGTATTTATCAATAATTTTTGTGTACTTGATTATTAACAAAGTACATTCATCAGTTTTTCTACATACATGCTGTAATGGTTGGCATATATTTATAGTTCCATCTCTTAATATAAGTATATTAATACATATTTATGCAAATATGCTTAGTTTTATGCAATGCACATATTTTAAGAACATTAGAGAAAAAAAACCAATATGAATTCTGACCGATTAACCAATGAACCAATATTTAATTAGAATGAGTTTATTAGTTAACAGTATATTTCAGAAATGATTGAGAAATAGAAAGAAAAGCAAATAATAAACAAAAATTTCTTATAAGAAAACGAAAACAATAGTTTAATAAATATATCTTATTTTTTTATATCAATTTATTGAAATTTACAACTGTACAAAATATATACATCAAGCAAATGTGTCGTTAACCATTACAACAACATGACAAAACTTGAAGAGAACTACTCATCAGCAGCACTTCAATAAAAAATTCGACTCTAGAAGGTCTCTAGGTCATCTTCTTTTCAAAACCTCGGAGGATTATCGGGAACGGTGAGGGAAGCAAGTTGAGAAATTAGGGTTTAATAAATATGTAATGTAATCTTATTTAAAAACAATCTAAATTATAATAAAAGGAGGCAGAACTATAGCTGGACTGTTCATTTGTTGAGCTCTAAGTTGTCGACCTTATCAAGAAATTCTTACATTAAAGTACTCAAAATATTAGTCTGAGGTCCTCTAAAGGCGATCACTGGTCTCCGCTCAGTAGATATCAGTTTTGTGCTAGTATATTTCCAATTTTATGGATTTGTAAATAAGATATTCTTAGGTTTGTACGTCAAAAATAATGGTTTGTTTGTATGTATGTACACTGTAGTGAAATATTTTTATCAACCCATATACTATAAAATAAAAAAATAAAAAATCGCTATCTTTTTGTCCTGACGTATAGCGAATAACATTTGAATAAAGAAGGCCCATTTGGAAATGTTCTTCTGTTTCGATCTCTTATTCATCTCTTTTTCTTAAACGAGTCCTAAGACCACAAGCAGTGGTTTCTTTAGATTAAATAGAAAAGAGGAATAAATGAGAGGAGAGACTAAAAAACATATTTTAATGAATCACAAAATTAATGATATTCATCCTAGAAACTCTAATTATTAAAAAAAAAAATAGGAAATGAGTTTTTTTTTTTTTTTTTTTTTTTTTTTTTTTTTTTTTTTTTTTTTTTTTTTTTTTTTTTTTTTTTTTTTTTTTAACCTTTAATGCTGTAAGTAACGTATTACTAATTGCGCCACATCTGTCTAAAAGATGGTTGACAACAGTTTAGCAAAACGAATAAGGTTGATTTGATATAATAGACATAAATTGTTCGTTAAAAAACGTTGCTAAAATAAACAATGTACATGGAAGCATAAGATCTATTGTGTAAGCCGATTTTTCAGTATTATTTATTTCAGCATACAATTACAAGGAACATTAAATCAAAATATATTACATAATTAATAATTAATTATAAGAAATAAACAATAAAAATTTGCCAATTTATTTTTCATCATTGAGCCAGGTTTAAAATCTGGAATTCATAGCCATTGCCGATAATTCAATGAGAGTTATGAAATGAAGTAATCTTGCAATTTTTATTCTATCGAGGAATCATGATCATTCTATATTAGTTCAAATTACGACACAAAAGGTAATGGATGTCCAAACGTTGGGCAGAAAACCCTAAAGACACCCAACGATTCTCTATGAAGATTAGATGCGGAGAAAATAGGAAAATTCAACAAGGAAAAGTAAAATTCTCATTCAAATAAAGAGGCAAGCTTCGATAGATTGAGGCCATTATAATATAAAATAAGCTATAGAACCTAAACAGCCCTCAGATAGGTATGGCAGCCATTTTATATCCATTTCGATTGGGCATTATAGATATATAGTCACTAAATTTAATGGTATATAAGCTATAATAATCATCTATCATGTGATCATTAAAAACTAATACCATAAAAAAAAGATAAATTTAAAATAGTTTTATTGAAAAATAAGAGTTTAATTCTGTTTCATTAATTTTCATACATTCGAAAATTAAAAAATTATAGTTTAAAAAAACTAGAAAAATATGCTTTTAATACGCTTTTAATAGTAAACCTAACTAAAAATCTAAGCGTGGTGAACAATTTGCAGCAGCCAGACCTTTTAATTTTTTTAGTTTAAGGTTCGAAGCTAATCTCCCTGTACTATTCGTGATTTGTTTGCATTTTTAACAAAGTTAATAAAAAGAGAACCAACATTTTTTTTTTGACATATCTCAGAGTAGGAATAGGCAAATTTTGACTTTAAGAATCTTATCTTGCACAAAATATGATCTAAAATTTTTAGTATATGACACTTTTTTTTTCCTTAGAATTAGCCATTTCTGCTGCGCTATAGACTTATAAACATGACCAAAAATAACTTTTTAAAGTTTGCGAAATTCTTGGATGTTTGACAATCAATTGTGGCTAAACGCCTGAATCAAATTCAGCTTAAGGGATGTCTTTAGACGCACAATTTAATAAACTTTAATTTTGTAAATAAAATATTTTTCGATTCTAAGATTTTTTTTTGTTTTTTTTTTTCAAAATCTGAAAAAAGTTTAAAACTTTTTTTTTTTTTTTTTTTTTTTGTCCCCCAAACATTTTCTCCTTATCAACATTTCATTTTTTGGTATATTTTTCTCAGGACCCATCTGAACCATATAAAAACGTAAAAACCGCTACTTCACCTTTTGCAAGGTAGACCGCCATTTTGAGGGTAATTTAACTAGACTAAGTGACAACAGTGAAACCTGTGCAAATTTTAAAGTTAATCAAATTGCCGGAAATTAGTGAAAATTACGATGAAAGATTCCGTCACATACAGGTAAAGTTAATAAAAGTTTACTAAAAATTGTATTCAATGATAAAATATAATAATATTTTGTGGGTGATGTGTAATTGGTAATTATTGATTTAAATAATTTCTGATTATTGACATAACCAAGTCTATAGGCTGTCTATAGTCTTAGATAAGATACATATTTCTACACACCATACGGGATCGAAGATATATAACAGTAATGATTTCTCTTGATTGCAGTCCATCTTGCTGGAAAGTAGACGCTGTTAGGACGTGACGATGAGCAGCAACTACCTGCCTCCTCCTTGTCATTTTCCTCGAGAGAATAAAAATCGCAAGATTACTTCTTTTAAGAACCCTCATTGAATTATCGGCAATGGCTATGAATTCCAGATTTTAAACCAGTCTCAATGATTTCGCACAATGATGAAAAATAAATTGGCAAATTTGTATTGTTGATTTCTTATAATTAATTTTTATTATTTTTTTTTTTTATCTTTCAGATTTTAATTCACACCTGTTATTAGGATAACAATCAGTAATTGTCATGAAATTGTAAAATTACAGGCCTTGTATGCGTTTGGGAGACTAGTACTCAATAGTACCCATATCCTCCTGGCATGAATTAAAGAGATTTATTTGAGCAAATCTCTCATCCAGCTTCTTTTAAGCATTCTGAGAGTATTCCAGGTATGTCTGTCGTGGCCATGTCATTAATGAGTATGTTGTTATGTCCATGAAGTCTGTCATGAAAATCGTCTATAAAGGTCATGTATATGTTCCTTTACTGTAGTATTTCTAAATCAGTGTGAATTGTGTGTCACCAAGGTGATTTCGTGATTAGTCGAGTAATTTTGATTGGAATATTTGTATTTTTTTAAGGTGTGTATTTTTTGCAGTCCCGTATATTTGTGAGGCGTATGTCCATAAGGGTTTAAGTAATTGTATGTATTCAGTCGTCGGAGTTTTAATGTCGACCGTTTATGAAGCATTGGATACACTGAGACGTTTTTGTTTTACGTGTGGGCCCCACGTCATTCTTCTATCAAATGTAAGTCCTAAATAATGAATTTCGTTTTGTTTGTGGTATGGGTTGATTGTCGATGAAGACAGGTGGACAAGAGTCTTGTCTGAGTGTAAAGGTTATGTGCTGTGATTTGGTGTAAGTTTTAGTTTTATTTTCCATTGTTTGAACCAGTCTTGTAGTATTGTTAAGTGGTGTTGAAGAGTTAATGATGCAATTGTGGGGTCTTCATGTCTAGTTAATATTGCTGTGTCATCAGCGTATGTTGCTGTCAATGTTTGAGGGCTAAGTGGCATATCGTGAGTGTAAAGAATATATAACAATGAAGCTAGTATTGACCCCTGTGGTACTCCGGCTTTTACTGCATACATAGAGGAGATTTCTGAACCTTGTCGGACAGAAAAAAATCTATCAGAGAGAAAAGATTGAAGGATCAGATAATAGGTAAAAGGAAGAAGATTTTTTCAATTTAAAAAGAAGTCCGTCATGCCAAACTCTGTCAAATGCTAGAGCTACATCTAGAAATGCCCCAGTAGCATATAGTCTTTTCTCGAGTGAGATTGATATGAAATCCGTTACACGGTGTAGTTGATGAAATGTTGAGTGAAATGAACGGAATCCAAATTGATGTGTAGGCAGTGCTTGTTTATCTGTCAGTATGTCTAGTATTCGTTGGTAAAATAATTTTTCAAAAACTTTAGAACACGAAGGAAGTAGGCTAATTGGTCGGTAGGAAGAAGAAGGTGAATCGGTGTTTTTGTTTGGTTTATGTATTATGGTAATATAAGAATATTTCCGTTGAACTGGGAATTTTGTAGTCCTGAGAATTGAGTTGTAAAGTGTAGTTAGAAAGACTATAGCTTTTTTGGGCATTTTCTGGAGGTCAGCGGTGATTAAGTCAAATCCTGGAGCTTTTTTTGGTGATAGCTTTCTGATACTGCAATAAGTCAGAAGCAGTGAAAGACAGTGGTGGGTAATGTCAATTGAATGGGAGCATCTAATGTTTCTTGTAGGTAATTTTCATGTTCATTGTCTTGGTAGTCTGTATGTGGTGTAAAAACAATAAGTCAGGGGTTTTCTGTCTCGATGTGGGCCAGTAAGTTGGAGTATTTGGGGGTATAGTGTCCTAACGAAAGTTTATGGAGAACAGATCTTAAATTTCTACCTCTCGGAGTACACAAACGGGAGCCCCAAGCTTGGTGTTTGGCATTATAGTCCTCCACCAGCGACAAAACATTTTCCCAGTTTCCTCGAAGAAACTATTGAACATGTGTGATGAAATGGCAAACCTGGGGGGACAATACACAGCTGCCAGTGTTATAGTGTTATGTTTTGTGTAAAGTGTGATTGCAGTGGCCTGTGTGTGTGGGGTGTATGTGGTGTATGTATTGAATTGTGTGGAAGTGAAGATTTGATGACGATGGCTGTGCCTCCGTGAGCAGTGTTATCTGGATTATTAAGGATTTTTAAATGTTTAATATATTTTGATTTAATGTTCCTTGTAATTGTATGCTGAAAATAAATAATACTGAAAAATCGGCTTATACAATAGGTCTTATGCTTCCATGTACATTGTTATTTTAGAAACGTTTTTTAACGAACAATTTATGTCTATTATATCAAATCAATGTTTGAAATCTTATCCGTTTGATACAGGTGCTGTTGTCAACCATCTTTTAGAAAGATACCGTAGTCAATGACATCTTTATCTATACTTGAATTAAATGCACCTAATGTTTCAACTTTTTTTTCTAACAATGTTTTAATATTTTGAGTAATTATTTCTTGTTCGAATGTTCTCATGAATTATGTATTTTCGCACTGCCAAATAAGTATTAATTTAATATGCCTAATCTAAGCATTTAATCCTTGACCATTTTTTAAAAAAAAACATTCATTTTTCATTAATACAACCCATAATATTAAATATTGTATACGTGAAAATAATGACTCTAAACCAAAGTATTTAAAGAACATAAAGACTAACACAAGTAAAAAGTTTCCTAACTGTTCACAAAAATTTTACAATTTATACATTTTAAACTATTACGCAAAGCATTACGTACATAAACTTAGCATGATCGAACTAAAACCTTAATATTTTATCAAAAGATAAATACAGTTTTCTTATAAGCGCACATAAAATTTCACTTTTGAAGCAATAAATCATGATAAAAATAATAAAAGAAAATTTATTATAAAAATCCGCTATTTTCCGATGGTGTTATGAAACTGAACGGACCCTAAGGTTCAAAGAAGTGGGGTTCGCATGTATCGTACATATCTTTACCGATCCTCTGCAGATGGTGGCCTCGATAACTACATCTCTTGTACTTTATACCCTTCTTAGTATATTTATTGGGCATTATGTCACTTATAAATTGTGGTTTATATCTTTAAGATTCTTGTAGTGAACTATTTACATGTTTAACGGTTTTGTAGGGTATAAACTATTTTCAGACATTTAATTTATAGTCAACAATTGAGGATATGATGTAATAGTAAGTATGATTAAAAATATAATTATAGAATTTAATAATTGACACTAATTTTCAAATATTGATCAAGATCTAAAAAAATCAAAACTATAAATGTGGAGAAAGCGAATAGGCCCAAGAAGGAAGAACCATTTAAATAAATATCTACTCGATTAAACTGAGCTCAACAATAATTTAAACTTTACTAAGTAGAAGATTAATAATCAGGATGTAAAGGAAACAGAACTGATCATGCTATAAATCAATAAATCTATTTACTTATTTTTAAGCAATTTCTTTTTCTTATAAGAATATCCTCGAGGCGTATTTTTTATTTAAGAAACAATATGTGTGGAATTATATGTCTTTTTAATCCTTCAGATACAAGGCTAAAATGGCTAGAAACCATGTAAATATTAATAAAAAAATAAGAAGATCTATCACGGTTCATTATGTAAATATAATATAGTCATTGACTGCTGAAATGAGGGGTGTAGAGTGCATGAAATATGCCGTTATTTTTTACCTCAGGGCTTCGTTAGGAGTGGTTAGAAGATAAAACAAACTAAAAGTCTCCATCCCTGGGAGGCAAGCTGACTGTTAAGGGGGAGAAGGTCCCATTTTTGGGTTTTTCGAATATATCTCAAAAACGTTGAACTCTAGAAAAATGTGTTTTAAAAACTAAAGGTATTTAAATTGTCTATACAATTGTGTATATACATATTTGTCGAACTACCAACCGTTTTCGCAAACAAATAATTTTTACCTCATTTTTTGTCAAATATTTGCTTTTAGTGCCTTCCACAATCGCTTCTCAGAGAAACATGTCAGAATCAAAGTTGTAAAGCATTAAATTTACTTTAATTTTATAAATTTTTTTTTTCTGGCGCTTGAAGCAAAAGTCTGACAAAAAGTGAGGTAAAAATTATTTGTTTGCGAAAATTGTCGATTATAAATAACGTATATATCGAAAACCATTAGAAGTTCGAAAAATATTTATCTAATCAATTGTATAAAAATTAAATTACCTTAATTTTTATTTGAAACATATTCTTCTAGGTTCTACCATTTTCGAGATATATTCGAAAAACCCAAAAATGGGACCTTCTACCCTCTTCTCCACTGTTGGCTTACCCCCTCCCCCCTCCTTATAGTATGCTTATTTTCTAACTACTTTTAACTCCTGAGGTAAAAAATTATCGCATATTTCATCCACTCTACAATATGTTTATTGACTGGAAAATAATATAGTAGAATGCTAATTGTTCAATTTCATGTTCAATTAAATCAGTATTTTGACTAGCGCCAATATTATTTTTCTAATTATTTTTTTCCTATTTTCTTTACGTAAAAAGTTGTATTCTTAAAAAACCTCAAAAACTTCAACAGGCCATGAAATTTTTTTCAATCTTCAGTTTAATAGAAACCCTCACACCCAGGCTTTCGTACCCTAAATCTACAGACTCCCTCGGCAGCCCTTAGAGAGCCGGGGGCTAGAATGGGCTGATAATAAAAGCAGATAATTGAAGAGTCTCTGGGGTGGCACATGTCAGGCCCTGGCATCCGTCTACTGCAGTCTCTTCTTGGTAGCAATTATCGATCCAATTTTCTGATGGAGTATTTCGAAGGACAGCAACAGTTCTACCCTCACAGGAAGCGGAATTGTTTTCGACGAAATAATAAACGATTTCTATTAGATTTATGTCGATACCAAACTTTTCTAATTTTCAATATCGGTATTGACAATAGAAAATCGATTATCGATAATGATACCTTGGTTTAAAAATAAATTATGAGTTTTACTAAACCATCCAATCCATCTCGTAACCAAAACAAAAAACAAAAAAACCAAAAAAAACAACAAAACAAAAACAAAAAAAAAAAAAAAACAATCCTTACAATCCAAAATCCTTCAAAAATCCTCAATGCTCCTTACTTTATCAATGTTACTGATTTAGCCCAAACCAGATGCCTACCCATCCTTTTATAGTAAGCTCCATAACCTCTTAAATCCACTAGTTTCTCAACTTGCTTCCCACTCCATTCCCTCTAAAGCGTCTAAAAAGAAGATGGCCCAGAGTAGTTCTTTTCAAGTTTTGACATGTTATTTTAATTAATATTAACGCATTCACTTGATGGATATATTTGTACAGTAGTAAATTTAAATAAATTGATATAAAAATAAAAATTAAAAAAAATAAACTTCTTCTACAGAAAATAAATAACTTCTTAAACAAAAAAAAAATATTTAAGAAGCAAATCAGAAAATAAAAAATAGCTTTGTCTGCGACATATTATATACTAGGTAAACTTTAACGCGAGAGAAATATCGATTTTACAAATTCTTATTTAAGAAGATAAATGTTTCAAAGGTTCTGTTGTCATTATAATAGCAATTCCTACTAAAATATTTCACTAAATACTGAGAATGGGAAGATACACTGCTATTTCACTGGATTTTCTTTTATAAGTGTATTTATGCTATAAAAGTAATATGAAAATTCTGAGAGTAGAATAAAATTAAGTTATTTTGCTCGTTGAAATTTCATCTTTGACAGATTGAAACAGTATTCATATTTGTTTATTTTCAAAGTTTTTACTATCACCATAGTCATCACTACTAAATCCTTGACCTACTCTTCTAGTCTGATAGCTTAGTCCTATCTCAAATTTCATTGAACATGCTAGAAGACTAATTGTGGAGATCAATAAATAAACCCTGATTTACATAAAAACATGAATTGGTGTTCATGAGATATTGAAAACCCGACATGTAAGTGTAATAATAATTTAAAAAAAAATCTTTATATTGAAAATACATTACAATCTACCACAAGATAGTCAAGTGGTTAATATGTTATATAGATGGTTTTTTATGAATCGACAAAATACATAAAATAAGAAATAAATGGAAAAGATGAAAAAAAAAATTATAGAAAGATCCTTGAAGTATATAATACAATATAATATAATAGATATAATACAATAAATTAGGTGAAAAAAAGAACCATAACCTGTAACATACATTATAAAAAATACACTACTATGAATTATTATTTTATTTATTTTTTTATATTTTTCCATTAATTGTAATATAAAACTGTACAAAATATATACATCAAGTAAGTGTATTGACAAAGATTACAATAAAATGTCAAAACTTGAAAAGAACTATTCATCAGTAGCACTTTATTAAAAAGTTTCTAGGCCATCTTCTTTTCATACGCCTCGGAGGATTATTGGGAATTGAGTGAGAAGCACGTTGAGAAACTAACGGATTTGAGTGGTTATGGAGCTCACTATGAAAGGATAGGTATCTGGTGTAGGCTAAATCATCAACATATAGAACATTGAGATCTTTATGGATAAGTTTATTGGTGACAAAGTGAGGAGCATTGAAAATTTTTCGAAGGATATTGGATTGTAAGGATTGAATTCGAGATGAATTGGATGGTTAGTGGAGCTCCGAAGCTCAACTCTGAACGTCCAAATAGGTATAATCACAGTCATCTATATGAGTCTTTTGTAATTAATTGGGAGCTTTGTTCGTTTGTCTAGTAAATTTGAAGTAGTCTGTACCGACGGGCAGTTTTCTTGTCGTTTTAAAGTTTTTAATTAAATTAAAATTAAAAATAACTCTTATAATAGTAAGAGCAAAATTAATTTAAAATTTAAAAATATTATTTATACTTTATATACAATATACGCTAACCACAGGAATTCCCTAACCAACCTGTCAAACCAGGCCCAAAGAGATCCCAGTGCTTTTCTCTCAATTCCATGCGATAATAAATTTAATTTTCAAGGGGGATAGTCTTCGATTACGTGTAAGTTTGTCTGAGTAAAAGTATGTTATTATTGTGTACCTGAGGAATTTCTAGTTGCGTTTCAGAAACAAGTTATTTCCAAAACGCTTATAGATGTCTATTTGGCCCGTGATAAACGAACAGGCTATGTGAATCAGCACATAACCTCAAGTTGTCAGGTTTTGGCAAGCAAAGGGTATTTGCTTAGACATAACAAAGTTGGAAAGATAGTACATCAAGCTCTGGTCAGCAAATATGTATAAGATGGCTAATACCTTGTTATAGCCATAGACCGATAATTAATTAATATAAGGTCGATAATTGATAAGACGCATATTATGCTGTGTTGGAGCAAAGCTATTATAACGCATTACACCACTCCTCAACATAGACCAGATGTACGAGTATAACTCAGCAGTCATCATCGAAATCCGAGTTCCAATCTACGTTGGCATTCCCGTTTATAAAACGTGTATATATCTAGATTTATTCGAAGAGCTAAAACAGCTTCGTCGCCTTCAAAACGTGTCTTTCCCTTGTTCATTTCCAGTAATGGCATGATCCCTGGAAGGAGATCTCACTAAACGAGGAAGATCTTCATTCCAATATTCTTGGAGAGTAACAGAAGGTGGTTGGTTTTTTTTTTTTTTTTTTTTTTTTTTTTGTTTTTTTTTTCTGTTAATAGGCAATAAATCTGCTGAGTATCTAGGTTTGTCAATAGATACACGATAGACATTAGTTTGATTGATAAAAATAATTTAGAATCTTACAAATATTTCATTATATAATAAACAATTCAATAAATATTACTGTATAGTAAAAGAATTTAATGTCCGAAAACGGAAAACCCGCCTCGGCCTCTAGAAAATGGACTGTAAATATGAAAACCAGGTTTTGCTCCCTTGGGGAGATATTATTGAGAAGGTAGCATAAACAAATAGTACATGAGAAATTTCTTACCTTATTACTGCCACCGACGGTCAGTCCGGGGGCCCCGGGAATCCTTACGGCCTGGCAAATGCTTCTCCTAGGCTGGCAATATTTGTTCAGGCTCTCTCTCCCTCTAGTATCAACCACTCATTAAGGGAAGAAATAAATCTTTAATGACTAGCACAGGAAAAAAGGATCGCTTTTAAAAGAGGAACAGGGTCTGGAAGGCTATTTTGCCTTGGTCAAAGAAGCGATGGAAGACCATGAGGTCTTGGGCAATTTAAAAAGGTTGCGTACTGGAGCACAGATGATAGAAGAAAGAGAGATTTTCCTATAGGGATTAACGCAGATAAGGGCTAGTTACTAGAGGTCTATAGAGTGCGTCTATATAAACGATACACTAGATCTTTTTCTCTTTCCCCCCCCCTCACAAAAGCGCCGATTGGCGCGAAAACAATTACCTATACATTATTTTTATAATAAATACTCTACTATAATACTATACTATATATATTAAATATTCACTATAATACTTTTGGTATTTACTTCTCTCTATACTTTAACTTATAAAAAAATGTATTGGGGTTGTTACAAATATTACTTAATTAAAAGCATTAGTGTTAGTTTAAGGTTAAAGTTACGAAATTTTAAATAAATATAATTCTTAACAGTTATTTCATAACATACGATTCCAGAAGTCTTGAAATAAATTCAAATAGTAGCTCTCAGATAAACTACTCTCAATAAGCTCAATGCTGCTGCTACATGTGTTTCGACTTATTCATTAATGCTGTCCTTTAATTTTATCATATCAAAAATATTTATGATAATGATAGTAACATATTTATTTATTCTGGGCGCATTGAAGTTGTGTAGTATTCATAGGTATGCGGCTAGTTTATATTATATCATTGATACACAAGAGCTCAAGTAATAAAAAAATAAAAAAATAACATTTTAAAGATTTTCCTTGTATAGTATCACCCTTGATCATAAGAAACAATATTCCTCACATTACTGTTTGGACATGTAACTCACCGATTTGAATGCCGATTTTTGTGCGTGGGTAGTAAAAACCTATAATAGTGCGAAACTAATATCCACAAGTGAGCATTGGAAACTGAGAAAAAAAAATGAAAATCACTTTTTATTTTTTCCTCAGTTCTCGGCCAAGAGTAGTATATTTTAGCTTTTTATGCTGTGTTAGATAAAATACTTTCGGTATTCTCAAAGCTCGAATCGACCTAAACGGTGTTCAAAAACCTCAAAAAAAAAAAAATTCTTATGAAATCCGCTGTAAATCAGTGAAATTTTTTAAAATAAAAAAACTGATCTCAAAATCTAGATTTACGCACAAGAAAAATCCTATATGTGAAATTCTTTCAAAATCTATTATATATATATATATATATATATATATATATATATATATATATATATATATATTTTTTTTTTTTTTATCTATCTATATATATTTTACCCCTTTCGAGGACGTAAATATTTTAAAATTCAACAATCTTCTATCGTCCATAATAACTACTGTATACAACAGATTACAATAGTAATAGCGTCACAAGAATTAGCTAACATTCTACTTTTTTATCCATGCATAT